>JAJJWX010002427.1:0-2400000 GCA_023529315.1 Papaver bracteatum | reverse complement strand
TCTCTTATTGAATTCAACTTACACTTTTAACTACTTTGCTTATTTCTTTTGCTTTATAAATTTTAGAACCAATACCCCCCTTTTGTGACAATTTTACAACTAATAATATCTTGCTCCTCGTGGGAACGATCTTGACTGCCCTATATTACTTGTTAATTAGGTAATAAAATATTAATTAATTTGTTGTGGTTACGACACGCATCAAATTTTGGCACCGTTGCCGGGGAGCAACGGACGATTTTAGTTTTTTTATTTTTATTTTTGCTTTATTCTTGCTTTTTTAGATTCTATATCGTATCTAACTTAGTTTTGTGAACCTTGTTTTAGGTGCTATATCTTTGGTGAATGATTAAAAAAGGAAGACTGAGTCCAATACATCTTTGATCCGGCACTCAACTAAAGGATTTCATTCGAGCAGTTAACACTCCGCTTCCTCGTTCTACATCAAGTGAGTTCGCAGATTCGGACATAGAAGAAGCAATGGGTGATCGTACACTCAAGGACCTAGATTCTCACAAGCTCGATACACAACAATGGTGTATCCAAACTAACTCAACTTTCGATATCAAGTCGGGGTTGATTAGAGAATTACCAAAGTTTCATGGCATGGTGAATGAAGACCCAAACAAACATCTTATGGACTTAAATACCATAGTCATGGCCATGCTTCCACAGGATATTAATGCGGATGGAGAAAAGTTGAAAGCTTTTCCGTTCTCTTTGGCGGGCAATGCTAAGGAATGGTTGTACTATTTGCCTTCCGGAAGTATCACAACATGGAATGGGATGAAGAAAAATTTCCTTGAGAGATATTTTCCCGCATCGAAAGCTACTCAAATTCGAAAGGAGATTTGTGGGATGAAACAACATGTTGGAGAGTCATTATATGAATGTTCGGATCGGTACAAGAGATTGGTGGCAAGTTGTCCACACCAAAAATTTAGTGACCCCATGATAATCCAATACTTCTATGAAGGTCTCCAAACAAGTGATAGATATCTTCTTGACGCCGCCGGTGGTGGTGCACTAGTGAACAAGACGGTGGCCGAAGCTACCGAGTTGATTGAAAGTATGGCGGAAAACTCGCAACAATTCTATGCAAGAGGTGATTCAATGGTTAAGTTGGTGCATGGAGTTAGTGACTCGTCTTCGCAATCCGATCAACGGTTAAACAACATAGAGAGGGTAGTGCAACGGTTGGCCGCGGTAATTATTCCGGATGATGAAACCAAATAAGTAAATGCTTTATATCCAAATCAAAGGCCAAGGTACGATCCATATTCAAATACTTACAATCCCGGTTGGAAGGATCATCCCAACTTTAGCTATGCAAACAAGCAAGCGGCGGCTCCTAATCCATATGCGCAACAAGGTGGATTCCAACAATCACGTTTCCAACCTCAACAACAACAATTCCAACCACGACAAGTCAAGGAGCAAGATTCTTCGAATGATGACAAGTTGAATGTGATAATGCAAAGCATGCAAGGTCTTACTTCTATGTTACAACAAAACCAACAAAAGACCGATTCGGCAATCAAAGCTTTGGAACAAAGGACCGGTTCAGCAATCAAGGATTTACAAACTCAAATGGGATAATTGGCGACCGATATGAACTTAATGAAAGCTCAAACATCCACAAAGCTTCCTTCACAACCATTTGTGAACCCAAGAGAGAATGTTAATGCGGTTGCTTTACGAAGTGGAAGACAAGTAGAGAGTCCAAGTCATCATGAAGAAGCTAGTGAATAGGTAGTCAAAGACAAGGAGGAAGCCGAACCAAGGAAGAATTCAACACCAACCACCCAATCCAAAGAACCGGTTCCTACTTTTACTACTCCACCTCCTTTTCCTAGTCGTTTTGCTAAGTCCAATAAGGAAGCTCAAGACAAGGCACTCATGGATATCTTCAAGAGGATAGAAATCAACATCCCCTTCATCGAGGCCATCAAGACAATGCCAAGGTATGCTAAGTTCATGAAGGAATTATACACGAAGAAGGATAGGTTGCTTGATAATGAAATTACTAAAGTTGGCGAGAGTGCGTCGGCTATGCTTTTGAAGAAGATTCCTATAAAGTGCACGGATCCTGGTGGTTTCACGGTACCAATTACTATTGGTAAGAAAAGGTTTGAACATGCTTTACTTTATTTGGGAGCTTTCATTAGTGTGATGTCGGCCGATATTTATGACTCCTTGAATCTTGGACCGTTGAAAGAGACAAGAGTTATTATCCAATTAGCAAACAAGTCGAACATTTATCCAAAGGGACTTGTAGAAGACGTTCTAGTGCAAGTGAATGAGTTAATTTTTTCGGTGGATTTCTTTGTGGTGGATATGGACAACAATGAGAATCGGTCGTCTACTTCTCTACTTCTTGGGATGCCATTTTTGAAGACCGCAAATAGAGTTTTGATGTATCTCGTGTCATCGAAGTTTGATGAACCCGCAACATCAACGGTTCGAATGCGGAGAACATCGAACATTGATATAAGTATGAGCATCGAAGCTTTCCCTTCATAAATGATGGAAGTGGGTGAACAAAACCTTTGTTGGAGTGGGTTAAACGAACCTTCATAGGTGGGTGACCGTTCATAACGTGGGTAAACAAAATATGATGTGGGTGTATCAATGTTGACGTGGGTGAAGGAAAACGGAAGTGGGTGTACAGATCTTGAGTTGAGTTTCCGCCGGATTGGCCGCCGACATTTTTTTTTTTTTGAAATTTTTGGTGACAGTTTTCAAAAACTATGATCTTTACTCGTGTATTTGGTGACAGCTGTTTGTGACTTGTGATCTTTTCCTTGGAATTTTCTCGTAACAGCCTAATGGGCTTTTAGCGACGGTTGTATGGATTGTTGCGTTTTTCTCATGGAATTTTCACTATGGTTTTCCTTCAATTTGTGGCCTATTCTGGAGTTTTCTGAGATGCTTTTCTGGAGGTTTTCCCTTGGGTATTCAAGCACCTTGAGATGCAGACAACTTGACAACCTTGCGGTAATTACAGTTGTGATTTTGACATACATCAAACTCGAACAGGTGGGTAATGTGTTATTTGAGAAGCAAATTTTTCTGAACTTTGTACTCGAACATGCTGCGGATCGAACATCCTGACAACAACCTTGGTGATTTTCGCAGTGAGTCAGCTTTGGCGGCTCCCGACTGCAATGCTGGACTGCAGTAATGGTAATTTGCTGGTCTGCAGCAGCTCCGATCAGCTGGACTGCAGCGATTGAAAACATAACTGGATCAAGCTATGTTGCAGATCGAACATCCAGCAACAATTTTGATGAAGATTTTTTTTTTTTACTACATCTTCTGCCATGGACCGAATATCCCAGCAAAACTAACATCAGAGTTTGTGGTGACGCGATTTTCAGCGGTATCCGCATGTAATGGCTCCAGCAGATCTGAAATGGCGAATCTTGATTGCAGCAGTTGCGATCAACTGGACTGCAGTATGTGAAATTACATGGTTAACAGCAGCTGCGATCAGCTGGACATCGACCATTATGATCAAGTTGGGTTGCAGCAGCTTCGACCAGCTGGACTGCAACAGTGATTTTTCACGACGTTCAAACAGTTTTTTCATGGAAACGATTCTGGAGCGTTTTCTGCAACTTTTTTCAATGGGAGGACACGATTCCTTTTCTCGTAGTCCCCTTAGTCGGCGCCAATGTTTGTACCCAAAATCACTTTTGGGCACGAAACACAATGGATTGATTGTTTGGATGGTATTTTGGATTCGGGGTTGGGAGATGATTCGAAGAACAAACAAAAGAGATTGACACAGGTTTTACGTGGTTCGGCATAGTTGCCTACGTCCATGGGTGAATCCCCTTGGGGTGAATAGTTTTATTAGTATTTGTATTACATCATCTCATTTTATCTCCTATTGGCCACCTCCTTGACTGATTTCTGCTCTCCCTATTTATACAATGAAAAATATAATTCCAATCTCCACATAAATTGCATTAACTGCCCATTTATGCTCTTATAATGAATTCTGGATGTAACTGCCCATTTATGCTCCTATAACGACATCTGCATGTAACTGCCCATTTATGCTCCTATAATGAAATCTGCATAAAAACTGCTCATTCATGTCTTCATCATCAATTCTGTATGTAACTGCCCCTTAATGCCTCTATGATAAATTCGCATGAAACTGCCTGATTAATGGCTGGCAAGACAGGTGGATGCTGGATGGCAGAATGGGTGGATGCTGGATGGCAGCGTAATGGGTTGGCTAACTGACTGGATGGACTGGCTGGCAGCATAATTGGCTTGCTGGAGATATGAGTGGAGACTGGTCGGCAGGGAGGATGAGTTTTTGGCTGGGAATTGGTTAGCAGTGTTGCTGTCCACGAGACTGAAAATTAGCTAGGGGTGTGTCTGACTTCGATGGTTGACCGATGGTTGACTTTGACCATTGACTAGCCGTTGACTTTGATCATTGACTGGATGTTGACTTTGACGGTTGACTGGGTAGCGGGCTTGGATGAGGACCCAAAGATGATTCAAGTATCAATTTGGCCCATTAAGTGGTATTTTTACTTATGGTACAAACATCGCCCCCTCTTAACCTTCAACTTGTTGGGGGTTAAGAAAATTTCATTTTCCTTAGTCAATGCTAGAATTCTCCCCCAAGTGTGGATTATTGATACTGAGGTGACTGGCGAACTTCCCTTGTGTTTGCAGAAATCATAATCGAGACGCCCCCAAGCGAGGATATTGTGATTGGGAGATTGGCGGGAAATAGTTGAGTGGAGTGGCACTGTGAGCGATAACAGTATTTAGTGAAGCTGGTCTACTGCAGCTATAATCAGCTGGACTACGGAAACAACGAGCATATCTTGTATGCATCAGCTATGATCAGCTAGAATGCAGCAGCAGCGAACAAAGTTCCATTGCAGCAGCTGCGTTCAGCTGGACTGAAGGAACTGCGAGCAAAGCTGGACTGCATCAACTGCGACCAGCTGGAATGCAGCAGCAGCGAACAAAGTTCCATTGCAGCAGATGCGTTCAGCTGGACTGAAGGAACTGCGAGCAAGGCTGGACTGCATCAGATGCGACCAGCTGGAATGCATCAGCAGCGAACAGAGTTCCAGTGCAGCAGCTGCGTTCAGCTGGACTGCAGGAACTGCGAGCAAGGCCGGACTGCATCATCTGCGACCAGCTGGAATGCAGCAACAGCGAACAAAGTTCCATTGCAGCAGCTGCGTTCAGCTGATCAAGGAACTCACGAGCAAGGCTGGACTGCATCAGATGCGATCAGCTGGAATGCAGAAGCAGCGAACAAATTTCTAGTGCAGCAGCTGCGTTCAGCTGGACTGAAGGAACTGCGAGCAAGGATGGACTGCATCAGCTACGGTCAGCTGGAATGCAGCAGCAGCGAACAAAGTTCCAGTGCAGCAGCTGCGTTCAACTGGACTGCAGGAACTGCGAGCATGACTGGACTGCATCAGCTGCGATCAGCTGGAATGCAGCATCAACTAATAAAGTTCTTCTGCAGCAGCTAGGTTCAGCTGGACTGTAGGAAATGAGAGCATAGCTGGACTGCATCGGCTGTGATCAGCTGGAATGCAGCAGCAACGAATAAAGCTACGCTGTAGCAGCAACGGTTAGCTGAACTATAGCAGCTACTGAGGGGATGGACTCAAATAGTTCGATAAACATAGGTGTAAAAGTTATAAATAAAACAAGACAACATGAGTTGCGTCCAACTGAGTGTCACTGAGACTCGCATCGATTGCGTCCAATCGAGTCTCGAGAATCATGAGTAATCGGATCGCATCGGTTGCGACCAACCGAGTGCAACAGTTTCCTTTGAACTGGAGTACAATAATTCAATCAATATAACTATGGCAGTTTAACATTACTGAAAAAATATTGTGCATAAAAATATTATGGTGTATGCTCGCCCCCTCTTAATCCTGCAATTCATTGGAGGATTAAGAAGTTCGGGTTACCTGAAGTTTGGATTTTTGGAAGCCGAAATCCGCATTGCATTTAGGCGCTATGTAACTTTCCCCCAATCGTATAGAGTGTTTACGTATCCTGCCATTTCATACCATGAGGTGTCACATATCTCGCCCCCAAGTGATAGTCAGTCACGTTGAAGTGATATGCAACTCGCCCCCGGTAGATATTAATTGTCATGCTGCTCAATGCTTGCACAAGGGTGCACTGCCTTGCTGCATTTTGCTCGCGCATGGAATTTTGAAGATGTCTGCTATCTGGAATTCGCGCGGGGGGCCAATCCCACTATTCTAGATTTGCGCAGAATTGAAATGTGTGCATCCCCTCGTTGAGAAAATGCTTGCCACATTAAAGGTGTCTTATTGAACAAAAGTATGTATGCATATGTGAAAACACTGAATAAAAGTATGCATGAATATATGAAAAGATGCAAAAATATGTAAATTGTATACTTACCATTTGCTTATCATATCGAAAATGTTATCGCGACTTTGTTTATGAAATGAATAGGATGCCCATCAACTATGTTGATGTTTTCCAACGATGATGACTAGTATGGTTGCCATACGTCTCGCCTCGACTTTGTAAATTGATTTGTCTGTGGGACTGGGATGCACCAGTCATGTCCAGACTGGATTGAAGATAGTTGCCACGGGACTGTGCTTCAGCAGCTGCAATTAGCTCTACAGTAACAGTTATGCATAAAACTGGACTGAAGCAGTGGTGAGAAAAATCGATTAAAAACAAAGGTTGGGTAAATTTGACTACAGACAGTTCGATCAACTGGACTGTAGGAATTAAAAGGGATCGTGGCAGTTCGATCAACATGCCAGCAGTTATTGCTACGAAACTGGATTACAGCAGTTCGATCAACTGGCTGTAATATTTATGTAGAAAAGAACTGCAGCAGTTCGATCAACTGTACTGCAATATTTTATGTAGAAAAGGACTGCAGCAGTTCGATCAACTGGACTGCAGTATTTTATGTGGTGATCGAATGTGACCGTTTCTGGTGCTGCCATTTTAAATTAAAAATTAATTTTCTCCGAAAATTTAAATTTCACCTTCATGACGTTGGTAATCGACATACGATCTCATTGGGCCGAAAATCACTCCATTTGGATGCACGAAGGAGAAGTTATCGGTGAAGCAAAATTGGTCGGTTAGCCCCTTGCTTCAAACATGTTGTTGGACCGGAAAAATATTATTCTCTAATTATAAAATTTCACCCTCATGTCGTAGGATATTAAAATACGATCGCAACGAGCCAAAAATCACCCAATTCGGACGCGGGACGAAGAAGATATCCATGAAACAAATTTTTAGACCAAGCCCAAGTGAGACGTATTAATCCGTCAGGATAACGTCATGGGGCTGAAAAATCCGGGGCTATGTTATTAAATTACATCGCGTCACACCGAATTGGGGCTACGCACTAAAGTTGCGCCGAGAAACAACAAATCAGTCCTCCAATTAATCGTCACGGCTAATCGTCCGAGCCAAAAAAGCTCCAAATAATCGCCCTCTGATCGGCTATGGCCGCCGGCTTTGGACGCTGGCTTCGGACGCCGGCTTCGGTGTCCGGCTCCGCCGTTGGCCTGTTGCTTTGCCGTTCGCCTGTCGCTGTCCCCACTCGTTCTTGCCGCCGTCGCCGTATGCCGCCTCCGACTAGTTATCGTGATGTTAATCGACGGTCAATATACCCGTTACATCAAAGTTTTGATGAGACGCGAAGCATGGAAGTAAAAATAGAGTTTTGATGTATCTCGTGTCATCGAAGTTTGATGAACCCGCAACATCAACGGTTCGAATGCGGAGAACATCGAACATTGATATAAGTCTGAGCATCGAAGCTTTCCCTTCATAAATGATGGAAGTGGGTGAACAAAACCTTTGTTGGAGTGGGTTAAACGAACCTTCATAGGTGGGTGACCGTTCATAACGTGGGTAAACAAAATATGATGTGGGTGTATCAATGTTGACGTGGGTGAAGGAAAACGGAAGTGGGTGTACAGATCTTGAGTTGAGTTTCCGCCGGATTGGCCGCCGGCATTTATTTTTTTTGAAATCATTGGTGACAGTTTTCAAAAACTGTGATCTTTACTCGTGTATTTGGTGACAGCTGTTTGTGACTTGTGATCTTTTCCTTGGAATTTTCTCGTAACAGCCTAATGGGCTTTTAGCGACGGTTGTATGGATTGTTGCGTTTTTCTCATGGAATTTTCACTATGGTTTTCCTTCAATTTGTGGCCTATTCTGGAGTTTTCTGAGATGCTTTTCTGGAGGTTTTCCCTTGGGTATTCAAGCACCTTGAGATGCAGACAACTTGACAACCTTGCGGTAATTACAATTGTGATTTTGACATACATCAAACTCGAACAGGTGGGTAATGTGTTATTTGAGAAGCAAATTTTTCTGAACTTTGTACTCGAACATGCTGCGGATCGAACATCCTGACAACAACCTTGGTGATTTTCGCAGTGAGTCAGCTTTGGCGGCTCCCGAATGCAATCTTTGACTACGCAGACGATTCGCGATCAACTGGATCTAACGATAATGGTAATTTGCTGGTCTGCAGCATCTGCGATCAGCTGGACTGCAGCGATTGAAAACATAACTGGATCAAGCCATGTTGCAGATCGAACATCCAGCAACAATTTTGATGAAGATTTTTTTTTTTTTTACTACATCTTCTGCCATGGACCGAGCATCCCAGCAAAACTAACATCAGAGTTTGTGGTGACGCGATTTTCAGCGGTATCCGCATGTAATGGCTCCAGCAGATCTGAAATGGTGAATCTTGATTGCATCAGTTGCGATCAACTGGACTGCAGTATGTGAAATTACATGGTTAACAAAGAATGCGATCAGCTGGACAAAGACCATTATGATCAAGTTGGGTTGCGGCAGACTTCACCAGGGATCGAATGGTGATTTTTCACGACGTTCAAACAGTTTTTTCATGGAAACGATTCTGGAGCGTTTTCTGCAACTTTTTTCAATGGGAGGACACGATTCCTTTTCTCGTAGTCCCCTTAGTCGGCGCCAATGTTTGTACCCAAAATCACTTTTGGGCACGAAACACAATGAATTGATTGTTTGGATGGTATTTTGGATTCGTGGTTGGGAGATGATTCGAAGAACAAACAAAAGAGATTGACACAGGTTTTACGTGGTTCGGCATAGTTGCCTACGTCCACGGGTGAATCCCCTTGGGGTGAATAGTTTTATTAGTATTTGTATTACATCATCTCATTTTCTCTCCTATTGGCCACCTCCTTGACTGATTTCTGCTCTCCCTATTTATACAATGAAAAATATAATTCCAATCTCCACATAAATTGCATTAACTGCCCATTTATGCTCCTATAATGAATTCTGGATGTAACTGCCCATTTATGCTCCTATAATGAAATCTGCATGTAACTGCCCATTTATGCTCCTATAATGAAATCGCATAAAAACTGCTCATTCATGTCTTCATCATCAATTCTGTATGTAACTGCCCCTTAATGCCTCTATGATAAATTCGCATGAAACTTCCTGATTAATGGCTGGCAGGACAGGTGGATACTGGATGGCAGAATGGGTGGATGCTGGTTGGCAGCGTAATGGGTTGGCTGACTGCATAGTTGGCTGGCTGACTGGATGGACTGGCTGGCAGCATAATTGGCTTGCTGGCGATATGAGTGGAGACTCGTCGGGAGCATAATTGGCTTGCTGGCGATATGAGTGGAGACTGGTCGGCAACATAATTGGCTTGCTGGTGATATGAGTGGAGACTGGTCAGCAGGGCGGATGAGTTTTTGGCTGGGAATTAGTTAGCAGTGTTACTGGCCACGAGACTGAAAATTAGCTAGGGGTGTGTCTGACTTCGATGGTTGACCGACTGTTGACTTTGACCATTGACTAGCCGTTGACTTTGACCATTGACTGGATGTTGACTTTGACGGTTGACTGGGTAGCGGGCTTGGAATGCAAGGATGCTTTTGACAAATTGAAGGCAATGTTGACAAGTGCGCCGATTATCAAGTCACCGGATTGGAATCTTCCATTTGAATTAATGTGTGATGCTAGTGATTATGCGGTTGGAGCCGTTTTGGGTCAAATAGTGGACAAATTTTCCCATGTTATCTATTATGCATCTAGGACCTTCAATGATGCACAAATCAACTATTCTACCACGGAAAAGGAGTTATTGTCTATAGTGTTTGCATTGGAAAAATTTCGATCATACTTGGTGGATACAATGGTTATTGTGTATTCCGATCATGTCGCACTTAAATACTTACTAAAGAAGAAAGAAGCTAAGCCAAGACTAATCCGGTGGATCCTATTACTACAAGAGTTCAATGTAGAATTTCGAGATAAGAAAGGTGTGGAGAATACCGTTGCGGATCATCTTAGTAGACTTGTTATGTCTCACGAAGAACTTCCATTACAAGACCGCTTTCCGGACGAAAAGAATCAACACCTTGGTATGCGGATATAGTGAATTACTTGGTGACAAGAAAGGTACCTAGTACAATGTCCAACTTCCAAAAGATGAAACTTAAGAAGATAGCGAAGCAATATGTGTGGGATGAACCATACTTATGGAAATATGGCGTTGATTAAATAATACGAAGGTGCGTACCTAACTCCGAATTTCAATCTATTCTCTCCTTTTGTCATACTTTTGCTTGTGGTGGCCATTTTGGTTCTAAACGTACCGCTCTCAAAGTTCTTGAAAGTGGATTTTATTGGCCCACCTTGTTTGAAGATTCATATGTTTTTTGTAAATCGTCTGATAGATGTCAAAGAACGGGCAATCTAGGTGCTCGAAATCAAATGCCACTCACACCAATTCTCGCCGTAGATATTTTTGATGTGTGGGGAATTGATTTTATGGGCCCTTTTATCAATTCGAATGGAAATTTTTATATACTTCTTGCCGTAGATTATGTTTCAAAATGGGTGGAGGCTAGAGCCACCAAAACTAATGATTCTCAAGTTGTTTGTGATTTTGTAAGAGAAAACATAATCACTAGGCACGACATACCAAGAGTGGTGATAAGCGATGGAGGCTCGCATTTCAAGAAGTCTTTTCACGCTCTCCTCAAGAAGTACAACATAACACACAAGATTGGTACGCCTTACCTTCCACAAACTAGTGGAAAAGCGAAAATCTCAAACCGTGAGATCAAGTCCATTCTTGAGAAAACGATGAATACCACAAGGAAATATTGGAGCTTTAAGCTCAATGATGCACTTTGGGCGTATAGAACGGCGTATAATACACCGATTGGTATGTCTCCATATCGGTTGGTTTATGGCAAAGCTTGTCATCTTCCGGTTGAACTTGAACATAAGGCTTATTGGGCGATAAAGAAATTCAACATGGAGTATGATGAATCGGGGAAACAAAGAAAGTTACAACTAAATGAGCTAGAGGAGATACGTAATAATTCTTACGAGAGTGCCTGGATTTACAAGGAAAAGACCAAGCTTTTTCATGACAAGATGATTTCTCGGAAAAGTTTTGTTGTGGGGCAAAAAGTCCTTTTATTTCATTCTCGCCTTAAACTATTTCCTGGAAAATTAAGGTCCCGTTGGATTGGACCATATGTTGTTACTAATGTTTTTCCTTATGGTGCATTTGAAATTACTAGTCTTAGAGACAACTCGGTTTCCAAAGCCAACGGCCATAGATTGAAGCCATACTATGAGAACATCGCCTATGTAAATTTGGATGAACTTCCATTTGAATATTTGCTCCCTCTAGAGGAGTAATACGAAGCAAGAGCTATGTCGGGCCGTCGACTTTAAAACAAGCGCTAAGTGGGAGGCAACCCACCGGTTTTGTATCTCTTATCCTTTTGTCTTTATTTTCTTTTTGTTTCGTTTGTTTATTTTTCTTGTTCCATATCATATTAAGATTTCCCACCTTGACTTTACTTGGACGATTCAATTACATTGAGGACAATGTAAGGTTTAAGTGTGGGGGAGTGGCTAAGCATATATTTTTGCATAAAAAAAAATTTGCATAAAATTTCCAACTTTTAGAGATTTTAGAGTCACTAGCATACTTCTAGGTATGTTTACATAGAGAATTCTGACCGACATAAAATGAACTTGGAAGTGTTAGGGAACTACGTTGGATTTCTTACTTGTTAGAGTGTTAAATAATGGATTTAATCATGCCAGTGATGCAAATTAGGAGCAGAGACGAATGCATTATTAGAGTTGCTGATCAATCATTAGTGGAGACTACCCATTTTCATATCAACCAAGGCACCGACCAGAAATTCTTCCATGACTAAAGAGCTTCTTTTGAGTGTGTGTCACCGTACGTTAATTCCGGGTAGAATGGTGAGCTACCCAATTTTCACACCAATTTCAACACTATTTTGATCTCTTGAGGGATAATTTTTGTCAATCATGAGTGTGATGTCTATGGATGAAAGCCTCCTTGTTGTAGTTCGATTTGCAGTTAGCACCATTCTCTCAACAACGGGTCCATAGAAACACCATAATCATCAACAACAAGGGAGCGACATCAAAATCTACAAGGAAAGTTGAAGACGTTTGAGGTTTACAAGCAACGGAACAAGAAAAGAGAAAATTTTAAATCCAAGTAAAGCAACATACAATGAGCAGATTTTTACATACATGTTGAAGACTTACAATACAATGAGGTAATTCTATATTCAAGTATGAAGACTTATTTACAAGAGCGAAGAAAAGTAAAAGGTGAGAATTATTGAAGTTTATGATTTCAAGACGATACAAGTTGTGAAGAATCAAGCGGTAAAGTACTTTTCCACGGCCATGGTTGTTTTATTTTTTACTTTGACTTGTATTTTGTTTCTCTTGTCTGAAAAAAAAAGGAAAAAAAAAAGGAAAAAAAAAAATTGACTAAAAAATATGAGACAAGAGAAATATCTATTATTGTGTTTGTTTGTTTTTATTTAATAAGCCGTGGGGAAGGAAAATCTATAAGGAAGATTTAAGCGACATGGATTTTAAAGAAAAAGGTTACAAATTGTCGAGGATCTACGAAATTCGAAACTTTATCATCAATAGTTGAAACCGAAAACCAAGAAGATGAAGACGAGGAGAGGAAGACGTTTCTTTTGGATGCCGTGAGAGTGGTGTTATCATAATTGGCAATCGGATGTGAAGGTAAGTAAGTAATCTCATCCTCGATAATAATGGTTGATTTCCTTTCTTAGAGATCGTTAGAAAAATGGTTTTTCAAAATGTTAAAAGACGTGGGTTTTTCAAAATTTCAGAAGTCATCCTTCCCACCATTCAACGTGTTGCAGGAATTCTCTCTTCATTCCTACCTGCACACATGTGAGACCCATAAAAAAGCCGTCTTTTTGAGTGCAATTATCATAAAACCCTTTTTGGTGAGGCAGAAGTCGAGGCGAAATGCTTATTGATCATTTCTCAAACACGTGTTCTCTCATTATGGTGTGGTTATTTCTCACTCAACATTTAAGAATGAGAATATGTTCTTTAATATTTCTAACTTCTTATTACTAGCATGCAGAAACTCTATGTCCTCATAACTCTTTGGATGCTTGGGACGCTAGAACGCTTTGAAGTTGTAAGTTTTAGTTTGATTTGCTCGAGGACTAGCAATGTCTAAGTGTGGGGGAATTTGATAGGTGTAGAATACACCTAATTTACTATCTAGTAGTTATGCTTTCTTTGCCATTTTTCTTGTAAAATATGTATTTTACGTGTGTTTTTGAGTTATTAGGTACTCTGGAGTCGCACGGAGAAAAAGAAGAAGAAATCACCAAATTTGAGCAAAAAGGGAAAATCTGTCATTTCAGGGGAGAACACTATCTGGTGCCCAGTTACATGTTAAGGGTCAACTTGCTTTTGGAAGAATTATAAAGAGCAGCCAGCTATGGTTAAGGGGTTACCATCTAGGGTGTCCCTTATCAGTTATCAGTGGGTGTAAGTATCATCGGGTAGCCCTTATAGATGCGTGGGCTGTTAGTACCTACTATGCCCTAACCCTACATCTCGAGAGCCTCTCATTCGCTTCAATCATTTTTGCACCTGAAATAAAGAGAAAGAGGAGAAAAATGGTTGCTGCTATTATTCAGTCCCTAAAACTGAGAAAGGAAGAAATCGAGAAATGCTGTCGAGATTGAGTTTAAATCTGTCGAATCAAGGTCAAACTGGGAACTGAGGGGTTGAGAGATGATGTTCGTGGAAGAATTGCAAAATGGGTTTTGTATGGTGGTACTGTTGAGATGATGAAGAACAATTAGGGTTTGGTTCAGATCGAAGATGGGTTTTGATAAAAGATTCAGATGACCCAAATGATGCTGTTGATTGAATAGGTAAACTCGATTCGAGTTTGTACTGATTCGAAAAAGCTTCTATAAAAAAGGGAGTGCGGTTTATGGTGAGATGGGTGGTATTTGAGGCTCGAGATTAACTGAGAAGAAAATGGATTTTGCTGCTGAGAAAAATGAAGAGAAATGGAGTTTGAGATGATGTTGTTGGTTAGTTTTGATCCTGCTATTGAAAATAAGAAGCAACAGAAGGAAGAGTAGTTGAAACTGAGATTCAGATGGTTTGAATCTGCTGTTACTATTACAGGGAGAAATTGGTTTTGAATGGAGAAGCTGCAATACTGATATGATTGAATAAGATGTATGCTAGGTGTGTCACAGGTGAAGAAAGAATGGCCTGAAAAATTAGCCGGAAATGCCTTGTAAACAGCCGAAACTAGGCCGGTTTTCCACTCCGACGAGTTGACTCAGTGCCGGCGATAACCGTTCTAGACGAGTTCGATGACCGATCCAGCTATAGACCCAGCTCAGCGACTCAGCCAATTCAGCCCTGACTAAGAAAGCTAACTCGGCTAACTTACCTCCTCATTGACTAGCTGACTGACGGTTGACCTATTTGACCATTAGTCCAAACGGTGGACTGACGAAATATTCCCTCAACGGGCAGAGAATCTCAGGTGTCCGGCGGTGACGAATTCCGGCCAACTTCCGGCCAAAAACCCAGTTTTTCGGCGAGCCACAATTACATAATTTTGTGTGGACTTCTCTCATGTGTGTGAAGACTTAGAATTGGGAATTGGATGAAAACTTGGAAGTTTTGGAGAATTGGAATATGGCTCAAATTGGGAAAGTGGTGTTCTTATGGAATGTGGAATATTTTCCTACAAAGATATGGAGAGTATTGAAGCCTATAAATAAAGGAGTTCTCTACAACTTTTACACACACATCTACTTTGGAGAAGGAGTTAAAGTGCACAAGGATTTGAGGAAGGAGCAACCATCATCTTTTCAATAAGTTTTTCTTTCTTCCTTAATTATTGTGTGAACTCCAAACTATGAGTAGCTAATTTTCTTATTGATTAAGGATGAATTCCTAGCTCTTAATATATGATTTGAGTTTTGTTTCAATTCTACTTTGAAGTTTTTCATATGATTATCGTTTGTTTTTACTAATATTAGTGTTTATGCTTGATTGATAGGTCGTTTGGGTGGCCAACTAAATTGATTTGTAAATTGATCTAAAGCTAGTGAAAGTTAGGGGATAAGTAATCGTTTCTTGACTATTTACATAAGTAGAAAACACAAGACCTTGCGGAGGGATTCCGTGGAGAAATTATGTGTGAAAAACAACGTTAGCAAGTGGACCTTGATCTAAGAGTCTAACTACTAATATCAACCTAATAAATTCATAAATCTTAATGCGTTTAACTAAATTACATCTTGAGTGATCTACTACTAGGTGGTTTGGTAAATAGAATCCGGTAGTCGAGAACTTTCGTGTCCGGTGATACAAGGGATTTAGGGGTTAGCACTGATCTAGCTGTTATACCTACGGTTGGTGATAATCTATGACTAATAAAAAGTGGAAAAGAACATAACTTTAATCATTATTTTGCAGTGAAGAAGGATTCCTTGATATATTCTCTCTTATTGAATTCAACTTACACTTTTAACTACTTTGCTTATTTCTTTTGCTTTATAAATTTTAGAACCAATACCCCCCTTTTGTGACAATTTTACAACTAATAATCTCTTGCTCCTCGTGGGAACGATCTTGACTGCCCTATATTACTTTTTAATTAGGTAGTAAAATATTAATTAATTTTTTGTAGTTACGACACGCATCACCTACCCTGGCCATTCTTGGCAAGTCATGGCTATGATGAACTTGGCCTGAAGAAAACCCCACTTAGGGTGCAGTCTTGTAACTATAAGCCGTATAGGCATAAAGGACAAGAGGCTGCGAAAACAACTGGTTGTTGGTAAATCCGTATGGGAGGATCTAGTATTGTATGGACGATGTGCCCTCCTTGAAGGGGCAACCAGGGGTTAGATAAGGGCGGCACCCTCCATTAGGGAGCTGATAAGTGTCTAAAGACGGCAATGTCATGGGGCTTTATGATCCCAAGAACATTTAGGCATGTCATATTGTCGCGGGACAAAAATTATGCAGAGGCAACAAGCCATAAGAGAAAATGTTAAGATGAGATCAATGGGTTTTTACATGAAAGTGTACAGACGTCCTGCGATTTCATCGCAAGAAGGCAATGTCATAAGGTTTTGTTCTCGCAAGGGATCTTAGTCTTGTCATATTGTCGCAGAGAAATGAACAAAATACGGATAAGGCAAGATCAAGGGGTTTTTGCATATAAATGTAAGAACGTCCTTCGATTTTGTCGCAAAATGAAAAATTAGAAAAATAAGACCTTTAATTAGGAAGGCAAAATAAGACCAATAGAATAATCTCAAACATTAACTATTTTCTATTGAGAATGCAGGAAACATTTGTTCATTACAAGAGAGATAGCAAGTACTATTTAGAATCTCTCAGAAGTACTATTTAGAATTTCTCAGAAGTATTATTCAGACTCTCTCAAGAGGATTATCTACAATCTCGCAGCACTATTCACGGCACTATTCGCAGTACTATTCACATCACTATTTCAGGAGCACTATTCATAATTTCGCGGGGTTATTCAGAAACTCACATACACATTCAGAAACTTGCAAACTCATTCAGCATCTCGCAGACTCTTCCAGAATTTCGCAGGAAATGTGATTATTTCGTAGAATATGATTATTTTATCGCATGAGGCAGAGGCAAGATAAGAAAAAAAGAAGAAATAATTCATTCATTTAAAATTTTCTCAAGGATTCTACCTTCATAGATAAAGAACAGAGGCAACTATGGATTACCAAGAAAACATTTTATGTTCTTTATCTGCTCGGCAAGAATCATTTCCAAAATGGACAAGAATTCTCACCAAAAATGAAGTAATAATTTCGCATGAACAGAGGCAATACTTATAACTTTCATTCAAGGACGGATACTTCTTATATTCTGAGGATTGAGTACTTCTTATATTTCTTCAAGGATACTTCATACTTCGCATACTTCAAGAGTTAATACTTCTTATTTACTTAGCAAAGATATGGAACTTCACAAAAGAATAGAGGCAAGTACGTACTTTTCAAGTCCAATATTCTTTCGCTCGTTCCTTCATCAACAAAGATCAAAGACTACTACAACAACTGATTTTTCCTTAAAGATCTCTCTTCCAGCAATATTCAAGGAAAAAGATGAAAGATGTAGGATTAGAATATCGCCACAACAATATTCTTACGAAATTATTAACAACATTTCTGTGAGTTCTTCAACAACACTCTGCGAGCGTCGCAGAATAATTCAAAGAATGACGTAATAGACAATGACAACATAAAATATGAGAAAGATGTGAAGATTTTGTATTTGGAGAGAATGCTCGCGAGAACAAGGCGGAACCTCGCGAGAACAAAGCAGGAAATGAATATTTTGTGGTTTTAGAAGAATCTCGCGAGCACAATAGCAGATCATGTGAGCACGATAGCAGATCATGTGAGCACGATAGCAGATCCTGCGAGCACGATAGCAGATCCTGCGAGAACGATAGCAGATCCTGCGAGCACAATAGCAGAGCCTGCGAGGAGCATAGCAGAGGTCCTAAAATATGGGAAATATGGGTTGAATGTGAGCTGTCATCCACCAGGAAGATACCTATATAAAGAGAAGAACATGAGAGAGAAAGGGGGGACACAATTTTAGGAGAGAGAGAGATTTTGCAGAGAGATTTTTAGAGAGAGAATGTATTTTTCTTTATCATCTTCTTCCCCAAAACTAGATTTAGAACTCCATTAATGGAGATTATCAATGTAAATCAAATGTAAATTTAAACAATCATAGTGAAGAATCATGGATGTAGATCATATTGATCGAACCATGTAAAAATCTGTGTGTTTATTTACAATTTTTAGTATTTTAATCATCATTTTAATATCAAATAAGTTTAGATCAAGAAATTATTATCAATATATTACAATGGGTGTATTGTGGGAAAACCTGCAACTACAGGAATAACGCGCAAATTTGACAAGACAAAACCATGAATTGAGAATGGAAAACATGAGGTTACAAAATACAAGATCAAGAAGCACTACAAGATCAAGTTCAAGGTCAATCGGAAGAGGAGAAAAACAAAACTCACTTGTAGAAAATATTGATGGAAATATTCGGCAGGAGGTGCAAAATCCAGATGAAGAATGTCGCGAAAATAGATAAATGATTGAAGATCGTTATATACCACAAGGCGAAATTCAACAAAACGAACAAAACAACAGAAGTCAGGAGAATGAGCAGCGTCAGGAACGAAATAACCAAGATGGCGAAGAAAATCAAGAAGAAGGAAGGAGGATATTGCGTGGAAGAGAAATTCAAAGAAATCAGCAGATAATTGAAAGAGAAATCGAGAGACATTATGCTGAACAGACACGCTTAGCTTGCGAAGGGGAAAGATTTAGAGCAGAGGTGGAAGAACAAGAATTCCAAGAGGAAATTCGCCAGAACAATCATGACAATCGAGAAAGAAGACGCGATCAAAACTGCAACAATAGTAATATTAACGAATAATATGATAGGGTGCAAAGAAGAGATGAAAGGAAACAATGAGAATTGAT
Source organism: Papaver bracteatum (assembly GCA_023529315.1). Classification (NCBI taxonomy): domain Eukaryota; kingdom Viridiplantae; phylum Streptophyta; class Magnoliopsida; order Ranunculales; family Papaveraceae; genus Papaver; species Papaver bracteatum. The sequence goes on along the minus strand of JAJJWX010002427.1, from coordinate 2,381,008 downwards.
AAGAAATGAACAAAATCGCAGAAGATAAAATGAGAGATATAATGGCATGCGAATTCATGAAAGAAATGTAAGAGAAGACCGCAGAGAAACACAAGAAGAAAATAATGGAGAAGGAAATCAAAATCTCGCAATACAATACAGGCAAGAACGCAGGAGAAGAGAAGCGGAGTTAAAAAGACCAGTGGGATCAACATCTGGGGTAAATGAACAAATCTTAAGAGAACTGGCAGAAATAAGAGGAATGCTAAATAATAGGAGGGAAGGTTGTAGGAGACAATTGGATGAAGCCATAGAATAAGCTGCAAAAACTCCGTTCTCGCAAGAAGTACAATTAGGAGTAATTCCACCAAAGTGCAGCTTGCCTGCGTTAACCAGCATCTTTGATGGGACAACCTGTGCAATTAAACACATTAAAGCTTATGTGAGATGTATGCTACATTGGGAGAATCATGATGATGTGTTATGCAAATATTTCGCATCAAGTTTAACAGGAGAGGCACTAAAGTTGAACATCTTTCAACCATTTGCAAACTACATTCTTAGGGGAGTACATAATTAACAATTCCTCGCGGCCAGGCACAGAATATGTATTTGGATTAAAACAAAGAATTGGTGAAAGTTTGAAATATTTAACCATAAGGTGGAAGATAATATGCAGTGAGATGGCTGGACGGGTGGATGAGAGATATCTTATTTTATCATTCATCAATGCAATGTTCGCAACCAATCTACTATACATTCAAATTTTTAGAATCAAGAATAACATCACAATGACTGATCTGCGAGAATTGCAGGAGGAGTACATTGCTCTCGAAGAAAAGAAGAATGAAGTAGAATCTTATCCAATTGCGAACACCAGCTCAAATACAGCGAGCGCAAGCTTATTGCCTAAATTAATAAATACAGTGGCGAGCACCTCGCAGGAACAACAAGAAAATAAGAATGATAATCAACAGAAGCTAGTGGATATGGTAAAAAGAGATCAAGAAGAATACGAAAGGGGAAGAAATTTTTGTAGTCGAGGTGGAAACAACAAAATTCAAAGACTTGATCAGCCACAAGAAAGCTATGGGGGACAAAGACAGAATTATCATAGGGGATCAGGAAGTCAAAAGATGATATGGGAAGAGATCAAGATGCCAACATTGAATGCTAGTGTGTAAAATATTTGAGAAGCTATAATTCTAACGGAGAACATTCTGACGCCCCGAAACATGGGAAAAGAACCACTTTCAAGCAACCGAAGTCAAGAATTTTTCTCTTACCATCATTTTCATGGACATTCGACAAATAACTGCAGAAATATTAAAAGGATCATTCTCAAGATTGTAAGGAACCTCAAGCTCGTCAACGCTATTAGACTAGTCAAGAGTCGATTTAGCCGTTAATTACTCGATTAGTTTCGTACGAACGTTAATTAATAGAAATTAATATAACAACGATCTAGATACGAAACTAGTATCGTTAGATAGATCTCGAAAAGTTACGTGGAATAGACTACTCGAACGTGTCAGTCGGATACCGGACGAAGAAGATATCACCGGATGAGTAGGAAGGGAAGATTAATCATTTTATAGACAAACCTCCTGGATTCCCTTATCGTTTAGACGGGTGCCTTTAGAATTTTTGTCGGCCTTATCCCTAGCCGACCGAGAGGATAACTTTTATTCTATTTTCTTCTTCTTCATTCTTCTTTCTTCCTCTGTTCTTTTTTTTCTCTGTCCGTAGCCTCTGGTGATTTAGGGGTGAGATAATGGTTATGTGATCAGTATAAGGTAAGTAAGATTATTCAGTAGTCGATGGTGATGGTGATGGTGTCCGTAATCGATTCAGAATTTAAGGAGGAAGTAAATTAGTAAGAGTAGAATTAGTATTTCTCTGAGAGTTGTGTAGAAGTTCGATTGATGATGAATAAGATGGAATTAAGGATGGGTTTTGTGTATTGAACACAAAAGTGGGGATTTAGTATATGATTTTTGATTCACAGAGAAGAAATTAGGAATTAGGGTTTTGTGCTCGAGGATGTTAGTTAAGGAAGAATTAGAAGATGGGTTTACTCGATTTGGAGATTGTTTTGATATTCAGAAATAAAATTAGGAAAAGAGAATTTGGGGGATTACTTAGGGTTTTCTGAGAGACAGAAAAGGTGAGGAGAAGTTAATAGATGCTGGTTGAAGATGAGGTGTTGAATTAGCTCAAGGAAAAGAAGAAGGTAATTCAATCGTTTGAGTGGAATATTTTGAGGTAATTGTTCTTCTGATTTAATTGGTGAAGTTATTTAGTTTCATTGATTGAATATATGTGGTTGTTGATCGAATTAAGGTCTGAGTTGGGTGTAGAATGAAGTTTGGTTGTTATTTTGAGATACTGGGAGTTGTCTTATGTTAGTGATTTGGGAATTGAAAATTACAGGAGATGAATTTGTGTTGGTGGTTGTGTACGTGATCATTATGAGAGAAGAATGGAATTGTGTTGAAGGTTATGCTGATTACGGGAAGATAATGTTGGAAGCAATAGTTGCTTGATTTCATTATGAAGACCTATTTGTGTGTGGCTGCCATTGGAAAGGTAGACTCAAGTGGAATTAGAATAATTGAGCTAATAGTGAACTATAGTTGTAGAGGTTTTGAATGGCAGTTGAAGTTGAGATGTAGGAGTTAATGAATGTCGATTATGAATTACCTAGGATGTTAATGATATTGAAGATGGAATGAACCTGTGAAATTAATGTTGCAGGTGTAACTAATGGAATTGCAAAGGTTATGTTGGTTGGTTGTTGCAGTGAAAAACTAGTAATGATGGAGCTGAGAATGGCAAGGCCATGAAGTGATATTGAGTTATAGAATTTTGGTGTTGGGAACTGGACATGATGGTGTTGTTTGAATTGAACTGAAGTTGATGCGGGTGTGGGTATGGATTTGGTTGTGATCGATACTGGACTAGTGTTGTAGAATGGTGACTAGGTGGATTAGTATTGTAGTAGAATGTAGAAAGAGCGAAAGCTTGGAACTGCTAGTGTAGGTAAGCCGATTTTATGGTTGTAAATTAGTTATGAAGCTTACATAACTTGAATGTGTGTAATGATGATTATAGGGAATAGATAATAGCTCCAGTGGAGGCTTGCTACTGCAAATGCGGGTAAGCTTAGTTTGTATTGTAATTGAAGTTCAGATAAAATGATTGTGCAATGTTTAAAGTTGATGCTCTGTGTTTAATTTGGTGGAATTGAAATAAGGAAATAGAAGTTGGTTATTAGGAAGTCTTAGTTTGAGTCATGAGTATTTTGGATGCTTAGTTTGGCCTGAGCAAGGGCATGTACCAGAATCCTGTTACCAGTCAGATGTCTGACTGATATACCCTGTCTGACCCGGTTATCTGACTGAGTCGAACCTCTGTGTTGACCCCGATTTGACTTTAACCAGTTGACCAGGACTTTGACCTTGATTGGGCGTTGACTGTTAGTTGACTCCCCCTGAACAGACGTTGACTGTCAGTTAACTCATATGAACCAGGTCTTAGTTAATAGGATGGTTTAGTGGACTTGGGCTTATAGACAATTTTCTTAATGAACATGAATTGGATCCTTATGGTCCAAATTAGCCTTTGGTTCATTCTACAATGTTCATAAGACTTATTTAATGGGCTTAAAACCTTTAGATAGACTTGTATGATTCTTGTGTGAGCCATTTTGACTAGTTTCTTAGACTTCTTGTGTGATTAACAATTAGTCTATATTAACAACGATCGATTCAAAGGATGAACCAGTGGATCGTGGATCTCGAGGTAGGCGAGGCTTGTCATCAAAATAGGTGGGAATCGATAACGAACTCTCTTGTATTCATTATTTTTTACAAATCAATCTGTATTGAGAAATTCATGCATATCTTGTTTGCTTGGTGTGGTATGAGATGTGTGCCGACACAATATCAGTATTCTATGGCTAGGGCGATACACCGCAATATTATTATGGCTAGGGCGATACACCGCAATATTATTCTTCCTTTATATATATTCAGTATTCTATGGCTAGGGCGATACACCGCAATATTATTCTGGTTAGGGAGATGCACCACAATATTATTCTTCCCTTATGTGCGGTAACACACATCTCATACATGGATGTTTACTGTTATTTATGAATGTCTATGAAGAAGTTTCTACTTTATGTTTCATTGTCTTTCCTTGTATTACCGACTTTCAATTAAACCTGCATTGTCTTCGAATCATATTAATGATTACTTGAAATCTAGTTATTATTTCTGCTGGGCACCCCTTTTAGGGATGATGTGCTCACCCATTCCCACTTTCAGTTTCAGTGACAGATCAGAGTAGCGCAGCAAAAGCTTCAGTTGTTGAGTTCGCTAGATGATTAACTTATGCTATGTTTATTGTTGTATATTCTATTTGTAAACCAAATGACTATTTTATATGTATCATTGGAGAGGAGTTCTTGTGTATATATTTCTTAGCGGGGTTAGCTTTGGGTTAAGTTTTTGTAGCAGATTTCTTAATTGAAAGTCTAAGTGTTTATTTTGGATTTGTTAGTGCCTCTTTATTAAGTTAAATTCTTGGTTTAGTCAGCTGCTAGCTTAGATCTTATTTTGGGGGCTACAAAGTTAGTATCAGAGCTCATTATTAGATCTTATACGGGAAAAGATAGAATTATCCAGTGCCAGTTAGTGAATTAGATTAGTTTAGAACTGGGTTGGGTTTGTGAGATAAATCTTAATCACTAAAATTTATTAATAATTAAAATATTTTTGATTGATTTGTTTGTTTGATTGTTTGTTTATGTATTGAAGTAAAAATTTTAGGGTACACCAATACTTCAGGATTTGATAATAATTAATCTAAAAAGTATGAACAAGTACATAATCCAATAGAAAAATAGTGAGATTAATACAATTGATAAATCTTGAAGGTTACATAAAATTTATTGAATACCTTGACTTATACATATACTAGCCCTTAACCCGTGCCGTAACGGCACGGGCCATGATGTTGGTTCATTTTTAATATATCGTATAATTTGTGTCCCGAATACATATCAACTCCTTAAGATTTAATATGTGTTTGTCATAAAAATATTTGGTATTTTCCTCTCTTTTTTTCTTTGTTTTTTCCTTTAATATTTTACCGCCGGAGATTTGCTCAAACGAAAGAAATATAATCTTAACTTCCAGACTCTTTTTTATTTAGGTTCATTTCTAATAATGAGATAATGCTCTACATGAACATAGTAGTTTAAATACTTTTTGGAAATATGTCATCAGCAGCGCTCATCTCAGTGAAATCAACTAATCAATATCGTCCATAAAAGTCTCCACATGCTCCTATTTCGCTCCAGCTGACTCATCTATCATGGTCATGTTTTCGATACTCCAAATAGGCAGAGAATAGTATTTTTTTGCATCGAACAAACGATACAAACTATCCAATATGACATGATTCTTCTGTAATTTTTCAACACCCATTAGATGACAATGTTTAAAATGTGTACTCATTACCTTTTCGAAGGGATTGTATATATGCGAACCTCTGTCATTAAATCTTCAACAAAGTATTGTGCCCAGCAATTCGTCTTAACGAAGGCTTTGGTAACTTCAAAATTCTTTGACATTTTGTAGCTTCTGTATGTTCCTACCTTCACTTGGAATACAATCTGGCGACACATTACCTCATAAAGAACCTTGAACACATATTGTACTCCCTGATCCTATTTCAAATTAATAGGTTGTCAATAGATCCTTTACCAAAAGTTGACATATTCTACGTTGAATATTTATAAAAAAATTTTATGGTATTGTGGATCGTTGCTTTCTAAGATTATAGTTTTCAGAATTGGCCTCTTCAAGTCCCACGGCTTTCTAAGTTTATATATCTTGTTTGTTTTTAATATTTTAGTTATCCATAATATGTTTGTTACTAACTTTAAACTTGATGTCATCTTCTACTGTGAACTTTATGTGATTTGAGAATCAAAATAGTTATACCTCTTTCATTCGTATCAAGTAATCTGTTGTATATCCCAACAATTCATCTACAACAATTCCTTTCTTTTGCCATTTCCGGACCATCAGTAGCCATTATTGTCAAACGCAATCTGTCTAATTTTTGTTGATGTTATGTATTTGCAATGTTCATTTTTATTAAATAAATAGATTGTGGAAAAACTAAAAAAAAACATAAGTATTACATCGGGTCTAAGTTACTATATCCAAAATACTCCGGACACTGCTTCTGGTGCCTTGTTTCCTCAAATTCCTCTTTGCATTCTAAACAGTACATGCAATACCAATCATTTGCGAAGTGAGCTATTTGCGCAAGTGTGGTAAATGTATCCCTTGCCTGTAATAATAATAACAACACGTTAATTTTTTTCAAGGCATCCAGTTGTAAATGGTATGAATCTAATAGATTTGAATTATACCTCAATCTTAGATATCACCTTCTTCTCACATAACATAGCAATTGAGGAAGGACAAATATTGACCACTCTTTACATAAGCAGAGTTAGCCAAACTATGTATTGCAATTGTCTTACGTGAAAACTATTATCAATCCATATTTTAGTCAGATCCTATCGAACCTGATCTAATTAGTCCTATAGAAAGTTAATCTTAAATTTTTGACCTTATCTCTTGACCAAATTATTAAAGTATTCTCAGTCATGTTCTGCTTTGTGTGATGTACCCATCTATGTCTACTTTACCTTCTAACCCAGTGAATGAAACCTATACATATTGATCCGTAATTTGATATTGTTGATTTGTCATCAAGAGGTCGGATGATTTGAGAATGTAAAATATAAAAAATATTCTATAAACATCGGAAGAGAAATTTAGATTCATGATTTAGAGTTTTTTATGATGATTTTGATGAACAAACATAATTTTCAAACAAATATTTTAGAATGCAAATACATTTTCCTGGTCAATAAGGTTTTATATCGGGAATTGAGTGAAAGTTTTTGTCTTTGTAGGTAGTTGTCGCAAAGCAACTCGACATTGATGGTCTTTTAGGAAAAAGAATGTAATAATACTTGAGAGGTCGACAATGTTCTCTTACGCGGGTACACCAATTTCCTTTATATAATACGGGTAATCGAACAGTCATGATCATACTGTATTATACGTTCCGGTATCATCCTCGAAATATTTGGTTTTTGTCCTTATCAATCGTGCTAAAAACAACCAATTACATCTTTCACAATACAATGTTGCATGTTTTGTGAAAATTATTTTTTTACTTGGTCAATAAAACTCACTAAAAAGCAAAAACTATTATTATACACTACTATTACCAACACCCACCATCATAAAAACCATCCACCGCCACTATTTCTTCCACCAATAGTAATGTTACCGCCTCCACCATTCACAAACACCCGCCACCGCTTATACTAACCATACTTCCACTACCACCATTAGAATTAATATAGTTTTTAGTAAAATTACTTATAAATAAAATTATGTATTTATGTTAGATTATTAAAGGGACATTTATCATAGAAATTTAATTAATAATTATGAACAATCAATGAGACACTAATTAATAAAACGTTTAAAAACGGTTAAGTTGAACAAACCCCAGCGGTAAATTTATCAACGGTTAAGTTAAACGATTTTTATCATAAACAAATCGATAATAAATAATTGCATATGTTCTGATCTTGATTCGAACAAATAAATAAATAATAAATAATTTAATAAATAAATAAATAATAAATAATTTTGTTTAGTTATTACATAACATGGCAATTGATTGCACCAATTTTTTAAAATGGAACTGTTTTTTCGAGATTATTTTAACATTAGAATGATCAACCACGTTTCATATTTTATAATATAATGTTACACATTTCGTGGTGTTACGAAATTAGCATAATATGTTTTTGTTCACCAATACCCGCCACCACCATAAAACCATATAAATCCACTTTTTTTATCCACCACCACCTAGTGGCGGAGCCAAGGGTTGACTAACCTGGCTCTAACCCCTTAAAATTTTAATAACTACATAATTTTTTTTAGTTTATTTTATAAATAGTACTTTGTCCATATATACTATTTATGGTTTATTCCACCAAAGTTTACATGTATCTTTTTTTTTTAATTTAAAATAGGCATCCTCAGTGTCAATTTTTTAATCCACCACTGCCGCCATCACTGCTCCCATCCCATGTAGGTTGTGGGACGCAATTCTAATTTTCAATCACAAATGCCATGTATGAGGTTTAGATTGAACAAAATTTCGTCAATTGATTAGTTTCATATTTTTTTCCCGTGTATATATTCTTTTTTGTATTGCAATCAATTTTATTTTAAAATTAAAAAATTATGATTTATACGATATAATATCAAAGATAACAGGGGTACCATTTGGGGTGATCCAACTACGATCATGAAAATATTTTCTTGTATGATATCATCCCTGAAATTTATGGTACCTTCCTTTATCAAAAGTGTTAAAAACAACCAACCATATCTTCCACACTACGATGTTATCGATGTTGTGACGACAACATAAAATTAATATTTTCCATCACTACTCACCAACATTCACCGTCACTACTTCTTCTCCCAAAAACCAGGGTCGGAGCCAGGATTTTGAGGAGAGAGGGAGAAAAAATTCTTGGAAAGTTGGATACATGTGAAAAATGGACTTTTTATCCCATTTTACGATAAAAGAACAAAAATAAATATAATTGTGCTTGGCTCCGCCATTAACCACCACTAATCTTTCGGCCTCCACCTCTTCTACTACTCATTATCACTAAAAATGTCTATTAATATTATTTATCAAAATTACTTATTAATAGAAATAAATATTATAATTAATTAAGAAAATATTTATAATTAAAAAATGATTAGTCATTTATTATGAGCAATTAGTGAAATACTAATTAATAAAACACTTTATAATGAATAGATTATTTATTATGTGAAATTAGTGAAACGCTAATCAATAAAGTAATTATGGTATTTAAGTTGAACAAACCACCACTATTGATTTATCTTTTCTATCAATTCCAACCAAGGTGGAACATTGGTTAAACGCCATTCTTATGACACAATACGTCATGAGTTCGAACCTCCACGTTATAATTTTTGAAATTCCATATCTTGACTTGAGTATTCATTTTTCATTCATATTCATAATATTTGACATTGTAAGGAACGCCACACGTGCGAGTTGTAAGGGGTGGTGTGAGGAACCACATCCCTTGATTTATCTTTCCCACGGACAAATTCTGACCACCACTAACAAAGGCAAACATAGCCTAGCTTTGTTTTGTATTCTTGAAATCAACAATTTATAATCACATAAATGTTAATAATATTTTTGGAATTTAATAATAATTGGAAGAGTAGTAAATAATAGTCCAACCATCAATGTTAATAATAAAAAAATATTATAATAGTAATCATAAAGCATAATGAAAGTGCTAATTTTGATAAGTAATGTTAGCATTTCTTAATTAGTATTATATTGAACTTAAACTTAACTAAAATCTCATTAAAGATATATAACGATAGAAATAATAATTATGATTAAATAACTATGAAAAATTATTTACGCTTATCTACGATTAAGTTTTGTAAATTAAACTAATCACAAATTATTTTAATCTAACAAATGATCCAATAAATCTCTAAAATGAAATAAGTATACATGAAATAGTAATAATAGTATTCGGATGCTTAGTGTAATAATGTTATAATTAAAAGAAACTAAATTGTTATATTAATAGGATACTTTACATTAATAGAAAAATCTAAAGACTATTAAGATATATATAAATTTTATGCAGACTGAAACTTAAATCATTATAAATTATCAACGTCAATATTTATCAAGATATAAGATATAGATTCAATATGAATAATGTAGAATTATATTTAGAAGATTAAGAATAATGAGAATAATAACACAGTTGATAATAGTATTTGAGTACATAAGCTGGTAGTAAATTTATAATAGTTAATAATTGGGAAATTCATATATAGTATTACAATAAAATTAAAAGTATCAAATTATTATAAATTGACGTAAAATCGAATTGGGATTACTTATATTGATAAAATAAATAAATTTTGATGATTAAATTTTTTAAAATGCTATAAAATTTACGAAGTAAATTTTTAAGTTAAATCAGTTACAATTAAATTTACAGATTAATTAGTCATAATAAGTTAGAACTTAATTAATCTTAATATGTAATCTAGCACTGGAGAATAGTGAAGGTTATGTTATCTCTGCTCGTAGGAAGGCACTGTTGGGAATGGCCAACCTTGACAGGGCAACTTCATTAAGACATGACTGATCATAGAAGTTTAGTACAGTTCTTTAGGAAACCAATAACTATAAATTCACCTAGAAAGATTTGTAGGATTCTTCCTTGAAGTTAGAGACATATATTTTATAAAATGGAAAATTAGTTTAAGAAATTAGACTTCCCTATTTGATAGAATTTAAAATCAGCATAGTTCAACCTAGAGCTACAAATTTTAGTTGTAGAATCCATTTAAGTTTGTGCTTTATTTCTTATTGGTTGCGCTTAGACAAGAGATGAGAGTATTTTTTAAGGTGGGGAGTTTTGAATACTAGAAGGATGGTTTGATTTTCGAGGAAGAAAATGTCTAAGGTGGGGAGAATGTAAGGAACCTCAAGCCCGTCAACGCTATTAGACTAGTCAAGAGTCGATTTAGCCGTTAATTACTCGATTAGTTTTTCACGAACGTTAATTAATAGAAATTAATCTAACAACGATCTAGACACGAAATTAGTATCGTTAGATAGATATCGAAAACTTACGTGGAATAGACTACTCGAACGTGTCAGTCGGATACCGGACGAAGAAGATATCACCGGATGAGTAGGAAGGGAAGATTAATCATTTTATAGACAAATCGCCTGGATTCCCTTATCGTTTGGATGGGTGCCTTTAAAATTTTTGTCGGCCTTATCCCTAGCCGACCGAGAGGATAACTTTCATTCTATTTTCTTCTTCTTCATTCTTCTTTCTTCCTCTGTTCTTTTTTTTCTCTATCCGTAGCCTCTGGTGATTTGAGGGGTGAGATAATGGTTATGTGATCAGTATAAGGTAAGTAAGATTATTCAGTAGTCGATGGTGATGGTGATGGTGTCCGTAATCGATTCAGAATTGAAGGAGGAAGTAAATTAGTAAGAGTAGAATTAGAATTTATCTGAGAGTTGTGTAGAAGTTCGATTGATGATGAATAAGATGGAATTAAGGATGGGTTTTGTGTATTGAACACAAAAGAGGGGATTTAGTATATGATTTTTGATTCACAGAGAAGAAATTAGGAATTATGGTTTTGTGCTCGAGGATGTTGGTTAAGGAAGAATTAGAAGATGGGTTTAATCGATTTGGAGATTGTTTTGATATTCAGAACTCAAACTAGGAAAAGAGAATTTGGAGGATTACTTAGGGTTTTCTGAGAGACAAAAAAGGTGATGAGAAGTTAATAGATGCTGGTTGAAGATGAGGTGTTGAATCATCTCAAGGAAAAGAAGAAGGTGATTCAAACGCTTGAGTGGAATATTTTGAGGTAATTGTTCTTCTGATTTAATTGGTGAAGTTATTTAGTTTCATTGATTGAATATATGTGGTTGTTGATCGAATTAAGGTCTGAGTTGGGTGTAGAATGAAGTTTGGTTGTTATTTTGAGATACTAGGAGTTGTCTTATGTTAGTGATTTAGGAATTGAAAATTACAGGAGATGAATTTTGTTGGTGGTTGTGTATGTGATCGTTATGAGAGAAGAAAGGAATTATGTTGAAGGTTATGCTGATTACGGGAAGATAATGTTGGAAGCAATAGTTGCTTGATTGCAGTATGAAGACCTATTTGTGTGTGGCTGCCATTGGAAAGGTAGACTCAAGTGGAATGAGAATAGTTGAGCTAATAGTGAACTATAACTGTAGAGGTTTTGAATGGCAGTTGAATTTGAGATGTAGGAGTTAATTAATGTCGATTATGAATTACCTGGGATGTTAATGATGTTGAAGATGGAATGAAATTGTGAAATGAATGTTGCAGGTGTAACTAATAGAATTGCAAAGGTTATGTTGGTTGGTTGTTGCAGTGAAGAACTAGTAATGATGGAGCTGAGAATGGCAAGGCCATGAAGTGATATTGAGTTATAGAATTGTGGTGTTGAGAACTGGACATGATGGTGTTGTTTGAATTGAACTGAAGTTGATGCGGGTGTAGGTATGGATTTGGTTGTGATCGACACTGGACTAGTGTTGTAGAATGGTGACTAGGTGGATTAGTATTGTAGTAGAACTTCTAGTGCAGGTAAGCCGATTTTATGGTTGTAAATTAGTTATGAAGATTACATAACTTGAATGTGTGTAATGATGATTATAGGGAATAGATAATAGCTCCAGTGGAGGCTTGCTACTGCAAATGCGGGTAAGCTTAGTTTGTATTGTAATTGAAGTTTAGGTAAAATGATTGTGCAATGTTTAAAGTTGATGCTCTGTGTTTAATTTGGTGGAATTGAAATAAGGAAATAGAAGTTGGTTATTAGGAAGTCTTAGTTTGAGTCATGAGTATTTTGGATGCTTAGTTTGGCCTGAGCAAGGGCCTGTACTAGAATCCTGTTACCAGTCAGATGTCTGACTGATATACCCTGTCTGACCCGGTTATCTGAATGAGTCGAACCTCTGTGTTGACCCCGATTTGACTTTAACCAGTTGACCAGGACTTTGACCTTGATTGGACGTTGACTGTTAGTTGACTCCCTCTGAACAGACGTTGACTGTCAGTTAACTCATATGAACCAGGTCTTAGTTAATAGGATGGTTTAGTGGACTTGGGCTTATAGACAATTTTCTTAATGAACATGAATTGGATCCTTATGGTCCAAATTAGCCTTTGGTTCATTCTACAATGTTCATAAGACTTATTTAATGGGCTTAGAACCGTTAGATAGACTTGTATGATTCTTGTGTGAGCCATTTTGACTAGTTTCTTAGACTTCTTGTGTGATTAACAGTTAGTCTATATTAACAACGATCGATTCAAAGGATGAACCAGTGGATCGTGGATCTCGAGGTAGGCGAGGATTGTCATCAAAAGAGGTGGGAATCGATAACGAACTCTCTTGTATTCATTGTTATTTTACAAATCGATCTGTGTTGTGAAATTCATGCATATCTTGTGTGCTTGGTGTGGTATGAGATGTGTGCCGACATAATATCAATATTCTAAGGCTAGGGCGATACACCGCAATATTATTATGGCTAGGGTGATGTACCACAATATTATTCTTCCCTTATGTGCGGCAACACACATCTCATACATGGATGTTTACTGTTATTTATGAATGTCTATGAAGAAGTTTCTACTTTATATTTCATTGTCTTTCCTTGTATTACCGACTTTCGATTAAACCTGCATTGTCTTCGAATCATATTTTTGATTACTTGAAAGCTAGTTGTTATTTCTGCTGGGCACCCCTTTTAAGGATGATGTGCTCACACATTCCCACTTTCAGTTTCAGTGACAGATCAGAGTAGCTCAACAAAAGCTTCAGTTGTTGAGTTCGCTAGATGATTAACTTCTGCTATGTTTATTTTTGTATATTCTATTTGTAAACCAAATGACTATTTTATATGTATCATTGGAGAGGAGTTCTTGTGTGTATATTTCTGAGCGGGGTTAGCTTTTGGTTAAGTTTTTGTAGCAGAATTCTTAATTGAAAGTCTAAGTGTTTATTTTGGATTTGTTAGTGCCTCTTTATTAAGTTAAATTCTTGGTTTAGTCAGCTGATAGCTTAGGGGGCACTACAAAGTTGGTATCAGAGCTCATTATTAGATCTTATATGGGAAAAAATAGTATTAGCCAGTGCCAGTTAGTGAATTAGATTAGTTTAGAACTGGGTTGGGTTTGTGAGATAAATCATAATCACTAAAATTTATTAATAATTAAAATATTTTTGATTGATTTGTTTGTTTATGTATTGAAGCAAAAATTGTAGGGTACACCAATACTTCAGGATTTGATAATAATTAATCTAAAAAGTATGAACGAGTACATAATCCAATAGAAAAATAGTGAGATTAATACAATTGATAAATCTTGAACTATTAATTGGGGGATATGGGAATTAATTGGGGGATATGAATTACTTCCCCCAACCCATGGTGTGTGCTAAGGGGTGACTTTTGGTTATGAATATACTAAAATACCCTTCCCTCAAAATAAAAAAAAAAACTTAAAATCAAAAAACAAAATCATATCCCCCATTTCCATCTCCACTTCTTCCCTCAAAATAAAAATTAAAAACTTAAAATCAAAAATCTAAATCATATCCCTCATTTCCATCTCCACTTCTTATTAATCTTATTTAGGGGTAGTGTTTTGAAACCCAAATATTCTCCATTCCCTTTCAAATTCTAAACTCTCCCCACTCTATATCAAATTCTCTTCACCTCACTTTGGAAACGAATTTTTTTTTTATTCGGAAGTGATGAAGATCATGCTGAAAGTGATGATGACCATGCCGGAATTGATTCTCGAGCATGCCGGTATCATGTTCCGGCATATGGTCTTCATCAATTCCGGCATGGTTTTCATCACTTCCTTTTTGAATTTTTTCTGGTTTTAAAAAGCTTGGTACCAGCATGGTCAGTTGATATGAAGACCATGCCGGTATTTTTTTCCGGCATAGTTTTCATATTTATTTCCTATGCAGAAAAACAATACCGGCATGGTCTTCATATGAAGACCATGCCGGCACGAAGCTTTTTAAAGCCAGGAAAAATTCAAAATGGAAGTGAGGAATACCATGCCGGAATTGATGAAGACCATATGCTTGAACACTTGATCTCGGCATGCCCGATAATTTCCTATCAATGCCGGTAGTCAAGTGAAAAAAAAATCAACATTCGGATACTTTTCATTCGTTCGGCATAGGTATTTAAGCAAAATACTATCTTGTACAATCTGCACGCGCGAAAAAAGCTATTACCATGCTTTAATTTTTGTTCAAAACCAGAAAAAAATCAACATTCGGAAGATCAAAACCAGGGATAGTGGAAAACAATTTATGAATATTTCCAACAATTGCCACCATGAGTTTTTGGTTGAATACCATGCCCGCACCAAGCTTTTTCAGCTGCAACAATGGTGGATTCAAAGAAAAAAAATCAATTTTTCAACCTCTTATTATCAGTAATTCTCTCATCACAATCATCTTCCCATTTTCAAAAAAAGAAATTCCTCTCAAATATTGTTTTCCCTCCTTCTACTCTCACCCAAACACAAATAAAAATACACACTAATTTATCCCCCAAATACTTAACATTTTACTAATTATACTTAATCACTAATCCTAATTAGTGGGGGCTAGATTAGGAATTAAAAAAAAAATACATAGGGGGTCACCCAGAATTGCTATTGGGACACCTATTTTGTCCCGTAGCTATATCCCCCAATTAATTCCCATATCCCCCAATTAATTCTTCTAAATCTTGAAGGTTACATAAAATTTATTGAATACCTTGACTTATACATAGAAATCAACAATTTATAATCACATATATGTTAATAATATTTTTGGAACTTAATAATAATTGGAAGAGTAGTGAATAATAGTCCAACCATCAATGTTAATAATAATAAAAATATTATAATAGTAATCATAAAGCATAATGAAAGTGATAATTTTGATAAGTAATGTTAGCATTTCTTAATTAATATTTTATTGAACTTAAACTTAACTAAAATCTCATTAAAGATATATAACGATAGAAATAATAATTATGATTAAATAACTATGAAAAATTATTTATGCTTATCTACGATTAAGTTTTGTAAATTAAACTAATCACAAATTATTTTAATCTAACAAATGATCCAATAAATCTCTAAAATGAAATAAGTATACATGAAATAGTAATAATAGTATTCGGATGCTTACTGTAATAATGTTATAATTAAAAGAAACTAAATTGTTATATTAATAGGATACTTTACATTAATAGAAAAATCTAAAGACTATTAAGATATATATAAATTTTATGCATGCTTCAAAAAAAAAAAATTTATGCAGATTGAAACTTAAATCATTATAAATTATCAACGCCAATATTTATCAAGATATAAGATATAGATTCAATATGAATAATGTAGAATTATATTTAGAAGATTAAGAATAATGAGAATAATAACACAGTTGATAATAGTATTTGAGTACATAAGCTGGTAGTAAATTTATAATAGTTAATAATTGGGAAATTCATATATAGTATTACAATAAAATTAAAAGTATCAAATTATTATAAATTGACGTAAAATCGAATTGGGATTACTTATATTGATAAAATAAATAAATAAATAAATTTTGATGATTAAATTGTTTAAAATGCTATAAAATTTACGAAGTAAATTTTTAAGTTAAATCAGTTACAATTAAATTTACAAATTAATTAGTCATAATAAGTTAGAACTTAATTAATCTTAATAGGTAATCTAGCACTGGAGAATAGTGAAGGTTGTGTTATCTCTGCTCGTAGGAAGGCACTGTTGGGAATGGCCAACCTTGACAGGGTAACTGCATTCAGAGATGACTGATCATAAAAGTTTAGTACGGTTCTTTAGGAAACCAATAACTTTAAATTCACCTAGAAAGATTTGTAGGATTCTTCCTTGAAGTTAGAGACATATATTTTATAAAATGGAAAATTAGTTTAAGAAATTAGACTTCCCTATTTGATAGAATTTAAAATCAACATAGTTCAACCTAGAGCTACAAATTTTAGTTGTAGAAGCCATTTAAGTTTGTGCTTTATTTCTTATTGGTTGCGCTTAGACAAGAGATGGGAGTATTCTTTAAGGTGGGGAGTTTTTAAGACCAGAAGGATGGTTTGATTTTCGAGGAAGAAAATGTCTAAGGTGGGGAGAATGTAAGGAACCTCAAGCCCGTCAACGTTATTAGACTAGTCAAGAGTCGATTTAGCCGTTAATTACTCGATTAGTTTTGCACGAACGTTAATTAATACTCCCTCCGTCCAATTTTACTTTCCAAAATTGGATTTTGCAAAAACTTGAAAGAAATTCAAATTACTTCCACATACACTATTGATCTTCCAAATTGTTTGTTTAATATACAAATTTTGATATCCTAGTTTTTGTTTATGTCTTGATAATTACAAAATTTTAGTGGAAAATATTTCAATTTTTTGGTACAAATTTGCTAAAAAAAAACACAAATTTGGCAAGTAAAGTTGGACGGAGGAAGTATAAATTAATCTAACAACGTTCTAGATAGGAAACTAGTATCATTAGATAGATCTCGAAATACGTGGAATAGACTACTCGAACGTGTCAGTCAAATACCAGACGAAGAAGATATCACCGGATGAGTAGGAAGGGAAGATTAATCGTTTTATAGACAAACCGCCTGGATGCCCTTATCGTTTGGACGGGTGCCTTTAGAATTTTTGTCGGCCTTATCCCTAGCCGATCGAGAGGATAACTCTCATTCTATTTTCATCTTCTTCTTCTTCTTCTTATATAAATCCCACGAAGAGAATCGTGGTTAACTAATATGGGAGCGTCGCAGATAGTTGCGAGAGCCTGACATGCACTAGTAAGAACATCATCTCCAATACCGTGCATAGTATCAGAAAATCTGCTGGATAATTGAGCCATAGAAGACTCAGGTTGAGAAGTTTCCTTCGCAGAAGAAATATTATTGTCATTAGTATCATCCTCAACATAATTTTCACAAGAATGAGAATTTGAAGAAGAGGGAGAACAGGTTTTCCTTTTCTTTGAAGGAGGAGCAGTAGATTTCTCCCTTCGAGGAGCACCTTTGCCTTTCCCCTTAGTCTTCGCAACCTTGGCGGGTTCTCTTTCTTCAATAACATTCAAACATAGATAAAGATAATAAATAGAGGCAACAATATATTGTTAAGAATCATAAAGGAATATTTCTTACTTCATCTGTGAATGATTTAAGAGCTAATAAAGTATTCCCTAACTTCTTGTAGCTAGCTTTCAACCTTTTAATCTGGTAAGATGGGAGTGGTCAGCGAGAGTATATATACAAGTGTGAGGAAAATAATAATGATAATTTAAGAAAAAAATTCGGGAATATACCTTTGTATTTCTTTCAGGCCAGCTGAACACCCATGGTTGGTACTCTGCGAGATTCGCAGGTAAAGCGTGAGAACCAGAAATGTATGGGCCCTCTAAATAATGGGAAAATACACCATTTATCATCATTAGAGTAGCGGGGAGATGAATTGTTGCTCGGATGCCAGTCAATATCTAACATAAGAACTTTGTCTTCAACAACATTATTCTTCTTCTGTAAGCGGACGCCCCAACAAGTGCTATCCTTCCTCATCGGGATTATTTCATAATTCGCGAAGAAATTTTCTACAATATACTTCTCAGGAACAATCAGAATTTTAGCGAATTTAAGGTTCTTCGCTTCGGGGGGTAAAGAGATTCCTTACCAGTACCGCGAGTAGCAAAATCAAGCATCAAACGAATGCAATCCCCACTCAACTGATATACAGCCCTCGAGAATTTCGCATGAGAAAGTATTTCATAGAATAAAGAAAGTTCAGGGTCAAAAAGAGGAATGGGAAGGCCAGCTTCAAGTTGACCTAGTGAGACTATGATTTTCTCGCGATTACACGGATGATCATAAAATAATTTAACAGAGAGCTCAGCCTTAGGGTTTTGATCGGGAATGGTAGATAAAGTAAAACCTCTATCTTGAAGCTTCTTTTGCATTTTTTCAAAGGAAATTAGATTTTTATGACCCGCTGGAGGCATTCTTAGCATGGGAATGAAGAAAAGAATAGAAGATCAAAATAATAAGAGAAAAGTTACAATAGTAGCAGATGCGTAAGTTGCAGAAGAAGAGTGAAATTGCAGAGAGAAGGAAAGAGAAAGTAAAAAGAAGAAAAGAGAAGAATGAAGAAGATATATATATATATATAAGGTAAGAATTATCGAGAAGATAAGTGCATTTAATGCGAAGAGAATACGTGAACGGTTGAAGTGTAGCAGTTGAAAAGGACGGGTCATAAATTGGATGGGTGAAAAGATACATGTAATAAATCTGGCGAAGAATGCAGAAACGTGTCAGAACAGAAGAACCTGAAAAGATGAACGGCTGCGGCGTTTTAAAAAGTTTTAATTCTCATGATCTTTTCCCCTTCGAAGAAAAGACATGAGAAGAGGCAAGATGTAGGATTAGAATATAGCCACAGTAATACTCTTGCGGAATTTATAAACAACATTTCTGCGAGTTCTTTAACAACACCTTTCGATCGTCGCAGGATGATCTGAAGAATGACGCAACATATGACGATAACAGAAACATGCGAAGAGTGTGATGATTCTGCGAGGATTAGAATGTTTGCGAAGATTAACAATGTAACTCTTGCGAGAATATCACAAGTCAGATCCGAAATTAAAGGACAGATTAGCTGTCATCCACTATGTAAATCCCTATATAAAGAGTTGAACATGCACAAGGGAGGAGAGATCAATTTGAGAGTGTTGAGAAAGTTTTGAGGAGAGAGAAAGCAAAAAGAGCGATTGTATTCTTATTTTCTTCCATTACTTGTAACATTTCTGTGAATCAATTAATAAAGTGTTGTTCTTCATCTTCAAAATATGTGTTGATTATGATGAATTCTTGTGAGGGGTGTAGTGTAGGATTTCCTTCTACTACATTACTATATAGACTAAAATTATACACATGTGGTATTTCGAGCTGAGTATATCTCGCCTATCTATTTCTCGAAATATATGTTGGTAAAGCTTTCGCTTTAGCCAAGTTCATCTTTACCTAGTGACAAAAGTCATGTTAAGTTTTAATCACTTTAAAAATTGCTCTGACGAAAAATGGTTTGTGAATAACAACTATATAACGTCCTCTGAGAATGTTTCATTGATTCAAATGAGAGTTTAGACAATATAACCAATGGAGGATATAAGCATTGTTGTGGAAACACATATATGTATAAGTCCTTATTCCTTGAACCAAACTTTGCGAACTTTTTTGATCAAGAGAACCGGAGAAGTGTGTGAGCTTCAGTCCGCGAACTGGCGAAGTTCTCAAACCTCAGAATTTCTACTGGAGGTTGTGAACTCTATCCGGGAACTTAAGTCCGCGAACTTGAGTAGGTTATGTCTAAAAATGATGTTTGTGAACTTATCTTTATAAACTAAGGAATATTATTGCAAACCGTGGCTATATAGTTCATGAACGGATTCGAGTGAATCAAATGGTTTTTGCTTCAATTGTGTCTTGTGTAGTACATGAGATTTCCTTGCAATTGAACCCATGCTTTCAGGTGATTGGCCCGTAGCCGGCATAGCTGAGTGTCTTTATGTGTTCTCGTAATTGTTTATTTAGTTATTTCTTGTCTTCTTTGGATCCTCGCCTAGTTTTACTTCTTTATAATTTATTCTCCTCAAAAGACTATATCTAAATACCGTGCTTTCTAGCACCCTTAAGAATCTCTTTGATAGCTACCACTCAATCTTTTACACCAATGTATCGTACTCTCGCGACCAAGTCATCATAAAAAGTAGGGATTTCATTGATTAGTAAACCTCCAGTACTGGTAAGGTTGGGACCGTGGTCGTCCGTATCCAGGTTGCCGGCCGATAAGATTTATGATATGGACCAGACAGCTGGCTATTCCTTTCTAAGGAGTCTAACTAGTTCATTTGAGTCATTTGAACTATTTATGGTAAAGAATAATATGGTTGATATGAAAGTTATCATATGGCTAACCATTTGGTTAACTATTGTTGAGCCAACTAATGTACAAGTTTGGGTACAGTTTTCACAAGCCTATAAACGTGTATTTCATGTTTGAAAGACTATATAAGCAAGAACTCTAGCAACTGGGAAACCTAATCCCCACACCTTACGTGTGATACTAGTTGCATAGCTAGAGTCGATTCTCGGTTAACCTTTGGTTTCTTCTTCTAAACCAAGTTAACGACTTAAAGACTTCATTGGGATTGTGAAGCCAGACCGATAATACTTTTATTATAGTTGTGTGATCTGATCTTGCTGTTTCTATCGTGCGAGTACAATTGTAATAATTGGCTTGAGATTTCTATCTCTGATAGGCAAGATAAAAGTAATCTCAAACATCTTCGTCTCATCGTTTGTGATTCCACAATTATTTTTTTCGCTGCGTCTATTAAGACTATTGTGAGGTGATTGATAATACTGAGCTATTCTTCGGGAATATAAGTTTGGTTTATCAATTGGTTCCTGTTCACCTTGATTTCTCAAAAGACGGAATAAAACTCGTAGGTATATTCGTGGGAGACGGATTTATCTATTACCGTAAACTTTTCTGTGTGATACATATTTGTTTATTGAAGTCTTCGAATTTGGGTCGTAGCAACTCTTAGTTATGGGTGAGATCAGCTAAGGGAATCAAGTAAGTAGTATCATGCTGGGATCAGAAGCGTAGGATCATAATTGTACCTTGGATCAGTGTGAGATTGATTAGGGTTTAACTACAGTCCAGACCAAGGTTAGCGTGGAGTAGACAAGTGTCTGTAGTGGCTTAAATTAATTGACACTTGGATATTGGTCTTTGGTACCATATAAGTTTATCTCTCTTGTATTTAAATTGAGACTCGTAGTTCGCTTGAGTAAGATTTAAATCTATAGATAAAGATATAAACTCTTTGATATACTTTTCTATTGATTGAGTATAACTTTCCAGTTGATTCTCTAGAAAGTATATTGGAGTTTGTACATACAGATTGGTAATTCGAAGTATATGGCGTGGTTGTTAGACCCCTGCCTTTTGAATTGGTATCAGAGCAGGCAAACATGTTCAAGGCCTAAAAAGTCTTTATTTTTTGGCGATCTGACTCTATGGACGATAAAGTCTTTTATAACGGTTCACCAGGTTTAAAAACCAATCGTAGAAAAAGTTCTGATAAACTGGTTATTCTCCAAAAAAGGTTGGATGAACAAATCCGGATCAATTCTGATCTTATTGCAGAAATTCCAGTACTTAAGGATTTGAAACCCATTATAAATCCTTTCATGGATGTTAGTAACTCCAGATTTTCCTCCTTGAAGAACGGTCATACATCAGATGATAAATAACGATTAAATGTTGAGAAAACTGATATGACTCTGAACTGTTATGCCAAACTAAAAGATGTTGGCCCATGTTTGTATTGTGATTCTTCTCGTCACTTTCAACATGATTGTGTATCTTTTCAAAAGAGACTAAAAGTTGCAAGTAATCTTCACAAGAAAACTAAACAACTCATTGCTTCTCTAAATAGACATACAAAACTATCAGAAAATTCTAAAAAAATAGTACTGATAGTATGAGAGATTTTGCTTTTAAAATCAACATCACCCTTTCAATAGTTTCTTGACAGTGGATGTAACAGACATATGACAAGGGATCTCACTTGGTTTATTTCTTCAGATGACTATGAAGGTGGACCAGTAACTTTCGAAGATGGGAGTTGTTACTACATAATCAATAAGGAAACAATCAAATTACATGTGTACCTAAAATTCATGATGTAGTCTACGTAAAAGGTATGACTACAAATCTTCTCTCTGTTAGTCAAAATTGTGACAAAGGCCATCGAGTTGTCTTCAATGCAAATGGATGTGACATTGTAGACAAAACTGGGAAAGTAATTTTTCAGGGAATTCGTGGTAAAAATAACTGTTATCTTCGGGATACTCAGTTCAGCAATTGTTATAATTTTAATAAGGCGGAATCTACACATCTTTGGCATGAACATTTTGGTCACATCAACTATCGTCTTCTAACTAAGATCATTAACAAAGAACTTGTTAGAGGCGTTCTCGAAATTAATGCAAAGATTGAAGGTGTATGTGGTGTTTGTCAAAAGGGTAAACAAACGAAAGTTCACCATAAATCATCTCGAGACATTCTCACTAAAGCTCCACTTGATTTAATTTATATGGATCTCTTCGGACCAATTCAACAACCCATTTGTAGATGATTACATCAGATTCACTTGGGTTGCATTCCTATTATATAAGAATGAAACTCTAGGTGAATTCAAGATTATTTTTAATAGAATCCAGAACGAACAAGGTCGCAAACTAAAGAAAATCATAAGCGATCGTGGAACAGAATTCAAGGACACTAAGGTGTTTGAATTCTGTGATGAACTGGGAATTATTCAACAATATTCTCCACCTATTACTCCTCAAGCTAATGGAGTTGCAGAAAGAAAGAACATAAACATTCAGGAGATGGCCAGGGTAATGCTCAATTAAAAAAAAAACTTACCTTTAAGATTTTGGGGAGAAGCTGTCTTCACAGCATGTTGTTTGATTAACCGTGTCTACTTGCAGTATAAAACCCTCAACACTCCTTATGATTTGTGGTACGGTAGAAAATCCAACCTACACTATCTTCGAGTGTTTGGTAGTAAGTGCTACATTATAAAAGATCAAGAATAGAGAGGGAAAATTGATACCAAAAGTGATGAAGGTATCTTCCTTGGCTATGCTTCTTATAGTCGTGGTTTCCGAGTATTTAATCTCAAAACCCAGGTCATGATGGAATCTTCTAATGTTATTATCGATGATATCAGTAATTTTCATCATGATAATCCTCCTGTTTAATTGACTCCAACTGAGACAATTGAGAAAATCAATGAAATACCAGAATCAGTTGAAGTCATCCCGACTGTTACTGATCCTGATATTTCTAGTGATGAGGAGAAGAGCATTGATCAGTCTACTCCTGACGAACAAGAACATGTCCCTCCATGACATCTCTGGGTTCAAAGGAATCATGATCCCAACAATATTATTGGAGGGAGAGATTCTACAGCTAAAACAAGAGGACAACTTCAAAATATTTGCAATTTTGGTTGTTATCTGTCACAAGTAGAACCCAGAAATATTAATGAAGCTCTTAGCGATCCCGTTTGGGTGAATGCAATACATGAAGATTTAAATCAATTTCAAAGACAAGATGTATGGGAACTTGTACCTTGTCCCTCCAATGTTAATATTGTTGGTACAAAATGGATATTTAAGATTGGCACAATTGTCAGAAATAAAGCAAGACTTGTCGCTCAAGGATATTCACAAATTGAAGACGAAACCTTTGCACCTGTGGCACGCCTTGAGTCCATTAGACTTTTATTAGCTCATGCTTGTTTTCCCAAGGTTAAGCTTTTACAAATGGATATTAAATCTGCATTCCTAAACGGAATTTTAAATTAAAAAGTCTATGTTTCTCAACCTAAAGGGTTTGAAAACCATGATTTCCTAGATCATGTTTTTAAAATCAAAAAGGCATTATATGGGTGAAAGCAAGCACTTAGAGCCTGGTTTGAAAAACTTATAACTTCTCTTATTAGAAAAGGTTTTTCAAGAGGCGGAGCTGATAAAACTTTGTTTACCAAATGGAGTGGGAAAGATGTTGTCATTTCTCAAGTCTATGTAGATGATATCATCTATGGTTCAACTTCTGAAAAGCTTGCAAAGCATTTCCAAGTTGCACTTGTTAAAGAATTTGAAATGAGCAATGTTGGTGAATTAAAGTTCTTCTTAGGATTAAAAATTCAATAACATAAGGATAGAATTTACTTATCCCAAGAAAAATATGCAAGGGATCTTGTGACAAGATTTGGCCTGGATAAGTCATCTCCAAAATTTACACCTATGCCCACTACTGGTAAACTGCATAGGGATGATAAAGGAGTAAAAGTAGATCAAAAATTGTATCGATCTATTATTGGAAGCCTTTTATATATTTTAGCTACTAGACCTAATATTTATTTTAGTGTTGGTTGTTGTGCTAGATTTCACTCTGATCCTATGGAATCTCATCTTGCAGTTGCAAAAAGGATCATACGATATGTAAATCACACTGTCGGGTATGGTCTATCCTACACTTTTGATACTAACACTAGCCTTTCCACTTATTCTGATGCTGATTAGGCAAGATGTGTAGAAGACAGAAAAAGTACATCATGGGGTTTCTACTATGTAGGACTGAATCTTATGGCTTGGCACAACAAAAAACAAAATACACAATCCTTGTCTACATGCGAAGCAGAGTATATTGCTGCTGGATCATGTTGTACTCAACTTTTATGGATGAAACAAATGTTGGCTGACTATGGAGTTGATACTGGAATAATGAAGATATTTTGTGATAAATCTAATGCGATTCAAATCACTGAGAATCCCGTTGAGCACTCAAGAACAAAGCACAGTGATATAAGGTACCATTTTATTCGAGATCTTTATGAGAATGGTATCATAAGTATGGAATTTGTGCCTTCAGAATAACAATTGGCTGAGTTTTTGATCTCGTTTTGTCTGTGAGACATGAGATTCTTGTTGTTCTTGTCGTTGTTTTTTCAATCATGACTTAGAAACTTATTTATATTGCTGGAATTGTAGACACCATGATCCCATGAAGTGTGATAGTTTATGGAATCAAAGAGTGGGGAAGTGGAAATCGTGTTTGAAACCAGTTGCTCATCGTGCGAAGACTTGGTTGATTTTCCATCCACTACTTTGTTAACTCCTTCAACTGATTGCACGACTTTCTCACATTCCATCGTGTGTTTGAACACACGTACCGTAGACCGCCAGACCAAAACCCTAGTTGATATCCCCCAAGTGACACGATTGACGTCTCGTGGTTAGTTTAGTCAGTTGTTGACTTCATGATTTAATGGGACAATGAGTCCATGTATTTACTGAGTTGAACATGATTTTGTAAAATTTTCTGAAACTCATGAATTGAACGTGGACATGATTCTCACGTTGATAGTTGAGGCGAGCAAGTATTACTCTGATTTGTTAAATATTGATAGTTGGACCAATATTCCTTGATTTGAGCAAGTATTGCTCATATAATGAATCATTGGTGCCGTGACAAAAATAAAGCATTAATTAAAATACTGGAAGTTGAACCAAGCATAATCAATAAAAATTCTGATCATGAGATCGTCGTAAAAGTATTAGTGTTCGAATCTAGAATTATGATCCATGGACTCAGAAACCCTAATTTGATCAATTGATGACCAATTCATGGTTAATTGAAAATTAACTATGGAATGAAGGAGAACCGGATTCACGGGACCGTGGGTCGACCATTTAGCTCTCACATGCTCGTGTGTGCAAATACCAAGGCCTCTCGAAGAGTTGGTGATTCGTTGATGAAAGAATGATCAAATGCTGGTTTAATCATTTATTCGAAAATGCTCGTCTGATCCTTAGGTGATAAAACCTAATTAAGTATGAATAGATGAGAGACCGACCAAGTGGTCATAAAACCGGCCATGGGTGGTCACGGAATCGAATGACGATCGTTCCATGAAAATCCCAAAATTATTTGGAAGAGTTGTGGACCTAATACTTGTAATTGCGCAAATTAGGTCATATTGTGTAAATACACGGGACCGGCTCATTGTGATCCAAGGAGCCAACCCTGGTTGGTCAAGGTAACATGCTCACATCGTCAAAGTGCTCGTATCTCAGTTCTAAGAGTTTTGATATTTTCTGGCGTGCAGTTGAGCATCCATTTGAGAAAATATGAAGAAATCAGAGATTTTTGATAAAACCGTCAATTTTTCATGAGATGGAGGAAAAATAATAAAAAGTGAATGAATCATGAATTGTGGGACCGTCCATGTCCAAGGCATGGCTGGACGGCCAAAGGGCCCAATCCCACACGTTTTTCCCAATTTTTTATAATATTTTCATGATTTTAGGGAAATATGATAAAACCAAGGAATTTGCTAAAACTAAAGAGTTTTTGTTGAAATCAAGGAGTTTCCATGAGATGAGGAAAACATGAAAAAAATAATAATAAAATAAGGGACGTGTGAGACCGGCTTGAGCATGGTTGGCCGCCTAGGGCCCGGTCCCGTGAGTTTTCCCTAATTTTATGTATTATTTCATGATTTAAAGGAATTTTCATAATTTGAAGGAAATATCATGAAATCAAGAAATTTCATGGGATTATGGAAACATGAAAAATATAATAATAATAAAATGGGACATGTGGGGTCAGCTAGGGCTTAAACGGCCGGCAAGGGCCCGGTCACACGGGTTTCCCTAATTTTATATTATTTTTTCATGGGATCAAGGAAATATCATGAGATTAAGGAGTTTTCAAGAAATTAGGGAAATAATAATAAAATAATGAGGAACCATGAGGTGTGGGGCCAGATGGGATCAAGGCATGGACGATTGGCCAATAATCACGGCCCACAATGTTTTCCTTAATTTTATATTATTTCTTTGGTGTGAGGGAAACACCATGAAACTGAGGAGTTTCCTCAAAACGAAAGATATTTGTTCAAGTGAAAGGATTTTCATGAACTCAAGGAAAATAATAAAAATATGAAATTGGCGTGGGATTGACCGCGGCACGTCCGGCCGGTCAGTGGGCCCATGCTCCTAGCGCCTTGGTCAATTTTTAATTATTTATTATTTTCCTTCCTATTTTGCATAGGTTCATCGTCTCGTCGTATTTTGAAATACTTGTTCGTACGGTGATTGTTAGTGCATCATCGTCGAGTACACTTGCACAATTTGAGTCGGGGATTACTCGGAGGTAGCTCAGATGCCCATGTTGTTGAGTATTTATTACTAACCCATGGAACTTTGCTGGGAAGAACCATGGATTGAAGTAACGAAATATTACAAAAGTATTTGAATACTTTCAGAAAATATTTGAATATTTACAAAAATTCAGTGGATGAATCCAAAAATTTAAGAATAATTAATTGATGGCTCTATACTATCAGAGGAAGCTGTCTAGGAGCATTAATTGTTCTGATATGAGCTTGCTGGAGCTTCATATCCTTTATATAGTCAGGGAAAACTGTTGTTTGTATCCTGAAGACGTTATCGCTCTATACTAGCAAAACAAGCTGTCTAGGAGCCGTCAATATTATGATTCTATATAGAAATAATTACTGAAGTGTTCAGTATTCATGAGATATGCTGTTGTCCAGCTGAGAGACTACATATCTACATGTACTCTGAGAGACAGTATTTCACAGTCAGAGGTTCGATGAGAGACCCGTGTCTCAATACTCACGTCTGATTGCTGGATCAGAAGTTCGTATAATTATGGGTTTACGATTTTAGCTTTTGTCGAAAATCCACCATCTTCATTAAGTCCCATGCTTAGTGAGGAAAGCCATGTTCCCCAGTCAGCATTGAATGGTGATTTTCCAGTCATAAACAATATAAGTAATTGAACTTAGTCGTAAGTTATGACATTACCGGATTTTGATGGTACGAGCAAACCATGACTTGAATGAGGATCCCAGTGGCATGATGGAGCATCGTCTAATGAGCATAGATTGGTGTTGAATCGCTGATCTTGATGACGGGACCTTGGTCGTTTAGGATTCGCGGGCCGGGCCCAAAAAAGAAATCCTTATTTTAGGAATCAACGCTTGTTTGTTCGTTAGTTTAAGGAACAAACAAAATAGACCTGAGTTTAATGATATAAAATTTTGTCTATGAGCTTTCACGAAAACCAAAATTTTATATTTGTGAGATTTCACAAAATAAAATAAACTCTCATTCCAAAGGTGAATGCTCGTACGAGAGAAAAGTTTTTTTTTTTGAAAAGACGTGCGTCTGTTAATAATTTTTTTCGTCTATGAGCTTTCATGAATTTTTTTATTTTCGATTTGTGAGCGTTCACAAAATTTTGAAAATATACTCTCGCTTCAAAGACAGATGCTCTTGCGAGGAAGCAAAATATATAGATATATTTTTAAATTTACGTGAGTTTCATGTTAAATATATGTATTTTGTAAAATTAATGTTTTGATTTTGAACAACTGTTGAAAGTAGACAATTATACATGGTGAAATAATGTCTGTATGTGAGTATTCACAATTGTAAGATGGACGTCTGTCCAATTTTTGAAAAACCAGTGGATGTTAAAATTCACGGTTTGATGAAAATCAAGGCATGATTTTGAATAATAAATTTTGCTCGTCTTTGCAGATTTCAAGGGACGAGCAAGAGTCGTCCCTTGTCAGCAGAAGCACCACCAACTTCAGCCAGTGAGACTATCAGCTGACGATGAAGGCAGGATTTGCGTTGATGGTATTGATCCTGATTCAGATGTGGATGAACGAAGAATTTCGTCATATTCGTCATCAGAAAATTCAGAAGTTAGGTCTTCATTGAAATTGTTGTAGAATCTTCATCTGATGTCTGGTTTTCGCGGTCTACCCATGTATCCTCATGTTTTTTGGGTTCCGAGCATGTTTAGGATCCTAAATCGACGAAATAGTAAACTTCCATGAGACCTTCAGAAAATTTTCAGCTGGCATGCGGTCAAATATTTTGGCCACAACTCTTTGACCGTTTCTCCAATTGCTGTGAATTTTGGATATGCTGTAGAGGACATCCATACAAAGAGAATAGTGTATGACCCATCCCTAAATTCTTCACCAATTTCTCCCAGCTCGTCGGTTTGTACAGGACAGTGTAAAATCATCTCCGACGAGTTTGCTGTAAAACACTCATGTTGTGTCTTTAGACCATTCGCTTGTGTCTTGAACGGTTGGTGAATAATTTTAATGTCATTGATTCATTTGAGATCAGAACCCCTTGATTGATACATGAGCATGGTGCTTGCAGTGCCATCTTACTTCTGTCAGTCGTAGAAACATCACTTCTGAAACCCTGGTCACGGGACCATAGCTGAGGCTTCTCTCGAGATGGGATGATGTAATGACCATGGTCTTATGTCCCGGTGGTAGCATTACTTTTATGATGAATAATTAGCACATGAGAGTCTGGTGCCACGAGTCTTGGACTGTGAAACTGATCGTCATGATTAGTGGACCGTCAGTCCCCAGTATTTTGTTAAATCTCTCCTTTTCGTTTTCTCTTCTTCTGGCAAGACTTAGATAAAGGACCCGGGTGAAAAATTGATGTAAAGACCCAGGTGGTAGAAATTGGAGGTACCTTGATGAAGGGATTCGCGAAAATACCTGGTGGACATCGATCGACTATAGAGGTTATGAATCCCGTCCATGAACTTCTGCTTGCATGTAGTATGCTCTGGAAGCTGTAGGAACCTCAAACGACGTCGGAATTCGATGCTTGAACACAAATTTTGAAGCTAAGAGACTGAGTTATTACATGATAGAATTTGGAGTTGTAGAAGTCCGCCAACGAAGCTGTCACATTCCTCCAGTTCCACCTAGTTCATTTGAATTTCTAATTGTAAGTAACTTGTGTGGGGTATAACTAGGCTTAGTTGGGGTGTATTAATACTGTTTCCTTCCTCGAGTTCTGTATGGGTTTGATACATCTTTGACCGTTGGAGTAGTTTGCTTGGATTGGTCATTTAAGAACCAATCATTCTACTCCTGAAAACTCATGTAATGAAAACCCATTTTTAACTTCAATTGAAGTTTAGGCTCTGAATTATCAGAGAGAAGGCAGTTTAATGCTAATTACCCAATTTATTCCTTGTAGTTGTACTTGTTACTCTACAATTGGTATCAGATTCTACTCCTGGAACCTGTATCCATGGCCACCAAAGAAAAACTCCAAGAAATTTCTAATATCGTCACTTCACACACAGATTCCATCTCTGAGATGAAATATGAGATCCAATCCATGGGTACCAAGATGACTTTTCTCATTAGTCTAATGGAATCTCAAAATCCTCCACCAGATCCTTCTGGATCGATGCTTCCTCAAATAAATCACGACACAACTTATGCCGATTTTCAAAAGGTAATTCAAAATCTCTGCACCACTGAATCGCGTAAGTTTACTCGTACTCTTAAGGTTGATTTTCCACGATTTAATGGTGTAATTCCCCGTGGTTGGGCTCTTAAATGTGAAAGATACTTCAATTTGCACAAATTCCCTGATGATGAATGTGTTGATATGGATGCAATTCATTTTGATTCTTCCGTCGATCCATGGTTTTTAAACTACCAGCAGGGTAAGGAATTCATTTCTTGGCATACCTTTGTTCATGATTTATGTACTAGATTTGAGGATATTGCTCAAGATAACTATGTGGGAAGCTTCAATAAATTGAGCCAAACAACTACTGTGGAGGCCTACTTTGATCTGTGGGAACATTATAAAAGTTTTATGGTTGCTAACAATCCTTATTTACCTGAAAGTTTTTATACCTTGAGCTTCATCAGTGGTTTAAAGGAGGATATCCGTACAGTAGTTCAAATGTTTAAACCAGAGAGTACTGCTACAGCTTTCTACCTTGCAAGGCTGCAACAAGCTTCTTTCCAGCACCAGCCTAAACCAACTCGATCATTTTCTAAACCTTTTGATCCACCACTACTATCGGTTTCCCACCCACCATCTATCACCGCAACTTTTTTCTCTCCATCACCCATACTCTCTAAAAACACCACTCCTTCCACAACTCCCATTGTGACTCACCCTCCTACTCCCACCAATACCTCCCCTGACAACCCACTTCCTCCTATCAAAAGGTTAACTCATGCCCAAATGCAGGTCAGGAAGGATAAAGGGCTTTGTTATAATTGTGATGAGTTTTATCGGCAAGGTCACAGATGCAAGAGTCAGCAACTCTTTATGCTCATAGCTGATGAGGAGGCAGAAGACCAAGGTTCATTGTCCACTGTAGAACTTAGTAATTCCTCTCCTGCATGTTCTGATTCTACTATGGAAATTTCCTTACACGCCTTAACTGGGAATAGTGCTCCTGATACTATTCAAATTTCCGGCACACTTCACAAGCACCATGTGATTGTCCTTATTGATACAGGAAGTACTCATAGCTTCATTGATGCTGCCTTGGCCACTAAATTGGATCTTCATGTAGCTCCTACAGGAAGGATGCTTGTTACTATTGCTAATGGGGATAGCACAATCAGCTAGGGTGTTTGCAACAACCTCAGTTGGGAGATGCAGGACTATCAGTTCTCTGCCAATTTACGAGTCCTTTCCCTTGGGGGTTGTGATATTGTCTTAAGTGCTGACTGGATGCGTCAACTTGGGGATGTCACTTTTAACTTCAGTCAATTAAGCATCTCCTTCCTTCATCAGGGTAATCCAATTACACTTCAGGGTAACAAATCTAAACCCTCCTTGAGTTTAATTAGTGGTTCTTCTTTAAAGAAATTTTTTCAGAGCCATACACCAACTATCATTGGCCAATTTTTCTCTATCTCTTCCACCCCCACCTGCAGTCTCTGCACTTTTGGAAACCTTTCATGATGTTTTTGGAGAACCCACTACCCTTCCACCATCCAGGTCAATTGACCATAAAATACCACTCAAAACTGGGTCCAAACCTACTTCTCAACGGCCATATAAGTGCCCTTATATTCATAAATCTGTGGTGGAAAACTTAGTGTCTGAAATGATCTCCACTGGTGTAATCCAACCCATCCATAGTCCATTTGTTGCGCCTATTCTCCTGGTAAAAAAGAAGGATGGTACTTGGTGTTTCTGTGTTGACTACCGTAAGCTCAATGACATCACTGTGAAAGACAAGTTTCCCATTCCCTTGATAGAAGAACTACTTGATGATTTGAATGGTTCTGTGGTGTTTTATAATATCGACCTCCGCTCGGGCTACTACCAAATCCGTGTCTTTGCTCCGGACATTCACAAGAATGCCTTTTGCACTCATCAAGGGCACTATGAATTCAGGGTCATGCCGTTTGGGATTACTAATGCCCCTGCCACATTTCAAGCCCTTATGAATGAGCCACAATTGGAATATCTTGGGCATATTATTACCGCTGAGGGTGTCGCTGCTGACCCTGACAAAATTGCAGCCATGGTGAATTGGCCACAACCTCAGACACTTAAGCAGCTTAGTGGTTTTTTGGGGCTTACAGGTTACTACCGAAAATTTATTAAGGGGTATGGTACTATTTGTAAGCCAATAACTGACATGCTTAAGAAAGACTCTTTTTCTTGGACTGATGATGTGACTAAAGCCTTTTCTTCTATCAAGCTTTCCATGACTACATCTCCAGTGTTGGCCCTGCCAGATTTTTCCCAACCATTTACCTTGGAAACAGATGCATGTTCAAAGGGAGTTTGTGATGTCCTGATGCAACATAATATACCCATTGCCTTCCTCAGAAAACCTTTGGGTCCCAAGGCACTTGCTCTATCTACTTATGAGAAAGAATTTTTGGCCATTGTCACGGCTGTGCAAAAGTGGAAGCATTATTTGAGCAGTCAACAATTTATCATTCATACTGATCACCAAAGTTTAAAGTATCTCATGGACCAGCAGCTGTCTACTTCACTGCAGCAGAAATGGATGATCAAACTAATGGGTTTTGATTATGTCATTAAATACAAAAAAGGGCTCGATAACAAGGTTGTTGATGCCTTGTCCAGACTGAATCATGCTTCATGTTCAGCATTATCCTTATCTCAACCTCAGTGGGTGCAAGACATCCTCTGCAGCTATGCCTCCGATCTTGTGGCCCAACAACTCATTACAAAGCTGACTGTGAACTCAACTCAGGGTCACTATACTTATGCACAAGGAATCATCCGCTTCAAAGGGAGACTCTATGTTGGCTCAGGTACCCCACTTAGATCTTCTATATTACATTCCTTGCATGCTTCTGCAGTAGGAGGGCACTCTGGCATCAATGAGACTTATCACAGGGCTAGAACCTCCTTCTTTTGGCCTAATATGAAGACTGACATTTTTACACTAGTCACTAGTTGTGATGTTTGTCAATGTAACAAAGGAGAAAATACCCTGCCCGGTGGTCTGCTCCAACCACTTCCCATCCATGACACTGCTTGGCAACATATCTCCCTAGATTTCATTGAAGGCCTACCCATGTCTTTCAAGAAGAATGTCATCTTAGTGGTTGTAGACAGATTAACAAAGTATAGCCATTTCATTCCTCTTGGCCACCCATTCACTGCAATCACAGTTGCTAAGGAGTTTCTTTCTCACATTTTTAAACTTTATGGTCTCCTAAGCTCAATTGTTAGTGACAGGGATAAAATCTTCATTAGCCAATTCTGGCAAGCCTTATTAAAAACCTTGGGCACCACCCTAAAACTCAGCTCTGCCTACCACCCTCAAACTGATGGGAAAACTGAAAGGACTAATGCCTGTGTTGAACAATACTTGAGATGTATGAGAAGTTCTCATCCTAATCAGTGGGTACAGTGGTTAGCATTAGCTGAATGGTGGTTTAACACCAATTACCACTCCAGCCTCAAAATGTCACCCTTCCAGGCATTGTATGGATATCCTCCACCTAATTTGATCTTTCCCATACCTTCTTCTACTTCTGTTGCCTCTGTGGAGACTTACTTGCAGGAAAGAGACCTTATGCTGTAACTATTGAAGGAAGAACTCTCCAAGGCCCAAAGCAGAATGAAATTTTTTGCTGATAAGAAGAGATCTGACAGGGAATTTGTAGTGGGTGACTTGGTTTTCTTGAAGCTCCAACCCTACCGACAAACTTCAGTGGATGTACGAAAGAACCTCAAGTTATCTGCTAAGTATTTTGGTCCCTTCGAGGTCGTCCAAAAGATATGAGCTGTTGCTTATAAGCTCAAACTTCCTGTGGGCTCCAGAATACACCCAGTCTTCCATGTATCACAACTGAAAAAGAAAGTTGGACTCCAAGCTGTGCTATCTCCTCAACTTCCCTTAGTGGACCATGCTGGACAGTTTGTAATTGAACCTGTATCAATTCTGGGCACTAGGACTTCTGTCAGAGGTTCTGCTCACATTCCTCAAATTTTAGTACAATGGAACATTGCAGACTCTGCTGATGCCACTTGGGAGGATATTTATCACCTTCATTCTCAGTTTCCAGACTTTATCCTTGAGGAAAAGGATCCCTAAATGGGAGGGGCAGTGTCACATTCCTCCAGTTCCACCTAGTTAATTTGAATTTCTAATTGTAAGTAACTTGTATGGGGTGTAACTAGGCTTAGCTGGGGTGTATTAATACTGTTTCCTTCCTCGAGTTCTGTACGGGTTTGATACATCTTTGACCTTTGGAGTAGTTTGCTTGGATTGGTCATTTAAGAACCAATCATTCTACTCCTGAAAACTCATGTAATGAAAACCCATTTTTAACTTCAATTGAAGTTTAGGCTCTGAATTATCAGAGATAAGGAAGTTTACTTCTAATTACCCAATTTATTCCTTATAGTTGTACTTGTTACTCTACAGAAGCGTGCACATTTGCAATTCGTAATCCCGTAAAAAATTTTTCAGGTTTTTTAGACCTGAAGATAAAGGCCATATCTTTCAGCTCGTATGTCCAATTAATGCACCCTTTTGGTATGTTGTACAAGGGACATAAACGAACATATTTATTTGAGGAATCGTTGTCCCATTCCTCACCCATTGGTACGTTTCTGCAAACCCATGACCTGCAGTGTGTTGTATCTCATTTGTAGA
The DNA here is from genome assembly GCA_023529315.1 of Papaver bracteatum. Taxonomy (NCBI): domain Eukaryota; kingdom Viridiplantae; phylum Streptophyta; class Magnoliopsida; order Ranunculales; family Papaveraceae; genus Papaver; species Papaver bracteatum. The sequence continues at coordinate 2,345,536 of JAJJWX010002427.1, read as the reverse complement.
GGTGATGAGAACATCTTGTAGAAGACTTTGGATTATGTCCCCCAGTCATGCCATCATTGAGAAGACTTTCATGTGAGCATGTTATCAGGTCTACACATCTTGATATGAATCATTAGTTCTTAGAGAAATCCGCTTCATGTGTAACACTTCAGAGAATGATTAGTTGATGAAGCCCTGAGGATGTTGCTCCTGAGACCGTCGTTGGTGCTGAGACTATGAATGATCACGCTCCAGAGATCCTTGTCAATGCTGAGATCATGGATGGTGTTCCCATAGAGATTATTGTTGATGTTGATACCACGGTTGAAGTTGCTCCAAAGACCAAAATGGATATAACCATGATTATATATATAATCTTTGCTCCTTCTTCTAGTGAGCCTTTTACATTCACAAACTAGTTGATGAGTTGAGCGTCCGTAAGATGAAGGTGTACTGAGAGTTCAACCTGAATGCTCCTAAAAGCATAATTTTACCATGAACTGGCTTTGTCAGTGAGTCGTCATTGTTGCAGTAGATAGCATCAACAATTTTCGTACTGGATGTGATTGGTGAAGAGAGAAAGTTCCTCAATCATGCAGGGGCTTGTGATGTAGAGAAATCCCGTTGATGAAGTTTCACGGAATCGCCTTAGGTTTCCCAGTGTACATTGAAGGAGTTAGTGTATGAATGATGTTGCATCTGCTTCAGATGTCCTATAATGGGATAATGAATACTTATCGATTGTAGTTTAGTAACACTTTGATTGTGCCGGTGTTGAATCAATGTGTCATCGTCTAGATATTTATGCTGAAGATGTACTCTTTGATTGGGAGTACAATTTGATGGCTTCTCAGATACTTGAGCGTTGAAGTGTATACTCCTTAAGCATCAAATGCCGTAGGGGTTTGATTATCTCGGCCCTGGAGTTTCTTCTGTTGATTCAGCATCCCTTTCGTTGTGGTAGTGGGATTCAACACTTGTGAAGACATCAGAGCCTTCTGATTTTGTGGAATACATGGACTTGCTGGAGAAACTTCCAAAGTATTTTTCTCCATGTTTGGACATCATCTCAGTAATAAATGTTTCAGTGCTTGGTTTGGAGAAACGTCATATTCAACCACTTGGTAAAATACTAATGCGGTGAATCTACCATTCATAACATCTTGTAGAGTTGCTAGCATAATTAAGTCCCCATGCTAGGATAACATGTGAGTAAATAAATGACATAGACATGGAATGAGACTTGCCTGAATGCGGAACCTCTTGATGAATGTCTATGCATCTTTTTGCAGGTTCTTGCTTCAACCTCGTCAAAGTTTAAAATTACTCAAAGTACTCTGATGATGGAATGTCCGTCAAACCTTTTGGATCAGAACTTTCTTCGTTGGAGATATGTGTAACCAAAGGAGCTTTGTAAGTATCCATCTTTTCAACGTGTATCCACGCTCGTTTGAAGGACATGTCATATCCTGGATCTTCCTGATTATGCGAAACTTGGTTTCTTTCCAGGTTGGACTTATGTTCACTTTGAGAGTGATGTAGCCATGAGTATTTTCGAGCGCTCCTTCAAGGTATCTGATTGAGATGGGAGCATGAGTAGCTTCTTGTCAAGTGATGCCTGCGGCTCTGAGGGTTTTCAGTGGAATGACGTTGATGGCGGTGCCAGCATCGATCAACGTTCTTCCAAATTCGTTTCTTCTGAGATTGACTGTGGTAGGCAGTCCCCAGTTGTACATATCTTGGTTTATGGATGGAGGCTCAAGAATTTTTCCCGGAATGGATTTCTTGACATGATGTGGTTCAGTGCTGTGAACATGTCTCTCCTTTGTGCCTTCGACAGATAAAGCAATTATACATATTTGCTCGAGCAACGATTGAACAGCTTCTTTGAATTCAGAGAGCGCAAGGTTCTGACTGGAGAAGATTCTTGTGTACTCCTGAGATTCTCCATGTCTTCTTATGTTGGCTCTCTCCTGATGAACAACAATTTGATTGCACCATCTAGAACCCAAACTTCCAGTAACTCGATCACTCCTTCATGAGATGAGAGAAGTTTAAGTCGTCCGATCATTTCCCGTTCGATGCCAGGTCGAGGTTTGTGCAAGAATAGTTATCTTTCCGTGATGCTTTTGTAGGATGAAATGTTGGATGTCGCATGTTTGAGCAGAAGCTTTCCTTTTGTCTCCTTGAATAACAACGTTCATGGAAGATTGGACATTGTACTGCTTGTTGATCAGGCGTCGGCTTCTCCGAGGTTCCTCGACCTTGTAGACTTTGCTCAGTAAAGCAGGTGTAGTAGTCGCTGATCATTTGGCTGCTTCATGAAATTCTGAAAAAGTGTGGAACCGGAGGTTTTCCAGCGAGGCTCTGTAGATCGGTATCATTCTGTTGATACACTAGTCTACAAGTTGCTTTTATGTGATGTTTGGGCCGTGGCAGTCCAAGGCTTGAAATGTGAACCATTTCACATAATCATCAGGATGTTCGCTACTCCTTTGAAACATCCTTCCTAGATCAGAGAGAGTGATTTGCTCTTAAACGAAGAAGTATTTTCTGTAGAAAACATTAATCATCTCTCTCCAATCGGTGATACTTCCTGGTGCGATGTTGTTTTACCAGGTGTATGCTCTGCCTGTCAGAGACTTTGAAAATTCCTTCAGACGGACGACATGTTGTGCTCGTGTTCGCTCAATAATTTCAGAAACCGAGAAATATGATTTTGAGTATTGCATGTTCCATCATAAAGAATGAATGTTGGAGCGGTATAACCTTTGGAAGAGGAATCCAATGTATGGAAGAAGGATATGAAGGTTAGTGAAGATGGACAGATGATTCCTTGTCTTTTCCTCGATCCTCAAAAAGTGCTCCAGGTCTTCACGAGTGATGAAACTTGCGGGTTCCATTTCTGGAGAGTCATCTTCAACTTTGCGGAATTCTCCATCATGTACAACATGGATTATTGAGATTTCAGGATCAGCAGTTGAAGATGTTTCTTTAGATTTCATTTCTCGCGTTGAGGCTGAGTTCGTTCAGACGCAAGCTTGTCTGTGAGAGTTTTGAGATAAGCACACAGGGGGAGTGGTTTCCATGTGATATGGAGTATTGACTAAGGGGGAGTGAAGTATCACCATAGTATTTTTGTTGAAGTTGTGATGCAATTGGACTTTGACGCTGTGTAATAATATTATGACACTGTATAACAATGATTGAGAACCAATGCTTTTATCATTGTTATAGCTACGAATTTTCAACAACGATGATACTAAACTTACAACCTTTGGGATCATTGGACTACTTGGAAGTGACAAAGATTTTGAGTATTGCTGAAGATTAGGCATGTGGAATAGGAGCTACAAAGTTTATTTATATAATTTTTGTATTCCATATGTATTAATAGTTTTTCCTCTAAAATTGAAAAAGGGGGAGATTGTTAGAGCACTGCTCGGTCAAACTCGCATGCGTTGCTATCTCAAGCATGTTTGTCAATCTTAGTCATCAAAACTATATAGTCTTGATTTCTAGTCTACTATAGCTAAGGTCTCGGACTAGGATAGAAAGTGTAGTTGAGCTCAAGAACTCCATGGCGATCATCATACAAGACGAAGGACTACTCAAGGAACCAGTGGATCTTCATCGACTAAAAGGTATGTGGAGACTTGAACTTATCTATCACTCAAAAGTCTCTACTCTATCTCCTATCTTGAGACAAAAGTCGTTTATCTATATAGACTAAGAATATGCACATGTGACATTTCAAGCTGAGTATATCTCGTTTATCTATTTCTCGAAATGTGTGTTGGTAAAGCTTTCGCTTTAGCCAAGTTCATCTTTGCCTAGTGACGAAAGTCATGTTATGTTTCAATCATATTGGAAATCTCTCTGACGAGAAATAATTTGTGAATAACAACTATATAACTCCCTCTGAGAATGTTTCAATGATTGAAATGAGAGTTTAGACTATATAACCATTGAGGGATATAAACATTGTTGTGGCAACACATATATGTATAATTCCCTATCACTTGAACCGAAGTTTGCGAATTTTGTTGATCAAATGGAACCGGAACGTGAGCAGCAACTCAGTCCGCGAACTGGTGTAGTTCTCGAACCCGAGAATTTTTGCCGAAGTTGTAGCTCATGTGCAGTCCGCGAACCCAGTCCATGAACTGACGGAAGCTCTCAAACCCTAGAATTTCTGCTGGAGTTTATAACTTCAACCTGTTAGCTTGAGTCCGCGAACTCAAGAGGTTATGTCTGAAAACGTTGTTTGTGAACTTATTCTTAAATTACTAAGGGGTGCTTTTGCAAACCGTGGCTTTATAGTTCATGATTAACGATTCGAGTGAATCACATCGTTTTTGATTCAATTGTGTCTCTTGTAGTACTTGATATCTCATAGAAATTTAACAACTCTCTAACTAGTTCATTTGAGTCATTTGGACTAGTTATGGTGAAGAAGAATATGGTTGATATGAAAGTTATCATTTGTCAAACCATTTGGTTGAATAATATTGAACCAACCATTATACACGTTTGGGTACGGTTACACAAACCCAAAACATCAAGTACGTGTGTGTATGGCAATCTAAGTTATCAATCTAACAGTTGAGAGATATTAGCTTGTATCTAATCAGGTTTTCATCTAACAGTGAATATTGAATGCTTTGTTACTAAGCTAACATTAATTGCAAACCCTGATTTGAAAGACTATATAAGGGGAACTCTAGCTATTAGAAAAACTAATCCCCACACACCTTTCTCGTGTGATACTATTTTTCTCTAAGCTAGAGTCGATCTCTATTAACCCTTGAGTTTTCTCTCTAAATTCGGGTTAACGACTTAAAGACTTCATTGGGATTGTGAAGCCAGGCCGATACTACTTTTCTTGTAGTTGTGTGATCTGATCTTTCTCTTTCTATCGTACGAGTACAATTGTAATAATAGGCTTGAGATTTCTATCTCCGATAGGCAAGATAAAAGTAGTCACAAACATCTTCGTCTCATTATTTGTGATTCCTCAATAATCTTCTTCGTTGTGTCGATTAAGTTTATTATGAGGTGATTGATGAAACTGAGCTGTTCTTCGGGAATATAAGTCTGGTTTTATCGATTGGTTCCCGTTCACCTTGATTTATCAAAAGACAGAACAAAACTTGTAGGTTTATTCGTGGGAAACGAATTTATCTATTACCTGTAGACTTTTCCGTGTGAGACAGATTTGTTTATTAAAGTCTTCGACTTTGGGTCATAACAACTCTTGGTTGTGGGTGATCATAGGCGTAGGAGCATAACTGTACCTTGGATAAGTGTAAGATTGGTTGGGGTTCAACTACAGTCTAGACCGAAGTTAATTTGGAGTAGGCTAGTGTCTGTAGCGGCTTAATATAGTGTATGTTTAATCTGGACTAGGTCCTTGGGTTTTTTCTGCATTTGCGGTTTCCTCGTTAACAAAATTTCTGGTGTCTGTGTTATTTCTTTTCAGCATTATATTTTTATATAATTGAAATAATACAGGTTGTGCGTTGTTCAATCGATTAGAATATCTGAGCTTATTGGCTGTTGATTTAAATTGATTGACACTTGGATATTGGTCTTTGGTACCATCCAAGTTATCTCTCTTTGTTTGGACTCACGAATCTTATTTGGTTGAGTAAATCAAACCGAGAGATTGAGATAATAACTCCTTGAGTATTTTCTATTAATTGAGTCTTGTTGATTCTCTAGAAAATAACTCGGAGTTGTCCATACATATTGCTAATCGAAATATTGGGTGAGGTTGTTAGACCCCCGCATTTTCACGATGAGCAACTAGTTTCAAACACGATTTCCACTTCTCCACTCTTTGATTCCATAAATTTTCACACTTCATGGGATCATGGTGTCTATAATTCCAGCAATATAAATAAGTCTCTGAATCATGATTGAAACAACAAGAAAAACAACGACGAGAATAACAAGAATGTCATGTCTCATTGACAATACGAGATCAACAACTCATCAATTGAGCAATTATTCTCAGCTGAGCAATTTCAATCATTCAAAAATTATTATATTCAGAATTCACAACACACCTACAATCTTTGATTACCATTGATTCCACACATTTCTCAGCTTCCCTCCTACATATCGACCCATCCTCTCTTGTGACCGAATTTACTCTGGAACGGCCATTGTCTTGGTTTAGGCCGGAGTACTACAGATTGATCTCTTGAATTCAAAGCACTCCCTTCTTGCAGTGCATTTGTGTGAGGTTGAATATTTCGCTCGGTTCAAGGAGTCTCCTCCGTACTGCCGTCTCCTCAATTCCGTAAAAACTAGCAAATCATTTTGCCCCATCTAAAGTTTGGAACGTCAGTCCCCATTTCATGAGTTTCCGAGGCAGGCGAACCGTTCAACTCTCCTGTCAGGTTGATGAGGAAATCCAGTATGGCGTTAATTTCATCTTTCATCAGACCCATGTTTTTGGTGTGGATCTCCTGAACCCGTACTAGGTCAGTCGGCCTTGGAATTCCTTCGTTGGTCGCATTGTCGGGCGTTGTATTGGGAAAATAAATGTTGCCGTTCGCCTGAGTGGTAATCGAGGACACGGATTCAGTCCTAAAACCGACCATCCTTTCGAGTTAGAGAAATGTATTCAGAAACTGATATTGGGACCAATAGATCAATCTCCCACTGTGGTCGCCAATTGTTTGTAGGTGAAAATGGTTTCTGCTGATTTCGGTAATTTCGGGTGTACGGGTGAGAAACAATTTAAACCCTAAACAATGTACTGCAAGGGAGTACTTTAGATTCGAGAGATCAATCTGTACAAATCCAGCCTAAACCAAGAAATGGCCGTTCCGGACTTGCTTCGGTCACAAAGTGGAGGATAATGGGTTGGTTTTGGGGAGGAAATCAAGGAAAATTATGAGACCAGAATAGTTGATTCTGGAAGAGTAGTTGTGTTACTACGACTTGTATCATAAAATGGGAAGGATAACAAATGGTAAGCTAGCAAGTATTTTCCGAGTGTTGTATATTCCCGAATGAACTTGTTGTTCTGTGGAAATAGGTAAGACCTATTTATACAAGTCGAAGTGAAACGTACCCTGGCCTCATTAAGGAATGGAAAAATGGGTAAGTAAATTGGAGGAGGTGGTAACCGTATGCATGAAATTGATGTTCCATAAAAAATTTAACGCATGGAATTGATGTTCCATAAAACCATTAACGTATGGAATTGATGTCCCATGAACGTTTCACCTTTAACTCCTTGTATTTACTAACCACATCACCCTTAAGACACTTCCTTATGACGGGCGTAGTGTACGCCGCATGTTGTAAACCGCCAAACCAATACCCAAAGAGGATCCCCCAGTTTGTGATATGTGTTGATGTCTCGAATATTTTTGCGAAAAACATGTAACATATTGTTGTTGCCTAGAAAGTCGAGCTTGGGAGACTTGGTAGCTTAGTGACCTTCAACGGTCGAGATTTTGTATCTTAAGAGGAAAGGTAGTCGTTGATCGTTGCACGCTTTCGTTCGTTGGTAGCCGCATAGGGAAGGCCAGCGTGATGGCGCGACTAGGTTGGCATGCCATTGGCATGGAATGGTGGCGCGGATAGGTTGGCACGCCATTGGCATGGCTAGGTTGGCACGTTATTGGCGTGGGATGTCCTGGCGCGGTTTGGTGTGAACAAACTAGGGTTTTGGGTCAAAGGTTACCATGTGTGGTCTGGTAACCTTGGATGACTAGGATTTTCTCCTGGGATTGAAGGGAAACCGTTGATTATTGCACATCTTTGCTTGGTTAGCCGTGTAGGGAAGGCCAGCATGGTGACGCGGTTATGTTGGCATGGTTTGGCGTGGCCAAACTTAGGATTTCGGGTCAAAGGTTACCATGCGTTGTCTGGTAACCTTGAATGGCTAGGATTTGCTCATGAGATTGAAGGGCGACCGTTGATTATCGCACGCCTTTGTTTTGGTAGCCGCGTAAGGAAGGATAGTAAGGTGGCGCGGATAGGTTGGCATGGGGCCATGGCGAGTTGCGTTTGGCATGGCGCGGTAGGTGTGGATGGCATGGTTTTCCATTGGCACATGGGTACGGCTAGCATGGTTGGCATGCCTTGGAGAGGTAGGTGTGGTTGGCATGGTTTTCCATTGGCACAGGGGTGCGGCTAGCATGGTTGGCATGCCTTGGCGCGGTAGGTTTGGCTGGCATGGTTGGCCATTGGCACAGGGGTGCGGCTAGCATGGTTGGAATGCCTTGGCGCGGTAGGTGTGGATGGCATGGTTTGCCATTGGCACAGAGGTGTGAGAATTATGGTTTTGGCCTGTCGAAACCTTAATTAGCATTAGAAAAAGGTACCCTGGTAATTTTCTCGCAGACAAATTAAAGGGTTCAATAAATGTGCTTGGTTTGGACATTATTACTCAAGTTCTGTGACGTCACTGTCTGACTAGGGTTTTACGATTTTACCCCTAAGCTAATAACCACCATCAACAATAGTATACGGGCTTTTATCCCTGCTCAGGGTCTCGTACCAATACTGCGCTCACTGTGTAGCTTGTTGCTGCTAGATATAGGGTGGGTACCTCACTTGGCTCCGACTTCTGTAGAATAGGTATGGACGCTAAGTATTATTTGATCTTGTGAAAGGCTTGTTCACATTCTGCGGTCCATATGAACCTGTTTTCTTTCCTCAATGTATCAAAAAATGCTTTGCATTTATCTGACGATCTTGCTATGAATCTTCCCATGGAGGCTAAGATTCCATTTATCTTTTATACTACTTTTAGAGTTTTTGGAGATGGCATCTCCATTATTGCTCCGACCCTTTTAGGGTCTACTTAGACTCCTCGCTTAGTCACCATATATCCCAGGAATTTTCTTGAGGTAACTCCGAACGTGCATTTCTTCGGGTTCACCTTCATACGAATGTTCCTCATGGCTTCGAATATCCCCCTTAGGTCTGAGAGATGATTTTTTGCTTCTTTTCTTTTGACGAGCATGTCGTCCACATAGACCTCCAGTATTTTGCCTATCCATGGTTCAAATATTTTGTCTACTAATCATTGGTATGTTTCCCCCGCGTTCTTTAGTACAAAAGGCATCCTTGTATAGCAATACAAGCCTTGTTGGGTAAAGAACGCAGTATGCTCCTGGTCTTCTTCCGCAAGGGATATTTGGTTGTACCATGAGTATCCATCCATGAAGAATAGTCTTTGATGGCCTTCGGTTGCGTTGACCAGTTGGTCAATGGTTGGCAGTGGGTAGCTATCTTTGGGGCATGCTTTGTTGAGATATTTAAAGTCGATGCAAATGCGCACACCTCCGTTCTTTTTAGGAACAATGACCATGTTGGATATCCAGGTGGTATATTTGACTTCTCGTATGAATCCAGCTGTAAGTAGTTTTTGCATCTCTTTTTATACCCTTTCGTGGTAGATGTCCGCCACTTTACATATGCGCTGCTTGAATGGTGGTATTTCCAGTTTGAGCCAAAGGTGGTGTGAGACCAAATTATGATCAATTCCTGGCATGTCCTCCATTGACCATGCAAAGACGTCCGCGTAGTCTTTTAGTAATTTTTGTAGTTGCACCTCCTCTTCCTCTTCAAGTAAAATTCCGATATTGAGAATCTTTGGCTCCGCCTTCGTCCCGATGTTGATCTTCTTCATTGGTTCTACTGGTGAGCATATTTGTTGCTTAGGTCGTCAAGGAATGCTTTTCTGTAATTGTCATTTGGCGGACACATCTGCACCTGGAGCGACAAAGGTACTTGTCTCCGGTGCTGAGACGTCTTTGGGTACTACGGAGGCTCTTTCCTGTACTTTCTTGGTGTTTGACTTGTGCCTCTTTCTTTCGTATTGTTAAGCAACAGTTCTTTCTTCGTTGAGTCTGATTTCTGCTAGGTTGCATAGCCTTGCATCTTGTTGGTCGCCTTTGATTTCCATTTCACCCATAGGTGTAGTAAAGCGTAAGTATTGGTGATATGTCGAAGTTGTTCCTCGCAATCTATGGACCCATAGCCTGCCCATGATGACATTGTAGGGCAAAGGTGCCTCCACCACACAGAAGCGTGTGTTGGTTACTAAGGGTCCTGCGTGTACCTGTAAGACAATTTATCCTTTTGGTCTAGAGACTGCTCCATTAAAACCGTATATTGTGCAAGTGGAAGAATCCATCTGCTCTGCTGCTAAACCCATGCGTATGTAGGGTTCGTAAAATATCACATTTGACGAACTGCCCCCATACACGAGGACCTTCGTAACATTCCATCAGTGTATCGGAAGAGTGATCACTAGTGGGTCGTTGTGCATTTCAACCTCCTGGTTGACGTCTTTTGTTGAGAATGTTAGTGTCATGGACATCCATTCCTCCCAAGTGCTAGTAGGTGGTCCACTTAGCTTGAACACCTCATGGGATTCAATATTTGCTCTGTTTTGAGCCAACTCGAGTATGTCTTCGAGCATTTCTTTTTGGCTTCCATTGGAGAAGGTGATCATGTTGATGAATTTTCCGTCCTGAGGTAGTTCCACCCTTTTCTTTGGGGTCCCCTCAGTCTCCGCTGGCTGTAGCTGTATGTACTCCATGAATTTGCCTTCGTCGATGAATCTTTGGATCACGCTTCGTAGGTGGTAACAAGTATCAGTGGTATGTTCGTAGTATTGGTGGTATGCACAGTACTCCTTGGCCTCCTTCATTTTTTCTGGCTGCTTTCCCCTAGTATTAGGGTAAGGAAAGCCTGGATTTGCTCCCTCCTTGCTTAGGATGTGAGATAAAGTTGTATTGAGCTTCGTATAGATTCTGTCCACAAATTCTTCTCTTCCTTTGCCTCTTTTTACATCTCCATATTTGGATCATTTGTATCGATAGCTAGTTCTTCCCCGGGATTCATTTTGTCGCTTAGGTATCTCCGGAATTGGCTCCAGAGAGTTGGTTCGCTGTGGAGCTGTTGTTGTCTTTGCTTGTGCCCTGAAGTTGTAATTCTGGATTTTTTCGAGTCTGATGTAACGATCTTGGATAACCCTGAGCTCTTCTTCGGAATCGAGGGCTCTGTTGTGAAGTTCCACGAAGATGGTTGAGGTTCTGTCAAGTCCATACTTATAGCAGTTAATGATAATTTCTGGATTGACTTCCCCAATTGCTTGGCATGTCTTTTTCCACATGTTTGTGTATTGCATTAATGTTTCCAGGGGTCTGATAGCTAAATCAAATAGCCTATCTAACCCTGCCTTTGTTGATTTTTTGTAAATGTATGTCTCCAAAAACACCGTAGATAATTGCTCGAAGGAGTCAATTGAGTTTGATGGTAAATTGTCATACCAGGCTAGTGCTGATCCCATTATGCTGGTAGGAAAGTACCTACAAAGTACTACCTCATCTCTTTCCCAATGGGCAAGGATACGAGTGTAATATCGTAGGTGGGATGCGGGATCTGAGGTACCACTGTATGCTTGGAACGTAGATACCGGGCATTTCGGAGGGATGGGCTCCCTTAAAATGCAAAAATATAGAAGTGACGTGGTTGCCTCTTGTAGCGCTTCTTCTAGTCTTGCTCCTGCATGGCCAGTTTTTAGGCGTTGTATCTGCCTCCGCATTTTCTCTATTTGCTCCATAACCATGTTCACATTGTGAGCATCTTTGGAAAATGCTTTGTCGTAGTAGGATTGAGAGGGTTTGTATGTTATATCCGCTTCGTCTGGATCGTGGTGTGCTTTTATGGCTCCCTTAGGTTGATTGGTCTTTGGTGGGTTGAGATCCAACCTTCGTCTTCCTGAGATAGCTCCGTTATCATGCCTCTTTTGCGGAGGGAGATCTTGGGAACCTTCGATCTGTGTGTCCAACATACCTTTGAGGTTCTGGTTCTCTTGGGCCATCTCGTGCATGGCATCTTAGTTCTCCTTGTTACAGAGTAGTAAGGCTGCCACTTGTACTGTCATTTGGTTTTTGTTTTGGGCTCCACCTCCTTGAGGAGTGCTGTTGGCTGGATCTTCAGAGTTTTCCACCCCTTCATCTATATTTGGTGCGTCTGGATCTATCTGAATTGGGGTTAGGTTTCCCAACCCTCATCCCGTAGGGGCTAAGGTTCCGGGTAACCCTACGTTGGCCGCAGGTGGATTCGTAGTTGTATTATGCTCTGGTAACGGAATACCGTAGATCATTCTAGCTCCCGACGTCTGTCCCATCCCTTCAGTAGGAATAGGTTTTTTAGAAATTGTTCTTCTTGCTATCTCGCTTTTTCCGTCCTCTGCTTCATACCTTTGATTTGCTTGAGACGGCTTTTGGGATCTTCCTCTTGTGAGTGTCGGTCGTGTGCTTGTTGGTACATAATTTGGTTTCTGCATGCCTTCGACTTTTGGTATCCTGCGGTCACAAAAAAGTGAATAAATCTGCTACTTGGGTACCTTCGTCAAAAGTAGCAATTAATGCTCTGACACAGAAGACGGCTAAGCATCTTTTTTCAGAAAAAAGGACTGAAATAATGTCTTTGATAGACATGTATTAAATGTTTATGATACCCTTGGAAAAGACAACCTTAAAACGTTGAAAACCAATAAAAAAGGGTGTCAGATCTCACAAAAAACAAGGTTATTAAATGCTTTAGAAGATCTTTTTTCCTTAAAATCTCGCTGAGATTCCTCTGTAAGTCAAAGGTTCTCAGATCTAAAATATGCTATGTTAAGAAAGTCTATTTTAGTATAAAACAAAGATTTTGGCATTTTGTGGGTATGCTTTTGAAAATGTGGGGGTCTAACAACCACACCCAATATTTCTATTAGCAATATGTATGGACAACTCCGAGATACTTTCTAGAGAAACAACTAGACTCAATCAATATAAAATATCTCAAGGAGTTATTATCTCAATCTCTCAATTTGATTTACTCAAGCAAATACAATCTGCGAGTCTTAATCAAAGAGAGATAACTTGGATGGTACCAAAGACCAATATCCAAGTGTCAATCAATTTAAATCAACAACCAAGAAGGTTGGATATTCAAATTGATTGAACAATGCATAACCTGTATTATTTCAATTATATAACGAAATATAATGCGGAAAAGAAATAACACAAACACCATAATTTTGTTAATGAGGAAACCGCAAATGCAGAAAAACCCCGGGACCTAGTCCAGATTAAAAATACACTGTATTAAGCCGCTAAAGACACTAGCTTACTCCAAGCTAAATTCGGTCAGGACTGTAGTTGAACCCCAATCAATCTCACACTGATCCAGGGTATAGTTATGCTCCTACGCCTCTGATCCCAGCAGGATACTGCGCACTTGATTCCCTTAGATGATCTCAACGACAACCAAGAGTTGATAAAACCCAAAGTCGAAGACTTTAATAAACAAATCTGTCTCACACATAAAAATCTACAAGGATAGATAAATTCGTCTCCCACAAATAAACCTATGAGTTTTGTTCCGTCCTTTGATAAATCAAGGTGAACAGGAACCAATTGATAAAACCAGACTTATAATCCCGAAACATAGCTCAGCTTTATCAATCACCTCACAATAAACTTAATCGACGCACCGAAGAAGATTATTGTGGAATCACAAACGATGAGACGAAGTGTTTGTGACTACTTTTATATCTTGCCTATCGGAGATAGAAATCTACAACCAATTATTACAATTGTACTCGTACGATAAAAGATGCAAGATCAAGTCACACAACTACGATAAAAGTAGTATCGGTCTAGCTTCACAATCCCAATGAAGTCTTTAAGTCGTTAACCTGGTTTTAGAAGAAGACAACCAAAGGTTAAAGGAGAATCGACTCTAGATTAGCAAACTAGTATCACACATAATGTATAGGGATTAGGTTTTCCAGTTGCTAGAATTCTCCCTTATATAGTCTTTCAAATCAGGGTTTGCAATCAATGTTAGCTTAGTAACAAAGCATTCAATATTCACCGTTAAATTAAAACCTAATTAGATTCAAGATAATATTTATCAACCAATAGATCGAAAACATAGCTTGTTATATACACTTGTAATGCACGTTTCTAGGCTTGTGTAACCGTACCCAAACTTGTACATTAGTTGGTTCAACACTAGTAAACCAAATGGTTAACCGTATGATAACTTTCATATCAACCATATTCTTCTTCACTATAACCAGTCCAAATGACTCAAATGAACTAGTTAGAGAGTTGTTCAATTGCTTAGATATTTATGTTCTACACAAGACACAATTGAAGCTAAAACGATGTGGTTCACTCGAATCGATTCATGAGCTATAAAGCCACAGTTTGCAATAACATTCCTTAGTTTATTAAGATAAGTTTACAAATATCGTTCTTAGACATAACCTACTCAAGTTCGCGGACTGGGTTCATGGACTTAAGTTCCCGGATGGAGTTCACAAACTCCAGCGGAAATTCTCGTTCGAGAACATCCGCCAGTTCGCGGATGATAGACGCATTTATGTGTCTATATTAGTCTCAATTCTTTGTAATGTTAGTGCTCGATTTTGTATTTATTATGGCTTTTTGTGTCTTTGTAGGTGTTTTTGGAGAAATAAACATGCGTGGAAAAATTGGCTCGAAAAGTGGTATTTGCGCTCGTGGGAGAAAATCATTAAAGGCACCCCTCATTTGGATAAGGGGCACCTCAATTGCTAAGGGGCACCCAGATTACTATTCACCATCAACTGCTATTAGCACCCTTATTCCGTTTAAGGGGACTCCACCTTCTTCCTTTTTGAAAATTAAAATTGGCGGGAAAGTTATTCACACGGGAGGAAGATTAAAGTTCCAATTTTAGGGAAGATTTGGAGAGATTCAAGGGCTGGTTTTTGTTGTTCTGGTCTTGTTAGAGCATAACAAAGCTAGTATGGGTGTTTTGATCGAACGAATATGGCTAGATAAGCCGGGAGGGAGGTAGAGATATTATCGGAACTTCTGAAGTTCCGATAAGTACTGGAGAGGTTTCATACATGGATATGGGTTTGGATTCACTTAATGAGTCAGAACAGGGATCGTAGGTGGATCAGATTCGTAAAAAAAGGTGGACTTCCCATTATTATCTCGGCGTACAGGGAAAGGAAACTATATCGGAGATTTGGTTTATTTTTTTGGCTATTACTTGAGAATTAAAGAGATAATATCTTCGGTGAGATTTGTTTGATATTTGGGATAGAGTTTTGGAAAGTTAAAACAATTCGTAGAGAGATTTGAAGTATGACAGAAGAAAGAAATCCCATGACTTTTGGTGGAAGTAACGAAATAAACCAAGAGATTTCGTCGAGTTATAATCGTTTATACTGGGTATATAAGGGGTTGAGAGGATTCTAAGAGGTATCGAGAGTTTGGGGACCGAACGGAGGGTTTGGAGGAGCTGCAGAACAAAAATCAGAAGTTGCTGTGGAGTTTTTCATTCTCAGGGAAGTGGAAGTAGAAGAAGAAGAAGAAGAACTGACGTCCTAGGTCAGTCGCAGAGAAGTGTGGTTTATTTACCGCAGCAGAAAAGTATCGTTTACGCAGCAGTCTTATATTTTCTGTAGTTTATTTTGTAACAGTCATTCTGCAACTATTATACACGTTACAGTTGATCTGTTTTAATCTTTTTCTTGTATTTCACTCATTCAAACACCTTTAAGCAATGGAAAAATATTTTGAGCGTGTTTTTGATATGAGGAGCTAAACCCCATCACTGGGACGACGGAGGAAGCCATATTTCATGCATGTGGTAATTATATTTAATTCTTTATGACTTTTGCATTAATTAAAATTGAATTAGGATTTTGATTAATTAGTTGTCATCTCGTTTGATGGGTCATGCTTGCTTAGATGTTTTGATGTCCCATGCTTAGGACTTACAATTAATATTTTGAGAATCTACCTTGGCAAAAATAAGAGTCCATGTCTTTATTTATTGAGATATAATTGTTAAAAGAATTAATATTTGAATCGCATGAATGAGTTTATGGTGGAATCCGAAGTGCTAGTATCTCTCGTTATCGTGACAATCTTGTATATATATTAAGTCTAAAATCAATCTCTACAAGTCTTTGAACGAACTTTTACTACCACTTATTACAACAACTTTAAAAATCACATCAATTTTTGGCGCCGTCGATGCGGACTTGTATTTAGATTTGTTTTAGGTTTATTTTTATTTATTTTTAGGTTTTATTTTTATTTTTATTTTTATTATTTTTTGTTCTCTTTTACGCCTTTGGTTTTTCTTTGATTCTTTTCAGATTTGGAGCTAAGCTATAAGGAAATAAAAAGTGCTATAAAAGAAAAGCGAAGCCAAAGAAGGAAAGAAAAGAGGAATCCAAAAGGAGTTTGTATATAGTTTTTATTTTTTTTAGAATCTGTAAATAGGGTTTTGTTTTTATTTTTGTAATTTTTATTTTATTTTTGGATACTTTTTTGGACTTTATTTTTGGACTGGACATTATTTTTAAAACCATAAGGAAGGGTTAGAAATTAAATATAAATTATTTGCAGGGAAGGACAGCAGTTACCATACTGTCTCGGCCCCTCGGGTTCGTACACTGACATAGGAATCGGTGGCCTGAGTCGACTTCAACGGTTCATCGCCCGTCTGGTACGGGAGGTAAGACTCTATCCACCCACGAATCCCCTGTCAGTGGGTTTTATTTTGTGTGACAAGTCACACCCTTGCAATAGAATGTCGAACTGGTATTACAATAGCCAATACAACGAATATCCGACTAAGTTTCAAAATGGACGTTACTATCATGACCATACTGTGAATAGTGGTTGGGAACATCAACCTTTTCAAGGTTATGGGTCATACCATGATGAGCCCAATTACTATCCACACACGCACGGGTAATACGAGCAAAATTCTTATATTTCTCCTTTAGAAGAGTCTCTCAGGAAATTAGAGGAGTCGACACGTAAGTTAGCTAAGATGAATAACTTAGTTTATGACGAAAAATAACTTTTTATAGAGTAATCCGTTAAGATGATAGCTGAGACGAACGAAAGAATTGTTCGAAATAATCTTAATTTCCAATACAGAGTTTCCAATAATACCCCTGAAAATACAGATAGTTATTTGCATAATCAAGATGACGAGGTTAGAATTGGTAATACTACTTATTTAGATGAGGTTCAACCATTTTCATGTTATTACGATGATTATGATGAGGATAGTGTCGATGAGGAATCTGAAATATGTAGGCATAGTAATCAGGAATTTGTTACTTTAAATATTGACCTTCAAGAAAATATTGTTTCTGGTTCAGATCCTAATAATTTTAACAATTATTCACCTATACAAAAGGATGAGGATTAGACTAGAGACACCACCGTTTTATACGATGTAGTATTCCCTTTTGATTACGAAGCCAATGATGGTTTAGAGGAACGAGTATATTTTGAGTATAGCGATTTAGAAACAATAGACTTAGAAAAAGAAAATGAACTCGTAGAGATGAGTGAGGATGTACCCGACTTAGAAGAATCAATTGATCAGGATTTTGATGATCTAGAAATTAGGGAAATTATAGCTAGTCTACCTAGAGACACCCAAAATTCTAAGTTTGGGGGTGATTATCATTCTCCATGTGCCTTACATTTAGGTCTTATAGAGATCCCTCACTTGGGACTTGATATATGTGCCTCAACCATTGTGTCAGATCACCTTCATACTAGCTCTCCAGAACCTAGTGATGTCCATAAGGATGTTCAGTTGTTAGAAACCCATCCTCTGGTTGATGTGGTTTACCCAGGCTATGATACCCAGATTGATTTTGTTTTCCCACCAAATATTTTTCAACCAATTGTGGGAACGTATAAGTTTCATATGTGTCAATTATTAAGTTTTGAGACTAAACCTAATTACTTAAGGAGATTAGGGTCGACACATTTTTTTAAGTAAGACCATCACTCTCATTGTGGTCAGCTGTGTAAGTCAAATCTGATTGACTTAGAGGATCCACAGTTATTTAGGTTATTATTATCTGCTTCTAAGTTTTTATTTGAGTTTTTCCAGACTCTAGAACTTGATAATTTGGATCTTACTTATGAGGAACACAAGCCCAAAGAAATTTATTTAGACCCTTTCATAGAGCCTGAACCTGAACCACAACTAGATGTAGTTGTCTTAAATAGGAAACTAGACAAGGTTGTGCTTTATTTGTTAATTTTCTTGGCATGTTGCAGATTCCTTTTATTTGTGATGGCTTTATTTGGTTTTGAGGACCCACAGATATTTCGGCTATTACTTTATGATTTTATGAGGTGACTAATCCTTTCTTAGTCTGGCTGAAGACGTTAAACTTATCACTTCTTGGGAGGTAACCCAATATTCACGCAACACGGTAATATGTTTCCTTATCTCTTTTGCTTCAATTGGTAACAGTTTGTCCTTGTTCATGCTTTTAATTTTATCTTTAGAACATTGAGGACAATGTTAGATTTAAGTTTGGGGGTATGGGAGAAACTTTTTAGTTGCATTATTAAACTCCAGAGCCTAGAAATTTATGCTTATTAAGGATGGCACTAACCAATCTAAGTGTATGGAAGCATTTTGGTTGTAGGAGTTGAGGAACCAATCTGATTAGATGGAAACATCTAGAAGAGTCTATTCATAAAAGCACAAAGCTCAGGTGTTAGAAATAACATGATAGTTTCACCATATCTCGTTGAGTCCTTTTCACTTCTGTTTTTATTTAATTTTGTTTTTAAACTATGTTTCTCTAAGTGATTTGGTGGTGCTCACGATTCAAGTTGTTACCAATGCTAGGGTGAAATATAGTGATTGAGTTACTAAAAAAAAAAAAAAAAAATTGAGACCAGACCACTAGACCATTCGGAATAAATATTAACACTTGGGAATATCAATATGTGTGTGTTTTCCCTGTCTCCGTCGCCTAAAAAAGCGTGGAACGCAGGATCCATGGGAACTATCATGTAATCTGCTGACAAGAAGCATGCGCTTAGATCCCAAAGATCAAATCATGCAGTTAAAAAAAATGTTAACGTTCAGTGAATATATTGACCGCTGGTTCCTTGTATATGCCAGACGAGTTGATCTAGAATTAGGATTGTCGACCACTGGTTCCCTTGTATATGCCAGTGTGTTGATATTAGTCAGACCAGTATCTCAGTCCATTAGGATAGGTTCATTTTGGCGGAGGCCTTCAGATAGATATGGCAAACACCGTTCACTTAGTAAACATCAAAACCATCTATGTTTTTCTCTATATCGATCTCTTAATCTTTCCTTATGATTTGTTGACTCCGGATATTGATGTCCATAGTGCGACTATGTGAGTAGAGCTTTGTCACTTTATATGAATTTTAGTATGCTTGAGTGCAAACTCGTGTACAACAATTGGAATTTCGCATCAGGGTACTTCCTCCTGTAGTCAATAAGTATGCCAACCAAGGAGATTCTTTAGTGCCTTCCAAGGTTCTGCGTAGATAGCTAGGGTCTGGAGTGTAAAGGTTTTGTGGGTATATCTCTAGTAAGCCCTCTCGAGACTATAACTCGGCCACTAGGGCCATCTAAGGGTTTTAAGGCTTATTGCATACGCTAAATGCAATCGACGATGCCTGCGACAGTGAGTTAGGATTTTATTTTGTAGATTTGATTTGCTGGGGACTAGAAAATAATAAGTTTGGGGGTATTTGATAGACGCATTTATGTGTCTATATTAGTCTCAATTCTTTGTAATGTTAGTGCTCGATTTTGTATTTATTATGGCTTTTTGTGTCTTTGTAGGTGTTTTTGGAGAAATAAACATGCGTGGAAAAATTGGCTCGAAAAGTGGTATTTGCGCTCGTGGGAGAAAATCATTAAAGGCACCCCTCATTTGGATAAGGGGCACCTCAATTGTTAAGGGCACCCAGATCACTATTCACCACCAACTGCTATTAGCACCCCTATTCCGTTTAAGGGGACTCCACCTTATCCCTTTTTGAAAATTAAACTTGGCGGGAAAGTTATTCACACGGGAGGCAGATTAGAGTTCCAATTTTAGGGAAGATTTGGGCTGGTTTTTGTTGTTCTGGTCTTGTTAGAGCATAACAGAGCTAGTATGGGTGTTTTGATCGAACGAATATGGCTAGATAAGCCGGGAGGGAGGTAGAGATATTATCGGAACTTCTGAAGTTCCGATAAGTACTGGAGAGGTTTCATACATGGATATGGGTTTGGATTCGCTTAATGAGTCAGAACAGGGATCGTAGGTGGCTCAGATTCGTAAAAAAAGGTGGACTTCCCATTATTATCTCGGCGTACAGGGAAAGGAAACTATATCGGAGATTTGGTTTATTTTTTTGGATATTACTTGAGGATTAAAGAGATAATATCTTCGTAGAGATTTGTTTGATATTTGGGATAGAGTTTTGGAAAGTTAAAACAATTCGTAGAGAGATTTGAAGTATGACAGAAGAAAGAAATCCCGTGACTTTTGGTGGAAGTAACAAAATAAACCAAGAGATTTCTTCGAGTTATAATCGGTTATGCTGGGTATATAAGTGGCTTAGTACATGGTAAAATTTTAGGGGTACAACCCAATAATGGGGTACCTATCCGGGTTAGACACCTTGGATTCTCACCTAATCTAGCGACATTACGCAATATAAAATGCGGTGTAAGAGGATTTAGGTTGGGCGACTAAGGCACACTGTCTTTCCCAAGAAGTGCAAAAAACGATCAAGGCGCCGAGGTACACGGTTGAGTCAAGAGTTCCGGGTGAGGTTGAACCACATCTGCCATTTTTGACAAGTCTTGGCAAATGATGCACTTGGCCCAAAGATACCCCATAGGGTGCAACCTCGTAACTATAAGCCCTATAGGCAAAAAGGATAAGAGGTTGCGATCAAAAGCTGGTTGTTGACAGAACCGGATGGGAAGAGCTAACCTTGTATGGTCGATGTACGCTTCCTTGAAGGGGCAACCAGGGGGAAGATAAAGGGAAGCACCCTCCATTAGGGAGATGATATGTGCTATAAGACGCAAATGTCACGAGGCTTCTTGTTTGCGAAAACATAAAGGCTTGTCATATTTGTGCAACAAATGAAGTTCTGCGAGCATTCTAAAAAAAAAAAAAAAAAAAAAAAAAAAAAAGGAAAACATACAAAAAGAACTCGCAGAATGAAACAAAGAAGTTAAGATGAGATCAATGGGTTATTACATGAAAGTTTAAAAACGTCCTGCGATTTCATCGCAAGACGATAATGTCACGAGGTTGTATGTTCGCAAGAATGTTCAGACTTGTCATATTATCGCAAATACAAAAATTTACTACAAAAGAGGTGGCAAAATAAGACCTTTACTTAGGAAGGCATGATAAGACCACAACAATTCATGAAATTTATTCCATCAATATCATTGAAGAATTTTTACAAGAATATATATCATGAAGTCCTAACAAAGAAGACAATTCCATCAAGATCATTGAAGAACTTTGAAGATAATATATATCAAAGAAGACAATTCCATCAATATTATTGAAGAATTTTTACAAGAATATATATCACGAAGTCATACCAGAAGAGGCGATTTCATTCGCGAAAATACACAAGTAAACTTGCGAAGATGCTTATATGAATGGAGGCAACTCAAAGATATATCAATTTTACTACGGGAAAATGAGCTAAGTAACAGAAACTTGAAATATACATTGCAATAGATAAGTATTCGCATCATACAAGCATCATACTCGCATCATACAAGCATCATACTCGCATCATTCAAGCATAATATTCGCATCATAAAAGCATTGCATAAGCATTTCAAGGCATAAGCATCGCATACACATTTCATAACATAATCATTATATAAGTATTATATGCACACAAGTATTTTACAAAATTTTACAGGATAATACCGCGAAACTTCGCAGAAACATTCATAATTCGCAGGACTATTCATAGTTCGCAACAATATATTCGCAACACTATATTCGCAACACTATATTCGCAACACTATGTTCGCAACACTATATTCGCAACACTATATTCGCAGCACTATTCGCAGCATTATTCAGAAATTTAGAAATTCGCAGAAAACCCCAGAAATTCACAGAAAAATTCAGAAATTTGCAGAAAAATTCAGAAGTTAGCAGGGTTACCACTTGAGGCAGAGGCAAGATAAGAATAGAGACGCAATTTAGTTATTCAACATTTTCTTAAGGATTCTCCTTCATAGATAAAGAACAGAGGCAACTATGGATACCCAAGAAAATATTTTATGATTCTTTATCTTCTCAGCAAGAATCCTCATCAAAAATGGAATAATAATTTCACATGAATAGAGGCAATATTTATCACTCTCATTCAAGGACGAATACTTCTTATATATTTCGAGGATTAAGTACTTCTTATACTTCTTAAGGATACTTCATACTTCTTATATATTTCGAGGATTGAGTACTTCTTATACTTCTTCAAGGATATTTTATATTTCTTGTACTTCATACTTCTTCAAGATACTTCACATACTTCATACTTCGCAAGATGATACTTCTAATTACTTTTTAAAGCTTCAGAACTTCGCAAAAGAATAGAGGCAAGTATATACTTTTTGAGTTTGATATTCTTTCGCTCGTTCCTTCATCAACAAAGATCAAAGACTACTCCAACAACCACATCAAATGATTTTTTCTTGAAGATCACTCTTTAAGCAATATTCAAGAAAAAATAGGCAAGATGTAGGAGCGGAATATCACAACAAATGATAACTTACGAAATTGTGGAGAGAAAAGACATCTTGAGAGCAAAGAACATTTTGCGAGCAAAGGAAAGCAAAAGAAGTTCGCGAAATGAAGTTACGAAGGTTCGCAAGATAATTATCAAATCCGAAATGGCGGGACAAAACAACTGTCATATTTTGTAAGATCATATAAATAGCCATTTAGGCATGAGAAGTAAAAAAGATCTTTTGAGCAAGAGAGGATAATTTTAGGAGGAGAGAGAAAATGTTAGGAGAGATTTATTATCTTTATCATCTTCTTCCCCAAAATTCTAGAGCTCCAAATATCCATTAATGGAGTCTCAATTGTAAAATCATGTAATTACATACAATCACTAGTGAAGAACCGTGGATGTAGATCACATTGATCGAACCACGTAAAAATCTTTGTGTCTCTTTTATAATTTTAGTACTTTAATTCTTAGTTTCATATCAAATTAATTAGGTTTAGGAATCATTTTAATGGATTATTATGAGGGTGTAGTTGTGAGATAATCCGCAGCTACAGACTTAGAGGATCCGCAGTTATTTAGGTTATTATTATGTGCTTCTAAGTTTTTATTTGAGTTTTTCCAGACTCTAGAACTTGATAATTTGGATCTTACTTATGAGGAACACAAGCCCAAAGAAATTTATTTAGACCCTTTCATAGAGCCTGAACCTGAACCACAACTAGATGTAGTTGTCTTAAACAGGAAACTAGACAAGGTTGTGCTTTATTTGTTAATTTTCTTGGCATGTTGCAGATTCCTTTTATTTGTGATGGCTTTATTTGGTTTTGAGGACCCACAGATATTTCGGCTATTACTTTATGATTTTATGAGGTGACTAATCCTTTCTTAGTCTGGCTGAAGACGTTAAACTTAGCACTTCTTGGGAGGTAACCCAATATTCACGCAACACGGTAATATGTTTCCTTATCTCTTTTGCTTCAATTGGTAACAGTTTGTCCTTGTTCATGCTTTTAATTTTATCTTTAGAACATTGAGGACAATGTTAGATTTAAGTTTGGGGGTATGGGAGAAACTTTTTAGTTGCATTATTAAACTCCATAGCCTAGAAATTTATGCTTATTAAGGATGGCACTAACCAATCTAAGTGGATGGAATCATTTTGGTTGTAGGAGTTGAGGAACCAATATGATTAGATGGAAACATCTAGAAGAGTCTATTCATAAAAGCACAAAGCTCAGGTGTTAGAAATAACATGATAGTTTCACCATATCTCGTTGAGTCCTTTTCACTTCTGTTTTTATTTTATTTTGTTTTTAAACTATGTTTCTCTAAGTGATTTGGTGAGGCTCACGATTCAAGTTGTTACCAATGCTAGGGTGAAATAGAGTGATTGAGTTACTAAAAAAAAAAAAAATTAAAAATTTGAGACCAGACCACTAGACCATTCGGAATAAATATTAACACTTGGGAATAGCAATATGTGTGTGTTTTCCCTGTCTCCGTCGCCTAAACAAGCGTGGAACGCATGATCCATGGGAACTATCATGTAATCTGCTGACAAGAAGCATGCGCTTAGATCCAAAAGATCAAATCATGTAGTTAAAAAAAAATGTTAAAGTTCAGTGAATAAATTGACCGCTGGTTCCTTGTATATGCCAGACGAGTTGATCCAGAATTAGGATTGTCGACCACTGGTTCCCTTGAATATGCCAGTGTGTTGATATTAGTCAGAATAGTATCTCAGTCCATTAGGATAGGTTCATTTTGGCGGAGGCCTTCAGACAGATATGGGAAACACCGTTCACTTAGTAAACATCAAAACGATCTATGTTTTTCTCTATATCCATCTCTTAATGTTTCCTTATGATTTGTTGACTCCGGATATTGATGTCCATAGTGCGACTATCTGAGTAGAGCTTTGTCACTTTATATGAATTTTAGTATGCTTGAGTGCAAACTCGTGTACATCAATTGGAATTTCGCATCATTGTACTTCCTCCTGTAGTCAATAAGTATGCCAACCAAGGAGATTCTTTAGTGCCTTCCAAGGTTCTGCGTAGATAGCTAGGGTCTGGAGTGTAAAGGTTTTGTGGGTATATCTCTAGTAATCCCTCTCGAGACTATAACTCGGCCACTAGGGCCACCTAGGGGTTTAAAGGCTTATTGCATACGCTAAATGCAATCGACGATGCCTGCGACAGTGATTTAGGATTTTATTTTGTAGATTTGATTTGCTCGGGACTAGAAAATAATAAGTTTGGGGGTATTTGATAGACGCATTTATATGTCTATATTAGTCTCAATTCTTTGTAATGTTAGTGCTCGATTTTGTATTTATTATGGCTTTTTGTGTCTTTGTAGGTGTTTTTGGAGAAATAAACATGCGTGGAAAAATTGGCTCGAAAAGTGGTATTTGCGCTCGTAGGAGAAAATCATTAAAGGCACCCCTCATTTGGATAAGGGGCACCTCAATTGCTAAGGGGCACCCATATCACTATTCACCACCAACTGCTATTAGCACCCCTATTCCGTTTAAGGGGACTCCACCTTCTTCCTTTTTGAAAATTAAAATTGGCGGGAAAGTTATTCACACGGGAGGCAGATTAGAGTTCCAATTTTAGGGAAGATTTGGAGAGATTCAAGGGCTGGTTTTTGTTGTTCTGGTCTTGTTAGATTATAACAGAGCTAGTATGGGTGATTTGATCGAACGAATATGGCTAGATAAGCCGGGAGGGAGGTAGAGATATTATCGGAACTTCTGAAGTTCCGATAAGTACTGGAGAGGTTTCATACATGGATATGGGTTTGGATTCGCTTAGTGAGTCAGAACAGGGATCGTAAGTGGCTCAGATTCGTAAAAATAGGTGGACTTCCCATTATTATCTCGGCGTACAGGGAAAGGAAACTATATCGGAGATTTGGTTTATTTTTTTGGCTATTACTTGAGGATTAAAGAGATAATATCTTCGGTGAGATTTGTTTGATATTTGGGATAGAGTTTTGGAAAGTTAAAACAATTCGTAGAGAGATTTGAAGTATGACAGAAGAAAGAAATCCCGTGACTTTTGGTGGAAGTAACGAAATAAACTAAGAGATTTCGTCGAGTTATAATCGGTTATGCTGGATATATAAGGGGCTGAGAGGATTCAAAGAGGTAATCGAGAGTTTGGGGACCGAACGGAGGGTTTGGAGGAGCTACAGAACAAAAATCAGAAGTTGCTGTGGAGTTCTTCATTCTCAGGGAAGAGGAAGTAGAAGAAGAAGAAGAACTGACGTCCTAAGTCAGTCGCAGAGAAGTGTAGTTTATTTACCGCAGAAGAAAAGTATCGTTTACGCAGCAGTCTTATATTCTCTGTTGTTTATTTTATAACCGTCATTCTGCAACTATTATACACGTTGCAGTTGATCTGTTTTAATCCTTTTCTTGTATTTCACTCATTCAAACACCTTTGAGCAATGGAAAAATATTTTGAGCGTGTTTTTGATATGAGGAGCTAAACCCCATCACTGGGACGAAGGAGGAAGCCATATTTCATGCATGTGGTAATTATATTTAATTCTTTATGTCTTGGGAACTAATTAAAATTGAATTAGGATTTTGATTAATTAGTTGTCATCTCGTTTGATGGGTCATGCTTGCTTAGATGTATGTTTTGATGTCCCATGCTTAGGACTTACAATTAATATTTTGAGAAACTAGCTTGGCAAAAATAAGAGTCCATGTCTTTATTTATTGAGCTATAATTTTTAAAAGAATTAATATTTGAATCGCATGATTGAGTTTATGGTGGAATCCGAAGTCCTAGTATCTCTCGTTATCGTGACAATCTTGTATATATATTAAGTCTAAAATCAATCTCTACAAGTCTTTGAACGAACTTTTACTACCACTTATTACAACAACTTAAAAAATCACATCAATTTTTGGCGCCGTCGACGCGGACTTGTATTTAGATTTGTTTTAGGTTTATTTTTAGGTTTTATTTTTATTATTTTTTGTTCTCTTTTATGCCTTTGGTTTTTCTTTGATTCTTTTCAGATTTGGAGCTAAGCTATAAGGAAAGAAAAAGTGCTATAAAAGAAAAGCGAAGCCAAAGAAGGAAAGAAAAGAGGAATCCAAAAGGAGTGAAGAGCTTTTGTATATAGTTTTTATTTTTTTTAGAATCTGTAAATAGGGTTTTGAAAATAAAAACAAATTTTAAATAATTACAAAGTTAAAAATTACATACTAGGCAAGCGAGCGACAAGCTGTGCCGCTAGCCCTTTTTGAATAGCAAAACCTATCCTATTAAAAATAAAATCTCGTGAGCCAGGAGTCATTACATTGCTGCGCATGGCTTTCTGGACCCTCTTCAGTAGTCCAACTGCTTCTGGAGCCAAATAGGGTTTTGTTTTTATTTTTGTAATTTTTATTTTATTTTTGGATAGTTTTTTGGACTTTATTTTTGGACTGGACATTATTTTTAAAACCCTAAGGAAGGGTTAGAAATTAAATATAAATTGTTTGCATGGAAGGACGACAGTTACGATACTGTCTCGGCCCCTCGGGTTCGTACACTGACATAGGAGTCGGTGGCCTGAGTCAACTTCAACGGTTCATCGCCCGTCTGGTACGGGAGGTAAGACTCTATCAACCCACGAATCCCCTGTCAGTGGGTTTTATTTTGTGTGACAACTCACACCCCTGCAATAGAATTTCGAACTAGTATTACAATAGCCAATACAACGAATATCCGACTAAATTTCAAAACGGACGTTACTATCATGACCATACTGTGAATAGTGGTTGGGAACATCAACCTTTTCAAGGTTATGGATCATACCATGATGAGCCCAATTACTATCCACACACGCACGGGTCATACGAGCAAAATTCTTATATTTCTCCTTTAGAAGAGTCTCTCAGGAAATTAGAGGAGTCGACACGTAAGTTAGCTAAGATGAATAACTTAGTTTATGACGAAAGAGAACTTTCTATAGAGGAATCCCTCAAGATGATAGCTGAGACGAACGAAAGAATTTCTCGAAATAATCTTAATTTCCAATACAGTGTTTCTAATAATACCCTTGAAAATACAGATAGTTATTTGCATAATCAAGATGACGAGGTTAGAATTAGTAATACTACTTATTTAGATGAGGTTCAACCATTTTCATGTTATTACGATGATTATGATAAGGATAGTGTCGATGAGGAATCTGAAATATGTAGGCATAGTAATCAGGAATTTGTTACTTTAAATATTGACCTTCAAGAAAATATTGTTTCTGGTTCAGATCCTAATAATTTTAACAATTATTCACCTATACAAAAGGACGAGGATTTGACTAGAGACACCACCGTTTTAGACGATGTAGTATTCCATTTTGATTACGAAGCCAATGATGGTTTAGAGGAACGAGTATATTTTGAGTCTAGCGATTTAGAAACAATAGACTTAGAAAAAGAAAATGAACTCGTAGAGATGAGTGAGGATGTACCCGACTTAGAAGAATCAATTGATCAGGATTTTGATGATATAGAAATTAGGGAAATTGTATCTAGTCTACCTAGAGACACCCAAAATTCTAAGTTTGGGGGTGATTATCATTCTCCATGTGCCTTACATTTAGCTCTTATAGAGATCCCTCACTTGGGACTTGATATATGTGCCTCAACCATTGTGCCAGATCACCTTCATACTAGATCTCCAGACTCTAGAACTTGATAATTTGGATCTTACTTATGAGGAACACAAGCCCAAAGAAATTTATTTAGACCCTTTCATAGAGCCTGAACCTGAACCACAACTAGATGTAGTTGTCTTAAATAGGAAACTAGACAAGGTTGTGCTTTATTTGTTAATTTTCTTGGCATGTTGCAGATTCCTTTTATTTGTGATGGCTTTATTTGGTTTTGAGGACCCACAGATATTTCGGCTATTACTTTATGATTTTATGAGGTGACTAATCCTTTCTTAGTCTGCCTGAAGACGTTAAACTTAGCACTTCTTGGGAGGTAACCCAATATTCACGCAACACGGTAATATGTTTCCTTATCTCTTTTGCTTCAATTGGTAACAGTTTGTCCTTGTTCATGATTTTAATTTTATCTTTAGAACATTGAGGACAATGTTAGATTTAAGTTTGGGGGTATGGGAGAAACTTTTTAGTTGCATTATTAAACTCTAGACTCCAGAGCCTAGAAATTTATACTTATTAAGGATGGCACTAACCAATCTAAGTGGATGGAAGCATTTTGGTTGTAGGAGTTGAGGAACCAATCTGATTAGATGGAAACATCTAGAAGAGTCTATTCATAAAAGAACAAAGCTCAGGTGTTAGAAATAACATGATAGTTTCACCATATCTCGTTGAGTCCTTTTCACTTCTGTTTTTATTTTATTTTGTTTTTAAACTATGTTTCTCTAAGTGATTTGGTGAGCCTCACGATTCAAGTTGTTACCAATGCTAGGGTGAAATAGAGTGATTGAGTTACTAAAAAAAAAAAAAAAAAAAAAAATTGAGACCAGACCACTAGACCATTCGGAATAAATATTAACACTTGGGAATAGCAATATGTGTGTGTTTTCCCTGTCTCCGTCGCCTAAACAAGCGTGGAACGCAGGATCCATGGGAACTATCATGTAATCTGCTGACAAGAAGCATGCGCTTAGATCCAAAAGATCGAATCATGTAGTTAAAAAAAAATGTTAAAGTTCAGTGAATAAATTGACTGCTGGTTCCTTGTATATGCCAGACGAGTTGATCCAGAATTAGGATTGTCGACCACTGGTTCCCTTGAATATGCCAGTGTGTTGATATTAGTCAGAATAGTATCTCAGTCCATTAGGATAGGTTCATTTTGGCGGAGGCCTTCAGACAGATATGGGAAACACCGTTCACTTAGTAAACATCAAAACGATCTATGTTTTTCTCTATATCCATCTCTTAATGTTTCCTTATGATTTGTTGACTCCGGATATTGATGTCCATAGTGCGACTATCTGAGTAGAGCTTTGTCACTTTATATGAATTTTAGTATGCTTGAGTGCAAACTCGTGTACATCAATTGGAATTTCGCATCATTGTACTTCCTCCTGTAGTCAATAAGTATGCCAACCAAGGAGATTCTTTAGTGCCTTCCAAGGTTCTGCGTAGATAGCTAGGGTCTGGAGTGTAAAGGTTTTGTGGGTATATCTCTAGTAATCCCTCTCGAGACTATAACTCGGCCACTAGGGCCACCTAGGGGTTTAAAGGCTTATTGCATACGCTAAATGCAATCGATGATGCCTGCGACAATGAGTTAGGATTTTATTTTGTAGATTTGATTTGCTCGGGACTAGAAAATAATAAGTTTGGGGGTATTTGATAGACGCATTTATATGTCTATATTAGTCTCAATTCTTTGTAATGTTAGTGCTCGATTTTGTATTTATTATGGCTTTTTGTGTCTTTGTAGGTGTTTTTGGAGAAATAAACATGCGTGGAAAAATTGGCTCGAAAAGTGGTATTTGCGCTCGTAGGAGAAAATCATTAAAGGCACCCCTCATTTGGATAAGGGGCACCTCAATTGCTAAGGGGCACCCAGATCACTATTCACCACCAACTGCTATTAGCACCCCTATTCCGTTTAAGGGGACTCCACCTTCTTCCTTTTTGAAAATTAAAATTGGCGGGAAAGTTATTCACACGGGAGGCAGATTAGAGTTCCAATTTTAGGGAAGATTTGGAGAGATTCAAGGGCTGGTTTTTGTTGTTCTGGTCTTGTTAGAGCATAACAGAGCTAGTATGGGTGTTTTGATCGAACGAATATGGCTAGATAAGCCGGGAGGGAGGTAGAGATATTATCGGAACTTCTGAAATTCCGATAAGTACTGGAGAGGTTTCATACATGGATATGGGTTTGGATTCACTTAATGAGTCAGAACAGGGATCGTAAGTGGCTCAGATTCGTAAAAAAAGGTGGACTTCCCATTATTATCTCGGCGTACAGGGAAAGGAAACTATATCGGAGATTTGGTTTATTTTTTTGGCTATTACTTGAGGATTAAGGAGATAATATCTTCGGTGAGATTTGTTTGATATTTGGGATAGAGTTTTGGAAAGTTAAAACAATTCGTAGAGAGATTTGAAGTATGACAGAAGAAAGAAATCCCGTGACTTTTGGTGGAAGTAACGAAATAAACCAAGAGATTTCGTCGAGTTATAATCGGTTATGCTGGGTATATAAGTGGCTGAGAGGATTCAAAGAGGTAATCGAGAGTTTGGGGACCGAATGGAGGGTTTGGAGGAGCTGCAGAACAAAAATCAGAAGTTGTTGTGGAGTTCTACATTCTCAGGGAAGAGGAAGTAGAAGAAGAAGAACTGACGTCCTATGTCAGTCGAAGAGAAGTGT
This sequence comes from Papaver bracteatum, assembly GCA_023529315.1. Taxonomy (NCBI): domain Eukaryota; kingdom Viridiplantae; phylum Streptophyta; class Magnoliopsida; order Ranunculales; family Papaveraceae; genus Papaver; species Papaver bracteatum. Next base: position 2,314,546 of record JAJJWX010002427.1, on the reverse strand, counting down.
AGTTTATTTACCGCAGCATAAAAGTATCGTTTACGCAGCAGTCTTATATTCTCTGTAGTTTATTTTGTAACAGTCATTCTGCAACTATTATACACGTTGCATTTGATCTGTTTTAATCTTTTTCTTGTATTTCACTCATTCAAACACCTTTGAGCAATGGAAAAATATTTTGAGCGTGTTTTTGATATGAGGAGCTAAACCCCATCACTGGGACGACGGAGGAAGCCATATTTCATGCATGTTGTAATTATATTTAATTCTTTATGACTTTTGCACTAATTAAAATTGAATTAGGATTTTGATTAATTAGTTGTCATCTCGTTTGATGGGTCATGCTTGCTTAGATGTATGTTTTGATGTCCCATGCTTAGGACTTACAATTAATATTTTGAGAATCTACCTTGGCAAAAATAAGAGTCCATGTCTTTATTTATTGAGCTATAATTGTTAAAAGAATTAATATTTGAATCGCATGAATGAGTTTATGGTGGAATCTGAAGTCCTAGTATCTCTCGTTATCGTGACAATCTTGTATATATATTAAGTCTAAAATCAATCTCTACAAGTCTTTGAACGAACTTTTACTACCACTTATTACAAGAACTTTAAAAATCACATCAGCTGACTGAAGCTCACGCACTACACCGGTTTCACTTGATCAACAAAGTTTGCAAACTTCATTTCAAGCACTAAGGACTTATATATATATGTGTTTCCACAACAATGCTTATATCCTACAATGGTTATATTGTCTAAGCTCTCATTTCAATCATTGAAACATTCTCAGAGGACGTTATACAGTTGTTATTCATAAACTATTTTTCGTCAGAGCGATTTTCAAAATGATTGAAACATAACATGACTTTCGTCACTAGGTAAAGATGAACTTGGATAATGCGAAAGCTTTACCAACACATATTTCGAGAAATATATAAGCGAGATATACTCAGCTCGAAATATCATGTGTGTATAATCTTAGACTATATAGTAGTACGACTTTTGTCTCAAGATAGGAGATAGAGTAGATAGACTTTTGAGTGATAGATAAGTTCAAGTCTCCACATACCTTTCAGTCGATGAAGATCCACTGGTTCCTTGAGTAGTCCTTCATCTTGTATGATGATCTCCATGTAGTTCTTAAGCTCAACTACAATTTCTATCCTAGTCCGATACCTTAGCTATAATACACTAGAAATCAAAGACTTTATAGTTTTGATCACTAATATTGACAAACATGCTTGAGATAGCAACGCATGCGAGTTCGACCGAGCAATGCTCTAACAATCTTCCCCTTTGTAAATTTTAGTGGAAAAACTATTAATACATATGGAATACAAAAAATATATAAATAAACTTTGTAGCTCCTATTCCACATGTCGTCTAATCTTCAACAATACTCGAAATCTTCGTCACTTCCAAGTAATCCAATGATCCCAAAGGTTGTAAGTTTAGCATCATCGTTGTTGAAAATCCATAGATATAACAATGAGAAAACATGAGTTCTCAATCACTGTTATACATCGTCATAGTATTATTACACATCGTCAAACTCCAAGTGCATCACAACTTTAACAACAATACTATGATACTTCACTCCCCTATAGTCAATACTCAATCTCACATGGAAACCACTCCCCCTTACATAATGATCCAAAAACCATATGTATTTTTAGGGTGAACTACATATTAATTCTCCCCCTTTTTGTCAATAAAATTGGCAAAGGTACAAGAATCCTAATGAAATTTCTGTAAGACACTTTTCATGACCATATGTAAATGTATATCATCTTGTTTATATGCAATCATAAATTCGAAGCTAAATGCATTCATCAAGGAGTTCATAAAGATACAAGATAACCCCTCTAATATTCCACAGCCGCACTCCCCACAAAGATTTGGCAATTAAGCACAAGTTCAAAAGAACTCTCCCCTATAAAATGTCATTTCCAAGGGAACAACAAGAGCGACCTTAATTTCAAAAGAGAAAAGAAGGATTTCTTTAGACTCAACAAATCAAATACAAGTATTAATTTGGAATTCAAAAAGAAATATTCAATAATATTAACCAAGGCGAACCAAGATTAGTTTGACTAAATATGCTCGACACAAGTAAACTTATGGAGACTTAAAAAACTAATTAGATTAATCACAAGAAAACTCACAAATAATCTAATTGTCATACACAACCAAACTAATTACAAAAAGTAATCAATTTAATTGGCCACACTCGACATAAGAAAATCTATGGAGCAATTACTAAGTTAATCACGAATAACCAACCCAGTCAAAGAAATGCTCAAACATAAGACAAGTTATGGAGTGATAACTAAATAACCACATAAGATGATTAATTTAGTTCAACATGTTCAACATAAAATACCTTACAGAACAACAACTAAGTTAATCACAAAAGCTATCAACTTTTGTTGTTTTAGTGCTCAACATAAGACACTTTATGGAATAACACAGTATTTACACAAAAATTGTGGATCGTAGAATCGACCTTATACCGTGGAATAAGCAAGGATTCATTCTATTTTCATCACTATTTGCACAATGACACACAATAGATATAATCCTTGAATCATAAAAGATTTTAACCTATCTTATATCAATAATTGACAATATAGGCTTAACTTTTGTGTTTGCCAAAAGTCTATTCATTCTTTTATCAATATTTGTATATCAATTTATGAACGACTTTACTTTTGACAAAGTATGGGACAATCAAGTTCACGGACATAAACACACATATCCCATAAAAATATTGCAATATAAACTCAAAAGATTAATACTGCAAAAATCATCTTCCTAACAAGTTTAGAATTTAAACCAATAAATCTAAAAACAAGAAGATGAAAACTTTGGACATAGCTATGTGTAATCACATTAATGGCTATTCCAAAACAATAGTTATTCTTATAACATAACAAAATAAATAGAAGATTTACTAGGCAATAAGACCTTTGAATAATTCTTTATCGTCCCCGAACTCCTTGTCGTCAATAGCCATTAGAACATAAGGTTCATTAAGGTAGGAGTTTATATCAATAAACCTTCTAGGTTGTTGTTGTCGAACCAGGGCCTTCTGAATCTCATGAGTCTTATACACAAAAGCCTTTATTTGTTGAATCTCCTTACGCAACTCCTTCATCACTTCAAGAACATCAGAAAGCTTTTGAGAATTTGAAGGAATGGCACTTGGCTTCCTCACATTCCTTCTTTTCCTTTTCAATGTAGGAGGAAATGGAGATTTTTATTTTTCATTCATGATTAATGGCTTAGCAATCATATTACCGTATTTTCCATCTGAAGATATCATACTTGGAGCGTCCATGAACGTAGGTTTGTGAGAGGAATTCACAATTAACTCAACAAGTAGTCTTGAGATAAAAAGAGGTTTTAGATATGTAAAAAGGAATATAGGGTTCGAAACCTCTAAACAGGTTCGTAAACGACCAACTTTTAACCCTATGAAGAGTAGAATTGTCGATAGTACCCTTTCTTTTATTTGATAGACAAAAAGAAGACAAATCTAAGAAAAGAAGAAAAAAAAACTTTTCCTAAAGCCTGAGAGGTACAAATCATTGTCACTTTTGATCAGGCACATGAGACAAGATTCCAAAGAAAACACAATCAAGTTGCATTGTGGTGAACAACAATTTGTCCATCATTTTCCTCTAAAGAGGAATCCACAGACCTCTGTCTATCAAAATAATTTGACCATAATTTCTTCTCAAATGGTCTTGATTTATCCTTGGAAACTAACTTCTTAGATGAAGATAAAATCTTACATACCTCAGCGGTCTTATGAGTAAGTTTAATCTTTATTGCTAAATGATTTGCTCTTCGTTGAAGTTTGTTGACATGCCTTTGTGGGTGTTTGAACTTGTAACACTTTGAGAGTTCATGACCCTTTAATGAACAATATGAGCATGTCAGATTGATATGTGTATTGCTACAATTTTCAAAATCAATATTTTTACCAAGAAGTGCAACACTTGATTTATCGTCTTCGTTAGAGTCATAATTGTCAGACATTTCATCAAGAGTTGCAACAAGACCTTTGTTCCCAGTGTATTTTCTACGATTTGGACACTCATTTGCAAAATGACCAAAACCCTTACACTTAAAGCACTGAGGCATATCCTCATCATCAGTGTCATCAATATCCTTGTTTTTAGGAGGAACACGAATATGAGGTTTGACTGATGCCTTATCAAGTAATTTAACAGAAGATCCCTAAACTGTTTGCTTTTCTTCAATAGAAGATCCCTAAACTGTCTTGTGATCATCAAGACTGATTTGTCAAGATATTCATCTGATGAATCTGTCTCAGAGTGATCATCTTCAGAGATATACATTTTTTTACTTTTATCAAGTAATTTAGTGTCCTTTAGTGCTTTGAACGCAACATCCTTAGATTTGGACGAATGTTCATGATCAAAGATCTTAATATTTCCAACCATCGTATTTCTGGAAAGAGTATTAAAGTTATTTCCCTCAACGATGGCATGCTTCTTAGAACCGTATCTTGATGGCAGCGATCTGAGAATTTTCATCATAATGTCCTTTTCAGGAATAGTCTTACCCAATGCAAAGGATGCATTAACAATTTCAGACACTTTGTGATTAAACTCATCAAATGTTTCTTAATCTTCCATACGAAGGTTTTCCCAATCGGAATTAAGATTTTGAAGTCTAGCATCCTTTTCACTGGAATTACCTTCGAATACGGTTGCTAAGATATCCCAAGCTTCTTGCGACCTAGTGCAATTTGACATATGGTTCTGAAGATTTGGGGTAATGGCATGTATGATGGCATTCAAACTGTCGGAGTTTTGCTTTGCTGCAATAATCTCAGCAGGAGTGTATTTACCAATATTCTTGGAACGTTTACACCTCCAACTGCCTCAACGAGAGCATCATAGACATTAACAACATATACCCATTATTGGAAATCACGTGCTTGAAGAAAAGCTCACAAAGAAATTTTCCACCATAAGTAATTAGATCCATCGAAGACTAGTGGTACATTAATTGAGATAGCACCTTTGTCCATAGAGTCAGATCGCTACAAACACAGACTTGTAAGGTCTTGAACGTGTTTGCCTGCTCTGATACCAATTGAAAAAGTGGGGGTCTAACAGCCACACCCAATATTTTGATTAGCAATCTGTATGGACAACTCCGAGTTACTTTCTAGAGAATCAACTAGACTCAATCAATATAAAATATCTCAAGGAGTTATTATCTCAATCTCTCAATTTAATTTACTCAAGCAAATACAATCTGTGAGTCTTAATCAAAGAGAGATAACTTGGATGGTACCAAAGACCAATATCCAAGTGTTAATCAATTTAAATCAAGAACCAATAAGGTAGGATATTTTAATTGATTGAACAACTCACAACCTGTATTATTTCAATTATATAACGAAATATAATGTGGAAAAGAAATAACACAGACACCAGAATTTTGTTAACGAGGAAACAACAAATGCAGAAAAACCTCGGGACCTAGTCTAGATTAAACATACACTGTATTAAGCCGCTACAGACACTAGCCTACTCCAATCTAACTTCGGTTTGGACTGTAGTTAAACCCCAATCAATATCACACTGATCCAAGGTACAGTTATGCTCATACGCCTCTGATCCCAGCAGGATACTGCGCACTTGATTCCCTTAGAAGATATTACCTACAACCAAGAGTTGCTACGACCCAAATCGAAGACTTTAATAAATAAATCTGTCTCACACAGAAAAGTCTACAAGGATAGATAAATTCGTCTACCACGAATAAACCTATGAGTTTTGTTCCGTCTATTGATAAATCAAGGTGAACAGGAACCAATCGATAAAACCAGACTTATATTCCCAAAGAACAGCTCAACTTTATCAATCACCTCACAATAAACTTAATCGACGCAGCGAAAAAGATTATAGAGGAATCACAAACGATGAGACGAAGTATTTGTGACTACTTTTATATCTTGCCAATCAAAGATAGGAATCTCAAGCCAATTATTACAATTGTACTCATACGATAGAAGATGCAAGATCAGATCACACAACTATGATAAAACTAGTATTGGTCTGGCTTCACAATCCCAATGAAGTCTTTAAGTGGTTAACCTGGTTTTAGAAGAAGAAAACCAAAGGTTAAAGGAGAATCTACTTTAGCTTAGCAAACTAGTATCACACAGAATGTGTGGGTATTATGTTTCCCAGTTGCTAGAGTTCTCCCTTATATAATCTTTCAAATCAGGGTTTGCAATCAATGTTAGCTTAGTAACAAAGCATTCAATATTCACCGTTAGATGAAAACCTGATTAGATTCAAGCTAATATTTATCAACCGTTAGATCGAAAACATAGCTTGTTATACACACTTGTAATGCACGTTTCTAGGCTTATGTAACTGTACCCAAACTTGTACATTAGTTGGTTCAACACTAGTTAACCAAATGGTTAGCCGTATGATAACTTTCATATGAACCATATTCTTTTTCACCATAACTAGTCCAAATGACTCAAATGAGATAGTTAGAGAGTTGTTCAATTATTTAGATCTTTATGTACTATACAAGAAATAATTGAAGCAAAAACTATGTGATTCACTCGAATCGATTCATGAGATATAAAGCCACGGTTTGAAATAACACTCCTTAGTTTATTAAGATAAGTTCAAAAACATCGTTCTTAGACATAACCTACTCAAGTTCGCGGACTTAAGTTCCCGGATGGAGTTCACAAACTCCAGCAGAAATTCTCGGTCGAGAACTTCCGCCAGTTCGCGGACTGAAGCTCACGCACTACACCAGTTTTACTTGATCAATAAAGTTCACAAACTTCGGTTCAAGCACTAAGGACTTGTACACATATGTGTTGACACAATAATGCTTATATCCTCCAATGGTTAAATTGTCTTAACTCTGATTTCAATCATTGAAAAATTCTCAGAGGATGTTATATAGATGTTATTCACAAACTATTTTTCATCAGAGCGATTTCCAAAATGATTTAAACATAACATGACTTTCGTCACTAGGTAAAGATGAACTTGGCTAAAGCGAAAGATTTACCAACACATATTTCGAGAAATAAATAAGCGAGATATACTCATCTCAAAATAATCATGTGTGTATAATCTTAGTCTATATAGTAATATGACTTTTGTCTCAAGATAGGAGATAGAGTAGATAGACTTTTGAGTGATAGATAAGTTCAAGTCTCCACATACATTTTAGTTGATGAAGATCCACTGGCTCCTTGAGTAGTCCTTCGTCTTGTATGATGATCGTCATGGAGTTCTTGAGCTTAACTACACTTTCTATCCTAGTCCAAGACCTTAGCTATAGTAGACTAGAAATCAAAGATTTGATAGTTTTGATCACTAATATTGACAAACATGCTTGAGATAGCAACGCATGCGAGTTCGACCAAGCAATGCTCTAACAGCTTTTATGAATAACTTTGTGTAGATCTGTAATGATGTATGTTTTTAGAGGCTATGAACTCAAAAAACATACACAAATAACGAATAAACGAGTTACTAGAAAGTGAGATGCATCGTTTGGAACATAGATTTCTTTGTCTCCTAAGATGCAGAAGTTAAAAGTAAAACTGTGTTTAAACTCAAGGTTGTGAGAAAACCACGGTGGGCACCAAACTGTGACTACTCGTTTTCATGTAGTCTACCTAATGTATACAGTTTTGAGGATCTGATGCTAAGTAGTATCGATACCTCTGCTGAACCGACAATGCTAAGTAATAAAAGATATGTAAGATCACAATAATAACGAAGAACACAAATATAATGTAAAAGCTTCTAAGTTATCATGAGACACAAGAGATTACGTGGTTCGACATTTGTCTATGTCCACAGGGTAATGATTGATTGTTTTTTATTTAGTTGTGGTGGTTACAAAGATCTTAAGTGCTTCCCAAAGTAATAGAGAGAACTCAAGTTGAAGTAAATACTTAAGTTCTAAACATTAAAGAGGTATAAGCTTAAGACTATATCTTCTTCTCCAAGATATTGAATTCCTTTAGTTTGTTGGTGAGGCTCGGTATTTATAACCCCTTCTGCTTCAGGTATATCTTCGCTGCCTCTGGGTCCATTGTCTACTGATATACCTTTCGTACCAATGGTACCTTCGTCCACCGCGTACCTTGTCCAGTAGTATTCGGCCACCTCAGCTGACCCACGTTCCTTCGGGAACTACCCAACCTAAGTATAGGTTGTACCTTCGTTCACCGCCTTCTTCTGCTAATCGGGTTATGCCATGCCTCCCCTCTCCATGTGCCTTGATTCATGCGTGTAGATAAGAGATTTGTGCATTTAATGCGGATTAGATGTGTCATCTACATCTGTCCCTTCGCTAGCTGCCTCTTAGTATACTAGGATTTTACTCTTCTTATCTCAACCGTCGAGGTCTCCTTTCTTGGGGAGAGATAAAGTAGATCTGCGGAGGTATCCTTTGCTACTTAGGCTTCTTTGTCCAACAAAGGCTACATAGTTGGATTTGTATGCGACCACTAAGATCGCGACATGTGCTTCAAAGAATATTGGTATTCACAATTACTCAAGGAGATCTCGGTCTGAAATAAATTAAGAATCTTTTAATTAATATTGTTAGTTTTATATGCTTTAATTACCAATAATTAAATGTATATCTAGAGAATAAAAATTAGTAATGTGCATTTACTAATTGGAGATTTTATATTGAGAGATTTCGGAAAATATTGGACAAAGCATTTCCTGGAATTATGAAAACCAAATGAGCATTTATTGCATATCTTGAGAATACTTTCGGTTTTGGAAATTCCTCGGTGTCTAAACATCCTTGGTCAGTAAATACCCAAGTTTGCATTTCTTGCAAACTATCCTAAGAGCCGGACAAACTTCATCTTTTTGTTGTTTCTAGTAGATTCGTCTATTCAGAGAGGAAAGTACCCTAATTAGGCGAAATATCTTACGACCGCTCGTTTAAAGACTTCTTTGGGATCAAGAAGCTCTATGAGTACCTTTTGATGGTAGATTTTCAACAAAGTTCAAAACCGTAAAATCATGATACTGCATGTTTCTGATATGGCTTCAGGCATGTGACGATTCATATTTTACGAAGCCATGATGAATATGTCTTTCGAAATTATTCCACTAGATGAGCGTTCGATCCCTGGCGTTTCATTGTGCCCTTTATGTAGAATAATAGAATTGGGCGGTCCTCCTAAATAATTATTTGTTGAGAGGGCTTAACACCTTCAGGACGTCGGTGATACTCACTATTCCCTGACCACATGAGAGCGACCCCCCCCCACACATAGAAGAACGATTGGGAGGTTCTCCATCAGATTGAGAGCAACAACGCCTTCAGGACAGTGACACTCACTGATCCTGACTATGTTGAGAGACGTGTATAGACTCTGGTGTTCTCCATAGAGTCTGAGAGCACCCTCAGGATTAGACATCTCCTGACTATGCACATAGATTAATTCTTCCATGACATTCACCACTGAATTCCCAAAATAATCTATTATTGCTCATATTCCATGGTCGAATCCACGGCCTGATCCCATGGAATGGCAATAATAGTTGCTCTGATTCCATGATCGAATCTACGACTTGATCTCATGGAATGGCAATAACAATTTATATTATCTTATTACTCTGATTTCATGATCGAATTCACGGCTAATCTCATGGAATGGTAAAATATAATTTTATTACTCCGATTCTATGGTCGAATCCACGATCCCATGGAATGGTAATGCCTATTTTATTATTCCGAATTCATGGTCAAATTCACAACTGATCATATGAATTGATAATAAATAACTACCCAATTTTATTGTTTAAATTCATGAATTATTCTACACTGAATTTCATGGATTAGAAATAAATACTAAACAACCGGGCATCTGGACCATCCCTGAGTAAGCCCCACGAAAAATGGTGTAAGTGTATTCGACAATGATGCACGACTGAGCACCTGAATGCACGAGCGATCATCCAAAAACATGAATAGATGAGGAATCCTCAGCAAAACAGGAGAAAACAACAAATATTAATAAAATAATAAGGAGCATCCAGGGTCGGGCCGGCCATGCCCTAGCTGTGGCCGGTCCCCATGCTTTCTTCATTTTTTTGCCCTATTTTGTTATTTTCATGAACTTATGAAAAACTCCTTGATTTTAGCAACTTTCCTTGTTTTCGAAAAATTCATGAATTCTCCATAACTTCATGGATTCATAATAAATAATGATATTATAAAATAAGGAAAGGTGTGCGGGACCGGGAAAACTATCCGGCCGGCCATGCCGAAGCCATGGTCGGTCCCACACCTTACAATCCTTAGTCTTTTTATAATTATTATTCCCCAATTTCATGAAACTCCTGAGTTTCAACAAAATTCATTGATTCTCAGTAACTTCATGGATTCATGAAATAATATTATAAAATAGGGAAAGGTGTGCGGGATCGGGCAACCTAGCTGGCCATGTTTTAGCTGTGGCCGGTCCCATACCTCACAATCCCTAGCTTTTTATCTACTATTCCCTAAACTCATGAAACTCCTCCATTTCAACAAAAACCCATGGATTCTCCATAACATCACGGATTCATGAAAAAATAATATTATAAAATAGGAAAACGAGTGCGGGACCGGGCAACATAGCCATCCGGCCATGCCCTAGCCATGGCCGGTCCCACACCATGTAATCCCTAGTATTTTATAATTATTATTTTCCTCAAATTCATGAAACTCCTTGGTTTGAGCAAAAATCATGATTTCTTCATAACTTCTCGAATATTGCTCAAATCATGAAAATTCAAAAGCTAACATGGTCATGTGACCGGCTAGCCTCTCACGGAAATTTTAGATGTTAAAATACTCTGGTCTCAATATTTACAAAATATTGATCAATTGAGCATACATGCTCATTCCAACAAAATCAAGAATTTCAGTCAAGATAAAACTCTTCTGAAAATTCACAATGTTGCTCGAACGCACATCAAAAAATACTGAAACTCTCAATACGGAGACACAGATACCATGGAAACACGTGCATGCCTTAATGACCGACCAGGGTTATTTCTAGGGCTTGCACAAATCCGGTACCACATGTTTTCATAATTCTGACCTAATTTGCTGAATTGCTCGTATTGGGCCCAAACTCTCTCCAACCAACCTGGGGATTCCTAAAATGGACAACAGCTGGTCCCGTGACCACCAAGAGCCGGTCCCATGCTCTCTTGGTCGGTCCCATCTTTCATACCTAGGTTTCATCACCTGATGTTGAACCCAGCAGTAATTCAATAAATGATGAAACCGACACTTAATCATCATTCCTTCACCAACTCTCCAACTGAGAACCTTGGTACATGCTCACTCAAGCAATTGGGCATCACATGGATGTCCATGGTCCTATGAGGTCGGTCCCTCTTTTTCTCATGAACTATTTTCAGCAATTCGTCGAATAATGAGCAATTCATCCAAATTAGGGTTTTTGAACAAACGCTCAACAAATCATTATTCAGAGCAAGTTCAAACACCAAATAAATTTATGTTGATCCACAGGGATTAATTATATAATATTTGGTAATCTACCAATATTCTAATATTTGATTGGGTCACGTCACCAATAAATATTTCGTCGAACTGAGCAACATTGGCTCAATTGCTCAAATATTGATCCAGCTATCAATATTTAGTAATTTATCAGTAATTTGTCGAATTGAGCAAAATTTGCTCAGTTGCACGTCAAATTGTCAATTTATCGTATTTTGTCGAATTGAGCAATACTTGCTCAATTGCACGTCAAATTCTCAATATTCGGTAATTCATCGAATTGAGAAATACTTACTCAGTTGATCTAATAGTGACCCAACTATCAATATTCAGTCAGTATTTCGTCGAATCAAGCAATACTTGCTCAGTTGCTCGAATAATCCATATATATTCAGTAAATCATCAATATTCAACACCTTGTTGAATTTACAATATTTTGCTCAGATGAGAAACATTAACATTCATGAATCGCTGAGCATTTTCCAAGCATGCTCGATTCAATAAAACCTAGGATCATTGCCTAATCAGTCAAAAACTGACAAACTAAATACATGTCCGTCATGCAGGCTCCACAATTCGTGAGACATCAATCACGTCAAATTGGGGGATAACAACTAGGGTTTTGGTCTGTGGCCTACAGCACGTGGATTCATCCACAATGAGAAATGTGCGTAAGTTGTGTCAATGGTTGAAGGAGTTAACAAAGTAGTGGGTGCACGATCCGTCAAGTCTCCACACGACATGGAACTGACTTTACCACGATATTCCACCTGCCTACTCTTCCACTCATGAAACCGTCACACTTACAGGGATCAAGGTGTTCACAACTCTGAAAGTATAAAATAAGTCTTTGAATCCATGATTGAGGACAACATTTTCAATCTACACAGAATTTCTCGAGTAACTACTCTCAAGAATTCATTAATCCTTCAGAACTTACCAGAACTCCATAGTTCACCAATTATTACAGAAACCCACAACACATCAACAATCCTTGATCATCACTGATCCCACACAATTCTCAGCTTCCCTCTTACATATCAACCCATCTCCCTATTTACGACTGAATTGACCCTAGAACGGCCATTGACTTGGTTTAGGCCGGAGTCCTACAGATTGATCTCTCGAATCTAAGCACTCCCTTTGCAGTGCATCTGTGTGAGGTTAAGAAGTTTTCCCGGTTCGAGGAGTCTCGACAACACGCTCGACTCTTCACTTCCCTAAAAAACTAGCGAACCATTTTCACCCATAAACTAGATAATTGTAGTATTATTAGTTTTGGATTTGATTTGATTGACTAACAGTTGTTGAACTTTGATTGCACCTAGTTTGTTTATTCTTTATAATCTTCTCTTCTGATATAAGATTCACTCAAACTAGATCGAAGTGTCGACGGGATCTTTAGAACTGTTTGTAGATCTAAAGATATCTTGTGATAATCCATTATTAATAGACTCTGTTCTGTGCGTGATTGATCACAAGAAATTCAAGTTGTTGTATACAGATGTTTATTGAAGATTTAAGAGAAGAAGATTTCTTATTGGGTTTCATAATCTTTGGTCTGCACAAACCTTGATCGGCTGGGATCCAACTATAATCGGATTTATTCGATTGATTATTTGCGTGAGATCGGTAACACATAATAGTTCTTTTGAGATCTATTTTGATTATTACGAATCCGAATCTTATTACTTAGGTAATAGAGATTAGATTGATCTAACCAGGCAAAGGAGTTTATTAGTTTAAATGGAAGAGCCTTTGTATATGACTTGAGATATCTTTATCTGGAAAGAATCAAGAGAGTTGTTACCAAACAGATTTGTTGTTCCTTTATTGCTTGGAATACGATCCAAAGGAGTTGTTCTAGTGCATGCACTTACTGAATGTCAGAAATGCAGGGATACTGAATAAACTAAGTGAATTAGGGTTAGTTTCTTGGTCTCAACTATACGAATTTGTATAGCGGCTTAATTCTGAGAGTATTCAATTCTAGACTAGGTCCCGGGGGTTTTCTACATTTGCGGTTTCCTTGTTAACAAAATCTTGTTGTGTATTTTACTTTTCTATTTCCATAATTATAATTGTTTATTATAATTAGAAGTAAAATACACAAACATTAACTCCTCTTTACTTGATAGTGATCCTATAGAGTTTGGTTAAGTCCGAACCTATTATCAAGTAATCACACTTTGATTGTTGTATTGTCTCGATCTCGTATCTATAGACGATCACACAAAGTGTGAATACTAATTTGTCGTATTGTCTCGACTTTGTCCATAGACAATCACTTTCGGTAAGAGGACTTATAGGTGGATAAAATAAAGATTGTGGTGTATTTGGGTACCCTCTTCTTTTCAATTGGTATTAGAGCAGGCAAACACGAAAAGATCTAACAATCTGTGTTTGGTACGATCCAACCTATAAGACATGAGTCAAAGTAGAGTTAAGCGAGAGCGAAAACTAAATAAGGACTCAGTTAACGGATCACAAGACTTTGGAAGTTTTGATTTTTTAAAATGGTTAGAAGGGATATCTTCATCGAGTACTATGGGCTCAGTTGAAAATACTTCTGAATATTCTCAAGATGAGATTAAGTTAAGTCTTGTACTGATGATCAAGGACCTCGATTCTGAAAACCTTCTCTATGAGATGAAATGGTTGTTGATCCTGTAAGTATAAAAACTTCCGAGCTACAAGAGTTAAAAGAAAGTTTTGTATCTTGTGCAGCTGAACTCACTCTTGGATTAAAAAGACAAGGAAAACTTCTAGAAGAATTAATTTATTTGCAAAATGAAAATGAACAACTTGTTCATGATCTTTCCTCCTTGACAACAAAATTAGAATCTCTCAAGAATATATCTTCCTTAAAGATTCAATCGTTGGAAAAGAAACTTGTTGAATCTGATGCAAGGAATAACTCTTAAAAAAAGAGTTTTGAAAAGAAAGAAGGTGGATATCTCTCACGGGAAAAACACCTTGAGGCCGAGCTATCTGTTTCTCTTGATAAAATCAAGATGTTGGAAGAAGAAAATTCAAAACTGAAAAAGTTCAATGATGACTCAAACAATTTAACCTCAATGTTAGAAGCAAATAGAAATCATCGTGATACACGAGGATTGGGCTATAAGGGAATAGATACTTCAAATATTAATAAAGAGGTAAAATTTGTCAAAGCTACAAATTCTTCTTAACCAGATGCTTCCACTAATATAAAAGATGATCTTATTTCTTGTAAAGAAGTAAAACCAGTCAAGCCCAAGAATCATGTTCAACCAGACTCTTCAAGTGCGGCAATCAAAGAGAGCACTTATGCTAATGTCAAGAAGAAGAAGAAAACTCGTTGAGCTCCAATGCAAGTGGATCCACAAAAAGGTAACATTAATACTCATTCTCCTTATATTACTGAGCTTTGTTGTTATTTTGGAAATAAAGGGCATGTGGAATGGGGATGCAAGATTCATAAGATAGAAGATACACTTTCTTTTGTATCAAATGAATTGGCTAAGATTGCTCCCCAAAGGAACTCAGATCGTTGTTGTCCTAAGTTTAGGCAAAATAATTATTATAATGATAGTTCAAATTTTTCCTATTGCTCGACAAGGTCATCTCATAAAAGACCCAATTATAGAAAAAGAGATGACTTTGTAAACGCAAAGACAAGATCTGATGTTCTAAATTAGAGAAAGGATGTTTCGATAAGTATCCAAAAGGAAAATGGTCCTAATAGTATGAAGGAGAAAGCCGTTCCTACGAAACCCATCCGTAAATGGGTCCCAAAGTCCTCTATATCCAAGAAGGGACCAAAAGTTAGTCATACGAATGACACTCAATTGATAAATGTTGGTAACAATGTTTTTGAGAGTTTTCTTGAAAGACTTAGGAAAGACATCTTGATGTCTAAAGTCTCTTGTAAGAATGTATATTATGATAATGACACTCTTCATCACAAATCAAAGAAGAAATACAAGAGATGGAACAAGAGTAATCAAACCAAGCAAGAGGTCAAGAGTGATTTTGTCTTATTCCCTAGTGACAAAAAAGACAAGGCTCAAATAAACACAACCTAGTTGTGTTAGAATGTGCATGCCACCTTTGTGCTTAATCTTATAAAGGGTGAGGAATCATATGAAACTGAGCACATGAACTCTCAGTTATTATATGACTAATTAATACCTTTTGGAAGATTTCTTTTCTTCTATACTCATATCTTCTCTATTTATATTTGATATTTTGATAGAAATGGTAATTTTGAGTTTATGATGTTGATATATACAGGTCATATATGTGTATCTCTTGTTTTTACGGTTAAAACGAGCCAAAAATCACTAAATTCAGACATAATATGCAAAAGTTATGTCAAAAACAGTTTAATGTTATGATCCATCACAAGTAACTACTGTAACCGGTCCTAGTGATTGGTGTGATTGGTCCATACGAAGGAGTGTAAAACTGTTTTGCCCATAACTTCTTCGTCCGAACTCGGAATGACCTCATTCTTTTTGCCTTGGTTTCGTAATTCAATTTTCTACAAGATCGAGGTAATTGAAATACTTGATTTTCTGTTGAATATTTATGGTGTATTGCATTTGAGTTTATGAGATAAATCATTATGTTTCAGTCTCATATATTGGCTCACTTCCTTATGGTTAGTGACTTTTGAGTATAGCCGATCTTTGGATCATATCTTTGTGATTGCTATACCAAAATAACTTCCTTATGCGGAATCTAACAAATTTGTTAGTTAATCGTTTTCATGTTTAAGAAAAGCCTGCTTATATTGCATATATTTTTTTATTGCTTAACAAAATTTTGGTACAATTGATATATTTCATTATGATGTGTGTGTATGTGTGTGTGTGTGTGTGTGTATGATTCAATTGTTTCCGGTTAAAAAAAACTGTGTCAATTTATTTGGCTTATTGTTTGGTATCTTCTTTATTGTTTGGTATCAAGTGTTTTTGCTTAACGAAATTTCGGTGCAATTGTGGTCCTATAATGTCTATGTTTGTTTCAATTGCTTCCGGTTAAGAAAATAATTGTGCAAGTCAATTTATTTTGGTTTGTATGTATTTTTTATGGCTTAACAAAATACAAGATCATTTTTTTAGTCCGATTCGATTCCGAATAAGAGAAACTAAGTTAATTCTGATCTTAGTTAGACTTATCAAATTGAGGGATTCGGTTATTCAAGTTTAATTGAATTCCTTGACAAGAAATACTAGTTAACTAACCTAGTACTTGTCTTGTCCAAAGAGAGGTCTAAGTTATTGTCTGAATAATTAGAACCTGATGAGAGAAATAAAGTTAATTCTGATCTTTATTTTGGTCTTATCGAAATAAGCGATTGTATGTGTCCAATCGGGTTTAACAAGGGAACTAAGTTTCTTAGTCAATTTGTTAAACTACAAGGGAAAAATTGCTTCGGGCAATAGTTTTCCTTGATGACATATTAAAACTAAATTACTTGTAGTTTCAGTTTTAATATTGGTCTAAAGTGGTATGTGAAACCTTCATGCTTAACTCTTAAAGGTTGTATACAAGTCTTTTAGATTTGTAAGATCCTTTTGGTTTGACCTTTATTTGCTTGAACCTTTGTCATTTTGTGACAAAAAGGGAGAAATATATGGAGTAAACAAGTGTTTTGTAATCACTAAAGAAAGAACAATTATGCTTAAATGGTATATCTAACGAAAGAGTAAAGTATTGACTAAGGGGGAGAAACATATCATATTACTGTGAAGTTATCTTGACTACAAAAGTGGAATAATAAAGATGTTCGAATTTAATATCGACCTATCTTACCTTTAGGGGGAGTATAAGCTTTATTATTCAGATGTCAACAACGACATTTATTGATTGAATATTTGCAGGTTTTTGTGCCGTTGAAATTTAGAATCAAGCGTATGTATAATGAATTCTTGTAATTTGTTTTTCCATATGTATTAAGAGTTTAGTCACTAAAATTTACAAAGGGGGGAATTTTTAGAGCATAGCTCGGTTGAACCCACCAAACATTGGTATGTCAAGTTTGGTTGTCATATTTTAGTGAATCAAAACTCATCTTAGAGTCACTTGATTATGTACTAGAGACAACTTCGTATAGTTTAGATTAGAAAGTCTTATGAGATATGCAAGTATTACTCGAAGACCTGAAGAACGTGAAGAAGTAACGAGCTACCACGACGATATCATCCTTCCTCTTGGGGATAGTAATATTGACTTGAACCGTTTCATTCATAACGTATCTTTCAAATCGTACTATATTGAAAACATAACTGCAAAGCTGTGAATGAATATTTTACTCTAGTAGTGAGACATAATCATATGATCATAGTATTAATCAATTAGACTACGAAGTATAACGCTCATCTTTTGAACTTCGTAGATATGACATCGACATAATCTTATGAATGCTATTGTGATTTTGTGTATGGGTAAAGGTGAAGATTTCGTCCTAGGAAACAATGTTTTACATTTTTTTAAAGGAAATACATTCATGAACTTGTTTATGAATCGAAAGGGAAATCGCTAGGCTTATTGGTATTGTTATTCATTGCATATCTTTGGATTACCAATATGTGTGAGATGGTAAAACCGATCATAAATTGTTATGTATCTTGGTATAACTAATCACAATGCCTGACTTATGATTTAGTATGACTAGTTTTGATTAGTTAGTGTAACCGATCCTAAGTAATCACCTGAGATGGTATGATCGATATTTGTGAATGGTGTGACCGATCACAAAAGAGTTGTGTAATAGATCCTTGTAATTGGTGTAACCGGTCCTAGTAATTGGTGTAACCGATCCTAGTGAGTGGTGTGACCGATCACAAGCGATACCATAAGTATATGGTAACTGGTCCTAGTAATTGATGTAACCGATCCTGGTAACTGATGTAACCGGTCCTGGTGACTTGTGTGACCGATCACAAGTGTTTCAGATTAAGGTATAACCAATCCTAGTGATTGGTAGAACCAATTGAACCCATGAATGTGATTTGATATTTGATCAATCACATAGTTGTCTTGGAATACAAATGAACCAATTCTAAACTTTTTTGGAAGTGTGGTATAATCGATTCCAAGATTTTAAATATGAAAGAGGATTTACAAAGAAAAGATGTCACAATTCTTTGAACACGAATAATAACTCTTATATTTTATTGTTCAAAGATATTCTTTAATTACTCAAGGAGATCCCGGTCTGAAATAAATTAAGAATCTTTTAATTAAGGTTGTTAATTTTATATGCTTTAATTACCAGCAATTAAATGCATATCTCTAGAGAATAAAAATTAGTAATGTGCATTTACTAATTGGAGATTTTTTATTGAGAGATTTCGGAAGATATTGGACAAAGCATTTCCTGGAATTATGAAAACCGTATGGGAATTGTTTATGGGTGAAAACTATTCCTGCTAATTTTGGTAATTTGGGGTGTGGATGAGGAATGAATCTAAACCTTAAACAAATGCACTGCGCGGTGAGTTCTTGTAGATTCGAGAGATCAATCTGTGCAAGTCCAGCCTAAACCAAGAAATGGCCGTTCCAGACTTGTTTCGGTCACAAAAGTGAAGGAGATGGGGTTTATCTTAGGGAGGGAAGCGAAGAAGGTGTTGAGAATGTGAAGGTGTTGGCTATGCAGGACTTGTATTAGAAATCTGAACTAGCTTGCTGGATGTAAGCTATCAGTTCCGGTGTTTGAATACGATTGTATCAACACTTGCCTCTGTTGTCTGGACTTGTTCTGTTGTTGTTAGAAAATAGGGCGGAGAACCTATTTATACAAGTCTTTTAGCCCAACCTTCGTATCTTGTGGAAAGTGGAGAAAGTGGAGTGATGGAGTAGTGGATTAGTGTGTTGGTGTCACACGACCAGACTTGCCCACTTCTCCCATCATCACTAACCATCCATGTCTTCCTGACACGTTCTTGTGATGGCGCGTTGTGCGCTGCACGCTGTAAACCACCAGACCAATACCCCACTATGTATCCCCCAGTGTGTGACATGATTGATGTCTTGAACGTGTGGATCGTGGAACCCACATAAAGTAGCATGTAATGCTACGTTATTGATCGCTTTCGTATGCGTCAAAAATAATTTACACTTTCTTACTACTCAAAATATAAATATAGCAAGGGCAAGAAAGGATCGATCCCACAGAGAGGTCTAGGTTGTCTCGTTGTTTCGGTTTCCTATATAAAATACCGGGGGTTTTCTGATTTTTATATGCTAAAATAAAATAAAGGCAAACAAAGAAAAGTAAACAAATCAAAGTATTGAGAATATTGGTTAAGGATTC
Organism: Papaver bracteatum; assembly: GCA_023529315.1. Classification (NCBI taxonomy): domain Eukaryota; kingdom Viridiplantae; phylum Streptophyta; class Magnoliopsida; order Ranunculales; family Papaveraceae; genus Papaver; species Papaver bracteatum. The sequence goes on along the minus strand of JAJJWX010002427.1, from coordinate 2,294,667 downwards.
ATCTTCATTCACAAATATGTTTTCAAAGCAATAAGTAGAATTGATATTTAATCTCAAATTTTATCAAAAGCCCTAGAATATCTTGATCGCAAGAATATCCCGCTAATCTCCTTTTGTCATCAACAAACACATTAAAAGATGCGAGTATGAGTTCTATCTAAAAGAACAACCTAACGTGTAAAAGCACTAATCAAGTTTAATTCCCTAGATGCATTAAGTTCTATGAAATCAGGCCAATCAAATCAATCGAACGTGGAAAACGCACTAATTCAATTTAACAAAGGTCACGAATCACTTGTGATTATTAGGATGTATCACTACAAGCAATCTTCACAATTATGCTACTTGTATTCAAGGAATATCACTTTTTCGTATAATAAACCCTAAACTAGCAATAGATATGATTATGAGTTCTACCAATTTGCAACTTGACAAAACTAACATTCAATCATGCAACCCTATTTTCAGAGAATCGTGAACGATAAATATGAGACAAAACTAATATATTGAATCAAAGAATCATATTATGTGAAATCCAACTATTCCATAACCAATAATAAAACTCTAGCTCATGTTCATGGAGTTCATAACAAGAAGAAAGAGAAAGCCTATCATGTTTCTAAACCCTAGAACAAAGTAGTAGAAGAAGATATAATGTGACCCCAGGCTATCTACACCTACTCAAATGATAAGGGACACCCAAATGGCTACCCCTTAACCTTGACTGGATTTTGTTTAATATTCCTCCAAAGAGCTGACCCTTAACCAGTACCGGGCTCCAGATAGTGTCCGTACTGAAATGACCTTTTTGCCCTTTTCGCTCTAATTTCTCATTCTTTTGCTCCAAACGACTCTAAAGCACCTAATACACCAAAAACACACTAAAGTACATAATTTACAAGAAAAATAACAAAGAAAGCATAAACTCTACATAGAAAATACGGTGTATTCTTCACCTATCAAATTCCCCCACACTTAGACTTTGCTAGTCCTCGAGCAAATCAAACAAAACTAAACTAAAACAAATACATACAACTCCGTGACGTCGAGGCTACGGTTAATTTTAGCATAAATAACAAGCCTTTAAACCCCTAGGTGTCCCTAGTGGACGAGTTATAGTCTCGTGAAGGTTTACAAGAGGTCTACCTACAAAACCTATATTTCCAACTCCGTCTATTTGTGACAAATCAATGAACGAATCCAAAATGACTACAGGAGGAGGTACCTTGCACAAATTCAATTCATAATTTAGTAAATAAAGCTTTAATTAGATAGTCGAACAAGACACAATACTCGGAAACTAACAAACCACAATCACAATGAAAAGAATAAGAAGATGGATATAAATGTAGATGTTGGCGAATGTTCACAAGTGATCGATGTTTCCCATATCTGTCTGAAGGTCACTGCCAAGATGAAACTATGCCTATTGGATTGAGCTACTGGTTTGAATTCTACATCAACTCACTGGCATATACAAGGGAACCAGGAGTGACTTTATTCAACCAAAATAATATTTTCTTTTTCTTTTCACTTTTTCACTTTTTTTTTTATTTTTTTTTCCTTTTTTTTTAGACAACATGATTGGATCAAACTGGATCCAAGCGCATGATTCTTGTCAGCAGATTACACGATAGTTCCCTTGGATCCTGCATTCCACGCTTGTTTAGGCGTCGGAGACAGGGAGAACACACACATATTGCTTTGTCCAAGTGTATTTTATTCCGTTTGGTCTAATTGGTCGGTCTCTTTTTTTTTTTTCCTTTTTTTTAGTAACTCAATCAATCTATTTCATCCTAGCAGTAATAACACGTCGATGTTTAGTGACCCACCAAAGCACTTAGAGAACAATAGATAAATATGGAAAAATAAAAATAGAATGTGATATGGTGATATTCCGAGATATGGTAACAACTATCATGGTATTTATGATTTCTGAGCTATGTTCATCCCCTTTATAGTTAATTAGTTCCTCAACTCCTGCAATCAAAATGGTTCCATCCACTAATTGTGTCATCCTAAAGACATAAGTTTCTAGATTTCGGAGTTCAAAAAGCACAAAAAAATTTCTTGGTTTTTCTATTTTTATGATTTTTTTTAAAGGCATAAAAAAAACTAAAAAAATTATACAAACATATAAATGCTCCCTCACACTTAAACTTCACATTGTCCTCAATGTGTAAAACCGAAAGTTATGAATTCTGACGTAACAGCAGATAAAACGCAAAAACTGTACAAATTGGTAAGGAATTTGGAAAAACTCCATTTGCCAAAAGTTGTTCACCTACGTGTTTTCTACAAAGTGTCAAAATTTCATAGTGTTCTGATAAACGGTCTGACAGTTATGGTCTCTAGACTGAACTACGCGCAGTCTGAAATTTTCTGACGAAAAGGTATTCATCATAATTCTCTTCTAAGATAGATTATGGACTTAATGAAATTAAACATGGGGATGCAAATATGATAAGAAAACAATAAAAAGATAAATAAACAAAACAAAAATAAAATAGAAAGCAAAAGGATAAGAGATACAAAACCGGTGGGTTGCCTCCCACTTAGCGCTTGTTTTAAAGTCGACGGCCTGACATGCAAGTTGAATTCCCCATACACCAATAATCGGAAAAGTTGGGGATCCACCCATAGCACCTGTTTTTCAAACACTAGCTTCACACAAATATTAGTACAAGAAAACATAATTGAAGCTATTAACCTATAAAAGTTTCCCCCACACTTATTCTTGTCCACACATGGAAGTGCATAAAGAATATAGGAGTCGGGTACTTCCATGGTTTCTTGTTCACAAACCTGCATAGTATGAGAATCAAATATTTCTAATGGAGGATATTGAGAAACAAAGTCATTCAACAATGTTTTCGAAGCACATATATTCAAACCAATAAGAGGTAAAGGAGAAGAATTAATATGCAAAGGGTTAGACAAACCTCGCACAATCTCTTGTAGCACGGAATCCTCTTCATCCTTGAAAAATTCAAGTGAACTATTCACCTATTGTATATCATGGTCCTCTATTAAACCTTGCAACCATTATTAATCCGTTTCTGCCTTAACCAAAGTCTCGACATCAACATCATCATTACAAACATTCACAAGTTCAATTGGGTCTTCCACAATATTGGTCATAACGGTTTCATTCTCAACATACTCCTCTTCATTAGACTCAAACCATGTTGCAAAATTCTGAAAAACATTAGTTTCATCATCCTCATGTACCTTTTGAATAGGTGCTTGATCATTATAAAGATCAAGAGTTGAGTCAACTACACTAACATCATCAAATATCTCCAAAGGTTGGTCCTTTTCAACACAATCATCATCGTCTTCATCTTTAGACTCACCATAATCAGAATCATAATCGGTTTCCCAACCTTTATCACGACGGCGTTTAAGTTCCATATGAATGGTCCTACTAATTTCATCGACAAGCTCTTCCGAGTATCCATCGTCTTCCAACTTGTATAATTTCTGCGCAAGTTTTCTAACGTTCACACGCTTACCACCATTAGATACAATATGTTCTCTTTCCCATGACTCTTCCCTTTGAATGGGTGAATGATCATAACTACGATCTGGAGTCGGGTAAGAAGGCATATTCCAGAAATTGGTTTGTGCGACATTCTATCTATTACGGTCAAGTTGGTCTAGCCTTTGTTGCATATCTTGCAATCCATGCATAATCTGCATACAACTCAAATAAAGCCAATTAGAAGTAGAATTATCCCACCTAGGTGCTTGACTTACATACCCACTACAAGGTTGATGTTGGTATGTATGAAAATCACCATAAGTTTCTCTAGGATATGCATCATAGCCAATAAATTGGTTTTGATTGCATTCCATAGATGGTGGGAAATTATCATAGTGTTGAGGAGGTTGAAAGCCGTATCCATTTTTCCAATATGCTCCTTCCATAGAATTGGTACCTGAAATACGATTCCCAAACCAAGGTAAAAAACCAGAAAATAAGAAAAACTAAAAAGAAACCAAAAAAAAGAAACCAAAAACAAGTGACAACCGTTGCCTCCCCGACAACGGCGCCAAAATTTGATCGCTGTCGTATGCGTCAAAAATAATTTACACTTTCTTACTACTCAAAATATAAATATAGCAAGGGCAAGAAAGGATCGATCCCACAGAGAGGTCTAGGTTGTCTCGTTGTTTCGTTTTCCTATATAAAATACCGGGGGTTTTCTGATTTTTATATGCTAAAATAAAATAAAGGCAAACAAAGAAAAGTAAACAAATCAAAGTATTGAGAATATTGGTTAAGGATTCATCTTCATTCACAAATATGTTTTCAAAGCAATAAGTAGAATTGATATTTAATCTCAACTTTTATCAAAAGCCCTAGAATATCTTGATCGCAAGAATATCCCGCTAATCTCCTTTTGTCATCAACAAACACATTAAAAGATGCGAGTATGAGTTCTATCTAAAAGAAAAACCTAACGTGTAAAAGCACTAATCAAGTTTAATTCCCTAGATGCATTAAGTTCTATGAAATCAGGCCAATCAAAGCAATCGAACGTGGAAAATGCACTAATTCAATTTGACAAAGGTCACGAATCACTTGTGATTATTAGGATGTATCACTACAAGCAATCTTCACAATTATGCTACTTGTATTCAAGGAATATCACTTTTTCGTATAATAAACCCTAAACTAGCAATAGATATGATTATGAGTTCTACCAATTTGCAACTTGACAAAACTAACATTCAATCATGCAACCCTATTTTCAGAGAATCGTGAACGATAAATATGAGACAAAACTAATATATTGAATCAAAGAATCATATTATGTGAAATCCAACTATTCCATAACCAATAATAAAACTCTAGCTCATGTTCATGGAGTTCATAAAAAGAAGAAAGAGAAAGCATATCATGTTTCTAAACCCTAGAACAAAGTAGTAGAAGAAGATATAATGTGACCCCAGGATATCTACACATACTCAAATGATAAGGGACACCCAAATGGCTACCCCTTAACCTTGACTGGATTTTGTTTAATATTCCTCCAAAGAGCTGACCCTTAACCAGTACCGGGCTCCAGATAGTTTCCGTACTGAAATGACCTTTTTGCCCTTTTCGCGCTAATTTCTCATTTTTTTCTCCAAACGACCCCAAAGCACCTATTACACCAAAAACACACGTAAAGTACATAATTTACAAGAAAAATAGCAAAGAAAGCATAAACTCTACATAGAAAATACGGTGTATTCTACACCTATCAGTTATTTAGGAAATTGATACTTGTGAAGTATCATGTGTATACTATGAAAGTACTGCAACGAGTATATTCAGCATGCATGAAGCATCGATGTTTGAGCGTAATAACTTCATGTCCAGCCTACTTCATGTGATGGTTTGGAGGTTGCGCAAGCAAGTCCTCCCTTGGCCGACCACATGGTGTGGTAGAGTGGTGGATGACGATCACCATGACTCCGTACTGACCAATTAACTCCTGACTAGGGTTATATAACCAAGCTGGTGAAGTTGGATGGATGAGATGATCTTTGAGACACTCATCTGCGACACTTGGTGAGATTAAAGTTTTGAAGGAGGTGCGCAGGCACCACTCTTCTCCCTGATCGAATCCAAGCTTAGGACATTATTTTGGGCTGGACGATCATACATGTGTGTAGACGGCGCGACGGTGTAGGCGCCTATACCTGACCACCCCACGAAAACATGTCTGGGCCACTCAATTCTTCCGGCGAAGTTGAATGGTCAAGATAGAATTGCGATAGAAAATTAGTGCCGCAAAAGTTGCATATCGTACCAGTTTCGGGCGGGCGTTCCAAGATGACCAGGCTTGGTTGGTCTTAGTTGATGGCTCCAGCATGTAGATGGCAGGCTGATGTTCACGCCTATACCTTACCGTCCCATGAAAACATGATCTAAGCCGCTCAATTCATCCGGCGAAATCGAGCGGTTGAGATTAGTTTGCAGTTTGGAAGGAGCGATCATGCACGTTGGAGGCGCGTGAACCGAGGCATATTGCCAAGTTCGGACTTGGACGATCAGGTGAAGGGACAGATGGGTCCACATTGGTCATGTTGGTATGACCGGACCTTCTTTGATCTGATCTTGGACCCTCCATTCGTGCCGGAGAAAATGGACGCTCGTGATTCAAAACCCTAATTTTGGGCTTTAAGGCCGTGCGCCATGCTCCATTCAGGCGCACGATTTGGAATGACCAACCATGGTTGGTCCTGACCGATTGGTCAGGTATGTAGGTGGGCCCATGGTGATTGTGTTGACATACTCCGTGCCTTTTGAATCTATATCTACACCCTCCATCTATGCCTGCGAAGATGGATGGTTGAGACTGTTTTGCGACACATGTAATGTGCCGCAAACCCTAATTTAGGGTTTTCCATCCATACTTCTATGGTTTGGACGTTTTGGCAAGCTAGTCCAAGGGGAGGCCGACCATGCGGGATCCGCTTTGGTTCGGCAGATATTCCATACCTGCTTGGGGGTTATGGAATCGATCTGGGCCATCCAATCATGCTGGTGGAGTTGGATGGTCGTGATCATATCCAGACTGGTACGGTCAGTATGGATGCTCAATCGGTCTAGTATAACACACTGAGAGTGGCTCAATCGGGCTAGTCTAACACACCGAGAGTTCAGCCTGTACGGGTATTTCGTACATGCTTTCATTATAATGCTTGGAGATTCGTGTTGCTCTGCTGAGAGCAACACTCATTCTTCATGCCGCACTGATAATGAGTATAGAAAATACAAGGCTGGTTGCACATTAATTAATAATGCTGGAAATTGACAGGGTATATGGGATTGTTGCTACATGCTCAAACCTGGATGAATTTCGTATTTTATTCACAGAATGGGATTGTTGCCACATGCTCCATTCTAGGTGAATTTATAAAGTGAAGGAGTATCCATCACTCATTAATGGCCTTATCTTTTATAAGATGTTGGCGCATAATTTTTAGGTTTTACAATTTTACCCTTAAATGAAAATCCACCATCAACATTAAGTCCCCTGCCTAGCACATAATGGTTACACTATTGTGGGGTAGGCATGAGATAGTGACAAATTTGTACACTGAAATGACCAATCTAAAGTAAATGTATATTTACCGGATAGGTCGACCTCGTCAGGCGTTGCCCCGGGAGTTTTGGTTAGGGTTGTGAAGGAAGCAGGACTTGATCCAGTGAGTCGCTTTGATTCCTTTAATTTGTACATATATGGGTAGAGCTCGGTCCCTTCCTCGATCCATGTGTATTCCCTTTCATCATACGACAACTTTCCTCATATTTATGCGATAAGCATTGTCGATTGTTATCCCGAAATAATAGCCTTCATAGGTGGTAAGTAAAGGCTTCTTTTCTCATGGGATTCTGTCGACTTGTGAGATTATAAAGAATCATCTCACGTAGTTGTTCCTTCTACATCTCAGGTACTGCTCCACACTTATCTGATCTTCTGATTGACTGATTGGTTTTTTTTTTAATAACTTCTTATTTTTTTCGGTTTATCATGGAGGCGGTGGACGACCATCCTATCACTTATACAGAAAGAATCTTCGAAGTTGATAAGCCCGAACACCATGCGTACGAAGAAGTAATGGCTAAGATCGATCTTCCACTTCGCAAAGTTGGCTGTTCTATACAGGGGATGTCTATTTTGCACCTGCGTATTTCCAGAGGACGCATCTATGTACTTTCAGCTGCGATTTACATGGAAGAGCGGTGGAGGCGCGAGGAAGCGTTGCAAGCACCAGTAAGTGCAAGGGCAGAGAGATTTGCATCGCGGTTGAAGAGGCGGAGAGTTGAGCACAAACAACTCCAAGTGAAAATAAGTGCGATTACCCAATCCAGGACGGTGTGATAATTCTTGATTCTGACACTGACGAACCTGAATGTTTGAAAGTAATCGGCACGACTACTGATGTTGTTGTGGCCATTGATGCTCCTGCTGATGATATTGGGATAAAGTGTGTCTCTGCGGAAACATCTAATGCAGAGGCTGAGGAAGATCCAAATGGAGTAACATCACCTGCGAAAACGTCTGATGCAGAAGCTGAGGTAGATCCGAAGGGAGGAGCATCAGGTGATGGCGTTGAAGCAGAGCCTTATGTCGGTGCAGGCGCGGTCGACCCTCTTGACAACTAAAACCTCTTTTTTTATTTTTTCTCTTTCCAAGTATATTCCGTGATTTGTGAACATCTTCCTTGTATTAAGTGGCCGCTGAGTTCAAGGTTTTCTTCTATCATTTGATTAATTGAATAAAAGTTTTACTTTATAATCCTCTGTTGAGACAGCGACTGAACTTTCTCAGGTGCAAGGGTGCCCTTTGGATGTTCTTTGTGATAAAAGAAATAATGCCATAATGGAATACCACAGACCTGTGTTCCTGACGCAAGATCTTCATGGCTTTGCTGGGGCGAGTGGTTCAAAGCCCATTCCCTTTCCGCGCACATCTTTTCCCTCGACTCTTTTTCAGGATGCTTTTGCTTAGGGTTTCTTTCCTGCTCTAGTAGATTGGTTTAGGCTGGATTTTGTATCTTTAGGGATAGAGAGGCTCTCATATGGAAATAATACTTCAATTAATTTTGAAAATTGAAAATTGAAACCCTAACTATGAATGCAAGTATTGCAATCATTTTCTATAGGAATTACAAATATGATGTGAAATTGTAAGGGAAAACAAGTTGGAAGAAGTAGCGCAGCATCTTAAAGCGTGTAGGATGCTGGAAAGTGGTAGCACATCATTTTAAGTACGGTAGGGTTTGATCCATCGTGAGTGAATTATTACGCCTTCTAGTTTGGCAGCGTTGATGAGTTTGCAGTAGCCGCCTAAGATGACATTTGCTACCAGGTACGGTTCATCCTTCTTTTCGGTGGGTGAATTATGTGAGGTAGCCATTTTCACTGTAATGCTTCCAACCTTGAACGCGGTCACCTTCATTACTAGGTCTCCAATTCCGAATGGGTTTGGGCGTGTAGACATCAGGGTCTTGGTTTTGTCGTCTTTGATCGAGACAGCTTCTAGACTCCTGATAAACTGTTTAAAGGGGCTAGCCTCCCATTCGTATATCTTAGCCAAGGTTGGTTTCTTGGCTATAGCCAGTCCCCAGGACTTACCAGAATGAGGGGCGATTGGTTGTAAAAAGGGTTACGTGATGAGACTTACTTAAGATCGGAACCTTTCAACGTATGCTGACAGGCTCTCCCCGGGAATTTGCGTCACATTGGCAAGTTGTTGGTGCGGCAACAAACAGTCGTCAGGTACAGAAGGCGTGTTGGAGATTCTTTCAGGTATCGAAGCCGGTAGAGGACAGACTCCTAGCGTTGCCCTATTTTCATTATCCAAGGGCGTCCTAGGATCATGTCATAGTTGGGATGATCTTTGATTACGTATAACTTTACTTGTGTCGAGGCATCACCCAATTTAACTTCAAGATCAATGTATCCATATGCATCTCTGAATTCTCCTTCTGGATCCTTAACCACAGTTGGGTGACGCATAGCTTCCTGCTTCGGGATCTTTGCTGCTCTCAAGGTCTTGAAAGTAATGATGTTAAATTCAGAGGTCGTATCAATCAACACGCTATCAAACTCAACGTTTCTCAAATGAGTAACGGTTATGAGTCCGCAGTTTCCTTTGCTCGCATCTTTCAGGAAGGACTTGGGTCCCTGGACTTCTTCTGGATACAAACACCTGCCTGATACAACGCGGTTGAGAGTTGTAAATATGTCTTGACGCTGTCCCTTGGAGAAATACAATATTTCACACAATCGCTCCATCATAGATTGTACAGTCTTGCGAACAGAATACCCAAAAATCATACAATTCATGATAGGAAGAGAATCTCTATGAACACCTTAATTTCCAAGTTGAAGTTCTCATGTCTCTATCTTTTACCTGAAGATTTGTTTCATCCTGTTACAATCTTTGGTTGGATGGTGAACGAATCTATGGTAGCAGCAGTATTTAGGGTCCGCCATGTATTTCTCAGTGGGAGGACGTCTGATAGGAGGCATCTTGATGGCATCTTCTTGGATCCACGCTTATAAGAGTTCTATCACTTAATTCATGGGAAAGTAAAACCTGTATCTTCGTCGTCTTGTGTATGAGTTTTGTCCGCCCATTTCCGAGATGAAGTCTTGTATGCCGGAGATGCCCGCTTGGTTTGTTGTTCCGTATCTGAAGCTTTCCTTTTTTTCTCCTCCACCTACTACACTCACAGAAGGACCAGTGTTGTATTGCTTGTTCGTGAGACGCCTGCTTCCTCGACTTTCACGTGAATCTTCACCTCGAACAACTCTGGTTCTTTCTAGCAATGTTGGTGCGGTTGTTGCTGAATGTTTTGCAGCTTCATGGAGTTCAGAGAACGTTTGAAAGCCCAGATTCTCTAATAGAGCGCGGTATATGGGTATCATCCCATTGATGCAAAACTCCACCAATTGTCGTTCGGTGACATTCGGATCATGACAATCCAGTTCTTATGTTCTGAACCTCTTAACGAAGTCGTTGGGATGCTCGTTGTTCCGCTGAAGAATTCTTCCCAGATCTGAAAAGGTGATCTGTTTGGACACGAAGAAATACTTTCTGTAGAAATCATTGACCATCTCGTTCCAATTGGATATGCTGTTAGGCGCGATGTTTTTGTACCAGGTGTACGCCATTCCCGTAAGTAACTTTTAAAATTCTTTTAGGAGGAGAACATGATTGTATTCATGCTCCCCCAAAGATTCTAAGAATCGAGAGATGTGTTCACGAGCATTACCAGTACCATCGTAGATGGAGAATTGGAGAGAGGTGTAACATCTGGGAAGAGGAATTCGTTGCACATCTTGAGGGTACGGCGGCTGATGCTGGTGTACAACTGTTCGGTCCCCTTTGCCTCAATTTTAGAGAAGTCGTTCCAGGTCCTCACGTGTGATTAAGTTGGATGGTTGGTTCCTTCCTGTGGGGCGTTCAGGGGAAATGCGAGTTTCCCCCTATGTGTGGGCCAGGATGGAAAGGTCTCCCCCGGGTTTTCGTGAACCTTGCGGCAATCGTTCAGTCAAAGTTTTGAGGAAAGTGAGTACCTCTTTCTGATTTGCGGCCATATCCGTTTGGGTCTTAGCCAGAACTTCATGTTTCTCCATTAAGTATGTAATGGTAATAGGTGGTGGTCCTCCTCTTGTCCCTCCGGCTCCTCGTCCTGATGAAGGAGTGAAAGTTGTTGCTCTGGTGACCACCGGAGGCGTTACGCTTGAGGAGATGCCGGGATTAGAGGCTACTCTGGCTCTGGTTATGGGAGGTGTTACACTCACTGGAATATTTCCTGCTACACTGGTGCTGACGGTAGAGGTGACGGCTCCACGAGATGTATTGACGCCGGGAGTGTTATATACACTAGTTCCATCAGAATTGATTACTGATCCAGACCTAAGTTCCACCATCTTGAAATGAGTTATTGATCGAATTGACCATAAGATCTACTTCTTTGAAATTTCGGAAATTGAACCGGGTATTGAAGAGATGAAATCGAGAATTGGAAATTGATATTGCAACCGAGAGATCAACCTCCCACTGTGGTCGCCAATTGATTATGGGTGAAAACTATTCCTGCTAATTTTGGTAATTTGGGGTGTGGATGAGGAATGAATCTAAACCTTAAAAAAATTCACTGCGCGGTGAGTGCTTATAGATTCGAGAGATCAATCTGTGCAAGTCCGTCCTAAACCAAGAAATGGCCGTTCCAGACTTGTTTCGGTCACAAAAGTGAAGGAGATGGGGTTGATCTTAAGGAGGGAAGCGAAGAAGGTGTTGAGAATGTGAAGGTGTTGGCTATGCAGGACTTGTATTAGAAAGCTGAACTGGCTTGCAGGATGTAAGCTATCAGTTCCGTGTTTGAATACGATTGTATCAACACTTACCTCTGTTGTCTGGACTTGTTCTGTTGTTGTTATAAAATAGGGCGGAGAACCTATTTATACAAGTCTTTTAGCCCAACCTTCGTATCTTGTGGGAAGTAGAGAAAGTGGAGTGATGGAGTAGTGTGTTGGTGTCACACGACCAGACTTGCCCACTTCTCCCATCATCACTAACCGTCCATATCTTCCTGACACATTCTTGTGATAGCGCGTTGTGCGATGCACGCTGTAAACCGCCAGACCAATACCCCAGTATGTATCCCCCAGTTTGTGACATGATTGATGTCTTGAACGTGTGGATCGTGGAACCCACAGAAAGTAGCATGTAATGCTACGTTATTTAGGAAATTGATACTTGTGAAGTATCATGTGTATACTATGCAGATACTGCATCGAGTATATTCAGCATGCATGAAGCATCGATGTTTGAGCGTAATAACTTCATGTCCAGCCTACTTCATGTGATGGTTTGGAGGTTGCGCAAGCAAGTCCTCCCTTGGACGACCACATGGTGTGGTAGAGTGGTGGATGACGATCACCATGACTCTGTACTGACCAATTAACTCCTGACCAGGGCTATATAACCAAGATTGTGAAGTTGGACGGATGAGATGATATTTGAGACACTCATCTGCGACACTTGGTGAGATTAGAGTTTTGAAGGAGGTGCGCAGGCACCACTCTTCTCCCTGAGCGAATCCAAGCTTATGACATTATTTTGGGCTGGCCGATCATACATGTGTGTATATGGCACGATGGTTTAGGCGCCTATACCTGACCGCCCCACGAAAACGTGATCTGGGCCACTCAATTCGTCCAGCGAAGTTGAGCGGTCAAGATCGAATTGCGATAGAAAATTAGTGCCGCAAAAGCTGCATATCGTACCAGCTTCGGGCGGGCATTCCAAGACAACCAGGCTTGGTCGATCTTGGCCGATGGCTCCAGTATGTAGATGGCAGGCTGATGTTCACGCCTATGCCTTACCGTCCCATGAAAACATGATCTAAGCTGCTCAATTCATCCAGTGAAATCGAGCGGTTGAGATTGGTTTGCAGTTTTGGAAGGAGCGACCATGCATGTTGGAGGCGCGCGAACCGAGGCATATTGCCAAGTTCGGACTTGGCCGATCAGGTGAAGGGACAGACGGGTCCACGTTGGTCATGTTGGTATGACCGGACCTGCTTTGATCTGATCTTGGACCCTCCATTCGTGCCGGAGAAAATGGACGCTCGTGATTCAAAACCCTAATTTTGGGATTCAAGGTCGTGCGTCATGCTCCATTCAGGTGCACGATTTGGAATGACCAACCATGGTTGGTCCTGACCGATTGGTCAGGTATGTAGGTGGGCCCACGGTGATTGTGTTGACATACTCCATGCCCTTTGAATCTATATCTGCACCCTCCATCTATGCATGCGAAGATGGATGGTTGAGACTATTTTCCGACACATGTAATGTGCCGCAAACCCTAATTTAGGGTTTTCCATCCATACTGCTATGGTTTGGATGTTTTGGAAAGCTAGGCCAAGGGGAGGCTGACCATGCGGGATCCACGTTGGTTCGGCAGATATTCCATACCTGCTTGGGGGTTATGGAATCGATCTAGGTCATCCAATCATGCTGGTGTAGTTGGATGGTCGTGATCATATCCAGACTGATACGGTCAGTCTGGATGCTCAATCGGGCTAGTATAACACACTGAGAGTGGCTCAATCGGTCTAGTATAACACATCGAGAGTTCAGCCTGTACAGGTATTTTGTACATGCTTTCATTATAATGCTTGGAGATTCGTGTTGCTCTGCTGAGAGAAACACTCAGTCGTCATGCCGCACTGATAATGAGTACAAGAAATACAAGGCTGGTTGCGCATTAATTAATAATGATGGAAATTCATAGGGTATATGGGATTGTTGTTACATGCTCCGACCTGGATGAATTTCATATTTTATTCACAGAATGGGATTGTTGCCACATGCTCCATTCTAGGTGAATTGATAAAGTGAAGGAGTATCCATCACTCATTAATGTCCTTATGTTTTACAAGATGTTGGCGCATAATTTTTAGGTTTTACAATTTTACCCTTAAATGAAAATCCACCATCAACAGGAATTTATTGAATATCTTGAGAATACTTTCGGTTTTGGAAATTCCTTGGTGTCCAAACATCCTTAGTATATAAATACCTAAGTTTGCATTTCTAGCAAACTATCTAAAGAGCCAGGCAAACTTCATCTTTTTGTTGTTTCTGGTGGAGTCATATATTCTGAGAGGAAAGTACCCTAATTAGGCGAAATCTCATACGACCGTTCATTTAAAGACTTCAGTGGATTAAGAAGCTCTACGAGTACCGTTGGTGGGAAACTAGATAATTGCATTTTATTAGTTTTCGATTGATTTGATTGAGTAACGGTTGTTGAACTTTGATTGCACCTAGTTTGTTTATTCTTGAGAATCTTTTCTTCTGATATAAGATTCACTTAAACTAGATCAAAGTGTCGATGGGATCTTTAGAATTGTTTGTATATATAAAGACATCTTGTGATAATCCATTGTTAATAGACTCCATTTTGTGCATGATTGATCACAAGAGATTCAAGTGGTGTTGTGCAGGTTTAATTGAAGATTAAAGAAGATTTGAAGACAAAGAAGATTTCTTGTTGGTTTCTCATATCTTTGTGTAGCACAAAGAACATTACAAGACTACCCGATTGTATAATAAGTAGATGATAAACATCATGAGACTACCGATTGTGTAAATAGAGAAACTCAAAATTCTATTGGTTTTTGATTATTTTTTTTAATTTGAGGCTACTACCGCAATTGGTAGAAAATTAACATCACGAGATTACTATTTTAACTACCGACTATATTTTTTGTAACACAAACCAACATACATCAATATAAACTACTGATTGTAATATTGTCTACCGATTATGAAGGGCATTTTAAACATTTCAAAAAAATTGAGATAAGGGGTGGCTTTATTTTAGTTTTGGGCGACCCTATTTTGTCTTATTAGTTGCCCCTAATTCTTCGGGGTCGCTCCTAAAGACGCCCATCTTTTATTTTGGTAAAGATAATAGACATTGTATGGGAAGATAAACTAGTAGTCTTTTGTAATAAGTATGATATTAAAAATACTGGGAAAATAAATAACGTATTGGCAATCCTAAATTATCTAAATATCCAAACTTGGAACCATGATGTAACGATCCACTGAAACTCCCCTTGTGGAACAACCGGAAATCTAATGTTAAATGCACAAGGGAAACCTCTTTTTGGGGGAAAAAAAAGACATGGTCAAGCTATTACACCTGGAAAGAAATAAAATTTCGGGTAGGCTTTCTAAATTAACTAGAGTTGAGAGAGTTTCTAAAGTATGGAAGAATTTTTCACCTGATGTAATCAAATTGCAACTCTTATAAGATGCAAACCATATAACTCAATAATTACTCTTTCAATAAATTCCTTTTCGTTTTAAAAATAATAAAAAATATAGTCCTATGGGATAGATTGAGTTGCTAGATTGGCCAAAAAGTGTTGCAAATCAAAAAAAAAAGTAGTCTAAAAGTTAACACTACTTCTTTCTCATAGCAATTGCTCGCAGTTCAACTAGCAGCGAGATTGAAACGCTGAAGGATTCAGCGCTGAAAAGGTGATCTCTACGCTGAACGATTCAGCGCTAGGCGAATATGCCAGGGAATCAGCGCTGAACTATTCAAAGCTTGGATGGCGTTGTTCTATTCAGCACTAAAGGCTAGCGCTGAACAATTCAGCGCTTGACGATTTCTTTTTTATTTTTTCCCTACACCTCCTCCACACCACCAACGACTATTTCTTTCTTCAAAATTCGATTTTCTAAATGTTTGCCAATTTATTTCAACGGCTATGTTTGTTTCAAAATTTAATAATTTATCAAAGTAAGGGAAATCTACCATTACATTGCAAAACAAGGTTACAATGCATTTTGAAGAAATTAAAAAAATACATTAAAATTAAAATAACTTAAAACATAAAACATAAAAAAGTACATTGAGATTGAAATCCTACTTCTAAATAACTTAAATAACATAAAACATAAAAAAAAAAGTGCACTGAAATTGAAATCCTACTTCTAAATAACTTATAAATAACATAAAGAAAGTACATTGAAATTGAAATCCTGCTTCTAAATAACTTAAATTATTACTAATGTATCACTTTAATTTAGGGGATAAGTGGCAATCCATGACGGGCCAAAATCTCGTTCTTCCATATTTTGTAGATGGGTTTCTCCCAATCCTCTAATCCATTCAAGTTTTGGTGTAGGATCTTCATGTCCGATTCTCTTTGCTGCGTTTGTGCCAAGACTGAAGAGCTTTCCATGTTCTTCTTCAGGTACTCTTCCTATGTTTCATACTTGGCAACTCTTTGTGCTTGTGCGTTTTCAGGAAGTTCGATGAGTTTATCCATATTTTCATTTGCTTTCTGCGATGCTTTAGCCTCACGAGCCCTTTTTTTTGCTTGATCTCTCCCTGCACTTCTAACGTCATTTGTTTGTTTGAAATAGCATCTTCTACGAGATATGTCGGAGGTTTCAGAATTATGAGTAGATGAGGAGCATAATCAAATTATCAAAAATATCATACATATTTTTATCACAAATAGTCATACAAACTAATAAAAAATAATTCATTATCATTCATTTTCATTATACAATAATTAAATTATCTTGCAAATTTACCTACAAACTAATATACGAATTATCATTCATTTTCATCACAAAAATCAAAAATTCATTTTTTGTTCATCACAAATAATCAAATTAAATCCCGAAAAAAAAAATTCATCACAAATAATCGAACTAAATCATACACACATCATCTAAATACGAAATATCAATCATCAATTTGAATGAATCGCATCAAAAATCATAAATCATAAAACTTTAAACCTAAAACTTAAATTTCTTACCTCGAATGATTTCGTGGATGAAATCGCACCAAACCACCTTCAATCGATCACAAATTCGAAGTAGAACAAACCCACGGAAGGGATTTGCCAAAAAAATTCTACAACTCATGAAGTTGGACATGCATTTTCGGGAAAAATGGGGGGAAAATGAGTGAGAAGTGAAAATGGGGAAGAAGGTCAAGCTTCTGTGGAGATATCATTTTTTCTGGGCGCTGAATGGTGCAGTGTTGTCAACGCAGTTGAATGAGTCAAGCATTGTTCTGTGTGGCGTTCACCTGGGTGTTGATCTATTCAGCGTTTTGTTGCTAGATTAACAATACCATAAGACTTAGGAGGTTGCCCTACCTGACGTGGATTGCCAATCTAGATGCTAGATTAGAAGACCATAGAACTTAGCCTTAACTTTTTTTTTGGTTTGCTAACCATTTTTGTTGAAATGAAAAAATGGTCACTCCATGGAGCAACATGTACTAGATCTTTATCCAACAACCATGTTTTCACAAGTTGGCACGGATTTCAGATTTTTGTTATAGGGAAAGCTAAAACATTTAGGGGGAAAGACGACTATGGTCAACTAGCATTGATTATTTGGGTAAAATGGGTGAAAATATAATGTTTTTTTTTTTTTACATATTTTTCTTAACTGAAAAATGTTACGGGACTATCATCTCTGCCGTATTTTCGTCAATACTTTCTCAAAGGTCATGGGTATTACTGGTAATGATTTAGGGTTTTAATTAACTAATCAAAATTTTCATGGAAAACAAAATTTTGATTCTTGCACCTTTAATCATAATTTTTATCCTTCTTACAAAATAGATAAATGTAATTAGGCCTACCAAGCGAAGCGAGGGAGGACTTTATATATGGTGACTTTGTGCCAATGTGAAGCATGACTTTTTTTTTCCAATTTGACACAAAAAGATTTGGTGTTTGTAACCAAAAAAATTCAATCAACAATGAAAAATGAAAGGACCAACTTGTCCCTCCCTTTTAGTCCAATTACTATAACTCCTTGTGTATCCTATTTTTGTAGGGGTATAATTGGTAACCAAACTTTAATATAACATATCTAAAAATCCGTGCCTTGGAATTTCACAAATTTTATCTCGTTGGAATGGTTTTAAAAAAATCTACGCAATGAGTATAAACAACAATATCAAATTTTGAATTTTTACGAAAAATTCGGAGGTGTTTATCATTTTAGGCACAATTTTCGAAAATTAAATTTATATCCATTATGCAAACCACCATAAATGATACATAATACCTTATGTAGCCATATTTTGGTTTATGCATCGACTTATTTTCCGTTGCAACTAATAAAACGATGTACTATTTCCGTTTCAAGAAAAGTGATACTTTCACTTTAGGCATAATTTTCGAAACTTGAATGCATACCCATTATGCAAACCACCACAAAGGATGCATAACACAACATGCAACCATATTTGGGTTTATGCATCGGCAAATTTTCCGTTTTAGGAAAAGTAATATTTTCTGTGTCAGGAAAAATAATATTTTCACGCCATGTCAGGAAAAAAAAATCACGTCGTGTCAGAAAAAAATAATATTTTTACGCCGTGTCAGAAAAATGATGTTTTTAATACTTTCGTGTCGTGTCCGGGAAAATGATATTTTCGCGCAGTGTCAGGAAAAATGATACTTTCACACCGATTTCTTCGGTCGGCCGTCCCACCGTGGGGCCGTCATCTAGTAATACAATATACAAAACAGTGGGAACTAAAGACTCACTATTGATGACACTTTATAAAGCAATTATTTTAGGATTTAATTTTATAATCGTAAATCATGATTTACCAAACAATGATACATATTGATTTTGAATCAATAAAGAAATGTTGAGTCTGTTTATCTTTACGAAGTAATCTAAAAACTTCGGGGTTTTAGATGTTACTAACCTAGACTAGTATAACCGTTGCCACGGTGGAACGGCCGACCGAAAAAGAATCTGAAGATGGAGTTTAAATTTGATATTGTTGTTTGTGCTCGTTGCGTAGATTTTTTTACAACCTTTCCAACGAGATAAAATTTGTAAAATTCTAAGGCACGGATTTTTATATATGTTATATTAAAGTTGGCTTTCCAATTATACCCCTGAAAAGTAGGATACACAAAGAGTTATAGTAATTGGACTAAAAGAGAGGGATAATCTTGTCTAGTGAAAATGTGACGGGAATCTGCAAGGAATATTCTTTCTCAATCTTTTTTATGAAATTGAACATTTACGTTACTCTTCATTTAACAAAAAAGTGGTCATAAAAGGGACTCCCTCCCTACGGGCCCTTCGGGCCCTCTGGTCGGTCGGCCCAACAAATAATTTAGACTCAATCACTTTGGTTACATTTGATCCTATGGTGGATTAGGAATAGATCTTGTATTATTGATATATGATATAGCAAGGTGTGATACAGAGATAAATTATTAATAGGGAATACAGAGATGTTTTCAACGGAATAGAGACGAAGAATAAAATGTGGAAACGATGAAGATGCTAGTGTGCCCAGGCGGTAAAAGAGATAAAATTAGGGGTGTAAATTCGGGCAGGCCAGGCCGTCCGGCCCAAAAATTAAGGCAGGCCGGGCAGGTCATGCTTAATATTTGCGAGCCCGTAAAATAATTCAGGTCGGGCAGACAGGGTAAAAGTAGATAATTTGCTACCCAAAGTCCGCCCAAATCCCACTTTTTATACGGGCGGAGCGGATCGGACGGACATGCGACTATTTGGAAATATTTTTTTGTTAAAAATGTTTAAATTTTCAAATGGATGGTTTTAAATTTATTTATTTTTAATACAATATCCTTTTCTTTCTAACATTGCATATCATAAGTGATAGTATTATTTTATATTTAAACTACAATGACAAATTTCTTATTTTAGCCTATAATAAATAATTAATTAGAGTACAATAAACTTTTTAAATTAGAAAATATATTACCATTAATGTTTTGAAATTAGAAAAACAACTATATTTTTATTTTCCATTAAATTATAAAATGTTTTTAAGAAAATACTAAATGATTAGTGTTAAAAAAAATTGGTTTTCTCTCTTCGTTCTTCTTATCTTCTTCTTCTTGCGATTTGATAGATCCGGAACTTCAAAGATCAAGATGGTTTTCCCCATAACTAAACCCAAAATTAACCCAAAAATAGTTTCGAGATAAATCAAGATGCCATAACTTTTGCAACCCTATATATTTTTTCCAAAGTTCCCCGCATTAAGATAAGTAAGTTTTGGGAGAGACCCAATTTGAGTTGGGATATCACCAACTTAAGGTTGAGAGAGGCAAGGTTGGGAAACACCGAGAAGTTGAATTGATCAAGCGTTCCATCCACACCGACGTGTCGATATTTATCTCTACAACACTGATTTGTAAGAAACCATGAGGTAAGAGAATGAGAATTTAAACTGTTTTTCCATTTTATTAGAGCACAATGTAAATGATTTAGTAGCCATGGTTGAATCTCTTGTGATTCTTTCTCATCGACCGTCGTTATATATTCGTCATGTTTTGTTTTTTTATGTGAATGTTGTTATGTGGTTACTCATGAAGTAACGGAGGAGAGGAGGGAAAAGTTTTATTAATTTGAATTCGGGTTGTCATGTGGAAGACAAAGATTGTTCCCACCAAGTCGTTGGTGTCTTTGTTTTTCTTCTTCAATCAATTCAATTTACCTCGCAATGAGGGTACTACTTGCATTTGGAGTTTACTCACTGAAATTCATTGATAAAAGAACATGATATCAATGATGTATTAGATGAGCACTTCTCCTCGGTGGAGAAGTACTTGGAATCATTTCGTTGTCCTCTTCTAGCGGTGTTTTCAAGCATAAATGATGGTTGTGTTGAGTTCGTGGACTTGGTTGTGCGCTTAATATGTATAAGCCGAGTTGGTTGTAATCCAAAATTTGTTGCATAACTTGTTATCTTTGTCAGGAAAATATTTTGCATAACACGTTATGCGGCTAAGAGGATACTAAATGATTAATAACATCATTATGAATAATGCGTTATGCATCGAGAAAATAGATGCATAACTTTGATATGCATCCTAGTAAATATGGATGCATCTTGCATTATGCATTAATATTTTTTATGTACGCACTAAAATCAACCAAAACAATGGTTACATAACTTGTTATAGATGCATAACTTTGTTACCCAAATGCATAATTTGTTAATTGGAGAAAATGGTTGCATAATTTGTTATGTCTAGCAATGTGTTATGCATCGTTTTTTGGTGGTTGTATAATGGTTATGTATCAAGTTTTCTAAAATTTTGCCTAAAGTGAGGATCACCTCCGATTTTTTCGTGAAAAACAAAAATTTGATATTCTTGTTTGTACTCGTTCGTAGCTCTTTTAAAAAGATTTCCAACGATATAAAATTTGTAAAATTCTAAAGCGCGTATTTTTAGATATGTTATGTCCAAGTTACTTCAATTATACCCTGAAAAATTAAAATGCAAGTTATGCGCTTTGAAGATAGTATGCATAACGAGTTATGTATTGATTCATTAATAATTTCATATAATTATGGGTGTCACAGTACCAAAAATTAATTGTGGGCTTGACAACGAGAATATTATTTTTTTTGGGTCTCCCCCTAATTTCCCCAAATGATTAATGTCATTAAAAAGGCTATCAGGCTGGGCATTAATTAATTGCAAAGCCCGATTATTAAATTAATCCACCCCTAGATAAAATCATAAACACCCCTAGATAAAATCATAAAAACATTATATACATGAAAATCAAAGGACTTGGTCTATATTTTATTTCCACCCTATTTGACTGAAGGTCCACCTTTGTTGACTATAAGTCAACTTTCCCCCTAAATATTTTAGCTTTCCCTTTAACAAAAATGGGATTTTATACTGCTCGGATGAAGATAACCAAGAGCAATTGACTGACATTTGCCGGTTACGAAATGGGACCGACTTCATTTGCCCCTAGTTTTAAATCGCCTCCTGGAAAAAGTAGAGACGTTTTCAAGACTATTCAGCTCCTGGTTTCTTCGTAAACCATGAACCACATGAATAAAACTACAGTTTTTCTAATCTTTGTCCCCACGTTTCTTCTTCCTCTATATAAGCTTCCCCCATCCCTTCACCACAGAAGGAAAAAAAAAATTCTATATCCCTTTTCAAAATCTTTTACCAAAAACCTTTGTCTTTGTTTAAGCACTAATCATTTCGTATTTAGAATTCTAAGCCTTAATCTTTTAAAAGTTTGCATCATGTGTCGTGGGATGAAAGAACCATTGCCTAGTTCAAGGTTGGAATCTTCGGCCGCCACCAAAAGTCTCAAAGATTACTCAACTTCTTCTTCTTCCTTGGAGAATGATGATGATTCATTTTCAGTGTTTAAGAGGGTTATTAGGAATAAAATCAACGAGATCAAGTTAAAACAGGCTGAGGAGTCACTTAGGAAAGTCATGTATTTGAGTTGTTGGGGTCCTAATTAAAGGTCAATTACTTAAGTTTCTGTTGTAGTACTAGTTAAACTTAACTGTGTATATATTTCCACCAGTACTAGCCTAGTAGCCCGTACTTCTTGTTTCTTGATCTAGTTGTAGTGATGGAAACTTTGTATACATTTCATCTCAATTAATATTCAGTTTTATTTAACTTTGATCCACTTTGTTTCCAGCAAAAACAAAAACGGATTAGGTTAATTTAATGGAGGCAGTTTTTTACTTTTTACACTTCATTTTAACTTGTACATTGAAAATAATACATGGCAACGTAATAAGAATGGTCATGTGGATGAAAAGCTTAATTTTCCTTACTGCAATGTTGGCTGGACACTGGAAATATTTAATCCCGAACTAATACGCCAAAAACATTTTCCGGTAGTCCGTTTTTCTCAACTAGATGCATCTTTTGACTGAATATAAACAAAACGAAATTCCGAAATTTCCCACTATACTTACTGTACAGAAGAATATGATAAGAAATTCTCTCTAGCCTTGTTTAGATTTATTTTCTTCTATGTAGGGATGAAGGAAGATAGTAGCAAGAGGAGTCGGTAGACCCGCCTAATTTTGAGCTTTACTTAAAAAGGGAGGATTCCTCACTTTTATTTTCCAAATATGTCATATATTTGTCACTAATTATTTTTACAAAATCCAAACCATTTTAAATTAATATTTTGGGAATACGTTCTTCTTATAAAATTCTACATACTCACAAAAAAACACATTCTTAAATGTATAATTTTACCATCAACCACTTTAAATGCAATAATTGAAAACAACAGATTTTCAATCGTCAAAATCAAAATTGCTAGATCACAAGATTATTATTATTAAATCACTTATATTGAAAATCACTTATATTGAAACAGAAGGAAAGTTACACAAGAGTTCTCCAAAATGTTGGTTTCCCTTATCTCATCAACCTGATGTGAGATATTGGTGTCGGCCAACATATTGTTAACCCCATTTTCTATACTAGAAATTACAACTGAATTTGAAAAACATAAATTTCAAAAACAGAGTGTATGAAGTCAGGTATCAACAACCATTATTGTTTATGTATTCTTTTTTGGCGCGCTTCTTTTGCCAAAGTATCAGACACCTTATTACCCTTCCTATCCTTATATAAAAACCCCAAGAAATTTTCACATGTCTGCATAATTCTAACTGATTCTGAAACTATAGCTTGATTTCTCTGAAAAATGTTACTTTGCTTTTCCTGAGCATATAAAATTAACCTCTGGCAATCGTTTTCCACCCAGAAGTTCTTTAACTCCATGCTCTTTGCCTAAAATGATGTTTCTAGCATATTCGGAGTCTCTGCTTCTTCTATTGTGGATCCATTGAATGACCCAACTATAGCTTGGATAGCTCCTCCTGAATCAGAACGAACCATACCCAGCAGGAGTGCAAGAATCAATCCAAGATGCATTAAAATTAACTTTAAATTGATTTGTTATGGGTTTTGACAATCCTCTATTGCAAGTATCATTTTGGCTTTGTAGAATAGGGGCAGAAATAGAAGTAGAAGTTACTCCCTGGTTTAAGTGTCTCAAGGGAGACCAAAAAGGCAAATGCCCCTGGACAGCTAATGAGAGTTGGATGCTTGTGGTTGAAGTAGATGGCGAGATTTGGTATTTCAGAAAGGGCTCATTTTTATGGGTACGCAGAAAATCTATCTGACGAGCATATCTCCAAAATATTAAGACTCAAAGGTGGAACTGAAAGCAAGTGTGACACGTAGAAAATACTGGGAGATGGAAGCTCCATCTAACCCGTCCACCTGAGGGTAAAAACTGTTGAGAACCAGCACGACTTCAAAGTACGCACATCATGGTATTAATCAAGATACTCGACTGTAGGGAAATAAAATAACTACCAGGATACTGAATAGTTAACCCAGTTGTGAGGGGGGAAATGTTAATACATGAATTTTGATAACCCTTAATAAGGGGTGCTACCTCCATCTAAAATCCCAAGCTCACTGGATTCTCGGGGACTAGACACAAGCCCCATGCAACTACTCATGAGAAGAAAGGGCAAAGAGGGTATTTAGAAAGGAGTTTGGTTGACGAGAAGGGAATGCGATACTCGGGAATATAATTCCAGGAATATAGTCTCCTTCGAATATGATTCCTTTAATCTTGTCCGGTTTAGTAAGGATTATGATCAATTTTTTTGTTATAACTTGAATTTTAATAGATTAAAATAATAATTAAAAAAAACGTGAAAATAAGATATAGATTTATGTATATAATATTTTTTATTGTTTTGTTTCGATAATTATTAGAAAAAAGCATGAAATATATTAACATATTTATCCGTAATTACGATAAAAACATTAATATATGAAATTATGAAGTACATAACACATAAAACGTGAATTTTATTTTAAACGTAAAGCATGGGTTATAATCTTATTTTATTTTTTTTGAAAGAAAACCGATTCCCAACTCATGACGTTAATTAAAGAAGATTCTAAAAAATATATATTCATGTGGCAGTCAAAACTGTTAACTACGGTCCTGAGACCCAAACTCTAATATTAAAATTTCTAGGTCCTAAATGTAACTAACGATGGTCACAAAATTGGGACGCAAAGTCAAAATAGGCCAAATATCTATAATATAAAAGAAAATGTTTTGTTTGGTATGACCTTCATTTTGGTCCGGACGGACACTGAAATAACAAAAAATCCCTCTGTGTTTTTAATTCACAATTCAATTTTATCGGAAACTTTTATTAATATGAACCGGAATCTCGCTTCCTTCACCACCACCACCCCAGCCGTAACCAGCAACGCCATCACCTTTTTCGTAACCAGCTTCGCCACCAAATCAAAACCAGCACCACCGATCTACCACCAAGTATCAAATACAAACCATGATCATAATCAGCACCATCAACGACTCACCACCTCCTCCTCCAATACCACCACTACCTCCGCCGCCACAACCATCGCCAAATTAAGTCTTTTTATACTTCAATTTTGTTCAATTAAAACAACTAATTGTTCAAAAATGATTTATATAATCTTCAAAACGTCTCGACTTTAAGAAATTGGATCCGAAAATACAGAGAAACAAATTAAGAAAACAAGAAAGACGCAAAAGAAGAAGCTTCAATTTCCTAATTTCATCCATAACTCGAGTCGTATAGAATTTGAATTCTATAAAGGAATAAATACAGACTGAATAAAATTTTATTAAAAATAAAATAAAATAAAATTCTGAAAAAAAGAATGAAATATACTCGGAATAGAAAGTGGAAACTGGAAACACAATTTACCCTTATGCATCAGGGATATTTAGCCTGAAACAAAAAGAGAGAGTTAGGAGTTTTCAAGCTTCAATGATGCATCAGGCTAGACTACACGGTTTACCCTCAATTTTTTAGAAGATTTTGACATTTGGATAGCAAGTGTTTGGGAAGATGCAACGTGGATTAGTTTACATTTAGTGATGCATCATATGTGACATTGTGACTTTC
The DNA here is from genome assembly GCA_023529315.1 of Papaver bracteatum. Taxonomy (NCBI): domain Eukaryota; kingdom Viridiplantae; phylum Streptophyta; class Magnoliopsida; order Ranunculales; family Papaveraceae; genus Papaver; species Papaver bracteatum. The sequence continues at coordinate 2,268,802 of JAJJWX010002427.1, read as the reverse complement.
TCATAGAACTATTATTTTCTTAAAAACTAAAATTAACCAAATTACTCTTCGAATTTTATTATTGAGAGAATTTACATTCTCAATTTTCTACCTCGCTCACGCTCCTGATAACTAAGCAACCACCCCACACCACAACAACTTCCATCGCGACCACAAAGATATTTAAATATCAAAATTACGATCTCATAGATACTAGCTACTCAGGTGAGGATCTGAGTAGCATTGTTTGTGTTAGAAAAAACAATGTTTTGTTTTAATCAAAAAATGCATGGACCATGTTTTGATCCCAAGACCTATTACTCCCTAGATGTTTTTTCATGTGAATGAATAAAACATTAGTCCCATATAGACTAAAACACTTAGAGTTTTAGACTTAAATAGCATTGGTTTAGCCTTAAGGGTATGACCCTTTGGGTCTTTAGACCTTTGTGTATGGGGAAAGCCCTAGACTATGGCAAGGTTGCCTAAACCTTATTGCATTTCTTATTGCATTTCCCGTTCGCGCGGTGCTTCGCACAGAAGCACGCTCGCTCGGCGAGGGCGAGGGCGAGGGTTTATCCGACCCTATCTTTTTACTGAATTTTTCCACACGTTTCTCCCACACATATAAAGAATTTTGCTCTTTGCCTTCTCGGTTTTGGGTGTCCGACCCGTGTGCAAAAAACCTCGTGAAGCATCTTTGAAAAAATGTCGTTGTAACACCTGTGCACCTCGAGAAGAATCTCGAAAAAAATTTGAATTCCGACAAAACATTTTACCGTATTTTTAACGGATGCTTTTACTCGTCCGACAAAAGTCAAGCGTGAATCACGGACGATCTGGTCGCACATTGGATTCTTGGTCGAACGTTGAAATGTTTTTTTGCTATAAATACGAGAGAAGAATTTCATTTGAAACCATACCTTTCGAACTCTTCTCTCTAAATTCTTCTTCTTCTTTTATTCTTTCGAAATTTTATTTAAGTTTACAAAAACATTAAATAGAGTTCTTAGTTTACTGAAACATAAAAAACGAGTTGTAGTTTACGAAACATAATTTTGTAATACTACTTCTCTCACACAAAAACATAGTTAGTTTACAGAAACATAAATTACTTTTTACATTTCTATGAAACTGGTTGTAGTTTCGATTTATGTTTTTGTTTTCATTATTTGCTGCCAAGTTCTAAGGGTTCTCTCTGTGTATGCTACACATAGAGGAGAACTAACGATAGTTGTATCCTCGGAGGTAATTTGTTAATTGTTATAGCATCTCGGAGGAGTAGCAGGGCAATATTACCTTTAGCTCAACGTATCTCATACGTGCCTCTACTAAGTTTTTAAATACTATCATCAGTGCATCTCCGGTATAACAATAACACATCAGTGAGTGTTAAGTATTTTTCTCATGTTTCTTGAGTTGTTTGTTACTATTATCAGTGTAATCAAAGTATTATTTCTCAGTTGCATACGAAATTGTAACTTATTTCCAACAGTTTGTAGTGAGCATATTACAATAGGGGAATGCTAGTGCCACCATCACCGGAGGATTGGGCGTACACTTTAGCAATCGAAAGAAGTTTTGGCATCCAAAATTGCTTTAGGGAATCAAAATAAATTTGTCTAAAGTAGCAAAATAAATTAACATTTTCTTCTATATGCTCACAGTCTGTTGATTTCTATGGAAACTTCTATTTCAGTTGCACTTTCTTCATCAGTTTTTTGTCATCGATCTCAATGGTGAAAATCCTCTTCTTTTGTCTTTGGTACCACCTCATAGCTGGAATTACTCTCAGAGTGTTGCTTTCTTCAAGAGAGATCACTTCACAGTTTAAAGCGTGATGTCCTTTGAGGCATTCTCCATCATCTGTTAAAAAAAAACATAATAACAATGGATAAACTGGCATGCCACATGTTATAGCATATCACAATAGGTTTGTGTTGAGCAATTCTGGTATGTATTTGGGCTAGCTAGTTTATATTTGGGTTTTTGTTTGGGAGAAGATCTGAGGACTGGTTATTACAATATTTAAGATGACTTCTTATGAGAGTAACAGTAGCTGCAGGGGACTGTTGGTTGTTTTGGAATCGATTAAGACACCTAGTCTTCCAAATGTACCAAGTAGTAAGAGCATACACCTGGTTCCATCTTACATTATCTATTGGGCTAGTTTGGGTGTTGTTGATCCATGTTTCTATCTAATTTTAAACACTAACCGTTGTAATGTCTATTATACAATTCATACCAAACCAGACTGCTTTTCTAAAAGGGAATTTTAAGAGGGTGTAGTCGTCAGTTTCCATAGAGATGTTGTGCATGTCACAAGTGGTATTTATAATTGATGCACATCTACCCAGAGAGCTTCTAACTAGTAGGATTCCAGTGTAGAATTTCCAAACAAAGACACGGATGCGGGGAAGGACACCCAAAGACCAAATTTTCCTCCATATTGGGTGAAATGGGGGAGATCGTGGATTATTAGTCGACAAACCATGAATCAGGTACTCATACACTGATTTTACTGTGAGTTTTCCTCTTTTGGTTAACGGACAGATAAGAGTATCCAGGTTGCTAGGATTTCGTTGAAGATTGATGTTAATGATGTTTTGGACTATTTGGGTTAGTGGCACTTGTTGTAAGAAACCAATATTCCATTCCCTGGAATCATTTTGCAAAACATCACTAACTTTACGCAAGGTATTGTCAATTGTTGGCTTTATGTCATTCCGTTGAATATGATTGGGGGTATTTAAGGGTATCCAGTTATGATCCCGTAATTGGATTTCCTCTCCATTCCTTATCATCCACACAGCCTCGTCTTGTATTATTTTTAGGTCGTTCCAAAGACCCTTACAAACCCAAGAACAATTTTTTTTTGGTTTGGAAATACTAAGAGGAGAGGTAGTTCTGAAGTATTTTGTTTTAAGAACTTGAAAGGTAAGAGACTTGGGGTTTTGTAACATTATTCAGGCTATTTTGGTCAAAATTACAATGTTGAGTTTAGCAAACTGTTTGAATCCTAAATACCACCACCACCCCACCACCCCCCATTAATAATTGGAGTGCATATAGATTCCCAAGCTTTAGGGCACCAACCCCTAGTGCTCTCCTCACTAGAAGAAACGATTGAAGGAATCCATTTTCATGGTTATTTCCTTGGGTATGACAAATCACGACATTTGATAGGAGAAGAGAGGTAGAAGGTAGCATTGTAGGAAGGAAGGATGTCATAAGAAGTTAGGTACACATAAATAGTATGGCCAGAGTGTCTTCCACATGAATCATCACCATTTTACCCGCCGGCGAGAGAAGTTTACTGCTCCATTCTTTAATCTTAGCTTTTAGCTTATCAATTATTGGTTCAAAGCATTTCATCTTGGATCTGTGTGTGGAGAGGGGGATACCCAGGTGCTTGTCATCCAGTTTGATTTTTCATACTTTGAGGATATGTAGGATTCCCCTTGTTTCTCTGTTGGAAACTGAGTTGCTAACAAAAGCTCCTGATTTTTCACAATTTATTTGTTGGCCAGATCCCAGGATAAAAAGGTCAAGGATTTTGAGAATATTTTTGCACTTATTTTTCCCAGCTTTTGTAAACATAAGACAATCATCAACAAACAAGAGGTGGGAGATGCAGAGCGAGACGGGTGCGAATTTTACTCAACTTATCAACTTTATATTTTTCGCATCTAACAGAACTTTAGACAGAGCTTCTATGCAGATTATGAACAGGTAGGGGGATAGTGGGTCCACCTGACGAAGTCCCCGGGTTGGTTTGAAGAACCCTGTTGGGGGTCCATTTACAAGGACATCACATGAGGACGTTCACATGCATTGGAGGATTAATCCCATTTTAAAAAGTATTTTAACTAAAAGTTCCATTCCACAAGGTCAAAAGCTTTTCACATGTCAATTTTTAATCTCATATAACCTTTTCTTTTCTGTCTTTTCCTCTCTTATATCATCGTATGGACTATATCATGCGCTACAACAATGTTGTCAGCAATTTGTCGACATGGGACAAAATATGACTGATAGGGGGAGATAAACTTGTCTACGAATGGTTTGATTATGTCGGCTAAGATTTTGAGATGATTTTGTAAATGGTATTGTTAGAGCATAACTCGGTTGAACTCACCAAGCATTGGTATTCCAACTTTCATATATTAGTATCAAAACTCATCTAGAGTCGCTTGATTACATATTAGAGTCAACTTCGTTTAGGTTATACTAGAAAGTCTAGGAATGTTGAGACATACAAGTATTACTCTGAAGACCTGGAGAATGAAAATAAGTAACGTACTATAACAACGACATCATCCTTCCACTTGAGTTTAGTAATATTAACTTGAACTTATTTCATTCCTAACGTATCTTTCAAGTCGTGCTATATTGAAAACATAACATGCGAAGCTGTATACTATACATATTGTATATGATACTCTAGTGATGAGACATGATCATAATAGTATGATCGTAGTATTAAGGAATTAGACTACGAAGTATAACGCTTATCTTTTAAACTTCGTAGATATGACATCGCCGGGCATTATTGGTATTGTTATTCATTGCATATCTTTTTAACTATCAATATGTGTGATTAGTATAACCGCTCATGACTTGTTTATGTTCTTGGTGTGACTTTTATTAGTGAAACAGATCTTAAGTAATCACCTGAGATGGTATGTTCGATTTTTTATTATTGGTATGACCGACTCTGGGTAAAGGGGAACCGATCCTAGTAAGAGGTGCAACACATCACAAATGGGAATCAATCCTTGTATGAGGTGCAGCAAGTTTGTAGCAGAAAGGGGAACCGATCCTATGAACATGTGCATAACGTTTTTAGGCAAATGGGAACCGATCCTATGGACAAGTGCAACACATACAAGTTAGATACCATATATATGTGAGGAACCGATCCTAGTACCTAGTCAACTGGATTTTTGAAAAACTAGTGTGACTATGCACAGTACTCACATGGAGGTAGAACCGAAACTTGTTTTGGTATAACCATTAAACACATGATTTAGTGTTCTTGATCAATCACATAGTTATTGAAAGTCATATGAACCAATTCTAAACTTGTTTGGAAGTGTGGCAAATCAGTTTCAAGGTTGTAAGTATGAAAGAGTACTTACAAAGTAAGGATGTCGATATACTTCAAGGTTGTAAGTATGAAAGAGTATTACATTTATACTCCTACATCTCTGATCCCAACAGGATACTACGTACTTGATTCCCTTAGCTAATCTCACCTACAACTAAGAGTTGCTACGACCCAAAGTTGAAGACTTTAATAAATAAATATATATCACACAGAAAAGTCTACAGTAATAGATAAATCCGTCTCCCACGAATATACGTACAAGTTTTGTTCTGTCTTTTGATAAATCAAGGTGAATAGGAACCAATCAATAAAACCAGACTTATATTCTCGAAGAACATCTTAGTTTTATCAATCACCTCACAATAATCTTAATCGACACATCGAAAAAATATATCGTGGAATCACAAACGATGAGACGAAGTGTTTGTGACTATTTTTATATCTTTCCTATCGGAGATAGAAATCTCAAGCCAATTATCACAATTGTACTCGTATGATAGAAACAACAAGATCAGATCACACAACTACAATAAAAGTAGTATAGGTCTGGCTTCACAATCCCAATGAAGTCTTTAAGTCGTTAACCTGGTTTAGAAGAAGAAACCAAAGGTTAAAGGAGAAATGACTCTAAATTAGCACAACTAGTATCACACAGAATGTGTGGGAATTAGGTTTCCAAGTTTTGAATCTCCCCTTATCTCGAGGTGCTTTTCTTCTGCTTGCTTGGACAGGGACAATCCTAGTAAGAAGGCTTCGTATTCTGCTGATTTGTTGGTGCAGTGGAATTGAATGAATGTGATAAGACCTCGCCGGATGGAGAGACTAACACTATGCCTGCTCCTCCAGTGTCGTTGCTATGGGTGGAGGAACCATCAAAATATAAAAGCCACATCTCTTCTTTGATAGCTAGGATATCTGGAAACTCACCAGGTACATCTTCATGTAACATTGTTGCATCTTCCCTTGGGAAAGAAGCGAGCAAGTCTGCAACTGCTTGGCCTTTGATTGCTTTAGGTGGTGTACATGCTATGTAAAATTCTGACATATGAAGTAGCCACTTTGATGGTCTTCCTATCAAGGATGGCTTTGATAGTAGGAACTTTATAGGGTCAGCTTTGGAAACGAGCACAACTCTGTTGGATAGTAAATAGTGTCTGAACTTCTGAATTGCATGCACTAACGCCATACATGCTCTCTTATCCTTTAGGTATCTGAGTTGAGCATATATCATGGTACGGATGAAGTAGTAGATTGGTCGTTCGATGCCTTCGTCGTCTTCTTGAGCAAGGAGTGCACCTATAGCAACATCACTAGAAGCTGTGTAAAGTATCAGTGGTCATCCTTGCACCAGCGATTTCATGACAGCAGGTGATAGCAGTATCTGTTGTATTTTCTGGAATACTTCTGTTGCACGGCAGTCCATGTAAAACTAACTCCTTTCTTCAATAGAGGGGTGAATGAAGCAATGAGCTGAGCTAATCCAGGGATGAAACGTCGAATATAATTTACCTTTCCCATGAAACTTTGGAGTTCTTTCACAGTGCGTGGAGGAGGCATGGTAGTAATAGCTTTTGTTTTGTCTGGATCGACTTTGATTTCTTCTGCTGTGACCAGGAATCCTAGAAACTTTCCGGAAGAGATACCAAAAGGTAACTTCAGAGGGTTCATCTTTAGCTTGTATTCTCGGCATCTTTCAAAAAATTATCTTAGAACTTGAAAGTGAGATGCTCGAGTCTTCGACTTCACCACTACATCATCAAAATAGTCTTCCACTTGCTTGTGCATCATGTCGTGGAATAAGGCAGTCATGGCTCGTTGATAGGTAGCACAGGCATTCTTTAATCCGAAAGGCATCACAGTGTAGTGGAAATTTCCAATAGGAGTACGAAATGCGGTCTTGTTGGTATCATGTTCGTATATTTTGATCTGGTTGTATCCATTGTGGCCATCCATGAATGAGAACATACCGTGACCGCTGGTTGCATTTACGAGCATATCGATGTTGGTTAAAGAAAAGTTATCTTTCGGACAGCATTTATTCAGATTCCTGAAATCAACACAGCATCTGATTTGACCATTTTTCTTTTTGACAGGAACAACGTTCGCCAGCCATGTTGGATGTTAAATAGGTTTGATGAACCCCGCTGCTAATAGTTTCTGAATCTCGACATTGATTTGCTCTTTGACATCGTGTCTGAACTTCCTAGGCGGTTGTTTGACAGCTTTGGAGCCAGGGGTGATGTGCAGATGATGAGTAACCAATTTTTCGTCTAGACCAGGCATCTCTTCGTACATCCAGGCGAAGACATCTTGATATTATTTCAATAGTGCTATCAATTCTGTTCGTTCATCTGGTGACAGTGCTGAGCTAATTAGAATCGGCCTTGGATCATCCTCTGTTCCGATGTTGATTGTTTCGAGATCATCAGTGGTGGAGTCAGTGTCATCTTGTAATTGTCGAGGAGCATCTTGAACCTCTTCTTAGAATGATGGTTCACTATGACATGATTCTTCGGGGCGGGGAGACTCTTCATCGTTCTCCCCTGCTAATTGCTAATATTTGCATCGGTAAATAATTCTCCCCTCTGCATCGCGACTGCTAATGAAATTAGGTCCCTGAGTTGAGATTTGATCTTTGCGGCGCTTAATTAGTGTAGCAGGCGACTTAGCCAACTTGACGCCCGAGGATGATAGATTTTCTGCGACCTTTTCTATGGACTTCCAGCTTAGGATTGGAGCACTGTAAATCTTGTTTGGAGGTTCGGGGATGCTCTTATGAGAATCAAGGAATTTAGCATCATAGACCGGGGCGTAAGGAGATGATGAAGCCGCGATACAAACAATTTTGTTATTGATCAGAGCTTTCATGCATTTATGGTATGTTGAAGGAACCACCTTGTTGTCATGGAGCCATGGTCGTCCGAGTATCATGTGATAGTTAGGCCCTTGTTCGAATAGGCCCCACCTTTAGGTTTATGTACGCATACCCATATGTATGGATTTGGCTCCCTTCAAAACCCGTCATCAAGATGGGATGGCGAACAATTTTATTTTGTGGGAACTTAGCGCCTTAAGAGTCTTTATAGTGACAATATTTGAAGAAGAGCATGTATCAACGAGAGATCTCTTATATTCAGAGTCTTGGATAAAACCGGTTACGTACAGGTCACGGTTATGTCATTCATCTGCCATGCGGTCCCCTTCTCCGAATGTGATGTTGTTGATCGAATGCTGAGACATCATGGACATTTCTTCGACCGCTGGATATGATGAAGCTACTGGTACATCTGATGATATCTGGTTGAGCGTGAAAAATGTGTCTGTTCGCTGCTTTCTGGAAAATTATAAGAGTTCACACAAGTTTTCAACTAAATGTGTAACCTCCTAGTCCACCGGCTTCTCGTAAGTAGTGAAACTGTTTGTTTTGAGGGTCACCGTATGACGAGTCAGCCCCTATACTGGGACTTCTGAAGAGGATATTCTACCTAACTCATATGTCAGTTTGATGAGGAAATTGAGTATGTGGCTCATCGTATCTTTCATCAGATCCATGTTCCTGATGTGGATCTCTAGGACTCGTGCCAACTCAGTTAGAGTCGGGATTTATCCGCCTTCCGTGCTGTCAGATGTAGCGTTAGAAGAAGGAACATTGCCGTTTGAAATATTCTGTCTTGGGTTTGGAGTAGTTGAACTAGACCTAAGATCGACCATCTTTGTGATAAGTGAAATTTCAACCGAGAGAATGATCTCCCACTGTGGTCGCCAATCTGTAGATGGGGAAAAACGATTTGCTGGTTTTTACGGAACTGAGAAGATGACCGTACGGAGGAGACTCCTTGAATCGAGCGAAATATTCAACCTCACACGGATACACAACAAGAAGGGAGTTCTTTGAGTTCAAGATATCAATCTGTAGTACTCTGGCCTAAACCAAGACAATGGTCGTTCCAAAGAAAATTCGGTCACAAGAGAGGATGTGTCGATCTGTAGGAGGGAAGCTGAGAAATGTGTGGAATCAATGGTAATCAAATATTGTAGGTGTGTTGAGAATTCTGAGTATGATAAGTTCTGAATGATTGAAATTGCTCAGTTGAGAGCAATTGCTCAATTGATGAGTTGTTGATCTTGTATTGTCAGTGATACGTGAAATCATTGTATATCCAATCATGATTCAGATACTTATTTATATTGCTGGAATTATAGACACCATGATCCCATAAAGGGTGACAGTTGATGGAATCAAAGAATGGGGAAATGGAAATCGTGTTTGAAACCAGTTGCTCATCGTGCGGAGACTTGGTTGATTTTCCATCCACTACTTTGTTAACTCCTTCAACTGATTAAACAAATTTCTCACATTTTATCGTGTGTATGAACACACGTGCCATAGACCGCTAGACAAAAACCCTAGTAAATATCCCTCCATGTAACACGATTGTGGAGTCTCCAAAGCAGACGTGTATTTAGTTAGTCAGTTGTTGACTTCATGGGACGATGAGTCCTTGTATTGTTGAGCCGAACGTGGTTTGGAAATGTTCTGAGACTCATGAATTGAACATGTCTATTGAGAGAGATATATAATGTGTGAATAAGTTAACGTGAGTAAATATTGCTTATTCGATGAACCGTTGAATATTGATAGTTGAACCAATATTCTTTGGTTTGAGCAAGTATTGCTCATCTGAGCAAATATTGCACGTTTGATGAATTATGGTAGCATGACTAAATAAAATATTAAATCAGAATACTGGTAATTGAACCGAGTATGATAAATAAAATGTTGACCACGGGATCAACGTAAAATTATTAGCGTTTGAATCTGGAATCATTAACCTTGAACTCAAAACCCTAATTTAATCAATTGATGATTTACTGACGGTTTATTGAAAATTAACCATGGAGTGAAGAGAACCGGATACATGGGATAATAGGTTGACCTTGTAGCGCCTAGATGCTCACATGAGCAAATATAAAGGTCTCCTGAAGACCAGTTGCTTTGATGAAAGGATGATTAAATGCTGGTTTAATCATTTATTAAGATAATGCTCGTCTGAACCTTAGGTGACAAAACCTAGTTAATTATGAAGAGATGAGGGACCAACCAAGGGGTCATGAAACCGGCCCTGGGTGGTCACGGTATCGACTGATGATCATCTTATGAAGTTCCAAGTTGTTTGGAAGAGTTTTGGACCTAATACGTGCAATTGCGCAAATTAGGTCAAATTGTGAAAGTACGCGGGACCGGATTCTTGCCAGCCAAAGAGACAACTTTGGTTGGTCATGGTAACATGCTCACATCACCAAGGTGTTCTTATCTCAGTTCTGAGAATTTTGATATTTTCAGATGTGCATTTGAGCAATCATTTGAGAAAATATGAAGAAATCAGGGATTTTTGATAAAACCGTCAAAACCTTCATGAGATGAAGGAAAATAATTAAAATAAGGAATCATGAAGTGTGGGACCGGCCGTGGCCAAGGCATGTCCGGACGGCCAAAGATCTCGTCCCACATTATTTTCCTATTTTTTATAATATTTTTCATGATTTTAAGAAAATATGATAAAACCAAGGAGTTTGTTGAAACCAAGGAGTTTTGTTGAAATTAAAGAGTTTCCATGAGATGAGGAAAACATAAAAAATAATAATAATAAAATAAGGGATGTGTAGGACCAGCTTGAGCATGGTTGGCCGTCTAGGGCCCGGTCCCATGAGTTTTCCCTAATTTTACGTATTATTTCATGATTTGAAGGAATTTCATAATTTGAAGGAAATATCATGAAATCAAGGAATTTCATGGGATTAAGGAAACATGAAAATATAATAATAATAAAATAAAACGTGTGGGGCCAGCTAGGACATGACCGTCTGGCTATGGCCCGGTCCCACGGGTTTCCTTAAGTTTATATTATTTTTCATGGGATCAAGGAAATATCATGCGATTAAGGAGTTTTCATGAGATTAGGGAAATAATAATAAAATAATGAGGAACCATGAGTTGTGGGGCCGGCCGGGATCAAGGCATGGCCGGTTGTCCAATAATCACGGCCCTACAATATTTTCCCTAATTTTATATTATTTCCTCAGTGTGAAGGAAACACCATGAAACTGAGGAGTTTCCTCAAAACGAAGGATATTTGTTCAAATGAAAGGTTTTTCGTGAGATCAAGGAAAATAATAACATATGATAAAATATAGAATTTGGGAGTGGGACTGGTCACGGCATGACTGGCCGGCCGGTGAGCCAGTCCCCTAGCGCCTTGACTATTATTTTATTATTTTCTTTCCTATTTGCATAGGTTCATCGTCTCATCGTATTTTGAAATACTTGTTTGTTCATTCAGGTGTTTGTTAATGCATTATTTGTTGAATACATTTAAACCATTTTGGTCTGGGCTTACTCAAAGGTAACTCAGATGCCCGTGTGTTGAATATTTATCACCAACCCATGGAATTCTGCTGGGAAGAACCATAAATTGAAGTAACGAAATATTATGAAAATATTGAATATTTTCCAGGGATTCAGTTAATGAATCTATTGATTTTGAGAATAATTAATTAATGGCTCTATACTAGTAGGCTCTATACTAGTACGATCGTCTAGGAGCGTTAATTATTCAGTAATTGAGCGATATGAGCTTGTTGAAGCGTCATATTTCTTTCATATAGTCAGGTAAAACATTGTTACATCATGAAGACGTTATTGCTCTATACTAGAAGGAAAGTCGTCTAGGAGCCGTTTAATCTTTCGATTCTATATAAAAGTCGTTACTGAAATTGCTCAGTATTTGTGAGATATGTCGTTGCCTCAGCTGAGAGATTACATATCTATATATACTCTGAGAGACAGTATTCTCAGTCAGAGATTCTCGTGGCATGAGCTTTCATGCTTCCGATAAGAGACATGAGCCTCAATATTCATCTGATTGCTGGATCAGGAATACATATAATTATGGGTTTACGATTTTAGCCTTTGTCGAAAATCCACCATCTACAGTCCCAAAGACCAATATCCAAGTGTGAATCAATTTAAATCAACAACCAAAAGGTCAGATATTCTAATTGATTGAACAACAACCTGTATTATTTTAATTATAAAGATAAACAATATAACGCGGAAAATGAAATAACACAGACCCCAGAATTTTTCTAACGAGGAAACCGCAAATGCAGAAAAACTCCGGGACCTAGTCCAGATTAAACATACAATGTATTAAGCCTCTACATACACTAGCCTACTCAAAGCTAACTTCGGTCTGGACTATAGTTGAACCCCAATCAATCTCACACTGATCCAAGGTATAGTTATGCTCCTACGTCTATGATCCCAGCAGGATACTACGTACTTGATTCCCTTAGCTAATCTCACCCACAACTAAGAGTTGCTACGACCCAAATTCGAACACTTTAATAAACAAATCTGTATCACACACTAAAGTCTACAGTAATAGATAAATTTGTCTCCCACGAATATACGTATGAGTTTTGTTCCGTATTTTGATAAATCAAGGTGAATAGGTACCAATCAATAAAACCAGACTTATATTCCCAAAGAATATCTCAGTTTTATCAATCACCTCACAATAATCTTAATCGACGCGGCGAAAAAAGATATTGTGGAATTACAAACGATGAGGCGAAGTGTATGTGACTACTTTTGTATCTTGCCTATCGAAGATAGAAATCTCAAGCCAATTATTACAATTGTACTCGTATGATAGAAACAACAAGATCAGATCACACGACTATAATAAAAGTAGTATCGGTATGGATTCACAATCCCAATGAAGTATTTAAGTCGTTAACCTGGTTTAGAATAAGAAACCAAAGGTTAAAGGAGAAACGAATCTAACTTAGCACAACTAGTATCACACAAAATGTGTGGGGATTAGGTTTCCCAATCGCTAGAGTTCTCCCTTATATAGTCTTTCAAATCAGGGTTTGCAATCAATGTTAGCTTAGTAACAAAGCATTCAATATTCACCATTAAATGAAAACCTAATTGGTTTCAAGCTAATATTTATCAACCGTTATATCGAAAACATAACTTGTTACACACACATGTAATGCATATTTCTAGGCTTTTGTAACCGTACCCAAACTTGTACATTAGTTGGTTCAATAATAGTCAACCAAATGGTTATCCATATGATAACTTTCATATCAACCATATTCTTCTTCACCATAACTAGTTCAAAAGACTCAAATGAACTAGTTAGAGGGTTGTTCAATTACTTAGATCTTTATGTAATACACAAGACACAATTGAAGCAAAAACGATGTAATTCACTCGAATCGATTCATGAACTATAAAGCCACGGTTTGCAATAAAATTCCTTAGTTTATTAAGATAAGTTCACAAACATAGTTTTTAGACATAACCTACTCAATTTTGCGGACTGGGTTCGCGGACTTAAGTTCCTGGAAGGAGTTCACAAACTCCAGCAGAAATTCTCGGGTCGAGAACTTCCGCCAGTTCGCGGACTGAGTTCACGCACTTCCAGTTTCAGTTGATCAACAAAGTTCACAAACTTTAGTTCAAGCAATAAGAACTTATACATATATGTATTTCCACAACAATGCTTATATCCTCCAATGGTTGTATTGTCTAAACTCTCATTTCAATCATTGAAATATTCTCAGAGGGCGTTATATAGTTTTTATTCAGAAACTATTTTTATTCAAAGCAATTTCCAAAGTGATTGAAACTTAACATGACTCTCGTCACTAGGTAAAGATTAACTTGGCTAAAGCAAAAGATTTACCAACACATATTTCAAGAAATAGATAAGCGACATATACTCAGCTCGAAATACCACATGTGTATAATCTTAGTCTATATAGTAATACGACTTTTGAGTGATTGATAAGTTCAAGTCTCTACATACCTTTTAGTCGATGAAGATCCACTGGTTCCTTGAGTAATCTTTAATCTTGTATGATGATCACCATGGAGTTCTTGAACTAAACTACACTTACTATCCTAGTCCGAGACCTTAGATATAGTTGACTAGAAATCTAGACTTATAGTTTTGATCACTAAAATTGACAAGCATGCTTGAGATAGCAACGCATGCGGTTATAAAAACTTTGACTGCACCTAGTTTGTTTATTCTTGAGAATCTTCTCTTTTGATATAAGATTCACTCACACTAGATGAAAGTATCGACGGGATCTTTATAATTGTTGTTATATCTAAAGACATCTTGTGATAATCCATTGTTAACAGACTCCGTTTAGTGTGTGATTGATCACAAGAGATTCAAGTGGTGTTGAGCAGGTATTCGAAGGCAATAGAAGATTTGAAGACGAAGAAGAATTCTTATTAGTTTTCGCATCTTGTGGATTTAGTGCACAAACCTTGATCGACTGGGATCCAACTAGAATCAATTTATCTTTGATAGATATGATTGATTAGTTTCGTGAGATCGGAATTCTCTATATTTCTCTTTGAGATTTATATTGATTGGGTGCGAATCTAGATTTGACTATTTCAGTAGTTATTGTTTAGATTAATCTAACTAGACAAAAGAGTTTATTAGATTAAACATACGATCATTTGTCAACAACTCATCTTATCTTGTAGCAAGATTGATTAGAGTGGTTACCAAACAGATTCTCCCTTTTCTTCCTGGAATACGATCCAAAGAACTTTTTATTCACGTGCGTTGATAGACACATTTTTGTGTCTAAATTGTCCTCAGTGTCTCTATTATTTGATTTTGTGCTTATTATGGTGTTTTTATGTTTATTCAGGTGTTTTTTGAGAAATACACTCGTGTGGAAAAAGTTACTCGAAAAGTGCTCTTTGGACCCCCCGGAGAAAATTACTAAAGGCACCCTCACTTTGGATAAGGGGAACCTCAGTTGGGCACTTGCTATTCGTACCCCCTGTCTGTTAGGGGGAGTTCATCCCCAACTTTTCAAATTTCAGAATTGGCGGGAAACTGTTGCTGTTAAAGAACATATTAGGGTTTGATTATTGGGCGTGCTAGAAGTAGACTCAATCGCTGAAACTTCATGGTTCGACTTATTAGAGCATCACATGCATGGTATGGTCAATATTTTCGGTTAGAATTGGCTGCATCGTGGGATTAAAGCAAACAGAGCAACACGTACACGAGAGAAGTTTTTCACGGGTTTGCATGAGTTTTGGAGAATTTGAACGTGTTTTGTGCATGTTTGTTGACTCGAGCAACAACCAGGAGCGTGTAAGAAATAAATAAAGAGAGTTTTCATCTGGAAGACGTGTGCAGGAAAATAAAAAGGAAAGAATATCTTCCCGTATCTGGGAGAGTAATTGAGAATTATTCCGGATTGATTGTCGAGATTCCTTGCCACTGTCGAGTATAAAAGAAGTTCTTGGAGGTTCAGAGAAGGGTTACGGAGAGTTTGGGGAGATTACAGAGCTAACAAAGTCGAGTTGGATAAATTTGTTGCTGCTGCCATTGAAGAGAGCTCGAAGAACATTAGACCCTAGGAGACAGTCATTTTGCTACAGTGACAGCGACACTCTTGTTTTATCGTTCTCTGTAACAGCTCGGTTTGTAACAAATATAACTGTTACAAACCCGATTTTCATTATATTTCTCCCATTTTCATCATTTTTAAACACTTTGAGCAATGGAATCAACTTTTGAGCATGTTTCCAGCATGATGATGAGCTAAATCTCCCACAATCAAGGCAATGAGGAAGCTATTTACACATGAATAATTGGTAATTATTTTATGTTCTCTAATTTATTGTAGGTACCGAATATCGCAAGATAATAGTTCACGAGTATCGTAATAAATAAAGGAGAAAAGAGTTATAAAATGATACGATGATAGAAGTAGCACGGAGAAATACGAAGTTTTGCGAGGGTGAAGTAATTTTGCGAGTATGAATTGCGATACTTCGCAATTCATATACAGCTGTATAAGTTTTACTATAAATAGGAGTTCAAATGTAAAATTCGAGAGGTTCTTTTGGTGAGTGTTAGAAAATATCTTAGGAAAGAGAATAGAGAAAGTTGTAACTATTCTAGTTCCATTTAGATACTTCTTTGTAATCAATTGAGAACATTAATAAGAATATTGCTATTCATCATCAAGAACTTCTTGAGTTTTTACTAATTCTATTGAGGGTGTAGTTGTAGGTTATTCTACAACTACATAATTGGCGCTAGAAACAGGGAGGAACAATTCTTGAAAGAGAAAGGGAGATGTTAGAAACATTGAGACAAGGAATCCAAAAAGAACGAATGATCGAAGCTGAAGAACGTGCCAAATTAACAAGACAAAATCAAGAATTGAGGATGGAAAATGAGATGTTACAAAGGATGAAATCTCAAAGTGTTGCAAGATCAAATGTTAGAACAGAAAGAGAAGGACAAAATTCACCGATAATCAATAATGAAAATAATATGCAAGAACAAGGGCAGAATCAAAGTGAAAGAAATCAAGAGAATCGTTTCATTTTAATACCAAACCATGAACAAAGCATGGAGAATTTACGAACAAGACCAAATCCTAGAGAAAACAATCAGAATCGAGAGGAAGAACAGCAACTTATGGAAGAAACTGAGAGACAACAAGCAATACATCAAAACAATCACGAGAATGGAGTAAGAAGACATGAAGAAGTTCGTAACAAACAAAATGTTGAGTATGAAAGAATTAAGAGAAGAATTGTAAATCAACAAACAGAAGTGGAAAGGAATGAACCAAATTCTCGAATCAGAGTACAAGTAAATCAAGAAGAAATAAGTCACAGAAGAAGGAGAAATGAAGAAGAAGAAATTCCTGATATTCGCATGAGAAGAATGAGAAGAATAGAAAGGGAAGAACAAGAATTCCAAGATGCTATGCAACTGAACAATTATGATAATTTAGAAAGAAGATATTTGCAAAATTATGCAAATGAAAACATTAATGAAGAATATGATAGAATGCGAAGGATCGCAAGGGAGGAAGCGCAAGAACGTAGAAGAAGAGAAGCTGCATTAAAAAGACCAATGGATGAGAATTCTGAGGCAAATGCACGAATCTTTCGAGAATTAGCAGAAATGAGAGGGATGATAAACAATAGAAGAGGAGGAGATAGAAGGCAATTAGATGAAGCAATAGAAGAAGCTGCGAGGACTCCATTTACTAGAGAAGTACAATTGGGAGGAATTCCACCAAAATGCAATTTTCCCACACTTACCAGTATCTTTGATGGGACTTCATGTGCTATTCAGCACATTAAAGCATACATAAGATGCATGTTACAATGGGAGAATCATGATGATGTGTTATGCAAGTACTTCGCATCAAGTTTAACAGGGGAAGCTTTAAAGTGGTTCGAAGGGCTCCCTAAGAACACTATTACATCTTTCAGTCATTTGCAAGCAACTTTCCTCGGAGCATATATCACAAATCACTCTTCACGTCTAGGTATTGAAGATGTATTTGGTTTAAAACAAAGAGTGGGTGAAAGTTTGAAGCATTTGGTAAGACGATGGAAGACTATGTGCAGTGATATGGCAGGGCATGTGGATGAGAGATACTTGATTCTGTCCTTCATAAATGCGATGTTCGCGACTGAACAATTGTATTTTCAAATCTTCAGAAGAAAGAATTCCATAATGATGACAGAGTTACGAGAATTGCAAGAAGAATACATTACATTAGAGGAAAAGCAAAACAATATGGAGTCATATCCAGTAGCAAACACTAGCAATCAAGAGGGGGGAGCAAATTTACTTCCCAAAATAATCAATGTAGTAGCATGTACTTCGCAAACATCCTCACAAACTTCTTCGCAAATTTTAGAAGAGAAGAAAATCAATGATAGCCAGCCAAATATGGTAGCAATGGGCAGTAGAGATCAAGAAGAGTATGATAGAGAGAAGAATTTCTATAATAGAATAGGAAATAACCAAATTCCAAGACTAGATCAACAACAAGAAAATTATGGGGGACAAAGGCAAAATTATTTTGGACAAGGGAACCAGAGACAAAATTATAACAACGGTCAAGGAGGTCAAAGAATGGTAAGGGAAGATATAAAGTTGCCACCTTTGAATACGAGTGTAAAAAAGATATGGCAAGCAATTATCCTGGAAGAGAATATACCAACTCCATGGAACATGGGAAAGGAACCACCAATGAGTCCAAGAAGTCATGAATTTTGTTCATATCATCATTTTCATGGACATTCTACAAATAATTGCCATAATATCAAGAGGATAATCTTATGAATGATTGATCAAGGAAAACTAAATCAATTTTTACTTAAGCAGACACAGTCGCAACAATTACCACAGGCTCCAGCCATAACTCGCAGGGAGAACACAACAAAAGAAAAGGGAGAAGAAATCCTACATATAGAAGTGGGGTCGAAAGCAAGGAATGTTTTCTGTAATTCCATTATTCATTCATATAAAACCATAGAGGATTTTCATGATAATGTGTTAAGCATGGTATATGCGAGGGATGGTGAAGGAAAGGAAGTAATGAACATCGCAAAAATTTCACGACTTGAAGAATGGCAGAAACGTGAAATTTCTTTTGAAGCCACTAAAATTCCAGAAGGTTGTAAAGCACATGATAATCCATTGGTAGTAAGATTAGCAATTTACATGAATATGGAGGAAAACGAAGATGATATGGAGGAAGAATCAATTGGTCTTAATAGGATTTTGATTGATACGAGAAGTTCTGTCAATATCCTCTTCTATTCTGCTTACAAAACTATGGGGGGAAAAGATGCAGATTTAATACCTTCTACTTATAGAATTTATGGTTTTAATGGAACTGCCAACAAACCCAAAGGAGAAGTGAGCATGCGAATTCTATTGAGTGGAATGCGAACTGAAATTCTGTTCTGCGTTGTTGATGTCAAATCACCATACAATGCTTTGATAGGAAGACCATGGCTTCATGGAATTCTAGGCGTAGCTTCCACTCTACATCAGTGCATAAAATTTCCTCATATGAAGGGTATTGGAATTATCAAGGGTGATTGGGCTGAGGGAAAGAAATGTTACGATACAGAAGTAGAAGTTTGCGAAGGAAAAACTGCTGAGAAGGAAAATTGGAGAAAAAGAGCAAAGGCTGTGAAAAGAAGTGAAAATTTAATGGCAGAGGATTAAGGAAAAAGAGGATAAAGTTACGATGATAATCATACAAGAAATTTACGATGATAATAAGGGATTGTGATTTGCGAAGAAAGAAGAAGGAAAATAATAAAACAAGAAGGTAATCAGTATGTTTACTCGTGGAAATAAGGTATGTGGTAAAACAAAATTTTTATTTTGTGATAAATTTTACGAATATTGTTTGCTCGCAGGAAATTGGGAAAAGTTACGAATTTCAGAATTTATATTCCGATTAAAATTTCATTAATTTGCGAATAAAAGACCGCAATCTGTGATCAGCCTCCAAAAAAAGAAAGAGAGCCGCATAAAATTTTATACAGGCAAACCTTTGTGGCGTACACCCTAGTTCGCGAAGCTATATTTCGTAAGAGGCAAAGTCCTAAAGTACGTCATTTAAGGGGGTACCTATAACGTGGCTAAGGGTAACCGGAACACCACCAAGGGCCCTTAGTACATGGTAAAAATTTTGGGGTACAACCCAATAATGGGTTACCTATCCGGGTTAGACACCTTGGATTCTCACCTAATCTAACGACATTACGCAATATAAAATGCGGTGTAATAGGATTTAGGTTGGGCGACTAAGGCATATTGTCTTTCCCAAGAAGTGCAGAAAACGATCAAGGCGCCGAGGTACACGGTTGAGTCAAGAGTGCCGGGTGAGGTTGAACCACATCTGCCATTTTTGACAAGTCTTGGCAAATGATGCACTTGGCCCAAAGATACCCCATAGGGTGCAACCTCGTAACTATAAGCCCTATAGGCAAAAAGGATAAGAGGTTGCGATCAAAAGATGGTTGTTGGCAGAACCGGATGGGAAGATCTAACCTTGTATGGTCGATGTACGCTTCCTTGAAGGGGCAATCAGGGGGAAGATAAAGGGCAGCACCCTCCATTAGGGAGATGATACGTGCTATAAGACGCAAATGTCACGAGGCTTCTTGTTTGCGAAAACATAAAGGCTTGTCATATTTGTGCAACAAATGAAGTTCTGCGAGCCTTCTAAAAAAAAAAAAAAAAAAAATAAAGAACTCGCAGAACATAATAAAGAAGTTAAGATGAGATCAATGGGTCACTACATGAAAGTGTAGAGACGTCCTGCGATTTCATCGCACGACGGAAATGTCATGGGGCTTTATGTTCGCAAGAATATTTAGGCCTGTCATATTGTCGCAACAATTCCTGAAGAGGCTAAAATACTATACAAAGAAGTTAAGATGAGATCAATGGGTTTTTTCATGAAAGTGTAAGAACGTCCTGCGATTTCATCGCAAAACGATAATGTCACGAGGTTGTATGTTCGCAAGAATGTTCAGACTTGTCATATTATCGCAAATAATTAATACAAAAGAGGTGGCAAAATAAGACCTTTACTTAGGAAGGCATGATAAGACCACAGAAATTAATGAAATTTATTGCATCAACATCATTAAAGAAATTATACAAGAATATACATTATGAAGATCTGAAAAGAAGACAACTTCGTCAATATCATTGAAGAAATTTTACAAGAATATACATCAAGAAATTTTGAAGAGAAGACAGCTCTGTCAATATCATTGAAGAATTTTTACAAGAAGTCCTATCAAAAAAGACAACATCATTGAAGAATTTTAATGAAGACTTAACAAAAGATGCGATTTTGATAGCAATCAAATACAGATAAGTTCATATTTGTAAAAGTTTACGAGAATTACATACTTCTTATACTTCTCCATATATTGAATATTTCTCCAAAAGATTGAATACTTCTTATAATTCTTCAAGAATATCTCATATTTATTATACTTCTTTAATGGATATTTCATTTGGTGAAAGTTAAATAATCATTATACTTCGTCATATGTTACATAATTATTCACAGATCGAATACTTCTTATATTTCTTCAGTTGGTGAATTGAGTACTTCTAATACTTCTTATATATCTTCATTTGGTGGATCGAGTACTTCTAATACATAAAAGGGAATTGAGTACTTCTAATAATTCATTTGGTGAATTGAATACTTCTAATACTTCTTATATCTCTTCATTTGATGGATTTGGTACTTCTAATACTTCTACAAAGGTATTGTATATGTAGTATACTTATTAAGGATATTTCATATATTTTACTTTTTATACTTAAAAGGGATGATTTCTTATCTACAATCGTAACAAGTTGAAACTTCGTAAGATAAATTGAGGCAGATATTTTAATACTTCAAACAATGTTTAATCATTTAAAGAGAAATAATAGGGGGAAAAGGATATACTAAGCTTTATCTGTGAGTTATATATTATTTCTCTTCATATGATCAAATGGGGCAAATTTAATCAAAGAAAGGTTAAATCATCTTCGCAAAATATCAGATGTACTTCTCAAAAAATAGAATTGTTCGCAAAAAGAAAACCAACAGTAACTAAGGGAAGGAATTCAAAAGAAAGAAAGATAGGAGAGTCAATGATAAATTGAAAAAGGAATATTATCATGCTTCATCAACACTCTGTGCTGGATCTTTAAGATCAGTAGGGTCATTAGCAGCCTTTGACTTTTGTGAGATATCATCCTTGGAAGAATATGCAACAGGGACATCTCCTTGAGGAATAGATTCTTTCTCATCATCAAGATCTTCATCATCACTCTCATAATCGAAATCACTATCAGGCTCACGAGCAACTTCATCGTCAGATATCTTCAGAGGAATAATTTTCACAGGAGGCAAGCCTCTTGATAAGAGAATGTTATTCGTAAAGACTTGAGCTTTCAGATGACTTTCACGAAGTATAGCTTTTTGATGATTGGTATCTTCGATATCTTTGGAATAAGCAAGATAATTGAATCTCCGAGTAGCACGGTCACGAGAGTTGATTAAGCGAGTAGAAAGCAAAGCATTCTTCTTACGAAGCTTGGAACAGGAGGCTTCTAATCCAGCTTTCGCATTACGAAGGTTATTCTCAGATTCTGCAAATAAAACAAAGTTCTAAGAATAAAATTTGTGAGTATAATGAAATTTAAAGATATACCAGAGGCAGTCAAATTTTAATGACTACCTTCTCTTTGCGAAGTAAGAGATTGAGTTAAAGATAGACAACAGTTCTTCATCTGATTCATCGCATTATCAAAACCATCACCAACTAATCCTTTAAGTCGAGATTGAAGCTTTTGATCTTTAGAAAGGAGAAAATTCTTATCCTTTGCAAGTTTGGCATTAAGACTTTTAATGACGAATAATCTTCTTCAAGTTGATTCTTCTTAGCACTCAAGACTATGTTCTTATTAATAAGGGAATTCTTCTCAATAACAAAAGAATTTCTTTCAAAGATCCAAGACTTCTTTAATTCCTCAAGTTCACCTTTCAACAGAGAAAGAAGATTTTCTTGATCGCAACATTTATTCTGAAGAGTTTTTAATTCTTGCGAAGAAACAATCATTGTATTCAAAGACGAACATTTCTCTTCTGATAAGGTTTTGTTCTCTTCTAATAAGGTTTCTATTCTCAAATTAGCTTTAGTTAAGGAAGAAAAAAGTTGAGATATATCATCATTCAAAAAATTTCGATCATATATTAGTTGAGTATTCTCTTGAAAAAGAGCGTCAGAGTTGTCAAGAGCACACGAGTAAAGATTAGATAAATGGGAGAATTGGTTTGAGAGGCTTTCATGCTTGGTTCGATATTCTCGTTGCATCCGATTCATGGTGAAGTACCAATCTTCTACATTTCTGATGGATTCTATAAAGGGGAATGGGTTTTAATGGATGTTTCAAACATATGAAGAATATAAGTAAATAAAAGGGAAAATATGAAGATAGTAATCATACCTTTCAATTCATCATTTCTTTTGCGAAGTATCGCACAGTCGAGAGAATTATTATGAAAATGATGATTTTCTTTACGGAGATCCTCGCATTCTGCTTGAGAAGATTTCAAAGATTGACGAAGCAATTCAATTTATTTTTCTAAGGATTGACGTGAAGAAGAAATGTCTGGATTGACGAAATTATTCAGAACTTCGCAAAACTCATATTGCGAACGAACATTAGTAGACTTCGCAAAGATTTGTCAAAACCTCGGATAACATTCGGAAAGTTGAATAAATTCCATCTCGAATTTCCCGAGGAAGAGGATAAGAATTTGAAGGAATAAGAGCAAGCCGCAAATTGTCCGAGAAATAGCACTCAAAGGATTTGGAGACAAGACAGGTTTTTAAAAGAAGAAGTTGAAGAAATATTTTGCGAGGGTCGTTTTCAGAGAAGAAGTTGAAGAAATATTTTGTGAGGGTTGATCTTGAAGAAGTGTTGATAAATTGACACTGATGGGAGATTGAAAGGTAGGTAATGGAGTAGAGGCAGGAGTGTGTGAAGAAACATTTTCACGAGGAGGAGAGGAAAATTCCTTATCAACTTCAGGAAGGAAATCATCAATCTAATTAATGGTGTGGGTTTAGTTATTCGAGATCTCTTACTAGGATTTGGTTTTTTTTTACAACCCGAGAATCAAAATGTAGATTAAAAACTAAGGCAACAATATATTGTTCAGAAAGAAGGCAAAGTATTTTAACTACCTTTTGATTCTCGATTTTCTTCTTCGTGGATTAAGGCTTGGATTCTTTAGTTGAGATTTCATCCGAGGAGTTATTTTGCCGAAATAAACCAAAGTCGATAACAAATTATAGAGAAATTAAAGAGAAAGAACAAATGAAATGCGCGGAGATAGAAGGAAATTACCTTGGAGAACTCATGAAGATATAAGCAGAAGAAAAAATTGCAGAGAAAACAGGAATAGAAAGTATGAGTAGAAGATAGAATTGCGGAAATAAGAAGAAGAAAAGGAAGAGAATATAAAGGAGTTATATAAGGGAATAACTAGAAAAGAACGGTTACAAAAGACGTGTCAAAATTTTAAAAGACTAAGTAACGGTTATGTTCTCACGATCATTTCTTCTTCGTAGAATTGACATTAGAAGAGGCAAGATGTAGGTACTGAATATCGCAAGATAATAGTTCACGAGTATCGTAATAAATAAAGGAGAAAAGAGTTATAAAATGATACGATGATAGAAGTAGCACGGAGAAATACGAAGTTTTGCGAGGATGAAGTAATTTTATAGTATGAATTGCGATACTTCGCAATTCATATACAGCTTTATAAGTTTTACTATAAATAGGAGTTCAAATGTAAAATTCGAGAGGTTCTTTTGGTGAGTGTTAGAAAATATCTTAGGAAAGAGAATAGAGAAAGTTGTAACTATTCTAGTTCCATTTAGATACTTCTTTGTAATCAATTGAGAACATTAATAAGAAAATTGTTATTCATCATCAAGAACTTCTTGAGTTTTTACTAATTCTATTGAGGGTGTAGTTGTAGGTTATTCTGCAACTACAGTTATAATTCACTCAGTTACTGCTTTTGCAGAGTTCTAAATTGTTTGCATAATTTTCTTAATTAGTTGTGATTCAATTTGATAGGTTATACTTTGTTAAGTCAATTGATAATCTATGCTTAGGGAATACAATTAATATTTGAGAGTGTCTGATTATTTGTGAATTAAGAAAATAAGGGACTTAAAAGATAATTAGAGTTTTGGATTATTTACCATCATTCATTCATGTGTAATAGTGGAATCAGTGTCTTGGTCATTTTTAATATTTTGAAATCAATCTTGAATTAAGTTTTCTTTATTTTGAAGTTTTATTAAGTCTAAAATCTATTGCTTTCACAAGTCTCAACGAACCTATTTACTACAACATTATTGAGAATACATCAATTTTTGGCGCGGCGGACGCAGACTTTTCTTTAGGCTAGAGCTTTTAGATTTTTATTTTTTAGGTTTTTGTTTTTAATTTATTTGTTCTACTTTACGTTTTTGGGTTTTTGTCTTTGCATTACAGATTTTGGAATTTGGAGCAAAATAAAAATTTGCCAAAGCTTTTGGTGAATACTAAAAAGATTTGGAATCAAAGATAGAGCGAAAAGAGCGAGAAAAAAAGAAGAAAAAAAAAATATTTTATTTAGATTGTATTAGGATATCTTATATTCTTGTATTTTTCTTTTTCTTTTGCACTTTATTTTTGGACTTTGGACTTTAAACTTTGGGACATTATTTTTTTTTTAAACCCTACGAAAGGGTAGTATTAAATATAAACTGTTTGCAGAGAAGGACGACGATTACGATATCGCCTCGGCCCCTCGGGTTCGTACATGACATAGGAGTTGTGGCCCGAGTCGACTACAACGGTTCATCCCTCGTCTGGTACGGGAGGTAAGTTTGTCGAAACACTCGTGAATCCCCTATCAGCGAGTTACTGTATTCCTTCGTTTGCATATATGCTGAGGAATTGAAAACGGCTGCTTTAATTTCCTAGTAAAGGGTAAGGACTGGCCTTACAAGATAAGGGTTCGGTTTTCATCACCGTTCTCTTCTTGCCCGCCTTAGGAAAATGATACTTAACGTGAACCTAAGCCTTAAAATTTTAAATAGAACGAGACCGATAGGGTAACGAGCTTAATAGGAAAGTTGTTCGAAAAATATTGGTTACTCTTTTGAGCATACTTTGAAGTTCATGATAGTTTCTATAAGTCGAATGTGCCGCCTTGTAATGCCGGTGAGGCCTTGGGTATCAAAGTTCCACGCAGTTTCCCTCGTCTCTGTTTAACTTACTTTAACTTGAATTGATTCCAGAGAGGTTTGCTCAGATTGTAACGAATTTCTTTTCGAAAGAATAGAAGTTGGTCTAGAAACAATCTAAGTAGAGCCATCATGCTTTTTGTTTTCCAGAAATCAGTTGGTTTGCTGTGGTGGAGTCAGCCTTGTTTGTGTTTGCATATAACCTCCCTTCCTTTTAGGATTTTTGTTTTTTTTGTTTTTTTCTAGTGTATGCCCGAGGTCATTAGATAACGGGCTTGGAAAAGAAACACTATAGGTCGTTTGATTAGTGACAAACCTAGTAGTTCTTCTTGTGAAGATGGGGAGCTCGAAGACTCTTCTTTTGAGAGCCCTGTCTTTGGAAATTTCAGCTTTGAAAACTTAACACTTAGTGAAGAAAGTACTCCTAGTCCTTTGGTAGTGCCAGAAATGGCAACTTTGAAAGCTTTGTTAAACCCAACTAGGACCTCTCGTCCGTCATGTATCAAGTTAGCTGAAACTGAGGAAAATTATGAACTGAAACTTGGGACCCTACAGACGCTCCCAATCGTTTTAGGGAAAGAAAGTGAAAACCCCTATTTTCATATTAGGGAATTTGAGGAAGTTTGTAGTACTCTGAAAATTAAAAACCTAGATAATGATGCTTTGAAACTTAGGTTATTCCCATTTTCCCTAAGAGATAAATCCAAATAGTGGTTATATAGTTTGCCTTCTGAGTCAATTGAAACCTATGACCAACTTACAGCTGCCTTTTTACCGAAGTTTTTCCCTAGGCATAAGACATCGTCTATTAGGAAACAAATTTATACTTTTTCTCAACAAGAGGGAGAATCTTTATATAGGTGTTTGGAAAGGTTCAATGACTTAATAGCTTAATGTCCTCACCATGGTTTAGAAAAGGTTAGGCTTGTTCAGATCTTCTACGCGGGTTTAGATTATTCGACAACAACCATGGTTGAGTCCTTATGCACAGGTGGGTTTGAGAATAAAATAGTTCATGAGGCGATGACATTTTTGAATGAAATCGCCGATAAGACCCAACAATGGGAAAATATTAAGGAACCCCAAAAAACAATTCTTCTAAGTAAAGAAAATGTCAATAGGGTATAAGGATCTTATGAGTCTGATATTAAAATAGCAGCCATAGCCAAAAGGTTAGAAGCCTTAGAATTAGGTCATTCTAGTGGTAGTTGTGGAAGTATATAGCCTTTTTGGGAAGGCAATATTGTTGATGAGCAAGCCAATGCTCTTTATAACAATACTAGATTTGATAATCGTCAAAAGTTTGACCCTTATTCGGAAACCTATAACCCTGGCTGGAGAAACCATCCAAACCTTTCTTGGTCTAAGGGCCAAAATCAAGGTCAGTCTAGTAACTCTTAGGTTCCCCCGGGCTTTGGCTATACTAAGAGTCCTTCATCTCAGGCACCTTTTCAGAACCCTTCAGATAAAAAGATTATGAGTTTAGAAAAGAATCTTGCTTTGCTAACTTGTAACACTGTGCATCTTCAGTAATCTGTTGCTCAAGGTTTAGAAGAAAATAAGAGAATATGTCAGGCTAACTCCCAGGCTATTTCTGACTTGAAAACCCAGGTTAGTCAGATAAATGAATCTTTGAGAGAAAGAGGTAAGTTTCCTAGTCAAACTTAACCCAACCCTAGAGGAATTGATGAAATAGGTGAAAGACCATCCGATCATGTGAATGTTATTAAAACCCTTAGGAGTGGAAGAGTCATAGAAAACAAGGTTGCCATGCCTGATAGTGAACATGTTGTAGTTCACCCTTCTGAACCAGAAACCGAAGAGAATGATAGAGTCTCTAAGGAGATCTATGAGGTTCCTAATTGTAGATGGGGCAAAACGATTTTCTGGTTTTTACGGAATTGAGGAGACGACCGTACGGAGGAGACTCCTTGAACCGAGCGAAATGTTCAACCTCACACAGATGTACTGTAAGAAGGGAATTCTTTGAATTTGAGATATCAATCAGTAGTACTCTGGCCTAAACCAAGACAATGGTCGTTCCAGAGTAAATTCGGTCACAAAAGAGGATGGGTCGATCTGTAGGAGGGAAGCTGAGAAATGTGTGGAATCAATGGTAATCAAAGATTGTAGGTGTGTTGAGAATTCTGAACATGATAAGTTCTGAATGATTGAAATTGCTCAGTTGAGAGCAATTGCTCAATTGATGAGTTGTTGATCTCGTATTATTAGTGAGACGTGAAATCATTATATATCCAATCATGATTCAGAGACTTATTTATATTGCTGGAATTAAAGATACCATGATCCCATGAAATGTGATAGTGGATGGAATCAAAGAATAGGGAAATGGAAATCATGTTTAAAACCAGTTGCTCATCGTGCGGAGACTTGGTTGATTTTCCATCCACTCCTTTGTTAACTCATTCAACTGATTGCACGACTTGCTCACATTCCCTCGTGTGTATGAACACACGTGCCGTACATCGCCAGACCAAAACTCTAGTAAATATCCCCCTGTAACATGATTGTCTCATGTGATTGTGGAGTCTGCAAAGAAGACTTGTATTTAGTTAGTCAGTTGTTGACTTCATGACTTCATGGGACGATGAGTCCTTGTATTGTGGAGTCGAACGTGGTTTGGAAATGTTCTGATACTCATGAATTGAACATGTCTGTTGAGACAGAGATATAATGTGTGAATAAGTTAACGTGAGTAAATATTGCTCATTCGATGAACTGTTGAATATTGATAGTTGAACGAATATTCTTTGGTTTGAGCAAGTATTGCTCATCTGAGCAAATATTGCTCGTTTGATGAATTATGGTAGCATGTCCAAATAAAATATTAAATTAGAATACTGGTAATTGAACCGAGTATGATAAATAAAATGTTGACCACGGGATCAATGTAAAATTATTAGCGTTTGAATCTGGAATCATTAACCTTGAACTCAAAACCCTAATTTAATCAATTGATGATTTACTGACGGTTTATTAAAAATTAAACATGGAGTGAAGAGTACCAGCTACAAGGGATTATGGGTTGACCTTGTAGCGCCTAGATGCTTACGTGATAAAATATCAAGGTCTCCTGAAGACTAGTTGATTTGATGAAAGGATGATTAAATGTTGGTTTAATCATTTATTAAGAAAATGCTCGTCTGAACCTTAGGTGATAAAACCTAATTAATTATGAAGATATGAGGGACCGACCAAGGGGTCATGAAACTGTCCCTGGGTGGTCACGGGATCGACTGACGATCATCTTATGAAGTTCCAAGTTGTTTGGAAGAGTTTTGGACCTAATACGTGCAATTGCGCAAATTAGGTCAAATTGTGAAAATACGCGGGACCGAATTCTTGAAATCCAAAGAGACAACTTTGGTTGGTCAAGGTAACATGCTCACGTCACCAAGGTGTTCGTATCTCAGTTCTGAGAATTTTGATACTTTCAGATGTGCATTTGAGCAATTTGAGAAAATATGAAGAAATAAGGGATTTTTTATAAAACCGTCAAAACCTTCATGAGATGAAGGAAAATAATAAAAAAATAAGGAATCATGAAGTGTGGGACCGGCCATGGCCAAGGCATGGCCAGGCGGCCAGAGAGTTCCTCAAACATTATTTTCCTATTTTTTATAATATTTTTCATGATTTTAAGGAAATATGATAAAACCAAGGAGTTTGTTGAAACCAATGAGTTTTGTTGAAATTAAAGAGTTTCCATGAGATGAGGAAAACAAAACAAAAATAAAAAATAAAATAAGGGATGTGTGGGACCGGATTGAGCATGGTTGGCCATCTAGGGACCGGTCCCGTGAGTTTTCCCTAATTTTATGTATTATTTCATGATTTGCAAGAATTTCATAATTTGAAGGAAATATCATGAAATCAAGGAATTTCATGGGATTAAGGAAACATGAAAATATAATAATAATAAAATAAAACATGTGGGGCTAGCTAGGGCATGACCGGCCGGCTATGGCCGGGTCCCACGGGTTTTCTTAATTTTATATTATTTTTCATGTGATCAAGGAAATATCATGAGATTAGGAAAATAATAATAAAATAATGAGGAACCACGAGGTGTGGGGCTGGCCGGGATCAAGGCATGGCCGGTTGGCCAATAATTACGGCCCCACAATATTTTTCCTAATTTTATATTATTTGCTCAGTGTGAAGGAAACACCATGAAACTGAGGAGTTTCCTCATAATGAAGGATATTTGTTCAAATGAAAGGATTTTCATGAGATCAAGGAAAATAATAAAATATGATAAATTATAGAATTTGGGCGTGGGACTGGTCATGGCATGACTGGCCGGCCGGTGAGCCAGTCCCCTAGCGCCTTGACTATTATTTTCTTTCCTATTTTCATAGGTTCATCGTCTCGTCGTATTTTGAAATACTTGTTTTTTCATTCAGGCGTTTGTTAATGCATTATTTGTTGAATACGTTTACACCATTTTGGTCGGGGCTTACTCGAAGGTAAATCAGATGCCCGTGTGTTGAATATTTATTATTAACTCATGAAATTCTGCTGGGAAGAACCATAAATTGAAGTAACGAAATATTATGAAAATATTGAATATTTTCCAGGGATTCAGTTAATGAATCTATTGATTTTGAGAATAATTAATTAATGGCTCTATACTAGTACGATCGTCTAGGAGCGTTAATTATTCAGGAGTCAAGTGATATGAGCTTGTTGAAGCATCATATTTCTTTCATATAGTCAAGGAAAACATTGTTACATCCTGAAGACGTTATTGCTCTATACTAGCAGACAAGGTGTCTAGGAGCCGTCTAATCTTTCGATTCTATGTAGAAGTAAATACTGAAATTGCTCAGTATTCATGAGATATGACATTTCCTCAGCTGAGAGACTACATATCTATATACACTATGAGAGACAGTATTCTCAGTCAGATATTCTCATAGCATGATCTTTCATACTTTCGATAAGAGACATGATCCTCAATATTCATTGGAATCGGTGAGAGACTCGGCGACGGAATCAGTGAAGACTCGTTCATTAAATTCGTAAATTTCTTGGTAATCAATTGAAGTTCATTTAATTCAGGTGATTTCTCTCTGTTAAACTGATGATTGGTGTTAGTTTTTCAGCCGTTTTAATTTCATTTTATGTCTGAAAATCCTTTGTTACGTGGATCTTATTTTGGATCTAATACTGAAAATTTGAGTTCCAAATCTTTTCCATCAACAATGAATTCAGAAGAGCCTCCGTCTCTTTTTATCCCTGATGAAATTATTGAAGATAGTTTAAATGAATGGAAATTTAGTTTGATTGGTAGACTTGATTTTGTTAAATTGAAGATGAATATAGCAGCTACTGCTCTAAAACAACAATGGGCTGTGAAGGGTTCTCTACAATTTATCCCCCTGGGTAAAGGTTTCTTCATCATCAAATTAGACAATGAAGAAGATATAAATCTTATTTGGAAAGGTTTATGGATGGTGGATTCTCGAACCCTGAAACTAAGAGCATGGGAACCAAATTTCAACCCAGATACTCTGAAAACCTCTTCATCTTTTATTTGGATTTCATTCCCAGGGCTAAGTATAGAATACTGGAAGGAAAGCATTCTCCTACAAATGGGTAGTAAATTGGGGAGAGCAATTAAAGTAGATGAAGTTACTTTAAAGAGAGAAATTGGATACTATGCTAGTGTCCTTGTTGAAGTTGATTTTGCTAAATTTATTCCTAGCAAGGTGGTTGTAGAACACAAGTATGGGAAATTTGAACAAGTTGTGCAAATATTAAAGAAGCCAAAATGCTGTCACCATTGTTCAATTATAGGCCATTTAACTGCTGAATGTAGAGTCATAAGAAATACAAATGCAAAATCTGGTAGCCAGCAAGAACCTATGATTGCAATGCCAAAGAAGCAATGGAGACAAAAGCCTATGCAATCCAATCAAATTTTTGATATATGTTTTACCCCAGCTGAAAAAGAAACAGACCATATCATAGAACATATTCAAGATCATATTCTAAATGATAATGATAGAATTGATGACACTATCCCCCCTATTCAAGGTGATTCTTCTTCTGGGAGATTTCATATTTTGCAAGATCAACCAGAGGAATTTAGAGGTTCTTTAGATTCACATGAAGACTTTACAGTGCTTCCTGTGGACAAGATTATCACAATGGTTTCCAATGCTACATCTATAAATAATGTGATACATATTAAGCCTCCTATTGGTCCCCCAGTGGTCAATTCTGCTTCAACATCATCTCAGGTTAATATCCCAGATTCAAATGAGAAGAATGATCTTTCTGCTTCAAAAAACAAAGAAACTATATTCCATGAGAAACATATTGATACTGAATCTACTACTGGTACTCATAACCCCAACTTTTGTGTTGATCAAGGAAGAACAAAATTGGGTAAAAAACCAAATGTAACAACCAGAAATTGGGCTGGAAGTTTGACTGCTAATGTAAGCATAAATGCACAAGGTAAGAGAAGTACCTCTTCTTCTCACCCTTCTTCTAAATGAAAGTTCTATACAGGAATTTGAGAGGCCTGAGAAGAATTAAGGCCAAGAATAAGTTAAGAAGTATTATAAAAACTTTTTGTCCTTCTCTAGTTATTTTAGCTGAGCCAAAAGTATGGGCTACTTCAGATTTCATTAAAAAATTAAGACTTCAAGGTATGCACTATCAGATTATTCATAATTCATATGAAGAGCATAAAGGAAATATTTGGATTTTATGGAATTCCTCAATAAATACTCCTAAAGTCCTATCTAGTACTAAACAAGCAATAACAATGGAAGTAGGAGATGTGGTTATTACTGGTGTTTATGCTGCTACACTCACACTAAATAAAAGGTCACTTCGGCAGGATTTGGAGAAAATAAATGATTTGAACAAGCCTTGGCTTGTAATTGGGGATTTCAATACTATAACAAGTGTTGAAGAGAAAATTGGTGGACTACCTCCTCTAAGGATAGCTATGAAGGAATTTACAGATTGTTTGAATAACTGTGGCCTCATTAAAGCTCCAAAAACTGGAGTAGATTTCTCATGGTGTAATAACAGGGCAGGAAAAATGAGAATAGTTTGCAACTTAGATAGAGCAGTTTTTAATGACAAATGGATGGAAATATATCCAAATTGGGGTTACAAAGTTGGTACAAGAGGCATATCAGATCATGGTGTATTATATGGGACTAATGCAGAAATTCCAAAACCAAAAAATGTTCCTTTCAGAGCTTTGAAGGTATGGAAAAATCACCCTGATTTCTTGCATCAAATTCAACTATCTTGGAATTCAATGATAAGGGGTAATCCAATTTTTGTTTTTATGAGCAAACTTAAAGTTTTGAAAAAAGATATACAACACTGGAATTGGAATGTCTTTGGAGATGTTACAAGAAAACTGAAGTAAGCTGAAGATCAGATTTTACAAGCAACCATTCTGTCATACAAAAATCCTAATGATAAGATTCTGCTGAATAAGCTAATCACAGCCAGGGGTGTACAAGAGGTCATTTTGGAGAAGCAAAGAGAAATCAATCAGAAAAAATCAAGAATTAAGTGGCTAAAAGAAGGTGCATCAAATTCAAGATTCTTTCATGTTAATATGAAATTAAGACAAGCTCACAATGCTGTAGTTGAATTAGAAGTTCCCAATGAAAATATAGTTGCTGATCAACAAAAAATTGCTGAGATTCTAGTGACTCATTTTGAAGAAAAGTTTAAATTTCAAGAAGTTTGCTCTGTCCCTGACATTTTTCAAGATATCCCACATTTAGTGACTGAACAGGAAAATTTGGTCCTAGATTCAGTTCCATCTGAAGAAGAAGTGAAACAAGCAGTCTTTGAACTGGATCCTGATAGTGCCCCTGGTCCTGATGGGTTTGTAGGGTGGTTTTATAGACATGCTTGGAAAATCATTGGGAAAGATTTAGTAAAATCCATTCAATACTGCTGGAGAGGAGGCTTTATTCCACAAGGCTTTAATGCAAATTTCTTACTCCTCTTACCAAAAGTCAAGAGTGCTAAAAAGGCTGCACAATTTAGACCAATTGGATTAATGAACTTCATCTTTAAAGTTATTACAAAGATAATTTCCACAAGATATGGTAGCATCATTCAGAAGATAGTGTCCCCCCAACAAGGAGCATTTATAAAAGGAAGGAATATCCAAGAACAAATTGTTCTTGCATCAGAGTTGGTGAATGAGATAAACATCAAAAGAAGGGGATGCAACTTAGGTCTTAAAATTGACATCTCCCAAGCATATGACTCTCTCAGCTGGTCATTCTTATTTCAAGTTATGAGAAAAATTGGTTTCTCTGAAAAAGGAATTTCATGGTTACACACAATACTAAAGTCTGCAAGAATATCTTTACTCTTAAATGGTGGTCCTGTAGGATATTTTCAAGTGGGGAGAGGCCTTAGACAAGGTGACCCATTATCTCCTCTCCCTCTTTGTGATAGTTGGAGACTGTTTGAGCAGAATAATAACAAAAATGATTCAATCAAGACAACTTCAGCCTATGGTGTCAAAGAATGGGGTACAACCTTCACACATTTTTTTTGCAGATGACATATTTATTTTCTGTAATGGGGACAAAAGGAATGTTAGAAAGCTAATTTCAAACCTTCAAGACTATCAAGCTGCATCAGGACAAGTAGTTAGCCTTGCTAAAAGCAAGTGTTTTATTGGTGGCACCAGTGAAGTGAGGAAACATCAAATATATGCTGAATGCAATATTCCTCTCTCCTCTTTCCCAGATAAATATCTTGGTGTTATGCTAACTCCAGGTTGCATTAAATATCAGCATGTTTGGAACTGTGTGGAGCAAATACAAGGGAGCTTGGCAGGCTGGATGGGTAAATTATTATCTTTCCAAGAAAGACTGATTATAGTAAAGCATGTTTTCTGTAGTATCCCAATTTACTGTATGTCAGTATAAAAATAGCCTCAAAGAGTATTAAAAGAATGTGAGCAGATTATAAGAAATTTTCTTTGGACTGGTGACCCTGCAAAGAAAAAAACTATTACACTGAAATGGGACAAATTATGCTCTCCATTGGAGGAAGGTGGTCTGGGTCTGAGAAGACTAGAAACAATAAATAAGGCTCTACTTATGAAATTATGGTGGAAAATTCAGAATGGCACAGAAGAGTGGGCTAGATTCTTTCAAGAAATTTTTTTAACCAAAGATGGAGAGTGGATTAAATACTATAAAAAATCATCAATTCTGCCTGGTTTGAAATGGATCTCAGATGAGGTAAAATGTCATACAAGATGGCTAGTGGGTGATGGTGAAAATATCTCCTTTTGGAAAGATACATGGTTAAAAGAAAAACCTTTATGTGAATTACATCCTGAGAATGGTTATATGGCTCAGTTCCCTGATTTGAAGGTTAAAAATATTTTATTGGAAGGTGAATGGGTAAT
Source organism: Papaver bracteatum (assembly GCA_023529315.1). Classification (NCBI taxonomy): domain Eukaryota; kingdom Viridiplantae; phylum Streptophyta; class Magnoliopsida; order Ranunculales; family Papaveraceae; genus Papaver; species Papaver bracteatum. The sequence goes on along the minus strand of JAJJWX010002427.1, from coordinate 2,233,540 downwards.
TCCAAATGAACTTTTAGAAGTAATCTCAGTAAATGAACTACCTATAGTGAACATGGAAAAGGACAGAAGGGTGTGGAGTGGTAATCTTACTGGAAAGTTCACTATTGCCTCTGCTGTTGAATGCATAAGGAATAAGTACCCCAAACTTAAAAGGCCATCCCAGGTATGGAATCATTCTATTCATCCTAGTATCTCCAGTAATGTATGGAAAATAGTCAATGGTATTTGCTCCACAGATGAAAAGATGAAAACTAGAAAGTTTCAATTGGCCTCAAGATGCTATTTTTGCAACAAAAAAAATGAGGAATCTATGGATCATATTTTATGGAACTGCAATTTCAGTGAACTCATCTGGAAATGGTTGGGAGGTATGTTCTGTTTTAAAACTCCCAGTTCCTTTGAAGAAATTCTTAATCTTGCAAAGCATAGAAGCCCTGCTGTTAAAGAAATCTGGAAAATAACTGCATTCACTTTACTCTGGGAATTGTGGTTTCAAAGAAATAGGTGTGTCTATGAGGAAGAAGTTATTAACATACACACTATCAAAGCTAGAATATTGAAGTTTACTACTGACAGTGAAGTAAGAATGAAACAGAAAATGTGGAATACTGCATATGACCTGCAAATCTTGAAACACTTTGGAATGAAATGCAGAAAGACTAAAAACTTGGTAATCCAGGAAATATTCTTTTCTTTACCACAGAATAATCAACTTCTACTTTGTTGTAATGGGGATTCAAGGGGGAATCCAGGCTTATCAGGTTATGGATTTATTGCAAGGAATAGTGTGGGAGACTATGTGATAGTTATTGCAGGAGGTTTAGGAATTGCAACAATTTTTTTTGCAGAGATTATAGAAATATTATGTGCAGGGGAATGGGCCATACAAAATGGTTATAGAAGACTCTTGTTCAGATCAGATTCAAAAGCAGCCATAACAGCATTTAAAAAATCTAAAGTCCCATGGTTTGCAATCTCTAGATGGAAGAAAACATGTCAAAGTGTAAGTGAATTGGAATTTGTTCACAGCTATAGGGAGATCAATTTTTCAGCAGATGACTTAGCAAAAAAAGGTGCAAACATGCAGAGTGGCCATCACCAAATATACAACAGCAAACCAACATTTCTAGGAGCATTGGAATCTGAGGACAAAACATATTATAGGTTCTGTTAGTTTGTTTTACCTGTTTAGATAATTTTTGTTCTTTATTTTTGAACTGGCTATTGTAATATGTAACTATATTTCTGGTTATCAATAAAATTCATTATTAAGCAAAAAAAAAGCCTCAATATTCATCTGATTGCTGGATCAGGAATACGCATAAGTATGGGTTTACGATTTTAACATTTGTCGAAAACCCACCATCTACATCAGCACTGAATGGTGATTTTCCGGTCACAAACAATATAAGTAATTGAACTTAGTCATCATATAAGACCTTACCGGATTTTTGATAGTACGAGCAAACCACGACTTGAATGAAGATTCCAGTGGCATGATAGAGCATCGTTTAACGAGCATAAATTGGTGTTGAACCGCTGGTTTGGACGACGGGACCTTGGTCGTTTTAGGACTCGCGTGCCGAGCCTAATAAGGAAATCCTTATAAAATTAGGTTTTGGAAATAAAATTTGATATAAAAAGAATTTATCTTTTTTTTTTTATTTATTTCTTCTTCACACGACCAATGCTTCATCACTCCTTCATCACCTTCACGCCAAGAAGGAGGAAAATTTTCGCCGAAGTTTCCAGCGCCGCCGACTGGCGCCACCACCATCCGACCGGCGCCGACCAAGTAAACACAAATTATTATTTTTTGCTGATATTTATGAGTTATATGAATTGTTCATATCTTGGCCATGATAAAGTTATACACATGTGTATATATGAGTGTAGGTTTCGTCGAAAACCCTCGTTTTTGAAACGTATGTTCTTTGATCGTTAGTTTTGAAAATTAATAATAATCCCTGATTTAGAAGAGATTTTTCATTATATATGTAAATATAGGTCCAGTGATAAAACTAAGTTTATGATCTTTCATGTGAATCAAAGTTTTATCATGAAAAGATGAATTTTCGCGAATACAGAATAAACCCTCGTTTTAAGGAATGACGATGATACGAAGGAATTTTTTTGTTTATATATATATGAACTTGTGTCCAGTGATAAAATTTTGTTTATGTTCTTTCATGTAAATTAAAACATTATCTTGAAAAGGTGTGAGCTTTCACAAAACTGAAATAAACCTTCGTTTCAAAGAAAGACAATCGTACGAAGGAAAAGATATATTTTTTTATATATATAAAACCATGGCCCGTTCATGGATTTCTTTTTTTTTATGAAACTGTGGACCATCCCACGAATTTTATTTAGTGAGCCTTGCTCACATCAAAATATTTTTTTACGTGAGTTAATCACGCATATATATTTTTATGTATATAAATATAAATCAAAACTTGAGTTTTGTGTAGTCGTTAGAAGTAAACCATTATTTATGATGAAATAATATTTCAATTTTCATAATTCCATGATGAATGTTCATGTAGTTAAAATATTCATGATTTTATGAAAAATCTGAGTTTTTTGCTCATCTTTTATAGGTTCGAAGAAGCAAGCAAGTTTTTGAAGTGTTTAACTCTTACGTTGTGATCACTTTTAGTGGAATCATAAAAAGGTAAGAGTTGAGAATTACCGGTTTGCAGATGCTCGCATGAGCATTTTTTCAAATTACTTCATCCCATTGATGTTTGCATCTAATATGAATGATATACTGAAGCGGAACATTGTGTGAATGTTACAACTACTTTGCAAGGATGTCTGATTCCCAAGCCAATGATGCTTCCAGAGATGATATGTGTGTGGAGAATGACGCTTCCAGGGAAGATTCACACATAGATGATGATGCCTCTAGGGATGATTCATGCACAAAAGAGACTTTCATTGGTGAAGAAGAGACTCCTGGAATCAAGAAGTTCCAAACATAGAGGATGCCTTCTTCATAGATCAGGGGCCTGAAAAGAGTCTCAAAACTCCAGCATTTCGTCTTCTGATAAATCCCAGAGAGGTTACTCATAAAAAATTTGTGACTCCTCATGCAGCTATTCGGTTCTGTCTTGAACGAGGATATTTTTCTGCATCGATTATTAAATTCAAGCTTTCTCGACGGCCCTTGGAAAAGTTTTCTGGATAGGCGAGGTACATGTTGGGTTTTCCTCGTGTTCGAGCTAAACTGCATGATGCAAGAGTAATACGAGTCATTCAAGCTTCTGGAGATTCATTCATTTTTCATGATGCACGAGGTATTGTAGATTTACTTGCTCGATGGTGTATTCCAACTCACTCTTTCATATGCAGATGGGGAGAGTTTTCCATTACTTAAGAAGATGTAGTTGCTTTGTTACATCTTCCAATCATGGGGAATCTTCCAGAAAATCTTTCTTCATCAGAGAAAGTTGCCCTCTCTAATATCTTGACAACCACGATGGAAGAGATCAATAAGGCTTCTGGAAGCAAAGGTTGTTATGCTCATTGGTTAATACACTGGTGTCCAAGAGATACTCCTCTGGAGTGGCCTGTTGACGATACGTTATCTATTGCTGCTTTCTTGTGCTTATGGCTGTCTAGAGATGTATTTGAAGATGCTGGAAATTTGTTGAAGCCATTTGTAATTCCTTTTGTGATCAAGATGGCTCAGGGTGAGCAACTCCTAATAGGTAGCTTTTTCCTGGGTTCTTTGTACTCTAACTTGGACTCCTTGATCATGGACTCTAGTATCTCGAACGGTTTTATGAAGATTGAGTGTTATGCTAATACAATGTTTCTTTAAGCTTGGATGTAGGAGCACTTCAAGAGTTATGCACCTATTCCACGTACCATTTTACAAGGATTGAATATTGATGCTCGCCATGTTTTCTCTGAGAAAGCTAATGCCAAGATCATGCGCTGGTCCACAAAGCAACCTCGGCTTAAGACCCGCTTTGTTGATGTCCTGGATCGTGAATCTGAATTCACCTTCCACCCATGGGTATCAGTTCCTGCTTACATATCTCAGTTGAGAACTTTTAATGATGAAGAGAGCATGACTTTGAAATCTGGTGCTGATTTGGACGACGGTGAGAGAGCTTTTATGCTAAGTTGTACTCCCAGTTACCTAATATCCATAATGCATGGTGAATTCTCAGTGGAAGAATACAATATTGATAGAGCATCTCAAAAAATGGGTATGGATCAGTGTGTTCCGACTTTTTGAAGAAGAAAACCCTCAGTTGATCAGCTCATGACCCGTCTGGACCGCACACATGTGGAAGGAAGCGAATTCTGGTTCCCCAGTTCTGAGAGAGTTTCATATGTAACTCCGGGTTACATAAACTTTTGGGATCAACATCAACCTTTAGTGAAGGAGCCTCCTTCTCCTAAGATGATTGATATTAGAACAAGATTGAAGCATTTCCCTGGTAGTGATAAACGGAAAATGTCTCCAGGATGTTCACAAGTAAGTATTTTATGAAGTCTTCATAAGATTATGATGATTGTAATTTGATCATTGCATCAAAATTTCTTTTCCCGGGGCAGTCATAATGTAAGACCGCGAATTGATGTAAACCTCTCAGAGGTTGAAGCAACTGTTCATGGCGGAGAAGGCAGGAGCAAGAATTACAAGATGTTACCTAACACCATAAAGTCCCCAGTGACTTGTTTGGTGAGTTATTGATCTTTCATTCATCATGACTTCTTCTCATCCGCGTAATTAGGATTTTGAAGCCAACTTTTGCTATTCTGTTGCAGAATTTTACTCCATCGAGTATTGACGGTCTTCAGTTCTCTGCTGCTGGGCAGACGGTTTCTGACTTAGGTGTTGAAAAAGGATCTGAAGTAAGTATTTCTTCATATAGCAAATTATGATGCTTAGTAAATAAAATGCTAATTGTTGAGAATATATCCAGGAGGATGTTTCCATGGAAGTGGAGAGTACTGGTGACGCTCGTTCAAATAATGGTGATAAAGAAATCTCTCAGAGTTCAAAACCGAATGAAAGTAATGGTGCTGTCGATGTCGGCGTGAGCAATTATGGTTCTTTGAACGCTTCGGAGACCACCCAAGTAAGTATTTCCCTTGTAATTTATCCATAGAAGCATAAACTTGCTGTTTTATGAGTGAATGAATGAGAATGAATGCGAATATATGAGAAGTTTTTCTGAAAATACGTCACCAGAAAATTCAGAACTCAACCTCTGAGCAAAAACACCGTAAAAACTTCGTCTGATGTCAGATTTTAGCGATCCACATATGTATCCTAATGCCCTGGAAATTTCCTAGCTTTTTCAAAGAAGATTTTCGAGTTTTGATCCTGTTTAGGAGTCAAAATCGACGAAACAGTAAACATCCAGGATATTTTCAGCTGTCATGTAGTCCAGAGTTTCGACCATAACCTTTTGCTCGTTCATCCGATTCTTATGAAATTTTGATATGTCGTAGATAACATCAATACTAAGATAATGGTGTATAAATAAACTTTATATTCTTCACTAATTTCTCCCAGTTTATCATCTTGTACATGGAAGTGTAAAATGTCTCCAGGTGGGCTTGTTGTAAAACGAGTTCTTGCGACTTTCATGTTATTTGCTGACGTATAGCATGTATAATAAAGAATTTTGGTGATGCTAGACCACTTGTATGCTGTATTTCATGACTTATTTTCGTTTTATACATATATGGTCCTAATCTCATGTAATCTTCGTATTAGGTGGAAAATACCGAAGTTGAGAATGGAGGAGCCAATAATGATAAAACAAGCAACCCTGGGGCTATCGATAAATAGGAAACCATCTCTGCACTTGAAGGCCATGAGAGTGTTGTTGCTGGAGTAATTAAGGAGACTGAGACTTCGATTGTTGTTGCTTCAGTGGTGGAAAGAATTGAGTCGTCAGTAGAAGAGACTGAAGAAACTGTTGTTGCAGAGGTTTCTCCAGTAATTGAAAACTGTATAGTGGTGCATGAATACCCAAGTACATGAGTTTCTTTTGATCCCCCATTTGATGCATCACTCCCGTACCATGAGCTAGTTGGTGGATTCAACGTTCCCGTTGTATATTTAGGCTTATATGATAAAATATGGAGGAAGTTCGGCCACATCGTCGTCACTAGAGACCCAAAGCGTGCTTATTCTTTGACAATGCAAGTAAGTGTTATCTTGCGTGTTGTAAATGATATATGCACTAGGGAAAGAAATATTGTGACTCCAGATGTAATCTTTGATTGGGAGTTCAACTTGGACAATTCTGAGAGACTTTGCTTCAAGGTGAAGTGGCTTCGTAAGAAGATGAATGCTATCAAGGATTCATGTGAAAATAACATACCTTTTCCCAATGATGCTATGATGGAGAAGGAAGAAAAAATTGCCAGGCTGACTAAAGAGCTGGATATGGAGAAGGTGGCCTTACAAGCTTTGAAAGATGCTGAGGAGCAAAAATATTTCTTTGCTTATTTTCTTTGATTCCTTTTCATAATCTCTTGAACTTCTGAACTTATGAGAGATGTGAGGTTTTATTTCTGGTTTTGATTGATTTTGGTAGATGATTGAGGATTTTCTTTGGATTTGGTAGAGATTTTCTTTAAGTAGACTAAATTTTGATAAATTGCTGGAATTAAATTATTAAATGCAAGTATTGCAAACATTTTGAAATACAATGAAAGAAAACTCTAAATGCCAAATATTTTGGACGTTGTGCCCAATACTTCAAATATCCGAATCCTCAGACGTCAAAGGCCTTGAGACAATTTTTGTGTATCACGCCCACACTTTCCTTGTTATCCATGTTGATCAACCTGTAGTATCCACAAACAACAGACTTAGAGACCATGAATGGTCTTTCCCAATTGGAACTTTTTGCAGAACGGGAGTTACGCTTAGTCGCTTTGAGAACTAAATCTCCTTCCTGGAATTTGTTAGGCTTGACCATCCGTGCTCTGAATATCTTTTGCTGATTCGGAATTCCTCATGTAGTGGAGTTCCATGGCTGTGGTTTGTATGGACACTCATGTAGAGGAGAGTATTTGATATACTGTTTGTCATGCTTGGCTTTATCTTCAGCAATAAACTTTTTGACGGCATGCTCATTTGGAAGAAGCTCCGAACTCAACCATTTGGTGAAATATTGTTGAGGTAAGATTATCCACTCGTAGCATTTTGCAATTGCTAAGTTGTTGGTGGAGTAAAGTCCTTGGACCAAATAAGCATATCTGAAAACTGATAATATGGACACATGAGGAGGAATAAGACTTTCCTGAGTACGAAACATTTTGATGAAAGAATTTGCATCTTCTTCAGGATTTTGCGTTAGCTTCGTCAGGGCTATGACCTCTTTCAGATACTTGAATCATGAAATGTCTTCCTTTTCTTCTTCCGAATCAGAGGTTTCTTCAACAGAGAGATGTGCAATTGAAGGTGTTGGTGTTACCTTTCCAGCATGAATCCATGCTCGTCCAAGGACCATGTCATATCCTGGATCCTCTCGAATTATGTAAAATTTTGTTTCTGTCTAGCCTGAGTTTATGTTCACATTGATAGTGATGTGTCCATAAGCATCTCTGGGTATTCCTTCATGATCTGTGATTATTACTAGAGCATGAATGGCTTCTTGTGGTGTGATACCAGCAGCTCTGAGAGTTTTCAGAGGGATAACATTAACAGCGGTGCCAACATCAATCAATGCTTGTTTGAAGTCGTTTCCCTTGAGACGGACTATGGTGAGAAGTCCCCAGTCGTACATTTCTTTGTTTGTTGTTGAGGATGGCTCAGGAAATGCTTCTTGAATCAATAAACGCTTTCTTGACACAATGTGATTCAGTGCGGTTAACATGTCTCCCCTTTGAGCCTTTGATAAGTATAACAACTCGCATACATGTTCGATTAAAGATTGAACTGCTTCTTTGACAGGTGGTTCGGAGAGAGTGAAAGTTCTGAATGGGAGAGGATCTCTGTGCACTCATTCAGTCCCCAAGTTGAGCTCTCCTGCCTCGACCTTTTCTTTAAATATGCGCTTCAAAGTTCTGCAATCACTTGTTGGATGGTTGACGAACCTATGGAAGCGACAGTAGCAAGGATTTTCCATGGCTTCTTCAGTTGGTTCTTTCTTTACATAAGGCAGTTTGATTGCGCAATCTTGAACCCAGGCATCTAGAAGCTCAATAAATTCCTCAATGGAGCAGGGGAATCAGATGCCTCTGGATCAGCTTTTGTATGTTGAGAAGGAATTTGCGTATCATCCTTCCTTTGTGCCTTTGCAGGGGTTGAGAAATCATGCTTGAGCGGTGGCTCAGATTTTCGTTTGTTCCCTTCTATAACAACATTTGTGGAAGGTTGGAGGTTGTACTGCTTGTTGATCAAACATCTGCTGGCTCGAGTCTCTCATGGATCCTCAGCTTTCATAGTCTTAGCCCTCTCCAATAAACCAGGTGCAGTAGTTGCTGATCTCTTGGCTGCTTCATGGAGTTCTGAGAAATTCTGGAACCTGAGATTTTCCAATAAGGCTCTGTAGACTGGAATCATTCCATTGATGTATAATTCCATGAGTTGTTTCTCTGTGACGTTTGGATCATGACAATCCAAGGCTTGAACTCTGAACCTTTTCACATAATAGCTAGGATACTCGTTGCTCCTTTGAAACATCCTTCCGAGGTCGAAGAGGTGATTTATTCTGAAACAAAGAATACTTCATGTAGAAAGCATTAACCATTTCTCCCCAGCTTTTGATACTTCCTGGTGCGATGTTGTTGTACCAGTTATATGCTCTACCTTTAAGAGACTTTGAAAATTCCTTCAGACGGACAATATGGTTGTGCTCATGTTCACCCAGTGCTTCTAGAAACCGAGAAACATGTTCTCGAGCATTGCATGTTCCATCATAAAGTGTGAAGGTTGGAGAGGTGTAACCTTTTGGTAGAGGGATTATTTGCATAGCAGCAGGGTATGGAGGTTGGTAACGATGCTCATAAGGCTCTTTATCTTTTCCACGATCCTCCAAAAGTCGTTTCAAGTCTTCACGAGTGATGAAATTGGATGGATCTTTCGCGGGTGGACTATTTGCATCCTTAGTAACTTCCTCATCATCTACTACATGGATCAGAGTGACCTCGGGATCAACATCTGAAGACTTTTCCTTTCTTTTGAGTTTTCTCTGACATCTTGTCTGTAAGAGTCTTGAGATAGTTGAATAGTTCCTTTTGAGTAGCAGCCATATCAGTCTGATTTTTGGCAAGAATTTCTTGCACTTTCATGATGTCACCTATGGTAGGTGGATTTTCCCAAACTTCTTCGGGAGACCGACCGAAGAGTGGATTATTAATGACCCGGTGCCGGTACCAGCGTTCAGAGGAGTAGTAGTGTTTGTCGGTGAAAACTATTCCTGCCGATTTTGGTAATTTGGGGTGTGTGGATGAGGAATGAATCTAAACCTTAAACAATACACTGCGTGGTGAGTGCTTGTAGATTCGAGAGGTCAATCTGTGCAAGTCCGGCCTAAACCAAAAAGAATGGCCGTTCCAGACTTGTTTCGATCACAAAGTGAAGGATATGGGGTTGATCTTATGGAGGGAAGCGAAGAAGGTGTTGAGATTGTGAAGGTGTTGGATATGTATGACTTGCAACAGAAAGGTGAGCAGGCTTATAATTAAAGCATGCAGGCTCTGGATGTTAACACTTGGTTTTTGTGTTATGCTCTCTCTGTTCTGTCTTGTCTTATTTTAAAAAATAGGGCGGAGAGCCTATTTATACAAGTATTTTAGCCTAACCTTCGTATCTCGTGGGAAGTGGAGAAAGTGAAGTGATGGAGTAGTGGAGTAGTGTGTTGGTGTTACACGACCAGGATTGCCCACTTCTCCCATCATCACTAACCGTCCATGACTTCCTGACACGTTCTTGTGATGGTGTTTTGGGCGCTGCACGCTGTAAACCGCCAGACCAATACCCCAGTATGTATCCCCCAGTTTGTGACATGATTGATGTCTCGAGTGTGTGTGGATCGTGGGACCCACAGAAAGTAACATGTAATGCTACGTTATTTAGGAAATTAATACTTGTGAAGTATCGTGTGTATACTATGCAGGTACTGCGTCGAGTATATTCAGCATGTATGAAGCATCGCTGTTTGAGAGTCTCAAAGAAACTTCATGTTCAGCCTACTTCATGTGATGGTTTGGAAGTTGCGCATGCAAACCCTCCTTTGACCGATCACATGGTGTGGTAGAGTGACGGGTGGTGATCATCATGACACCACACTGACCAATTAACTCCTGACCAGGGATGTATAGCCAAGCCGGTGAAGTTGGACGGACGAGATTATCTTTGAGACCCTCATCTGCGACCGTTGATGAAATTAGGGTTTATGAAAAGGTGCGCAAGCATCACTTTTCAGCTTGGTCGAATCCAAGCTTGGGACGCAACTTTGGCTAGGACGGTCGTGCATGTGTGTAGATAACATGACGGTGTAGGCGCCCATACCTCATTGTCTCACGAAAGTGTGATCTAGGCCACTCAATTCATCCTGCAAAGTTGTGTGGTTGAGATCAATTTGCGATAGAAAATTAGTGCCGCACGTCGTACCAACCTTGAGCGGGCGTTCCAAGACGACCAGGCTTGGTCGGTCTTGGCCGATTGCTCCAACGTGTAGGTGGTAGGCTGGTTTTCACACCTATACCTTACAGTCCCATGAAAACATGATCTAAGCCACTCAATTCGTCCAGAGAAATCGAGCAATTGAGATTAGTTTTCAGTTTGGGAGGTGCGACCACGCTAGTTTGGGCGAACGATCTGGGATAACCAGGCATGGTATGCCTTGGCCGATCAGGTGAGGGGAAAGATGGGTCCACGGTGGTCATGTTGGTATGGTCGGGCCTGCTTTGATCTAATCTCGGACCCTCCATTCGTGCCGGAGAAAATAAGCGCTCGTGATTCAAAACCATAATTTTGGGTTTCAAGGCCGTGCGTCATGCTCCATTCAGGCGCACGATTTGGAATGACCAACCATGGTTGTCCTGACCAATTACTCAGGTATGTAGGTGGGCCCACGGTGATTGTGTTGACATACTCCGTGCCCTTTGAATACATCTGCACCCTCCATCTATACCTACGAAGATGGATGGTTGAGACCGTTTTCCGACACATGTAACGTGCCGCAAACCCTAATTTAGGGTTTTGCGTTCATACTGCTATGGTTTGGATGTTTTGGCAAGCTTGGCCAATCTTTTTGGGGAAACCGACCATATGGGGCCCGCATTGGTTCGACAGCGGATATTCCGTACCTGCTTGGGGGTTATGGAATTGATCTGGGCCATCCAATCATGTTGGTGGAGTTGTATGGTCGTGATCATATCCAGACTGATACGGTCAGTCTGGACGCTCAATCGGGCTAGTATAACACACCGAGAGTGGCTCAATCGGGCTAGTATAACACACCGAGAGTTGCAACCTGTACGGGTATTTTGTACATGTTTCATTATAATGCTTGGAGATTCGTGTTGCTCTGCTGAGAGAAACACTCAGTCATCATGCCGCACTGATAATGAGTACAGGAAATACAAGGCTGGTTGCGCATTAGTTAATACTGCTGTAAATTCACAGGGTATATGGGATTGTTGCTACATGCTCCAACCTGGATGAATTTCGTGTATTTTATTCACAGAATGGGATTGTTGCCACATTCTCCATTCTAGGTGAATTAATAAAGTGAAGGAGTATCCATCACTCATTAATGGCCTAATCTTTTACAAGATGTTGGCGCATAATTTTTCTGGCTTTTATAATCTTAGCCTAAAATGAAAATCCACCATCAACATTAAGTCCCATGCTTAGCGTATAATGGTTACATTATTATGGGGTAGGCATGAGATGGTGACAGTTAAAGACAAATCTTATGAGACAAAGTTAGATGTTACGAGGAGAGACGGGTTATCCTGTCCTTGGAGCATGTCACGTTCAAGAGGCGTCTAGGCGAGTGTTCCCCTAGCATGATGTCGGTTTTTCCTGCTTCGATGGACTGTTATGCATGTTTCGTTCGTGGGGCTACTTCCCCTTCTTGATGGAACGTGGGATTGACGTGCCTGTTTTGATCAAACGCGGGACCACCGTGTACATGTTTCATACCTCGGCCATGTCATGTGCCTACTTTGACCGTACGGTTGATGTACTTGATAGAGTGTCATCTTTTTACTTCGACCAAATACCGACCCATCTAGCTCGACTAAACACCGGACTTGATGCTTTGACCAAACACCGGCCTTGTTGTTTGCTTCGCTCAAATGTGGGACCCGATGTAAGCAAGCTTGTTTTAAAAAAAATGAACCTTGTGTACTCAAATGTAAATGTGGGTCTTGCAGAAAGCGTTGAAGTGGCTTCTGGAGCAGGCCCGGGAGAGCGTTGAAGTTGAAACGCCTTCTTCTGGAGAGAGAGCTTTGATTGGGGACGGTTGTGTCTGCTTCGACCAATCTGGGGCTAAGATCAAGTGGGACCCGCCGCGTGCCTGACTAAACGTCGACCCTGTGTTTCGACTAAAAACCGGCCATGATGCGTGTGCCTGTTTTATTCGAATACCAGCCTTGTGGCTTTGATCAATACCAGACTTGAACCTTGAGCAATACCGGACTTGAAATTTGAGCAATACCGGACTTGAAACTTGATCAACACCAGAATTGAAACTTGAGCAATACCGGACTTGTGACTTGATCAACACCGGACTTGAAACTGGAGCATTACCGGGCTTGAAACTTGAGCAATACCGGACTTGAAATTTGATCAATACCGGTGTTTGGACCTAATACCAGCCTTGTGTACTCCAACGTGAATGTGTGTTCTGTCGTGTGTGACTACACATCTCACACATTTTTATACAAGTACTGACTCCTGTCTTTTATTATAGAATAAAGAAAAGAACTCCTATTGAGATGTCTTCTGGGGATAATGCTGGTGCCAAGTCAGGAGGTGTTGACATCTTCAAAGATATGCCGAACATTGAAGATAAGTTATTCACCGCGCCCCTTCAACTACATGAAAATATCTGTTCCACATGATAACCCTTCTCCTATCGACTTCAAGGTTTTTCATTCTCCGCTGGGCCCTCATGAAGGATGGATAAGATGTATGTTGAGCAATGAGTACATCAAAGATAACTTGACTAGAGCGCAGATTATTGATATATCTTGAGTGTTGAAACGGCTCGAGAGGATGTTAAAGTGGCTTCTGGTGCGAACGTTGAGGTGGATCCTGGAGAGAGTATTGAAGCAGGATTCTGAAGCTAACGTGGATCCCGGAGATAGCGTTGAGGCGGCTCTTGAATAGACCATTGAAGTAGATTCTGCTAGAGGGAGCGTTGAAGTGGCTTCCTCTTCAGTTCGATTTACCCTTGCGAATTCCTTGCTTCTTGACTGACCATCTCTCTCGTGAAGAAGTCCTTGACTGACGGTGAAGGAACTTCATGCTGAGCCTCAGTCCTCAAGCGTGGTTTACATGGTTTGTTCCTAGTGGTTGTTGTCGAGCCAGATATGGAATATCTTGGACGTTGTTTCATCATTATGGGAGTCATGCATGTGGTACTGGAGTTGTAGTTGGAGTTGGCAGACGCACAAGATGTTGTATCTCGGTGGTTTTCCTCTTGGTGCTTCAGGGAACTGCTTATAGAAGGATGAAGGTTGTATCGCATGTTGGTGAGGTATATGCCCCTACGAACATTATCTCACCAAAATCGCATGTTGACTCTTCATTACATGTAGGCCTGGTTCTTTCTATCAGGGCATATGTTGTTGTAGATGAGCGTTCAACAGCTCCATAGGATTACAAAAATCGTAGATTCTCCAACATATCATGATAGACATGTACCACTGTCTGATAAAGTGACTCACCCGGATCTTGTTCGACCACTGCCTGATAGAGTGATTCGCCCGGATCTTGCTCGATATGATGCGTGGACATCGTTATCTTCTTGAGGTTGCTCCCTTGAGGTATCGGCTCCAGTGGAAGATTTCCACCATAGAGCGTTGATACGTTGCGCCGACATTCTTTAAACCAAATGGCAGTACAGTATAATAAAAAATTCCGAGAGGAGTTCAAAAAGCTATCTTACTTGCGTCATGCTCGTACATCCTTATCTAGTTGTAGCCTCTATATCCATACATGGAGGAGAACATGCCGTGCCAACGGGTTGCATCTACTAACATGTCGATGTTATTTAGAGGAGGATCATTTTTGGGGCAGCATTCAAGTCTCTGGAATCCACACAACACCTGATCTCGTATCTGAATTTCCTCAGAGATTGTTTGACCGGCCTGGATCGGAGATTGTATGAATGCCTACACAAGGTTGAGCTGACAGAGATAGGCCTAGGATTTTCCTCATCGTCGAGCTCATCAATTGTGGAGTTGGTACCATCTTGCAGCTGTCGTGGAGCGTCTAGCACTTGTTCTTGTAGTTCGTTGCTGTTGTAATATTCCATTGGGTGGAGAGACTGGGTAACAGTCTCCCCTGCTAATTGATAATGGAAGCGTCGGTATACCATTTTCCCTTTCTGGTCACGACTCACCATAAAAGTTTGTTCCCTCTTCGTGTGAACGTGGGTCGTGGCTTCACAGGATGGAAAAGAATTCTTCATCAGCGAAGATGCATCGTGGGTTTTAGCCCTCAATGATGCAAGCCGGTCTTCTTCCTGAATTAACGCCCATGTGGGGAGTGGGACGCAACGAACTTGTCTGATTCTTTCCGCAGAGCTTCTCTCGTATGTGCTGGTTTGGTTTACCTCGAAGTCCGTCATTGTGGTAGCCTTCCGTACGACCCTGCCTGGGAGAAACTTGGATGTCCTAAGAGTCTTGGGAGCAATCACATTCGAAGACGCTCATGTATCGATAAGGGCCGTCTTGAACTCTGAATCCTTGATGCGTGCGGTGACATGTAGGGCACAGTTGTGACCTTCCTCTGGTTGATTGTAGCAAAACATCTCCGCATGCTGATTCTTCGAGAGGTGTGAAAGTTCGCATAAAATTTCCACTAGAGAAACCGCTTCCCGATCCACCGGCCTCTGGTTCATATTGAAACTATTGACTTGAGGAGGATCGTTGTGAGGATCAGTCCCCAGTGTAGGAGTTTTCATGACAGGACCGTTCATATCTGATGTTGCTTCTTTGATCAGGTCCATGTAGGTCCGCGCCGCTGAAGTACGTTCTCCGGTGCGTTGAATGTGTTCCTTGTTAGCTCCAGGGGCTGTCGCGGCTCTTGTGGAAATATAGTTTTGGGGTGGCCTAGGTTCTGGGGTTTTTCTGCATTTGCGATTTCCTCATTAACAAAATCTTGTTGTGTCTTTTACTTTATTTTTCGCATTATAATTGTTATTATAATTAAGTAAAATACACAAGTACGTTAACTCCGTAATACTTGATAGTGATCCTATAGAGTTTCAGTTATTACCGAACCTATTATCAAGTACACACTTTATTGTCGTATCGTCTCGATCTTTTATCCATAGTCAATCACACAAGTGATCTTGTTGTCGTATTATCTCGATCTCGTATCCATAGACGATCATATGAAGTGTGAACCGAATTATCGTATTGTAGTTGCAGGAATTCCCACACTACACCCAACTCAAGAATTTATGACACAATTTGAAGATTAAGAACTTTTTTTATTAATATGATCTTAAAAGAATTACAGTAATCAAGAATACAATTCACTTAATAAGGTTTTCTCTCTCCTAAAGACTTTCTTAGCACTCGAAAATTCATCTCTCCCCTTGGAACTATTCATTTCCTTTATATAGGCATTTACATAATGGATTACAGCTCATGACAGCTCATTTACAGTTAAGATTCCCTTTAATTTTGGATATGAGTTCTTGCGATAAATCGCAATTAGCACCGCCTTAATCATTCGAAGGTTTTATTGGTTCGTCGCAGAAATGTCATACTTTACTCATGTTTCTGTCGTTTTCATCTGATATGTCATTCCTTACGTCACTTTGAGATGTGTCGCAGAATATCATTGGTGTATTGCAGAACTGTTGTTTATTTCGCAGGAATATTGTTGTGACAATATTCTGATCCTACATCTTGCCTCTTCTTATATCTTTTTTGCGAAGAAGATAAAGATCATGAGAATTTAAATCTCTTGATTTGCCGCAACTCCTTATCTTTTTGCGCTTCCTTCACTTTAACACGTCTCTGCATCCACATCGCTAGATATTCTACGCGTGTTTCTTCTCTCATTTATTCCTTGACACATCTCTTTTCAACCGTTGAATTCTGACCATTCACGTCTTTTCTTCATTGAATGCATTGATGTTATCGAGAATCTTTTTCTCTTATAAATATCCTCTTCGCTACTCTCTCCTCTTCTTTTTACTTTCTCTTTTTACTTTTTCTCTGCAACTCTACTGTTCTTCATCTTCTTCCGCAAATTCCGGATCTATTACTGTTTCAATTTCGTTTCTTTATTCTTCTTCATCTTAATCATCATTCCCATACTAAAAAATGTCTCCTGCTAAAAAATTAGGTCAACCCACTTTCCAAAAACACCAACAGAAACTCAAAACTTTAGGTTTCACACTTTCTGAGATCCCTGGTCAAACTTCAGATTCTGATATCTCCATTGATCTAGTTTCAGGATTTCCTTCTTCCAATGGGAAAATCCTTATTTCGCTAGGTCAACTAGAAGCTTGCCTTCCTATACCTCTTTATAACCCAGATCTCCCTCTTTTTTATGAGATTATTTCTCACGCTAAATTTTCACGAGCAATCTTCCAATTAAGTAGAGATTATATTCATCTCATTCTCGAATATGCCTTTCGTGGAGCTGGTAAAGGATCTCGCTATCCTGAATCTGCGAAACATCCTGATTTTAAAGATATCCCAATTATTCCAGCGAAATATACCGTGGAGAATTTCTTTGAGAATTATCAAGTGATTCCCATGAAGAAAGATAGCACGTGTTGGGAAGGATAAACTTCTTATGCAAGATATAGATTATCATTCAAGTAAAAACCAAGGTCCACGCTTCTCAAAAGATGATAAATGGTGTAGATTTCCTCTCCTCCTTGAAGGTTCATATATTTCTGGCGCTCTTGATCTTCCTGCGAATCCTGCGAATCTTGCAGCGTATTGTCCTTGGGTTTTTAACTGGCCTGAAAGGAATTCTGAGGTATATTTCGCAGCATTTATCATTATTCGCAAATTTGGATAAATGTATCATTCTTATTGATTATATTGAGATATCTTTTATCAGATTGAAAGAATGAAGCTTAACTATGTCAATACTGGGAATCCCAATCTCCTTCAAATTTTGAAAACCTTCACAGATGAAGTAAGAAACAATCTTCTATAACCTTTAACAATATATTGTTGCCCCTGTTTCTTATCTTTATATGTGATTGTTTTCAAGGAAATACCATTTGTCGCGGTGGTTGAAGCCAAAGATAAAGGCAAAAGAGTAGCAACTCCAAATGAAAGTTCTGGTGCTTCTCCTCGCCACAATAAAAATCAAACCACTGACGGTCCTCCAAAGAAAATGAGAAAAACTCAACCACTTCCTTCTGATAATCCTCAACTCAAAGAAACTTCTACTATCGCTGAAAAAGATAATGAAATCGAAAAAAATAGTGGAATTAATAATGATGCCTCTGTGGTCACTTCAATGCATATCTCTTCCACAAGAATTAGGTATGCGATGGGTATTTCTCAACCTGAGACTCTAATGGATCAATTGTCAAATATTTTTAGAAATCCCTTACAAGGTATTGGAGATGATGATATTACTCGTACTTGCGACTATCCCTCAAAGATCTGCGACGCTTCAATCTTGACTAATAATAAAGATCTTAAAGGAGTCTCAAGATTTATTAACCCAAGTTTTCTTCATGCGTTAGCTTCGTTTGTATGCCCCTTTCCTTCATTTTTCTTGTAGTAAACTTTAAATTTGTCATGAGTATCAAAAATCTTTTACTTATCTTACTTAATTTCTCTTTTCTGTCACAGACTGCCAGAGATTCTTTTTTTGTTGCTTCAGAATTAAAAAATAGATTATCATCATCGCATAAAAGGCTTACTGATTCACAATCTGAATCTGCGAAACTTCTCGAGAAAAATAAGCAATACGAAGCTGAAATCTCCATTTTTCGCGAAAAATGTAAACAGTTGGAAGTAGCTGGAAATACTGAGCTTCTTAATAAAAACAAATCGCTTGAAGTAGAAATTCAAGTTCTTCAACAGAAATAGTTGATAAGGAGAAATTCTGCAAACAAGTTATTGGTATAAGTCTTCCCCCCCCCCCCTTTTTTTTTTTTTTTTAATTTGGGCAACCATTTTGCAGATGCCTATAATATTACTGATGAAGCTCTTATTCTCAATTCTTTTGATGAACCCATAGATGAAACCACTCTTCTTGAGCGTATTAATGACGCTTTAAATAATTATTCAGATGAAAAAATTAATACTTTGTCCTTTGATGAGCTTAAATATCATATCTCCCTTATGAGAATGGATTATAGATCTGTCTTGAGTACATCCAATAGTTTAAAGACTTGCAGAGATAAATTTAGATAAAAAATCAAAGTCTTAAAATCCAAGAAGAGTGAACTTGAGAAGGATAAAGAACACATTACTCTTCAAGGCGCTGAAGCTCTATCAAAATTTCGCAATACCCTTATTGATACTGAACTTGAGAGAGATAAACTTAAGGATGAAAACATTAAACTTCTTAAAAGAGAAAAAAAATCCGTTCCCATCTTCTCATTCAAAGTGATGATGAATTCGCATGGGCTGCGACAATTCTCGATAATGCTAGGAAAAACTTAGCGATAGATGTCAGTCTTCATACCGAGCAAGCAACATTGATACAAGAAATGATTCATGAAATAGAAGGTTATTTATTGTTCCTCTAATATCTTTGTATTTCTTGTAGATTCCCAACCAGTTTCTAATTTATTGTTGTATCATCGCAGAATCTGAAGGAAGATATTCCAAAAGGGTAGCAGAACTTGAAAAAGAAAAAAGTGGTCTTGCGAAAAATCTTGCTTCCCATAATGAAAAAATCTCAAGACTGCGAGAGAAAATAAAGATATCCAACTCAAACTTGCGTAATAATCTTCTCACCATTCGCAATAATGCTATTGAGAAAGTTTGCAAAGATAACGATCTTCCTCTTAGTATGTATCCTTGTCTTATGGATAATATCCCATCCAGTTCTCAAGTACCAATTATTTCTGATAGTGAGGCTGATACAAATGAAAATGAAAGCGAAGATGAGGAAGAAGTTAATGATGAAGATAGTGAAGACGGAGATGAAGATGAAGACAATGATGGAGATAAATAGCTCTGTTTTTTCTTTTTGATTTTCTCCTGTATTTTTCTCTTTCTTTCTTGCGATAATTATCTGCGACAACTTGTAATATTCTGCGAATTATCTGCAGCTCATGAAATCTTTTAATATATAAATCCTTTTTTGCTTCTATTTGTTTGTTATTCATATGAATTTATCATATAATGATGAATAACAATATTTACCATTCTATGCATCATTCCCATACTTGCCCCTTGTTATTAATCTGCAATATGATAAATGAATTATCGCAAATAATGCTGCGAAAAATCTGTTATATGCTTCGCAAATATAATCTCTCTTGTGGTCTTATTTCTCCTTCCTAGTTAAAGGTCTTATTATGCCACTTTTATGCGACAAGATCGCAGGACATTCTTACTTTTACATGTAATAATCCATTGATCTTGTCTTATCATTTATTTTGATCTCTGCGAAAATATGATAAGTCTAAGCCATCTTGCGAGATTAATCTCTCTTTTCTTTTTAAGACTCATGACATTGGCGTCTTTTCGATGAAATTGCAGGACGTTTTTGCGATTTATATCCTCTTATCATTGATTTCATTTATCTCGTCTTTTATTCTTATCGCAAAAACCCATTGATCTCATCATAACATTTCTTTTTTTTTGGCTTTTTGGCCTATCATGCGGCAATATGACGGGTCTAAATATTCTTGCGAATATAAAGTCCCATGACATTGCTGTCTGTGTCACGCGACAATATGACAGGCCTAAATATTCTTGTGAATATAAAGTCCCATGACATTGCCGTCTTTTTTGATACACATCTCCCTAATGGAGGGTATCGCCCTTATCTACCCCCCTGGTTGCCCCTTCAAGGAGACGTACTTCTTCCATACAAGACTAGCTCCTCCCATCCGGTTCTAGAAACAACCAGTTGTTTTCGTAGCCTCTTATCCTTTATGCCTATATGGCTTATAGTTACGAGACTACACCATAGTGGGGTTTTCTTCGGGCCGAACACATCGTAAGCCAAGACTTGCCATGGATGGCCAGGGTAGGTTCATCCGTCCCGGGCACCCACAGCTCAACCATGTACCTCGGCGCCTTGATCATACTTTTCATTCCTTAGGAGAAACTCTCGGGCTCCCAACCAGGGTATAACCTTATATAGTTGGGAATCCAAGTTATCTCTCCTGGATGGATTTTCTATAATCCCAAATCTCCATGACTAGGTTCCAGCAGCAGTATAGCCTTTCCCATAGTCATGCAAAGAGATACCCCCCTTATGACGCACTTTAAGGACATTGCCTCTTACGGAATAGAATCCGCGAACTAAGGTGCACGTCATAAAAGTTCGTCCCATTCTTATATGTTTTTAGGAAATTTGCGCCCGTCTTATGCATTTGCATTAAAAATTCTTATATGATTTGAAATCATCATCTTTTTTTCTTAATAGAAAAATTCTTATTTTTGAATAAAGTTTTTTTTTTAATAATATGTCTGCATACTTCTTGTTGTTCTTGTTTTTTTGATTGTTCGCAACATGATATTGTTGCACTTCTTTTCTTCTGTAATGAATGATTATTCGCAATATCTTGCTATTTTTTATTTTCTTGCGAGAAATGGAGATCTCAACCTTTCCCAGCTCCTTGCACTTGTTTATTTTCCTGCGAAGATTTCAACTTTTTCCCCTCTTTGCGCAATTAATCACCATTGATTCTTTGGGCACAAACTATTCTTGTAATATATCCTTTCCCCGCAACTCTATATTGTCCACCATTAACTTCTCTGCTCTCTGAGTTTGCTTCCTGTTATGTTGCCAATTACGATTTCTGGCGTTTCTTTCTTCGCAAGTATTAATGTCAACTTCATAACACTGTTTCCCTTCAAACCAATCACCTTTAATTATCCCAATACCATGAGGATGCAGAAACTTTATGCATTGATGATATGTGGATGCTATGCCCAAGATTCCATGGAGCCATGGTCTTCCAATTAAGGCATTATAAGGAGATTCTATATCCACTACACAGAACTTAATTTTTGAAGATATCTTGTTCAATGGGATTTCCATAGTGATTTCCCCTTTTGGCTTATTCGCAGTGCCATTAAAACCATAGATCTTGTAAGTGGAGGGGATTAATTCATCATCTCTTCCACCCATTGTACGGTAGGTATGATAAAATAAGATGTCTACCGAGCTGCCAGTATCAATTAAAACCTTATCTATTGCCCAAGAATCACTTGCTGCGTCACCATCATCTTCTTCTTCCTCTTTGTACTTTGGATTTATCTCTAACTTTACCACCAACGGGTTGTCATGCATCTTCCCTGGCTCTGGTATTTCTTGTGCAGTAAAAGAAATAACTTGTTTCTGCCATTCTTCTAACGGAGAAATTTTCGCAATATTCATCACCTCTTTTCCCTCTATATCCCTCGCAAATACTCTACTTAGCACATTATCATGGAAATCTTCTATTGTTTTCTGCGAATGTATAATTGAATTGCAAAATAGATTTTTTGTTGTATCCCCTACTTCAATGACAAATGTTTCTGCGTCTTTCGCAACATTGAATCTACGAATTTATGGTGCTTGCGGCAATTGCTGGGGTTGTGGATATCTCGCTAGAAAATTATTTAACTTCCCTTGTTCAATCATTCGCAGAATAATTCTTTTTACATTTCTACAATTATTCACAGAATGGCCATGAAAATGATGATAAGGACAGAATTCTTGATTTTGGTTGTTAGGATGTGGTTCTTTCCCCATGTTCCAGGGTGAGGGTATATTCTCCATCAAAATAATCGCTTCCCAAATCTTGTCTATACTGGTATTTAGAGGTGGAAATTTGACATCTTCCCATATAATCTTTTGACCTTGCAGTTTCGGATTATCTCACAACTACACCCTCATAAGAATCCATTAAAATGATTCCTAAACCTAATTAATTTGATATGAAACTAAGAATTAAGGTACTAAAATTATAAAGGAGACACAAAGATTTTTACGTGGTTCGATCAATGTGATCTACATCCACGGTGCTTCACTAGTGATTGTATGTAATTACATGATTTTACAATTGAGACTCCATTAAAGAATATTTGGAGCTTTAGTTTTTTAGGGAAGAAGATGATAAAGATAATAAATCTCTCCTAACATTTTCTCTCTCCTCCTAAAATTATCCTCTCTTTCTCAAAAGATCTCTCCTTTTTCTTATGCCTAAATGGATATTTATATGATTTTACAAAAGATGATAGTTGTGTTGTCCCGCCATTTCGGATTTGAGAATTATCTTGCGAACCTTCGTAAGTTCACTTCGCGAACTTCCTTTGCTTTCCTCGTGATTTCCTTTGCTCGCAAAATGTTCTTTGCTCGCAAGATGTCTTTTTTCTCCATAATTTCGTAAGTTATCATTTGTTGTGATATTCAGCTCCTACATCTTGCCTCTTTTTTCTTGAATATTGCTTGAAGAGTGATCTTCAAGAAAAAATCACTTGTTGTGGTTGTTGGAGTAGTCTCTGATCTTTGTTGATGAAGGAACGAGCGAAAGAATATCAAACTCAAAAAGTATATACTTGCCTCTATTCTTTTGCGAAGTTCTGAATCTTTAAGAAGTAATTAGAAGTATCATCTTGCGAAGTATGAAGTGTGTGAAGTATCTTGAAGAAGTATGAAGTATAAAAAATATAAAATATCCTTGAAGAAGTATAAGAAGTACTCAATCCTCGAAATATATAAGAAGTATGAAGTATCCTTAAGAAGTATAAGAAGTATTTAATCCTCGAAATATATAAGAAGTATGAAATATCCTTGATGAGAGTGATAAATAGCCTCTGTTCATGTGAAATTATTATTCCATTTTTGGTGAGGATTCTTGCTGAGAAGATAAAGAACATAAAATATTTTCTTGGGTATCCATAGTTGCCTCTGTTCTTTATCTATGAAGGAGAATTCTTGAGAAAATGTTGAATAATTAAATTGCGTCTCTATTGTTATGTTGCCCCTGCCTCAAGTGGTAACCCTGTTATCTTCTGAATATTTCTGCGAATTTCTGAACTTCTGAATAGTGCTGCGAATAGTGTTGTGAATAGTGTTGCGAATATACTGTTTCGAATACTGTTGTGAATAGTGTTGCGAATATACTGTTGCGAATATAGTGTTGCGAACGTAGTGTTGCGAATATAGTGTTGCGAACTATGAATAGTCTGCGAATTATGAATGTTTCTGTGAAGTTTCGCGGTATTATCCTGTAAAATTTTGTAAAATACGTGTGCGCATATAATGTTTATGTAATGATTATGTTATGAAATGTTTATGCAATGCTTATGCCATTAAATGCTTATGTAATTCTTTTATGATGCGAATATGATGCTTGAATGATGCGAGTATGATACTTGTATGATGCAAGTATGATGCTTGTATGATTCGAATACTTATCTATTGCAATGTATATTTCAAGTTTCTGTTACTTAGCTCATTTTTCCATAGTAAAATTGATATATCTTTGAGTTGCCTCCATTCATATAAGCATCTTCGCAAGTTTACTTGTGTATTTTCGCGAATGAAATCGCCTCTTCTGTTATGACTTCGTGATATATATTCTTGTAAAAATTCTTCAATGATATTGATGGAATTGTCTTCTTTGATATATATTGTCTTCAAAATTCTTCAATGATCTTGATGGAATTGTCTTCTTTGATATATATTCTCTTCAAAGTTCTTCAATGATCTTGATGGAATTGTCTTCTTTGTTAGGACTTCATGATATATATTCTTGTAAAAATTCTTCAATGATATTGATGGAATAAATTTCATGAATTGATGTGGTCTTATCATGCCTTCCTAAGTAAAGGTCTTATTTTGCCACCTCTTTTGTAGTAAATTTTTGTATTTGCGATAATATGACAAGTCTGAACATTCTTGCGAATATACAACCTCGTGACATTATCGTCTTGCGATGAAATCGCAGGACGTTTTTACACTTTCATGTAATAACCCATTGATCTCATCTTAACTTCATTGTTATGTTCTGCGAGTTCTTTTTTTTTTTTTTTAGAAGGCTCGCAGAAGTTCAATTGTTGCACAAATATGACAAGCCTTTATGTTTTCGCAAACAAGAAGCCTCGTGACATTTGCGTCTTATAGCACGTATCAGCTCCCTAATGGAGGGTGCTGCCCTTTATCTTCCCCCTGGTTGCCCCTTCAAGGAAGCGTACATCGACCATACAAGGTTAGCTCTTCCCATCCGGTTCTGCCAACAACCAGCTTTTGATCGCAACCTCTTATCCTTTTTGCCTATAGGGCTTATAGTTACGAGGTTGCACCCTATGGGGTATCTTTGGGCCAAGTGCATCATTTGCCAAGACTTGTCAAAAATGGCTGATGTAGTTCAACCTCACCCGGCACTCTTGACTCAACCGTGTACCTCGGCGCCTTGATCGTTTTCTGCACTTCTTGGGAAAGACAGTATGCCTTAGTCGCCCAACCTAAATCCTCTTACACCGCATTTTATATTGCGTAATGTCGCTAGATTAGGTGAGAATCCAAGGTGTCTAACCCGGATAGGTACCCCATTATTGGGTTGTACACCTAAAATTTTACCATGTACTAAGGGCCCTTGGTGGTGTTCCGGTTACCCTTAGCCACGTTTATAGGTACCCTCTTAAATGACGCACTTTAGGACTTTGCCTCTTACGAAATATAGCTTCGCGAACTAGGGTGTACGCCACAAAGGTTTGCATGTATAAAATTTTCTGCGGCTCTCTTTCTTTTTTGGAGGCTGATCACAGATTGCGGTCTTTTATTCGCAAATTAATGAAAGTTTAATCGCAATTGATTTTTGGCGGTATTTTTTCGCCTTTTTTAAAAATTCATCGTAAATTTTTCATGTATATAAAATGTTGAATGTTTTCATGAAATGTTTAGTATAAGAAGTATGAGAAGTATCCATATCACATCTTTAAATCAAAATTATTCTATAGAAATATAGGAATTGAATTTTCTCTGTTTTTTGCAATTTTGAAGTCTTTGAAAAAATTTGAGATCTTTTAATTTTTGCGATGAAGTAATTTTAGAATCTTGCGATTGTGTCGCTTTTTACCAATCTAAAAAATCTTTGAAATATTTTGAAATCTTTGAAATTGTAGAAATTTTGCGAGTATATAATTTCAAAAATCTTTTATCTTCCGTAAATAAAGTATTAAAGGAAATGGTACTTACCTTTTTACAGCTTGTTGTTTTTTCTTGCGAAGTAAATTGCTTTCTTGCAAAATGAGAATTAAATTTTTGACCCGCCATGAAACTCATACTTCTGGTGGATTGCTTGTTGTTCACGAAGTAGTTTTCTTCTTCCCGAAGTAGGTTATGTTGATGCAAGCCTTGAAAAGTATATACAAAGTAAACATTCACGAAGTTAAATAGTTGCGAACTTAAATGAATATTCGTCAAGTAAATGGTTGCGAAGTAAATGTTCACGAAGTTAAATAATTGCGAACAAAGAAAATGAAAATTCGGTACTTAAAGTAAATTTCCACGAAGTAAATGTTTGCGAACTTCCCTCTTTATTCCTTTGTTGCGTCTTTGGAGTTCTTTCATGCTTTTTTTATTTGCTGAGTTGATCGATCTAGCTGAGATTCTTAAGTGGGTTTGTTATTTTGCTTCCATGGCTGTCTCTTAATATTTAAATTGATTAACCCAAAACCTTCTTTTACATCTCAGGAATTGCCATCAATCGCAATTTTAGGCCATATGACATGTAAAAGATTCCCATTGTTGTTCTCAACGTTGCTTCCATGATTGAAGTTCACTTTATCCAACCAACGTCGACAATTACACTTCCAAGTACTGCTCCCGTTTCTATCCATTTCTCACTCGACTGTCTCACTCAAGACGTCAGTTAAATCAAACTTTAGTCCATCCAAATATGGTCACAGCAACAACTCCTCCTCGTCAACATCAGCTCTCAAAGTAGACCCCATTCACTCTTGCGAATAATGAACTTCAACTTTTGTTTCTCAGTTTAATTTTTGTATTTTCATCATGTCCTGCTGGTGTACATTTTGCGTGTCAGTTTGGTTCATCGTTTCTGGTTGCGAATATTAAAATCTCATCTTTTGTTTGGAGTTTGATATTGTTGCGAGGTTGATGATGAGCTTCACAATGCCATGCGAACTGAATTCTCTTTGATTCGTGAAAATAGTCATTGATGGTTGAACCAACTATCTCATTTCGTCCTTTATTTTTCTTATCGTGGGTCGTTGTCTTCGCAGATTTTCTGACGAAGTAAACTTCATTGACTCTCCTCTTCGTTTGAGTATGTTACAAGCTGTACCCTCTCATGAAACTTATATGCTTCACAGTATACCAAGACAGGAACATGAAATGCATGAGCAACCATAGCACCATGAGGCAACAAAGAGTAACAATGTATTAATGGTCTGCCCATTATTTGTAAACAATGGTAAGACTTCTCAAAACTTCTTCTATATCTCCTCTCGCTAATCATTTCTTCTTTGCGAACATTCGTAAGAAACATTCTTTGCTAATCATTTCTGCTCAAGTTTTGGGTCGTGCAAGAGGAATTGCAAGCCGAGATATCTTCGATTTGTTGCATACAGGATCGTTGCTTTCAGGATCCACGAAATGAAAAACAGTATTATCCATGAAATAGAAAACAAGTGCAACACTAGCCAAGTCACCACCTGCGAACTTTAAAGTATTTTTAACATTCGTAAGAAAAATTCTTCTTGCGAACAGTAGCCTTCTCAAGTATAATTCTTCAAGTATACTTTAATTATTTCAATGCATCTTAGTCTTCCAGCACACGTGACTAAAGC
Source organism: Papaver bracteatum (assembly GCA_023529315.1). NCBI lineage: Eukaryota > Viridiplantae > Streptophyta > Magnoliopsida > Ranunculales > Papaveraceae > Papaver > Papaver bracteatum. The sequence goes on along the minus strand of JAJJWX010002427.1, from coordinate 2,206,393 downwards.
ATCCTTGTATTCTAAGCATACACCATCGATACTATCATCATATGGGTCATTAACAAATAGGTAAAGTTGCTCTCCCAAAACACCCACTTCCATATATATCTTCGTCAGCAAGTAGTTGTGATTCTGTACTTCATTCGTAAGAATTAGTAGCTGCGAACTTTCTTCTTCGTATAGTTCTTCTTTTGTTCGTAATGGGGATAATCTCTTTCGTAAGTACGTAAATGAACGTTTGTATGTAAATGAACGTCTGTATGTAAATCTTCTTTTGTTCTTTGGCTTACTTATATCTCCCTGGACAGTTTATGTAACTCGAATTGTCTTGTGCAAAATGAACTACTGAACTTCACCCCGTCCTACTGAATTTCTTCTTCTTCTCCCTGGACATTTCTCTGTATGATTACTTCGCAGTCTTCAATCAAAATTAACAAAAGTCTTCTTTACGAACGTTCGTAAGATTCGAACCCATGATGACATTTATCCCGTTTCTTCATAGGAATGACATTTCTTCGTCAGTGACGCAGAAATTTGCAAAAAAAATTGCTGCAAACGATCAGTAAATTTGGTTAGCAGTTTATAGACCATTAAGATGAGTAATGTTTGCCTATGAAGAATGAAAACTTTCCATATATTCTACTTGTTTTTCTTCTTGCGAAATGTAAATCTCTAAATCTCTAACCAACAGAAAATATTGAAATTTGACTTTGTCAAAAATTCTTTAAACAAATTTGTAAAACGATATTTAGTTACTAAAAATTTATAGCTAAAACATTTTTAAATTCAAAATTTCCATAATAAATCAATTTTCTACAAAAAGCAAAGTTTAGATCGCAAAAAAATTATTTTTCAATTTGTGTTTTGAAATTCCCAAACTTTGAAAAATGAAACAAAGAATAAGAAAAGTGAGAAGAAATTTGTCCTTTTTGGAAGCGATTGTTGACATAGCATGTGTAAATTTCATTTTTCTTGACGATTTCCCCATATCCACATCTCTCTTCCTGAACTACTACTAATGTGTTTGTTGTTTGAAGATGCAAATAAAAGAACTTCCATTTCTGTCTTCAAAACTCATAGATTCGGTACAATTCATCACCAACAGTAACCAATTTTTCTAACTTTCTTGAACCAACAAGGTTAAGTCCCTGTTTCTAGCGCCAATTATGTAGTTGTGGATTATCTCACAACTACACCCTCATAAGAATCCATTAAAATGATTCCTAAACCTAATTAATTTGATATGAAACTAAGAATTAAGGTACTAAAATTATAAAGGAGACACAAAGATTTTTACGTGGTTCGATCAATGTGATCTACATCCACGGTGCTTCACTAGTGATTGTATGTAATTACATGATTTTACAATTGAGACTCCATTAAAGAATATTTGGAGCTTTAGTTTTTTGGGGAAGAAGATGATAAAGATAATAAATCTCTCCTAACATTTTCTCTCTCCTCCTAAAATTATCCTCTCTTGCTCAAAAGATCTCTCCTTTTTCTTATGCCTAAATGGCTATTTATATGATTTTACAAAAGATGACAGTTGTGTTGTCCCGCCATTTCGGATTTGAGAATTATCTTGCGAACCTTCGTAAGTTCACTTAGCGAACTTCCTATGCTTTCCTCGTGATTTCCTTTGCTCGCAAAATGTTCTTTGCTCGCAAGATGTCTTTTTTCTCCATAATTTCGTAAGTTATCATTTGTTGTGATATTCAGCTCCAACAGACCTCTTTGCTCTCTTGAATAATTCTGCCTCTGTCCACCTTAAGTATCCTGCGGTTGATCAAACCTTGGTACCTTATTATTGTTATTGCGATTATAGAAATTTCTCTCCTTTTCCAATTCCTCCTGATCTCTACTCCCCATTGCTACCATCTTACGTTGATTATCAATCTCCATTTTCTCTCGCTGATTTTGGGAGGTACTTGCTACTGTATTAATCATCCTTGGTAATAAACTTCCATTTGCTGCGGCTGAACTTGTGCCTGTGAGAATTGGATATGACTCCATCTCATTTTGTTTTTCCTCCAAAGCGATATACTCTTCTTGCAATTCTCGCAGTTCCGTCATAGTGATTGTGTTTTTAACTCTGAATACCTGGATGTATAATAGATTTGTCGTAAACATAACATTTATGAAGGATAAAATGAGATATCTTTCATCTACTCTTCCAGCCATTTCACTACACATTGTCCTCCATCTTATCGTTAAGTGTTTTAAACTCTCGCCAACTCTCTGCTTCAATCCAAACACATCTTGAATTCCAGGTCGTGTAGAGTTATTACTTATGTATGCTCCTAAGAAGGTAGTTTTCAAGTGCATGAACGAAGTTATTGTATTCTTGGGGAGACTTTCAAACCACTTCAATGCTTCGCCTGTTAAACTTGACGCAAAGTATTTGCACAAAACAACATCATGGTTCTCCCATTGTAGCATGCATCGAATATAGGCTTTGATATGTTGGACGGCACATGTAGTCCCATCAAAAATACTGGTCAACACCGGAAAATTTCATTTTGGAGGTATTCCTCCTAATTGTACCTCTTGAGTAAATGGAGTTTTCGTGGCTTCTTCAATTGCCTCATCAAGTTGTCTTCTTCCTCCATCTCTTCTGTTACTTATCATTCCTCTCATTTATGCTAATTCTCGCAAGATTTGTTCATTCATATCAGAATTTTGCTCCGTTGGCTTTTTCAACACAGCCTCTCTTCGTCTGCGTTCATGCCTTTCTTGTCTTGCGATATTTCGCGCTTCTTATCCAACATCTTGATTTTGCCTTCTTCTACGATTTTCTTCTTATTGAACTTGCAAGTTAATTTGTCTTTCATTATCTTCTCTGCGAATTTCCTCATCCCTTACTGTTTCTCTTTGTTGCCTTTATATGTCTCTGCGAATTCTCTCATATTCCTCATTGAGATTACCATTATTTCGATTTTGTGCACCTCGTCTTTCTCGATTATCATGATTATTCTGACGCAATGCTGCTTGAATTTCTTGTTCTTCTATTTCCGCTCGCAATCTCTCTCTCTCTCCCGCTAAATGTACTTGCTCAATATAATGCCTCTCAATATCATCTTCAATTATTCTGCGATTTCTTCGAATCTCCTCATCACGTAACATTCTCCTTCTCTCTTATTGATTTTCTCCCTCATCTTGATTATGTCTAATGTCCAAAGTTTCACCACGTGGAATATAACGATCATTTATCAAATTCTCGCCAATATTTTGTATAGGGTGATTTTGTCTTGTTTCTTCTCTATATGATCTTGAACTTGATCTCATGCTGCTTCTTGATCTTCTGTTTTGCAACCTCAAATTTTCCATTCTTAGTTCATGATTTTGCCTTGTAAGATTTGCGCGTTCTTCTGCCTCTAATCTTCTTTCTTCCTGTATCCTTTGTCTCAAATCATCTACTATTTCATGCCCTTCATGAATTACTCCTCCATCCTCTTCTTGATTTCTTTCCTCTTCTTGATTTTCTGCTTCTTCTACCGAATCCGACCTCCAAGTATGCACACTTACTCTATCATAATCCGCATCTCTATCTTGTGCTTGTGTTTGTTGATTCGGTGGTTGAATTGAATTTTCTTCTCCATTTCTCATTCTACTTCTTCCTGATCTGATCCTTAAAGATCCTTCCAATTCACCTGTTCCTTTTCCTGCAATTCTTTTACTTCTTCTCACTGTTGTTGGTGGTTCTGATGTATTTCTTCTTCTCCTAGCCATTTCTTCAATTCTAATAATTTCTTCAAATCTTCAGATTGCAATTTGAAATTTTCTCAAATTGATTCTCCATGTTTCTGGACGCCAAAATGTAGTTGCAGGAATTCCCACACTACACCCAACTCAAGAATTTATGACACAATTTGAAGATTAAGAACTTTTTTTATTAATATGATCTTAAAAGAATTGCAGTAATCAAGAATACAATTCACTTAATAAGGTTTTCTCTCTCCTAAAGACTTTCTTAGCACTCAAAAATTCATCTCTCCCCTTGGAACTATTCATTTCCTTTATATATGCATTTATATAATGGATTACAGCTCATGACAGCTCATTTACAGTTAAGATTCCCTTTAATTTCGGATCTGAGTTCTTGCGATAAATCGCAGTTAGCACCGCCTTAATCATTCGCAGGTTTTATTGGTTCGTCGCAGAAATGTCATACTTTACTCATGTTTCTGTCGTTTTCATCTGATATGTCATTCCTTACGTCACTTTGAGATGTGTCGCAGAATATCATTGATGTATCGCAGAATATCATTGGTGTATTGCAGAACTGTTGTTTATTTCGCAGGAATATTGTTATGAAAATATTCTGATCCTACACGTATTGTCTCGACTCTGTCCATATGCGATCACATTTGGAAGAGGGCATATAGGTTGATAAATAAAAGATTGTGGTGTATTTGGGTACACTCATCTTTTCAATTGGTATCAAAGCAGACAAACACGGAAAGATCTAACAATATGTGTTTGGAGAAATATATGGAGTAAACAAGTGATTTTTAATCACTAGGAAATTAAAATTGTGCTTAAACATTATATTTAATGAAAGAGTAAAGCATTGACTAAGAGGAGAAACATATCATACTTGAAAACGCGGGGGGTACAACAACCACACTCATTAGTTCTGAAAGCACCAACTTAAAAGTGAGACTCAATCAAGAAATATATCAAAGATCTGTATCTCTTTCTCAATACAATCAACAAATAGAACAGATAGACACCCGTGAAACTGATTGATGTGAGAATAACTTGGACGGTACCAAATACCAATGCCCAAGTGTCAATCAAGTTTTATCCAACAAACAAGGTCGGATTTATCAGCAGTGATTGAATTACGCATAACCCGTGATATTTCAATTATATAAACAAATATAATGCAAAAAAGAAAAAACATATATACCAGAAATTTTGTTAACCCAGGAAACCGCAAATGCATAAAAACCCAGGGACCTAGTCCAGCTTAGAACACCACAATATATTAATTCGTTACAAACTCTAGCCTAATACAAGTTAACTTTAGACTGGAATGTAGTTGAGCCCTAATCAAGTCTCACATAGATTAAGGTACAATCACGTTCCTTACGCATCTTGAATCCCAGAAGGACTCCGGGCACGTGATTCCCTTAGCTGATCTGAGTTGCTACAACCCAAAGTCGAAGACTTATAAACAAATCTGTCTCCCACAGATATGTCTATTCTGGTTTTGTTTCAGTCTTTAGATAAATCAAGGTGAACATGAAACTCAACTAATAATCCGATCTTATACTCCCGAAGAGCATCCTATAAAAATATTAGTCACCTCATAACAACCTAACTGATTGACAGAAGAAGTTATGCAGAATCACAAGAGTCTGAGACGGAGAAATGTTGTGATTACTTTTTATATCTTACTTATCGGAGATAAATCTAGAGTAAATCTTAGAGAAGATAAAACTCAATAAGATAGAACAAGTAAAATCAGAATACACAACTACAGAGAAAATAGTTGGTTCCGGCTTCACGAATCCCAAATAAAGTCTTCAAGTCGTTAACCTACTAATGGTTTTGGAAAACCTAGGTTAAAGGATAATCGACTCTAGTTTGCAACTAGGGCACACATAAGTGTCGGGATTAGGTTTCCCATATGCTAGAGTCATCCCTTATATAGTCTTTCAAATCAGGTTTCTTACAATCAAAGCTAAGATAACTTAGTAATAAAGAAATTGATATTCACCGTTAGATAAACTCCTGATTTAAGATTCAAGCTAACTCTGCTTAGAAACTAAGCAATCAATCTCCACCATTCGATGGTATTAGCTTGATACATACAAATGAATATACCTATATTTAGATATGTGATAGGTGTAGAATACATCGTATTTTCTATGTAGAGTTTATGCTTTCTTTGATATTTTTCATGTGAATTATGTATCTTATGTGTGAGTTTGAGTGTATTAGGTGCTTTGGAGTTGTATGGAGCAAAAGAAGGAGAAATTAGCCATTCGGAGCAAAAAGGGTAAAAAGGTCATTTCACTGCGAACAATATCGGGAGACGAGCCAGGTGTAGAGAAGCAACAAGAAACGACCAATTGATGTTAAGGGGTGGCTATTTGTTACGGGGAATCAATTTGGGGTGGATCTTACCCAATGGGGTGTTATTATCCAGACCCAACTCTACACCCTAATTTGAGAAACCAGTTCTCATCGTTTTCAATCATTTGTTATGAAATTGAGGATAGAAAACATTCATTTTCGGCTGATGTTATTACAGAGACACCAGATCGAGAGATCGAGAAATTGAGGGTGTAATGGTCGCTCTTGGAGATAATCAAGGGTTGTAAGAGATGGAATTGAAGAAATCTGAGAAGAGGAAGGTGGTACTGTGGAGAATTTAAAGATGAGTTGGTGAAGAACAGCTAGTTTCTGCTATGATGAAATTCAGAGATGGGTTGGTCTCTGTTAAAGTTTCTGGTGGAATGGTTCAGGAGTGCATGAAGTTGAAGCTAATGGCACTAGAGGATTTGGGTATTGGAGATGAATTGATCCAGCTCAGGTGGAGTTTGTTGCTGCCTAGAATGTGCAAGGCATAAGATCAGGTGGTTGAGCCTGAGATGAAGAGTTAAGCAGTGGCACTTGGTTGGAGCTCTGGTGTAATGGGGTTGATTGTGGAAATGAGCTGGATTTTCAAAACAAGACTTGGCAGGTATTGAGCTTGGTGGGTTGCTGTGACCATAGATGAACAGCTAGGTGGTGAAGCAAGAGCAGTTCAGGGAGGCGATGTTACAGTGAACTAGTGAAATGGCAGGGGTTCATGGAGCTGGTTATGCTGGTGTATGAAATAGAGTTGGTGAAGCTGGTGATTCTGGAGAATGCAGAGAAGGGTTGCTGCTGTTACTTGCAGATATATGTGTAGGAAGTGGAGGACAAGATGCAAAGCATGTGAGCTGTACATGGGAGCTGCAATGGAATAATTATGAGCTGTAATAACTGTGGTGCTATGTGATGATTGCAGTTGTAACACAGGGAAGATGGCTTAGGTTGAGTTAAGATTGGTACTTGAACTGCTGGCTTGGAATATGTTGCAGGAGGAGCGAGAGGTTATAACAGTTGTGATGCTGTAACTGAGATGCAATTGCTGGTGGTCATGAATTCAGGGAATGGAATAAAGCAAGCATATAGAGACTGGTGCGAGTTGAGTGCAGTCGCAGTGGAATGTTTCAAGGACCAGAATTGTTGTGGAATTAGAATGTAGCTACAGAATAACAATGATGATTGTCATGGATGGAGGCACTGAGGTACAGCTGGTGAATGTATGGCAATGGCAAATGGTGGAAGGAGCAACTGATGCTTTAGTGGTAATGAGATGCTGCAATGATGTGTGTACAGTTAAAATGGATTGCAAGGTATGAGGTTGATGGCTTATGCTGTAATGTGAATGTTCTACTGGCATGGAAGCTGGTAAGGAATGGCAGAAGATGATCTGGTGCTTGAAATGGTTGTTGGTTGACTGAGAGTTTCAGTAGCAAGGAATGAAGGCATGGCAGGTTGGAACTGTGATGGAATTTTTCGAAAGAAGGAGCTCCAGAAGATGGCAGCGATGATGCTTTGAGCTCGAGCTGCTGGTTGGCTGTATGAGATGAAATACAGTTGTTGTGGTTGTGTGTCGCTGCAACTGGTGTGATGTTGCACTCGCAAGATGTTGTGCTAGTATTCGAATGTCGAGAGTGTATAAACTTAAAGGAATGAAAATGCAGCTAGGTATTGCAGTTAGCAATTGAATTCAGGGAATTGGTGGAATAGGTACTGGTGGATGTTGCCGTTGGTTAGTGCACAAATGGGTTTGAGGAGTTGAACTGAAGTGCATGGATGGAGGAAGTTGTGTGTTGGTATTACGAAGGCTGCGATGCAATGCAAAGAGCAGTAGCTGGTGGAGCTGTGATAGTGTATGTGCTGCGGATAGCCAGGGAAGTTACGGAATGCATGAATAATGCTGCAGAAAACAGTGCGAGAAGCGAGCGAAAATGGCGCTCCGGTGGTACTAATTCCGGTTGCCGGATTTTGGAGTTTGAAGCATGGATAGAAATGTTTCAGTGAATCATGAAGGGGGTATGAGTCGGATGCGGAAGTTGGCGGACGGATATATGAGCTACATGTCACGCTTTTGGGTACGTTTTCGCAAGAACAAGAAATTGGTTTAGGTGGTATTTTGTGAATGTTTGAAATGCAGAAAAGGAGAGATGAGTTGCTGGGAGTACATACTTATTGGAGACGATTAATCCGAGATGTCAGCTTGACCTGAGACAATTTTCCGGCGATCGGATTCCGGCGCCGATGACCGGATTCCGGTGATGACGTCAGCACTCCGACGACCCGTTTTGGACCCGAAAATTCCAGAGATATATTTTTCACACATGGGCTTGGTGGACTAGTAGATGGACGTGGACTTGAAGATTTTGAAGACTTTGACCTATTTTTGGAAGGATAAAAAGCTATAAAAAGGAAGTTTTCTACACAATTTGGGAGAACGTTTTTATTCTATTCTTGGAGCTTTTGCAGAGAACTACTTCTAGGGTTTGCTTTCTTTTATGTTGCATAGTCTTCCTTTGAATATTTTGATGATGAATTCCATGAATATGAGTAGCTAAATACAATAATTGGTTATGGGATAAAAAGTTGATTTCTTCAAGCATGTTATTTGATTCTATGAATTAGTTTTGTCTCAATTTTATCGTTTATGATTCATCGTTTTTATTATCATATGATTTGAATGCTAGTTTGGTTGAGTCTGGAATCAATTGGATTTGTTTTCATCTCTATAGCTATATTAGGGTTTTCAATACGTAAAAGTTGTTTGTCCCTGATTTTTAGTAGCATCTTGTGGTTAATACTTGTAGTGATACATCTTTTTAATCGCATATGAATCATAACCTTTGTTAAAATGAATTAGTGCTTTTACACGTTTGTTTGCATCGATTAGTCTTATTTCATAGAACTTATTGCTCTTAGGGAGTTAAATCTAATTGTGCTTTTACACTTTAGGTTGCTTTTTAAGAAGATTTCACGGTAGCATCTTTTAATGTTGTTTGTGATAAAATCAGAAAATAAACGGGATACTCTTGCGATCAAGATATCCTTGGACTTTTGATAATTGAGAGATTAAATACCAATTCTAATCATAGATGAAAAATACATGTTTATGAATGATACGATCCCTTAACCAATATCATCTCCTTATTGATTATTCCAACTATTTACTTTGCTTTATGTAGTATTATTACTTTAATAAAAACAAAAACACACTCTTGGGTTAATTGGTTACATAAGAATCTGAAAATTGCATAACAACAATCGCCTCTCTGTGGATACGAACTCTTTCTTATCGAATACTATATTTATAATTAGTAAAGTGAGGAAGTGAATTATTTTTGACGCATACGACACGCATCAATATGGGTAAACCGTACCTAAACGTGTATAACTGTTGGTTCAATAATAGTTACCCGAAGTTAGCCATATTAACATTTATAACTAGCCATATTCATCTAACACTTCTAGATCAAATATGATAATCAATCAATCAAGATAGATAATCAAATGAATATAAATGTGTTTCAAGAGAGTTGTTCAGATGTTCATCATCTCATAAAAATATATATGAACCATTTGAAACAAAATCGGTTTGGTTTGTAATTGTACAAAGTACTTATACAAGAACCAATTCATGAACACAATGCCACGGTTTGTAAACCTTATATCATTAAAGTTCCAGGTACTTTAGTTCGCAAATGAACCTGATTTCATGAGTATAAAAATCACAATTACTGATTTTAGAATCTGACCACTGTGTTCGCAAACTGAGTACGCAGATAACAGTTCTGAACTTTGGCTTTGTTTAGCCGTTCGAAAATAGGGTACGTGAACAGAAGATCCGGACTTGGCCTTGTCTATCCGTTCGCAAACAGGGTACTCGAACAACAACTCCGGACCTTTTCACAGGTAAACCAGTTCGCAAATAATAGTTCCGGACCTGAACTTGACTTGCACAGTCAACATACACAGTATACAACCTGCATTATATCCAGACATAATAGTCGCTTTAAAAGTCTCATTTAATCATTGAAACATCCTTGGAAGAAAACAATGGTAATCTTACACATACCACTAGCTTCAAGTGATTAATCGATCAATACGAAACTTCCCAAGTTGACATCAAATTATTGTCTCACACAAATCATGTTAGATGTTCAAGGTAATTTTCACATGATCATCTTTGACTTAATATTTAGTTTCCAACAATTAAATTGTCTCCAACTAAAATCGTCAAATATACGATGAACTTAGCTAAAGCTAAAAGCTTCCAAAATGTATTTTGGGAAATAGATAAACGAGATAAACTCGGCTCGAATTTTTAATTGTGTATAACGTAAAATTCTATATAGTTATATGACTTAGTCTAGTTGGAAGATAAAATAGAATAGATTTATGAGTGATAGATAAGTTTTAGTCTTCATATATTTTTTGTTGATGAAGTTCCTCCAAGCTCTTCAGTAGATCTTCTTCTTCAATTGGTGAACGCCATGAAGTCTAAAGCTCAACTACAAACTTCTATCCTAATCTGATAAATTAAGTAGTTTTGATAAACTAAACTTGACGAACAAGCTTGAGATAACAACGCTTGCGAGTTCGACCGAGCAGTGCTCTAACAATATTAATATGTAGTAAATCTTGGTACAAAAGGGAAATAACAAAGATGTTCGGATTGAATATTTACCTAGCCTGCCTTTAGGGGGAGTAAAATATTTTGTTATTCAAATATCAACAACGATATTTATTGATTGAATATATGCAGGTTATTGTGATGTTAAAACTTGGAATCAAGCGTATGAAGAATGAGTTATTTTGTAATAAGAGTTTTGTCACTAAAATTGGCAAAGATGGAGATTGGTAGAGCATAGCTCAGTTGAACTCACCAAGCGTTGGTATGCCAAGTTTGGTTGTCATATTTTAGTATCAAAACTCATCTAGAGTCATTTGATTAAATACTATAGTCAACTTCGTTTAGGTTAGACTAGAAAGTCTAGGAATGTTGATACATACAATAATTACTCCGAAGACCTGGAGAATGAGAAAAAGTAACGAACTACAACGACGATATCATCCTTCCACTTGAGTTTAGTAATATTGACTTGAACTTGTTTCATTCCTAACGTATCTTTTAAGTCATGCTATATTAAAAACATAACATGCGAAGCTGTATATACTATACATATTATATATAATACTCTAGTGATGGGACATGTTCATAATAGTATAATCATAATATAAAGGAATTGGACTACGAAGTATAACGCTTATCTTTTAAACTTCGTAGATATGATATCGACATAATCTTATATATAGTGTTAGAGTATTGCTCGATCAATCTTGCATGCGTTGCTATCTCAAGCATGTTTGTCAATGTTAGTGATCAAAACTATAAGTCTAGATTTCTAGTCTGTTATATCCAAGGTCTCGGACTAGGATAGTAAGTGTAGTTGAGCTCAAGAACTCCATGGCGATCATCATACAATACGAAGGACTACTCAAGGAACCAGTGGATCTTCATTGACTAAAAGGTAAGTGGAGACTTGAACTTATCTATCACTCAAAAGTCTATCTACTCTATCTCCTATCTTGAGACAAAAGTCATTTTTCTATATATACCTAGAATATAAACATGTGGTATTTCTAGGTGAGTATATATCTCGCTTATATGTTTCTCGAAATATGTGTTGGTAAAGCTTTCACTTTAGCCAAGTTTATCTTTACCTATTGACGAAAGTCATGTTATGTTTTAATCAGTTTGGAAATTGCTCTGACGAAAAATAATTTGTGAATAACAACTATATAACGCACTCTGAGAATGTTTCAATGGTTGAAATGAGAGTTTAGACAATATAACCATTGGAGGATATAAGCATTATTGTGGAAACACATATATGTATAAGTCATTATTTCTTGAACCAAAGTTTGCAAACTTTGTTGATCAAGTGAAACTGGAAGTGCGTGAGCTTCAGTCCGTGAACTGGTGGAAGTTCTCGACCCGAGAATTTCTGCTGGAGTTTGTGAACTCCTTCCAGGAACTTAATTCCGCGAACCCAATCTGCGAACTTGAGTAGGTTATATCTAAAATCGATGTTTGTGAACTTATCTCTATAAACTAAGAAATGCTATTGGAAACCGTGGCTTTATAGTTCATGAATCGATTCGAGTGAATCACATCGTTTTTGCTTTAGTTGTGTCTTGTGAAGTACATAAATATCTAAGCAATTGAACAACTCTCTAACTAGTTCATTTGAGTCATTTGAACTAGTTATGGTGAAGAAGAATATGGTTGATATGAAAGTTATCATATGGCTAACCATTTGGTTAACTATTGTTGAACCAACTAATGTACAAGTTTGGGTACGGTTACATAATCCTAGAAACGTGCATTACATATGTGTGTAACAAGCTATGTTTTCGATCTAACGGTTGATAAATATTAGCTTGAATCCAGTCAAGTTTTCATCTAACGGTGAATATTGAATGCTTTATTACTAAGCTAACATTGATTGCAAACCCTGATTTGAAAGACTATATAAGGGAGAACTCTAGCAACTGGGAAACCTAATCCCTACACTTTCTGTGTGATACTATTTGTGCTAAGCTAGAGTCGTTTCTCCTTTAACCTTTGGTTTCTTCTTCTAAACCAGGTTAACGACGTAAAGACTTCATTGGGATTGTGAAGCCAGACCGATACTACTTTTATTGTAGTTATGTGATCTGATCTTGCTGTTTCTATCGTGCGATTACAATTATAATAACTAGATTAAGATTTCTATCTCCGATAGGCAAGATATAAAAGTATTTACAAATACTTCGTCTCATCGTTTGTGATTCCACAATATCTTTTTCCTTGCGTCGATTAAGATTTTGTGAGGTGATTGATAAAACTGAGTTATTCTTCGGGAATATAAGTATGGTTTTATTGATTGGTTCTTGTTCACCTTGATTTATCAAAATACGGAACAAAAACTTGTAGGTATATTCGTGGGATACGGATTTATCTATTATGTATACTTTTCTGTGCGATACAGATTTGTTTATTAAAGTCTTCGATTTTGGGTCGTAGCAACTCATAGTTGTGGGTGAGATCATATAAGGGAATTAAGTACGTAGCATCCTCCTTGGAGTATGCTAGTGTCTGTGGTGGCTTAATACAATATATATTTAATTTGGACTAGGTCCTGGGTTTTTCTTCATTTGCGGTTTCCTCGTTAACAAAATTCTGGTATCTGTGTTATTTCATTTTTCGTATTATATTGTTTATCTTTATAATTGAAATAATACAGGTTGTGCATTGTTGTTCAATCAATTAGAATATCCGACCTTTTGGTTATTGATTTAAATTGATTGACACTTGGATATTGGTCTTTGCTACCATCCAAGTTTATCTCTCTTGTATTTAAATTGAGACTCGCAGTTTGCTTGAGTAAGATTTAATTCAAGAGATAGGGATATAAACTCTTTGATATACTTTTTATTGATTGACTCTAACTGTCTAGTTGATTCTCATAAAAGTATATTGGAGTTTGTCCATACAGATTGCTAATTCTAAATATTGGGTGTGGTTGTTAGACCCCCGCTTTTTCAATTGGTATCAGAGCAGGAAAACACGCTTAAGACCTTACAAGTATGTGTTTATGGCAATCTAAGTCTGAGGACAAGATCTCCTTTGCACATACTAAGATGTCTCCTAAAGCTTTTGATTACGCCAAGTGTCTTGGAAACATCTCATAGGATTATTCCTTGGTTGATTCTTCCGAATCCCGAGATACAAAGAATGTTTAAACTGATAATGACATTTTTTCTTCTCATGAGGCATGTGACACTCTGGCAAAAGCTGAAAAGGAGCTCACCAGAATTTTAAAAAATTCCGCTGAGATTACTTATTTTGAGGATCATGATCAGCTTATTGATGAATTTGAAAAGTCTCTTGATAGAGAACGTGATCTCTATAACATCATTGAGTCCTTCTCAGCGAATATTGACAAACTCCTCCAAGAAACTACTCTACCACGTGAAAAGATTAGTGCTCTTGAGGATATTGTTAAGGAAGACTCAATTAGAGAAAAATGTTTGATCGAGATTCATTCATCAGATCTCAACAGACTTCGTGTCGAAAAAGAAAAACTAAGTGCATCTCTTACTTTATCCCATGAACAGTGTAAATCCTTGGAAAATGAAAACTCTGTCTTAAGGAGAAAATCTTCTGTATAAACTAATTCTCATGAATTACAGCACATGAGGAAATATTCTCCAATAGAAGGTTGTAACAAGAAATGTTTACATAACTTGCAATCTTCTCATATGGCTATGAAGTTGAAATAGGTGCTAATTAGTGCTTCTCCTCCACGAACCTATACTTTTTGTGGGAAAAGGAATCACTATGCTATCCATTGTTTTGCGAGAAGGAAACAAATTTATAAACTTCAAAATTTGCTTTTCTTCACTGTCAATGGAACAAACAGTCGGAAGACTACCGCAGTGAATCGCATGCCCACATAAAACCAGAATTCTTATAAAAATGGTCTCTACTCTAGAAATCATCACAATGAACATGATCATTTGAATGGTATAAACTCTTGTGCCACTAATGAACACTTTCCTCCTGTTTATAAGAACAAGTCTGGAAAATCTAAGTCTATTAGATAAATTCCTATCTATTCCGATCCTCTTGAACCAATTGCAAGATGTCCTAGATTTAGTCCTCAAAGCTAGACAGATTGCTCGGGTGGTTGATCGAAAAGTTAGTGTTCTAACTCACGAACATGGTATGTCTACAGTCAAGAGAGTAAAGGAAATCAGTGATACCTTCTTTGATGGATTCATTGAAAGATATGAGGTTCTCAAAGAACTCTGACTATTTGCTAGTAAATCTTCTATTTTTTGTTTAGAATAAAAGAATAACTAGAGTTTGGAATACCCATTACTGTGATTACACATAGCTATGTCCAACGTTTTCATCTTCTTGTTTCTAGATTTATTGGTTTAAATTCTAAACTTGTTTGGAAGATGATTTTATGCAGTATTAATCTTTATGGTTTTATATATTGCAATATTGTGATGGGATATGTATGTTTACGTCCGTGAACTTGATTGTCCCATATTTTGTCAAAAGTAAAGTCGTTCGTGAATTGATATGCAAATATTGATAAAAGGATGAATAGACTTTTGACATACACAAAAGTTAAGGCTATATTGTCAATTATTGATGTAAGATAGGTTAAAAAAAGTTGTGATTCAAGGATTATGTCTATTGTATGTCATTGTCCAAATGATAATGGAAAATAGAATGAATCCTTGATTATTCCACGGTATAAGGTCGATCTCCGATCCACAATTTTTTTGTGTAAATACTGTGTTGTTCCATAAAGTGTCTTATGTTGAGCTTTATCGACTGAGTCATTGTTTTGACATAGTTGTTGTTCCATGAGATGCTTTGTGTTGAGCATGGCCAATTAAATTGATTACTTTTGTGATTAGTTTAGTTGTGTACTTCGATTAGATTAATTATGGGTTCTCTTGTGATTAATCTAATTGATTTCTTAAGTCTCCATAAGTTTACTTATGTTGAGCATATTTAGTCACATTAATCATGATTCACTGATGGTTAATTTGATTGAATACTTCTTTTTGGATTTCAAATTCATACTTGTATGTGATTTGTTGAGTCCAAAGAAATCCTTCTTTTCTTTCGAAATTAAGGTCGTTCTTGTTGTTCTTTCGGGAATGACATATTATGGGGGAGAGTTCTTTTGAACTTGTGCTTAATTACCAAATCTTTGTGGGGAGTGCGGTTGTGGAATATTATAGGGGTTATCTTTTATCTTTATAGACTCCTTGATGAATGCATTTAGCTCCGGATTTATGATTGCATCTAAACAAGATGATATACATTTACTCTTGGTCATGAAATGTCTCTTACGGAAATTTAATTAGGATCACGTTCTTGTACCTTTGCCAATTTTATTGACAAAAAGGGGGATAATTAATATGTAGTTCAACTACAAATACATATGGTTTTCGGATCATTATGTAAGGGGGAGTAGTTTCCATGTGATATGGAGTATTGACTAAGGGGGGAGTGACATATCACAATAGTATTGTTGTTGAAGTTGTGATGCAATTGGACTTTGACGATGTGTAATGATACTATGACACTGTATAACAATGATTGAGAACTATTGTTTTCTCGTTGTTATAGCTACGAATTTTCAACAATGATGATGCTAAACTTACAACCTTTGGGATCATTGGAGTACTTGGAAGTGACGAAGATTTTGAGTAATGTTGAAGATTGGGCATGTGGAATAGGAGATATGAAAGTTTATTTATATATTTTTTGTATTCCATATGTATTATATATATTTTTTGTATTCCATATTTATATATGGAATAGGAGCTCCATATGTATTCCATAGGAGCTACGAAAGTTTATTTACTCAAATCTAAACTATTTTGAGTAATAGTTTTGTATTCCATATGCATGGGGAGATTGTTAGAGCATTGCTCGGTCGAACTCGCATGCGTTGCTATCTCAAGCATGTTTGTCAATGTTAGTGATCAAAACTATAAGTCTAGATTTCTAGTCTGTTATATCCAAGGTCTCGGACTAGGATAGTAAGTGTAGTTGAGCTCAAAAACTCCAAGGCGATTATCATACAAGACGAAGGACTACTCAAGGAACCAATGGATCTTCGTTGACTAAAAGGTATGTGGAGACTTGAACTTATCTATCACTCAAAAGTCTATCTACTCTATCTCCTATCTTGAGACAAAAGTCGTTTTGCTATATATACTTGGATTATACACATGTGGTATTTCTAGCTGAGTATATCTCGCTTATCTGTTTCTCGAAATATGTGTTGGTAAAGTTTTCACTTTAGCCAAGTTCATCTTTACCTAGTGACGAAAGTCATGTTATGTTTTAATCACTTTGGAAATTGCTCTGACGAAAAATAATTTGTGAATAACAACTATATAACGCACTCTGAGAATGTTTCAATGGTTGAAATGAGAGTTTAGACAATATAACCATTGGAGGATATAAGCATTATTATGGAAACACATATATGTATAAGTCCTTATTGCTTGAACCAAAGTTTGCGAACTTTGTTGATCAAGTGAAACTGGAAGTGCATGATCTTCAGTCCGCGAACTGGTGGAAGTTCTCGACCCAAGAATTTATGCTGGAGTTTGTGAACTCTTTCCAGGAACTTAAGTCCACGAACCCAGTCCGCGAACTTGAGTAGGTTATGTCTAAAATTGATGTTTGTGAACTTATCTCTATAAACTAAGGAATGTTATTGCAAACCGTGTCTTTATAGTTCATGAATCGATTCGAGTGAATCACATCGTTTTTGCTTCAATTATGTCTTGTGTAGTACATAAATATCTAAGCAATTGAATAACTCTCTAATTAGTTCATTTGAGTCATTTGAACTAGTTATGGTGAAGAAGAATATGGTTGATATGAAAGTTATCATATGGCTAACCATTTGGTTAACTATTGTTGAACCAACTAATATACAAGTTTGGGTACGGTTACCCAAGCCTAAAAACGTGCATTACATGTGTGTGTAACAAGCTATGTTTTTGATCTAACGGTTGATAAATATTATCTTGAATCCAATCAGGTTTCCATATAACGGTAAATATTGAATGCTTTGTTACTAAGCTAACATTGATTTCAAACCCTGATTTGAAAGACTATATAAGGGAGAACTCTAGCAACTGGGAAACCTAATCTCCACACATTCTGTGTGATACTAGTTGTGCTAAGCTAGAGTCGTTTCTCCTTTAACCTTTGGTTTCTTATTCTAAAACAGGTTAACGACTTAAAGACTTCATTGGGATTGTGAAGCCAGGACGATACTACTTTTATTCTAGTTGTGTGATCTGATCTTGTTGTTTCTATTGTACGAGTACAATTATAATAATTGGCTTGAGATTTTTATCTCCGATAGGCAAGATATAAAAGTAGTCACAAACACTTCGTCTCATCGTTTGTGATTCCATAATATATTTTTTCGCTGCGTTGTTTAAGATTATTGTGAGGTGATTGATAAAACTGAGCTGTTCTTCGGGAATATAAGTCTGGTTTTATTGATTGGTTCATGTTCACCTTGATTTATCAAAATACGGAACAAAAACTTGTAGGTATATTCGTGGAAGACGAATTTATATATTACTGTATAATTTGATGTGTGATACATATTTGTTTATTAAAGTCTCCGACTTTGGTTCGTAGCAACTCTTAGTTGTTGGTGAGATCAGCTAAGGGAATCAAGTACGTAGCATCCTGTTAGGATCAAAGACGTAGGAGCATAATTGTACCTTGGATCAGTGTGAGATTGATTGGGGTTTAACTAAAGTCCAGAACGAAATTAGCTGGAGTAGGCTAGTGTCTATAGTGGCTTAATACGGTGTATGTTTAATCTGGACTAGGTCCCGGGATTTTTCTGCATTTGCGGTTTCCTCGTTAACAAAATTATGGTGTCTGTGTTATTTCATTTTCCGCATTATATTGTTTATCTTTATAATTGAAATAATACAGGTTGTGCGTTGTTGTTCAATCAATTAGAATATCTGAACTTTTGGTTGTTTATTTAAATTGATTGATACTTGGATATTTGTCTTTGGTACCATCCAAGTTTATCTCTCTTGTATTTAAATTGAGACTCGCAGTTTGCTTGAGTAAAATTTAAATCGAGAGATAGAGATATAAACTCTTTGATATACTTTTTATTGATTGAGTTTAACTGTCTAGTTGATTCTCATAAAAGTATATTGGAGTTTGTCCATACAGATTGCTAATTCGAAATATTGGGTGTGGTTGTTAAACCCCCGTTTTTTCATATAGTTTTATGATTATGTGTATGGGTTAATGGTGAGGATTTCATAATAGAAAACAATGGTTTACATTTGTTTAAAGGATGTACATTCATGAACTTGTTTTATGAATCGAAAGGGAAATCAATAGGTTTATTGGTCCTTTTATTCATTGCATATTCTTTGGATGGACAATATATATGAGATGGTAGAACCTATCCTAACTCTAGTTATGTATCTTGGTATAACCGATCACAATACCTAGACTTATGATTTGGTATGACCAGTCCTGGTAATTGGTGTGACCGATCCTAAGTAATCACCATGAGATGGTATGATCGATCCTTGTAATTGGTGTGACTGATTCTTGTAATTGGTGTGACCGATCATAAGTGTGTGTGACCGATCTTTATAATTGGTATGACCGATCCTAGTGACTGGTCTGACCGATCACAAGTAGATGTTTAGGTAGGATCGATCCTAGTGATTGGTATGACCGATCCGAACCCATGTATGTGACTTGGTATGACAGATCACATAGTAGTCTTGGAATACTGGTAGAACCAGTTCTAAACTTGTTTGGAAGTGTGGTGAAACCAATTCTAAGAATCAAATCCATGTTGTTAGAGCATTGATCGGTTGAACTCACCAAGCGTTGGTATGTCAAGTTTGGTTGTCATATTTTAGTAAATCAAAACTCATCTAAAGAGTCGCTTGATTATGTACTAGAGTCAACTTCGTATATGTTATCTTGAAAGTATTAGGATATGAGACATTACAAGTATTGCGAAGACTTGAAGAAGTGAAGAAGCAAGGAGCTACAACGATAACATCATCCTTCCACTTGAGGTTAGTGATATTTGACTTGAACTATTTCATTCCTTAACGTATCTTTCAAGTCGTGCATATTGAAAACAAAACGGCGAAGCATGAAAACTTTAGTTAGGCATAGTATTAAGGAATACAATACGAGGTTTATTTCTTAACCATTAAACTTTATAGATAAGACATCGACATAATTGTTTGAATGCTATTGTGATTATGTATGAGGATTTCATCTTATGAAACAATATTTTACATGTGTTTTAAAGAAGTAAATTCATGAACTTGTTTTGTGAATCAAAAAGGAAATCGCCGGGCATTATTGGTATTGTTATTCATTGCATATATTTTAAACTACCAATATGTGTGATTAGTATAACCACTCATGACTTGTTTATGTTCTTGGTAAAACTATTCAGAAATGCCTTAATTTTGTGTTGGTATGACTTTTATTAGTGAAACCGATCTTAAGTAATCACTTGAGATGGTATGATCGATTTTGTGTTATTGGTATGACCGACTCTGGGTAAAATGGAACCGATCATAGTAAGAGGTGCAACACATCACAAAGGGGAATCGATCCTTGTATGAGGTGCAGCAAGGTTGTAGCAGAAGGGGAACTGATCCTATGGACATGTGCAACATGTTTTTAGGCAAAGGGGAACCGATCCTATGGACATGTGCAACACATACAAGTTAGATACCATATATATGTGGGGAACCGATCCTAGTAACTAGTCAACTAGATTTTTGGAAAACTAGTGTGACTATACACAATACTCACATGGAGGCAGAACTGAAACTTGTTTTGGTTGAAACGTTAAACCCATGATTTATGATTGAGTGTTCTTGATCAATCACATAGTTCTTGAAAGTCAGATGAACCAATTCTAAACTTGTTCGGAAGTGTGGCAAATCGGTTTCAAGGTTGTAAGTATGAAAGAGGACTTACAAAGTAAGGATGTCGATATACTTTGAGAATATGTAGTAACACTTATATTTTATTGTTCAAAGTTATTCCTTAATAGCTAAAGGAAAAAAATCCCGGATCGAAAAATAAATAAGTTAAGAATCTTTTATTTAAGGTTTTTAATTTTATTTTAGGAAAATGAGAATTAGTAATGTGCATTTACTAGTTAAGATTTTCCAAAGTTTTTTTCTGTCAATATTTTGGACAGAGCATTTCCAGGAATTATGGAAACCGGATTTGGAATTTTACTGCATATCTTGATAATATTTTAGGTTTTGAAAATTCCTTGGTGTCCAAACTTCCTTGTCTATAAATACTTGAAGTTTGCATTTCGGGCAAACTAATCCTTCATGACAGCAAACTTACTCAGTTGTCTTGTTACTGGTGAAGCCGCCTATTCGGAGTGGAGAGTAACCTAGTTAGGCGAAATCTCTTACGGCCCCTCAAGTTTAAAGTCTTCTTTGGGATTGAGAAGCTCTATTAGTATCGTTGGTGGGAAACTAGATAATTGCGGTTTATCTTTTGTTTTCAATTAATTTGATTGACTAACGGTGGTTGAACTTTGATTACACCTAGTTTGTTTATGCTTGAGAATCTTCTCTTCTGATATTGTAGTAGTAGGAAATCCCACACTACACCCCTCACAAGAATTCATTCAATTAAGTCATTTTTAGATCATCAAACATAGATTTTATTGATTAACCTCACAAATTTTACAAGGTAGAAAGGAAATAAATCTAAGGAATTAACAACCGCTATAGACTTTCTCTCTCCTAATGACTTGCTCAATACTCGAAAAAGATCTCTCTCTCCCTTATGACTGTTTAACTCTTTATATAGGGATTTACATAGTGGATGACAGCTAATCTATCCTTTGATTTCGGATCTGACTTGCGATATTCTCGCAAGAATTACATTGCTAATCTTCGCAAACACTCTAAACATCACAGAATCATCACACTTTTCTCATGTTTCTGCAATCGTCATCTGTTACGTTATTCTTCAAATTATTCTGCGACGCTCGCAATGTGTTGTTGATCAAGCTTCGCAAATGTGCCTTTCTTGCGATATTCTGATCCTAAATCTTGCCTCTTCTCATGTCTTCTCTGCGAATAAGATAATGTCATGAGAAACTGTTCTTCAAAATGCCGCAGTTGTTCATCTTTTCTTTCAACTTCATTTTTCTATCGACAAGGCTCCGTGAATTAAGCATAACCGTCAACACGTGTTGAATATTCCTTTAATTACTTGCACGTTTTACCATTAACCGGTCATCTACCTTTGCTTATTTAAAGAAGGATTTGGGGAAGAGATAATTTTCTTTTTTTACTTCGTCTTTATCATCCTCATCTTCATATTCTCTGCAAATCTTCATCGCCTTCAACTTTCTGTTATTATCAAATTCATCTTCCTGCTACTGTTCTTCTCTACTTTCATGGAATCTCCAAGGTTGGTTTCCCTTCTTTTGATGAAACTGATTTTATTTTACTAAATTCATCTTGTTTGTTCTTTGTATAATTCCCATACCGTTTCTGTTTCAGTAAAATATCTTTCAGTACTAAGTTTACAGTTCAGAACCCTAATGCTCCCAAGAGTTCGCAACACAAGGTTCATGCGAGAAAAAGAAAGTCTGCGAATGACAAGGTAGTAAGAAACATGGATCTTTTTAAATAACAATATTGTTGCCTCTGTTTCTTATCTGAATTGTGATTCGCAGGGTGATGGGGATTCCACTAAACCTACCAAGAAATCTCGCCAACCTAAGACTGTTGATTTTTCTGTTTCTTTTCCCAATCTTAGTCTTTCAACTTCTTCTTCGCAAACTGAATCTCCACTTCCAATTTGCGAAAATATCGGAATAAGCTCTGATATTTTAAATAATCCTTTTATGGATGAAATACCCACTGCACAACCTGTTGCGAATGAAATCTCTTCCTATCCTTCAACCAATACTTCTCAAGTTCATTCCACCATAATCTCAACCATTGATCTGCCTCACACATTACCCTCAAATGACGTCTCTTTACCAAAGGATGATGATCATCAACTTTCTATTGTTGCTACTTCTTCATCTGAGTCTCTCCCTTTCTCTAAGGAAACTGCGGATGGAGTGGGTCTTGCCTTAAAGGTATTATTTGATCTTTTACTTGATGCCAAGAAATCATCTATGGACCCTGTCAAATCTGGTGTTTGCGAAATTTTAGGTAAATATCTTGGTTCTGATAGGACAGCTTCGCAAACATCCTTCGAGAAGGAAGTTGAAGTCTTGAAGGAGAATCTTCGCCTTGAAAAGCAGAAGTTTCAAAATGCTTCTTTGGAATGCGAACTTCTTCGCAAGAAAAATAATGAATTAAAAGGTATGAATTTCTTTTCTTAGTTCTTCACTTCCCTCTTAACAAATTTGTTCTTTTCATACTGTTCATTCTTAAAGGATTTTTTCGCTTGTTAAGCTTTAAACCAGAAACAAATAATAGAGAGATTTCAGTCTGAATCTGCCTCTGAAGAAATTCGCGTTGATAGAGATAGTTAGATGGATCAATATAACCGATTATATAATCTTCATACATATTCTGTTGATCAAATAAATAATCTTACCAAAGAGAATACTCAATTAGTTCAAGAGAAAAACTCATTAAGCAGCGAAATATCTCGTCTCTCTTATTCTTTGACTAAAGCTAACTTAGAGATGGAAATTTTATCAGATGAAAACAGAACTCTTTCTCAGGAAAAGCGAACCCTTTTAAATATGGTGGCGATCACTTCGCATAAATTAAGTGTTCTTCAAAAAGTGTGTGATAATCAAGAACAATCTCTTCGTTCGCTGAAAAATGAACTTAAAGAAGTAACTGAATCATCTATTGCTGAGAAAAATACACTCATTCAAGGTAGAATAACTTTAAGTGTAAAGGCCAATCAGCTTTAAGAACAATATTCCAAATTAGAAGAATCTCACTCTTTACTTGGGAAGGAAAACACTTTTCTCATTTCTAAAGAAAATAAATTAAAATCTCGTCTGAAAGGTCTAGTTGGAGATAAATTTGATGATGCCATGAATCATTGGGAGAATACTTGCTTGGCACTAATTCAAAATCTAATATCTCAAAAGGAAGGTAGTCATTTTGACTGCCTCAGGCATCTTTCTTTTGTTAAACTTATTTGCGATATTTCCCTTACGAGGGGTTCGCCTGAATAATTTTTGTTTTTACTTTTCGCAGAATCTAAAAGAAAGCTTCAGTCTTCCATTTCTACCTTGGATTCTAAACTTGCCAAGGTTCACAAAGAAAATGGTTTGCTTGCTGCTCATCTTTCTCGTTCTCGCGATCGAGTAGAGAGAAAGTATGACTATCTTGAATATTTCAAAAACATGGAGATTAGAAACCGTGATAGAGATTTCCTTCGCCAAGCTCATCTCAGTGCTTAAGTTCTTATGAATGAGGTTCTGCTGTCCAAATCTCTTTCTCTTGTATCACTCAAACCTTTGGAAGTAGATGAATATGAAATTCCTCGTGTTGGTGATAGTGCCTTTGATTATGAAAGTGGTGAAAAAGCATTTCCCAAGAAGTTTTGGAAGAAGAAGAAGAAATCCCTACTAAAGAAGGAGATGCTGGTGATGAAACAATTGATGGTGATGAGCCAAATGAAGAATAAACCAGTGTCGACCAAGATAAGGAAAACACTGGCAAAGATGATACAGTTGGTGGAGATGATAAGGTTGGCGAAGAAGATAAAGCTGGTGAAGAAGATATTGAAGTATGAGTTCTAGTTTTATTTTCTTGAATTACTCTTTCTCCTCTTGCGAACAATGTACTTTGGACCTCTTTTGGAATCAATTTAGCTTTTGGTATTTTAAGAACTTGCGAGAAAGATAATGACATCTTATTTATTAATTCCCAAACTTGCCTCTCATTATCTTTCTTGTGATATATAATCTGCATGAAAAATGATTAGTAATTTATAAAAAGAATTTATTTTATTATGTGGTCTTATTTTTCCTTCCTAAGTAAAGGTCTTATTTTGCCATCTTTTGCATTGCTACAAAATCGCAGGACGTTTCTACACTTTCATGTGGAAACCCATTGATCTTGCCTTAACTTTTTATTCTTTTGTATTTTTTCTGCGATAATATGATAGGTCTAACTTTTCTTGTGAAATTAAAGTCCCATGACATTGCCGTCTTGCGACGAAATCGCAGGACGTCTTTACACTTGCATGTAATGACCCATTCATCTCGTCTTATCTTCTCTTTTGTATTATTGCCTCTTCAGGAATGTTGCACAAATATGACAAGTCTTAATACTACAGTGAGTAAAAAGTCTCATGACATTTGCGTCTTAAGACACTTATCATCTACCTAATGGAAGGTGCCGTCATTATCTTCCCCATGGTTGCCCTTTCAAGGAGACGTACTTCTGCCATACAAGACTATCTCCTCCCATCAAGTCTTAACAACAACCAGTTGTGTTCGCAGCCTCTTATCACTTTTTCCTATATGTCTCATGGTTACGAGACTACACCCTAAGTGGGGTTTTCTTCTGGACGAGTGCATCATAGCCAAGACTTACCAAGAATGGACAAGGTAGTTTCATACGCCCCGGGCACTCTTGGATCAACCGTGTACCTCGGCGCCTTGGTCATACTCCGCACCCATTAGGAGATCTCTTATTACCTTAGTCTCCCAACTCAAGTCATATGCTCAAGTTGAGAATCTAAGGTGTCTCTCCTGGATAGGCTTTCATTGACCCCAAATCTTCATTACTCAGGTTCCAGCAGCGGTGTAACCTTATCGCTGAGCCATGCAATAGATATACCCTTTTATGACGTACTTTAGGTCTTACATTTTCCTCTTGCGAAATTTTATTCGCGAACTAGGGTGTACGCCATAAAGGTTCGTCCCATTCTGGATCTTAAATGATCATTTCTTGCTAAATTTTCGCACATTATTATTTTATTTTGTTCTTGAATAATCTCACAGTGATTTTTTCATAATTTTTTTTTGTTAATACTTACTTTGTTAATATAGTCTATTCCATGGTCTACCAAGTCTTTGACCAACATCTTTACCCTCTGGATCCATCAATTTGTATGCACCTGTTCCAATTATATCTTTTATAATGTAAGGTCCATCCCATTTTCTCGCTAATTTTCCACCACCTTCTCGCTGATAATTTGGCGTCTCGCGAAGAACCAAATCACCTGGCTGAAATTCACGTGGTTTGACACGCTTATTGTATTCTCGTGCTAATCTCCGTTTATAATTCTCCATATGATGTAAAGTCTTTTCTCTCTTCTCTTCTAATTCATCCAGTTTGTTTAAGATCATGCTAGCACTAAGATTCTTCTCCCGAGATTCTCTTTTTGTGGTGGGAATAGAAACTTATGTTGGTAATACTGCCTCAACCCCATATGTTAGACAGAAAGGTGACATTCCAGTGGCTTCTCTCCTAGTTGTGTTGTATGCCCATACTGCGTTATGTACTTGTTCGCACCATGCTCTATGATATCCCTCTAACTTCTTCTTTAATATATATATGTGATTGTCTTATTTGTTGCCTCTGCTTGCCCATTAGCCTGTGGGTATAAAGGAGTAGATTTTTCACATTTTATCTTAAATACATTAAGAAACATTTTTATATTCTGCCCTTCAAATTGCTTCCCATTATCAGATACCAACTGTGCTGGAATTCCAAATCTGCAGATGATATTTTCAAAAATGAATGTAAATACGTCTTTGTCGCGAATATGCTGTACCGCTTTTACTTCTACCCATTTTGTGAAATAATCTGTTGCGACAATTAAGTATCTTTTTTGTCCAGACCCTGGTACAAATGGTCCCACAATATCTAAGCCCCACTTTCCAAAAGGCCATACACTAGTTGAGGATGATAAGGGTGCTCCAGGTGCATGTATTCTCTTTCCATATCGCTGGAAATCTTCACAGCGCCTTGATATTTGTTTTGCATCTTCATGCATATATGGCCAATAATAACCTTGCATTTTTGTTTTGTATGCCAAAGATCTTCCTCCACAGTGACTGCCGGTGTCTCCATTATGTAACATTTTTAACACCCTTTCTCCTTCTTCTCGTGTCAAACATCTAAGTGATGGTCCAGTAAATGATTTTCTATACAATATCCCATCTCTTAATTCATAATTTGTTGCACGGCTCTTTAATTTATGTGCTTCCAATCTGTTTCTTGGTATTTCCCCTCTCGCTAAATATGCATGGAGTTCTGCTCTCCAATATGCGATATTGTATTTTGGCCCTTCTTCACCACCTTCTACTATCATTACATCTTCCTCTTCTTCTTATTCTTTGTAGTTGCAAGAATTCCTACACTACACCCCACACAAGAATCCACAATTATCAACACATATTTATAGATTAAGAATAACACTTTTATTGATTAATTCTCATAAATGTAACAAGAAATGGAAGAAATCAAGAATACAATCGCTCACAAGAATTTTCTCTCTCTTCAAGACTTTCTCAACACTCTAAAAATTATCTCTCCCTCTCAATTTTACTCATCCCCTATATATAGGGTATTATATAATGGATGACAGCTCATAGACATCTAAGCTATCCCTTAATTTTGGATTTAACTTGTGATATCTTTGCGAGTGCAATAATGTTAATCTCGCAAACAGTCTAATCTTCGCAGGATCTTTAAGTTTTCTTCATGTTTCTACCATCGTTATTTGTTGCGTCGTTCTTTTAATCTTTTTTGCGACGCTCGCCAGTGTCTTTAATGAAAACTTCGCAAGAATGTTCTTGCTGCGATATTCTGATCCTACATCTTGCCTCTTTTTCCTTGAATATTGCTTGAAAAGAGATTTTAAGGAAAAATCTTCCTTATTGTAGCTGTTGAAGGAATGAGTGAAAAAATATTTAGACTTGAAAAGTACGTACTTGCCTCTATTCTTTTGCGAAGTTCTAGAATATTGCTTCTACTCTTTCAAAATTATCACTTTAACTTGTCCACTTTGGAAATGATTCTTGTCGAGAAGATAAAGAATATATGATGTTTTCTTAATAATCCATACTAGCCTCTATTCTTTATCTTATATAAGAGTAGAATCTTTGAGAAAGTGAGTTAGTGATTTCTTCACCCTTATCTTGCCTCTGCCTCAGCGTAATATAATCCTTTAAGGATGTCTTTAACTTTGCAAAATAACCATACTCTGCGAATCTCTTACATATTCTGCGAGGTTGTAGCCATTTCTGCGAAATAATTTTTTCTCAAAAAACTTTAATAATATTTCTACAAAATTCTGACATATTTGCGAGACTACAAATAATACTTCTGACATATATTTTTATAATTTTCGCAGAATATATCACACGTATCTTTTCTTCCATCCAATTCTTGACAAGTCTTTTTCAACCGCAATTTTTCAACCATTCACGTGTCTCCTCGCATTAATTGTGTTTATCTTTTCGAGAACTTTACCTCTCTATAAATATCCCTTTCATTCTCCTTTTTTCCTCTTTTTATCTTCTTCCCAATCTATTTGCAATTTTACTATTCCTCCGTAATTTGTGCTTCTGCTACTGTAACTCTTCATTCTTTTCTTTCTTCCAAACTTCATCCTCATTCTTTAAATATGGCTCCCGCTGGTCGCAGAAACTAAATTGCTTTTGAAAAAATTCAGAAGAAACTTCAAAGTAAAGGTTTTACTTTATCCACTATCTCGGGTCAAGGCCCTAAATCTGAACTCACTGCAAAGTTATTTTATGATCATCAATCCCATCAGAGTAAGATCATAATATCGATGGGTCAACTTTTCGCTGGCCTTCCCATTCCTCTATATGATCATGAACTTCCCTTGTTTTACGAGATACTTTATCATAAGAAATTCTCGCGAGCTGTATATCAACTAAGTGGTGATTGCATTCGTCTAATGCATGATTTTTCCACTCATGGTGCAGGTAAAAAATCTCTTTACTTTGATGACGCCAAAAACCCTAAATTCAAAGACATTCCGATTGTTCCTGCGAAGTATACCGTGGAGAACTTTTTTTGCGAATTATGAGATAATTTCCATGAAGAGGGATAGCACTTGTTGGGGAGTTCGTTTAAACAAGAAAAGTAATGTTGCTGCTGACAAGATCTTGATGCAAGACATTGACTAGCATCCTGGTAATAATTCATGCCCACGTCACTCTAATGATGATAGATGGCATATTTTCCCCTTAGTCCTAGAAGGTCCATACATTTCTGGCACTCTTGCTTTACCTGCGAACCTCGCAGAGTATAATCCTTGGGAAATCTTATTGGCCTGATAGAGATTTGGAGGTATATTTATGAACTCCTCTTGAATTATTATCTTCCATACTCTTTATCTCTTTTTGCTGATTACTTTTATATCTTCACATGTTTACAAAATTGTCAGATTGAGAGATTAAAAAAGAATTATAGCAATACTGGGAAACCCAACATTTTATCTGCTCTTCGTTCTATCATAGATGAGGTAAGAAATTCTCTTTCAGGATTTTTAATAATATATCGTTGCCTCCATTCTCTCTGTTTCTTATCTTTATTTTTGGTATAGGTTATCATTGAGATAGAACCTATTGAAATTGCGAAGACCACTAATAAAGGTAAAGGCAAAATTTCTCCTCGCAAAGAGAAATCCAGTAAAGATGTTACTCGCAAGGAGAAATCTGTTTCTCCTACTTCAAAGAAAAGAAAAACTTGTTCTCCCTCCCCTTCAAATTCTCAATCTGGCGAAAGTTCTACTAAGGATAATGTTCATGATAGTGATGATGATGGTAATGATGACATTTATTCTGCGAATGAAACTTATCAACATGAGTCTTCTATGGCTCTGCTATCCAACATATTCTCATATTCATTGCATGGCATTGGAGATGATAGTGAGGCTCTTACTAATCCTTGCCAAGCTCTCGTAAATATCTGCGATGCTCCCTTGCTGAAAAACAATGATTCACTTCGCGGAGTTTCTAAATCAGTATCTCCCAGCCTTTTAAACTCCCTCGGTGCTCTGGTATGTTCTTATTTCTCTGATTCTTCTTGATTTTAAAATTTTCAACTATATAGCCTTGTAATTCCTCTTTTTTTTTTTTTTTTTTTTTTAGGTTGGTAGAGCTGCTTTTGCAGTTTCTTCAGATTTGGATAAGAGACGATCAACACTATTAAAGAAAAATGTTGATCTTCGCAGGGAGAACGAAAAGCTAAAATCTGAATCTGCCAACCTTCGCGAGCAATTAAAATCTGAATCTGCCAACCTTCGCGAGGAAAACAAGCGATTGGCAATTGAACTCTCCTCTTCGCAAGATAAAATTGCTAACCTCCAAGCTGCGAATGATCAACTTTATGGTATGAAAATTTTCCCTCTTTCTTTTGTCCTCTTATCCTTTTACTTCATCTTATTTGATCAACCACTCTTGTAGACATTTATGGTTTATCTGATGAAGCTGCGACCCTTCGTTCTTTTCCCAATTCTATAGATGATGATACCCTTCTTGAATGTCTGAATAAATCTTTAAATAGTTTTTCTAATGACCAAATTACTTCCCTCTCCATAGATGAACTTAGATCAAAATTTCGCCTTTTAGAGATTGAACACAGATCCAGTTTAGGGATAGCCAATAAGTATAAGCGTTTTTATGTTGATGCCAAAAAGGAGATTGGTAAATCTAGATCCAAATACAGTAAGCTTATTGATGAAAAGGATCGTATTACTAAACAAGGTGTTTAATCTTTAGCGGAATTCCACAAGACTCTTCTCGAAACTCAAATTGAGAGAGATCGGCTTATCAGCGAGAATTTAACTCTTGTTGAGAGGGAAACCCAAGTTCTCTCTCGTCTTCTTATAGATAATGATGATGAATTCGCTTGGGATGCGAAAGTATTAGACGATGCTAGAAGTAATCTAGGTGTAAATGTTAGTCTTCACGCTGACCAAACAACCTTGATTAAGGATTTGCTTTCTGAGAGAGAAGGTTGGAAACTATTCTTTCCTACTTACTCTTTGTCTTTCACAAATTTTCATCAAATTACTGATTCATTATTATACATTCGCAGATTCTGAAAAGAGACTCCGTCAAAGAATTGAAGAATTAGAAAATGAAAAAGGAACTCTCGTGAACTCCCTTTCTTATCGCAATGATAAGTGCTTAAGATTAAAGAATCAACTGAAGATAACAATTACCAACTTTAAGAATGATGCCCTTTCTTATCGCAATAATACTATCAGGTCAATCTGCAATAATCACGACATTCCTCTCTCTAATTACCCTTGTATTGAAGAAAAAGTTCCAGAGAATGTTCCTTCTTTAGTGATTTCTGATAGTGAAGCTGATGAAGATGAAGAAGAATCTGAAGATGAAGGATCTGATAATATAGAAAAAATCTGATGAATAGGAAAATGAATCAACCAAGAAGTAATTCTGCTTTGATGAATATAAAACTTATAAAACTTGTATATTCGTTCTTTAATCTTCCTATCTTTTTGCTGCGAATTTCTCTTCCTTCCTGCATGTGTTAGTAAAACAACTCTTTCTTGCGATATAATCAATCAATATATAATTAACTTTTTCAATCTATGTATAAATCACGTAAATCTATCATGCGGAGTCAAAAAATACTTTCTCATGATAAAAATTAATCATATATTCCCATATTTGCCTCTGTTTTTTGTATCCAAATGAGAGATTAAGAAATTTGTAAAGTGAATATTGCACAATCTCGCAATTTTTTACTTATATTCTTAAGTGGTCTTATTTTGCCTTCCTAAGTAAAGCTCTTATTTAGCCACTCTTTCTTTTGCGACAAAATCGCAGGACGTTTTTGCATTTTCATGCAAAAACCCATTGATCTTGCCTTATCTTTTTGTATTCTTTTGCTGCGACAATATGATAGGCCTAAATTTTCTTGCGAAAATAGATCCCCATGACATTGTATTCTTGCGATGAAATCGCAGGACGTCTTTACATTTTCATGCAATGACCCATTGATCTCATCTTATCTTTTTTTTCTTGGATTTTTGCCTCTTTTGATATTTGTTGCACAAATACGACAAGCCTAAATTTTCTTGCGAAAATAAAGCCTCATGATATTTACGTCTTAAGACACTTATCAACTCCCTAATGGAGGGTGCCGCCCTTATCTTCCCCCTGGTTTCCCCTTTAAGGAGGCGTACATCGGCCATACAAGACTAGCTCCTCCCATCCAGATTTACCAACAACCAGTTGTTTTTCGCAACCTCTTATCCTTTTTGCATATATGGGTTATAGTTACGAGATTGCACCCTAAGTGGGGTTTTCTTCAGGCAGAGTGCATCATAGTCAAGACTTTCCAAGAATGGCTAGGGTAGGTTCATCCTCCCCAGGCACTCTTGGCTCAACCGTGTACCGCGGCGCCTTGATCATATTCTGCACTCCTTAGAAGAGACACTCGGTCGTCCAACCAGGGTATAACCTTATATATAGTTGAAAATCCAAGGTATCTCTCCCGGATTGGCTTTCTTGAGCCCCACATCTCCATGACTCAAGTTCTAGTAGAGGTATAACCTTATCTTTGAGCCATGCAATCAGATACCCCCTTAAATGACGTACTTTAGGTCTTACATTTGTCTCTTGCAAAATTTTATTCGCGAACTAGGGTGTACGCCATAAAGGTTCGTCCCATTCTGCGAATATTTCTTCGCGTTTCTTGCGATATTTTCACATATTCTTGCTTCAATGCTGGTATAATTTCACAATATCATATTTTTCATTAAGCAATAATCTGTGAGTCATACATATCTTTCAATATCATTTCAATATCATAATTTGAAATCTTTTACCTTTACTTTATTCTGCCCTTGGGATTTTGTTGCTTTGCTATGTTTCCCTTGCGAGTAATTCACTAGATATTGTGTTCAATCTTTCTGAAATTTTCTTCTTATTACAGCTCTATGGCATCCACCATTAATCTGTCACATCTTTGTCTTTGCTTGATGTTGTGCTTCCAATTTCTCTGCTTCGCAGCTCTCTCTTCGCAAGATTTTATATCAATCTCATAACACTTTATGCTTTCACTCCAATCTCCTTTTATGACTCCAACACCATTTGGATGTGGACACTTAATGTACTGATGGTAAGTGGATGCCACACCTAGAATCCCATGCGGCCATGGTCTGCCAATTAAGGCGGTGTAGGGTGACTCCACATCCACTACACAGAATAAGACTTTAGATGTTATTCCTTTTAATGGGATTCTCATTGTGAACTCTCCCTTTGGTTTATTGGCGGACCATTGAAACCATATATCTTGTATGTTGAGGGTACTAGATCCTCGTCTCTCCCTCCCATGGTATTATAAGTGTGATAAAATAAAATATCCACATAACTACCTGTATCAATCAATACTCTATTAATTTCCCATGAATCTTCATTTTCATCATCTTCAGTTTTATCTTCATCTTCATCTTCATCCTCTTTTTGTTTTGGATTTATCTTTAGTCTCACAACCAATGGTTGATCATGCATTTCTCCAGGCTCAAGTAATTCTTGTGCGGTGAAAGAAATAATATTTTTTTGCCACTCTTTAAGCGGCGAGGCTTTCGCAATGTTCATGATTTCTTTCCCATCAGCATCTCTCGCAAACACTCGGCTTAAAACATTATTGTGGAAGTCTTCGATAGTCTTGAATGAATGTATAATGCAGTTACAGAACAAATTTTTTTCCTTTGCTCCAACTTCTATCACAAATGTTTCTCCTCCTTTTGTAGTATTTACTCTGCAAATTTCTGGTGGAGGTGGTAATGTCTGAGATTGCGGGTGCCCTATTAGAAAATGGTTTAATCTTCCCTGATCTGTCATCCTTAAAATGATCTTCTTTATATTCCTGCATTCATTTGTTGAGTGACCATGAAAATGATGATAAGAGCAAAATTCTTGACTTCGGTTATTTGGGTGTGGTTCTTTTCCCATGTTCCAGGGTGCTTGTATATTTTCCATTAAGATTATGGCTTCCCAAATTTTTTCTACACTTGCATTCAAAGGTGGAATTTTGATTTCTTCCCATATCATCTTCTGATTTCCCTGCCCTCTTTGATAACTTTGTCTCTGTCCACCATAAGTCTCTTCTAGTTGATCAAGTCTCTGAATTTTATTATTTCCCCCGCGATAAAAGTTTCTCTCTCTTTCAAACTCTTCTTGATCTCGACTTCCCATAGCTACTAATTTTTGTTGACCATCATCCACATTCTTTTCCTGTTTTGCATGCGAGGTGCTCTCTACTGTATTTATCATCTTGGGAAGTAAACTTGCACTCTCTGCAACTGAACTAGTGTTCGCAATAGGATACGACTCCATCTCATTTTGTTTTTCCTCCAACGCAATATATTCTTCCTGCAATTCTCGCAGCTCTGTCATAGTGATCGTATTTTTGATTCTAAAAATTTGTATATATAACAGGTTGGTTGCGAACATAACATTAATGAAGGACAAAATAAGGTATCTCTCATCTACTCTTCCAGCCATCTCACTGCACATTGTCTTCCATCTTATGGTTAGGTGTTTCAAACTTTCGCCAATCCTGGGTTTTAACCCAAATACATCTTCAATACCGGGCTGCGAAGAATTATTGCTTATATATGCTCCCAAAAATGTAGCTTGTAGATGGTCGAAAGAAGTTATAGTGTTTTTAGGTAAACCTTCGAACCATTTTAACGCCTCGCCAGTTAAGCTAGATGCAAATTATTTGCATAATACTGCATCATGGTTTTTCCACTGTAGCATACACCTAACATAAGCCTTGACATGTTGAACAACACAGGTAATCCCATCGAAGATACTGGTTAATGCTGGTAAATTGCATTTTGGGGGTATTCCTCCTAATTATACTTCTTGAGTGAATGGAGTTCTCGCAGCTTCTTCAATGGATTCATCAAGTTTCCTTCTGCCTCCTTCTCTTCTGTTTTTTAACATTCCCCTCATTTTTACTATCTCTCTTAAGATTTGTTCATTCCCAGCTGAGTTTTGCTTCAACACAGCTTCCCTTCTCCTGCGTTCTTGCCTATCTTGTGTTGCGAGATTTTGATTTCCGTCTCCATTATTTTCTTCTTGTCTTTCTCTGCTATATTCTCTTATATTTCTTTCACGAATGGCACACCATTATATCTCTCATTTTCTCTTCTGCTCTTCTTTGCACCCTATCGTATTATTCATTAATATTACCATTATTGAGGTTTTGTTCGCGTCTTCTTTCTCGATTGTCATGATTATTCTGGCGAATTGCCTCTTGGAATTCTTGCTCTTCCACTTCTGCTCTAAATCTTTCCCTTTCGCAAGCTAAGCGTGCTTGTTCAGCATAATGTCTCTCGATTTCTCCTTAAATTATCTGATGATTTCTTAGAGTTTCTCTTCCATGCAATATCCTCCTCCCTTCCTCTTGATTTTCTTCGCCATCTTGGTTATTTCGTGCCTGATGCTGTTCATTCTCCTGCCTTCTATTGTTTTGTTCATTTTGTTGAATTTCACCTTGTGGTATATAACGATCTTCCCTTATTTCTCTCCTTTCGCAACGTTCCCCATTTGGATCATGATTTTCTTCTTCAATATTTGCTATAGGTGATCTTCTTCTTATCTCACTTCTGATTGTTCTCAAACTTGATCTCGTTGTACTTCTTGATCTTCTATTTTGTAACCTCATGTTTTCCATTCTCAATTCATGGTTTTGTCTTGCCAAATTTGCACGTTCTTCCGCCTCTGATCTCCTTTCTTCTTGTATTCTTTGTCTTAAAACCTCTACTGTTTCATTTTCGTCATCACCATGTATTAATCCTCCATTTACCTCTTGATTTCTTCCCTCTCGTCTTTCATCTCTTAATTGTCGATCTTCTGGTTCTTCCATTGAATCTAATCCCCAAGTATGCACGCTTACTCTATCATAATCCACAGCTCTATCTTGTATAGGTGTTTGTTGATTCGGCTGTCGAACCCGATTTTCTCCATCATTCCTTGTTATATTTCTTCTTGTTCTTACTCTTGAAGATTCTCCCATTTCACTTGTTTCTCCACCTACAAGTCTTTTACTCCTCCTTACGGTTGTTGGTGGTTCTGACGTATTTCTTCTTCTTCTAGCCATTAATATTAGTGAACTATTGAAAATTGCGTAAAATCCTGCACTAATTATTCCAAATTCCTTCCAATCACAATATCAATTTTTACCTTTTTCTTCAAATAATCAACAATTCATCCCTGTTTCGGGCGCCAAAAATGTAGTTGCAGGAATTCCTACACTACACCCCATACAAGAATCCACAATTATCAACACATATTTGTAGATTAAGAACAACACTTTTATTGATTAATTCTCAGCAATGTAACAAGAAATGGAAGAAATCAAGAATACAATCGCTCACAAGAATTTTCTCTCTCTTCAAGACTTTTTCAACACTCTAAAAATTATCTCTCCCTCTCAAGTTTACTCATACCCTATATATAGGGTATTACATAATTGATGACAGCCCATAGAAGCTAAGCTATCCCTTAATTTCGGATTTAACTTGCGATATCTTCGCGAGTACAATAATGTTAATCTCGCAAACACTATAATATTCGCAGGATCTTTAAGTTTTTTTCATGTTTCTACCATCGTTATTTGTTGCGTCATTCTTTTAATCTTTTCTGCGACGCTCGCCAGTGTCTTTAATGAAAACTTCACAAGAATGTTCTTGCTGCGATATTCTGATCCTACATTCTTATTTATTGATTTATGGAGATAAAAATGTATGTATCTTTATGCATCTCGCAGTTGGATCTGTCATCATGCTTGAAATGAAAGCATAAGCATCTGCGAGCCTATTATTCTTTTCTTGATATATGCCTCCATTTTATTCTTAGTTTTTTCGGTGACAATTCTTCAACAAGTTTTTTGTATTTCTTCAAAGATGGTTCATTAGTTGTGTACTCCCCTTTTATCTGACGAATGACTAGATGCGAATCACTGGTAATTCTAGCATTTTCTAATTTCATTTCTATTGCGAATTTTAGAGCATGTACCACAGCTTCATACTTTGTTTCATTATTAGTGGATGCGAACTCCAACCTAAATGAAAAATCCATCTTTATTCCTTCTGGTGAAATTAAGACAATTCCAACTCCATTACCTTCCACATTTGAGGATCCATCCACCAATATCTCCTATCTATTTGGTTCTGTTAACAAGTATTTTGGATCTCCCAGTTCTTCTTCTATATCCATCATTTCCTCCACAGCCTCATCATCTTCTAAAGGAAATTCTGCTAGAAAGTCTGCAACAACTTGTGACTTTGGGGAAGATAAAACTTCATATTTAATTTTGAAATGTCCTACTTGTGCATTCCACCTCTCAACTCTACCTGATCTTTGTGAGTTCTTCATTACTGATTCAATTGGTATCTTTGTTAACACTTTAACTTTATGTGCCTGAAAATATATGCGGAGCTTAAAGGTCGCATAAACCAATGCTAGAATTAGTTTTTCAATCTTAGAATAATTTATTTCTACGGCATTGAATATTTTGCTGATGTAGTAAATTGGTTTTTCAACTCATGCGTCTACTCGCAATAACACATCACTTAATGCATGAGAAGTTGTCGCAAGATAGATTAGCAGCTCTTCTCCCATTTCTGCCTTTTGTAAAATAGAAGTATTCGCAAGGTATTCTTTTATTCCTTGGAAAGCTTTCTCACATTCATTTGTCCACCTAAATTTTGTTTCCTTTTTTAGTATGTTGAAGAAATGCTTACATTTATCAGTTGATCGCGAGATGAACCTTCCCAGCGAAGCTAAGGGTCCATTTAACTTTTGCACATATTTTACAGTTGCTGGTGTTGGCATATCATGAACTGCTTGCAATTTTTCTGGATCAACTTGTATTCCTTCCTTGGATACAATGTATCCTAAAACAAATCCTGACGCAACTCCAAAAATGCATTTTTCTGGATTCACCTTGATATTAAAATGCAGCATCTATTCAAAAATCTCCTTCAGATCTTGTACGTGGTTTTTAGATTCTTTACTTTTTATCAACATGTCATCTACGTACACCTCTAATGTTTTGTGTATCCACTTTGTGAATACCTTCTCTACCATCCTTTGATATGTTGCTCCTTCGTTTCGCAAACCAAATGGCATTTTTGTATAACAATATAATCCTCTTGGAGCGAAAAAAGCAGTATGTTCTTGATCTTCTTCGGCGAGAGGAATCTGGTTGTATCCTTCATACCCATCTAGGGAAGATATTCTACCATTTCCTGATGCTTATTAGACCATTTTAGGTATATATGGTAATGGAAAGCTGTCTTTAGGACAAGCTTTGTTTAGATCAGTAAAGTATATGCAAATTCTTATCCCATTATTTTTCTTTGGGACCACAACCATGTTTGCTATCCACTCCGGGTATTTTGCTTGTCTTATAATTCCTGCATCTAGCATTTTCTGCAGTTCCTCTTCTATTTTGGGATGATAAGTTGTTGCGATTTTTATTATCCTTTGTTTAGATGGTCTTGCGTCTTTGTTGATCTCCAATTTATGACATGCAACTGATGGATCTATTCCAGGCATTTCATCCATGTTCCATACGAAAATATCTTTATATTCTCGCGAGAGACTGACGGTTCTTTCTTCCTCGCCTGTGTCCATTTTAGTTCCAATCTTCAGCATTTAGGTTCTTCTTCAGTTCCAATATTTACTTCTTTTGTTGGTTCTGCTGCAGTGTAACTTGCTTCAGGTTCTCCCATTGGTGTTGATTCTTTTATAATTTTCGATGGTTTATCTCCTTCCTGTGAAATTTCGCTGGGTATTCCTTTTTCTTTTTCTTCTTCTGCTCTTATCATGTAGACTTTAAACTCCTCTTATTTCTTTGCCTCTTTCGCCATCTTCCTGCGAGATTTTCTCTTCTTCACTCGTCCTTCATAATTTTTTACTTCAATTTGATAACATAGTTTTGCACCTTCAACATCTCCCCTAATTTCACCAATCCCGCTTGGCATTGAAAACTTGATGCACTGATGTAATGTTGATGTTACAGCTTTGATTGCGTGTATCTATGATCTTCCCAACAACATGTTATATGGTGACTCCATATCCACCACACATAGCGTTATTTGAGTTTCAATTTCTCCCAGCGAAATTCTCACTGTTATTTCTCCTTTTGGTTTAGTTGTGGACTTGCCGATACCATGAATATGATATGTTGAATGAGATATTTATTCATCTTTGTATCCCATTCCTTTGTATGCATGATAAAACATTATATCCACTGAACTCCCTGTATCCATTAGAGTTCTATTCACCGCTCATTCTTCCATAGATTTTGCTGATTCTTCTTTTTCTTTTTGTGCAACTGTTACTGTGATTACCAAAGGAGATGTAGTGTGGCTCAAATTTTCTTTTGGTATCTCTGCTGCTGTGAACGTAATTTTCTGCTTTTCCCAATCCTTCAACGGATATATCTTTTCTACCCTCATAATCTTCTTTCCTTCAAAATATCGTTTATGTATTCTCCCTCTAATGTTCTCATGGAATTCATTAACCATCGTTTTTGTGATTACGTTGCACTCCATCCTTATTTTATTCTTATTGATCTTAATTATCCTTTCTCCAGCTGATTTATTATTTTCTTCTATCATTTTCTTGGTTTAGACAGCTTTCACAATAATTTCCACAATCTTTAATCAACAGAGTTGTTTCCCTGTTTCTAGCGCCAATATGTAGTAGCAGGAAATCCCACCCTACACCCCTCACAAGAATTCATTCAATTAAGTCATTTTTAGATCATCAAACATAGATTTTATTGATTAACCTCACAAATTTTACAAGGTAGAAAGGAAATAAAGCTAAGGAATTAACAACCGATCTAGACTTTCTCTCTCCTAATGACTTGCTCAATACTCGAAAAAGATCTCTCTCTCCCTTACACCTGTTCAACTCTTTATATAGGGATTTACATAGTGGATGACAGCTAATCTATCCTTTAATTTCGGATCTGACTTGCGATATTCTCGCAAGAGTTACATTTCTAATCTTCGCAAACACTCTAAACATTGCAGAATCATCACACTTTTCTCATGTTTCTGCAATCATCATCTGTTACGTCATTCTTCAAATTATTCTGCGACGCTCGCAATGTGTTGTTGATTAAGCTTCGCAAATGTGTCTTTCTTGCGATATTCTGATCATATAGATATAATATTCACTCATACTAGATCAAAGTTTCGACAGGGATATTTATACTGTTTGTAGATCTAAAGACGTCTTGTGATAATCCATTGTTAACAGACTCCGTTCTGTGCATGATTGATCACAAGAGATTCAAGTTGTTGTGTGCAGGTGTTTATTGAAGATTAAAGAACACTACACCAAATCTCGGATTTTGTCACAGGGTATTTCTGTTACTAAAAAAATTTGTCACACATATACACCGTTAGAGAAACGCTGTGATATTAATCGTTATCTTTTTTTGTAACAGTTTTCACTGTGACAGAATTTGGTTATAGTCACATTTAAAAACTGTTACATTATTTAATTGTAACAGTTAGCCTAATTTTAGGATAGCGACACGTGGCTTATTTGTCACAGTAATTATAACAGATATAATTGTTATTCTAACTTTGCAACAATTCGTTGATGACACGTGTATTACACTGCCAGCTAGGCAACTATTTAGTTTTGCCACGTGTCACTTTTTCTTACGGTTACAATAACACATATAAGTGTTGCATATTTTTTGCAACAAATTCCCTATGAACACCTGTCATCTATTTGTCACTATTATTGTAACAATTAAACAGTTACTCTCATTTATAACAACATTAAGAAGATGACCCGTGTTTTTATCTTCACAGTTTTTGTCACAGTTATAACTGTGACAATTTTTTCAATTACAATTAAAAAAAAAGGATAGCCCAGGTCATTCTCATGGACCTGGCCTTCCAGTTTACAGGCCTGCAACACAATTTATCCTGATGAAACCTGAAATACAGGCTTGAAAACCATCCACATTCCTCCCTGACTACACCATAACTTCAAAAGATGAGCAAGTTCTATAATCTGTGCATACCTATTTCACACAAATACTTCATACTGCAATTGCTCCAAAGACCAGCAACTATCTTATTGAGACTTCGCCATTTGAAGGATTAAGCCAACACTCAATACTTCTGACTTGTTCAACAAACAAAATTTAGCATCATATTAGTTAATGGCAGATGCTACTAGATGAAAACCATCCACATTCCTCCCTGACTACACCATAACTTCAAAAGATGAGCAAGTTCTCTACCTATTTCACACAAATACTTCATACTGCAATTGCTCCAAATACCAGCAACTATCTTATTGAGCCTTCGCCATTTGAAGGATTAAGCCAACACTCGATACTTCTGACCTGTTCAACAAAAAAAATTTAGCATCATATTAGTTAATGACAGATGCTACTAGATGTAGAGCCCGATTACCGAGTAACATAAGTTCTAAAGAGATATCAGTGCAACTTCAGAACACTACCAGTAGTACTTATCATATTATCTCTATCCATCTAATAGAGTATGTAATCCATAACCAAGTAATCTACAATTATTACCTTGAAATGAACAAATACATCAAGTTTGATTTCAAGTGGAGGTTGGTCCCGTTCACTGAAAAAAATTCACAAGAAAGCAACTTGTAAGGAATCTATGACACCAAAAATAAAAAAGAAGCACAACAAAAACAAATTACTCACAACCGATAAAACCAAAAAGAGAATGCAATAAAGATTAGATTTGCTTAGGGACTATAAGTAATACCTCCTCAAAACATGCGTCCAGCTCGCTCCAAAACAGCCATGGCTTCTGAAACTTTTTTCTTCACAAAGATCTCTCAAAGAAAAACTAGTCATGGTTCTCTCTCAAAGATGGCAACACCTGTGACAAAGGACAGTTGAAAAGTCAAAACAGGGCTTAGATACAAGCAACAAGACCGAAGACAGATGAGTTTAGTAAATTAATAGTAAGCGAAACATATCGACTATTGTGTTTAACTCAGTGAATTCATGTACCAAAGATGAAGAAGCACAACATCTCTCAAGTATGTTCTCATTAATGAGATACAATGCAATCAATCGATATTCCTAAACTTACACAAATGGGTAATGTTGTATACCACATCGATAAACCAGTTTCAAGCTGAAAAGATAACTGTAATTGTCCTCATATATAATGAGAAATTCCTAACACAAGACACAATAAATTACCTAAAATGATTACTAGTTCTTTAGATGTTATATACAAATACAAATACAAATACAAAAATGAAATAATCTATTATACATGCCAGAGCGGTAAACCATAAAAGATGACTGTAATTTTCCTCGCATAGAAAAACTCCTAAAATGACTACTAGTTCTTTAGATGTTATATACAAATACAAAAACCAAACGATCTATTATATATGCATGAAATACAAAGAACTAGAAAGACAATAATTTTAACACAACGAGTAGAAGTGAAGTCTATCCCACCGCTCCATTTATGTAGTTATCGAAGTCTTCTTTGTACTTTCCATAAAACTGCATGAGAATAGTCACGAGGAGGTTTCTGTGTACACATGTTGTAACATGTTCTGTACTCAAAAATTAAGAAAAAACAATCCATGCATAAGCTCTTAAAAACATCATTACAATCACATAAACTACAACAAGAAAGCATAGAAAATCTCTTCAAGGATACGTATACAGCATCATGTAACTATCTGAGTTGAATTGTGGTTCCGAAAGACCATATTATTGAATCAACCATGTGCCTGCAAAAAATAGCACACCTTTGGTTATGTAAAGATTGGTCAAAGAACACCAGAACTTGTCGGCAATAATGTGTAGTTCAAAACAACATTACCTTGTTATGGTGGTTGCGTTCAGTTAGAGTTCAGTTCAACAGATTGTATAGGTGATTCACTCCATACCATCTATAAAAGAACACAAATTTAATTAGCAAGCTTTCTAGTAAATCAAGAACATTATTGGCTCAACTCAAAGAATAGTCTTGATAAAACAAGACTTGATGAATCACGATAATGCTGAAAAAGTAAGACTCTTGCTTGGAAATAACAGTTCTGGGGTAACTAATATGGCGTAAGGTTATAGTGATGAAGTTAGGTAAATAGAGTCTGAGACAATACAAAAACAAGTTGTCCATATTAGAAATGTATGATGAAAACAACATTCTTAGCTTATTATCTTATTTTCACCCATAAGATAGTTTATCAGGAATTTAGATTAATACTCAAGTCATACGTTGAACTCTCAATGTTATAAGGATTAATTCCATCTAAGAAGGAACCTAAATCCCCATTTCTCACTCTCGTACAGAAGGGAAATAATCCAAGTAGACGACAAAAGATGGTAACTATTATTTATCTTCTGTCATGCGCAAATAATAGTATCAAATACGAACATCTCAAAACAAAGTAAGGATCTAGACCTCATAGGTCATATGGAGGCAGGGGTTGAGGCATAAACTTGACTCGAGACTGTTTTTTTCACAAAACTTAGATAAGTTAGTACCCAAGACTCTATTTCACATGGTAAAAGCTTCATACATAGTACAACGTATTGCATTACAATAATACTAAGCAAATGGAGAGAACTTATTACAATTTATGATGAACTTTCTCTGTTGGAATAATTTAACTTGCATTCGATCTTTGAAACCTACATTTCACAATTACATTATTTTAATACAACACAAACTTGAAAGCTTGCTAAGTTGACTTCATTGTCAAGATTTAATACAGACAAACCAAAATATGTTTTAGATGGCATCACCATGGAGAGACATAGTACTCCGCAGTAGGACTGGCCACTTCTATGTACTCCTTTAACCAATATATGAAACCTAAAACATACTCAAACTACAAACTCCAGACTATACAGAAATCCTTATTTCATACAGTAGACTAAGTCAACTTACTTGAACTACCAATTCTAAATCATAATGGGGGTTACCCATAAAAACAATGTCAATAGTCTACTACCCAAATCAAATGTACAAATAAGCAATTAAGAGCTACTGATTACCCAAAATGACGTAATTAACAAAGATAACCTGACATTAACAACATTTATAGGCAAGTAGTTCTCAACTTAACCAATCAAAGAGATATCTAGTTAATATGGAAAACAAGTCAGAATACAAGCCAAACATAAGGTGGTATTTCAGACTATCCTATCGCCGCTAACTAAAACTCGTATGTACAGGGGATCTCATATCAAATAAAGAAAACTAAATATGTGAAACTTAAAATGTAACAAACACAGATCTCTCTCTATATATATATCAGAAAATTAAACTTAAAATCCAAAATTGTGCAAAATCAAAACCCTAGATACGAAAAATATACCTAAAAAACAACAATTGAGACTTGAAATCAAGTTCTTGTGAAACCAAAAGAGAGAAATTAATGAATCGGAGATCTGGTTCTTCTAGCTGTGAAGAAGATCGAGAAAGTTAGACAAGAATAATCAAACACATAGTAGTGAACATAAAAGTAAAAAACTAAATCAACAGATTAAAAA
Source organism: Papaver bracteatum (assembly GCA_023529315.1). NCBI lineage: Eukaryota > Viridiplantae > Streptophyta > Magnoliopsida > Ranunculales > Papaveraceae > Papaver > Papaver bracteatum. Next base: position 2,162,155 of record JAJJWX010002427.1, on the reverse strand, counting down.
TAACAACCTCTAAAATTACACAATCAGCCTTTGAGCCAAAAAAAAAACTCAAAGATCATTTGTATCACAGGAAGCACATAGCAACAAATCTACAAAAATATGAAAATCAGAAAGTTAGGATTTAGAAGATTTATTACTTTGTATAAAATGGGTTCACAAAACTAGTGAAGACATTAAATATAAACAAAAAATGAGAAATAGAGTTAGGGTTTATATTTCTCACGGTGTACTTGAATCTTCTTCTGCAAATTTAACACAAAGAGTTAAAATCCATTTCTAGGTTTACAAAATCGCAAAGAACCAAAAGATATGAAATGGGTTTTTATACCTGAGCTTAGGTTACTCAAAATCTGTGAAATGGGTGTGGATTTTTCTTGTAATAAAATTACGTTTAATTTGTGCTCGATTTAGGGTTTTTTAAAGAAAAATAGAACTGATTTAGGTTACTTAAAATCTCTTCTTAGATTTGATGCACTTCTCAGATATGATGATGTCAAGGAATTTTTGGTGAATGAAGGATGAATAGATGAAGTGGATTTGAAATCGGGGAATTTTGGGTTTTTCTGAGAAATTGAAAGAGATTGAAGTTGTGAGTGAATGGATGAGAAGACGAGTAATGATAAAGGGGAAAAAGAGGCGAGGAGAAAGAGAAAGGAAATGAAATCTTCTCTAGGGTTTGTTGGTTTTATATCCTAAACGGACGAATGAGATTGATCCTATATAATCTGACGATAGAAATCAAGCATAACTTAATATTGTACCCAGCGGAGTCGGGCGCGTGTTACGGGATGTACCCATGGTTTTACGGGATGAGCCGGGCTAACCCGGGCCGTTTTCACACAAAACAGCATTTCTCCAAACCTAGCCCGGCTTGTTTAGACACCCAGCCAAGTTGGGCGGTGTTTTTTACGGGCCGGGCCAGGTCAATCCGCGGGTCAATCTGTGGATTTTAAGAAAACATGACCTGAGTTGAAAGATTGACCCTCATTCAGATGAATTGAAGTTGAAATTTATCGATTCGAACATCCCAGGTTCAAAGATTACTAGAGTTAGACACGAGTTTCTCGTTCGGATGAATTGGAGATGATATATATCAGAATTAAACATCACAGGTTCAAAGATTACTAGAGTTTGACCTGAGTTTCTCGTTTGGATGACCTGAAGTCGAAATATATCAGAATTGAACATCATAGGTTTAAGGATTACCAGAGTTAGACTGAAGTTTCGATCTGATGAACTGAGACGAAATATATCGAAATTGAACATCACAAGTTCAAATATTACCGAGTTAGACCTAGATTCGATTCGGATGAACTGGAGAAGAAATATATCAGAATTGAACATCACAAGTTCAAATATTACTAAAGTTAGACCTGAGTTTCTGATTCGGATGAACTGGAGACGAAATATATCAGAATTGAACATCATAGTTCAAAGATTACCAGAGTTAGACCTGAGTGTCTGATTCTGCATGAATCGAAACGAAATATATCGAATTGAACATCACAAAGTTTAAGGATTACCGAGTTAGACTCGAAGTTTCGATTCGATGAACTCGAGACGAAATATATCGAATTGAATATCACAGGTTCAAATATTACCAGAGTTAGACCTGAGATTCTGATTCGGATGAACTGGAGACGAAATATATCAGAATTGAACATCACAGGTTCAAATATTACTAAAGTTAGACCTGAGTTTCTGATTCGGATGAACTAGGGACGAAATATATCAGAATTGAACATCATAGTTCAAAGATTACCATAGTTAGACCTGAGTGTCTGATTCGGATGAATTGGAAACGAAATATATCAGAATTGAACATCACAGGTTTAAGGATTACAAGAGTTAGACCTGAGTTGCCGATTCAGATGAACTGGAGTCGAAACATATCGAATTTAATATCATAGTTCAACGATTACGAGTTAGACCCGAGTTTCGATTCTTGATGAACTGGAGACGAAATATATCGAATTGAACATCACGGTTCAAATATTACTAGAGTTAGACCGAGTTTCGATCTGGATGAACTGAGACGAAATATATCAGAATTGAACATCACGGGTTCAAAGATTACCAGAGTTAGACTTGAGTGTCTGATTCGGATGAACTGGAAACAAAATATATCAGAATTGAACATCACGGGTTCAAAGATTACTAGAGTTGGACCTGAGTTTCTGATTCGGATGAACTGGAGACGAAACATATCAGAATTGAATATCACAGTTCAACGATTACCAGAGTTAGACCTGAGTGTCTGATTCGGATGAACTGGAAACGAAATATATCAGAATTGAACATCACGGGTTCAAAGATTACTAGAGTTGGAACTTAGTTTCTCTTTTGGATGAACTGGAGACGAAATATATCAGAATTGATCAACACAGGTTCCAAGATTACCAGACTTAGACTTGAGTTTCTCTTTCGGGTAAACTGTGGACGAAATATATCAAAATTGATCATCACGGGTTCAAATATTACCAGAGTTAGACCTAAGTTTCTCTTTCGGATGAACTGGAGATGAAATATATCAGAATTGAACATCACGGGTTCAAATATAACTTGAGTTAGAACTAAGTTTCTCTTTCGGATGAACTGAAAACGAAATATATCAGAATTGAACATCACGGGTTCAAAAATTACTAGAGATAGACCAGAGTTTCTCGTCTGGATGATCTGAAGATGACCATACTACCCTTATCAGAATTAAGTAAAGTATTCTTACAGACTGTGAAAATGACCATGTTACCTTTATTGGAAAAAAGTGCAATAAATATTATGGAGACTGTAAAAATGACCATACTACCCTTATCGGAAAAAAGTGCAATAAATATAATGGAGACTGTGAAAATGACCATATTACCCTTTTTGGGAAAAAGTGGAATAAATATTATGGAGACTATGAAAATGACCATAGTACCCTTATCAAAATTAAGTAAAGTAATTCTAACAGACTGTGAAAATGACCATGGTACCCTTATTGGAAAAAAGTGCAATAAATATTATGGAGACTGTAAAAATGACCATACTACCCTTATCGGAAAAAAATGCAATAAATATTATGGAGACTGTGAAAATGACCATATTAACCTTTTTGGGAAAAAGTAGAATAAATATTATGGAGACTATGAAAATGACCATACTACCCTTATCGGAAATAAGTAAAGTAATTCTTACAGACTGTGAAAATGACCATGTTACCCTTTGAAAAAAAGTGCAATAAATATTATGGAGACCGTGAAAATGACCATACTACCCTTATTGGAAATAATTAAAGTAATTCTTACAGGCTGTGAAAATGACCATATTACCCTTATTGGAAAAAAGTGCAATAAGTGTTATGGAGACTGTGAAAATGACCATACTACCCTTATCGGAAAAAAGTGCAATAAATATTATGGAGACTGTGAAAATGACCATATTACCCTTGTTGGGAAAAAGTGGAATAAATATTATGGAGACTATGAAAATGACCATACTACCCTGATCGAAAATAAGTAAAGTAAATGTTACAGACTGTGAAAATGACCATGTTACCCTTACTGGAAAAAACGTGCAATAAATATTATGGAGACTCTAAAAATGACCATACTACCCTTATCGGAAAAAAATGCAATAAATATTATGGAGACTGTGAAAATGACCATATTACCCTTTTTGGGAAAAAGTAGAATAAATATTATGGAGACTATAAAAATGACCATACTACCCTTATCAGAATTAAGTAAAGTAATTCTTATAGACTGTGAAAATGACCATGGTACCCATATTGGAAAAAAGTGCAATAAATATTATGGAGACTGTAAAAATGACCATACTACCCTTATCGGAAAAAAAATGCAACAAATATTATGGAGACTGTGAAAATGACCATATTACCCTTTTTGGGAAAAAGTGGAATAAATATTATGGAGACTATGAAAATGACCATACTACCCTTATTGGAAATAATTAAAGTAATTCTTACAGGCTGTGAAAATGACCATATTACCCTTATTGGAAAAAAGTGCAATAAGTGTTATGGGGACTGTGAAAATGACCAGTCAGGGTAATATGGTCATTTTTACAGTCTGTAAGAATTACTTTACTTATTTTTGATAAGGGTAGTCTGGTCATTTTCACAGTCTGTAACATTTACTTTACTTATTTTCGATAAGGGTAGTATGGTCATTTTCACAGTCTCCATAATATTTATTGCACTTTTTTCCAATGAGGGTAATATGGTCATTTTCACAGTCTACAACATTTACTTTACTTATTTTCGATAAGGGTAGTATGGTCATTTTCACAGTCTCCATAATATTTATTGCACTTTTTTCCAATGTGGGTAATATGGTAATTTTCACAGTCTGTAAGAATTAATTTACTTATTTCCGATAAGGGTTGTATGGTCATTTTCACAGTCCCCAAAATATTTATTGTACTTTTTTTCAGTAAGGGTAATATGGTCATTTTCAAAGTATTTACTTTTACTTATTTTCGATAAGGGTAGTCTGGTCATTTTCACAGTCTCCATAATATTTATTGGACTTTTTTTCAATAAGGGTAATATAGTCATTTTCACAGCCTTTAAGAATTACTTTAATTATTTCCAATAAGGGTAGTATGGTCATTTTCACAGTCTCTATAATATTTATTGCACTTTTTTCAAATAAGGGTAATATGGTAATTTTTACAGTCTGTAAGAATTACTTTACTTATTTCCTATAAGGGTAGTATGGTCATTTTAATAGTGTCCGTAATATTTATTGCACTTTTTTCTAATAAGGGTAATATGCTCTTTTTCACAGTCTGTAAGAATTACTTTACTTATTTTGGATAAGGGTAGTATGGTCATTTTCACAGTCTCCATAATATTTATTGCACTTTTATCCAATAAGGGTAATATGGTCATTTTCACAGTATGTAAGAATTACTTTACTTATTTTTGATAAGGGTAGTATGGTCATTTTCACAGTCTCCATAATATTTATAGCACTTTTTTTTCAATAAGGGTAATATGGTCATTTTCAAAGTATTTACTTTACTTATTTTCGGTAAGGGTAGTTTGGTCATTTTCATAGTCTCCATAATATTTATTGCACTTTTTTCTAATAAGGGTAATATGGTCATTTATACAGTTTGTAAGAATTACTTTACATATTTCTGATAAGGGTAGTATGGTCATTTTGACAGTCTCCATAATACTTATTGCACTTTTTTCCAAAGGGTAACATGGTCATTTTCAAAGTCTGTAAGAATTACTTTTACTTAATTTTGATAAGGGTAGTATGGTCATTTTCAGAGTCTCCATAATATTTATTGCACTTTTTTCAATAAGGGTAATATGGTAATTTTCACAGTCTGTAAGAATTACTTTACTTATTTTCGGTATGGGTAGTATGGTCATTTTCACCGTCTCCATAACATTTATTGCACTTTTTTCTAATAAGGGTAATATGGTCATTTTCACAGTCTGTAACATTTCCTTTACTTATTTTCGATAAGGGTAGTATGGTCATTTTCATAGTCTCCATAATATTTATTGCACTTTTTTTTTTCCAATAAGGGTAATATGGTCATTTTCAAAGTATTTACTTCACTTATTTTTGATAAGGGTAGTATGGTCATTTTCATAGTCTCCATAATATTTATTGCACTTTTTTCAAATAAGGGTAATATGGTAATTTTTACAGTCTGTAAGAATTACATTACTTATTTCCGATAGGGTAGTATGGTCATTTTCATAGTCTCCATACTATTTATTGCACTTTTTTCTAATAAGGGCAATATGGTCATTTTCAATGTTTGTAACATTTACTTTACTTATTTTCGATAAGGGTAGTATGGTCATTTTCACAGTCTCCATAATATTTATTGCACTTTTTTTCCAATAAGGGTAATATGATCATTTTCACAGACTGTAAGAATTACTTTACTTATTTTTGATAAGGGTAGTATGGTCATTTTCACAGTCTCCATAATATTTATTGCATTTTTTTTTTCAATAAGGGTAATATGGTCATTTTCAAAGTATTTACTTTACTTATTTTCGATAAGGGTTGTTTGGTCATTTTTATAGTCTGTAAGAATTACTTTACATATTTATGATAAGGGTAGTATGGTCATTTTTACAGTCTCCATAATACTTATTGCACTTTTTTCCTAAGGGTAACATGGTTATTTTCACAGTCTGTAAGAATTACTTTACTTAATTCTGATAAGGGTAGTATAGTCATCTTCACAATCTATAAGAATTACTTTACTTATTTTCGGTAAGGGTAGTATGGTCATTTTCACAGTCTTCATAACATTTATTGCACTTTTTTCCAATAAGGGTAATATGGTCATTTTCACAATCTGTAACATTTCCTTTACTTATTTTCGATAAGGGTAATATGGTCATTTTCACAGTCTCCATAATATTTATTGCACTTTTTTTTTCCAATAAGGGTAATATGGTCATTTTCAAAGTATTTATTTTACTTTTTTCCGATAAGGGTAGTATGGTCATTTTCATAGTCTATATAATATTTATTGCACTTTTTTCCAATAAGGGCAATATGATCATTTTCAAAGTCTGTAACATTTACTTAATTATTTTCGATAAGGGTAGTATGGTCATTTTCACAGTCTCCATAATATTTATTGCACTTTTTTCCAATAAGGGTAAGATGGTCATTTTCACAGTCTGTAAGAATTAATTTACTTATTTCCGATAAGGGTAGTATGGTCATTTTCACAGTCTCCAAATTATTTATTGCACCTTTTTTTCAGTAAGGGTAATATGGTCATTTTCAAAGTATTTACTTTTACTTATTTTTGGATAAGGGTAGTCTGGTCATTTTCAAAGTCTTCATAATATTTATTGCACTTTTTTCCAATAAGGGTAATATGGTCATTTTCACAGTCCGTAATATTTACTTTACTGATTTTCAATAAGGGTATTCTGGTCATTTTCACAGTCTCCATAATATTTATTGCACTTTTTTTTCCAATAAGGGTAATATGATCATTTTCACAGTCTTCGAAATTTTTATTGCACTTATTCCGATAAGGGTAGTTTGGTCATTTTCACAGTCTTCGGAAGAAGCAGATATTTTTGTTGTGGTATTTGTCCAAGTCAAATGTCCTACAAAGTCATGGCTTGTTGACTTGGTCTTTATCCTTTTTTCTAATATTAAGAAAAATAAAAAATAAATTTTGATATTTAGAAATTAAATAAAATTGTTATTTTGTATAACTGTTGCGAAAGTAGTGACAACCAAAATTGTAAGAGTGATTAATTCGGGGTTGTTTTAGATGTGGTGGAATTTTTGGGTGGAAACATCATTTCAGATTATAATTGTGATTGTCTAGATAATTGTCAACAAATATAATTGTGACTAGTAAAAAAAATTAAATATTCAGATTCATTATCACGATTACAAAATTTAGCAACAGTTATAATTGTTGCAGGACTTATTACAGGTATATCAGTGACTGAAAAATAAACTGTGACAGGTTACATTGTGAGAAAATCCTGGTTTTGGTGTAGTGGAAGATATGAAGACAAGGAATATTTTGAAGATTTATGATTCGGGTTCATAATCTTTGGCGTGCACAATACTTGTTTCGGTAAAAGTGGATCCAACTATAATCGGTTTATCCTTGTGGTAGATTAGATTGATTAGTTGTGTAGATCGACATAAATATAATTCTTTGTGATTAAAAGTATTGATTGCAAAATCTTAACAATTACTTCGGTAAGTTGTATGTAAGATAGATCTAAGAACCTGACGAAGGAGTTTATTTGAGATAAACAGAAGAGCCTTTGTCGAACTCATATCACTTGGTTGAAAAGAGTTGATACCAAATAGATTTGTTATTCCTTTACTGTTTGGAATACAAACCAAAGGAATTGTTCCAAGTACGTGACTTATTACAAGTCGAAGGCGTGGGAATACATACAGAACTAGGTGAACTATAGGTTTAGTTGCTTGGTCTCAACTAGACGAAGTTGGTTTGATTTTGTATAGTGGCTTAATCCTGAGAGTATTCAATTCTGGACAAGGTCCCGGGGGTTTTCTGCATTTGCGGTTTCCTCGTTAACAAAATCTTGTTGTGTCATTTACTTTTATTTTCCGTAATTATAATTGTTGTTATTATAATTTAAAGTAAATTACACAAACATTAATTCATATTTACTTGATAGCAATACTATTGTGTTTGGTTAAGTCTGAACCTCTTATCAAGTAAACATACTTCGTTGTTGTATTATCTCGATCTCGTATCCGTAGACGATCACACAAAGTGTGAACCGATTAGTTGTATTGTCTCGACTAAGTCCATAGACAATCACTTTCAGAGAAAGGACATATAGGTGGAAAACTTTTAGCTTGAGGTATATTTGGGTACCCTCGCCTTTTCAATTAGTATCAGAGCAGGCAAACATGGAAAGATTTAACAATTTGTGTTTGGTGCGATCCAACCTATAAGAATTGAATCCAATGGATGATTCGGTTAACGTAGAACAAGAAGATGATATATATCATAAAGGATATTTGTTTTCAAAACCTGTTGAACAGCTCGGCATTGTCAGTTCTCTAGTGGAACACAACTCAGGAAATATTAACCATGAAGTGGTAATAGGAAAACAAATGATGATGACAAACAAGTCAGATTCAGATGACTGTGAGGATATTAAATTTTTCATAAACCTTGCTGAAAAATATAATCTAAAGGATAATATATATTATCCATCCGCCGAAAAGATCGTCAGAGTATCTTTGATTCATGAAGTTGCTGAATCTAAAGGACTTGAATTTGTCCAAGCTAAAAAGGGTATATTAGTTAAAACAAGGATATGTACTAGTCTTCAGAATCTCTTACCTAATATACAACATCATGATTCTAATAGTCTAACCACTTACAAGAATCAAAATAGATGTGTTTTAAGGGGTAATCCTTTGACTAGTATCCACTCAAGATCATCTGACAATGATTATCTCTTAAAAGTAGAAAACGATCAACTCAAGTATACAAAAACAAATAATTTCAAATCATGTTGTTTTGTTGTTGATCAACTGTCTGAAATAGTATCCAGGAAACAATCTCATGAATTGATGTTGTATTATTCCAAGGAATTCCTGGGTCGATATAAGAAATCTGGTTATTTCACAACTCAAAAAACTTCAAGTCACGCTTATGATCTTTTTCATCGAACTGATCATTCTGTTAAATCAGATCACTCCAGCTGTGACTCGGTAAAATAAGTTTATTCTTGGAAGAATCCCAAAAGGATATATATTCAAAAATATCATGATGGATCATGTTGCACAAGTTTTGAACTATCACTAGCTCACTCCAACAAATGATGTTGGTTTTCAGAATTTCCCTAGAGGTGCTCAATTCAAATAAAAAGGGAAATTCTTAAAAAGAGCACGAGAATATGAAAAAAGCATAATTCTATACTCTTGAATATCTAAAAAGTGTTTTTCTATTCTTGGAATATCTTTTCTATTTTTAGAAAAATACTTACGATCCTTGGAAAGTCCATGAGAAAAGTTCGAAATTATTTTCAGAACTCCTAGCTCATGTTCGGAAAATATCTTATGCTATTTCTGAAAGTGTATATTTTCACAAATAAAATACCGCGATTAGGTATCTCATTCTTGGAAACCAAGTTTGAATTATTATATAAATCATCTATAGGACCAATCCTTCTATGTTTTTTCTACGGTCAAAGATGGGTGAAAATACTATTGACATTGAATCTCAACTTCAAAAACTTGAAACCTTTCTAGTTCAATTCAAGTGTTACTTCTCAAACGATCATAAAAAGAATCATATTTCTTTTGAGCTTATGCTTATGTTAATGGGAGATTTTGAAGTCGTTCGTGATCTTTTGGAAACTGCAATAATCAATGAAAAACTTCTCGAGTCAAATCTCTTGAAGACGATTGTGGAATTGAATCTTCTGAATCAAAGACTCAATCATCTGAAAGAGAAGAGAAGACTCAAGAATCAAAGCACCGAGGAATCTTCGGTAAATAATGGGAGCACCACTAGAGATTAAGTCATATGCTGTAATATTTAATCCGAGAAAAATAGACATCAATTTTTGATTTCTTTCAATGATTGTGTAAAGTCTATTTTATGAATAAAATTATTTGATTTATAATTTTTCTTCTGATAGTTTTTGATTTACATAGTATGTGCTTGAATGCTTTATTTTATTGCTATGTATGTTTATGGGATGTTTGATTTCGGTTTTATTACCTTGATATTCGATCTCATAATGTTGTAAACCCTTATGGTTTGGGTGACTTTTTAATTTAGCAGGGTTAAGTTCTAGACGATGTTGGTAAGTTTTATCAAAGGATCATGAGGGGTTCTGATAGAAACAATATGTGAAAAAGTCACAATATGTTGAATCTGTTTTGGTTTAGCATAAAAGCATATATGTTTCGGGGGTTTTTCAACTTTTGCTTGCAATAGTTAAAAACCGGTTTTCAACCTTTCTCTGGTAAAGGTTAGTTGTTGTTATTCTTTTGTTTTTCATAAAGATGACAACATAATAATAGTTCGATATCAATTCTCTCTGGAAGAAGATGCAAACATATTGGAGAAGAGGATGCGAAATTTGAGGTAACAATCTTGTTAGTTAATTGTTTTCCTATTTAAGAAAAGCCTGATTTCATTACGTACATTTTTTTCTTTTGCTTAACAAAATTTCGGTACAATTGATGTTTTATTCCATTATGTTTGTATGGATGTGTGTGTGATTCAATTGGTTCCGGTTAAGAAAAACTATTGTTATCTTGCTTTATTGTGTGGTATCAATTGTTTAGGATTACAAAATTTCGGTGCAATTGCGGTGCTTTAATGTTTATGTTGCTTCAATTGCTTCCGGTTGAGGTGAATAATTATGCAAGTTGATTTATTTGGTTTGTATGAATTGTTTATCGCTTAATGAAAGAAAAGGTTTACGGGATGAATTGTTTAGTCCAATTCGATTCCGGATAAGAGAAACTAAGTTAATTCTGATCTTAGTGAGACTTATCAAAGTGGAGGTTTTGGTTATTCAAGTCTAATCGAATGCCTTAACAAGAAATGCTAGTTAACTAGCCTAGTATTTTCCTTGTTTAAAAGTTAAAATGTCTAAGTTAAAATGCTAGTTAACTTAGATGCTAGTTAACTAACCTAGCATCTAAGTTAAATAATTAGAACCTGATGAGAAAAATAGAGTTATTTTTATTTTGGTCTTATCGAATAAAGCGATTGTATTTGTATAATCGGTTTAGCAAAGGAACTAAGATGCTTAGTTGATTTTTGGTTTGCTAAACTATTTGGGAAATTGCTTCGGCAATTATTTCCTTTGTAACATATCAAAACAAAATTACTTTGTAGTTTCGGTTTTGATATTGATTATCAAAAATGGTGTGTGGAACCCTCGTGCTTAACTCTATAGGTTGCAAGTCTATTGAGATTTGTAAGATCCTTTCGGTTTGTCCTTTATTTTTTCGTTTCTTTGTCATTTTGTGACAAAAAGGGGGATAAATATGTTTGTACCATAAGTAAAAATGCCACATAATGGACCAAAGTGATACTTGAATCATCTTTTGGCCCTCATCCAAGCCCACTAACCAGTCGACTGAAGTAGCTCACCAGCCTGCCCAGTATTACATAAACCAAATGACCGGTCAACGATCAAAGTCAACACTCGGTCAACGGTCAAATTCAATGCTAGGTCGATGGTCAAAGTCAACAACCGGTCAGTGGTCAAAGTAAACAACCGGTCAACGGTCAAAATCAACCATCAGTCAATATCGAGGCCGTGTTGCCGATAGTGCTGCCATGTAGTTTCCATCCATGTTGCTGATGGCGCTGCCATGCGTTTTCCACTCCTGTTGCCAGCGATGCTGCCAACCAATTCCCAACTAAGTACTATATCACACTGCCAGCCAGTTTCTACCTGTGCAGCCAATCTAGTCTTCCATCCAGCATCCATCCAGACTCTCAGCCATTATGCCTGTCAACCACCAGTCCAGTTTGCCAGCATGCAGAATTTATCATGGAGGCATGAATGAACAGTTTCATGCAGAATTGAAGATGGAGGCATGCAGTGTTAATTCCAGCTGTTTCATGCAGAATTGAAGATGGAGGCATAAATATGCAGTTTCATGCAGGGGGGGCATGAATGAGCAGTTAATGCCAATTAAGTTTATGTTGAAATTAGATATTGAACTGTATAAATAGGCAGGGGCAGAAATCAAATAGGGTGGCCAATAAAAGAAAAGAGCATTGTAATTCTATTATCAATAAAATCACTCCCCAAGGGGATTCACCCGTGGACGTAGGCAAACAATGCGGAACCACGTAAAACCTGTGTCAATTTTATTTGCTCTTCAATTCGTCTCTTATCCCTAAATAACACACCAAATCATCTATTTATCGTGTTTCGTGCCTAGAATTTATTTTGGGTTCAAACATTGGCGCCGACTAAGGGGATTACGAGAAAAGGAATCGTGTTTTACCATTGAGAAAAGCTGAACATAATGCTTTAAAATCATGTCCGTAAAAAAACTGTCTGAACGTCGTAAAAAATTACTGCTACAACCCAGTTTGATCGCAATAGTCGCATTCCAGCTGATCGCAGCTGCTGCTGACCATATAATCACACATATTGTAGTCCAGTTGATCGCAATTACTGCAATCAAGATTTGTTGTTGCAGATTTTCTGAAGCTATTACCTTCTGATACCGCTGAAAAACTGCATCACAACAAAGACCGATGAAACCACTCTCAGGACGTTCGGTCCACAGTAAAAGAAGGCGTAAAAACATCATCAAAATTATTGTTGGATTTTCGATCTACAACATTGAAGGGTTTAGTTTTGATTTCAATCACTGCAGTCCAGCTGATCGCAGCTACTATAGTCCAGTTAATCACGATTCTCGCGATCGATTGATCATAATCGCTGCGATCTGATCACGATCGGAAGCCACAAGTTGACTTCTTTCATCGCAAAAATCACCATGACTGTTGTCAGGATGTTCGATCCGCATCATGTTCAAGTCCAAAAAAAAAAATCACTTCTCGAATAACGCATTATCCACCTATTCGAGTTTGATGTATGACAAAATCGCTACTGTCATGATCGCAGGGTGGTCAAGTTGCCTACATCTCTAAGCGCTTGAAAATCCTAGAGAAGACCTCCGCAAAAGCATCTCAAAAAAATTCCAGAAAAGGCCAAAAACGGTGGTGGAAAGTCCATGAGAAACATCAACAATTGGGCATGAACCGTTGCAGAAAAATGTTGCAGAGAAGGTCTAAAGAAAGGGAAACAAATCATAGAAAACTGCTGCAAAAGGGAAGATGAAAAGACAACAGTTAGGAGGACTGTTACAAAAGTTCAAAAGCAACGACAACAATTCAGAAAAACCTGGCGAAAGGTTTAAAAAAAAAAATTGCAGCAGCAGAAGGTTTAACGGCAAAAGCGAGTATGACACAACAACCCTACGCCGACAAGATCAGCAAGAATCACAACCGTGACCAAGCCCGATCAAGATGCCGCAGCAACCATTTCACCCACTTCAATGAAGGTTTTGTTCACCCACTTCCGTCAGCACTAAGGAAATATTCGATGCTTCGAGTTCCATCGAACTTCGATGATCGGCGTATATCAACCGTTGATGCTCTGTGGTATATCAAACTTCAATGCTCTTGGCTACATCAAAATTCAATTCTCAGCAAAACTTCAATGCTTCTAGTTTCATCAAACTTCGATGATCGGCGTATATCGACCGTTGATGCTCTGTGGTACATCAAACTTCAATGCACTCTGCTATATCAAATTTAAGCAAGGGATCCACGTCAGCGATGCCAAGTCAGCAAAGTGAGATCCAATCAGCGTGCCATGTCATCAAGTTACTCAGCATGCCACGTCAGCAAGTCGCCACTCACAGTCATCACCCTAGTGCCACGTCATCCATTCAGCGCCACATTAGAGAAAAGCAACCATCCATTGGATGCCACGTCAGCATGCCATGTCAGCACTACTGATAGTTAGGATGGCACGTCAGCTTAACCGGCGGTATTTCCCGGCAGCAAAACTCGATGCTTGACCCGACAGCTATTTCCGGCAGCAAGGTCCGGCAGCAAATTCGTTCTGCTACAGTGCTTCGCGACACAAATTAATAATATAGTCCCGATTCAGTATGACGCAATGTAACTTAATAACGTAGCCCCGGATTTTTCAGCCCCATGCCGTTAGCTTGACGGATTTATACGCCCTACTTGGGCTTGGTCTAAAAATTTGTTTCGTTGATATCTTCTTCGTTTCGCGTCCGAATTGGATGATTTTTGGCTCGTTGCGATCGCATTTCAATATGCTACGACATGAAGGTAAAATTTTACAATTGGAGAATAATATGTTTTAGGAACAATCGCGTCATCAACATGTTTGGAGCAAGCCGCTAACCAACCAATTTTATTTCTTCGATAACTTCTTCTTCGTGCATTCAAACTGAGTGATTTTCGGCCCGATGAGATCGTATGTCAATTCCCAACATTGTGAGGGCAAAATTTCAATTTTCAGAGAAAATTAAATTTTTAGAAATATAAAATGACCACACCAGAAATGGTCACATTGAATCACCATCGAAACTGCTACAATCCACTGCAGTCCAGTTGATCGAACTACTGCAGTCCTTTTTCGCATAATTACTACAGTCCAGTTGATCGATCTGTTGTAGACCAGTGCCTCAGCAAGTACTGCAGTCCAGTTGGTCAAACTGCTGCAGTCCTTTTCCGCATAACTATTATAGTCAGTTGATCAATCATTGTAATCGATTTCCAAGAATAACATTTCTTGCGATTGATCGAACTGTCGCGGTCCTTTTTAATTCCTACAGTCCAGTTGGTCGAACTGCTGTAGTCCGATTTTCCCCAAAAACTATTTCAATATAGTTTTCCTCAAAATTGCTTCAGTCCAGTTTTATGTATAACTGTTATAGTACAGCTGATCGCTGCTGCTGAAATACAGTTCTGTGGCAACTGTCTTCAATCTAGTTTTTATTTAACTGGTGCATCACAGTTCCGCATACAAATCTAGTTACTAAGTCAAGACGAGACGCTAAGGAAACTATACTAGTCATCGTCGCTGGAAAACATCAACATAGCCAGTGGGCATCCTAATCACTTCATAAACGAAGTCGCAATAACACTTTCAATACGGTACGTATATAATTTACATATTTTCGCATCTTTTCATATTCATGCATACTTTTGTTAAGTGACACACCTATAATGTGGCGAGCATTTTCTCACGAGGAGATGCACACATTTCAATTCTGCGCGCATCTGGAATAGTGGGATTGGCCCCCCTCGCGAATTCCAGATAGCAGACATCTTCAAAATTTCATGCGTGAGAAAAATGCAGCAAGGCAGTGCACCCTTGTGCGAGCATTGAGAAGCATGACAATCACTATCTTTTGGGGGCGAGTTGCATATCACTTCAAGTGAATGTGTAGCACTTGGGGGCGAGATATGTAACACCTCATGGTCTGAAATAACTCTTTTGGGGCGAGCTTCGTAACACTCCATACGCTTGGGGGCGAGTTACATAACACCTGATTGCAATGCGGAATTCAACTTCTGAAAATCGAAACTTCAGGTAACCCAAACTTCTTAATCCTCGAACGAGTTACAGGATTAAGAGGGGGCGAGCATACACCCTAATATTTTGATACAATTATTACAATCAGTAATGTTAAACTACTACAGTTAAGTTGATCAAATTATTGTAGTCCAGTTCAAAAGCAACTATCACACTCAGTTGGACGCAACTGATGCAGTCCAGTTTTGCTCATCAATTCTGTACTCAGTTGAACGCAACTGATGCAGTCTAGTTTTATTTGTAACTGTTACACCTAGGTTTATCGAATTGTTTAAGTCCAGTCCCTCAGCAGTCGCTATAGTCCAGCTATGGTCGCAGCTCCTACAGTTCAGCTGACCCCAGCTGCTGCAGTGCAGCTTTGTTCGTTGCTGCTATATTCCAGCTGATCGCAGCTGCTGTAGTACATCTCTGTTCACAATTCCTGCAGTCCAGCTGACCGCATATGTTGCATTGCAACTTTGCTCGTTCCTGCAATCCAGCTTACCGCAGTTGCTGCAGTGAGGCTCTTCGTTCATGTAGTCCAGCTGACCGCAGCTGCTGCAGTGAAACTTTGCTCATTCCTACAGTCCAGCTTATCACAGCTGCTGTAGTGAGGCTCATCGTTCCTGCAGTACAACTGACCGAAGCTCCTGCAGTGCAACTTTGCTCGTTCCTACAGTCCAGTTGATCGCAACTGCTGCAGTTTATCTATGTTCGCAGCTCCTGCAGTCCAGCTGATCACAGCTTCTGCAGTGCTGCTTTGCTTGTTGTTATTGCAGTCCAGCTGATCGAAGTTGCTGCAGTCCAGCTCTGTTCGTATCTCCTACATTCCAGCTGATCGCAGCTGCTGCAGACCAGCTTTGCTTAATGTTGTTACTACCCAATTTTGCTCATTACTGCAGAGGACAGCTTTTGTGATCTCGCAGTCCAGTTTACCGCAATCATTGCAATACAGATCCGCAACAACTATTGCGATCTAGTCTACATCGTCTCTGCTTCATATAATTGTTGATGGCATGTAATGACCAATGTCACATCCAGTAGCACAACCAAGTCTATTAGAGGTCCAAAAACACACAAAGTCTGTTACCATCTCAACTGTTGAAGGACCCCACATTTTCGCTCGAAACATCCGCAGCTCAGTCCGTAATTGAAAGTAGCTTAATATCGGTAGCCGCTACTACCTAGTTTGGTTGGAAATTACTGACATTCTGTAAATTCAAGTTTCGTTTAGAACGACAGCTCACACAGATTCTAGCCGAGTGACGTCAAATATAGCTCAACTTTTCCAAACAACAGTTACTAATCAAGTTCTATGCAACTACCGCAGTTCAATTTTACATCAACAATTAAAGCTCACTTTGAATACTCCCCTCCAGTATCACGCTTCCGATGCAGAGCAGATTAGCCTTCAGTCCTGTTTGTTTTTCATAAATCAATGGTTCATACTCAACTATTTCCCGCCAAATACAATAGCCTCACTTGGGGGCGTCTTGACTTCCGCAAATAGCAAGAGAAGTTTTCCAATCACCTCAACATTAATAATCCACATTTGGGGGCAAGTTTTGTCACTAAATAAGGAAAACGAAAATTTCTTAACCCCAAACAAGTTGGAGGTTAAGAGGGGGCGATGTTTGTACCATAAGTAAAAATGCCACATAATGGGCCAAAGTAATACTTGAATCATCTTTTGGCCCTCATCCAAGCCCGCTAAATAGTCGACTGAAGTAGCTCACCAGCCTGCCCAGTATTACATAAATCAAATGACCGATCAATGGTCAAAGTCAATGCTCGATCAATGGTAAAAGTCAACAACCGGTCAATGGTCAAAGTAAACAACCGGTCAACGGTCAAAATCAACTATCAGTCAATATCAAGGCCGTGTTGCCGATTGTACTGCCATGCAGTTTCCATCCATGTTGTCGATGGTGCTGCCATGCATTTTCCACTCCTGTTGCCAGCGATGATGCCAACCAATTCCCATCTAAGTACTATATCACACTGTCAGCCAGTTTCTACCCATGCAGCCAATCCAGTCTGTCAGCCAGCATCCATCCACACTGTCAGCCATTATGCCTGTCAACCACCAGTCCAGTTTGCCAGCATGCAGAATTTATCATGGAGGCATGAAAGAACAGTTTCATGCAGAATTGAAGATGGAGGAATACAGTGTTAATTTCAGCAGTTTCATGCAGAATTGAAGATGGAGGCATGCAGTGTTAATTACAGCAGTTTCATGCAAAATTGAAGATGGATGCATTAATGTGCAGTTTCATACAGGGAGGCATGAATGAGCAGTTAATGCCAATTAAGTTTATGTTGAAATTAGATATTGAACTATATAAATAGGCAAGGGCAGAAATCAAATAGGGTGGCCAATACAAGAAAAGAGCATTGTAATTCTATTATCAATAAAATCACTTCCCAAAAGGATTCGCCCGTGGATGTAGGAAAATAATGTCGAACCATGTAAAACCTGTGTCAATTTTATTTGCTCTTCAATTCGTCTCTTAGCCCTAAATAACAACCAAATCATCTATTCATCGTGTTTCGTGCCTAGAATTTATTTTGGGTTCAAACAAAATATATGGAGTAAATAAGTGATACTAGCATTGATTTATATTGATTGGTATCACTAAGGGAAAGGACATTGGTGCTTAAACGTTTATCTAACGAAAGACTAAAACCATAGACTAAGGGGGTGCATCATATTATATGATACGAATAACAAAGACATGCGGATTGATAAAATCTACCTATCTCACCTTTAGGGGGAGTATTAGATTTGTTATCATAATGTCAATATCGGCATTTATGGATTGAATGTATACAGGTTATTATGCTGTTGAATTCGAGAATCAAGCATATGTGTAATGAAATCTTGTAATTTGTTTATCCATATGATGTAAGATTTTTGTCACTAAAATTGACAAAGGGGGAGATTGTTAGAGCATTGCTCGGTTGAACTTACCAAGCGTTGGTATGTCAAGTTTGGTTGTCATATTTTAGTAAATCAAAACTCATTTAAAGAGTCACTTGATTATGTACTAGAGTTAACTTCATATAGGTTAGCTTGAAAGTATTAGGATATGAGACATTACAAGTATTGCGAAGACTTGAAGAAGTGAATAAGCAATGTGTTACAACAAAAAAATCATCTTTCCACTTGAGGTTAGTGATATTTGACTTGAACTATTTCATTCCCTAACGTATCTTTCAAGTCGTGTATTTTGAAAACAAAACTGCGAAGCATGAACATTATAGTTAGACATAGTATTAAGGAATACAATACGCAGTTTATTTCTTAACCATTAAACTTTGTAGATAAGACATCGACATAATCGTTTGAATGCTATTATGATTATGTATGGGTATGAGGTGAGGATTTCATCCTAGGAAACAATGTTTTACATGTGTTTTAAGGAAGTAAATTCATGAACTTGTTTTGTGAATCTAAAAGGAAATCGCCAGGCATTATTGGTATTGTTATTCATTGCATATCTTTTAAACTACCAATATGTGTGATTAGTATAACCTCTCATGAATTTTTTATGTTCTTGGTAAAACTATTCACAAAGGCCTGACTTTTGTATTGAAATGACTTTTATTAGTAAAACCGATCTTAAGTAATCACCTGAGATGGTATGATCGATTTTGTGTTATTGGTATGACCGACTTTGGGTAAAAGGGAACCGATCCTAGTAAGAGGTGCAATACATCACACAGAGGAATCGATCCTTGTATGAGGTGCAACAAGTTTGTAGCGGAAAGGGGAACCGATCCTATGAACATGTGCAAAGAGTTTTTAGGAAAAGGGGAACCGATCTTATGGACATTTGCAACACATACAAGTTAGATACCATATATATGTGGGTAACCTATCCTAGTACCCAGTCAACCGAATTTTTGGAAAGCTAGTGTGACTATGCACATTACTCACATGGAGGTAGAACCGAACTTGTTTTGGTAGAACCGTTAAACCCATGATTTGTGATTGCGTGTTCTTGATCAATCACATAGTTCTTGAAAGTTAAATGAACCAATTCTAAACTTGTTTGGAAGTGTGGCAAATCGGTTTCAAGGTTGTAAGTATGAAAGAGGACTTACAAAGTAAGGATGTCAACATACTTTGAACACATGCAGTAACGCTTATCTTTTATTGTTCAAAGTTATTCCTTAATAGCTAAAGGAAGAAAATCCAGGATCGAAAAATAAATAAGTTAAGAATCTTTTATTTAAGGTTTTTAATTTTATTTTAGGAAAATGAGAATTAGTAATGTGCATTTACTAGTTAAGATTTTCCAAAGAGATTTTCGGTCAATATTTTGGTCAAAAGCATTTCCAGGAATTATGGAAACCGAATTTG
The DNA here is from genome assembly GCA_023529315.1 of Papaver bracteatum. Classification (NCBI taxonomy): domain Eukaryota; kingdom Viridiplantae; phylum Streptophyta; class Magnoliopsida; order Ranunculales; family Papaveraceae; genus Papaver; species Papaver bracteatum. The sequence goes on along the minus strand of JAJJWX010002427.1, from coordinate 2,142,170 downwards.
GAATTTTATTGCATATATTGAGAATATTTTCGGTTTTGGAAATTCCTTGGTGTCCAAACTTCCTTGTCCATAAATACTTGAAGTTTGCATTTCGGGCAAACTAATCCTTCGTGACAACAAAGTTCCTCAGTTGTGTTGTTACTGGTGAAGCCGCCTATTCGGAGAGGAGAGTAACCTAATTAGGCGAAATCTCTTACGGCAGCGCAGTTTAAATTCTTCTTTGGGATTGAGAAGATCTATTAGTACCGTTGGTGGGAAACTAGATAATTGCGGTTTATCTTTTGTTTGCGATTGATTTGATTGACTAACGGTGGTTGAACTTTGATTGCTTGAGAATCTTCTCTTCTGATATAACATTCACTCAAACTATATCGAAGTTTCGACATGGATTTAGACTGTTTGTATATCTAAAGACGTCTTGTGATAATCCATTGTTAACAGACTTTGTTCTGTGCGTGATTGATCACAAGAGATTCAAGTTGTTGTGTGCATGTGTTTATTGAATATTAAAGAAGATTTGAAGACAAAAAAGATTTTGAAGATTTCTGATTTGGGTTCATAATCTTTGGTGTGCACAATACTTGTTTCGGTAAAAGAGGAGCCATTTATAATCAGTTTATCCTTGTGGTAGATTGGATTGATTAGTTGTGTAGATCGGCATCAATACAATTTTTTGTGATTAAAAGTATTAATTGCAAAATCTTAACAATTACTTCGGTAAGTTGTAGATAAGATATATCTAAGAACTGACGAAGGAGTTTATTTGAGATAAACAGAAGAGCCTTTGTCGAACTCATATCACTTGGTTGAAAAGAGTTGATACCAAAAATATTTGTTGTTCCTTTAATGTTTGGAATACGAACCAAATGAATTGTTCCAAGTACGTGACTTATTACAGGTCGGAGGCGTGGGAATACAGACAGAACTGGGTGAACTATAGGTTTAGTTGCTTGGTCTCAACTATACGAAGTTGGTTTGATTTTGTATAGTGGCTTAATCCTGAGAGTATTCAATTCTGGAAAAGGTCCCGGAGTTTTTATGCATTTGCGGTTTCCTCGTTAACAAAATCTTGCTGTGTCATTAACTTTTATTTTTCGCAATTATTATTGTTATTATAATTGAAAGTAAATTACACAAACGGTAATTCCTATTTACTTGATAGTAATCATATTGTGTTTGGTTAAGTCCGAACCTCTTATCAAGTAAACATACTTCGTTGTTATATTGTATCGATCTCGTATCCATAGACGATCACACGAAGTGTGAACCGATTAGTTGTATTGTCTCGACTAAGTCTATAGACAATCACTTTCGGAGAAAGGACTTATAAGTGTAAAAGTTTTAGCTTGAGGTATATTTGGGTACCCTCGCCGTTTCACACGTAAATACGAAATAGGGATTTGCAGTGAAAAGATGTTAACATACTTTGAACACGAGCAGTAACTCTTATCATTTATTGTTCAAAGATATTCCTTGGTACTCAAGGTGATCATGTGCCAAAATATATTAAAAATCTTTTAATTAAGGTTTTTGGTTTAAATGCTTTAATTACCATCAATTAATGCATAGATCTAGAGAATAAAAATTAGTAATGTGCATTTACTAATTTGAGATTTTCTATGAGAGATTTTGGAAATATTGGACAAATATTTATTGGAATTAGGAAAACCGAATTTGAGCATTCATTGCATATCTTGAGAATATTTTCTATTTTGGAAATTCCTTAGTGTCCAAACATCCTTGATCTACAGATAACTAAGTTTGCATTTCTAGCAAACTATCCTAAGAGCCAGGCAAACTTCATTTTTTGTTGTTTGTGGTGGAGCCGTCTATTTGGAGAGGAAAGTATCCTAATTGGGTGAAATCTCTTACGACCGCTCGTTTAAAGACTTTTGTGGGACCAAGAAGCTCTACGAGTACCGTTGGTGGGAAACTAGATATTTGCAGTGTTATTAGTTTTCGATCTGATTTGATTGACTAACGGTTATTGAAACTATGATTGCACCTAGTTTGTTTATTCTTGAGAACCCTCTCTTTTGATATAAGATTCACTCATACTAGATCAAAGTATCGACGAAATATTTAGAACTATTGTTAGATCTAAAGATATCTTGTGATAATCCATTGTTAACAGAATCTGTTATGTTTATGATTGATCACAAGAGATTCAAGTAGTGTTGTATAGGTATTTGAAGGCAATAGAAGATTTGAAGAGGAAAAATAATTCTTATTAGTTTTCGTATCTTATGGATTTAGTGCACAAACCTTGATCGATTGGGATCCAAATAGAATTGATTTATCTTTGATAGATATGATTGATTAGTTGCGTGAGATCGGCATTCTCTATATTTCTCTTTGAGATCTATATTGATTGAGTGCGAATATAGACTTGGATATTTCGATAGTTATTGTTTAGATTGATCTAACTAGACAAAGGAGTTTATTAGATTAAACATAAGATCCTTTGTCAACAACTCATCTTATCTTGTAGCAAGATTGATTAGATTGGTTACTAAACATATTCTTCCTTTGCTGTTTGGAATACGATCTAAAGGACTTGCTATTCACGTGCGTGACTATAGAAGTCGAATGCGCATGGATACTGAGGGAACTAAGTATCTAGGAGTAGTCAGCTTGGTCTACGAAGTTGGTATTAGATTTTGTATAGCGGCTTAATTTTGAGAGTAATCAAAACTGGACTAGGTCCTAGGGTTTTTCTGCATTTGCGGTTTCCTCGTTAACAAAATCTTGTTGTGTCTTTTACTTTATTTTCCCCATTATAATTGTTATTATAATTAAGTAAAATACACAAGTACGTTAACTCCGTAATACTTGATAGTGATCTTATAGAGTTTCGGTTATTACCGAACCTATTATCAAGTACACAATTTGTTGTCGTATCGTCTCGATCTTGTATTCATAGTTAATCCCACAAGTTATCTTGTTGTCGTATTGTCTCGATCTCGTATCCATAGACGATCACATGAAGTGTGAACCGAATTGTCGTATTGTCTCGACTCTGTCCATAGGCGACCACATTCGGTAGAGGACTTATAGGTTGATAAATAAAAGATTGTGGTGTATTTGGGTACCCTCGTCTTTTCAGGTATTGCACAAAGAAATGGGTATGAAGTCCTTTGGTGAGGATGGGGACTCTATTTTAGGAATAAGAATGATGAATGTAGAGTTCAATTCCTTTAAGATGAGTCTCGTTTCAAAGAAATCTTGAATCATCTTTGTTACTTCATCTTTCAGGAGAAACCAATTTTTTTGGAAAAATATGGATGAGAAGCCATCGGGATCCGGGAACTTATTTAGGTGCATGCCAAAAACTATGAGTTTGATCTTTAGTTCAGAAGGTTTCGCCATCAGTTTGGCATTATCCATCTCGTTTATGCAGTTAGGAATGAGTTGGAAGATTTGATCAGAAATGGACGGATTGGAGGAAGATGCCATATTGGAAAAATGGCGGTAGAATTTTTCTACAATACCTTGCCTGTATGTACACAAAAATCCATCACTTTTCTTAATTGACTATATCATGAGTTTTCTAGCTTTATAGGTAACCGATGCATGGAAATAGCAAGTATCCTTATCTCCTAGTTGAAGGTTGTTATCAGTGGCTTTAGTTTTCCAGAATTCCTCCTCATAGTTGTACCATTTTTCTATGTCTTGTTTGAGATTAATAAATCTTGGATTGTTATCTTGGAGATTGAGGTTATTTTTAGTATGGTTTAAATTTTGAATGAGTTTCTTGATGTTTTGTTGCTCTATTCCAAATTTTGATATTTTCCTTCACATTTTTGAGTTTGGATATGATCCCGAAAGCTACCTATCCTCTAGGGTCAAAGTCCCAAGAGTCTTCAATAACTTGGAAGCAAGATGACTCTTCCATACAAATGCCAAAGAATTTGAATGGTTTCGCACCATCATTCTAGCAAAGGGAAGTTCTTAGCAATATGGACCTACGGAGGTCAAACGGTGCACCATGGCTCTAGGAAAGAGACTTAACCATAGAGAGTTAGGGATTTGGAATGTTACTCATATTTAACATGAGAGTTTCAAAACTGACAATTACAGGGCTTTACTCGGTAGGGCCTAAATCCAACCCGACCGTTCTACAGGCTACAGCCTCTCACTAGAGTAACACACACGGGAGAAGAGAAGCAAAGTAAAAGAAAACGAGAGCCAAAGACCCGATTTATGGAGACTCGTTGGTAGCGTTGATCGTTGAGTATTGCACGAGTTACCTACTCAGCACATGAAACCTCAAAACGATCACGATTGCTAAAGGGAGGGACCGGTATTAGCAGAGGTACCGTTTGAGTGATCCGACGGCCAGGATCGGATATAATTCTTCTGTCTCATATAAAACGGTACCCCCTATTAATACCGATCCCCCTTTAGCAATCATGAAAACGATCGGCCACTAATAATAAAACTAACAAAAGGAGAGATTCCCATCTTCTCATTTATATAGAAAACCGCGGCTATGAAACCTGTTTCCGCCTTCTACAAATATATGGTTCAATCACACAAAGGACGAATACTGACCTCACATGTAGGAAAAGATCGAAACAACCGAAGGATATTACAGTCAATGTGCTCTCAACCGTGTTGGTGAGGCAAAGGGACAAGGTAGACTGTAAATAAAAGAGACACATGCACCTGTCTTCCGTCATTTCGGAGTAGGTCTCAACTCTCAAGTCTAATTATTAATTACCTCCCCAAAAACCAAGGATTAAGGAATCCAAGATATTCCTAAAGATCCAAAATCAAACGGTGGATCCGCTTAAAACCATTTGCAAAAAGGAAAATACTGTTGTCTTGTCCGTTCATTTAGCTTTCAAACTTCTTTTCAGTATATATATGGACATTTCTTCTCCATCCATGAATATCAGACAATCAGTTCTAGTTTAGCAGTTTCAAACTTTCAATATACACGAAATTATATTAACTCAATCAAAAGAAATGAGTTTTCTAAGTTCAATGGGTAGTAAAGCATGGATAGTAGCAACTAGCATGGCAGTTGTAGAAGTTTTGAAAGATCAAGGCTTTTGCAGATGGAATTATGCTCTTCGATCTATCAACCAGCATACAAAGATTGGTAATGATATCAGATCATCAATTTATCAAGCCAAAAGACAATTCCTTTCTTCCTTTCCAGAGATGACGAATAATAATGATAGTAGTAAGAATACTCTGAACAAAGATGGAAATGGAGATTTTAGTGATGATCGTGTAACCATCAGGAAGAAGCATAAGCAAGAGGCGCTGAGGAATGTTATGTTCATGGTCGATATGGTTTGATTTTATTTTACTATATTGTCTAATTAAATTATTGAGGTTCATTTAAGGGTGTTATTGATCGGAATACTCAGTGGTACTAATCAAGTGCATTAATAAAAATTAAAATTTAATTAGTGTTTTTTGGTGATTAATTATCTTTGTCTTTTCCCTCGTGCATTATCTTTTCCCTACCACATAAAAAAAACTATCAGATTAAAATTTCACAAGCTTATGTCTCTCTTCTTTCTCGCCCCTCCTATACTTCTAGTCTTCTTCCATTTCTCTGTATCCCCTCCTTGATTGATTTCAGTAATATATAAACTTAAAATTCCTATACACATTTCAAGCCATGTTTTCCATGAAACCCTGTAAATGCCAATTACAGTCACCATTTACTTTCAACCCAATGTTTCAAAAGCTTCAAAGTCGCACACAATCGTTCCAGTCCCATCGGAAGCAAGGTATATGTGTGTACAAGGCTGCTAAAATAAACCAATTTCTAAATTTTGTAAGTGGGGGTTCATTTCAACTAGCTGAGAAATTTTAAAGTTAATGAATTTTATTTGCGTAAATTCAACAGCCGCGAAAGATGTCGACCGGGGCAGAAGAAAGCTTGTAATGGTAGTCAGAGGGAGTCAATCTGAGGAAGAAGTGGTGAACAAGAAGGACCAAGAAAGAAAAAGTTTTTTAAGTTTAGAAGAGGCCGGGTTAGTTGAAATGTCTGGCTTAAGCACCCACGAGCGCTTTCTTTGTCGATTAACGGTATGCATCAAATTAGTCCGTAATTTTGAAATTTTAAGTCCAGCTGACATTTTAAAATTTCATAGTAGAATTTAAAGTTTGTAGATTGCTTGTTTTGAAACATACTAAGCTCCCAACAAACACTTTAGGGAGACTGTCCAAGGGTAGGCTTAGGAAGAAGATATTGGTGAGAATTCCCGTTGTCAAATAATCATTTTTATACTCTCATAAGGAAAAGCTAAAAAGCAGACCTCATACATACTGCGTGCTTTTTTGTTACAACTCAATGCGTGTCTGAAATAGGGATATCAGTAATGGCAAAGCCACCACCCGTTCGTAAATAGTGCAGAGTAATGGGTGTGGGCTCTCTGATTGTTCCAATTTTCTTATTGTCTTGATCATAAGGATTAAACTATGACAAAAATTAGTTATCCATGCATTAATGTTTGGGGATTTTAATAAAGTGCCACACTTCCAATTAGGTGTTCAAGAAAATGCCACCGTTTTTTTCAGAGTTTATTAAATGCCACGCTCTTGACTTTTTCCGTCACGTTTTTTTCAAACAACAGTTAACATCCGTTAGTGCATAGGTGGCGATAGTTCACTTTAGGAAAAGACATTTACGCCCTTTAATCATCTCACTATAGTTCGGGTCTTCTTTGGGTCATTTCATCGAATAGATAGAGCACGTCGAGCTCATCCATGAGCTGATGTTCAACATCGATGCCGAGTTGAACAAGTTGGAATCATTATTGATATTCAAAGACATCGATCAGCTGGACACAGTTGAACCATGACACTTTGGACGTGTGGTAGTAGGAGCTATCTGTTGTCACGATCACAAAATACACGTTTGGTGCGAGAAGAACATGTATTAACACCATAGGATAGATATGCTCAACATCCAGAAGAACATTTACTAACAGCATAACCCATAGCTTAAGCTCAAAGCCACTACACAAAGTTAAGCCCCTGGTTTACCCATGTACTTAACAAAACCCATGTCTTCGTTAAATCAATTTCTTTCCTGTTTCTTCTCTAAAGCTCCTCTGTGTGGAGTTGTGTCGAGCAGGTGGTGTGCAATTAAGAAATTCCTTTTGTGTATGACTATCTCCTTTTACAGATCAATTTCTTCAACAGAGCTACCTGCAAATCCGAATCAAACTCAGACCCATCAATCCATTCTAACAAGAAATCTAAAAACCACTTAATCTCATCCATTCATCACTCCTAATACCCATGGCAAGATCACTAACTTAACTGGTTTTTCGCAGAAACTTCATTCAAAACCCTCACAAACTCGACAAGTTTGTTGTTGAATTCTAATCCGGATAGATTAAACCGCCAAAATCAAAGGTAGCGGTACCATGTCATTTGTTGAATTCTCATGATCATCGTAGACTTCTCAATGGAAGCAAAACCTTTATTCTTAAAACCACTTCAATTTACAAACCTAAGTTTACAAACCCCAAAAATTTCCAACGTATTTAGAAATCATGAATACAAAATTTACAAGAATTAATCACTTGATTTACGAGAAGAACTTGAGAAGAAAGATGTTCGGTGGTGATGACGCCTTTGATGAATGACCAACTTTAGATATGCTAATTTTATCGAAGAAGAAGTAGAGTATAGGAAGAACGGTGTAGCTCTTCTCTGTTTGTTTGGTATCGGATTCAATTGGGAGAGAAAATAGATGATAAACTATTAGAAATTCCGAGGACAAATAAGTAATTGCATCATCAAAAGCTGACCAAGTCAATTATGAATGACCAGTAATGTGGGCCTTGACGGAATTAGTAACGTGAGTGGCATTTTATAAATTTTAAAAAAAACTGTGGCATTTTTTTGAACAACTAATTGGAAGTGTGGCACTATATTAAAATTCCCTTAATGTTTCAATCGCTGACCGACATGTCATATACTGTCGATTACAGGATTAAAAGGAGTTTTTACATGATTAAATACGTAATCTGTGTTCCAAAATCCAAATGTGCACATAAGTTTTGGGCTATTAATCTGTTAATTTTACTGGTATATTTACTTCAGTTGTTTTTATTTTCAGATCTCATCGTTAAATTTGCTTAGAGTGGTAGCAGACCAAGAAGGTGTCCCAATCGAAGAGCTTAATGCAGGGAAACTTTGCGATTGGTTCATGAAGGATAAGCTTAAAAGAGAGCAAAATTTAGGCTCTGCTGTACTTCAATGGGATGATTCTAATTTGCCATTTTGACCTTCATTTTTGCTATAAATTTGAATCAAAGTAAAACGATAAAATTGAGTTACCATTGGTGAAGCGTAGTCACCATTGGTGAAGCGTACTTAGAATCAATAGCTGGCAGCTGCATTTCTCTTTGCTGTTTTTTCTATCCACTTTCTCATGTGTCATAGAAATATGATAATTTATAAGCTGATTTAAATTTTTCCCAAAAAAAGATAGGTTCGATGTCTGTGGATTTGATTAAAATATTTAACTTACAAATCCTACACCAACCAACCCCTAGAAACCGTTAACATGAAATAAGATAATCTTGATTGTGAAAGCAAAGCCATGAACTGAGTTGCTCCGGGATAGTAAATCAAAGTGCAGTTCAAGGAAGGTTCCATCTACAAGTTATCATGAGAGGAACAACAAGGAGTTTGAAGAAGATACTCAACCAATGTCTTTTGTGCTTTTGAATCTAAGAATAGTCCATTGTCTAAACAATTTAGAAGCTTTTAACTTAATTACGACATGTAAAAACTATGATTACTATTCAAATTTTGAATTCTGAAATCAGGAAAACACGGTTAACCCTATTGGTGCTATCCCCAGTACAACATGTACTACTTAGGCTTGCCTAAGTTTTCGTAAAGAATAAAAAGGATTAGTAAATCAAAGGTATATAAATCTCACATGACATTTTCGGTTCAGAAGATTGTCACTATTCCCTTCTGCACTCGTATCAGGAGTACACAACTGGCTATAGGGAATGATGACAATCTTCTGAACAAACAATGTAGGCTTAGGAAGAATATATTAGTGAGAATTCATGTTGTCAAATAATCATTTTTATACTCTTCAGGAAAAGTTAAAAAGTAGACCTCATACATCCTGCGTGCTTTCTTGTTACAACTCAATGCTTGTCTGAAAAAGGGATATCAGTAATGGAAAGGTCGTCACTTGTTCATAAAGTGCGCAAAGTAATGGGCGCGGGCACCCTGTATCGTTCCAATTTTCTTATTGTCTTGATCATAAGGATTAAACTATAACAATAATTGGTTATCCATGCACTAATGATTCAATTTAACCGATATGTTATATACTGTCGATTATAGGATTAAAAGGAGTTTTAACATGATTAAATATGTAATATGTGTTCCAGAATCCAAATGTATTACATAGTTTTTGGGCTATTAATTTGTTAATTTTATTGTTATATTTAGTTCAATTGTTTTTGTTTTTAGATATCGTCGTTAAATTTGCTTAGAGTGGTATCCGAGTAAGAAGGTTTTCCAATCGAAGAGCATAATACATGGAAACTTTGCGATTGGTTTATGAAGGACAAGCTTAAGAGTGAGCAAAATTTAGGCTTTGCAATACTTCAATGGGATGATTCCAATTTTCCATTTTGACCTTAATTTTTTCTATAAATTTAAACCAAAGTAAAACGATAAAATTTTCAGAGTTACCATTGATGAAGCGTACTTGGAATCAATAGTTGCCGGTTGCATTTCTTTCTTTGATGCTTTTTTCATCCACTATCCCACGCGTCATATAATAGTTTATGAGCTGATTTAGTTTTTTCACTAAAGTAGACAAGTTTGATGTCTATGGTTTTGATTCAAATATTTTAACTTACAAATCCTATACCAACCAACCCGAGAAACCCTTAACATGGAATAAGAAAATCTTGATTGTGAATGCAAAGCCATGAACTGAGTTTCTCTGGGATAGTAAATCAAAGTGCAGAACAAGGAAGGTCATATCTAAGTTATCATGAGAGCAACAACAAGGAGTTTGAATAAGATACTCAACCAATTTTTTTTGTGCTTCTAGAAGAATGACAATATCCTTCTGGATACTCTAAGTTATTCAACTTCTTTACTGACTAACTTCCAGAAGAATGATAATATCCTTAAATGTCAGACGGAGTCTTATAGATCACATTCACAACTATTACCACGACGTAGTTACGAATGTATTAAATATTATGGTCGTGAAGAACTAAAGAAAATTCCCTAAACCATTAAGCATTCAGAAGGGGGGAAAATCGGACCTAAAACTTAAAGAAAAAAAAAAGTACAAAATCACATTATAATTTTGCACTAAAACGTTGGAGCGCTTAATGATTTTGCACTAACACTAATCTTCCAGCGCAAAACCATTAAGTTATTTTACGTGATTCACAAATTCGCTTTCTTTTACGATGAACAATGTTGTGAAGATTAAGAATAAGCAACACTTTTCCCTCATGTGAACAAAGCCATTTGTTACCCACTAACACCAATTTTTTTTCGTAAAATAGCTTCATACTTGTAAATGTCAAGAGGAATGGAAATTTAAATGGCAAGAACTTTTATCTTCGCAACTTTCTAAGACACATAAAGTTGATCGTAATGAAATTCCCTTATGTTGAAGCATAAATCTTAAGAGAATAAAATCATGAAATGTTGTCAATATAATAAAATAGATCTGTGGAAAGACTAATGAGTTCAAGATTGTCTTGCGTATAAGGTGTGTTCACCCGTTTGTGTATCATTAAAAAAAACATCATATATATAATTAGTTTTTTCCTGAAGTTGTGATGTGCCTGCATCTAATTCAAGTAAGTTAATGTATTCCATGGGTTTATGGAAATAAATCTTTCACGTGATTATATATGTTAATCTTTAACTCTACTGTAGATGTAATTTGATCAAATAGATATATAGTCGATTGAATGACTTTCAAGCGAGCTTCTAATAAAAGTCACTATGACCGCTTTATAAAAGAATTTAGTCTCTCAGATTGCTAGCTACTTATTCATTTTCTAAAGTACTTTATCCTAAATTGTATGATTTCGTCTTGTTGAGGCCATTGGTGATCTCGAGTATTGAACATGTAAAGGAGAAAGCTAACATTTTACTTCATCAGCCAAATCTGCTACAACATTGTATGTTCTAATGATTGCCGCGAAGCTCTATTATCAATTAATTTTTTAGCTAATTAGAACCTCAAATATTTAAATAATTATATGATATCTTCTTACCTCAATTTTATCTGCATTTAAAAAATGGTGGTATCATCTCCAAACTGCAAAATATAAACCATAGTTTCACCTTAACATATATAACAACTTGACATTTATGATTTGTATCTATGCAAACGACCTCATTAAGAAGTTTTAATACAATTTCAACCACTAAGATAAATAGGAATGGTGACAAGGGTCACCTTCTCTCTCCTTTATAGTTTAACAAGATCTGTAGAAAACCCTTTCACCAAAATTGAAAATGAATCCATAGTGAAATACCAATTTATTTATCATATCCATTTTTGTAACTAAAATCTGAAACTAAGAGTTCCAATTGACATTATCAAATGATTTTATCATGCCAATGCTACAATAAATACCCGAAATTCCATTATTCTACGTGTATACACTCATTAGCAACAAGCATACAATTAAGAATTTATTTTTCATGAATAAATACCCTTTACTCTACAGACATTAAATGACGCATTATCGATTTCGTTTATATCTGCAAGAAGCATAAATATTATTCTTATACACTACCAATTAGGCTTACATGCTTAAAATCTTGTATTCTTGTTGCTTCATCATTCTTGGGGATTAACTTGAGGAAACAAACATTTGTTTCTAGTCAATCGTCATTGAACACAAATTTCATGAATAAGCAGCAAATCAGGTTTTAAAATGTCCCAACAATGTTTATAGAATTCCAGAATATAATTATCAAGACCATGTATCTTATTATAGCAAAAATATTGATATCATTATGTACTTCTTATAATTAAAAGGTCTTTGGACCTATATTTTTCCTTCATCATTCACTTACAAAAAAAAAAATCCACAGACTCAAAAGTTGGTGATGAAGAATAATCATTACACGTAAAATGTCAATCACAGGAGTCTCCAATCTTTTATTGGCCATATCATGTTCGATGATATCAACATCACCCACTTCTAACTTTGTGATATATTTTATCCTTCACTTGGAATTTACAACTCTATGAAAATAGTTTTTTTTTTCTTCCATGCATATAGCCTTTCACCTTAGCTATATCTAGCAACATTTTCACCCTCGTATTCTCCAAATTTTTAAGTCTCATTAATCTTGTTTACCTTATCCGTTTGAGTTGCAGATATAAAAAAACTTTCCTCTAAAAGATTTATTTGAATGACCCGACCATCCACCAATATCGTCCCTACTTAGCCACTAAGTTCACCTAGTAATTTGGAGTTTTCAACTAGCACCATTGATTTCATCCTTCAACATATTCTCAGGAGATCACTTATCTCTATATTACTCCCTTCCCAACACGCTTAGCTACATAGTTCTTTCCAACTTTAAAGTTAATTACGCTGAAAAATCCTCAATGTTGTTCCATTCAACCAACTACTGTCGAATGTGGGGTGTTATAATATAAACCCTTAGATTGCAGTCATCCCTGGCTCCAGAATATTCTGGTTGTTAAGATATCACCTCCTTAGTTTGGATCTGTCACCGGCTTCGGTACATACAATCCCAGATCTCCGATGTCTCTTGCCCCGACTTGTCTAGTGTTCCCTCCCACCATCGACAAGTGACCTTCCATCGGCTCTGATACAATTTCCAATCAGAATACCCGACCATCCACCAATATTATCCCCATTTGCCATTGTTGTCATCCAACTGTGTTTGGTTTTCAACCGGCACCACTGCAGTCATCCAAAAAAAGTTTTCCAAAAGTTCCCTCATCCCTAGATTGCTCCAGGTCCAGCACACTTAACTACAAATTTCTTTCCAACTATGACGCCAATTGTGCGGAAAATGCCTTGGTGTTAGTTTACGGTGTCATAAGATATATTTCATTCGGCCAACCACTGCCGAATATGGGATATTACAATCTCTACCTGAGACGTTACCTTTGGTCTTTCAATATTTGCAACTAACTTCGTCTCATTATATTTTAAAAACTCAAATTCTCTAAGCTCTAATTAAAAAAAAAAAAAAACTTCAAGTTTGGAATTTGTTTTTAAAAAAATACAAAATTAATTTTTTGACATAGGTCAAAGGCCCAATTTAACTAAGTAGTCTGGTTCACAAGGAAATGAAAAAAACTATCGCAAAGTTACAAGGGGATTGAACTTGCAACTTACATAAGAATAACATGTTAGTTTGTGATCACCAAGTCCAAAGAATAATCATCAAAGGTTTTTAAAACAATAGACCTATAACAAAAATATATTTAGCGTCATCAATTAGTTTATTTGTTAGTTCTATATTTTTCAAGAAATACTCTCATGTTCCTTCCAAGCCATACGTTCCACTAAATTGTAAATGGAAATAGGTCTCAAAATTGCCATTTCTTTGTATTTTATTTTTTATTCTCCATTCCCGAAGAAAACTTCTGACATAGTCAAGAAACACCAAGTGAATACCATAGCAAGATCAACAATAATTCTACAAGAATGTCACCACTTCATATAGAAGAAAGAAGTCTGAGTTGGCCTGTAAAACTCATTGTTCTTTCCCAAGTGTCAACAATCTTTTAAGAAGTCCTACGATTTTTTACCTTGAATTAAAGTTTACTTTTGATAACAGGTTCCAATTCATGCAACAAAAGAATAAGGTCAGATATGAATCTAACCAAATCAATTTGAGTTGTTGAACATAATTTCTCATCAAGAGCTTTGCAAACTAAGATTTTTTCCAACCTACAAAGAAGAAGATTTTCTTGCTCATTAAACTTATTCTTATGGCCCTTTAAAGTTCAAAATTCAAGGAAAAAAGCGTTGCCAAAAGTGTTGATTCAAGGGGTCGTTTGAATGAAATCTTGAATCAACTTTGTGCCGCCAAATGGTTTGTGCCAGAATAAATATGAGTCATCAGATTTTTCTTTTAAAAGTCAAAATCTAACGGTAATAATATTTGTGCCCAACCATTGCACACTTTTATTATTAAGCATCATATATTCTTTAAATGTTTAAATCTAACGACTCCAATCTTCTGCGCCAAACATTAGGTATTTTCTTGATTCGACCTTGTATTACAATAAAGCTTAGCCCTTGGCAAGCAGACGCAACAACAAATTAGATCTTGAATCAAGGTGACGTGGCTAATGTTCAACATTCATGGAAAAAAAAAACGTTGATTCAAGGTTGGGTTGAAGGGATTGCTTGAATGCGATCTTGAAACAATTTTGTGAAGCTATATAATTTAGCGCTCCAAAATATAATTTGGCATAACAAATCCGAGCCATCAGATTTTATTTATTAGAATTTCAAATCTAATGGTTATGCTATTTGTGCTATAGTTTAGCGCTCCAAAATTTAATTTGGCATAACAAATCCCAGCCATTAGATTTTATTTATTAGAATTTCAAATCTAATGGTTATGCTATTTGTGCCCAACCGTTGAGAACTTCTAGTATTAACCATCATATTTTCTTGAATGTTAAAAATCTAATGGCTCCAATCTTCTGCTCCAAATCATTGCGCTATTTTGATTCAACCTTGAATCACCCAACCATTGTACGCTTCTATCATTAACCATCATATTTTCTTTGAGTGTTAAAAGTCTAACGACTCTAATCTTCTGCGCCAAATCATTGTGCGCTATTTTGATTCAACCTTGAACCACGATAACGCTTAGACCTTAAATCAAGGTGACGTGGCTAATGTTGAATTGTGAAGGATGATAAAACTAAGTCTAATTGTTACTCCAAATGTAATCTCCTGCATCTAAATGAGGATTAATAAATCTATTCACAAAAATAACATCATTAGTATGTCTTTTCTTAAAAATTAAAAATTATATTCTATATTTAGAGTTAGCCACAACAGTTTGCCCTATGTGAGACAAACCAACAGGACCCTCAGACCACCCAAACACTATACCCTTACAAATCCTTAGAGGCGGATTCATGGATCCCACTGGTTGTCTCACACAGGACAAGCCATTGTGGCCAACCCACAATATACCTAGAGTTACCCAAAAACACATCATCAGTATACCTTCCGATTTGAGCTTAGTGGCTTAGCCAGCTTGCTTGCAGATGCGGAGCTAGTGTAGTGAAAGGGTGTGCAATTCCACACCCTCCCAAACTAGCTTCCAAGCCTAAAATTTCTAACATTTTGAGTTTCCAAGCCTATTTTTGCTATTTTGCACCCCTTAGAATTATTTTGCTTCCCCTGAATGAAGTTTCTAGCTCCGCCCTGCTTGCTTGTTTGTCACTTGCTCAGTCCACTACATTAAAATTACCAGCAATACACATAATTTTTCCCTTCTGGAAACACATTAGCGACATGGAGAATAAACATTAGCAAAAACTAGTCTTTGGAGCATAACACACTCCTTTTGTGCCATTAGAGACGGTTTGCTTTTGGCTCTTTCACAGGGTATCAAAAACTTAGAGGTTGAAAGTGACTCTATGTATATAGTCCAGCTCTGTAATAATCAGTATACGGTACCTTGGTATTTTGCTAATCTCCTGCGTGAGATTCTATTTTTAAGTACT
Organism: Papaver bracteatum; assembly: GCA_023529315.1. NCBI lineage: Eukaryota > Viridiplantae > Streptophyta > Magnoliopsida > Ranunculales > Papaveraceae > Papaver > Papaver bracteatum. The sequence continues at coordinate 2,126,434 of JAJJWX010002427.1, read as the reverse complement.
CTTTTTGATGTTATCTACTTCAATCACATCTATAGAGAGGCTAATTTTGGAGCGGATACTTTAGCTAAGTATGCTGTCGGTACATGTCTTCATAATGTTTGGTTAGATTCTCCTCCCTCCTTTTTGGGGGCTGTTATGTAGGAGGATAGTTCGGGGAGGGCCTTCCCCCGTTTTGTGAGGCCCGTGTAGTTGTTCTTGTATTAAATGACTGTTACCAAAAAAAAAAACAAAAAAAAAACACTCCTTTTGTGCACACTATTTTTCAAGGATAACGGAACTGAATGTGATGAGTCGGAAGTTAGACATAAAAGCACAAAACACGCTCTAAAATGATTCACTGAAATTTCGGGTGCTACCACACCTAACTTTGCCAAACTTAAAATGGCATTTTTTAAAATGTAAAGAGAAGACTATTTACACCGAGACAAGATTGTAAGGAGACCGAAGAAGAGAAGTCTTTCTGAGCTTCTGACATTTGAAAAAAAACACCGGACCTGAACTAAAGTTATTAATTGAAGTGAATTACTTTCCCTTTAAAATCCGACCCGTCTCACTCCAACCAGCTCCATCTCCAACGGAGCAGACAGAGAGAGAAAAGTTAATAAACCAACACAACTCCCATCGAACAAAAGGAAAGAGAGACAAAATCTCTTCAGATTTTCAGTTTCCAAATCCGATCCTACTGGGTTAGTGAGAAAAGAAGTTGAATCGTATAGTGACTGATGGTGTAACAACCGCGTTAAAAGTTGTTGTGGGTCAGATTCCGGCCGGCAAAAAAGAACAGAAAATAAATTAAAATGGAAGTAGTTAATGGAAAACCTCCTTCAAGTGAGGGAAAGGTTTGGAATCTCTGCAAAATGCCTTTCTGGCAACCTGGTAATTCCTCATCTTCATCTTCTACTACTACTACTTCAAGTTCGTTGACTTCACAAAATCGTCAACAACATAATCAGAACCAGCAGCAAATTGATCAAGGAACTCATTCTATGAATACTGTTTCTTCTGTAGCGAGATCTCTTCTTCCTACTAGGCGCAGGCTTCGTCTTGATCCGGCTAACAAGCTTTACTTCCCCTGTATGTTTTGTTTGATTTTTATTTCATTTTTTTTTCCGTAGTGAACTTTTCAAATTGGGCTTATCAAAATTATTGAATTTAAGTGCTTGTTTATTTTGTTTTTAGTTTAATTGCTGATTAATTATGGATACTTTGTTAATATTGAAGATGAGCCTGGTAAACAAGTGAGAAGTGCAATAAGGATTAAAAACACTAGCAAGTCTCATGCAGCTTTCAAGGTATGGGAGTGTGTCTATGGATCATGTTTAAGCTTGTGTATCTAGTAATTTAGTACATATTCGTTATTCTTTATTCCAGCTATGATCTTGTTAGCGGATGACAATCTAGGCACCTAATTTTTGTCTGTTTTGTGTCTTTAGTTTCAAACAAATGCGCCCAAAAGTTGCTTCATGCGACCGCCTGGTGGTATACTTGCTCCTGGTGAAAGTATTGTTGTAACTGGTAAGTTTCATATTCTTGCTAATGCTAGTATTCACTGTCCAGAAAACATAATGAAGAAAAAAATTAGCGTAGTTAGTGATTTGGTAGAAGTAGTAAATATAGAATTTAGGTTTGGATTTAGAAGGCCATGCTACCAACATAAAATGATTTAATTCCTTACCAGTCTATTTCTTTTCCTAGGTTATGAAATCGTTTACTTAAATTTGTAGTCTATAACACATTATCCAGCGTTCTTCTTAAATTAGATAAGTGGGGATTTAATTTTTCAGTAACTTGAGAGGATAGAATCAACGTATTGAACTAGAATTAATCATACCTGGTGTTGAACTATAGTAGTAATCTATGATGTTCATTTTTGGTTACTAACTTTGGGCTGAAAAATGCTAGTTTTCAAATTCGTGGAGCATCCAGAGGAAGAGAAACAAACTGAGCAGAAGTGCAAAGTTAAGTTTAAGATTGTCAGCCTAAAAGTTGCAGAAGGGATGGAATATGTGCCCGAGCTGGTGAGTGGTGTGCTCTAATCAAATGTTCTTTTTTAATTTTTTGCGTGTTGCTAGAGTTCTCATGTATCCGTGTAACTGAAACCTGCTTAGCTAGGAAGATTGCGTACCAAATTTAATCAGGCAGAAGTAGGTGATTTCTTTGCACCAATGAAGGACGTTACTTTTATTATTACAAGAAAGATAGGATGAACATATAAACAACAAGAGTGACATGACACATATTTTCTTATTTCTCATTGACTTGGAGCTTTGCTGTATTTTCCCACTAATCAGTGCGAATCACTTGATTTTCTTTTGAGCCAGTTCGATGAGCAAAAGGATCACGTAGCAGTTGAACAAATTTTGCGAGTCGTGTTCTTGGATGTTGAGAAAACAAGCCCCGTAAGTAGTACATGCTTCTTTTGGTTTGTTAATATGGCAACACAAGTAAATGGTAGATGATATCTGTTCATATATACTGTTACTAGGCAATGGAAAAACTGAAACGACAGTTGGCCGAGGCTGAGGAAGCTGTCGAAACACGCAAGAAACCTCCAGAAGACACTGGTCCACGGATCGTTGGAGAAGGATTGGTGATAGATGAATGGGTAAAGTGTAAACTAGTCGTCGTGTTATTCTTTTCAGTCTAGAATTTTGCTACATTGATTGATATTCTGTCCTGTATTTTTCTTTTCATTCTAGAATTTTGCTACATCGATTGATATTCTGTCTTGTATTTTCCAGAAAGAGCGAAGGGAAAGATACTTGGCCAGACAGCAAGTTGAAGGGGTTGATTCAGTTTAAAGTGATATCTGAATATGCAAGGTCTATGAGTCTTTCTTGAAAATATAACTCTTCTCTTAATGTACCGAGGATGAAAAATGTATTATTTGTATCCCTTGTTGGTGTGAGGTATAACGTGAAAGTAGGTCCACTTACATATTTCGGTGTCTTAAAATGTGAGATGAACTAGCATGCAGTATAAGAGATTTGTTTTGTAGATAAGGTGCTATTTGATGCTTCTGAAAATAAAGTAATTTTTCGGCCAATCGAAGTCTAGTCCAGAAATTTATCTGTCTCTCAGTCAGATGTAACTCATTTTCTGTGCAGTTGTGTGCAAGCATGCACAACCAGATATGGTGAGTATGCTCCCATGGGATCCTTGGCTAATTGCTTAACATGCTCCCATGGGATCATTCTATCGGGATAGGATTAGAGTTTTTGGCAACATATACTGTAGTTGACTAGTTTCCTAATATCAAGCAGTAAGGCCTATTACTATGCACATGCCAAAAAAAAAATGGTGTTTGTCATGTCACCTCATTTGTGCAACTATGGGAAAACCGATGAGCGGTCGAAATTCTATTGAGCGATTTATCGTTGGCGATATTGTCAATATTGCTCGGTTAAAATAATAACGCTGGCGATACAATGGTTATCGCCAAGTAGTTATTCTACAACGGCTAGTTCCCCCTATGGTTCCTATATATACGTAATTTTACCTCGACAGAAAACTCACACCTGCTTCTAAAGATATTACTCCTTTATTCTCAATTTTAAGCTTCATTATAATGTCGAGATCCAATGAAGAAAAGGATATTATTATGAATAGGTTCAGGTTACAGCAAGAAAGTTATCGTATGAGGTTGCAAGAAATTGATGAAGAGGAAGCTGAAGATGATAAACTAATCGAAATTTTGATGCTTGTACATACAGGTCAAATACCAAGAGTTCCAGAGCCCAAAGAAGTATTATCAAGAAGATATACGTATCGAGGGAGGGAATTTTACCATCAGAAGCTCATGCACGATTATTTTCTTCCCAATTGTGTGTACTCTGATCAAAATTTTCAAGGTCGATTCTGCATGCCTCGTCATCTGGTGAAAAAGATTATTGAAGAGCTTTGTCGAGTGGAGCCTCAATTCAGTTATCAGTTTGATGCATTGAATATTAGAGGTCATAGTCCTGAACAAAAAGTTACTTCGGCTTTAAGGATTCTAGGTTATGGCACTCCAGCGGATGCGAATGATGAGTACCTTCGTATGGGTAAAACAACCTCTTACACTTACCTTTCATTGTTCTGTAAAGTAATTATTAATCATTTTGGTCCAACATATTTACGAAAACCAACCGACGAAGATGTTAGACAAATATTATGGGAGAATGAGGAAAGGGGATTCCCAGGAATGCTAGGTAGTCTCGATTGTATGCATTGGGTATGGCATGGATGCCCTGTTTATTGGGCTGGTCAATATAAAGGTCATTATCCAAAACCAACAGTTATCCTTGAAGATGCTGCTTCTTATGATTGTTGGATATGGCACGCTTTTTTTGGTCTTCCGGGTTCACAAAATGATATTAATGTTTTGCACAAGTCGCCTATGTTTGAAGATTTGAAGTATGGAATTTCTCCATCTGTCTGTTTCATGATCAACGGCCATCAGTACACTCATGGCTATTATCTTGCAGATGGTATCTACCCAAAATGGTCCACCTTGATTCAATGCTACCGTCAACCTCCTGTTGGTGCATTGGGCCTTTCGTACCGATATTTTAACAATGCCCTAATGGCACTGAGGAAGGATGTGGAACGCGCTTTTGGAATTTTGAAGAGGAAGTTCGCTATCATTTGTGGCCCATATCGTGGGATGAGTCCTCGTGAAATGCATAAGACTATGCTCACTTGCATAATTCTTCATAACATGGTAATTCAGGAAACACGGCGTGATTCAGATTGGATTAACTATGATGATAAAGATTTGAGGCCGGAGATTCGACCTGAAAGAGGCCTCCCTACAAGGAATTATGGTCAAATGACTAACTACATTCATAACCGTAATTTGTATGACCAGTTAAGAGGTGATCTGAGATTGAATCTTTGGGCAGAGCATGGAAGATGATTTTATGTATTTTTCTTCAGTTTAAGTTATGTTATTTATTTTTAATGTTTTAGCATTTTATGTATTTTTCTTCAGCTTGATTTTATGTTATTTCTAATTAATTGGAATGTTATAATAAACTTCAACCTTCAACATTAATTGGAATGCATAACACATATCAAATTAAAACTTAAACTAAAACATTAAAATTAAACTAGTACATTAATCATGTAGAGGAATTATTTCATCAAACTCATCATCAGTTCCATCATCATCATCATCTTCATCACGGTTGTTAGTAAATCCAGCTTGCTTTTCAATCTGTGCTTGAATCCTGTCAAATTTGATTTGCCATAGATGTTTTTGTTGGGCGTTCATAATTGAGGTGTTAGCTTGAAGAATGTTATGCTTGACATAGTCAAACCCAAATTTTTCTTGAGAAAGACGACTTTTCTTACTCTCTCGGTTTTGAAATTTCCTTTCAACGGATCTTTTCTTCGCGATGGTTTTTTGATGTTCTATAAACTCCGCCATGTTAAATCCTCCAGAACTCCCTCCTTCTTGAGCTAATTTTATAGCCAGTTTTGCCTTGTTCCTCCCTGGAAGTTTTCCCTTATTATTACGATCAACATAATTATTGAAAACTACGTTGGAATTTGAGCTTGTAGTGGTATCTGGTGAAAAATTTGATGGACCTTGTGAAAACGGTGAAGAATTTGGTGTTGAGGGAGAAGAATTTTATGGTGACTTTTCAGGTACTATTTTATTGACCTCTAAGTATTCTGGATTATATTTGTTCAAACCCTTCAAAATATGATAACAACTTTCGAAAGCGAACTGTTTACCGTGTTTTCGATGCTAATTTGTACGAACCTGTCTTTAAAAATCAACATCAGTCTGACCACTGTCCTTGCCTTTTCTCTTGGCTTGTATTATCAATGCAATAAAAGAGGCTACTTCCCGGTTGATTACAATGAAGTGTTCTGACAATCCTTTTGAATCACGATTATTGATGTTCATGGTTTGTTCTTCATATTTTTGAAATATATTATCCAACATGGTGTTACCATGTTGTTGTGCACCACCGATACAATCTTGGGTAAAAAAAACATAATTACGACAAATACATTCATCTTCTATCATGCTGTATTTTGCGCCACGGACTCGGTTCTTCTTACCTTTTCCTTGAGTTTCTGCTTGTGAATCCATTTTACAAGAAAATATAATTGTAGAGGAGCTATGATAGTTTTAGATTTGAAAAAGACTGAGAAATTAAGAAATTCTAGAGATATTTAGAATTTCAGGTGTGAGTTGATATGAGTTTGAAATCAGGTATTTATAGAGGGGGAAATCGTAGCCGTTAGATGAAGATCTGGTGAGCGATTATCATACTAGCAAGCGATACTGTCGCTGGTGATTTGAAGACTAACGAGCGATTTTTTGACCATCGAGCGACCAAGACTCCATCGCTCGCTGGAAACACTGTCGTGTATGCCTATATGCTAGAAATAACATATTGACATATGAGTTTGGCAGTTTTGCATACCCATAGTGGGTGCATATATGCCAAATATCATGTTTTGGCATGTGCATAGGAATAGGCCTAATGGGCGTGTTTATTTTGCTTTTATGATGGGCTTGGTAAAGCTAAGAAGGTCTGAATCGGATTCCGATGTCTTCATCATATGTAATTTAAGCACACCGATCTACTGGTGAATGTATGCCGAATTTATGTTTCCGATTCGTACTTCTTAACAAATACCGCCCAGAATTTCTGCCGAATCACATAACCAGATAGTTGGCCCAATTATATCTAACCAAATAATATTTGTTAATTAGGAGTCTAGGACCCAGAGTGACAAAGCAGTTCAAATGATTTTATTTTTAAAACACACAATAATTTTTGACTCCGAAAGAATTAGGGGCGACTTTTTTATTCCCAATCCATAGATAAGGTTAAGGGACGTCCAAAAGGATAGTAGAATACGTTATTGCCCTTCCATAATTGGAAGTTATTTTTGAACCGATTGTTGAGAGTAAATCGGTAGTTAAGAAACACACAGACTACCGATTGATATGAATTTGTGCTAAATGCATATTTGGGGCTATTATTAATCGGAAGTTAATTATAAATTCATTTACTACCGATTATAGGTTCAACCAAAATTCAAAAAAAAAAAAGATTTTTGTAAAATCTCATTTTGGGGCTACTCTGTATTCGGTAGTTATATGAACTATTTTGACTACCGAATATGGTTGAATATTTTCAAAGAGATCCACTGTATAATCGGAAGTCAGGATTTTACCTCATTTACTACCGATTATATGCTCAACCAAAATTCAAAAAATAGATGATTTTGGCAAAATCTCATTTTGGGGCTACTCTATATTCGGTAGTTATATGAACTATCTTGACTACCGATTATGGTAGGATTTCGGCAAAGAGGTCTACTGTATAATCGTAAGTCAGTATAACTTCATTTACTACCTATTATAGGTTCAACCAAAATTCAAAAAAATGAGAATTTTTGCAAAATCTCGTTTTTGGGCTACTCTATATTCGGGAGTTGAATAACCTAAATTCACTACCGATTATGGTAGCATTTTAGCCAAAGGTCTACTTTAATCGGGAGTCAAGATAACTTTATTTACTATCGATTATTAGATAATCAAAATTCAAAAGATAGAGAATTTTTGCAAAATCTCATTTTGGGGCTACTATATATTCGGGAGTTAAATAACCGAAATTCACTACCAATTATGATAGCATTTTATCCAAATGTCCACTTTAATCGGAAGTCAAGATAACTTTATTTACTACCGATTATAGGCTAATCAAAATTCAAAAGATAGAGGATATTATTTTGGGGATACTTTATATTCGGAAGTTATATAAACTAAATTGACTCCCGATTGTGGATTAACTTCCCGATTATAAAGTGCAGTTTGGCCATTAAAAAAACGGGAGATAAGGGATGGCTACATTTTACGTTTGGGTGACATTTTTTCTCTTTTTGTGTTGCCCCTAATTTTTTTGGAGTTGCCCCTAAAAATGCCAAAAATAGTTTCTAAATTTGTCCGAGATACATTTACGGTGGGTTTGGTTACGGAATTCACAATTTTGAAAAATTTATGATCTCATGGGATTAAAAATCTCATGTTAATTCCTCGTGTGTTTGGTAACAGAGTCAAAGTACTTAGGATTCATAGAATTTCCTTGTTTTAAAGTCCACATAATATTTGGCATTACCCTTAGAATATTAAAATTATATATATTTTAGGATTAAAAAAATGGGTCTACGAATTCCTTGACAAGTTTTCCAACAAATCTTAAGGGTAAGGGTTGGACTCCATATAGAGGATTTGTTGGAAAAGTGATTTCCGTAGGAAACGTGATTCCAGGGATTTAGGAAACCAAACGTACCAATGTAACGTAATCCCCATCAAATCCACTGGACCCATAAATCCCACCTTTAAAGTTCTGCATCCAAACCCACCATTAGTTAAAATTATACTTGCACATCGGTAATTCATTACGTCGGCGTAGATTCCAAATTTCTTGGGAACTAGTGAATTCGATCGTTGGTCTCCTTCAAATTTGTCAATTTTGCCTTCTGGTAATGGCTGCCCGACGGACGAGCTTAATTCTTCAGAAGGGATTACACAAGGTGGCCCCCATTCAATGCAGCCAAAATTCCCATTTCAACAACAGAACTCGACTTTAATGAAAGAATAACTTAGTTTGGTAAATTTTCAAAATTTGAAACAAACAAAAACAAACAATCGTTGGAATAAATTGTCAAACATTTCGAAATTCAAAATTTAAAAACATATATGTTGGTGGTGTAACGGGAATGCAAGAACACATGGTTAAATAAACATTTAATTGTTGATGGTGTAAACTAGGTGTAGGAAAAAAAGGTCAAACTCTGGTTGCGCATTTCCATTCAGTGCAGAAGTGATGCGTTGTACCACTCCGTGCAGACTCGCTACGCGGTACCATTCCTCGCAGATACTTGTGGAATATTCCACTCAGCGATGAACCAAACGACGAAAAGTTGATTTACCCCGCGCTGAACCACTCAGCGAAACTATGACACTACTAGTTTATATGCGAGATATATCTAGAGAGAAGTAGTGTTAAAATATAGACAACGTTTTTTTCTTCTAATTTGCAACGCTTTTTGTTTAATCTAGCAGCCAAATCTAATCCATGTGACTTAGCCTTAGGGCGGGCAATAAAATATTTGGGACGGTTTTTAGACTCTTGGGACGCTTTTCTCTGACCGTTCTGTTTTGTAGTGACATAATCTGAGAATTCCTTGCCAGTATTTGCAAACACACTTATTATATGTATCAGCTAGTCTTGAGCTTGCTTCTTAGTTCTTACTAAGTTTCAACCTTGAGCTTGTCCTATTGTCAGCATGTAGAGCTTCCAGTGCTTCAAAAAAAGAAATTTGTTTGCTTTGCGTTGTGCATAAAGGATTCTGTTCAACCCTATAACTTATCATTCAACTCATCTCGAGATGAACAGAATAACGCCCTTTTAATTAATAAAAGGAGTTGAGTCACATGTTCAAGAGTGAAAATGACCGTCAGGATTTTGCCTTACATATTCAACAGTGAAAATGATTTTGGTAACTAGAATATCTGTACAGTTGCAGCTACAATCCTCATTGCCTTGAAAAAAGCTTTTTAGGGCCCTCTTTTAGCTGGCAAATGTCCCAAGTTGAAATTCCCGTTTCACAAATCATTTTTTCTGCCACCATGGGAACAAGTTAAACCATCTACGCCTCTGAAAATTAGAGCAGAATAGAAGATTTTAGTCCTTGCTCTACATAATCCAAAATGCATTGGTCTATGGATTGAAATACTGGTCCTTTATGAAAGGAGAAAAGTAATAAACACCAAATCAGAATACCGAGAAAAGTTTGCCAACGATGGATACCTTAGGATCGGCAATTTTCATGTTGTTCTGACCTTCAGGTCAAGACTCTTCTTCTCGAGTTGAACTTGTAGAAGAAGACACTGCCGGTAAACTAATTTGTTGCTGACTCGGAGTGTGAGGGACAGACTCTTCAGAAAAATCCCTGTCGAGGAAAATAATGTTGGCCCTGACATCAATGTTTTCCAGGGCAGAAGGAATTTGCTCCCTTTGTTTCTTGGAGTCGACTGACAACAATTTGCCAGTGCTATTGTACTGCAATGTAAATCAGAAATCCTATCATGCATCTACTCTTTTGAAGAGAAGAACTAGGATGATGTTATGTATAAATTTTATTACATAGAAGTCTTAGCAAACAAATTGCAAGCTAGGATTTCAAGTTGTCGAAAGTAAACTAACCATGCTTTACTGTAAATAATCATCAGATGCTAGTATACTAAAAGATCGAAACACAAGTGAATGCATATCATTAGTTCAACTTTTCACTTAGAACAGCTGAATGAACCTATATAATCCATTAAGCGCAACATAAAACGACTTCAAGATACAAAAGAAAAATCATTGCGTACTGATAGAGTTGTCACTGCCTTCTTTCTCTTGACTTACAGGACCAGATATTTCTGTTGAGATACTAACCTCCTTTCCTATTCCACTTTCTTCTTCACCTGAAACTGTTTTGCCCTTATCGCGCACACTAATTATAGGTGAAGTGGGAGACTTTTCAATCTGCCGCATCAGAAACATTATCATTTCAAGAGATAAACTTTTATGCATATGGTGTATAAAACATTTTGCGAATCATATATATCTTTCCCATTGAGTTGTCACTTCCCCTTTTCTCTTGACTTTCAGGATCAGGTATTTTCAACGACATGCTAACTCCTTTTCCTGTTCCACTTTTTCCTTCAATTGAAACTGCTTTTCCTTCGTCCCGCTTGCTGATTTTCGGTGATGTGGGAGGTTCTGAAATCACATCACAACAACGTTAATCAGGGATAAGCATATATATATGCTAAGAACAGCTACGGCAGTTGTGTCAGTTTTCATGAGTATTCGGTAGTAATTACCACCATTTGCCAAACGAAATTTCAACATATGGTTGAGACATAGGCTCATAAGGGCATCGCTGATATCCTAGCTTGACCGTGATGGGGTAAATTACAAGTACCTATAATTTACAATAATGGGCTACAATTTCCACCGTTTAACCTTGTAACGAACTCCTTAATGAGGAAAAAAGAAAGGACCAAAGCCGAAGCTTCAAGGCATAAGCTCTTATTATAGAATCTAGAAACCAAGAGAGGCATCTTTTGTTGTCATGTGGCACTTGAAAAAAATCAGAAGAAATTGGTTCTGTAACTGATACTACCATTCTCCATTAGGCATTAGTGGCTTACTACAATGAAAACAGCTGCTCTTTTTGGGTAATTTGGGTTTGACATATATGTTGCACTATTCTACCGTTCGTTAATGGCAATGTGCGCATTCACCGAACCATTGAAACAAATTATGGCTGAACTGTCCTGCCGCCTTCTGAGCTAGGACAACCTTGTGGTGCAGTTTTTTTTCAATACAAAGTGATGCAGCAAAATAAAGTACTAAGAATCAAAAAGACAATCAAAGTATATAATCATAGTAAGACTATATTGTATTCAATCTTACCTTCAATCCTTCCATACTTAACTGCTTCTCCCATCTCTCTTGATTTTCACGTGTTTTAAACCATATGCATACATCCGTAAGTTCGACCTTCCCATATTGAATGAGCTGACTAGTTATCTGTTCGATTTGTTGCACAGTGGGGGAACGCAATCCACCATCATAAAGCATTTCTAGGATTCTTATCTGCTCTGGTGAAGGACTCCACAGGGGGTCATCAAACTGATTGGCATAAACATGACTTTCCGTTAGATGGCCAACTAGATCTCATTAGAGAAGTAAGAATATTCTAATCAATGTTACCTTAATCTTATTATTATTTCCTTTCCGAGAAAGTGTAAACAAAATTGCTATATGTTCCAATTTCGGAACATCCGAGAACTCAATTGCCGAATCCTCGACTCTCGTATCCAATTTGGCATGTCGTTCCGCGGCGAAACAATCTTGGTTTCATATTTGACCACCTCAAACTCTGACATATCAGATGGTTCCGGCTCCTGCCGCACACAAATAAACATCAGCTTTTTACAGTAAATGAAGCTGACGTTAAGAGCTCATATTATAATAAAGCCAATCGGCAAAACTCACGTAGTCATCAATGGGATTTTGCGTAGTTTGATTTTCATTAGCATCATCCGACTCTGTGATAATACCAAATTACTAGAGTATAAAACTTTCGTTAACATTCAGTCATACAGCAGAGAGATTGAGAACGAGAAATTATACCATCAGAAATGAGCATAATTCAACGGAGGATCAAGCCCCGAAGACTCGATTGATTTTTTATTATTCTTTTTTGAAGCATCCATTGAGTTATATGTTTCTTTCAGCAAGATTTAAATCAAACCATCTATGAAACTTCTTTTAATGATTTATTTTATTTTATTTTTAAAAATCAAACCAATTTCTCTTTAGAATTTGTGAATGAAAAAGTACCAGGGAAAAAAGAAAAAAAAACTTTGTTTCTATTATAATTTGTGTGACTTATATAAGAGGAGGATCACTTTACATGGCTTGTGTGACATTATCTCACACATTACATGTCCTTTTGAGAATAAAAACCAAACGATAGCGTATTTGAAGCTAAGATTTTGGGGATATGTTCTTCTTATAAAGCTCTACATACCCACCAAAAATCAGCACATTCCGAAACGTATAACTTTACCATCTACTACTTCGAAACCCAACCGTCGAAAGTCGACAAATTCTCAACCGTTTAAAATAAGATTGATAGATGATGAGGTTTGGTATTTCATAATGTGCTGATTTTTGGTGGGTATGTAGATATTTATAAGAAGAACATATCCCCAAAATCTTAGCTTCAAATACGCTATCGTTTGGTTTTTATTCGCAAAAAGGACATGTAATGTGTGAGATAATGTCACACAAGCCATGTAAAGGGATCCTCCCTCCTTATATAAGAGGAGTTACTAATCCAAGCATTAAGATACTAATAATTTAGTACATAAACTTCTATGTTGATATGGGCTAACTAATTAATTAATGCTTAGGATAAACCAATGTTCTGAAAACCGGCCCGGACATCCAACCGGAAAATTTACTGGGTCAAGAGTCATACGGTTCAACCAGTGGTTCAACCCGGGTCACTGGGTCATATATAGATGAGTTTATGTCACAAGTAGCATACAACTTCCGAATGTATTATCAAAATATCAAACAAAACAGAACTCTTTTGGTGAACATACACGTGTCCAGATGATAGCTATTCCCAAGTCCAAGTGCCCCCACTTGTCAAAATCAATTAAACCACAAACTAAAATAAAGATAAACATTTGGGGTACTCTCGTCACTTGTTTCGTCTTTTTCTCCCTGTATCTTTCCGCTTCTTTGCTTCTGTAAACATGGGATCAAATAATTATAGTTTCTCATCTTCTTCTTTACTTTGATAACCAATTTTGCCTTATCTTATCTCGATGACAATTTCCTTATTATTATGGATGTGTATTGATTTTTTTTTCTTGATATGGGTGTGTGTTGATATATGATTTGAAGATTATTTTTTTGTGATTTTGATTCTTAGCTTGATGAAGAATGGAGGAGAATGCAGGGGAAAAGATGATATATTAAGTTAACTTTTTGGCAAATTAACCTCACTTTTCTTTCTATCTGTAATCTTAAAATTCATCATGTCTATGTGAAAAATTATCTCCTTGTTTGGATGATATGTTGGAATTAAGAAGATCCAGAAGAAATATTTCAGCTCCTTTTCATTCGGCTAGAATATGGAAGATTAAGAAACTCGAAAAAAGATTTGAATAGCTGAATAGATTTTTTTTATCGACCCATTGATTCGTGCAGGGTAGGCTGAATTACGGGTTAACCCGGCCGGGCCACTGATTCTCACAAAATAATTCGGGTTTTGGTGAAATTACTGGGTCACTGTTGATCCGGCCCGGAAAAGTGACTGGGTCACCGATTCGCTGGGCTAACCGACCGGGCCGGGCTGGTTTTCAGAACATTGGGATAAACAAAATAACTTGTAACATTAACTAAGAAATGGAAAGGAGAGAATATGAGAATTTTCTTTTCTTTTTGTTTCTTTCAATCACTTGTAGTAAAGCTATATGTATACATAATCAACAATACATGGCTATTTATAGCTAAATGAAAAGTATCAATGGTAAGACACTTGTATCAATTAAGAACATGGTGGGACACTTGTATCAATTAAGAACATGGTGAGACCAAGTGTCTCTATGAAGTGGCAATATAATCAATGTTTATGTCACTAAATTATTCTTCATGTGACACACTTCATTGTTCTAGAAAATGTTGGGACACTTCACAAGACATGTGTACACAATACTCCCCCTTGGACCATCATTTCTAAGATTGTTGCCTCATTAAAACCTTGTCGGTAAAACCCAATGGGACAAAACCCGGACAAAGGAAAAAGAGTACAACAAACATCTTAGAATGGTGTTGGACCCGCATATGATGCCTCGTTAAAACCTTGACTAGGAAAACCCGGTGGGACAAAACCTTGACTAAGGAAAAAGAGTACAGCGCATTATAGTCCATAACTCCCCCCTGAAAAAAATCTCCGTCAATTTGTCTGCTTGTATATGTGGCGCATTCCGATCCCATAAACCAGCTTCCGAAAGAGAGTTGTCGGTAATGACTTGGTAAACTAATCAGCATAATTCTCACAAGATTGTATCTTCTGGATCTCAATCTCTTTGTTCTTTTGGAGGTGATGAGCGTAAAATAGTTTTGGAGAAATATGCTTTATCCTATCACCTTTGATGTAGCCTTCTTTAATTTGTGCTAATGGATGGTAGGCCACAAGAAATTCTGATATGCTCGACTAATGAACGCAGCCACACGCATTCTCGACTTGTTTCATGTAGAGCAATTATTTCAGAGTGATTGGAGGAGGTAGAGGGCATGCTTTGCTTGCAAGATCGCCATGAAAATTCCGTACCTTCGCTTGTAAAGACATATCCTGTCTGAGAGATTGCTTTGTGGGGGTCCGAAAGATAACCAGCATCTGTGTATCCCTTAATTTTAGAGCAGTTTTCTGAGTCTTTCGAGTAGAACAGTCCCATGTCCGTAGTTCCACGCAGATAGCGAAAAATGTGTTTTACTCCAGTCCAATGTATTTTTGTTGGTGCAGAACTGTACCTGGCTAAGAGATTTACTGAAAAAGAGATGTCTGGTCTAGTGCACTGAGCTAAATACAATAACCCACCGATAGCACTTAAATATGGTACTTCTTGATCAAGGAGTGTTTCGCCTTCCTATTTAGGGCGAAATGGATCTCTTTTGGGATCAAGAGTTCTCACAACCATTGGAGTGCTAAGCGGATATGATTTGTCCATATTAAAGCGTTTGAGAAGTTTCTCTGTATACGCTAATTGATGGACAAGGATTCCACCCTCATGATGCTCAAGTTGAAGACCAAGACAAAATTTTGTTTTACCGAGATCTTTCATCTCGAACTCCTTCTTTAAGCATTTTTGTGCTTTGGAGAGTTCATCAGGATTTCCAATAAGATTGATATCATCTACATATACATCAATGATAGCAAACCCAGTGTTTTCCTTTTTAATAAAAATACATGGGAATATAGGATTGTTCACATAACCCTGACTTAACAAGTATTCACTCATACGATTATACCACATTCGTCCAGATTGTTTCAAACCATACAAGGCTCGATTTAATTTTAGTTAATACATATGACATGGTTTATCTGCTGACAACTGAAAACCTTCAGGGATTTTCATATAGATATCTGTATCCAATTTTCCATACAGATACGCAGTAACCACGTCCATTAGATGCATGCAGAGTCCTTCATGGACTACCAGGCTAATCAAATACCTAAAAGTAATTGCATCCATTACAGGAGAATATGTTTCCTCGTAGTCAATCTCTGGTTTCTGTGAGAAACCTTGTGCCACTAGTCTCGCTTTATAGCGAACGATTTCATTTTTCTCATTTCGCTTGTGAACAAACACCCATTTGTAGCCAACTGGGCTCACATTATCTGGTGTTCGGACTTCAGTACCAAAAACATTGCGCTTAGCGAGAGAAAGTAATTCTGCTTGGATTGCCTTTTTCCATTTTGCCCAATCATCCCTTTGACGACATTCCTCTATAGAGTGTGGTTCAACACCATCATCATCCAAGGTAATGTCAGTATATACTGTAAATGAAAATATGTCGTCAACAATCATTGTACTTCGATCCCAAACTTCTCTATTGCATGCATAATTAATAGAGGCTTCCTCATTTTGAGGTTCCATTGTCTCCGTCGAGACATTCTCCTCGTCAGGAGATCTATTTTCAGAGAGTTTTGATCCTTCATCAATAGTCTCTTTAAGAGAACTATTAGTCAATGATTGAGATTGGATTTTCCTCTTTCGAGGAGCAGAATCCTTTGACCCAACTGGTCGTCCACGCTTACGGCGTAATTCAGACGACTTGTTTGCTGCCACATCCATGGATTGCTCCATATGAACATCTATGCGTGATGGAGCATTTTTAGATGGTACGTCTACTTTCATTATTTTTTCTGTATCTGTAAATGCATCAGGCATTTGATTTGCAATATTTTGAAGATGTAAAATCTTTTGCACCTCAGTTTCACATTGACTTGTGCGTACATTAAGATGAGACAATTCTGGTGTATACCAGGATAATTCACGCCGTTTTTCAGGCGGTAGCTTTCCTCCCCCTAACGGTGGGAAGACTGTCTCATCAAAATGACAATCTGCAAATCTTGCCGTAAAAACATCCCCTGTTAACGGTTCAAGATATCGAATTATAGATGGTGAGTCAAAGACAACATATATTCCAAGTCGACATTGTGGGCCAAAATTGGTGCGTTGTGGTGGTGCAATGGGAACATAAACAGCACAACCAAAAATACGCAGATGAGATATGTCTGGTGGATGACCTAACACATGTTATAAAGGGGAATACTGATTATTAACACATGGTCGATAATGTACCAGTGCAGCGGCGTGCAAAATAGCATGTCCCCAAGCTGAAACGGGGAGCTGACTTTTCATAAGCATTGGTCTGGCAATTAGTTGAAGATGCTTAATGAACGATTCTGCTAAACCGTTCTGTGTATGCACATGAGCAACATGATGCTCAACCTCAATGCCTAAAGACATGCAATATGCATCAAATACCTTTGAAGAAAACTCCGTTGCACCATCAAGCCGAATGGACTTGATAGAATAATCAGGAAAATGAGCACGTAATTTTATAATTTGGGCAAGGAACCGAGAAAATGCTAAATTACGTGTTGAAAGTAAACAAACATGTGACCATCTAGCAGAAGCATCAATCAGAACCATAAAGTACTGAAAGGGTCCACTATAGGGATGTATTGGACCGCATATATCACCTTGTATTCTCTGCAAGAAGGTAGGTGATTCCAAAACTACTTTTGTCAAGGACGGTTTTGTAATTAGTTTCCCCAAAGAACAAGCAGTACAACCAAGTCCTTTGTTAAGCAGAAGTTTCTGCAAAGGATGTCCCTGACAGTTCTGAGTAATTCTACTCATCATAGTAGAACCTGGGTGTCCAAGTCGATTGTGCCACAATACGAATGTATTCGGGTTATAAAACTTTCGAACTATGATCGAATAAGATTCAACTTTCCGAATCTTTGTATGGTACAACCCAGAAGTGAGGGCTGGAAGCCTCTCAGAAATGTGTTTTCCATTAGGTGATGTAATATACAAGTACTCCTTATCGTTCTCATCAACCATTTTAATGTGGTATCCATTATTGCGTATATCTTTGAAACTCAACAGATTTCTATGGGATCCAGAGGAATATAACGCATCATTTATAGTGAATATGGTACCACATGGTAATGAGACACAAGATTTACCAGCACCTTCTACAAGGTTAGCTGAACCACTGATGGTAGTGATACTATCGTTGAACTTTTTCAAGGTTACAAAGTACTTAGTACTTCGAAATATTGAATTTGTCGTTCCACTATCAACGAGACAAAATTCACCATTGGGGTTGCTTTCAGTGTCCATATCCTTCCATATACATAAAGAAGGTATAAGATAGTTACACAAAATAATTTTAGCAACACACGTATATTACATACACTCATACATATTACACATGCAAAACCCAAAAATTAATACAAGCCAGAAATACCGAAATAGGTAAGTACAAATACAAACAACACACTAAAACAGAATACTACAACTTTAATTTACACGAAACAGACCATCAGCAAATTGGTCAAAAGCAGTCTGGTATTTATTGCCTTCAAGATCGAGTAAGTAGTCAGAGACCTCTAACTTTGGAGATTCGGTGGAAATATTGCATTCTGCAAAATTCATCTCAACGTTTGCTTCCCTTTTATTATGAGGTTCACGGAGATCAACGCGGCAACATCTAAACCAATGGTTTTTAGAACCACAGCGATAACAACCCTCGTCATTTTTCTTGGGGGGATTCTCAAATTTCCTTTGAGAAGTGGAAGTTGATCCCTTCCCTTTATCATGCTTCGCTTCCGCATTTTTATTATACGGATGGTTGTTGGCATTTCTATGCCTATAGACTCCGCGTTTACGCTTCTTTCCACGATAACCTTGCTTACCACGATCATGTCCATGTCTAAAATATGATGCCCTATTTACTTCGGGCATCGGAGCAGAACCACAAGGACGGGACTCGTGATTTTTAATTAATAATTCATTATTCTGCTCAGCCACGAGAAGACATCATATAAGATCAGAATACCGTGTAAAACGGCGTTCCCGATATAACTACTGGAGTACAATATGGGAAGCATGAAAAGTACTCGGCGTCTTCTCTAGCTTGGATTATTATGATAACGGCTCACCGCACATCTAAAATTGAGCAGCGATCTTGTGCAATTTATAATTGTAAGCCGATACGGATTTAAAATCCTGAAACCTCAAATGAATCCATTTGTCACGATTTTTTGGCAGGGTGACCACCTTAAAATGGTCATATTTCCATTTTATGGTATTCCATAACCTTTGAGGTTCTCTACAGTATGCTACCTCATGTTTCAGGGTTGGGGAGAGGTGACGGCGCAAGTAAGCTACAGCTCTGGCGCGTTCGTCTGACGTATAGTCTCCCCCAATGATCGTATGACCAAGTTTATTCGCTTCCAAATGCAACTCAGCATCGATCGCCCATGAGATTTAGTTCTCACCGGAGTCCTCAAGTGGCATAAAATACAGACTAACTAAATTTGCTGACATTTAAAAAAAAATGTAACATAAAAAAATCAAACCTGCAGATATCCGCTTCTATAGTTTGATGTACTGGCTGGAAAACTTTGTACACGCCGAGCTATTTCTTGCTGATAACGTATTATAATTTGTGTGACTTATATAATACAAGTTACTAATCCAAGCATTAAGATACTAATAATTTAGTACATAAACTTCTATGTTGAGATGGGCTAACTAATTAATTAATGCTTAGGATAAACAAAATAACTTGTAACATTAACTAAGAAATAGAAAGGAGAGAATATGAGAATTTTCTTTTCTTTTTGTTTCTTTCAATCACTTGTAGTAAAGCTATATGTATACATAATCAACAATACATGGCTATTTATAGCTAAATGAAAAGTATCAATGGTAAGACACTTGTATCAATTAAGAACATGGTGAGACACTTGTATCAATTAAGAACATGGTGAGACCAAGTGTCTCTATGAAGTGGCAATATAATCAATGTTTATGTCACTATATTATTCTTCATGTGACACACTTCATTTTTCTAGAAAATGTTGGGACACTTCACAAGACATGTGTACACAATAGTTTCCCTTGCCCAGTTTGATTATACTCCTTTTCTTCTTTTCTTTTCTTTTCTTCATGAACCCTATTATTGGGGTTCTGAGGGTCTTGGTCCTTTGACCATTTTGGGGAGGTAAAAAATGATTAGGGGACTCAAGATATATCAAAAAGTCAAAAAAAAACCTACCTAAATTTTACTATTCATTAAAAAAAATCCTAAATTTATCATCTTCTTCTTCTCCTTCTCCTCTCATTTACAAATCATGATGAACATGATTAAAAAACAAACTAAATCTAATATTTTCTCCCCATCCTTCTCTTCTCAATCATAAATTGTGATAAAAGATGATGATCATAGTTTCATCACCATGAGAGCGATGATCATAAAGAAAGCCCAAAACTATTATCATAAATTCATATATATAAAGATGGTGATCATCATAAAATGAACAAACTAAGAAAACCCACAATTTATTTTTGCTTTTAAATGGTTAAAAAATATGATTCTCTGAATTTCGGGTAATTCTTTTTTTTTTTTGGTGTTTACGGCTGGGAGTTCTTAGATTCCTAGCCGAAAATACATTTTACGGCTTGGTTATCCCAACCGAAATTAGTTTTCTGATTTTTTGGGGTTTCCAGAATCAATTACGGCTGGGAAAACCCAGCCTAAACTGGTTCTAAAAACAAAAAAAATCAGAAAAATGATTTCGGTTAGGATTCTTTATTTCCCCGCGTAAATAAAAAATACGGCTTGGAACACCATCATTTCCCAACCGTTTTTCGTTTCTACGGTTGGGTCGAAAAATTATCCTAGCCGTAACCACACATTCGGCTAGGTTATGAAAACGAAAAAAAAAAAATCGAAAAATCTTTTGGGCAGGAAAACCAAGCCGAAATGTGGATTTTCGGTTGGGTCGACAAACTATCCCAACCGTAATCTTGATTCACGGTTTGGAATCTAAGAACTCCCAGCCGTAAACATCTTCAAAAAAAAAATTTCCCCAAAATTCATCGAATTGGAGTTTTTTAACCATTTAAAACAAAAATAAATGGTGGGTTTTCTTAATTTTTTCTTTCTATGATGATCATAATTTTGATCATGATATTTGAATGAGAAAGAGTAGGAGAAGAAAATAGTTTTGGGTTTTCTTTATGATCATCATCCTCATCATGATGAAATTATGCTCATCATCTTCATCAAAAGTCTTGCTTAAATCACTCATTTCAAAAAAAAAAGTTCCCAATTTTTTTTTTCTTGTTTGTTTTGATTTCATCTAACTTAAAGAATTAGTCTTAATTGATTTGCTAATCATGATTAATAATGTTAATCAAGTTTATTATCTAAAATCATATGGGGTCATATTAGTCTTTATATACAAATTGGATGAGGGGTGTCCCAATTGATATTTGGTGACCCAAAATAGCCCCCAAAAAAGCTTGACTCTTGTAGCACCAATAATAGAGTTCTTCTTCATGGGTGTGATCATCATTATAATTCTCCCTTTCCAGAAGTCTAAAGTGCGAACCTACAATGATTACTGCAAAAATCATTTATTGCTCGGACACCACCGCCTGACAGCTTCCTGAAGACACTATCCAGAGTGATTCTACATACACCGAAGTTTCACACTTCGATTTGTCCCCAAAGGGAATCGACAGCTAGCACCCAGCCCTGCATTTGTATTGGTAAGGGTCAGTAGTGGGGCACGCAGTTTGTTTCATTCGGTGCAAATCTCGGTTGAAAAACCGAAGTGCTACCTAACAAGTCAATGTTGCGTAGACCGGGTCCGGAAGTAGTTAGCCATAAGTTTTCGACAAAAAAATCAGCATCTTTCTTCTATCGCTACATGTTTGATTGGGTGACATGACCGGCCTATTAAGCAGCCTAATAATAAAGCGGCAAGATGGCACAATACTTGCAGCATGGCGTAGCCAAAGATGCATGGTGTATCCGGTGTTACAAGATAAGTCAAGGCATGGGCCAAACATGGTTTGGACATGGCCAAAGGTGTGAGATTATCATAAAGAGGTTCCAAAAGAGTTTGGCACATAGTCTGTGTGGATGATGAATGCAGAGCTGCAAGCATGGCTTGCATTAGCACACTTGCATCATTGTGTTAGTGATGCACAACTATGATGGCCGTAAGTTGGCTGGTTTAAGCTATCATAGCGCAGCAAGGCTAGATGACATGTGCCAGGCACATGGCCTTGATGGTTATAAGTTTGTTACGCGAGTTAGTGTTTGCTTTATGCTTTCTAAAAGGTTAGCATGCCCCTAAAGATTTAGGAAATAAATTAGGCCAGTTGGCACGGTTGGCCATCTTCCTTGTAAAGTAAATCTGTAACTGCTAGTCAATTATTTGTCTATAGCTTTTGTAAGGCTATATAAGCCTGATCTTGTGATGGATTGGGTGTCTGAAACAAGAAAAATT
This sequence comes from Papaver bracteatum, assembly GCA_023529315.1. Taxonomy (NCBI): domain Eukaryota; kingdom Viridiplantae; phylum Streptophyta; class Magnoliopsida; order Ranunculales; family Papaveraceae; genus Papaver; species Papaver bracteatum. Next base: position 2,104,234 of record JAJJWX010002427.1, on the reverse strand, counting down.
TGTGTAACCCTAAGTGTGTAGTAATAATAAGGCTTCAACCAAGAATAAAGCTAAGTTATGTTGGTACATTTACCCTTTGTTTGGATTATTGTGAATACACCGAGGATACCAAAATACACCACCAACTTCTTCATAGGCAATCTGTATGGACAAACACAACACAACTCTGAGAGTTAAAACTCAATCAAGGAAAGTGTCTAGAGTTATATCTCTCTCTCTTGTTGTTAAAACGCTTACAGAACTAAATCCGTGAACCTAACTACAAAGAGAGTTCTTGGACGGTACCAAAGACCAATATCCAAGGATCAATCAAGTCTTATCCAACAAACAAGGTCAGACCTATCTACTGTGATTGATTAATGCACAACCTGTGATATTTCGATTATAAAGATAAACCATATAATGCGGAAAACGAAATAACAAAGACACTAGAAATTTTGTAAATGAGGAAACCGCAAATGCAGAAAAACCCCGGGACCTTGTCCAGATTGAATGCCAAACTATATTAAGTCGCTACAAATACTAGACCACTACCAATTAACTTCGGCCTGGAGTGTAGTTGAACCCGAACTCAGTCTCCTACCGATTCAGGTACAGTCGCGCTCCTTACGCCTCTTGAATCCCAGCATCCCTCTGCGCAATTGATTCCCTTAGACGGTCTCACACCAACCAAGAGTTGCTTCAACTCAATTGAAACCTATAAACCAAATCTGCCTCCCACAGATTAAGCTTATGATTGGTTTCCTAATTTATGATCTAAATGGATAATCAGATCAAATAAAAGATCCAGGTGATGGAAATCGATAACAATTTGACAAAAGTCTGGCTATCCTCAAAATCCGGACTTATGCAACCCGAAGTGCAGCCTAGATTATTAGTCACCTCACAAGTACAAAACTTGCATAATCAACAAAGTTTGACACGCAGAGAACTTTGATGATTACTATCTATCTTGATCATTGGAGCAAGCTCTACAAATAATCAAGATCAGGATACTCGAGTTATCAAGATAAAAGATAGCTGGACCTGGATTCACGAATCTCAATGAAGTCTTGTAGTCGCTAAACCCTAAAAGGGTTTCTGGAGAGGACGACTCTAGATACAACTAGGACCACCAAAAAGTAGTGGCAGGATTCAAAAATCCCAGTTGCCAAGAGTTCCCCTTATATAAACTTCAAAGCCTAGGTTGCTTTAGGTTTAAACTAAGATAGATTTGGAACCAAGCAAACAATATCCAACGTAAGATGAAAGCTTTGAATCTTGTTCACATATACAAGATATACACTCTGGTTAGGTAACCCGCAACCGAACCGTGTATAAAGACTATGTTCAACATGGTTAGCCTAAACTAGCCGATTTGAACTTTAAAAGCTCAACACACATTTTCATGTTCACTAAGACATTAATATTGAGTCACAATCATGTGATTAAATGAGTCTAGTGTTAATTAGAGAATTGATCAAATGCAAATCATTTCATAGAAACAAGTTAATTGCAATTGAATCATAATCGACATAGTTGGTAAATGTACAAGGTATAATTACTTGAACCGTTCGTGAGTCGGCTGAGTCACATTACGCGAACCGGTTTGCAAACTTATAAGTAATAACCGAGTTCCGGACTTAACAAAACTTTTTAAGTTCATGTACCCGTTTGCAAACATGGGTGCAACTCAAAGAGTTGACATACTTTTTCATTTCACGTACCGGTTTGCAAACTTAAGACTTATACTGGTTCCGGAGTTCAAAGAACATTTTCATCTCACGTACCAGTTTGGTATTATATTGGTTTTAGAACACAAAACTGTTTTGGCTCGCATACCTGTTTGATTACTTAACCCGGTTCCCTTACCACAGTTCCAAAGATAGTTCACATACGAATATGCATACCTATCCGGATCACGAAACAAACAGATTTTAACATGATATACATATGAATATGTATATCACATAAATTTGAAATTCTATACATAGCTACTCCTCTACATGTAATACGGCTTCAGACATATAACAGTTTTCCCAGTTTGTAAGACTGATAATACTGTCTTGTATTCTGAATATAGTAGTTCTACATTTCTCTAAATCAATTCGAAACATTCCTGAATAACATCAATGATACATATTACTATTCCAAGCTATTTTCGAATGATAAACTTGAACCATTATTTGGTTCCGAGCAATAAATTTTTCTATACCGAAATTTGATCAAGTATCAACAAATGTTCATTAAGCTTAGTCATTATATTTCGAGAAATTCGTAAACTAAATAATTAGTTTCCGACTCGAAATTCTTGTCTATGCAAGCTAGTCTAATTAGTTATACGACAATCGTATCAAGGATAAAAAGGTGAATATAACTTGAGAAATAGGCGGTTCAGTCTTCACTTACCTTTTGTTGATGAAGTTCTCCAAAAGCTTCGGTTGATTTTTGCCTTCAAACGGTAGAATGCAAATGATGACTTGTTCGTTTCTCAACTACCTCTATCCTAGTCGGAGACTTAACTAACTGTAGACCAGAAATCAAGATAATTTTGACAGCTAAATTTTCCAACAAGATAGATATATCAACACTTGTGAGTTTGACCGAGCAATGCTCTAGCAATCTCCCCATTTTTCAATTTTAGTGACAAAAACATTTAATACATATGGATAACAAAAATAAAATTTTAAAAACTCCTCGATCCATCATGCCTTGATTTTCTTAGTTTGTTCAACTCTCCTTAAACTCTTCGTTATTCCAAGTCACAACGATTTTGAACGTGTTCAACTCAGCATCGTTGTTGTTGAAGAACCGATTCCATAGTGATAACAACTTTGAAAATAAATATTCTCAATTGATGTTATACGTAACATAATATTATTATCTTCTCTCCAAAGTTCAATTGAATCTCAATCCTGAAGTAATGCTACAATAATATGTTTCTCCCCCTTAATCAATACTTATATCTTTTGTATAATAGGTAAACCTATTGCTTAAATGATGCACCCCCCCTTACATAATGATCCGTAAACCATATGTGTGTAGTATGAAACTACTAAATAATTCTCCTCTTTTTGTCAATGAAATTAACAAAGGTACGAAAATCGCGGATCATAATGAATACAACCAAAAGATATCTTCAATCTTTAAGGAAGATGGAGATACTATATAATAATAACATAGTTAAAATGCAACTCCTCATATCAACTTCTTTAGATGATATCACATATTTAGTAATAAATACTTAGCGCTCATCCTAGGAGATTAAAAATATGCAAGCATCCCCTTTATAATTCCATAACCACACTCCCTACAAAGATATAACAATTGAGCACAAGTTCATTTAAGAACTCTCCCCCATAAAATGTCATTCCCAAGAGAACAAAATGAGTGACCTTACTTTTGTGAAAAAGAAGGATTTTGGCGTACATTAATAAATCCCAAGGATTTGTATCCATAGTATCAACAAATATCAATCTCAAGGACAGTTACGAATAACGAGATAGTTTTTACTCGATTTTACTCAACATAAGAGAATATTACAGAGTGTGTCAAGCAGCAAAACACCAAAGTGTGATAAAAAAAAAGAATAATACTACGAGAAAAATCTCAAATAGTTTGTTCTATTTTCCATTTATAAAAACATAATAGATTTAACTTCTGAGCATATATGAAATATTATCTCGATTCACGAGAACGTAAAGGTGTATGGTCTGTCGTAGGCTCAACAAATTAATAAATATATTTCCCACTAATTAACTGGTAATATAGCGGTAGTAAGAGATCGTTCCCACAGAGAGCAGTGTAATTGATAGGTTATTTGAAATAGCAAGATAAAGTAAATACCAAAGGGGGTTTTGGTTTATAAGATAAATATAAAGACAATAAAGAAAAGAGATGATCAAGGAATCATTCGCCGTTACCAAGCGATTACTGGATTAGAATACTTATCTATCTTCCGTTAGAACCATTCATCACCAACCGTAGAATAGCAGGTACGCTTAGCTATCCCCAAAACTCCTTGTATCACCGGATAACAGGTACGCTTAGTCACCGGATTCTATCCAACTGAGCCGCCTTGAGGTACGCTTACAAGGTGTAACTCAATCGAACGCTTTAGGTTTTGTGAATTTAGGTTTCATTCCAGCAGTTAAATTCAGTACGCTCGGTTCACTTACTGGTGTTGTTTCCACACACAATTGCTTTACAGAATCCCTCTGCTAGGTCTCATGTTTTATACTTTTATAGGAGATGCACGATAATTACGGATCGTTCAACTCTCTACTAGCAATAGAATGATCAATAAATTAATCTAGTTGCGCACCCAAACCAATCTAAGAATCAATCATAAACCCTAGATATAATGAAAACAAACGATGATGATTAAAACCTCAAATAGACTTGTATTATTAATAAAGCTTCGCGTTTAGAACATTGAATTCATCCTTAATCAACAAAGGATTTAGCTACTCATATAACAAAGAAGATGAATAATGATGGTTTCCCCCTAAAGGGTAAACCCTAGGTTTTTATATAGAACTTGTGATATGAGACGATATTGATGTGATATTTATACATAACCTAATACCTTTTTATAGGTTTACATTACCTGTCTTCCAAGTATTTAGTTCGATTCAAGAACCCGACCCGAAAATATGAAATAGCATTCCCAAACATGCCCTTAGGCTTTCCAAGGTGTGAATACATGTTTCCCATTTGCTAAGTTCGCGAACCCAGTCCGAAAACTTCAAATTCCAGCTGATATTTCGGAAATACGTCTGCGAACCCCATCTGCAAACCCAGTTCGCGGACTGTACTATCTTCGGTTTTCAATAGAAACTGTTTTGGCCTCAACTCCTTCATCCGAACTCGGAATGACCTCTTTTTGCATTCTTTTTATCTTTCAATTCTATTCATCATGATGATGAGAAATCCTTAATTTGAAGGAGTTAAGATCGGTCTTTGGCCCTTCTCTTGATTTTTGAGCGTCTTTTTCCTTTTCGTCGCTTTTCTTCCACCTCTCTTGGACTTTGGCATTTGGATACTTGGAATAATTCTCTTCCTAGCTCTTTCAACACTTTGTAGCTCCTTTTTGTATGATTCACCTATTAGAGTCAAATAAGAGAAAACAATAGTAATAATACGAATACATGCAAGAATAATAACTTAAACAAGTATGGAACGAACACTAAAATCATATGAATTATGCACTTATCAAATTCCCCCACACTTAGCCTTTGCTAGTCCTCGATCAAACTAAATAAAACTAATCATAAATATAACAACTCCATTTTGTGAGGATACGGTTACTCTTAGCATGAATAACATGCCTTTAAACCCCTAGGTGTCCCTAGTGTACGAGTTATAGTCTCGCGAGGTCTTACAAGAGGTATTCCCACAAAACCTACTCCAATCTCTCGACTTGGAAGAACCATTAAGGATGGACACAAAGTAGAAAGCCAAATAATTAGCTTGCATAAGTTCTTTAGCTGCAAACATCCCACATACATTCCAATCCGCACACACAAGCAATTACTTACGTATGACATTCAACCTGATTTCTAAACTCTACTAAGATAGTCATCGTACTTGTTGCAACATTTAGAAAAGTGAAGTGTGCAAATGTTGACTTAAGTGAAAGATGTTACCCACAATACTTGTATGAATGTCGTCAAGGGATTCTATTTATATCTCAATAGTTGAGAGAAGCACCCATTTAACTCGACCACATGATTAGATACTCTAAGCGCATGTTCCTTTTCAGCAAGTACATGATAGTTTCCTTGGATCCTGCGTTCCACGCTTGTTTAGGCGACGGAGACAGGGACAACGTTTCACACATACTGTTATCCAAGTGTCAAGAACCTCATCAATAGTCTTTTTTACTTGCTATATAATGATGATATGGTTTTTGTTTCATCAACTATGATTATCCGCGATTCCGGACCTATCACTTATTAATGTCGATAAAAGAAGAGGAGCCTTATATATATATATCTTTCTTTCTTTTTCTTTCTTTTTCTTTCTTTTCTTTTCTTTTCTTTTCACTTTTTTTTTTTTTTTTGGCTCACTCTTTATGAGTGTAAGACAATTGTCTATGGGACTTTCAAATACTCAACCAATGATTACCTTGCTACAACATCCATGGCAGTATCAGGATCCCACCAAATCACTTTAGAGAAACATAAAACTGCAAAAATAAAAAGAAAGTGATTCAGTAATGATTAATTGCGAGGATGAATCTTTAAAATGACTACCATAGCTTAGTTTCACATTCAATTATGAATGTATAAATTTAAGGATGTTAGAACGATAAAGTGGAACTCAATCAGCCGTAAGAACTGTTTCAACCTGAAAAAGGTTTAGAGTGTCATCCTAAATAACTCATAAGTAACTCCAAAAGATGAAGTCTCAAGATGCAAGAAATCAAAGAGTATTTTTTTTTTATTTATATATGCAATCCAAACATGCTTAACTACTCCCCCACACTTAAACTCAACATTGTCCTCAATGTTCAAAACCGAAAATTCTGATTTCTGACATAACATCCCTGAAAAACATGAAAACTGTACCAATGGGTAGGAAACTAGGCAAAACATCCTAAACGAAAGTTATTCGCCTATGTATTTTCTATCACATGCCAAAAAGTAACAGTGTTACGACAAACGGTCTGACTTTTATGGCCTCCGGACTGACTGTCATGCAGTCTGAAAAAGTTCTGGAAAAATACCAAAACTAAAATGTCCAGGCCAATTGCTCCATCTTAACAGACTCCGAATTCAGATTTTCTTTTTGGAAAAGAAAGGTGTGTCTGTTCTCTTTAACATTTTGGGTCAACCACTCAAATTGGACTCCTTATAAAGTCTAGAGAGCTATTTTCGTGCCAACTGCGCAGTCAGAATTTTCTGATGAGAATTCGTCAAAACTTTCATTATAGATATAGGACTTTGTAAAATCTAAGATGGGAATGCAAGATATGATATGCAAAACTAAGAAAACTAAAAAACAAAAGGAATATAAATACAAAACCGACACGTTTCCTCCCACGCAACGCTTGGTTTAACGTCGTCAACCCGACGTTATTATTATCATCCGTACACCAATAATCTGAAAATTTGGTAGTCCTTACAAATAACAATCTGCAATTCAAATAATAGCTTTACAAAATCATTATCACAAAGCATAAATATTGAAGCTATCACTTTATTGAAGTTTCCCCCACACTTAGTTCTTTCTACACTCGAAAGTGGATAGAGAACATAGAATTCGGGAACTTCAAAAGGTTCCACATCTTGGTGAACCTGCACAATACTCGAATCAAACACATCAAGTGGTGGATACTTAGAAGAAAAATAATTCTTAAGAATATTAATAGCACATATACCCAAACCTAAGTGAGGTAGCTCCTTAAAAATTGGGTTAACGACTCTTTCAGAAACTATTTCAATTGGGAGAGGAGAACCAAAAGATATAAAATTATGCAAAGGATTAGACAAACCTTGTATCGGATCCTCATCTTTCTTAATATATAGTGAATTATTTACCTCAAGTATATCGTGGTCCTCTATTGAACTATTATTATCTAGCTCAATTGGGTCTTCCACAACTTCAATCAATTTGGTTTCATTCCCAATCTTCGTCTCCTCAATAATCTCGTTATCGGAATATGAATCCTCTCCTAAAACGTCTAGTTCATTGATGCAACTCCTAATTTCTTCGTTTGAGTACGTTACACCATTTATAACAATTGATATGTCATACCCAATATCCTCCTTTTGAATAGGCGAGGGATCTTTATTATGATCCGGAGTTTGAATAATCGTATCATTGTTGTAAGGACTTTAGAAAGGTTGCTCATCTTCATCGGAATCTTCGTCATCCTTTCAAAATCATTTTGATTTCGAGGCCAAACTTCTTCTTCATTCCTTGTCTCCTTGAGTTGAGAAATTTGTATTTTTAAGTTGTCCACATTCCTTTGATGTTGTGTCATCGCTTGGAATTGGTCACGACATTCATCAAAACCAACAACTTCACTCACCATACTATTTCCAAAACAAGTGTCCCCTTTTTGAATAAGTGAATGATCATAAAAATGATCAGGAGTTTGGTTAGATATATTGAAGTAAGATTCAGATGGCTTATTGTTCTCCGCACTTAGTTGCTCATTGAGTGACTCCAATGTGAATATACTGGACTTTATATAATGCATAATCTCATCAAACTTCTGCTCAAGTTCAGGAGATAAACTATTAGAAGTGTAACTATCCTCCCACCCTCGTGGTTGTTCACTTACATACCCACCATAAGGTTGTTGATATGTATGTGAATATCCATTAGGTTCTGTGGGATATTTATCATAACCAAAGGATTGGTTTTGATTATACGCATAGGATGGTTGGCAGTTTTCATACGAATGAGATTGAAAACCATATTGATTACCACAATTATATGTTTGATCTTGTGCTCCGTACATGTTATTTCAATAAGGAAACATGACGACTCACAAGAAAGACAAAATAAAAACAAAAATCTAAAAACAAAAATAAAAACAAGCTAAAAAAATAACAAATCAAGTAGCAACTGCTCCCCGGCAGTGGCGCCAAAATTTGTATGGGCTGTCGTAGGCTCAACAAATTAATAAATATATTTCCCACTAATTAACTGGTAAGTAGTATGAGATCGTTCCCACAGAGAGCTGTGTAATTGATAGGTTATTTGAAATAGAAAGAGAAAGTAAATAACAAAGGGGGTTTTGGTTTATAAGATAAATATAAAGACAATAAAGAAAAGATATGATCAAGGAATCCTTCGCCGTTACCAAGCGATTACTGGATTAGAATACTAATCTATCTTCCGTTAGAACCATTCATCACCAACCGTAGAATAGCAGGTACGCTTAGCTATCCCCAAAACTCCTTATCACCGGATAACATGTACGCTTAGTCCCCGGATTCTATCTAACTGAGCCGCCTTGAGGTACGCTTACAAGGTGTAACTCAATCGAACGCTTTAGGTTTTGTGAATTTAGGTTTGATTCCAGCAGTTAAACTCAGTATGCTCGATTCACTTACTGGTGTTGTTTCCACATACAATTTCTTTACTGAATCCTTCTGCAAGATCTCATGTTTTCTACTTGTGTAGGAGATGCACGACAATTACGGATCCTTCAACTCTCTACTAGCAATAGAATGATCAATAGACTAATCTAGTTGCGCACCCAACCCAATCTAAGAATCTAACATTAACCCTAGATATAATGAAAACCATAGATAATGTTTAAAACCTCAAATAGACTTGTATTATTAATAAAGCTTCATGCTTAGAACATTGAATTTATCCTTAATAAACAAAGGATCTAGTTACTCATATTATAAAGAAGATGAATAATGGTGGTTTCCCCCTAAATGGGTAACCCTAGGTTTTTATATAGAACTTGTGATATGAGACGATATTGATGTGATATTTTTACATAACCTAATACCTTTTTATAGGTTTACATTACTTGGCTTCCAAGTATTTAGTTCGGTTCAAGAACCCGACCCGAAAATACGAAATAGCGTTCCCAAACATGCCCTTAGGCTTTCCAAGGTGTGAATACACGTTTCCCATTTGCTAAGTTTGCGAACCCAATCCGCAAACTTCAAATTCCAGCAGATATTTACGTCTGCGAGCCTCGTCCGCAAACCCAGTTCGCGGACTGCACTATCTTCGGTTTTCAATATAAACTATTTTGTCCACAACTCCTTCATCCGAACTCGGAAGACCTCATTCTTTTTGCATTATTTTTATTTTTCAATTCTATTCATCATGATGATGATAAATCTTTAATTTGAATGAGTTAAGATCTTTCTTTGGCCCTTCTCTTGATTTTTGAGCGTTTTGCTCCTTTTCGTCGCTTTTCTTCCACCTCTCTTGGACTTTGACATTTGGATACTTGGAATAATTCTCTTCCTAGCTATTTTCAGCACTTTGTAGCTCCTTTTTGGATGATTCACCTATTAGAGTCAAATAAGAGAAAACAATAGTAATAATACGAATACATGCAAGAATAATAGCTTAAACAAGTATGGAATGGTCACTAAAATCATACTCCCTCCGTCCAATTTTACTTGCCAAAATTGGATTTTGCAAAAACTTGAAAGAAATTCAAATTACTTCCACATACACCATTGATCTTCCAAATTATTTGTTTAATATACAAATTTTGATATCCTAGTTTTTGTTTCTGTCTTGGTAAAAAATTTAGTGGGAAATATTTCAATTTTTTAGTACAAATTTGATAAAAAAAACAAAATTTTGACAAGTAAAGTTGGACGGAGGGAGTATGAATTATGCACTTATCAAAAGGCACAAATATTTTATAAGAACTTTGCAATAATTAAACCAATAATGATTACTGTTGATGGTGGATTTTAGTTCAGGGTTGAAATTGTAAAACCAAATTTTGTACAACCGTCCTGCAAAGGATAATGCTATTTGATAAGTGATGAATACTTTTTCGCTTTATAATTCACTTAGAATGGAGCATGTAGCAACAATCCCTAAATATTCTGTGAATTTTAGCATTATTAATGCATGAGTTTCCTCGTATTTCCTGTGATGTTCTCAGCAGAACTCTCATGGTTGGTGTGGCATGATGACTGATTGTTACTCTCAGCAGAGTAACGTGAATATCCAAGTATCAACAGTGAGGCATGCACGAAGTACCCGTACGGGCTACACTATTCTCTAACTGTAGTTGCAGGAATGCCTACACTACACCCCTCACATGAATTCATAATAATCAACACATATTTGAAGATTAAGAACAACACTTTTATTGATTAATTCTCAGAAATATTACAAGAAATGGAAGAGATCAAGAATACAGCCGCTCTCTTAAACTTTCTCTCTTCTCAAAACTTTCTTAACACTCTCAAATTGATCTCTCCTCTTCTGAGTCTATTAGTTCTCTTTATATAGGGAAGTTACATAGTGGATGACAGCTATGTTGTCCTCTAATTTCAGATCTAACTCGCGGTAGTCTCGCAGCAGTTATAATGTTAATTCTCGTAGATGTAATAATCTTCGCAGGATTGTCATGCTCTTTTCGTGTTTCAGTTACCCTCATCTGATACATCATTCTTTGAGTCTCTCTGTGACACTCACAGCGTGTTGTTGAAGAGCTCGCAGAAATGTTGTTTATAAATTTCGTAAGAGTATTATTGTGGCGATATTATGATCCTACATCTTGCCTCTTCTCATGTCTTTTCTGCGAAGGGGAAAGGATCATGAGAATTGAAACTTTTTTAAACGCCGCAGATGTTCATCTTTTCAGATTCTTCTGTTCTGACACGTTTCTGCATTCTTCACCAGATTTATTACACGTATCTTTTCTTCCATTCAATTCCTGACACGTCCTTTTCAACCGCTGCACTTCAACCGTTCACGTCTTCTCTTCGCATTAAATGCACTTACCTTCTCGAGAATTCTTACCTTCTATATATATCTTCTTCATTCTTCTCTAATCTTCTTTTTACTTTCTCTTTCATTCTCTCTGTAATTTCACTTTTCCTCCGCAACTTCCGCATCTGTTACTGTTGTAACTTTTCTCTTATTCTTTTGATGATCTATTCTTTTCTTCATTCCCATACTAATAATGCCTCCAGCGGGTTGTAAAAATCTAATTTCCTTTCAAAAAATGCAGAAGAAGCTTCAAGATAAAGGTTTTACTCTATCTACCATTCCCGATCAAAACCCTAAGGATGAGCTCTCTGTTAAGCTATTTTCTGATCATCCATGTAATCACGAGAAGATCATAGTCTCACTAGGTCAACTTGAAGCTGGCCTTCCCATTCCTCTTTATGACCCTGAACTTCCTTTATTCTATGAAATACTTTCTCATGCGAAGTTCTCGCGGGAAATATATCAGTTGAGTGGAGATTTCATTCGTTTAATGCTTGAGTTTACTACTCGCGGTGCTGGTAAGGAATCTCTTTACCCCCTAAAGCGAAGAACCTTAAATTCGTTGAAGTTCCAATTGTTCCTGCGAAGTATACAGTAGAAAATTTCTTCGCGAATTATGAAATAATCCCCATGAGGAAGGATAACACTTGTTGGGGTGTCCGCTTACAAAAGAAGGATGACATTGCTGAAGACAAAGTTCTTATGTTGGACATTGAATGGATCCGGGAAACAATTCACCTCCTCGCCACTCTAATGATGATAAATGATGTATTTTTCCATTATTTTTAGAGGGTCCATACATCTCTGGCTCTCATGCTTTACATGCGAATCTCGCAGAGTACCAACCATGGGTGTTCAGCTGGCCTGAAAGGAATACAGAGGTATGTTCCCGATTTTTTTTCTTGAATTACCATTATTATTTTCCTCATGCTTTTATATATACCCTCGCTGACTACTCCAATTTTATCAGATTAAAAGGCTGAAAGCTAGCTACAAGAAGCTAAGGAAACCAAGTACTTTATTATCTCTCAGATCACTCACAGATGAAGTAAGAAATATTCCTTTTATGATTCTTAACAATATATTGTTGCCTCTATTTCTTATGTTTATCTAGGTTTGAAGTTTATTGAAGAAATTGAACCCATTAAGGTAGCGAAGACTAAGGGGAAAGGAAAAAGTTCTCCTTGCAGGGAGAAATCTGCTGCTTCTCTTTCAAAGAAAAGAAAAGTCCAGTTCTCTCCTCCTTCAACTCCTCAATCTAATGAAGAAAGTTCAAGTGATGATACTGATAATGACAATGATGATGATGATGGTGATATCACTTCCGCGAAGGAATTCTCCAATATGAATCTTCCACGGCTCATCTATCCGGTATTTTTGCTAATACCATGCAAGTAATTGGTGATACCCCTCTGACTAATGCTTGCAAGTCCATAGCTGCCATCTGTGATGCCCCTTTTCTAGAGAATAATGAATCTCTTCATGGGGTATCAAGATCTATATCTCCAAATTTCCAGCATTCACTTAATAGCTTGGTAAAATTTCATACTTATATCTTTCTTCTATTTATTTTTATCTTGAATTCATAATTAATTCCTAAAGTTCGCTGCATTACTTCGCAGGCTGGGAAAGCTTCCTTTGCTGTTGTCTCAGACTTGGAAAAGAGGCGTACGGCCCTCACAAAGAAGAATCTTAAACTTCTCAACAAAAATAAAGAATTGGAGACTGAAGTTGCTGGTCTTCACGAGAATAATAAACAAAATGAAGAATTGGAGATCGAAACTGCTAATCTTCGCGTGAAAATCAAACAATTGGAATCAGACAATTCTCTTCAGAAGGAAAAAGTATCTAGTCTTCAAGATGCCAATAAGAAACTCTATGGTATGTGACTCTCTTTTTTTCCCCTATATTCTATTATCTTTAAAAAAATAATTCTTCTTATAGAGTTTTCCATTTCACAGACATCCATGGTCTTACTGTTGAAGCTATTTTTCTTCATACATTTCCCAAGATCATGGATGATAATACCCTTCTTAATCATCTAAACACTTCTCTAAATAGTTTTTCAAATGATAAAATTGAGTCTCTTCCCATAAATGAGCTTAGATCCAAGCTTCGTATTTTAGAAATTGAACATAGATTTGTCTTGGATATGGCCAATAAATTTAGAAAATTCTTTCAAAACTCTAAAGAAGAAACCCGTAAGTTAAATGCCAAATATAGTGATTTGATAGATGAAAAGGACCGTATTTCTCTCCAAGGTGCTCAGACATTAGCGAAATTTCAAGATACTTTCCTTGAGATTCAAATAGAAAGAGATAGACTTATCTGCGAAAATAGTACTTTTGTTGAAAGAGAAAACCAAGTTTTCTCCCGCCTTCTTATTAGTAATGATGATGAGTTTTCTTGGGCTACGAAGATTCTTGATAACGCCAGAAATAATTTAGGTGTAGATGTTAGTCTTCAAGCTGAGAATTCTACCTTGATTAAGGATATGATCTTCGAAAGAGAAGGTGGTTATTCTTATTTTTTCCACTAATCCATTTTTTAACTGAATCTCCACTATTTTATTAATAGGTTATCATTTGTTCGCAGCATCTGAAGGAAGTTTTCGCCAAAGAGTTGAAGAGTTGGAAGCAGAAAAAGGACAACTCGCAAAACTTTTATCTTCTCGCAATGAGAAATGTTCAAAGTTCAAGAAGCAGCTACATATTACCCTGGCAAATTTTAGTAATGTTCTTGTTGGTGTTCGCAATGATTCCATTAAGATGGTATGTGATGATCATAAAATTCCTCATTCTGCATATCCTTATCTCACAGATGAAATACAAGAGAACGTTCCGAATCTTGTCATCTCTGATAGTGAAGCTGAAGAGTCTGAAGAAAATGAAGAATATAATGAAGGGGGAAATCTAATATGATTATTAATGAAGATAGTGAAGGAGAAAAAATCTAATATGATTATTAATGAAGATGAAGATGAAGGGGGGGGGGGATCTAATGAAGATAATGAAGGATCTAAATAGTTTTATCTCCTTTTTTAATCTCTTTGTAACATTTGTACATTTATCTATTTTTCCTTGTAACATATTGCTGCGAATTTCTCCAGCTTCTAAAGATCCTTAGTGTATAGATTTCTTTTGTTTCTATCTGCATACATTAGAAAACAATTCCTTTTTGCGATATGGTTAATCAATATGATTATTAATTTTTATATATCTGCGTAAATTTGTCATATAATGATGAATAACAATTTTATCATCCTATTCATTCCCATACTTGCCTCTGTTATTCATCTACAATATGAAAAATCAAGTAGATTTCTTTCTGAATAAGATCTGTGTTTAAATTTTGACCATAATATCACAGCCATTTCTTGCTCTCTTGTGTGGTCTTATTTTGCCTTCCTAGTTAAAGGTCTTATTTTATCACGTTTTGTTTTGGCGACAAAATCGCAGGACGTCCTTATATTCGCATATAAAAACCCATTGATCTTGCCTTATCCTCATTTTCTCAATTTGTTGCGATAATATGACAGGCCTAAGTTTTCTTGCGAAAACAAAGCCCCATGATATTGTTGTATTGCAATGAAATCGCAGGAAGTCTTTACACTTTCATGTAAAACCCATTGATCTCATCTTATCTTTTTCTCATGGCTTTTTTCCTCTGTATAATTGTTGCACAAATATGACAAGCCTAAATATTCTTTCGAACATAAATCCTCATGACATTTGAGTCTTTAAGACACTTATCAGCTCCCTAAGGGTTCTTCCCTTATCTCCCCCCTGTTTGCACCTTCAAGGAGGCGTACATCGGTCATACAAGACTAGGTCCTCCCATCCGGTCTTAACAACAACCAGTTGTTTTTCGCAGCCTCGTATCCGTTTTGCCTATATGACTTATGGTTACGAGACTGCACCCTAAGTGGGGTTTTCTTCGGGCCGAGTGCATCATAGTCAAGACTTTCCAAGAATGTCCAGGGTAGTTTCATACGCCCCGGGAACTCTTGGCTCAACCGTGTACCTCTGCGCCTTGATCATACTTTGCACTCCTTAGGAGAGATCCTCGGTCATCCAACTTTTAATATATATATATAGTTGGAAATCCAAGGTACCTCTCCTGGATATGCTTTCATTGACCCAAAATCTCCATGACTCAGGTTCCAGCAGAGGTATCACCTTATCCCTGAGCCATGCAAAGAGATACCCCCTTAATTATATGACGTACTTTAGGTCTTACATTTGCCTCTTGCAAAATTTTATCCGCGAACTAGGGTGTACGCCATAAAGGTTCGTCCCATTCTATCATGTCACTATTCTTTGATTTTGTCTTTTTGCATTTCAGCTCTTGTATGATTTTTCAATTTCATCTTTTTCATTGAGTCAAAACATACTTTTGTAAAATTTTCTTCAACAAATCATTCATACATCTCTTATATTTTATGATCTAGAAATTTTACCTTTTCTACTTACTATTTTCTGCTTCTACTTTTTTGTTGCGCTTTGCTATATTTTCTCCATCTGCGAGATGCTCGCCATCTATTGGTTTCAGCACATGTTGACTTCGCAGCATTCATTATTCTCGCCGTTCTACTGTATCAACCATCAATTTTTCACTTCTTTGCTTTTTTTTGATGTTATATTTCCAATTTCTGTTCTTCGTATCCCTTTCCTCGCAAGATTCCATATCAATTTCATAGCACTTTTTTCCATCAATCCAATCTCCTTTTATAACTCCAGCATCTCTCGCGAAAACTCTGCTTAGAACATTGTCCTGGAAATCTTCTATAGTTTTGTATGAATGTATGATGGAGTTACAAAATAGATTCTTCATTTTTGCTCCAACTTTTATCACAAACGTTTCTCCTCCCTTTGTTGTATTCACTCTGCGAATTTCTGGTGGTGGCGGTAGTTGCTAAGACTGTGGATGTCCTATTAGAAAATGGTTTAATTTTCCCTGATCTATCATCCTCAAGATGATTCTTTTTACATTCCCGCATTCATTTGTTGAGTGACCATGAAAATGATGATAAGAACAAAATTCTAGACTTCGATTATTTGGGTGTGGCTCTTTTCCCATATTCCAGGGTACGTGTATGTCCTCCATTAAAATTATAGCCTCCCAAATTTTCTATATGCTAGCATTTAGAGGTGGCATTTTAATTTCTTACCATATTATCTTCTGACTTCCTTGCCCTCTATAATAATTTTGTCTCTGACCACCATAAGTTTCTTGCGGCTGATCAAGTCTCTGAATCTTATTATTTCCACCTCGATTGAAAAGATTTATTTCCCTTTCGAACTCTTCTTGATCTCTGCTTCCCATAGCTACTAATTTCTGTTTTCCATCATCCATACTATTTTCTTGCTTCACCTGCGAAGTGCTCGCTACTGCATTTATTAACCTGGGAAGTAGACTTGCATTTGCTGCAATTGAGATGGTATTCGCAATAGGGTATGATTCCATCTCATTTTGTTTCTCCTCCAAAGCAATGTATTCTTCGTGCAATTCTCGCAGCTCTGTCATTGTGATGGTATTCTTGATTCTGAAGATTTGGACTATAACATATTGGTTGCGAACATTGCATTAATGAATGATAATATGAGATATCTCTCATCCACGCGACCTGCCATTTCGCTGGACATTGTTTTCCACCTTATGGTTAGATGTTTTAAGCTTTCACCAACCCTTTTCTTTAATCCAAATACATCTTCAATTCCAGGTCGCGAAGAATTGTTACTTATATATGCTCCCAAAAATGTAGTCTGCAAATGATTGAAAGAAGTTATAGTATTCTTAAGTAAACCTTCGAACCATTTTAGCGCCTCACCTATTAAGCTGGATGCGAAATATTTGCATAATACAACACCATGGTTTTCCCATTGTAGTATTCTTAGGTAAACCTTCCCATTGTAACATAAGCTTTGACATGTTGAATAACACAAGTAGTTCCATCAAAGATACTGGTTAACGTTGGAAAATTGCATTTTGGGGGTATTCCTCCTAATTGTACTTCTTGGGTGAATGGAGTTTTCGCAGCTTCTTCAATGGCCTCATCAAGTTGCCTTCTGCCTCCCTCTCTTCTGTTATTTAACATTCCTCTCATTTATGCTATATCTCTCAAGATATGTTCATTCCCAGTTGAATTTTGCTCCATTGGTCTTTTCAGTGCAGCTTCCCTTCTTCTGCGTTCATGTCTTTCTTTCCTTGCGAGATTTTGTGCTTCTTCTTCAGCATCTTCATTCTGCCTTCTCCCGCGATTTTCTTCTTCACCTCCTTCTTGAATTCGCAAATAATTATGCCTTCCATTTTCTTCATTTCTCACCGTTTTTCTTCGCTGTCTTTCTATTCTCCTTTGTATTCTATCATATTCCTCATTGATATTATCATTATTGCGATTTCTTGCACGTCTCCTTTCTCGATTGTCATGATTATTCTGACGTATTGCTTCTTGAAACTATTGTTCTTCCACTTCCACTTCTGCTCTCAATATTTCTCTTTTGCAAGCTAGACGTGCTTGTTCAGCATAATGTCTCTCAATTTCATCCTCAATTATTCTTCGGTTTCTTTGAATTTCTCGCTCATGTAATATTCTCCTACCTTCTTCTCGATTTTCTTCACCATCTTGGTTATTTCCACCCCCTTGATTTCTATTATCACGCCTATCATCCAAAGTTTCACTACGTGGAATGTAGCGATCATTAATCATCTCTTCTTCTCCATAATGCTGCTCTTCATTTGGATTTTGCATTTCCTTTCGAATATTTTCACCATCATTTCTCACGGGGGGATTTTTCCTTGCTTCTTCTCTAAATGATCTTGAACTTGATCTTGCAGTACTTCTTGATCTCCTATTTTTTAATCTCAAATTCTCCATTCTTAACTCGTGATTTTGTCTTATTAAATTCGCGCGTTCTTCCGCCTCTAACCTCCTTTCCTCTTGTATTCTTTTTCTTAAAGCCTCTACTGCTTCATTTTCGTCATATCCATGAATTAATCCTCCAACCGCTTCTTGATCTCTTCCCTCTCTCCTTCCATTTCTTAACTGTCGATTTTCTGCTTCTTCTATTGAATCTGATCGCCAAGTATGCACGCTCACTCTGTTATAATCCACAGTTCTATCTTGTATCGGTGTTTGCTGATTTGGTTGTTGATCTTTATTTTCTACATTATTCCTTGTTCTGTTGCTCCTTGTTCTTAATATTGATGATTCTCCTATTTCATTCGTCTCTTCTCCAGCAAGTCTTCTACTCCTCCTTACGGTTGTTGGTTGTTCTAATGTATTTCTTCTTCTAACCATTCCTTCAATTTTGATGTATCACTGTAAATCACGTAAAAATCTTTTTCAATTTCTTCAAATTCTTACAAATCACAATTTCAATCTTTGCTCAGAAACTTCCCTGTTTTTAGCGCCATTATGTAGTTGCAAGAATTCCTACACTACACCCCTCATAAGAATTCATAATAATCAACACATATTTGAAGATTAAGAACAACACTTTTATTAATTAATTCTTAGAAATATTACAAGAAATGGAAGCAACCAAGAATACAACCGCTCTCTTAAACTTTCTCTCTCCTTAAAACTTTCTTAACACTATCAAATTGATCTCTCCTCTTTTGAGTCTATTAGTTCTCTTTATATAGGGAATTTACATAGTGAATGACAGCTATGCTGTCCTCTAATTTTAGATCTAACTCGCGGTAGTCTCGCAGCAGTTATAATATTAATTCTCGTAGATGCTATAATCTTCGCAGGATTGTCATGCTCTTCTCGTGTTTCAGTTACCGTCATCTGCTACGTCATTCTTTGAGTCACTCTGCGACACTCGCAGCGTATTGTTGAAGAGCTCGCAGAAATGTTGTTTATAAATTTCGTAAGAGTATTATTGTGGAGATATTTTGATCCTACACTAACAAAGAGGATCATCTCTCGGTGTGTTATACTAGCCCAATCGAGCATAATTGAATATGGACTGTCCATAGCAGTCTCAGAAACAATCACGACCACGCAAGTTGGCCGCACGATTTAACTAGCCTAGACGAACCCTAGCAGGAGCAGGCTATCACTGCAATGACCACCAACGGGCCTATTTACGCTATGACCGGTCAGGTACAAGTTACGCCCGTCAAATAGCCACCAAACGCCAGCCAAGAGTTGGACATCCGTGTTGGTACGAAGCGGCTTGAAAGAACTCTTACGGGCCAAGACTGCCTACGGCAGTCTCAAACCCGTCACATCCGATCATCTTCGTCGACATAATTGGACGGCACGGAGCGTCCCATTCCTGGTCACGCAAGCACCAATGTGCATACCGGCGGGCCCCATGTTTACCCGCATATCCGACCATCTCATGACCTAGCCAGGGAGGAGCAAACGTTTACCCATAGTTCGGTCTGCGTGATGCTTTAAGGGTCGCTAAGGGTCTCTAATTAATCACGACCATCCAACTTCGCCGGCATGTTTGGATGGCCTAGATCAAACCCATGACCGTCAGTCATGTATCATCATGATCACCACGGTCCCAATGTGGGTCCCACATAGTCGGCCTCCCCAAAAGAGGAGCATAGCCTACCAAATCGTTAGGTTGAAGTTGTGTACACACGACTGATCCAAAACTCTAATTAGGGTTTGCGGCATATTACATTGTCGCTAATCGATCATGAGCGTCCGTTTTCGCTAGCTTGGATGAAGGGTCCAGGAATAGACTAAGCAGGTCCGGAGAGTATCAACATGACCAATGTGGGCCCATCTATATCCATGTCCGACTGACCAAGACAAACCACGACATGATGCCTTGGTTTGTGTGCCCTGAAGGTGGCATGCCACGCCCCTATAGGAATCCTTTGCGGCACAGGATTCCTGTCGCAAATTAATCTCAACCACTCTTCATTACCGGTAAACTTGAGTGGCCTAGATCGCACCTTCGTGGGATAATGAAGTATGGACATGGACACCAGCATGTCGTCTACACAAATGCCTGATCGGTCCTCTATAAATCACTTCCCATACTTGGACTCGACCAAGCTGAAAGAAGGAACTTGCGTACCTCTTAAACCCTAATCCGACGGTCGCAGATGAGGGTCGCAAGTCATCTCGTCCGTCCAACTTTGCCATCTTGGACGGACAGCCTAAGACAGGAGTTATCCTATCAATGAGGCATCACCACAATCACCGTCCACCACTCTTCCACATGGAGTGATCGACCAAGTCAGAGGTTGCTTGTATATCCTCCAAACAATCACTCGAAGTAGGTTGGACATGAAGTTATTTTAAGATGCTCAAACAACGATGCTTCGTACATGCTAAATATATTCGATGCAGTACCTGCATAGAATACACACGATACTTCATAAGTATAGACTTCCTAAATAACTTAGTTATTTATTCTAGCATTACATGCTACTTTCTGTGGGTCCCACGATCCACACACTCGAGACATTAATCATATCACAAACTGGGGGATACATACTGGGGTATTGGTCTGGCGTTTTATAGCATGCAACGCGTCATCACAAGAACGTGTCAGGAAGACATGGACGGTTAGTGATGATGGGAGAAGTGGGCAAGACCGATCGTGTGACACTAATACACAATTCCACTACTCCATCACTCCACTTCCTACACTTCCCATGAGAGACGTTAATAAGGCTCAAATGACTTGTATAAATAGGTTCTCATCCCTATTTCTAAAGGACAACACAGAAACCAAGTGTTAATACAAAACTATTCAAACACCCAGAGCCTGCTTGTATTAATCGTAAGCCTGCTCACCTTTCAGTTACAAGTTATAAACAGCCTACACCTTCACAATCTCAACACCTTCTTCGCTTCTCTCCCTAAGATCAACCCCATCTCCTTCACTTTGTGACCGAAACAAGTCTGGAACAGGCATTTCTTGGTTTGGGCCAGAATTGTATAGATTGATCTATCGAATCAAAAGCACTCCCGTGCAGTGCATTTGTTTAGGGTTTAGATTCATTTCTCATCCACACACCCCAAATTACCAAAACCAGCAGAGATAGTTTTTACCCATAAATAATTGGCGACCACAATGGGAGATTAATCTCTCGGTTGTGAAGTCAGTTTCTTCAATACCCAATCCTATTTGGCCGATATCAAAATGGTTGGTCTTAGGACTCCCCCAACAATTTCAAGTTCCATTCGAAGATCCTCCAATGAAGATACCCCTCTTCCCAACGGTGTATCTGATGGCGTAACCGGAAGAATCCCAACGTTGATCGAGTTAGCACGGGTGCAGGAGATTCACACGAAGAACATGGACCCGATCAAAGAAACGATAAACGACATACTCGATCTCCTCGTCAAGATGACATCAGGTATGAGCAGCCCCCTTGTCACGGAGATTTATACACTGGGGACTGATCATCACAAGGATCCTCCACAAGTCAACAGTTTCACCATGAACCGGAGGCCGGTGGACCAGGAGGCTGCTTCTCTGGTAGAAAGCTTGTGCGAACTTTTACACCTCTCGAGGATTCAGCGGGCGGAGACGTCCGCTGCAATCAACCAAATAGCCTTGGATGTACAACTACCCCTCTGCGTCCAGAAACCTCCAAAGCACCGGATATGTCTGTAAATAATGTTACATTTACAGAAGAAGACATGATGGCGGAAGAAGGTCACAACCGGGCCCTACATGTTACTGCGCGCATCAAGGATTCAGAGTTCAAGAGGGCGCTCATCGACACGGGAGCGTCTTCGAATGTGATTACCCTCAAGACACTCAGGACGACCAAGGTTCTCCCGAGCAAGATTGTACGGTAGGCTACCACGATGACATACTTTGAAGGAAACCAAACCAACACGTACGGGTATGTCAATCTAACTTTATCCGTGGGGCCCGTCCAGTCTAAAGTGAAATTCGAAGTCATAGAAAAGGAGCCGGACTACCACATGATATTGGGGAGACCGTGGCTTCTTGATAATAGAATTATTCCTTCAACATATCACCAGTGATTGAATACTATGCTGAATAAGGAGGTCGTTCGCATCCCTATATTGTTCTCTCTTTACGCACCGATCTGTGGTGTAGAGTTGTTCGAGCCGAAATAGGCTCCACGGGAAGAATCATTGAAAGTTCATTGCATACCACTCTCCACGTGGGTATTAATCCGGGAGGAGGACCGACTTGCATCATTGAAGTCTATGCCCCACGATATGTCAAAACATCCTTCTTTGTCTGGTAAAGCTACAACTCATGTTCACACTAAAAGAGAACGGACTTTTGTGGCAAGCCGTGATTAGAAGGGAAAGACCGTATACTGACGCTGCTGTTAGCAATTAGCAGGGGAGGATACTACCCAGCATCTCCGCCCAATGGAATACTGCAACAACGAAGAGCTACATGAAGAGGTATTGGATGCTCCACGACAGCCGCAGGACGACACCAACTCAACGACCGACGAGATCGAAGTTGTTAATATCATGAGAAAAGAATTCCCCAGGCCTATATCCATCAGCTCAACCCTGTCCATAGATGAACGCATGAAACTTGTGCAAATTATCAAGGAATACCAAGACATATTCGCTTGGACGTATGAAGAAATGCCCGGTTTAGATGAAAAGTTGGTCACCCATCACTTGCATGTCGTACCCGGATCCAAGCCGATCAAACAGTCTCCGAGGAAATTCAGGCATGAAGTGGAAGAGCAGATCAAGACTGAGATACAGAAGCTGTTGGCTTCATTAAACCCATTCATCACCTGACTTGGTTGGCTAATGTGGTTCCAGTAAAAAAGAAAAACAGGAAGATCAGGTGCTGCGTGGATTTCAGGGACTTGAACATATGCTACCACAAAGACGATTTTCCTTTACCTAACATCTACATGTTAGTAGATGCAACCAGTAGGCACATCATGTTATCCTTCATGGATGGATATAGTGGGTACAATCAGATAAGGATGTACGCACATGACTCAAGTAAGACAGCTTTTCGAACTCCTCTCAGAAATTTTTATTATACAGTAATGCCATTTGGTTTGAAGAATGCCGGTGCGACCTATCAACGCGCTATGACGGAAATCTTCCACGACATGATGTATAAGCAAGTTGAAGACTACGTGGATGATATAGTAGTCAAATCGAAGGCTCGGTCGAACCACACAGGAGTCCTATGGCAAGTGTTCGAAATATGCCGGGAGTACAAACTAAGGATGAATCCATTGAAATGTGCTTTCAGTGTTTCTTCAGGCAAATTTTTGGGATTCCAGGTAACCACTAAGGGAATCGAGGTAGACCCATCCTAGACTCAAGCTATCCTCACGATGCCGCCGCCACGAACTGTGAAGGAGATTCAAAGCTTCATGGGAAAGGTAAACTACATTCGACGTTTTATACCCGGCTTGGCTCAGCTTGTTGCTTCATTCACTCCCTTGCTGAAGAAGGGAGCAAGATTCATCTGGACTACACTATAACAGGAAGCGTTCCAGAAGATTCAACGGGTATTATCATCTCTAGCGGTCATGAAGTCCCTTGTCCAAGGAAGACCACTTTGTCTCTACACCGCTTTCAGCGATACTGCCGTATGGGCTTTGATCGCGCAGGAGGATAATGAGGGAGTCAAACATCCCATATACTATTTCAGTCGAGTATTAAGAGATGTTGAACTCAGATATCCAAAGCATATAAAGCGTGTCTAGCCCTGATTCATTCCATCTAGAAGTTCAGACACTACCTGCTGTCCAACTAGGTAGTTCTCATATCTAAATCATACCATGTGAAGTTTTTACTTTCAAAGCCGGCCTTGATGGGAAGGGCGTCCAAGTGGCTTTTTCAAATTTCGGAGCTGGACATAACATGCATATCACCGAGAGCTATCAAAGGACAAGTCGTTGCTGATTTACTGGCAACATTCCCTGAAGAAGGCACTACTGCATTGCACGAGGATCTTCCCGGAGAATTTCCAGAGATCTCCATTGTCTAAAGAGAGACATAGTTACTGTATTTCGATGGCTCTACCACTCCTAGCAATAACACTGGAGGAGCAGGCGTGGTCCTAGTATCTCCAACTGGCGAAGTCTTTTCACATTCTTTCAAGTTGGAATTTTAGTGTACCAACAACTCAGCGGAGTATGAAGCCTTTCTCATAGGATTGTCACTAGCCAAGCAAGCAGGGGCCACTTGCCTGGAGATAATAGGTGACTCTAAATTACTGGTTAATCAGATAAACTAAGTATATGCATTGAAGGAGGCAACGCTGGCCCCGTACCGATCAGAAGCGCAAAGGTTGTTGAACTACTTTGCAGATGCAACCATAACCCATGTTAGTCACAGCAACAACAGACATACTGATTGTTTAGCCACACTGGCATCCAAATTGCAGTTTGAAGGTTTGGAAGAGACTCTGATGGTAAGAAGGAGAAAAGTGGAATCAACATGGCTCTCACAACGCGAAGACATGGGGACCTGTGATTGGATAACTCCTATCATTCAAGAACTCAACATCTCGCTTTCTCAAGGAAAGGTCAGTCTCAAAACTCTGCAGAGCTATTTCATGCTTCATGGTATGTTATATCATCGAAACACGGATGGTTCCCTATCGAGATGTATCGGAGATGAAGAGGCGCAGTTGCAGCTTAACCGCGTTCATACTGAAACATATGGACAAACGTTAGTGGTAATGCTCTACCGTCGTATTCAACACCTGGGATATTACTGGCCAGAAATGGAAGCTCAATCTTGTTTACTCCAGAAGTCTTGCACCAATTTACAAGTGCATCCACATCAATTGGAGGTTCTCAGCATAATCCATGATGGGGACTGGAGAGAACCGTACATTATCTATCTCCGCGATGGAGTAACTCCTTCCAATCAAAGGGATGGTGTCAAGATGAAACAAAAGGAGAAGGGATTCATATTTCACGAAGGGATCCTATATCGTAAAAGCCTTGGACGCGATCTATTACGGTGTCTGGACAAGGAAGAGATTTAGACTGTGTTGAAAGGAATGCATGAAGGGGAACATCAAGGGAAGAGAAACTATTTCTCCAGATATACGAGAAATACTATTGGCCGACCATGGAGGATGATGCAGCTTAATTCGTCCAACACTATCATGAGTGTCAATTTCACGGGAACCTCATTCACGCACCTTCCAATCCTTTACACTCGATAAGCAGTCCATGGACCTTTTATAGCTGGGGACTTGACATTATTGGGAGGATTAATCCGTCATCGTCAAATTAGCACGAGTATATCATAACTGCGAAGGAGTATTTTACCAAGTGGGTTGAAGCCATCCATCTACGGGGAACTACATGAGCAAAAATTGCCGCCTTCATCAAATAATACATCATTTGTCGGTTTGGTATACCCAAGCATATCATCACCGACAATAGCACTCCCTTTGAAAACAAACAGGTACGAGAGCTGCTTGAAGAATATGGGATTAAACATGTCTTCTCCACCATTTACTATCCTCAAGGAAACGGACAAGCTGAGAGCACCAAAAAGACGCTGATCCGGATTCTCAGTCGAACAGTGCATGACAATCCCAGGGACTAGCACGAACAGCTGCCTATGGTGCTATGGGCAGACGGCACCTAGAAGCTCCGTTGGGGTGTCTCCATATTCACTTGTTTACGGTGCGGACGCAGTCCTTCCGGAAGAAATTAGGATTTCGTCATCCAGGATTGCAGCAGCAATCGGGGTCCACTGGAGCGAGGATGAAGCATCTAACTCGAGAATTGTTGAGTTAGACACTCTGGATTCCAGAAGAAGCAAGGCGAGAAGCGCGCTCAGATGTACAGGAACATGATATCCAGGGAATATAACAAGACTATGAAGCCACGTGTTTTAAAAGTAGGAGATTTGGTCTTGAAGACAGCGAAGCACATTCAACAAGACATGTCCGCACCAAAGTTCGACCCGAAGTGGGAAGGTCCCTATGTGATTACCAAGGCTTAAAGTACCGACTACTACAAAATCATTAAGATGGATGGAGGCAAGTTAGAAGCAGTCCTTAACGGAAAATGGCTCAAGGTATACCATGCTTGATCATTTTCCCGCCACTGTCCCATGACATGACAATGCAGGCATTTTCATTACGCGATTTGAATTATCGGTTTATTAAAAAAAAAACGATAATAAAAAAAAGAGCTTCATCCATCTATCAAAAATCAATGCAATTCATTTCTTGAGAAAGTTCAGAAGGGAAATCAACAATAAAGAAATGTGGCTTAGAATAGGTCATCTAGCAGGTTGTAGTTCATGGAGAGCATCATCTTCAGCCTGGTTTGGTATATGTACGTCTTATCCTTCAAGTTTTGTACTGCCTGCTCCACCTTCTCTGATTCCGTAGCCATAGCCTTCTCCTCCTCCTCTAAGATAGCTTTCGCAGCAGGAACAACATTCACGAGGATACCATCTCGATAAACCTTGATGATGTCAAGACGCTGCCGCAACCAGCCCACGTTAAAATCCATGGATTCACAGGTAAATACCATGTTCTCCCAATTTTTTAGGTTTGATTCAGCGACGTTGCGGATGGAAATATTCTCTATCTCAGCAATTATGGGAAGAAGGCAGTTTACCGTAGTGACCAGAGCAGATGAACAATGTCGAACTACATTCCTGGTTGCGATATGGCCATACTTTCTCCACACATTTGTGTACAAAGGCACAAACTCCTTCCTCACTGAGAATCCACCAACATCTCGGTAGATGGAAGATAGGCATTTCATGTGTACATCGAATGAAAGTACCGCATTGGGGTATTCGTAATATGAGATACCCAGATCAGCATCTTCAAGGTCCGCAGCGGCAGGAGTGTTCGAGTTTGAAGGAAGAGGACTGGTTAAGTCATCATCGTCGATAACTGTCACATATGTTCCAGTGGGGTATCTCTGTAAAAAGAAAGGATCATTCACCTGATCATCATGAATAATGAACAACTGTTCGGAAAAGAAAAGGGAAAGAAAGACAAACCGGTATGACCTTCTTGACTCGGAGAACACGAGCAGGGGATTCATCATGAGGCCCAGACGCAGATCGTGCGCTCTTAACAGAAGACCCTGGACGGTATGAAGAAGATGATCAACTGTTGTCCGACATGATGAGGAAACGGAGTTTCTGCCAGAGAACCCTATTGTAAAATGTGGTTTAAAACCTCTACACACGCGTATATACTGAGGAAACCCTAAAGGAAGAGTAAAGCGGTTGCGGCGAAGCCTACTCGATATATGAGGATTCAACACCGACCAAGTCATACCTTATTTCAAACCCTAATCAAATATTGGGAGAGATGCTGGATACAAACGATTTGGCCAGCAGTGTGTAAACACCCACGCCGGGAAATCCCAGTAGAAGAAGAATTCCATTCCTAACTTAAACGCCTAAGGGAGGAAGCCGGTCCCATCAAGGCCCATGGTCACGCATACATGGAGTATTTCCCATGATTGGTCAGAGTCCTTCCAAGTAGAGTTCCTTCATCTCATTTTCTTATGTTGCATATATCACCAACTAATGCCTACCCCACAATGGTGTAACCATCATATGCTAGGCAGGGGACTTAATGTTGATGGTGGATTTTAGTTCAGGGCTGAAATTGTAAAACCAAATTTTGTACAACCATCCTGCAAAGGATAAGGCTATTTGATAAGTGATGAATACTTCTTCGCTTTATAATTCACCTAGAATAGAGCATGTAGCAAAAATCCCTAAGTATTCTGTGAATTTTAGCATTATTAATGCATGAGTCGCCTCGTATTTCCTGTGTTGTTCTCAACAAAACTCTCATGGTTGGTACAGCATGATGACTGATTGTTACTCTCAGCAGAGTAACATGAATATCTAAGTATCAACAATGAGGCATTCACGAAGTACCCGTACGGGCTACACTACTCTCTAACAAAGAGGATCATCTCTTGGTGTGTTATACTAGCCCGATCGAGCATAATTGAATCTGGACTGTCCATAGTAGTCTCAGAAACAATCACGACCACACATGTTCATCGCACGATTTAACTAGCCTAGATGAACCCTAGCAGGAGCAGGCTATCACTGCAATGACCACCAACGGGCCTATTTACACCATGACCAGTCAGGTACAATTCACGCCTGTCAAATAGCCACTAAACGCCAGCCTAGAGTTGGACGTCCGTGCTGGTACGAAGCGGCTTGGAAGAACTCTTATAGGCCAAGACTGCCTACAGCAGTCTCAAACCCATCACAGTCGATCATCTTCGCCGGCATAATTGGACGGCACGGAGCGTCCCATTCCTGGTCAGGCAAGCACCAATGTGCACACCGACGGGCCCCCTGTTTACCCGCATATCCGACCATCTCATGACCTAGCCAGGGAGGAGCAAACGTTTACCCATAGTTCGGTCTGCGTGATGCTTTAAGGGTCGTTAAGGGTCTATAATTGATCACGACCATCCAACTTCACTGGCATGTTTGGATGGCCTAGATCAAACCCATGACCGTCAGTCAGGTATCACCATGATCACCACGGTCCCAATGTGGGTCCCACATAGTCGGCCTCCCCAAAAGGGGAACATAGCCAACCAAATCATTAGATTGAATTTGTGTACACACGACCGATCCAAAACCCTAATTAGGATTTGAGGCATATTACATGTGTCGCTAATCGATCATGAGCGTCCGTTTTCGCTAGCTTGGATGAAGGGTCCAGGAATAGACTAAGCAGGTCCGGAGAGTATCAACATGATCAATGTGGGCCCATCTATATCCATGTCCGACCGACCAAGACAAACCATGACATGATGCCTAGGTTTGAGCGCCCTAAAGGTGGCATGCCACGCCCTTTTAGGAATCCTTTGCGGCACAGGATTTCTGTCGAAAATCAATCTCAGCCACTCTTCTTTACTGGTAAACTTGAGTGGCCTAAATCGCACCTTCGTGGGATAGTAAAGTATGGACATGGACACTAGCATGTCGTCTACACACATGCCTGATCAGTCCTCTATAAAGCACTTCCCATGCTTCGATTCGACCAAGCTGAAATAAGGAACTTGCGTACCTCCTAAACCGTAATCCGACGGTCGCAGATGAGGGTCGCAATTCATCTCGTCCGTCCAACTTCGCCAGCTTGGATGGACAGCCTAAGATATGAGTTAGGCTATCAATGAGGCATCACCACAATCACCGCCCACCACTCTTCCACATGGAGTGATCGACCAAGTCAGAGGTTGCTTGTATAGCCTACAAACGCTCACTCGAAGTAGGTTGGACATGAAGCTATTTTAATACGCTCAAACATCGATGCTTTGTACATGCTGAATATATTCGATGCAGTACCTGCATATAATACACACGATACTTCATAAGTATCGACTTTCTAAACAACTTAGTTATTTAATCTAGCATTACATGCTACTTTATGTGGGTCCCACGATCCACACACTCGAGACATCAATTATATCACAAACCAGAGGATACATACTAGGGTATTGGTCTAGTAGTTTACAGCGTGCAGCGTGCAACGCGCCATCACAATAACGTGTCAGGAAGACATGGACGGTTAGTGATAATGGGAGAAGTGGGAAAGACTGATCATGTGACACTAATACACAATTCCACTACTCCATCACTCCACTTCCTCCACTTCCCATGAGAGACGTGAATACAGCTCAAATAACTTGTATAAATAGGTTATCCTCCCTATTTCCAAAGGACAACACAAAAACCAAGTGTTAATACAAAACGTATTCAAGCACCCAGAGCCTTCTTGCATTAATTGTAAGCCTGCTCACCTTTCTGTTACAAGTCATAAACAACCTACACCTTCACAATCTCAACACCTTCTTCGCTTCCTTCCCTAAGATCAACCCCATCTCCTTCACTTTGTGACCGAAACAAGTCTGGAATGGCCATTTCTTGGTTTAGTCCATAATTATATATATTGATCTCTCGAATCAAAAGCACTCCCGTGCAATGCATTTGTTTAGGGTTTAGATTCATTTCTCATCCACACGCCCCAAATTACCAAAACTAGCAGATATATTTTTAACCCATAAACAATTACATACTGCAAGTTCATCTTCCAACAACTCTATAATTTAAATAAATAAATCTGAAAACATGCAAGATGAAAAACGTTGGAGATAGCTATGTGTAATCACAATCTTTTCTATACCAAACCCTAGTTATCCTTCTCAAGAATAAAATACTCAAAAGAAGTTTCCTAGATATAAATAGAAGAAAACAAAATAAACTAGATTTTTCCAAACACTTCATCGGTATTGAGACCTTTGAATTTGTCATCAACTGTATCCACGAGCTCTTCAGAGAAAATATCCTCATTGATTAGTTTATGAACATGAGATTTCATGAGAACAAGGTCAGCAGAAACCTCTTTCAACTCAGCCTTTAACATGTCTAAAAATTTTAGCGTTTCAACAAGTTCTAATTTGGATTCTTCAAATAGGTTAAGGAAGTCATAAACAACATCACCAGAAATCATATCTTCTCACTCGACATCTTGATGATCACAAGCAAAGTAGCAATTCACACCATACAGAATTTCGGATGAATTAATACTTCGTCATCAACCAGTGTTTTATTCTTTTCTCTTGTTTCAATATTATCACGATTAAGAGCTTTCTACATGCTTTCAAGAATTAAATACATAGGAGACATGATTGGTTGCGGAACCTTGGATGAGAATTTATCAATCACAAGTTATGGTATATAAAGGGAAAGATATTCCCTGGGATGTATGACGGTTCGTGACCCGACTTAGAAATTAGGGTTTCGCACAGTTAAGAAGGAAGGGTACATGTACCTTTTGGATGTGAGACCGGTATAATCCTAACGGGTTTTAGAACACAATTTTGAAGGTAGAAAATAATTTTTATTTTTATCTAAAAAAGTGTTCACAACAATTTATCAATACAACAACCATTCTATGGATCATTTAGGAATTCTTAATGTGTTTGATTAGGATGTTGTACATGGCATTTTCATATTTGTATACATATCGAGGATATGTAGGTTTTATAAGGAGTCATTTGTGTTGGCTTATTTTTTTTAGTATAAATTTTAACTAAAACAAATCCATTGGATTATCCGTATCCAATTCGTCCATCCGTGCATCCATTGGATGTTGATTGGATGCGTATGGCAAATTTAAAATCCGTAATATATTGGATTGGATGCGTATTGGATACCGGCCCATACTCACCCCAAGTAACCACTGTACAATCGGTCCATTTTTCGCATCAGGAACGACAATCCTCACATGCAAAAAATGAACAAAAAGTCTTGACGAGAGCCGTGGAGAAAAACCACGGGAAAATTACCCTCTCACACTTTTGAAATTATGGGGCCCAAAAGTGGCCCTCTGCTAATCTCCCAAGGGGTGGGTCCAACAAACATGTGAGAGAGGCGGTTTTCCCGTGATTTTTCCACGGTTCATCTAGAACCACTGAAAAATAAATAGATATGGTGGCAGTGGGCATCCTGCCGTATTCCTTTACTACCTTGGAAGAAGAAACCCAGTGGTTGTCCTTTAATAACCAAATTGAAAAAGATGATATCTTGACTCACGACATCATAAGTCTGAGGGTGCGTTTGGCACGGAGGTAGTTGAGGGTAGAGTTCAAACAACAGGAGGAGTCAAGGGTGGAGTTGAATTCCAAGGGTGTTTGACATGGGTGGAACTAGAACTCTAGGGAGTTGAAACTCCATCCTTCAGTGGAAAATCAAATGACACCTCACCACATGGAATTTGAAACTCCATCCTTTCAACTCCACTGGTTGACCATCTTGACATTTCAACTTTATTTTCTTATTTAAACAATATCCGAGTTCTTATAATTACAAATTTACTTTGGCAATTAATATTTATTTTTTATTTTTATTTTTTTTATATAATTTTATATTGATTTTTTTTTAAATTAACTTAATAATATTATTTAAATGTTTTAGTAGCAATTTTTTATATTGTATTATAAATCTATTATATATATATATATATGCATATTTAATTATTTTTTTATTCAAAATATCAAAATATATTATACTTAGATAAAAATAATAATTATTAATATTATTTTTATGACATATAATAATTATTATATTTATTAATTTATAGTATTATCTTCATATATGTGTATAACGTTTTTTAATAAATAGTTTTTATGTACATTTTTATATTATATAAAAATAAAATGTTCTCACAATTAAAACCAGAATTAATTTTTTATTATTAAAATACATTACTATTGTTGATAAATGATTAATTATTTATTTCACAATATTATTCTTATGGAATTTCAAAAATTGATTTTAATTAAAATTGATTTATTTAAAATAATAAATTTTTTTTTATTAAAATACAATCATTAGTATTATAAATATTAATATAATTTTCTCTTCAAATGATGTGATTTCTTTATTTTTCTTAAAAGAATACTAGTAATAGTATCATATTTATATTATAATAGGAACACGTAATTGGGGGATATGGAAACTAATTTGGGGATATGAATTACTTCCCCCAACGAAAGGTGGTTGTTAAGGGGTGTTTTTTGGGTGCGAAAATACTAAAACACCCTTAGATTAATTAAAAACTTTATGAAATGACTGTTATGCCCTTTCCCCTAAAACATAAAATTCAAATAATCAAATTCATATATCCCCCAATTCCATTTGTACCGGCACAGTTAGGGTTAGGTTTTGAAATATATTTTTTTCCTTCATCTTCTTCCTCCTCGTTCATTCTTCGTCGACGATTAATCGTTGAATCAAAAATTTCTTCGTTGACTAACCTACCATAACCATGCCTCCACGAAAGAAATCAAAAGAAAAACGGAACACTAAATCGGTTGCTCAACAAACACATGAACAAAGAATCGAGAACATTGCTCACAAACTAGAAGAGGACGCATCAGCGAGCTCGGATGATCAACCACTCATGGCTTCTCTGAGAAGGTAAGTGATTTTTGAACTCATTTATGATTGTTTGAATCGATTTGTAGCCATGGGTTTAGATTAGAATCGCCAACAATAGCTGAAACTGTCGAGTCATACACAGTACCGGCATATGATCTGTGTTTGAATACGAAGTTGGTTCATGTACCGGCATAGCATTTTGGTTGAATACCATACCGGTTTAAATTCTTGAAACTGAATTTTTTATACCGGCATAGAATTAGGGTTGAATACCATACCGGTTTGATTCCTGAAAATTAAATTCTTTTACCGGCATACAAATTGGGTTGAAGACTATTCCGGTAGCCAACTAAAAACACACAGGAAAATTTTTATTTGTACCGACATGCATTAGTTCAATAAGTTAATGCCGGTATTACACTTGAAACATTCAGGAACTTCACTGAAATTGTGCTTAATACCGGCACACAATTTTTGTTGCGTAGGACGCCGATACTTAAAAATCGGCATGCATTAGTTCAATTAGGAAATGCTGATAGTACACTTAAAACATTCAGGAACATCAATGAAATTGTGCTCGATACCGGCACACAATTTAAGTTGCGCATAATGCCGGTACATCAATATCGGCATGCTCGATATTTAAAATATGATGCCGGTACAAGTTATCGGAATTGGTATGTTTAAGGGTTATGATGTCGGTTCCCAAACTGCCCTGACTTTTCTTATGTTTTCTTTGTTTGCTTATCTTATAGGTTAAAATCCAAAGAAGCGAAGAAAAATAAAGGTCATATTCTCACTAAGAAAATGAGGAAGGATGGTCTTGATACTCCTCAGTCCCTGCCTCCACGGGGGAAAGACGCAGGTCGCAAGAAGCGTTTGGGTTTTCAAACAAGAGGGTCAGTTTGGGAGAGTGGCGGTGAACGTAGTGCACTTGCAATCCGTGAAGGTACTGGAACAGTTGAGGAAGATGAGCATGATGAAGGGGAAAGTGAGGAGGAAGATTATGAGGCTCCTCCAAGTCAATTAGCAAGCCAAAGCGAAGTTGGTGGGATGAGTCAACAACCAACACAAGGCAAGGGCAAGGGCAAACACAAAGTTAAAGGTTGTCACCTTCCTCACATTGATGACATGATACCCGATAATGATGATGGTAAACTTTGGGGTCAAGCTCCGGAACCGAAAGTACTCTTTGGATACAAGCACTCTTGGGCTCGTACTATTTTTCAAACCTATGTAAGCATTTTTTATTTTTTGCATGTGCATTGTTTTATCTTTTTACATCATTTCTTAATCGTATTATCTCTTATTTGTAGGATCATACTAAGGCTGTGCTTGTTTGCCGAAACCAAGCCGCGGCTGAGTGGAAATTGTTGTTGGAGCATGAAGATGTCCAAACATTAGTAAAGAACTCTGTTCTGTGTTCTTTGGTTAAAAATTACGTGAATCCAGATATTGTGACCGTCAATTGCTTCGTCGAAAGGTATCATGGTGAAACTGATACAATGCACTTCCCGTTTGGAGAGATGACCTTGATTCCTGAAGATGCTCATGCCATTCTAGGATTGAATGTTATCGACAAATCAATTTCAGAAGGAGTTGAGTCTCGGGACCTAGATTGGCTGAAGTTGCACGATTTGACTAAAAAGCTTTTTGGTTGGGACTTCAAAACTTCTTCGGATAGATTTTATGTAGCATCGAACGGAAGTAAGACGAAGACATTCAAGATGACGATGCTTAAGAAGTTGTTTGAAAATACAAAGGCTAGAAGCTTGGAGGATGGATGGGACCCTGCACATATTCGGTATACAGCCGCCGCGTACCTGTTATACATCTTGGGGACTAGGGCTTTCCCAGACACTAATGGCAACAGGGTAAGTGAAAACTTTCTCCAGTACCTTGACCCGTTGGAAGGTGTCTATGGCTATTCTTGGGGCATCACGGTCATGGCACATTTTATGGCGGAGATGAGAAGGGTTTCATTAACTAAAACAAACCAATTTGTTGGGAATTTCACTCTACTCCAGGTACAAATTTCTTTAATCTATGTTCACATGTATTCTTTTAACTTATGTTCACATGTATATTATTCACATTGTATTAGGTGTGGTGTTATTAACACTTCCCAACCTTGTTCAAGGACTGCCAATTCTTGAAGATCAAAGACCTTCCTGAAACCGATACCCCTAGAGCTCATAGGTTCGAGTTTAACAGTAATCTGAAGCCCGATAACAAAGGTCGAGTCATCGATATAAGATTGGCTCTGGATGCTATGAGGAAGGAAGACGTTGTGTTCGACACTTATAAGGAGATTAGAGGATACCGTCAAATTACAAGAGATGTTGCATTTTACAAAAGGCCGTTGTACCACCCAAAAGGATACATTATGGCCGATCCAAGACGTGTGATGCGCCAACATAGATTTAAGCAATTATCCCGTTTTATGTCGGTGTCTGTTGATAATTATCGTCTTTCCCTTTCTCGATGCAATTCAACTCCCAACAAGTTGCATGTAGAATTCCTTGGCCTCCTTTGTATCCCATGGTGATTGTCCGGGAGCTTCCGTAGGGGGAAGGTTGAAAGTTAGTTTCTTCCAAAACGGATCAATAACATGAAGAGGTATCAATTCTTCATACTTCACAAGCATATGACGACACGGAAGCCCCAATGAAGACATGTCGGGACAAATACACACATCACCCGGTTTTCCGTAATTTTTCTCATATTGCATTTGTCTCATCATATGTTTTATTACCCAACGGGAGACGTTAAACTCTATTCCTTGGAGCAACTTAGTATGTGGAAGAAATTAAGTCATCCTTTCCATTGAGATTTTCTCAAAAGCCTTCTCGATCCTATCGATAAAGGCCTTAAAGTGTTGCTCCATTGCCTCGGTGACCGTAACCACGTTTCCCTGGCCGAACTGGATGAGATCTTTAAATCTCCCATGTGAGGACTCCGCTATACTAGTTGTTTCATTCCCGTAATGTCTATAACGATTTGTCCACGCACACACAAATTTTTCCTTGTACTTATCCAACAAATTATCCCGACAATATGAGACGGCACTTGGATACACTTCGTTATATTTGGCAATAAACATGTTCAATCTCTTTTCATACATGTCCTCGGTAAGAGACCAATAAACTTTCTACCAATCCTTTAGAAATTCCAACCACCTTTTATGATTTTCATCATGTTCTTTGTAGACTCGCTCTTTAATCTTTCCTCTTTCATTTTCTTCTTCTTCGGGTGATAGTTTCTCTTTGCGAACATCTTCCTCCAGTTGAGCGACCATTCTCTTCTTAATATCATCCTTAGAGGGTTCAAACAAAGCATGACAATATTTTTTCACATTTTCACCTATATGATATGTACATAGGAAATTTTGAGCATCCGGATATACGTCGGATATGGCATTTATTAGTGCGTCGAATTGATCGGTTATGATGACCTTCGGACCACGATTTTTCGGGAACAATAATTTCAATTATCGCAATGCCCAATGATAATTGAAATCCCTCTCGTTTTCCATTAAACACCAAGACAATGTGAATGTTACCTTGTCCGAAGTTTTCCCCACACGATGTTGAACAACGGCATGTTGTATTTGTTTGTCTTGTAGGTGCAGTCCATCATAAGAACATCACAACACGTATGAGCCAATTGTGAAAGCAAAGGATGCGAAATGAATATTTGAAGCGGCTTCTCGTCCGGACCTCTTTTAATGATACGCGTGTAGTTGTGATCCCAAACTATCTTCTCAAATTCTTGCATAACACTCCTCCCTTCCCATTCCAACCTTTTAATGGTTGCTTGTGCGCTATAAATTTTAGTGAGTGAAGAAACGTTCGTCTTATCCTTTTCCTTGAAGGTTCTGATAATCACTCTTGGTTTGATACATGCTTTAGTCATCATCTTGATATCCTCGAATTGATCAGGTTTTAGCTTCGCAACTAGGGAGTGACCTTCAAAATCTTTCGGATCGGGGTAGTTGTGACGGCCAAACCACACCTTACATTCCCATTCTTTTTATTCTTCTTTTTCTCCTCTTAGATAGAATACAAGCTTAAAGGAGCACTCATCCTTCCTCGTAATTGTATTGTATACCCTCTTAGTCTTCTTTTCATATACATAACCCTTTCTCTTATGGCTATTTTTCTCATTGTATTTTCCACTTCTCTCGCAAACCATCTCAAAACGAACATTTGAACGTTGGCTATTCCTCACTAAGACACACATGTTCTTAAGAGCCGTCACTTTTGCCCAAGCAATTGCTTTATTTTCATATTTTATTCCCTACATAAGGACAACAATAGGAGATTAAAAGCAAATCCCAACATAAAATTGTAAAAACTAGGTGAAATTATTGTTTGGTAACATACCCGAGGAATTTTATAGTATTTCGACGTATCCCGATGGATCGGTTTGGAGATTGGTTGATCGTTGAATGTCACAATCTAAGGAATGAATAAAAATAAAATTGGATTATTTCAAAACCGGCATTGTCTATAAGAAAACTAAACTGCCGGGATTAATAAATAACTTATATAATTTTTAATAATAAATACATAATATTTAAGTACTTTTTTGAAATCAATAAATGTTAAAAATATTAAAATAATATAATTATCAATTTCTTTCTTAATCATGCCAAATTTTGGAAGGATAGAATTAGTTTTCTAGGTAGTTTGAAATTTGAATTCTAGGGAATTATCCTTCCATGCCAAACGTAGCCTTAGGGAGTTTCTTTGAATACCAATACCTTGAAAAATAGACATCATAAGCCCTGCTCATAACCAGCTTAATAGTAAAATCACCTTGGATGGGGCTTTGAACAAGATAACTGTGAAGAACAAGTACCCAATTCCGCTAGTGGCAGACTTGTTTGATCGTTTAGCCAAGGCCAAATACTTCACCAAGTTGGATTTGCGCTCAGGTTATTACCAAGTGCGCATAGCAGAAGGAGATGAACCAAAGACTGCAATGGTAACAAGGTATGGCTCGTTTGAGTACCGTGTGATGCCATTCGGCTTGACGAATGCTCCAGCAACATTTTGCAACCTGATGAATGATGTGTTCGCCGAGTATATTGACCGCTTTGTAGTGGTATACTTGGATGACATAGTCATATACAGTGAGACTTTGGAAGAGCATGCGATGCACCTTCTCAAATTGTTTACAAAGCTTAGAGAAGCAAGTTTGTATGTGAAGAAGGAAAAGTGTGAGTTTGCCCAGACCACGATTACTTTCCTTAGCCATGTGATATTGCAAGGGTGCGTACATATGGATCAGAAAAAGCTAGAGGCCATTATGAATTGGCCAGAACCTAAGAAGCTTGGAGAGCTTCGTTCTTTCTTGGGTTTAACTAACTATTACCGGCGTTTCATAGTTGGCTATTCAAAGAAAGTCTCCCCTTTGACATATTTGTTGAGGAATGACAAATCATGGGCATGGACTGACGAGTGTCAGCGGTCATTTGATGCATTAAAGGAAGCGGTCTCGACAGAACCAGTTCTTCGCTTGCCTAGCTTTGACTTACCATTTGAAGTGCACACGGATGCTTCAGACAGGGCTCTAGGGGGAGTCTTTATGCAAGATGGCCATCCAGTGGCTTACGAGAGTCGTAAGCTTAACGATGCTGAAGGAAGATACATTGTGCATGATAAAGAGATGTTGGCAGTAATACATTTCCTAAGAACGTGGCTCCATTATTTGTTGGGAACTTATTTCATCATAAGGACAGATAATGTGGCCATTACGTTCTTTTCCAGCCAGAAGAAACTTTCGCCAAAACAAGCAAGGTGGCTTGACTTTTTGAGCGAGTTCGAATACAAATTCGAGCATAAGCCAGGAAGGCTTAATTCTGTGCCAGATGCGTTAAGCATAAAAGTGGTAGCAGGATATGTGACAGCACTGACCATGATTGAGATAGAGTTGTTGTCTCGAATCAAAGAAGAGACGAAGAATGATCAGGCATGTGTGTGCCTGACTAATCAGATCTGTGATGGGATCATTTGTCGATATTGGCTAGATGATGGGGTCATTTATGCCAAGGGAGGAAAAATTTATGTACCTAATTCAGGTGGAATGAGAAGGGAACTCTTGCGAGAGACGCATGATTCAATTTGGGCAGGTCATCCAGGCATGGAACGAACTCACACTTTGATAACACGTTCTTATTACTGGCCTAAGATGGAAGAAGATGTTGAATTGTATGTGAATACATGCTTGGTGTGTCAATTGGATAAGACGGAAAGGAGAAATGTGGAAGGATTGCTACAGCCTTTGCCGATTCCGGACAAGCCATGGAAGTGCTTGTCGATGGACTTTATTAACGGGATGCCAAAGGTGCAAGGCTTTAGCTCGATAATGGTCGTCGTTGATCGCTTTTCGAATTATGCTACATTCATTCCATGTCCCTATTATTGCAATACAGACGTCACAGCGGACCTGTTCTTTATGAATGTAGTGAAGTATTGGGGACTTCCTCGAGATATTATGAGTGATAGAGACTCACGGTTTACATACAGGTTTTGGACTGCCCTGTTTGGAATGCTTGGTTCCGAACTAAAGTTTTCTACTAGCAATCACCCCCAAACCTATGGTCCGACGGAGAGGATAACTGCATTTCTAGAAGAGTACTTGCGTCATTATGTGACAGCAGGTCAGGAAAATTGGGTGGCGTTGATGGACACGGCCCAATTTTGTTACAATTTGCACAAGAGTTAATCAACAGAGTTGAGTCCTTTTGAGTTGGCTACGGGACAACAACCATTAACCCCTCATGAGGTTCCAAGGGCTAAGAAGCAAGTCTCATGTCCAGCAGATTATTGTTATGCAAGTTCAAAGACGGAGATGACTGAGCCAGCGCGTGATAGTTTGGCTAAAGCGCAAAGATGAATGAAAAAGTATGCTGATTTGCATCGCAGAGATGTAGAGTTTGAGGTGGGAGATATGGTGCTGTTAAAGCTAATGCCCCAAATTTGGAAGAATATTTTTAGAAAGACGGTGCATATAGGCCTAATTCCAAGATATGATGGTCCTTTTAAAGTGGTGAAAAGAATTGGTAAGGTAGCTTACAGACTGGAGTTGCCGGAACGGTTGAAAGTGCACCCCTCTTTTCATGTCAGCTTTCTAAAGAAATATCATCCTGATTTGCTGGA
The DNA here is from genome assembly GCA_023529315.1 of Papaver bracteatum. Classification (NCBI taxonomy): domain Eukaryota; kingdom Viridiplantae; phylum Streptophyta; class Magnoliopsida; order Ranunculales; family Papaveraceae; genus Papaver; species Papaver bracteatum. The sequence continues at coordinate 2,063,764 of JAJJWX010002427.1, read as the reverse complement.
CACTTCGAGACGACAAGCGAACCGTGTACCACCAGTAATCAGATCACAATTCGACAAGCAAGTTGAGGCAATACTTGATGATCGAGTTAGGGGTCAAAGTAAGAAGAATAGGAGAAATCATTTTATAATTAAGTGGCAAGGGTTGCCAGACTCCGAAGCTTCTTGGGAGAAGGATACTACATTGTGGCAATTTGAAGAACAAATTCAGGCTTACCTACAGCAAAAAGAATCGACGAGGGCGTCGAGTTCAGCTGGTGGGGGAGGTCTATAACGGTGTTGTCAAGTGGCCAAGTGATGATGCATAATGATGATGCATCACCAGTGGCTTGGCCAAGGTATCAAAGGTGCAAGTACACCGCCGTAATGGCGCAACAAGGCCATAATAGAGGTATTCAGTACAAGTACAAATCTGAGTTACAGCAAGAGAAAGGTATGTGCTAAACAGGGTTTGGACATAGCCAAGGATGCGAGATTAGCATCACGAGATTCCTAAAGAGTTTGGCATGGTACCTATATGCAAGGGGCGTGCAGGCACACAAGCAAGACTTGTATTTAGCACACTTGTATCATTGTAAGAATGATACACAGCCGTGATGGCGCAATATTTGGCTGGAAAATGCATAATCTGGCAACAAGGCAAGATGACATGTGCAGGGCACATGGCCTTGACGGTTTAGAGTTGGTTACATGAGAGTGGGTTTACTTTATTCTTTCTAACTGTTAGGAAGGTCCCGTTTGGCTAGTAAAACGGTTTGGAAAAGGTTGGCATAGTTAGCTAACTGCCACATGTAAAGTAAATCTGTAACCGCCTGGCGGTTACTTGTACATAGCTTTTGTAAGGCTATAAAAGCCTGATCTTGTGAAGGGATTGGGTAATCCGGAACAAGAAGAGTTTGTAACCCTAAGTGTGAAATAAATAAAAGGCTAAGGCCTAATTTAAAGAAAAGTTCTGTTGGTGCATATTCCCCTTTGGTTTTGGCTTATTGTTTATGCATCAAGCGGAGTGTGTGCATGTGATTAAGAACTTGGAAGATTGGTGAACAGAACTTCTATTTAATATGGGATAAATAAAGATTTAGTCAAGAAGTTGAAGTATTGGCTAAGTGCGAGTTGGCTGAAATTGTGCTGTGGAGCATAGTTGCCATTGTCAAGTTGGTTGTAGCATAGGAGTGTTGCGGACCTGTGACAATTCGGGTATCAAATCCCTGGTTAAGAGTCTCTCTTTTTATGTTGGATATAAGGCTGATTGAGTTCGCTGATTTCCTATAGTTTGCTAAGAATTACATTTAAAGTGAAGGATCCACACTGAGAGTGTAATGCATGGGGAATCCAAGTAGAAGATCAAATCATAAGATCACATTGAGGGTATGTGAAACCTTAATTCCAGAATCTACAAATGATAATCATGCACGAAGGATGTCCTTAAAACAACTCGATGAGGGTGAAACAAGTTGTTTTACATATCAGAACTGCACCAAGGGTACCGGAGACGCTGCAAGTGCTGATGAGAAACATCACGATGCTGGGAGGGCTCAGCATGACGAAGGCATGGGCCAACGTCCATACATCAGTCGTTTGCTAGGGAGCAAAGCACACAGTAAGAAGAAAATATCTTCTGGACTGATGTACGTTGATGTGAAGATCAACGAAAAATGGGTTTTAGCGATGGATGATACTTGTGCTAAAAAGACCTTTATTCATCCAGACGTTGCCATGGCATTGAACTTAACAGTTACTAGCGAGGCTAGCACCATCAAAACTGTTAACGCAGAACCACAAGCCAGTCGAGGGAAAGTTCGCAATGCAGATATGCAAGTTGGAGAATGGAAAGGAAAACTAGATTTGCTAGTTATGGTCATGGATGATTATGACCTGATTTTGGGCATAGATTTCTTTTGCGCGGCGAAGGCATCGCCATTACCTCATAAGAATGGGATATTGATACAGCACAATCAATACCCATGTTTTTTATCTATGGTGAGGCAAAGTGAACCAGACGAGATACATAAGCCATATATGTCTGCGATTCAGGTGAAAGAAGGGATGCGCCAAGGATTGGCTACTTTCCTAGGAGTGTTGGTTGAGATCAAACCAGGAAAGGTAGTAGAAGTTGAGGATGGAATAGATGAGGTCTTAGATGATTTTGCAGACACGATGCCTGCAGAACTTCCTAAGACGCTACCACCACGGCGTAGGATCGATCATATGATTGAGTTGGTGCCAGGGGCGAGGCCGCCTGCACAAGCACCTTATCGTATGTCACCGTTAGAACTTGAGGAGATGCGTAAGAAGATTTCTGAATTGCTGAAGGCGGGGTACATACAACCGTGTAAAGCTCTATTTGGTGCTCCGGTTCTCTTCCAAAATAAGCAAGATGGCTCGCTTCGTATGTGTGTTGATTATAGGGCTTTGAACAAGCTAAATGTGAAGAACAAGTACCCAATTCCGCTAGTGGCAGACTTGTTTGATCGTTTATCCAAGGCCAAATACTTCACCAAGTTGGATTTGCGCTCAGGTTATTACCAAGTGCGCATAGCAGAAGGAGATGAACCAAAGACTGCAATGGTAACAAGGTATGGCTCGTTTGAGTACCGTGTGATGCCATTCGGCTTGACGAATGCTCCAGCAATATTTTGCAACCTGGTGAATGATGTGTTCGCCGAGTATATTGACCACTTTTTAGTAGTATACTTGGATGACATAGTCATATACAGTGAGACTTTGGAAGAGAATGTGATGCAACTTCGCAAAGTGTTTGCAAAGCTTAGAGAAGCAAGTTTGTATGTGAAGAAGGAAAAATGTGAGTTTTCCCAGACCACGATTACTTTCCTTGGCCATGTTATATCGCAAGGGTGCGTACATATGGACCAGAAATAGGTAGAGGCCATTATGGATTGGCCAGAACCTAAGAAGCTTGGAGAGCTTCGTTATTTCTTGGGTTTAGCTAACTATTATCGGCATTTCATAGTTGGCTATTCAAAGAAAGTCGTCCCTTTGACAGATTTGTTGAGGAATGACAAATCATGGGCATGGACTGACGAGTGTCAGCGGTCATTCGATGCATTAAAGGAAGCGGTCTCGACAGAACCATTTCTTCGCTTTCCTAGCTTCGACTTACCATTTGAAGTGCACACGGATGCTTCAGACAGGGCTCTAGGGGGAGTCTTGATGCAAGATGGACATCCAGTGGCTTACGAGAGTCGTAAGCTTAATGATGCTGAAGGAAGATACACTGTGCATGATAAAGAGATGTTGGCAGTAATACATTTCCTAAGAACGTGGCGCCATTATTTGTTGGGAACTTATTTCATCATAAGGACGGATAATGTGGCCATTATGTTCTTTTCCAGCCAGAAGAAACTTTCGCCAAAACAAGCAAGGTGGCTTGACTTTTTGAGCGAGTTCGAATACAAATTCGAGCATAAGCTAGGAAGGATTAATTCTATGCCAGATGGGTTAAGAAGAAAAGTGGTAGAATATGTGACAGCACTGACCACGATTGAGACAGAGTTGTTGTCTCGAATCAAAGAAGAGAAGAAGAATGATCAGGCATGTGTGTGCCTGAATAATCAGACCTGTGATGGGATCGTTCGCCGATATTGGCTAGATGATGGGGTCATTTATGCCAAGGGAGGAAAAATATATGTACCTAATTCAGGTGGACTGAGAAGGGAACTCTTGCGAGAGACGCATGATTCAATTTGGGCTGGTCATCCAGGCATGGAACGACTCACGCTTTGATAGCTCGTTCTTATTAATGGCCTAAGATGGAAGAAGATGTTGAATTGTATGTGAAGACATGCTTGGTGTGTCAATTGGATAAGATGGAAAGGAGAAATGTGGCAGGATTGCTACAGCCTTTGATGATTCCAGACAAGCCATGGCAGTGCTTGTCGATGGAATTTATTAAAGGGCTGCCAAAGGTGCAAGGCTTTAGCTCGATAATGGTCGTCGTTGATCGATTTTCGAAGTATGCTACATTTATTCCCTGTCCCCATTATTGCAATGCAGACGTCGCAGCGGATATGTTCTTCAAGAATGTAGTGAAGTATTGGGGACTTCCTCGAGATATTGTGAGTGATAGAGACTCACGGTTTGCAGGCAGGTTTTGGACTGCCCAGTTTAGAATACTTGGTTCCGAACTAAAGTTTTCTACTAGCAATCACCCCCCAACTGATGGTCAGACGAAGAGGATAAATGCATTGCTAGAAGATTACTTGCGTCATTGTGTGACAGCAGGTCAGGAAAATTGGGTGGCGTTGATGGACACGGCCCAATTTTGTTACAATTTGCACAAGAGTTCATCAACAGAGTTGAGTCCTTTTGAGTTGGCTACGGGACATCAACCATTAACCCCTTATGAGGTGCCAATGGCTAAGAAGCAAGGCTCCTGTCCAGCAGCTTATCGTTATGCAAGGTCAAAGACGGAGATGACTGAGCAAGCGCGTGATAGTTTGGCTAAAGCGCAAAGACGAATGAAAAAGTATGTTGATTTGCATCGCAGAGATGTAGAGTTTGAGGTGGGAGATATGGTGTTGTTAAAGCTAACGCCCCAAATTTGGAAGAAGATTTCTAGCAAGACGGTGCATAGAGGCCTAATTCCAAGATATGATGGTCCTTTTAAAGTGGTGAAAAGAATTGGTAAGGTGGCTTAAAGACTGGAGTTGCCGGAACGGTTGAAAGTGCACCCCTCTTTTCATATCATCTTTCTAAAGAAATATCATCCTGATTTGATGGACACTTCGAGATGACAAGCGAAGCGTGCACCACCAGTAATCAGATCGCAATTCGATAAGCAAGTTGAGGCAATATTTGATGATCGAGTTATGGGGCAAAGTAAGAAGAATATGAGAACTTATTTTCTAATTAAGTGGCAAGGGTTGCCAGACTCCGAAGCTTCTTGGGAGAAGGATACTATATTGTGGTAATTTGAAGAACAAATTCAGGCTTAGCTACAGCAAAAATAATCGACGAGGGCGTCGAGTTCAGCTGGTGGGGGAGGTCTATAACGGTGTTGTCAAGTGGCCCAGTGATGATGCATCACCAGTGGCTTGGCCAAGGTATCAGAGGTGCAAGTACATCGCCGTAATGGCGCAACAAGGCCATAATAGCGGTATTCAGTACAAGTACAAATCTGAGTTACAACAATAGAATGGTATGTGCCAAACAGGGTTTGGACATAGCCAAGGATGCGAGATTAGCATCACGAGATGCCAAAAGAGTTTGGCATGGTACCTGTATGCAAGGGGCGTGGAGGCACGCAAGCAATACTTGCATTTAGCACACTTGTATCATTGGAAGAATGATACACAGCCGTGATGGCGCAATATTTGGCTGGCAAATGCGTAATCTGGAAACAAGGCAAGATTACATGTGCAGGGCACATGGCCTTGACGGTTTAGAGTTGGTTACACGAGAGTGGGTTTACTTTATGCTTTCTAACTGTTAGGAAGGTCCCGTTTGGCTAGTAGAACGGTTTGGAAAAGGTTGGCATAGTTAGCTAACTGCCACATGTAAAGTAAATCTGTAACCGCCTGGCGGTTACTTGTACATAGCTTTTTTAAAGCTATAAAAGCCTGATCTTGTGAAGGGATTGGGTAATCCGGAACAAGAAGAGTTTGTAACCCTAAGTGTGCAATAAATAAAAGGCTAAGGCCTGATTTAAAGAAAAGTTCTGTTGGTGCATATTCGCCTTTGGTTTTGGCTTATTGTTTATGCATCAAGCGAAGTGTGTGCATGTGATTAAGAACTTGGAAGATTGGTGAACAGAACCTCTATTTAGTATGGGATAAATAGAGATTTAGTCAAGAAGTTGAAGTATTGGCTAAGTGCGAGTTGGCTGAAATTGTGCTGTGGAGCATAGTTGGCATTGTCAAGTTGGTTGTAGCATAGGAGTGTTGCGGACCTGTGACAGCGTGGAAGATGCAATCCATATTCCACCATAATGCCTCTTCCTATGCATATGCCAAACTCATGTATTTTGCATATATGCACCCACTATGGGTATGCCAAACTGCCAAACTCATATGCCAATATGTTATTTCTGGCATATTGGCATACACGACAGAGTTTCCAGCGAGCGATAGAGTCTTTGTCGCTCGATGGTCAGCATATCGCTCGATGGTCTCCCTGTCGCCAGCGACGGTCAAGCTATCGCTCGCTGTTATGATAATCGCTTTGCATATCTTCATCTAACGGCTACAATTTCCCCACCCTATAAATACTTGATTTTAATCTCATTTCAACTCACACCAGAAATTCTTAATCTCTCAAGAATTTCTCAATCTCCAATCCTTAGAGAGCATGGCTGATAATATGAATCAATTTGAGTGCATGGAAAACCAATGTAGTATCCAAAATCGAAGAGCAGCTTGTCGTGCAATTGTAGACAGTGAAATTAGGAGAAGTCAAATTAGGAGACGTCAATTGAGGAAAAACCGAAAATGGGTTAATGCGGAAGATGAATGTATTTGCAGGAATTATGTTGATATTACAACGGAGCCAATATTTAATCCCGAACTATCGTGGGATATGATATTTGTTAAATTTCAAGAACAAACAATGAACCTACGCGGTCGTAGTGTTTCATATTTGGTTATGCGCTTCGAAATAATTAGGAAGGAAGTTACTAGGTATGTTGTTTTACTTCAGCGAGAAGGTCCAACCTTGAGAAGTGGTGAAACCACGATGGAATTTCAGGAAAGGTGTCGTGTGGAATATCGTCGCATCTACGAGAAAAACTTTAATTTTGAAAGTTGTTTCGAGATTTTAAAATATTGTTCAGGATATTGTCCAACATTTATGTTGTAATTTCTCAATTGTCCACTTTTAAAGTTTTAATATTTGTAATGTTTTAATAGTTATAATGTTTAACAATATAACTAATATTAATTTTCAACAATATTCGTCAAATTTTTAAATTCAAACTTCTCAAAAATAAAAACTTCAATATAATTAATAGTCATTTTACAAGACATAAAACTAGAAAATAATAATTTAAAAAATAAAAATAACTAGAATTTAAAAATAAAAATATGGGACAATGTTCTTCATCTTGTTCATCTTCTTCATTTGACCAAACTTCCAATCAATGCGCTCATGAACGGAGTCTCCTTTGTTTATCTTCTTCTTTGGCATCAAATTTGTTTTTCCTTGATTTTCCTTGCCTTTAACCTTTCTTTGCCTTCTCTTAGTTGCGGTTTTGACTTGGTTGATATCCAACATTTGGAGACTTCTTTGCTTTTTACTTATTTCTTTAAATCTATCACATATCTTCTCAACGACACTTTCAAGCACTACTCCCGAAAAATCAAGTTGCGTTGCCGAATCAAGTTGGCTTGATTCTGAAATTTGGAGAAAATAGGAGAAAAGAGAAATAGATTGAGAAGAAGAGAAATTTTTTTGTGTAAAAAATTTGGGGTAAATTTTGAGTTTGAAAGTTACATATTTATAGCGATGAAGAACTAGCCGTTGGCGCTAGAGTGAATATCGTCAGCGATATAAAATCTCTATCGCTGGCGATATTGACAATATCGCTCGCTAGGGATTCGATCGCTCAGAGATTTTCCAATAATGGCACAAATAGTTTAGCATGCCACCTGACATGGGAAGAGGCCTCAGACTTGCTATTATAATACAAGAGATACAATGATAATACCATAGAGAATATAAAAAAAGAGTAGGACCCAGATGGTAACATCGATAAGGACATCTTGTCTGACATATAAAATAGGATTGAGGATATTATTGGAGCACTATTGATGAGTCACGGTAGAGAACGAGATAAGCTTGCCACCTGCCCCATCCTCCTCCTGCATGCACTCTTGTAGTCTGTATCTATTCCTTCTCATTTTCTCGTGATATCTTAGAAACTTTCATCTTGCATACAAAAACAATAGTGATAAATTAAACCGAGAAATGAAATTCGATAGAAAAGACAATAACAAGACTGTCTTTGTCAAGTAGCAAAACGACAAAAGAGTTCGAGATTTATGCACAAGAAAACCGGATACCGCGAATGGTTTCATTAAACAAAACAGCCTACTAAAATATCTACCTTCTACTCCCCCACTTCCCTCACTATAAATAACGAACCCTTCCACCCATCTTCAAATCATATCAATCAACGCAAGTCTAACTCAAGCAAACAACATTGTTAACAATAATCTATCACACATCAACAGTTCTCAAACAAAGTTTGATAAAGATGAGTTATCTTGGAAGAATTTGGATGGCAACAAGTGTAGCAGTAGTACAAGGTCACACAGATCAAGGATTGAAATGGAACACTGGTCTTAAATTCAGCAAGAACTTAAATTTCCGACCATTAGCCGGCATCATCGGTTCTGATTCTGGAGATGTTATCCCAAATAGCTTTGGTGGAGATCGTGATGAGAGAAAACAGGCTGATGAGTCTGTTCAAAAAGCTATGTTTATAACTTGCTGGGGCCAGAACTAAAAAAAATTCTGCTGGAAATTCCTAGTAATGGGAAAAAGCAAATGAAAATTTGAAGATTCCGGCGAAAATGAGTTGCCGAGATATTAAAAAATCCTTGTCTTTCGTGGCGTTGGCGAAGAATAAAAGCTTAGGCGTGGCGAATGAAATGGTGATACTGAACCTGATCTACTCTCTGTTGAGAAGAAAACAGAGGAGTTTCAACTGAGAGGGAGAAGAACTATATGAAAATATGTATATAGAAACGTGTATTGGCGGATGATCCATGGAATTTTCTTTCCCTGTTTTGTAAATTTCGTATGCAGCAAAAGAAAGAAAATAAATTCCTAGTCTCCAATTTCATGATTCTGTTCTCCGTTTATTCTACCTTTCAGTAGTGTTTATAGCATACTGCATATATCAAATAACCGATGAAAAGCCATCTATCCTGGGCAATTAGCATACTGCTTACCAGTAGGAGCGATTAGTAACTCAAAAAATCAAAACGCCGGATCTTACTGCAGGACACACAAACTTGCCTATCAATTCACCTCCACCAAAAACAGGTGTGCCCTGTGCGAGGGGAAGGGGATTGAACTGTTGCGAAAGGGTTTTTGCTTTTATCAGTGCCCATTGCCAAAGGCCTTTTTCGTTTGTTTTCTTTTTAAATTTTGATTTTGGTTGGACAACTTCCTCATTATGAGAAATGCATTAAACATAATTAGCCAGCATAAAAGTGCCAATTGTCCACATCGATTCATACTTTACTGGATGTTGCCATGTTCAACTCAAAGTTCATACCAACTACGAATAGTTTAATTGGCTTGGGGGTTGGTTGGATTGGATCATACCTGTAACACATAATATCAGGAAATTCTAGCCTATGAAAAGACAAATCGGGTTTAGCATTTAAACGTCTCCATCCTCTTGCTAACTGAGCTTTCTACATTGAGATGGTCTTTCGAAAGGAAACTGCGTAGTATTGTGTGCTTCTCTATGTGGGTATAAAGCTGATTCTATACAAGAGGTGGTAGAATCGAAGATTATACAAACCTAGTTGCATTTACTTTTTCTTTTATCAAAACTTTTATGCAGAACTTATTGTTTATTCTTTATTAATGATGTAATGCCAAGAAATTGGGTTCGAAAGAATACAAAGAGAAAGATTAAATTTATCAAGGTTAAATTAATCGAAGGGATAATTATTGATGTTTAATTAACAATACTTAAAATCCGAGCAGGTCAGATTTGATTCTCTAAACACTGTTCTGGTGTGGTCCTCAAGACTATGACATTTATTGACACTCCGCGGTCCATTGGTCTTACCAATCAAAACCTGCAACCAGAATCCCCTATTATTTGCTTCTAGTACTTTATAGTTTATACCTGATCTTTCTTCATTATCCTAACCGTTTATCCAAAAGAGTTATCCTAATTTTTCTTTATTATTTTTCTTCCATAATTTTCGAGTTTAATTTGAGTTGATGCAATAGAGATTTTAGTTTAAGCCTGTTAGTCAGATAGCTGACTGATTTAACCTTAGCCGACTCTCTTGTCTGACTGAGTTGAATAGTGTTGACTCAGTGAGTTCCATATCTTGACCTGAGTTGGACTGTTGACCAATTCCAGTTTGACTCGTTGACCACTTGACCTTTGATCATGGACTTTGACTTGACGTGGACCATTAATTGACTTCTTTGACCGTTAGTTGATTCAGATGGATTGGACCTTAGTTTAACGGGCTGGTTTAGTGTACTTGGGCTTAGACCCATTAAATAGATTTGTATGATTCTTGTATGAGCCATGTTGGTTAGTTTCTTAGAGTTCTTGTGTGATTAACAATTAGTCATTATTAACAACGATCGATTCAAAAGATGAACCAGTAAATCGTGGATCTCGAGGTAGGCGTGGTTTGTCATCAAAAGAGATGGGAATTTATATTTAACTCTTTTGTGATCATTGTTGTTTTATTTTACAAAAGTTTATGTTTAACAAATTCATGCATTGTCTGATTGTGTATTCCATGCATTGTTTTATTTAAAATTCCGAAAGTACTGTTGTTTCTTTTAATCTTTCCATTTCTTATAAAGGAATTGTAATGCTTTGTTTGTCTTTCTGAATGTTTGGGAAATAAGAATTTCCATTTGAATGCTTGGGAATTAAGAATTCCCTTTTGTGGTATATAGGATACTGCTCTTAATTTATACCTACTTACTTTCAGCTTTTATGCACTATGGCTAGGGCGATACACCGTAATATTACCTAATGAGTGTGGTTAGCACAAATATTATACATTGTTTGAAGAAGGAGTTAGTTTCATATAGATGATTGTTTATTTCTATGAATTGGTTGTCTTTTAATGTTTAGGAAAAACATGTATTTTTTTCCAAATCATTTTAGTGATTACTTGAAAGTTAGATGTTATTTCCACTGGGAACCCCTTTTAGGGATGATGTGCTCACCCATTCCCACTTTCAGTTTCAGAGGAAGATCAGAGTTGCGCAGCGAAAGCTTCGAGGAGTTAATTCCGTTAGTTGGTTAACTTCGGCTATGTTTATTATGTTGTATTTTCTATTGTAAACCAAATCACTATTGTATGCGTATGATTTGAGAGGAGTTCTTGTATATATAAATATTTCAGAGCGTGGCTAGTTTTTGGGTTAAGTTTTCTAGCAGATTTCTTAATTGAATTCTTAAGTTTATGATTTAGATTCTTAGTGCCTATTTATTTAGTTAATCTCTTGGATTAGTCAGCTGCTAGCTTTGGGGGCGCTACAATTATATTTCTCACTTGTAGGATCAAGAGCTTTGTAAGTCTCTTCCATGTCATTTGGTTTTACGTAATCTCATAAAATGTAAATCACATTGCACGCCTATTGTGTCAATATGCAATATGTCATGATCAAACACGAGGGTGTATCTATCTGCCACCTCTTCTATTTAATTTGAATGAGGTAGTCGAATAAATAAATTTAGGGGTCTTCAAATCCCCTCCCTCCCTCCTTCTTTTAATTTTTTTTTAACTTTCTACCATTACCCATTTCACACGACTTCTACACTGGGTTTTCGATTACGATGATTTTTTTTAAATAAATAAAACAGGAATAAGCCTGAACAAATATAAGAACACGATACTAAAATAATTTCCAAACATAAGTACAATCTCGTAATCAAAATCACAACGAACCAGAATTTCATGGCTGAAATCCTAAAACCAGAATTCAATAATAGTGACTGGGTTATCCCACAATGATACTAATACTAACAACGATAGTAATATTTCTTGTACAATTATTGAATGATCTTGGATCGTTAAAACATGATGCACAATTTGGTAGAATTGTTTTCAAAACAGTCTGATAAACCTTTCTCCAAAAAAAGGTATGCCAAAAGGATAAAACCGATCCACCTCTTTCATAGCTTGTCGAAAAATTCATAAGAACTTTCTACCTCGCCGGGAAAATATTGATCGGAATTGAGATAACAATTCTGCCAAAGAAGATCATTACCATTATTGAGTCATAAAATCATAAAATCTAAAACAACAACCCATAAGATTAAAATTAAAAGAAAGATCACAGGATTCAAAGATTCATTAACATTAGTTGGTAGATAAGGTCTCCTATTACAAAGAGTTCATATACCAGTCGGAGATAACATACATTGATTCCAAAATCGTTGTCTTTTCTTGATGATTAAACAGGATGTTGAGTTTCTTCAAAATCTTGCACCTACCAGAGAAACTTGCCTTGAAGAAACTGGTCGTTGAAATAACACTTATGTCAATCCTACACCATTAAAAAGTAACAAAGTAAAGAAAACTATACAAGAGTTACAATACAAAAACTAAAGATACAACAACACATCTAACATAAGTAAAACTGAAATATAATCTAAAGCAAATACAAAAGAGCCATTCTTCCTCGAGTTCCCGGAGATGAAACTATTGCTAAGACCTGGTTGGAGATCAGCACTGTTGTAGTTGCAACAAAACTCACATTACACCCCAAAGATTGATCATAAATCTATAAAATTGAGTATAAAGCAAGAATTCAAGTTATGTGGTTAAGATGTATGAGTAAGTAAACAAAATATAAATACACAGGCGATATACGCGGTTTGGTGTTAAAACCTACATCCACGGGAGTGATTTCACTATAGATGGAAGATGATTACAAGCTCTCAGTATGATTAAAGAATACTCTTTGTAGCTCTCTATCTTCGTATGCTAACAGTGACGGAGCCAAGGCTTAATGTTCCCGGGGTCAATATCAGCGAAACCTAAATTTTCAATTTCCTCCTACCTATTTTGCCTCAAAAAATGGTTGAATTTACAAGAAAACCAAGCTTATTTACACTAAAGTTTGAAAACAAGTGGGGTTCGTAGACCCCATTTTTCTCTGTGTGCCTCCGTCGCTGTATGCTAATGAACCCTAAAAAAACTTATACTATATACAATTCCTTTGTAAGAAAAATTCGCCAGTGGAGGACAACTCATTTCCTTGCTGGCATGCTCGAAGAGGTTTCTACTGTAGCTGGCTTACAGAAGGGATCAACTTCACTGACGATTGTCTTCGCTAGTCAATGCGTCCATACTCAATCGCTGAAGCCGGCACTATCATTCTGTATCACGTCGTGTAGTCTTTCACTACCTGTTTAATCGGACTACAAACTGACAAAATTACCGCTCTGATACCCCATTTCAAACGTAGGCGTGGATCTCTGTTAGTGCTTTCCACGTGTATTAAACTCACGAGATAGGTAGAAATATCGAAAGCGGGAAAAGCATTGCTAAAGGAGGTGTTCAACACATGTCACAAACTTAACTATCTCATATTTGTGCTTTACGAGGTTTCCACGTGGGTACCTGATTATCTACCCACATAACTGTAATCAATTTGTATCGCAAAGATCTTCCGGTCATCAAATAAAGAAATATACTTATACCAAAGAATCAAAAGATCCACCAAAAAACTTGAAAAAGCAGAGAATCAAAAACGGAAAAACCCAAACAAAGACTATAACTATCAAGTAGATGGAAACGAGAGAGACGAGGAGAGACAAGGTGTTGCAGACCGGAATATTTTTCCTCTAGCACCATGTTCGACAGGCTAAAACTCCGTGATGCACCACTCATCTGCATAACTAGGTTGTAAATTTTCGCTTCTCACCGGGCCAATGCACGACAAGTTTCCTTGTTAAGCATGCTTTACGAACATAATTTCTTCATACACAATTTCATACCATTCCAACTTACCCTTGCTCTGCTAGATCGTAATTGGCAATGGCAGTGCACATGGCATGCACTTCTGCCCTGCAAGTACTGTCCAGGCTTTGATCAATCCTTAGACTAGCACACGTGTCACTTACCAAATCTGGCATATTAGGCATCCAAATCTGGCATTTACCAAACATAACAGGGTTCGGTTTATAACCATACCTGGCATCAAGCGAAGTTTAAAACTGCGCTTCGCACCAGATATAGTTGCAAACAGGCGTAGTTCAAATGTACATTTAGTCAGTAAATTTTGAATTTGCTTCGTGGGAGATGTTATTTTAATTAACATTTCTTTGTGTGTGTGGGTGGGGGTACGTTAAGCGTGTACATCTAACGACAAATGCAAGTTTACAATCCATTCCATTTTACTTAAAAATCGCAAGTTTTCCGACCGTTTGATCTCATTCCAACGACGCTCTTTTAACAACCTATAGAAAACCTTAAACTCTTCCAATCACTTGCCATTTCAACTAGAAGCACATACAAAATAAAACATCGCCAGGAAAGGGGAGATCTCTCGATATATCTTTCAAAATGCACAAAATTGGTCAAAAAGACCAAAATCAACAATTCATGGGTAAAAAAGACATCTAGAATTTGATACTGTTTAAATGGACAAAAATGTAAAAATAACCAGGATGTAACAAGTTTCATCCTGCCCATTTTCAATTTTTTATTTTATTTTAAATTTATACAGGATGCATCCAGTTTCAGCCTCGCTATTTTTTAAGTTTAAGCCAGGATGAATCCAGTTTCATCCTTGTTATTTTTTTTTTGTATCAATTTCACTTATAAATTTTTTACTCGTCCATTTGAACCGTGTTTTGAAAATATTTGGTAAAATGACTCATTTTCCGTTCAAAATGCGTTAAACTAGATTTAGTTTTGTTCCCCATTGTGCGATTTTGCCGAAAGCTAAACCTAAACGGCAAAAGCAGCTTAGACATTTTGGCATATGAGATTGTCGATGCTCTATAAGAAGATTTAGTGTTCTGTCATCCGGAACATGATCAACTTATTTGAAAAGACAAATAGATTCGTGGCATCGACGATGAGTCATGCTAATTCTGTAAACCTACGTGTCTATTCTTCCTTAAAATTCCCATCGCATGCCGCTAATTATTACCGATAACGCCAGTAGCCTCGTACTATCTCCTGCAGACTGCACCCTTTCTTCTCTCATAAATGCCAAATTGTACGGTTCTCAAGTATTCCTCAATTTCCTCCATTTTCGTCAAACGCTTTAAGAAACGGGAAAATGGCCAGTACTATTTCGGGAAGAAATTGGATGGCAACTAATGTTACAGTAGTTCAAGGGCATCTTAATAATGCTAATTATAATCCTCAGCGGCCTGGTTCTGATAAGGAATTCGAATGGGACACAGTCCTTTCATCATGCGCTGATCAATTCACTGCTGCTAATATCGATACTACTATCGGTAATGATAAGAAAACAATGATTACAGCTTCCAGTGATGAAACGATGTTACAGCGAAGAAAGGACATTAAGAATGCTGTCCATGGAGCCAATAATAGAAAGAAAGCAAGTACTGACGAGTCTCTCCAGAAGGTTATGTACGCGAGCTGTTGGAGTCAGAGCTAAGCAAGTATGGAGCACCTTAATATCTTAATCGTCATTCATCAGGAGCCAATAACCAACCCATACTCGGTTAATATTGTTCATATTTTTGTACTTTTCGTTATCTTTTTCTACCTTTTCTGTTTGTTTTGCAGTTTTGCTTTGCTTGTGTTATTTTTACTATTTGTTGGTTTCTTACATATAGGACGTGGCCTTTTATTTGTTGGCGCAGTGCTTTTGTTTCGTGAAGGCACAAAGCAGTGTGACTGTAAATTGGGTTGTGAGTTTAGTTACCTATATTTGTTAGTGTTGAGATTATTAGTCCCACATTGTCTGGGCATCTAAGATCCTGCGGTTTATAATGCCTTAGGGCCTCTCCACTCATTGCCAATTGGTTTTAAGTTGGATGCCCGTATTCTAACATGGTATCAGAGCAGGCTATTTGCGACGAGTCATTTGACCGCGCCTTTACTCCGCGTCACCCGATTTAATTGTCCACGTGTTAGACCCAACGAGGCTACACGTGAGGGGGCGTGTTGAGATTATTAGTCCCACATTGTCTGGGCATCTAAGATCCATCTAAGATCCTGCGGTTTATAATGCCTTAGGGCCTCTCCACTCATTGCCAATTGATTTTAAGTTGGATGCCCGTATTCTAACAGTTAGTCGAATTGGGACTGTGGTTGTCTCAGTTATCAATTCCAAACTTGTTTTGCTTTGCTGCTATATTTGATTTTTCGTGTATTCGTTAAATTGCCCGTAACCTACGTGCATAGGTTTACAGCCCACTCCCGTCGTGTGTTCGATTCTTCTTGTTCTTTACGTGGCGTAGCCAGTGCCTATACGTGTCGCTAGCGCATTTCCTGTACGTGTTGCTCAGGATGCGCCCCAAACCAGGATTGACATGTGTAACTCAATTATTTCTAAAGCGTTAGAAAGCACGACATTTGAGCGCTGCCCATACTTGTTGCTCAGGAATCAGGATGCAACCAAACCATCTGTAACTCAATTATTTTGGAAGTACATTATTATGTCGCTCACCGGTGGAGGTAATATGGTGCTTGAAGGCCCTGAACTCCCCAATGGAGCTCCTAATTCAATCTGTATTCGAGCTTTGTTGACTTGAAGTTCATTTTCGTTTATATTTATTCTTCTTAAGAACCGGGTTGATTATGAGTATAAGCATTCATTTTCCAAATCAACGTGGATTCAGCTGGACTGGTTTCTTCGTTCGAGGGTGACTGTGAGGTGCACCGAAAAATGATTGCATCCCAAATGTGTTCGCACAATAGGGCAATATAGCACTTTTTTTTTTTTAGTGGATTAGTGATTCTTACGCCGTATCTCCTTTTTTCTTTATAAAATACCGGCTAATGTAGGGTCTGGTATATTGGGTTAGTAGTTTAGGTTTCGGTTAGAGTGGATACAAAATATTGAGTAGTATATTGTATAGGATTGTTAGTTTCGGTTTTGGTGCTTGCAAAGGAGCTGAAAACGGAGCTGTTGTCTTGTGTTGTGTTGGATTTTCTTCATCTTAATTCTTGAAGCTGCGGTGATCGTAATTTGTAAGCAACCAAAACTCCAGGTCCTCTTGTTTGTTTTCATGTTATCAGTTATCAGTTTAACTTCTATTTGTTGTTAGCTGATCAGAATGTTTGTTTGTAGCGAAAGTCCTTCTAGATCGACAATGCCACCCATATGGGTTGTAGCACACCTTCACGTGGGTCGTACAATACGTGCATGGATCTATAGCTGATACCTCATGGATTTTCGTACTTATTTTTTCACGTGACAACTGCATGGGTTCTCAAACGTGTCTCTCGGTGCTTAACCGAACAGGGATAGACAGTTGATGACTCGATTGTGGATTCAATAATTAAGGCTTTTCCTCGTAGAAATCCTAAGTATCGGCTTTTCCCACGGATTGATCCAACTCTCTAATAAACCAACAAAGACGGACAAGAGTTGTCCGTTTCCATTTCTTAAGATTAGAAAATAAAATTCCAGGTTTACTCGTCAAGGCAAGTTAGTTTCCAACCCTAGTTAAGTTAATTTGGGTATGTGAGGTTAACCCAGATCGCAAATGGATATGATTTGAGGGACAGTGTTATATCCCAATTCCCTTCTTCGTTTCGTCTCCGTATTTTAATTTGAGACAGAGCTATATCCCAATTCCCCTCCATCTTCTTCCTCTTATGTAATTTTGGAGAGATTCAACGACGGATGGATATGAATTCATCAAATGAAGAGGGTATAGGTATTTATCTATATGTAATTTTCATTTATATCAGATAGGAGATTCACTGTAATTGCAATTTTCTGTTTGCTGAAACCCTAACCCTCTTTTCTATTCTGAACCTTCTCGACCGGCAATAGCAACTCGTCCAAGCTTGTCCACAACAATGAACTCCATCTTATTTACTGGTTTGTTGATGTCGCAGTACTGCAATGATGCTGCTTCATGAACTCATGACTCTGATTTCAAAAGAAGTATTCAAACTCCTTTTGTATTACTTTGATCTCGCACCATTAAAAGTGTTTGTAACAACAACTATAAGTACATTGTTGATTAACCACGACCAACGAACTAAATCCAATGTTACAGCCATGGAAGTACATCCCAAAACAAACCAGCACCACTAATCAACTTAATATCTGACCACATGAGAACCCATTTCTCCATTGTTCTGTTAGCGTCAACATCTAACCTCAGCTCCTTCCAACAGTTCAACCAACAACTTCATAATTCTTCTTTCGGGTAATTCTGCGAGCAACTGCAGCGCAGTTTCAGTACCTCCATAGGCAGCCTTCAGCTGGTTCTATGAAGCTCCTCTTATAACTTAGTTGCACCTGCAGTTTCGAATTCACAAGAACACAAATTTCCCAAGCATACCAGGACCCTAAAACAATCAAAACTCATGCCATTCATTCTCCCAATTAACTGCAGGAGCAACAACAACTAGTATCCCTTCTCAGTCTCTCGAAAACAACCACCAAGAATTCCTTTAAATCCATTACCACAGCCACCATTGATGCTGTTAGAAAAGGACCTGAACTCCACTGGCATGCAGATAACGACAACGGTAAAAATCACCTTGTTGTAGTTAAAGAACGTATCCGCTCTCCCCCCATCTATGTTAACTGGTGACTGACCAAAGAAAATGAACGTTTCAATCTCCACCGATGCTTCTGTGGTCTACAGCTAGACACACTATCATTAGGTGTATAAGCACGTCCAAGTACCAGATTGCATAACTGATGTTAAGCCCATTTTGTTTCAGCACATAGGATCCACTGATTCCTTAGATGTTAGTGGAATGCACGCTCTTGAACAAAGGAAAACATTTGTTTGTCGTCTTTATTCTCTGGCCGCGAAATGATTTCTATGGTGGTGATATATAGAAATACCAGGCCAGCCATATTTGGTCATTTTCATTGCGAACACTATTAATTTGCCATTTATTCTCTGGGTGATCAAATTTACTTGTACTTTCTGCAAAATCACTTAAATAATATCATTAGCCAAAATATCGAGTCCTAACTAATATAAATATAGGTATAAAATGTAGCACTTACGTGGTTATCAACACCCCCACACTTATATTTTGCTAGTCCTTGAGCAAAACAAAGAATATATCCGCTCTACAGCTGGATAAATATCCGCTCTACAGCTGGATATGGAGTAATGTCTGCTAAACAGCAAGACAAGTCCACTAAACAGTGGTTTAAAGATATCTGCTAAACAGCAAGACAGATTATCGGGAGTAAAAGACCTGCTAAACAGCTGATCATATCATACTTTTTTTTTCTCGAAATTCCTAACGAAAATGCTTCTCCCCCACACTTAAACGTTACATTGTCCTCAGTGTTATTGAGTCATCCAACGTAGAATTTAAGGTGGGAAATCCTAAAATGATATGCAAAAAGTGAACAAATAAAAATAAACAAGAACATAAATATACCTACTGAAGCATATATAAAGGATCCTAAAAAAATTAACAATCTGAAAATTTGAGGATCAACCCAAAATATAATATTTACAAATGACATTTTCACAATTATATCATGACAACGTGGAGACGCTGAAACTGAAAAAGCGGGAGTCTAACAACCACACCCAATATTTCGATTAGCAATCTGTATGGAAAAATCCGAGTTACTTTCTAGAGATCAACTGGACAGTCAGACTCAATCAATAAAAAATATCTCAAGGAGTTATTATCTCAATCTCTCAATTTGATTTACTCGAGCAAATACAATCTGTGAGTCTTAACCAAAGAGAGATAACTTGGATGGTACCAAAGACCAATATCCAAGTGTCAATCAATTTAAATCAACAACCAATAAGGTCGGATATTCTAATTGATTGAACAACACACAATCTGTATTATTTCAATTATATAAAAAAATATAATGCGGAAAAGAAATAACACAGACACCAGAATTTTGTTAACGAGGAAACCACAAATGCAGAAAAACCCCGGGACCTAGTCCAGATTAAACATACACTGTATTAAGACGCTACATACACTAGCTTACTCCAAGATAACTTCGGTCTGGACTGTAGTTGAACCCCAACCAATCTCACACTGATCCAAGGTACAGTTATGCTCCTACGCCTCTGATCCCAGCAGGATAATACGCACTTGATTCCCTTAGTTGATCTCAACCACAACTAAGAGTTGCTATGACCAAAATTCGAATACTTTAATAAACAAATATGTCTCACACAGAAAAGTCTACAAGGATAGATAAATTCGTCTCCCACGAATAAACCTATGAGTTTTGTTCCGTCTTTTGATAAATCAAGGTGAACATGAACCAATTGATAAAACTAGACTTATATTCCCGAAGAACAAATTTCTCAAACTTATCAATCACCTCACAATAAACTTAATCGACGCAGCGAAGAAGATTATTGAGGAATCACAAACGATGAGACGAAGTGTTTGTGACTACTTTTATATCTTTCCTATCGAAGATAGAAATATCAAGCCAATTATTACAATTGTACTCGTACAATAGAAATAGCAAGATCAGATCACACAACTACGATAAAAGCAATATCGGTCTGGCTTCACAATCCCAATTAAGTCTTTAAGTCGTTAACCTGGTTTTAGAAGAAGAATACCAAAGGTTAAAGGAGAATCGACTCTAGCTTAGCAAACTAGTATCACACAGAATGTGTGGGGATTAGGTTTCCCAGTTGCTAGAGTTCTCCCTTATATAGTCTTTCAAATCAGGGTTTGCAATCAATGTTAGCTTAGTAACCAAGCATTCAATATTCACCGTTAGATGAAAACCTGATTAGATACAAGCTAATATTTATCAACCGCTAGATAGAAAACATAGCTTGTTATACACACATGTACTACACGTTTGTAGGCTTGTGAAAATCGTACCCAAACTTGTACACTAGTTGGTTCAACACTAGTTAACCAAATGGTTATCCAAATGATAACTTTCATATCAACCATATTCTTCTTCACCATAACTAGTCCAAATGACTCAAATGAACTAGTTAGAGAGTTATTCAATTGATTAGATCTTTATGTACTACATAAGACGCAATTGAAGCAAAAACGATGTGATTCACTCGAATCGATTCATGAACTATAGAGCCACGTTTTGCAATAGCATTCCTTAATTTATTAAGATAAGTTCACAAACATCGTTTTTAAACATAACTTACTCAAGTACGCGGACTTAAGTTCCCGGATGGAGTTCAAAAACTCCAGCGGAAATTCTCAATCGAGAACTTCCGCCAGTTCGCGTACTGGGTTCGCGGACTGAAGCTCACGCACTTCTCCGGTTTCACTTGATTAACAAAGTTCGCAAACTTCGGTTCAAGCACTACGTACTTATACATATATGTGTTGCCATAACAATGCTTATATTCTCCAATGGTTATATTGTCTAAACTCTCATTTCAATCATTGAAACATTCTCAGAGGGCGTTATATAGTTGTTATTCATAAAATATTTTTCGTCAGAGCAAGTTACAAATTGATTGAAACATAACATGACTTTCGTCACTAGGTAAAGATGAACTTGGCTAAAGCGAAAGCTTTACCAACACATATTTCGAGAAATAGATAAGCGAGATATACTCAGCTTGAAATATCATATGTGTATATTCTTAGTCTATATAGTAATACGACTTTTGTCTCAAGATAGAAGATAGAATAGATAGACTTTTGAGTGATCGATAAGTTCAAGTCTCCACATACCTTTTAGTTGATGAAGATCCACTGGTTCCTTGATTAGTCCTTCGTCTTGTATGATGATCTCCATGGAGTTCTTGATCTCTACTACACTTTCTATCCTAGTACGAGACCTTAGCTATAGTAGACTAGAAATCAAAGACTTAATAGTTTTGATCACTAATATTGACAAACATGCTTGAGATAGCAACACATGCGAGTTCGACCGAGCAATGCTCTAACAATATCCCCTTTGTCAATTTTAGTGGCAAAACTATTAATACATATGAAATACAAAATATATAAATAAACTTTGTATATCATATTACGCATGTCGTCTAATCTTCAACAATACTTGAAATCTTTGTCACTTCTAAGTAATCCAATGATCCCAAAGGTTGTAAGTTTAGCACCATCGTTGTTGAAAATCCGTAGCTATAACAATGAGAAAAGCAATGGTTCTCAATCATTGGTATACAGTTTCATAGTATCATTACACAGCGTTAAAGTCCAATTGAATCACAACTTTAACAACAATACTATGGTGATACTTCACTCCCCCTTAGTCAATACTCCATCTCACATGGAAATCACTCCCCCTTACATAATGATCCGAAAACCATATGTATTGGTAGTGTGAACTATGATGTGATTTTGAAAGTTGTTGTAAAGTGGTAAGAAAGATGTCATTCACTCAGACTTGTAAAAGATAATTTTAGATTCAAATAGAACTAGAAAAACTCAAAGAAGGTTGTATCAAGATTTTAAAAGCACTGAGACTCAAGATTCCACTAGTTTCCAATTTTTATGTGATTCAATATTAATGATTATTATGCAATTCATACATTTAATTGATTCTTAAATATTGCCAGAAGTATATTTTCAAAATACTAGTTGTTAATCTCAAGCATGGAACATCAAGAGCCCTAAGCTAAGCATGCACCATCAAGTGAAAATACAACGAGTTAACAAAAACCATTATTTCAATTTTGATTCAATGCAAATAATCATAAAAATAATTGCAAAAATTAATTAAATAGATATTACCACATATTGGTTGGAAAAATAGCTTCCTCCATCGCCTCAGCAAAGAGGTTTAGCTCCTCATGTTATCCACGTGCTCAAAGTAGGTGTTCATAGCTCAAAGGGGTGAAAAACAAGAGAAAACTATTAAAGCAGCGAGCTTGTAACAGATATAATTGTTACAGAAGTCACCGTTATAGAGAAACCTTTAACAAAACTGTTGCGAACTCTATTAGTTGTTGAAAAAATTGCTACAAAAGAGATTGAATATGAAAGAATAGGTGACGGTTCATGCGACTGCTTTAAGGTGTTGTTCTATGTTCTTCTTCTTCTTCGTATGCAGCTCACCTGTGAATTTTTCTTTCTCTTCTGTTTGGGTTCTAATCTCTCTGCAACTTCTCTAAGGTCTCGACCACCCCTCTATAACTCGTACCCATGCTATTTATACACCACATGATCTTCAAAGATTCGAGAATATTTGATTATTCTTCTCCCAAAAGTCTCAGACTTTTCTTTCCTTGCCAAGCCACGTGATTTTCTACCCAAGCTTCTCAACGCGTCTGTGGGTTGTAAAAATTATTCCTAGGATATAAACAAATCCCACGAAGATATTCTATCCTTACCTCCATTCGAAACTTCCACAAATAAACCCGTGATACTCTTCAATCCCCTGTTTTAACTAAACCGAGAATCTATCACTACTTTATCGAATCTAACCAAGTTGCCTTCCATGTTCCATCGAAACAGGCATATCCCAAACCAAATCCAAGAAGGAGTTACAGGATATACGGGCCAAATCATCTCCATCAAATCTGATCGATACTTCACGGAATTCCGATAATATCTTCACCTCCTCTGTTTTCTTCTCCCGGCTTATCTAGCCCAACTGGATCAAATATATTGATCATACCAGGCCTGTTTAGCTCAAACATGTCAATTACAAGTGATTTCAGTAATTGAATCTCTTTAAATTAGCCCCAAAATTCGAGCCCTAAATCTGTACGTGAAGAAGACATTTTACCGCCTTTTTCTGGAATTTGAATTTGGGAAGAAGGTGCCCCTTATCCTGCTACTGGGGTGCCGTTAGTAATTTGGGTGCCCATTAGCAATTTGGTCACCCCTTATCCAAAATGGGAGTCCGAATAGCAGGTGTCCTCCGGAGGTGCCTTTAGTAACTTTTCAAGCCGATTTCTACACACATGTTTATTTCTCCAAAAATACCTACAAAGACACAAAAAGCCATAATAAATACAAAATCGAGCACTAACAATATATACAATTGAGATTATATCAGACATAAAAAATGTGTCTATCAAATACCCCCAAACTTATTATTTTCTAGTCCTCGAGCAAAAATAAAATAAAATAAAATCCTAACTCACTGTCGCATGCATCGTCGATTGCATTTAGCGTATGCAATAAGACTTTAAACCCCTGGGTGGCCCTAGTGGCCGAGTTATAGTCTCGGGAGGTCTTACCAGAGGTATACCCACAAAACCTTTATTCCAGACCCTAGCTATCTACGCAGAACCTTGGAAAGCACTAAAGAATCTCCTTGGTTGGCATACTTATTGACTACAAGAGGAAGTACCCTGATGTGAAGTTCCAATTGTTGTACACGAGTTTGCACTCAAGCATACTAAGTGACAGAGCTCTACTCAGATAGTCTCACTATGGACATCAATATAACAGAGTCAAAACTAATCACATGGATAGATCAAGAAGATGGATATGGAGAAAAACATATATGGTTTTGATGTTTACTAAGTGAACGGTGTTTCCCATATTTGTCTGAAGGCCTCCGCCAAAAGAACCTATCCTAATGGACTGAGATACTAGTCTGACTAATATCAACACACTGGCATATACAAGGGAACCAGTGGTCGATAATCCTAACTCTAGGTAAACACAACTGGCATATACAAGGGTACCAGTGACCGACTTTATTGAATTTATTCCGGTTGGTCTAATGGTCTGGTCTCAATTTTTTTTTTTTTTTTTTTTGTATCTCAATCACTCTAATTCACCCTAGAATTGGTAACAACTTGATTTGTGAGCCCCACCTAATCACTTAGAGAAACATAGTTTAAAAACAAAATAAAATAAAAACATAAGTGAAAAGGACTCAACGAAATATGGTGAAACTATCATGTTATTTCTAGCACCTGAGCTCTGTGCTTTTATGAATAGACTCTTATAGAGGTTTCCGTCTAATCAGATTGGTTCCTCAACTCCTACAACCAAAATTCTTCCATCCGCTTAGATTGGTTAGTGCCATCCTTAATAGGCATAAATTTCTAGGCTCTGGAGTTTACTAATGCAACTAACAAGTTTCTCCCATACCCCCAAACTTAAAATCTAACATTGTCCTCAATATTCAAAAGATGAAATTAAAAGCATGAACAATGAGAAACGGTTACCATTTGAAGCAAAAGAGATAAGGAAAGATATTACCATGTCGCATGAATATTGGGTTACCTCCCAAGAAGTGCTAAGTTTAACGTCTTCATCCAGACATATGAAAGAATTAATCACCTCGAATCATATAGCAATAACCGAAATAACCGTGGATCATCAAAATCAAATTTAATTGCCACAATTATAAGACAACATCACCAAATTAGAAAAATGAACAGACAAAGCATATCCTCATCCAAGGTTTCCTGCAAGACAACTGGGTTTTTATGTGGTGACCACTTGGGCTTCATATGAGTATCTTGACAAATAGATTCTTCTGACCTATGAGTTTCTAATTCCTGGATTTCCTCCCGGATAGTATTAGGAGGATCAGGTTGTGGAGTCGGAAGAGACTCAGGTAATACTTCAGGTACACTAGGCTTGATTACCAAGTTAGGGACTTCTAATGGGGAAACTTAACGATTACTACCCCCAAACTTAGAATTTTGGGTGTCTCTAGATAGACTAGTCACAATATTCCTAATTTCTATACCATTAGGTTCCTGAAAAAGGTCATCAGGTGGTTCATCCTCTAAATGCATTTGATGCATACAAATTGTAGGACTTATATGTTTCATATCCTTTATGGTCAACCTTAAAGTTTCCTTATCGTCTTGAAGCACGATCTCTGGCATAATGTCCTGATCAGAAGCTATAATCACAGGCAAAGTCTCGGACGGGCCTACAAATGCATAATTAGGGTCCAACTTAGGAGGCTCTCCAGGCTCTTCTAAATAAGAGATTAAGGTAGATCTAGAATCTAGTAATGGTTCGACCCTAGCTTTCCATTTATCAATATCTAACACAGGAATAGATACCAACAAAGCATTTATTTGTTCAATGTTGCTATCTTCATCGAAATCCATGCTAAAGTGGGCTAGACAACTCTCTAATGGATCTTCCGAAATGATGTTTGGTAATGACTCCTGAATTAAGGTTCCAATCGTGTTCACCTCTTCAACGCACGTGTCATCTGGCTCAGAATGTAGCTTATTGACATTAAAAAAATTAAACTCAATAGTCAAATTACCAAAAGATAGATTCATAATACCATTTCAACAGTTTATGATCGCATTAGACGTAGCTAAAAATGGCCGATCTAAAATCATAGGTATCTGGTTCTCTGGGTCAGGGACAGGTTGGGTATCTAAGACCACGAAATACACAGAATAGATAAACTTTTCGACCTCAATTAGAACATCCTCTATCACTCCAAGAGGAATTTTAACAGACCTGTCAGCTAACTGGAGTGTTATCTTGATAGGTTTAAATTCTCCAAGTCCTAGTTGTAAGTACACATGGTACGGCAGTAAGTTTACACTAGCTCCTAAATCAAGTAAAGCTTTATCTACCCAATGTTTTCCTATCGTGAAAGCAATGGTAGGGGCACATGGGTCTTTATATGTAGGAGTTGTAGGGTTCTGAATGATTGAACTTACATGACTGGCTAAAAAGTCTTTCTTAGGGACACTAAGCTTGCGCTTTCATGTACACATATCCTTGAGGAACTTGGCATAAGCCGGCAGTTGCATAATTGCTTCTAATAACGGAAGGTTTATGGTAACTTTCTTAAAAACCTCCATTATGTCATTAAAGTTGGATTCACTCTTTGTTGGTACTAGTAACTGTGGAAATGGGGCTCTAGGCATAAAATAGGTCCTCTCAGGAACCGAATTGGCATCATCATAAATTTTATCAGTCTCCTCAGCTATGGATGGTCCTGAGGGGTGAACTATAGTATGCTCACTATCGGGCATGGTTACCTGATTGTCTACTACTCTACCGCTCCTAAGGGTTCTAATTGAATTCAATTGATGTGATGGTTTTGCACCTACTTCATGAACTCCTCTAGGGTTAGGTTATGTTTGACTAAGGAACCTACCATTTTCTCTCAAAGATTCATTTATCAGACTAACCTGGGGTTTTAACTCGAAAATAGCCTGAGAATTATCCTGGACCATGTTTTTATTTTCATCTAAACCTTGTATCATCGATTGGTGAAACATTGCAGTTTGTTGGGTTAACAAGGCAAGAGATTCCTCTAGACTTAAAATTTTCTTATCACACTAATTTTGAAACTGAGCGGGTCCTGAAGGATTCTTAGTGTAGCCAAAACCTGGGGGAGTATTAGAATTACTAAACTGACCTTGACTCTAGCCTTTGGACCAAGAAAGGTTTGGATGGTTTCTCCAACCAGGATTGTAGGTTTCTGAATATGGATCGGGCTTTTGACGGTTATCTAATCTAGTGTTTTTATAGAGAGCATTGACTTGCTCTTCAATAGTCTGGCCTTCCCAAAAAGTCTCAACTCGACCACTAGTATGACCCAATTCTAAATCTTCTAACCTTTGTCTATTGCTGTAATTTTAGCATCTGATTCAAAATTTCCTTCTACCATATTAACGTTTCCTCTAGTTAGAAGAATTGTTTTTGGGGGTTCCTTGTTATTTTCCTATTGCTGGGTTTTCTCGGCGATTTCATTCAAAAATGTCATCGCCTCATCAACTGTTTAGTTTTCAAACCCACCAGTACACATAGATTCTACTGTGGTTGTAGTGGAATAATCTAAACCCTCATAAAGGATCTGAACTAACCTAAGCTTTTCTAAACCATGATGAGGACATTGGGATAATAGATCATTGAACCTTTCCAAATACATATACAAAGATTCTACCTCATGTTGAGAAAACGTGCAGATTTGCGTCCTAATAGACGATGTTTTGTGTCTAGGGAAAAACTTGTTCAAAAAGGCAGATGTAAGTTGTTCATATGTTTCAATTGACCCGGAATCCAAACTATATAGCCACGATTTTTCTTTATCTTTCAAGAAAAAAGGGAATAACCTAAGTTTCAAAGCATCATCATCAAGGTTTCTAATCTTTAGGGTACTACAAATTTCCTCAAAGTCCCTAACATGGAAATATGGGTTTTCACTTTCTTTCCCTAGAAATATTGGGAGCATCTGTAAGGACCCGGGTCTAAGTTCATAATTTGCTTCCGTTTCAGCTAACCTGATACACGAGGGATGAGTAGTCCTAGTCGGATTCAACAAGGTCTTCAAAGTTGCCATTTCTGGCTCTATCTGAGTAATAGGGATTATTTCCTTAGTAAAATCAGGACGTTCAAAAATAGGACTCTCTAGATTAAGGTAATCAAGACTCTTGTTTCCTAAAATATCACTTCTAGGTTTTTCACGCATAAACCGTCCTAGAGCGTCTCCCTTATGTTCATGCATACACAAGAATTCAACAAAACTTTACGCGCATCCAAATGCTGGGCTCACTAATTTAGGTAAGCTTGGGTTATCTACAGCAAAATATACCCAAAAGTACGAGGCTGAGGTTTATGGTGTTTCGGATGATAACACCCAGAGGGTTCACCATACTAAACCTCTTGTTTTCCTAAAATCGGTGCCAGACGAGAATGCAATTGGTGTGTGCGTGTTTTTTTTTCAATAAAAATACTGAAAATAAACAAACAAATAAAATAAAATTACAAGTCCAAAATAAGAAATAAAGAAACTAGAAAAAATAAAAGTCCAAATAAAATTATATCTTCGGTTTCCTCCTTTTTTTGGCAAGTTCAACTTTCCACCTTTAGCTTTGAGTCAATCCTGCACAACAACAAAAAAAAAACAAAAAAACCAAAGACGTAAAATAGAACAAAAAAAAATCTAAAAATAAAATAAAAATAAAAATACAAAACCTAAAAATAAATAAAAATAAACCTAAAACCTAAACCTAAATACAAGTCTGCGTCAGCGGCACCAAATATTGATGTGATGTGATTGTGAAAGTTGTTGTAAAGTGGTAAGAAAGATGTCGTTCACTCAGACTTGTAAAGATGATTTTTAGATTCAAATAAAACTAGAAAAACTCAAATAAGGTTGTATCAAGATTTTAAAAGCACTAAGACTCATGATTCCACTATTTTCCAACTTTTATGTGATTCAATATTAATAATTATCATGCAATTCATACATTCAATTAATTCTTAAATATTGCCAAAAGTAGATTTTCAAAATATTAGTTGTTAATCTCAAGCATGGAAAATCAATAGCCCTAAGCTTAGCCTGCACCATCAAGTGAAAATACAACGAGTTAACAATAACCATTATTTCAATTTTGATTCAATGAAAATGATCATAAAAATAGTTGCATAAATTAATTAAATAGATATTACCACATATTGGTTGGAAAAATAGCTTCCTCCGTCGCCTCAGCAAAGGGGTTTAGCTCCTCATGTTATTCACGTGCTCAAAGTAGGTGTTCATAGCTCAAAGGGGTGAAAAACAAGAGAAAACTACTAAAGAAGCGAGCTTGTAACAGATATAATTGTTACATAAGTCACCGTTACAGAGAAACCTTTAACAGAACTGTTGCGAACTCTATTAATTGTTGGAAACATTGTTACAAAAGAGATTGAATATGAAAGAATAGGTGATGGTTCCTGCGGCTGCTTTAAGGTGTTGTTTTATGTTCTTTTTCTTCTTCGTATGCAGCTCGCCTGTGAATTTTTCATTCTCTTCTGTTTGGGTTCTAAGCTCTCTGCAACTTCTCTAAGGTCTCGACCACCCCTTTATAACTCGTGCCCAGACTATTTATACACCACATGCCCTTTAAAGATTCGAGAATATTTGATTATTCTTCTCCCAAAAGTCTCAGACTTTTCTTTCCCTGCCAAGCCACGTGATTTTCTCCCCAAGCTTCTCAACGCGTCTGTGGGTTGTAAAAATTATTCATAGGATATAAAAAAATCCCACGAAGATATTCTATCCCTACCTCCGTTCGAAACTTCCACAAATAAACCCGTGATACTCTTCAATCCCCTGTTTTAACTAAACCGAGAATCTATCACTACTTTATCGAATCTAACCAAGTTACCTTCCCTGTTCCATCGAAACAGGCCTATCCCAAACCAAATCCAAGAAGGAGTTACCGGATATACGGGCCAAATCATCTCCAGCAAATCTCATCGATACTTCACGGAATTCCGATAATATCTTCACCTCCTCTGTTTTCTTCTCCCGGCCTATCTAGCCCAACTGGATCAAATATATCGATCATACCAGGCTTGTTTAGCTCAAACATGTCAATTACAAGTGATTTCAGAAATTGAATCTCTTTAAATTCGCCCCAAAATTCGATCCCTAAATCTGTACGTGAAGAAGATATTTTCCCGCCTTTTTCTGGAATTTGAATTTGGGAAGAAGGTGCCCCTTATCCTACTACTGGGTGCCGTTAGTAATTTGGGTGCCCCTTAGCAATTTGGTCACCCCTTATCCAAAATGGGAGTCCGAATAGCAGGTGTCCTCTGGAGGTGCCTTTAGCAACTTTTCGAGCCGATTTCTCCACACATGTTTATTTCTCCAAAAACACCTACAAAGACACAAAAAGCCATAATAAATACAAAATTGAGCACTAACAATATATACAATTGAGATTATATCAGACACAAAAATGTGTCTATCAAACTACATATTAATTCTCCCCCTTTTTGTCAATAAAATTGGCAAAGGTACAAGAACGGGATCCTAATGAAATTTCCGTAAGAGACATTTCATGACCAAAGGTAAATGTATATCATCTTGTTTAGATGCAATCATAAAGCCGAAGCTAAATGCATTCATCAAGGAGTTCATAAAAATACCAGATAACCCCTCTAATATTCCACAGCCACATTCCCCACAAAGATTTGGTAATTACGCGCAAGTTCAAAAGAACTCTCCCCCATAAAATGTCATTCCCAAGGGAATAACAAGAGAGACCTTAATTTCAAAAGAAAAGAAGGATTTCTTTAGACTCAACAAATCACATACAAGTATGAATTTGGAATTCAAAAGGAATATTCAATCATATTAACCAAGGAGAACCAAGATTAATTTGACTAAATATGCCCGACACAAGTAGACTTATGGAGACTTAAATCAATTAGATTAATCACAAAAAACTCGCAAATAATCTAATTGTCATACTCAACCAAACTAATTACAAAAGTAATCAATTTAATTGGCCACACTCGACATAAGAAAAATATATGGAGCAATGACTAAATTAATCATGAATAACCAATCCAGTCAAAGAAATGCTCAAACATAAGAAAACTTATGGAGTGATAACTAAATA
Organism: Papaver bracteatum; assembly: GCA_023529315.1. Taxonomy (NCBI): domain Eukaryota; kingdom Viridiplantae; phylum Streptophyta; class Magnoliopsida; order Ranunculales; family Papaveraceae; genus Papaver; species Papaver bracteatum. The sequence goes on along the minus strand of JAJJWX010002427.1, from coordinate 2,032,665 downwards.
ATCACATAAGATAATTAATTTAGTTCAATCATGTTCAACATAAAGTACCTTACGGAACAACAACTAAGCTAATCACAAAGCAATCAACTTTTGTTGTTTTAGTGCTCAACATAAGACACTTCATGGAACAACACAATATTTACACAAAAATTGTGGATCAGGGAATCGACCTTATACCGTGGAATAAACAATGATTCATTATATTTTCATCACCATTTGCACAATGAAATACAATAAACATAATCCTTGAATCACAAAAGATTTTAACCTATCTTACATCAATAATATGATTAACTTTTGTGTTTGTCAAAAGTCTATTCATTCTTTTATCAATATTTGCATATCAATTCACGAACGACTTTACTTTTGACAAAATATGGGACAATCAAGTTCACGGACGTAAACACACATATCCCATAATAATATTGCAATATATAAAATCAAAAAGATTAATACTGCAAAAATCATCTTCCAAAAAAGTTTAGAATTTAAACCAATAAATCTAAAAACAAGAAGATGAAAACTTTGGATATAGCTATGTGTAATCACAATAATGGCTATTCCAAAACACTAGTTATTTTTCTAAATAAAACAAGAAAAAATAGAAGATTTACTAGGCAATATAAAAACAAAACAAAATAAACTGAACACAAAACCTCCATGCCACAGTGAACTAAAGTCAAATAGACAGTCCTATTTTCCTTTGAAGAGTATATCCTTATTGGGAAGTTCTTTAACACGGGTTTTCAAGAGAACAAGGTCAAACTTAACCTTTTTCAATTCAGTTCTCACCACATCAAGACACTTCATTGTAGAACTACATCTGATGAAATATCTTCAATCTCTTCTATATTCGAAAGTGAATCAGAGGATTGAGGAAGGGAATCTTCAATTTCAGTAGGTGTTCCCTTCTCTTTATCGAGTTCGAAATATACCGCCTTATCAATGAAATCTTTAGACACATCCAATGAGCAGGAGGAAAAAGAAGCCATTAATAATATGAAACCTAGAGTAATAAGATTAACTCAATAGGATATGTATATATAATAAAAAAACTCGAGAGATTTAGGGCCTACGGGATAGGTTTAAAAGAAAACTCAAAACCGTATGTATACCCGTAAGATGAGTATTCAAAAGAACTACACTTTTTCTTTTCTAAAGGAAGTTTAGTCAAGGAAGAGAAAACGAAAAAAACAAAAAAAAAATACTCACGAACCAGTGTTTAACTAATTATCCTTCTAAAAACGATAAGAGATTAGTTGTATAATTAGAGTCACTTTGTTATGGAGTATACCTATTTAATTCTCTCACAACTAGGCTTTTTGTATGCGAGATATTCAACCTTGTGATTTATTCACACAAGTATGAGCTTTTAGCTCATTAAATGAACATTGTTCCTTTTTATCCTTCTGTCTTTGATAAGTGCTCTTTCCAGAGAGGTGAGACACTTCTTGATTAGCTAATTTGTCAAAAGGACTTAGTCTATGACCTCTTGCAATTGGTTCCCGAGGACCAGAATAGTTAGGGATCCATTTTCTAGACTTATATTTATCAGAAACATTCTTATAAGTACATGGAATGCTTTCTTTAGCAACACAAGAATTTATGCCAGAATGCACTTGAGCCCTGTGATGATTTCTAGAATATAGATCATTCTTATAAGGTTTCTGATTTCTTGTGGGCATACGATTCACTGCATTAGTCGATTGACTATTTGTTCCAGTAACAATGAAGAGAAGCAAATTATGAAGCTTAGAAATTTGTTTCCTTCTTGCAAAACGATGGAGAGCATAGTGATTCTTTTTCCCACAAAAAGTACAAGTTCGTGGATGAGAAGCAATAATTGGCACCTGTCTTTGCTTCATAGCCATATGAGAAGATTGCAAGTTATGTAAACCTTTCTTGACACAATCTTCTTCTGGAGAACATTTATTCATGTGCTATAATTCATGAGAATTAATTTGTACAAAAGATTTTCTCCTTAAGACAGAGTTTTCCCTTTACAAGGATCTATACTATTCATGGGCTAGAGTAAGAGATGCACTTAGTTTCTCTTTTTCAACACGAAGTCTGTTGAGATCTGATGAATGAGCCTCGAGCAAACGTTTTTCTCTTATTGAGTTTTCCTTAACAACCTCCTCAAGAGCACTAATCTCTTCACGTTGTAGAGTAGTTTCTTGTATAAGTTTCACAATATTCTTAGAGAAGGACAAACTAATGTTATAGAGATCACGTTCTCGATCAATAGACTTTTCAAATTCATCAATAAGCTGATCATGATCATTAAAATCAATAGTCTCAACTATAATTTTTAAAATTATGGTGAGCTCCTTTTCAACTTTTGCCAGAGTGTCACATGCCTCATGAGAGGAAAAAATTTCATTATCAAATTGAACATTCTTTCTACCTCGGTATTCGGTAGAATCTACTAAGGAGTAATCCTTTGAGGTGTTTCTAAGACACTTGACATAATCAAAAGCTTTAGGAGACATTTTGGTATGCGCAAAGGAGATCTTATCCTCAGACTCATATTGCCACAAACACAGACTTGTAAGGTCTTGAACGTGTTTGCCTACTCTGATACCAATTGAAAAAGCGGGGGTCTAACAACCACACCCAATATTTAGATTAGCAATCTGTATGGACAACTCTGAGTTACAATCAATAGAAAATATCTCAAGGAGTTATTATCTCAATCTCTCAATTTGATTTACTCGAGAAAATACAATCTGCGAGTCTTAATCAAACAGGGATAACTTGGATGATACTAAAGACCAATATCCAAGTGTCAATTAATTTAAATCAACAACCAATAATGTCGGATATTACAATTGATTGAAAAATGCACAACCTGTATTATTTCAATTATATAACAAAATATAATGCGGAAAAGAAATAACACAGACACCAGAATTTTGTTAACGAGGAAACCGCAAATGCAGAAAAACCCCGGGACCTAGTCCAGATTAAACATACATTGTATTAAGCCGCTACAGACACTTGCATACTCCAAGCTAACTTCGGTCTGGACTGTAGTTGAACCCAAACCAATCTCACACTGATCCAAGGTACAGTTATGCTCCTACGCCTCTGATCGTAGTAGGATACTGTGCACTTGATTACCTTAGTTGATCTCACCGACAACCAAGAGTTGCTACGACCCAAAGTCGAAGACTTTAATAAATAAATCTGTATCACACAGAAAAGTCTACAAGGATAGATAAATTCGTCTCCCACGAATAAACCTATGAGTTTTGTTCCGTAATTTAATAAATCAAGGTGAACATGAACCAATTGATAAAACCAAACTTATATTCCCGAAGAATAGCTCAGCTTTATCAATCGCCTTACAATAAACTTAATCGACGTATCGAAGAAGATTATTGAGGAATCACAAACGATGAGACGAAGTGTTTGTGACTACTTTCATATCTTGCATATCAGAGATAGAAATCTCAAGCCAATTATTATAATTGTACTCGTACGATAGAAACAGCAAGATCAGATCACACAACTACGATAAAAGTAGTATCGATCTGGCTTCACATTCCCAATGAAGTCTTTAAGTCGTTAACCTGGTTTTAGAAGAAGAAAACCAAAGGTTAAAGGAGAATCGACTCTAGCTTAGCAAATTAGTATCACATAGTATGTGAGAGGATTAGGTTTCCCAGTTGCTAGAGTTCTCCCTTATATAGTCTTTCAAATCAGGGTTTGTAATCAATGTTAGCTTAGTTACAAAGCATTCAATATTCACCGTTAGATGAAAACCTGATTAGATACAAGCTAATATTTATCAACCGTTAGATCGAAAACATAGCTTGTTATACACACATGTATTGCACGTTTGTAGGCTTGTGAAAACCGTACCCAAACTTGTACATTAGTTGTTAAACAAATGGTTAGACAAATGATAACTTTCATATCAACCATATTCTTCTTCACCATAACTAGTCCAAATGACTCAAATGAACTAGTTAGAGAGTTGTTCAATTGCTTAGATATTTATGTACTACACATGACACAGTTGAAGCAAAAATGATGTGATTTACTCGAATCGATTCATAAACTATAAATCCACGGTTTACAATAACATTTCTTAGTTTATTAAGATAAGTTCACAAACATCGTTTTTAGACATAACCTACTCAAGTTTGCGGCCTGGGTTCATGGACTTAAGTTCCCGGATGGAGTTCACAAACTCCAGTAGAAATTCTCAGTCGAGAACTTTCGCCATTTCGCAGACTGAAGCTCACGCACTTCTCCGGTTTCACTTGATTAACAAAGTTCGCAAAATTCGGTTCAAGCACTAAGGACTTATACATATATGTGTTGCCACAATAATTCTTATATCCTCCAATGGTTATATTGTCTAAACTCTCATTTCAATCATTGAAACATTCTCAGAGGGCGTTATATAGTTGTTATTCACAAATTATTTTTCGTCAGAGCAATTTTCAAAATGATTGAAACATAACATGACTTTCGTCACTAGATAAAGATGAACTTGGCTAAAGCGAAAGCTTTACCAACACATATTTAGAGAAATAGATAAGCGAGATATACTTAACTCGAAATATCATATGTGTATATTCTTAGTCTATATAGTAATTCGACTTTTGTCTCAAGATAGGAGATATAATAAATATACTTTTGAGTGATGGATAAATTCAAGTCTCCACATACCTTTTAGTCGATGAAGATCCACTGGTTCCTTGAGTAGTCCTTCATCTTGTATGATGATGGCCATGGAGTTCTTGAGCTCAACTACACTTTCTATCCTAGTCCGAGACCTCAGCTATAGTAGACTAGAAATCAAAGACTTTGTAGTTTTGATCACTAATATTGACAAACATGCTTGAGATAGCAACGCATGCGAGTTCGACCGAGCAATGCTCTAACAGAAACTATCAAAAATAAAAAGTTACCCCCAAACATGGTTTTTACTTCACATGAAAGTGCATAAAGAACATAATATGTGGATACTATTTTTACTGGGGAAGTATCAATTGGTTTATGCACGGTATCAGGATCAAACAAGTCCCCTGGGTACTTGGATGCAAAGTAATCCAACAAAACCTTTGAAGAACACAATTCTAACCCTAAATTAGGTAGCTTTTGGAAGTCTAGGGGTCTAGAAACAACCTCTAATTCAGGTGAATGATATTGTGAAATAGATTTATCTATCGAATTAGGCAAATCATCCAAAAGGTCATCTACATATTCTGTCTAAAACAGAGAGTCACTACTTGACTGATCATTATCAGCATATAATCTTTGGCATTCCAGAACTCCCAATCTTTGTTCCAAACTAGTAGGTGTGTGTTTGTAATACTTCTTATATATCATTTTAGGTGATTCTTCACTTACCATATGTGGAGCAAGAACTTCCTTATGCCATGACTAATACATATTGTTAGAGAATTTCTCGGTCGAACTCGCAAGCGTTGCTATCTCAAGCTTGTCTGTCAAGTTTAGTTTCCAAAACTATAAGTCTTGATTTCTAGTCTACTTATAGCTAAGTCTCGGATTAGGATAGTAAGTGTAGTTGAGCTTTAAACTCCACGGCGTTCATCGAATGAAGAAGAAGAACTACTCAAGGCAACTTGTGGAACTTCAAAAGCAAAAGGTATGTGGAGACTTGAACTTATCTATCACTTAAAAGTATAACTATTTTATCTCCTATTTTGAGACAAAAGTCGTATTGCTATATAGACTTTAAAAAGGCAGGGATCTAACAACCACACCCAACAATTCGTTTGGCAATCTGAGAGGACTTACTTCAATATACTTTCTAGAGAATCAACTAGACAATCAGACTTAGTCTAGAGTAAAATATATCAAAGAGTTTAATATCTTTGTTTCACAATGTAATCAGCAAATCAAACAGATAGAAATCCGCGAGCCTGATTAATATGTGAAACAACTTGAACGGTACCAAAGACCAATGTTCAATTGTCAATCAATTTAAATCAACAACCAAAGGTTGGATATTCTAAATGATTGATCTTAACGCACAAACTGTGATATTTCAATTATATAACAAAATATAATGCGGAAAAAATATAACACAGACACCAGAAGTTTTGTTAATGAGGAAACCGCAAATGCCTAAAAACCCCTGGACCTAGTCCAGATTGAACACACTGTATTAAGCCTCTACATACACTAGCCTACTACAAACTAACTTCGTTCTGGACTGTAGTTGAACCCCAATCAATCTCACACTGATCCAAGGTAAAATTGCACTCCTTACGTCTCTGATCCCAGTAGGATACTACGCACTTGATTCCCTTAAATGATCTCACCCACAACTAAGAGTTGCTAAGACCCAAAGTCGAAGACTTTAATAAACAAATCTGTATCGCGCAGAAAATTCTATGGTAATAGATAAATCTGAATCCCACAGAAATACCTACGAGTTTTGTTCCGTCTTTTGATAAATCAAGGTGAACATGAACCAGTTGATATACCGGACTTATATTCCCGAAGAACAACCAAGAAATATCAATCACCTCACAATAATCTTAATCGACTAGTGAAACAAGATATTGTGGAATCACAAACGATGAGACGAAGATGTTTGTGACTACTTTTCTATCTTTCCAATCGGAGAAATTAATCTCGAGCCAATTTTACAATTGTACTCAATACGATAGAAACAGCAAGATCAGATCATGCAACTACAGAGAAAATAGTTGGGGTCTGGCTTTATAATCCCAATGAGGTCTTTAAGTCGTTAAACTACAGGGTCTCGATAGAAACCTAAGGTTAAAGGAGAATCGACTCTAGCTTATACAACTAGTATCACACAGAAGGTATGGGGATTAGCTTTCCCAGTCACTAGAGTTCTCTTTTATATAGTCTCCAAATCAGGGTTTGCAATCCAGGTTACCTTGGTAATAAAGCATTCAATTTTCGTCGTTAGATGAAAACATGATTAGATTCAAGCTAATATCTCTCAACCGTTAGATCGAACTTAGCTTGTTATACACAAATAAAATGCACGTCTATTTAGGTTTGTGTAACCGTACCTAAACGTGTACACCTAGTTGGTTCAATAGTAGTTAACCAAATGGTTAGCTATATGAGCACTTTCATATCAACCTTATTCATCTTCACAATAACTAGTTCAAATGAGTCAAAAGAACTAGTTAGAGAGTTATTCAATTGCTTAGACCTCATATAAGTATATAAGACACAATCGAAACAAAAATGATTTTGATTCACTCGAATCGATTCATGAACTTTATAGCCGATGTTTTCAATATGCTTTCCTTAGTTTATATAAGTTTAAGTTCATGAATAAACCGTTTTTAGAAAATAACCAACTCAAGTATGCATACCAGTACGCATACTTAAGTACCCGGTTTAAGTTTGTTTTCAGTTCACAAATTCCAGCAGAAATTCATGGGATGTGAACTTCCGGAAGTATGCGTACGGGTACGCGGACTTTTGGTTCAAGGATTTTGGACTTACACACGTATGAGTTTACGTACAATGTTTATATCCATTCAAGGTTATATATTCTAAACTCTCATTTCAATCATTGAAATATTCTTAGAGGTTGTTCACATATTATTCTTCATCAAAGAAATTTTCAAGATATTGAAATAACCAACATTACTTTCGTCACTTGTAAAGATGCACTTGGACAAATCGAAAGCTTACCAACACATATTTCGAGAAATAGATAAGCGAGATAAACTCGGCTCGAAATAACAAATGTGTATAATCGAAGTCTATATAGCAATACGACTTTTGTCTCAAGATAGGAGATATAGTAGATAGACTTTTGAGTGATAGATAAGTTCAAGTCTCCACATACCTTTTAGTCGATGAAGATCCACCAGTTCCTTGAGTAGTTCTTCGTCTTTGCATGATGAACTCCATGGATTCTAAAGCTTAAGATAGCAACGCTTGCGAGTTCGACCGAGAAGTGCTCTAACAATCTCCCCTTTTGTCAATTTTAGTGACAAAACTATCAATACATATGGAATACAAAATATGTAGGACCAGAATATCGCTAAAATATATCTCTGCGAGATTAAAAACACTTCCCAACGAGCATCACCGCAATATTTTATACAACACTTCACGAGTATCACAAAAGCCTTCAAAAGAGTGACGTAATACCTGACGACTGAAGAAAACTTGAGAAAAACATGTTTGTTCTGCGATGGTTACGAAACTTGCGAGATTTAACTTTGTAACTATCACGGTACAATCGCAGAATCAACCCGGAATAAGAGGAAAACTTGGTTGTCATCCACTATTTAACTACCCTATAAATATAGACCCAATATGTCCAGAAAAGGATGATGTATTTTTGAGAGTTAAGATAGTCTTGAAGAGAGAGAAACTTCAAGAGAATAGTTGTAATCTTGAATTCTTCCATTTCTCTAAACATTTCTGAAACCAAAATAATAAAGTGTCATTTTTCATCTTCAATTATGAGTAGATTATAGCAAAATCTTAACAAAGGTGTAGTGTGGGAAATCCTGCAACTACATTTTGGCGCCCAAAACAGGGATTGAATTAGAAAAATCATAGAAAAAGGTGAAGAAGAAGATGAGAATTGTTCAAGATTAAGAAAATCATAAAACAAATCAGTGAGATATTTAAAGGAAGGATGATTAGAATCGAAAAGGGTTGTAGAAAATTGGAGTGTGGTATGATAACGAGAACAATGATTGATAGATTTTATGAAAGTATTAAGGGGAAGATACACAAACGTGATTTTGAAGGAAGGAAAATTATGACGGTGGAAAAAATATCACCATTGAAAGATTGGGAAAAGCAGGAAATCACATTTACAGCAGCAGAAATACCAGAAGAAAATCTAAGTCATACATCTCCATTGGTAGTCACAGTATCCACTATACCAATGAGAAAGAAGGAATCAATAAAATCTGTAGAAGAATGGGCTATGAATAGAACTTTGGTGGATGCAGGAAGTTCTGTAGACATAATATTTTATCATACTTTCAAGAAAATGGGATATAAGGATGAAGAAATATCTTATTCAACATATCATGTTCATGGCTTTGGAAAGTCTTTAACAAAACCTAAAGGCGAAATAGTGGTACGAATTCCACTAGGGGAGATTGAAACACAAGTAACGTTATGTGTGGTAGACGTGGAATCACCGTATAACATGATATTAGGAATACCATGGATACACGCAATCAAGGTTGTAGCATCAACGTTGCATCAATGCATCAAATTTCCTACACCCAGTGGAATTGGAGAAATTAGAGGAGACACAGATTTTGCGAAATTTTGTTGCCAAATTGAAGTAAGAAATTGTGAAGAACGTCCAAAGCTGCGAAAGGCTCGCAGAAAATTGGCGAGAGAAACAAAAAAGGAGGAAGAATTTAAAGTTTACATGATAAGAGCAAAAGAAGGAAAAAGAATACCCAGTGAAATCTCACAAGAAGGAGATGAACTCGCGAGAGTTATGAAAACACCAACATCAATGGGAGAACCTGAAGCCAGTTATATTGCAGCAAAACCAACAAAAGAAGTAAATATTGGGAGTGAAGAAGAGCCTAAAATGCTGAAAATTGGGACTAGAATGGAGGAAGATGAGGAAGAAAGAACTATAAATCTCTTACGAGAGTATAAAGATATCTTCGCGTGGAGCATGGATGAGATGCCAGGGATAGATCCATCAATAGCATGTCATAATTTAGAAATCAACAAAAATATAAGACCATTTAAGCAAAGAATAAGGAAAATCGCAACAACATATCATTCCCAGATAGAAGAATAATTACAGAAGATGCTTGACGCAGGAATTATTAGGCAAGCAAAATATCCAGAGTGGATCGCAAATATGGTAGTGGTCCCAAAGAAGAACAAGGGGATAAGAATTTGTATAGATTTCACTGATTTAAACAAGGCTTGTCCTAAAGATAGTTTTCCATTACCAGATATCCCACAGATGGTTGAATCAGCGGCGGGAAATGCTAGAATATCATCGTTGGATGGATATAAAGGATATAATCAAATCCCTCTCGCTGAAGAAGATCAAGAACATACCGCATTTTTTGCTCCAAGAGGATTATATTGTTATACAAAGATGCCCTTTGTCTTACGAAATGCTAGTGCAACATATCAAAGAATGGTGGAGAAGGTGTTTGCAAAGTGGATTCATAAAACATTAGAAGTGTATGTAGATGATATGCTGATCAAAATCAAAGAAGCTGAGAATCATATGCAAGATCTGAAAGAGATTTTCGATCAAATGCGGCAATTTAATATTAAAGTGAATCCCGAAAAGTGTACTTTTGTAGTAACTTCAGGAAAATTTCTGGGGTACATTGTATCAAAAGAAGGAATACAAGTTGATCCGGAAAAAGTACAAGCAATTCGCGATATGCCAACGCCTGCAATGGTAAAAGATGTGCAAAAATTGAATGGACTCTTAGCCTCGCTAAGAAGATTCATTTCGCAATCTTCAGACAAGTGCAAACATTTTTTCGATATACTCAAGAAGGGAACAAAATTCAAGTGGACAGATGAGTGTGAAAAGTCTTTTCAAGGGATAAAAGAACATTTGATGAACATAACTATCTTACAGAAAGCTGAATCGGGAGAAGAACTATTGATTTATCTCGCAATAACCACATATGCGCTAAGTGATGTGTTGCTGCGAGTAGATGCAGGGGTAGAAAAACCAATTTATTACATCAGCAAAACGTTCAATTCTGCAGATAGAAATTATTCAAAGATTGAGAAAATGATTCTAGCATTGGTACATGCAACTTTTAAGCTTCGCATCTACTTTCAAGCACATAAGGTCAAAGTGTTAACGAAAGTGCCAATTGAGTCAGTAATGAAAAATTCAAAAAGATCAGGCAGAGTTGAGAGATGGAATGCACAATTAGGACACTTCGATATCCAATATGAAGTTTTATCCTCGCCAAAGTCACAAGTTATCGCAGACTTCTTAGCTGACTTTCCTTTAGAAGATGATGAAGTTGTAGAAGAGATGATGGATGTAGAAGAGGAACATGGAGATCCAAAAGAGATATTAACATAACCCGACAGATGGGAGATACTGGTGGATGGATCATCAAATGGGGAAGGAAATGGGATTGGAGTTGTTTTTATTTCACCAGAAGGAGAAAAGACATCTTTTTCATTTAGATTGGAATTTTTATCCACTAATAATGAAACAGAATATGAGGCCGTGATTCATGCTTTAAAATTTGCGGTAGAAATGAAGTTAGAAAATGCTAGAATCACCAGCGATTCACAGTTGGTTATTCGCCAGATAAAAGGAGAATACACAACAAATGAACCATCTTTAAGAAAGTATAAAAGGTTAGTCGAAGAATTATCTGCGAGAATTCCAAAAATAAAATGGAGACACATATCAAGGAAAGATAATAAACTCGCAGATGCATTTGCTTTCATATCTAGTATGATGACAAATCCAGCTGCGAGATGCATAAAAATTCAAACACTTTTTACACCAGCGATAGACAAGGAAGAAAAGGAAGAAGAAGATGTGATGATGGTTGAAGTTGGCGAAGAGGAATTAAAAAACAACATTAAAGATTGGCGAGAAGATCTTCATGCATATTTGGCAAGAGGAGAAATCCCAAGAAATCGATTGGAAGCACATAAATTAAAAAGTAGGGCAACCAATTATGAGCTAAGAGAAGGAGTACTATATCGCAGATCTTTTAGTGGACCATCACTAAGATGTTTGACGAGGGAGGAAGGAAAAAAAATTATTAAAGATGTTACATAGTGGTGATGCTGGAAATCATAGTGGAGGAAGATCTTTGGCATATTGAACAAAAATGCAAGGCTATTACTGGCCATATATGCATGAATATGCAAAACAACTCTCAAGGCGTTGCGAAGATTTCCAGCGATATGGAAAGAAGATACATGCACCAGGAGCACCATTATCATCTTCAACAAGTGTATGGCCTTTTGGGAAATGGGGGTTAGATATTGTGGGACCATTTGTACCTGGTTCTAGACAGAGAATATATCTGATTGTCGCAACAGATTATTTCACAAAATGGGGAGAATTAAAGGCAGTACAACATATTCGCGATAAAGATATTTTTACATTCATATTTGAGAATATAATTTGCAGATTTTGGATTCCAGCACAGTGGGTGTCTGATAATGGAAAGCAATTTGAAGGGAAGAATATAGAATTGCTACTCAATGCATTTAAGATAAAGTGTGGAAAATCTACTCCTCTATATCCACAAGCAAATGGTCAAGATGAAGCAACTAATAAGACAATCGCAGATATCTTAAAAAAGAAACTAGAGGGATACCACAGAGCATGGTGTGAACAGGTGCATAATGCAATATGGGCCTACAATACAACTAGACGATAAGCTACTGGAATGTCGCCTTTTTGTTTGACATATGGAGTTGAAGCTGTATTACCAACAGAATTAGCTATTCCTACAACAAAAAGAGAGGCTTGGGAAAGAAATCTAAGTGCTAGAATGATTTTAAATAAATTGGATGAATTAGAAGAAAAAAGAGAAAATACTTTACAACATATGGAAAATTACCAGCGAAGATTGGCTCGCGAGTACAATAAACGTGTTAAGAAATGTGAATTTCAACCTGGCGATTTAGTGCTGCGAGAAACACCAAGTTATCAGCGAGAGAATGGTGGAAAGTTGGCAAGAAAATGGGATGGACCATACATCATTAAAGAAATAGTTGGAGCCGGGGCATACAAACTAATGGACCCTGAAGGGAGATATGTTGGTCAAAGACTTGACAGACCATGGAATAGACTATATCTGAAAAAGTATTATCAATGACAACTTCTGCAAGATAAGAGATACAGGTACGTTGTAAAAAAAAAAAAACAATATTGCGAGGTTCTCCTAATAATAAAGAAAAGCAAGAACTGCGAGCATAATCGCAAGAATGGCGGATAAAATTTCGCAGAGATTAATAGAATGGGACGAACCTATATGGCGTGCACCCTAGTTCGCGAATAAAATTTCACAAGAGGCAAATGTAAGACCTAATAGTGCGTCATATAAGGGGGTATCTCTTGACATGACTCAGTGATAAGGTTATACCGCTTCTGGAACCTGAGTTATGCAGATGTTGGGGTTAAAGAAAACCTATCCAGGAGAGGGATCTTGGATTTCCAATTATATAAGGTTATACCCTGATTGGACGACTAAGGACCTCTTCTAAGGAATGCAGAGTATGACCAAGGCGCCGAGGTACACGGTTGAGTCAAGGGTTCCCGGGGCGTACGAAACTACCCTGGCCATCCTTGGAAAGTCTTGGATATGATGCACTCGGCCCGAAGAAAACCCCACTTAGGGTGCAGTCTTGTAACTATAAGCCATATAGGCATAAAGGACAAGAGGATGTGAAAAACAACTAGTTGTTGGCAAATCTGGATGGGAGGAGCTATTCTTGTATGGCCGATATGCCCTCCTTGAAGGGGCAACCAGGGGTAAGATAAGGGCGGCACCCTCCATTAGGGAGCTGATAAGTGTCTAAAGACGGCAATGTCATGGGGCTTTATGATCGCAAGAACATTTAGGCCTGTCATATTGTCGCGTGACGAAAGTTATACAAAGGAAACAATCCAAAAGAAAAAAGTTAAGATGAGATCAATGGGTTTTTACATGAAAGTGTAAAGACGTCCTGCGATTTCATCGCAAGACGGCAATGTCATAAGGTTTAATTCTTGCAAGAGAGTTTACACTTATCATATTGTCGCAGAGATATTGAAAAAATATTGATAAGACAATATCAATGGGTCAATACATGCAAATGTAAAGACGTCCTGCGATTTTGTCGCAGAAAGAAAAACTTTTTTGGCAAAATAAGACCTTTAACTAGGAAGGAAAAATAAGACCAACAGAATAATCTTAAAAAATTAACTATTCTATTTTAAGATGCAGGAAAGATTTGTTCATCGCAGGATAATATATAAGAAGGCGGATTCGTAACATCATAAACTCTTTCAAAAAAATTCGGAATATCGCAACTGTACTCACTACATCGCAGAAATACTCATATTTCCACAGTTCACAGAAAGGAGACATAGGAAATAATTCACCATTTCAAGAAAGATAATGAAGGGCAAGTAGGGGAGTGGAGAAATAAGATTTCATTATATTCCTTGAGGATATTCAAAGTAAACAAAATCAAAAGTTGAATTCTCAAAATTTCAAAAGTTACATTATCCGCAAGAAAGAAGAAGAAAAAGAAAGAAACAATAAAATTCAAGTTTTGACGATTGTCTCGCCAGATTCACTATTCTTGCTCGCCAGATTTGTTATTCTTGCCATAATTGTCAGCTTCATCAGTATTCTTCTCACCGCTTGTAGTTGCTTCTTTAGGAGGACTTCTCTCTTCTTCATTATCTTCTTGAGTGGTATTTTCTTCATCAGTGAATTCTAATTCCTTATCCATGGGAAGAGGAGTTTCATCATCATCAACTTTTAAAGGAGGAACAGATACAGGAGGGAGATAATGGGAGAGCAGAATATCGTTCATAAGAACTTCAGCACTGAGGTGGACCTTGTGAAGGAAACCTCTATCACGATTCCTAATCTCTATATTTTTGAAATACTCGAGATAATCAAGTCTTCTTTCTGCTTTGTCGCGGGCTTCAATATAATTGGAAGTAAGAGTCTTGTTTTCTTTGCGAACTTTATCCAATTTGTCAGTAAAATCATCGATGGTAGAATGAAGACTTCTTACAGATTCTGCGAGTGACAAAAGTGATAAAAGATCATTCAGTCAAAGATTTTGCAAGAAATATAACACAAAATTTGAAAGAAAGGTCAACAAGAGAGGCAGTCAATTGACTACCTTCTTTCTGCGAGGTTAAGTTTTGAATTAATGTAAAGAAACAGTTTTCCCATTGATTCATAGCGTCATCAAATTTATCGCCAACCACACCCTTCAGACGAGATTTCATGCTTTCTTCTCTGGTGCGTAGAGACAAGTTTTCCTTTGCTAGTAAAAAATGAGATTCCTTCAATTGAGAGTATTGGCCTTGAAGCTCGCTGGCCTTCAAACTAAGAGTTAAACTACCCTTGATAAGTTTATCCTTCTCAGCAGCAGATGATTCAGTTACCTCCTTAAGTTCATCTTTAAGGGAGCGAAGAGATTTCTCTTGATTATCGCATATTCTTTGTAGATTACTCAATTGCTGTGAAGAAATCGCCATCAAGCTTGAAAATCTATGTTTCTCTTGGGATAAAGTTCTATTTTCATCTGATAAATATTCTACCGCCAAGTTAGACTTGGTTAACGAATATGAGAGATGAGTAATCTCGTTACTTAATAAATTTTGACTTTGCGATAGTTGGTTATTTTCATTAGTAAGATTATCTATTTGATCGATCGAATATGTGTAGTGATTATCTAATCTATTATACTGGTCCATCCAAGAATCTCTTTCAACACGAGCTTCGTCAGCAATAGATTCAAATTTAAGTCTCTCCATGAAACGAGTCCGATTTGAAACTAATATATGAATAAAGAATTTAAGAAGGAGACTTGAGTACAAAAGATATGAAAGCAAAACAGAAAAACAAAAGGGTAGAGGCAGGAAAATTGTACCTTTCAGCTCGTCATTTTTTACGAAGGTTCTCGCAGTTAAGAGAAGAGTTGCGAAGCATATGATTCAGAGTATCATATTCAGAAGTTTTGACTTGAAGGCTTTTTCTCAGAGTTTCAACTTCATTTTCTAAAGATGCTCGTGAAGCAGTGTTATCAGAGCCAAAATACTTAAGTAAGGTCTCGCAAGCTTCATATTGGAGAGAGTCAGTAGAAGATTTTCTAGCATCGTCTAAAATATTAGATAAAATTTTAAAAACAATATCAACTCCAGCTAAGATTCCATTCGATGGAGGAAGAGATGCATAGGGTGAAGTGGTAACAAGGGAAAGTTGACAATTTGAGTCATTTGCGATGGTTGTATTATCAGAAGGAGGAGTGTTGGGAAAAACAACAGTTGAAGGCAGTAAAGGGCTAGAAGGAATTTTAGTCACAGCAATTTCCGGAGCTTGATTTGTCAATGAATCAAAAGAAGTAGAGGTGTTGGCAGCGATATTCTCGCAGGCAAAAGGAAGAGGACCCAGTTGTGAGGGTGTGGGAGTAACTCTTGCAGATGCTAATGTGGGGATGGAGAAATCAGCCTCAAGATCTTTGAAATGACGAGGTCTTTTGGGAGTATTAGCGATGTTCTCGACATTCTGCGAATAATAACTTAGATAAGAAATAGAGGCAACAATATTTTTATTAATAAATAGGATGTGTTTCTTACCACCTTATCATTCGCAGAACTTCTCTTCTTCTTCTCAGTCGGTCTTTTGCGAGCATTAGAGTTTTGACCCGAGGATAGTTCCACTGAAGAGAAGACATAATACGGGAGTTATGAAGGATAAAATAGAGAAGATCGAAGAATATAAGTAAAAATTGAATCAAATAAAGATTATAATCAAAAAACATACCTTGATGATTCCATTAGAACAGTAGCAGGATAATATGAAGAAGAAGAAAAGTTGCAGACGGAAGATAAAATAAACAGATGAAGAAGATAGAGAAGTAGAAGAAGAAAATTAGTTTTGAAGTTTAACTCTACCTTTTATAGTCAAAAGGGAATAACTTGTTGAGTAAAGACGTGTCACTAAAAAGAGGAATTTACAACACGTGTAGGCGGTCAAAGCTAAATTAACGGAGCAATGTCGAAAAGAAAATATGGAAAGAAGAGAGGCTGCGAGCACTTTGAAGAATTGAATATTCTCATATCCTCTCTACTTTGCGAAGAAGACATGAGAAGAGGCAAGATGTAGGACCAGAATATCGCTACAATATTTCTTTGCGAGATTAACAACACTTCCCAACGAGCATCACCGCAAGATTTTATACAACACTTCACGAGTATCACAACAGCCTTCAAAAGAGTGACGTAATACTTGACGACTGAAGAAAACTTGAGAAAAGCATGTTTGTTCTGCGATGGTTACGAAACTTGCGAGATTTAACATTGTAACTATCGCGCAAAGTAATCGAAATCGTTCCTCGGTCCTACTCGGTGGAGTACCTTGTAGCGAGGAGCAATGAACTCGGACTTGGAAATCGCCAATACTCGGCATCATACTCGGTACCTAAATACTCATGAGTCATGAATTATACCAAGTACTCAGCCAATTTTTATATAAAATCAGTCTCCTCGGTCTCCTCGGACGATTACTCGGTCTCCTCGGCATACTACTCGGTCTCCTCGGCCTACTATTCGGTCTCCTCGGCCGACTTAATCGGTGTTCCTCGGAATTACCTTGTACTCGGAAATAGCTTCGCTCATTTACCTTGTAGCGAGTACTCGCCGAGTACTCGTCCTTGGAGAGCGATTTCGACTACGCGGTAGAATCGCAGAATCAACCCGGAATAAGAGGAAAACTTAGCTGTCATCTACTATGTAACTACCCTATAAATATAGACCCAATGTGTCCAAAAAAGGATGATGTATTTTTGAGAGTTAATAAAGTCTTGAAGAGAGAGAAACCTCAAGAGAATAGTTGCAATCTTGAATTCTTCCATTTCTGTAAACATTTCTGAAACCAAAATAATAAAGTGTCGTTTTTCATCTTCAATTATGAGTTGATTATAGCAAAATCTTAACAAGGGTGTAGTGTGGGAAATCCTGCAACTACAAAATAAATAAACTTTGCAGCTTCTCTTCCACATACATGATCTCCTTGGTTCTTCAACATTATTCGAAATATTTATGGTGAGCGTCGTTTACTCAACAAAATAAAAATATATTTCCCACTAATTAAATATAATATAGCGGTAGTAAGAGATCGTTCCCACGAAGAGTAATGCAATTGATATGTTATCTAAATCAGCGAAAATATAAAAGAAGGATAAAAAGAAAAAGATATTGAAGAAATCCTTCGCCGTTACTAACCGTTAACTTAACATTGTACCCGTTTATCTCTTGTTAGAAACAATTGTCACCAACCGTAGGAAAGCAGGTACGCTTAGCAATCCCCAAAAACTCCTTGTATCACCGGATACGGAAGCGCTCGACTACCAGATTCTATTCAAAAGAACCACCTTGACACGGAAGCGCTCGACTACAAGATGTAATTCCCAGAACGCATTAAGATTTGTGAATTTAGGTTTGATCCCAGCAGTAAAACTCAGTACGATCGGTCCACTTACTGGTGTTGTCTTTACTCGCAATTGCTCCACAGAATCCCTCCGTAAGGTCTTGCGATTTGCTCGACTACAAGATGTAATTCCCAGAACGCATTAAGATTTGTGAATTTAGGTTTGATCCCAGCAGTAAAACTCAGTACGATCGGTCCACTTACTGGTGTTGTCTTTACTCGCAATTGCTCCACAGAATCCCTCCGTAAGGTCTTGCGATTTCTACTTGTGTAGGAGATAAGAGACAATTATGGGTCGACTCACCTCTCTACTAGCATTATAATGATTAATAAACTAATCTGGTTGCGCACCCAAACCAATCTAAGAACCAATCATAAACCTTCGATATAGTAAAACCAATCCACAATGAATCAATTTAAAACTTGAAACAAACTTGCAAATAATTGAGCTTCACAATTAGAACTTTGAATTTATCCTTATAATAAAAAGAATATAGAAAAGAGATAGTTCTCCCCCTAAGGGGGAGAAAAACGGTGAAAAGAAGATATACTAAATTGTGCCTAGGGTTCCCTATATACAGAGTTTTGTAACCTCCTCTTTAAGAAAACTAGGAAACCTAGAAAAAATAGGAAAATGCAGCTCCTCTTGAATTATGTCCCGTGCATCAAATCCCGGACCAAAGCAGGTTCCCAGAGTCACGGCCAAGCTTAAATAGCCGCACCCTTAATTCTTTTCGTGTAAAATTTGGCTCAATATCCTATTGGGCTCACACTACAGCTGTAGAAGCCCAGATGATGTCTTCATTGAACTTCACTAATGTACATCCAGCCCATTAAATTTCATCTCAGCCCAAATAACGTTCTTGGCCTGTCAGTCCTCTCTGCTGCACATAGCATGACTCGGAAGCCCATTACCACTGCCAAACTCCATCCTTCGTCCCTTTCATCACATTCTCATCGGCTATGCTCAACCCCAGCTCCATTTGCTTCAACCTCGAGCTGTTCATCTCCAGATAAGCATCAGCTTCCGTTCTCCACCAAAACTCAGGCGTCCGCAGCTCCACTGCCATTCAGTCCATGCCTTGCACCATAGCAGCAAGTCAAGACTCAACTCCATCCATCGCTCACAATGCCAGCAGCCAATGTCCGTATCTGGCAACAGCATCACAGTCGACTCAAGTCCATCAAACCATATTTCCCTGAAGTTACTCCATCGTTTTACTAACCAACAGCACGCCATTCACTGTTTCATAACTGACACAGCACCACAGCCTTCCACTCTCTCCATTGCTGCCAAACTTCATCGAGAATATGCTGTCATGCAGTCCACAGACTCGAGCTCCACAACCCGAGCAACATCACCATCTTCTTTAGCTTCTAACGTCTGCAATGAATTGCAGTCAATCAACCAAGGCTAACTGGAAGGAGCTCGGTTCAGTGAATTGCAGGGGTTGCGACAGAACTGGCCAGTCATTCAGGCAGTTAGTCAAGCACTTTGTGTGCAGTTTGCTGATGAATCAGAGGTAGCCATTCTGGTGCCGTATGAGCTCTCTTTCTACCTGCAATTTCAAATTGGAGACACACCCATGCTGTGTAATCACCCTGAGACCCAAAAACATTCATCGAACAGACAAACCCAACTCAATCTTCTATCATTCATCAAACTGGAAGGAGTTCTTGTTGGACTTTAACCATTGCCGTATAACCCTTCTTCTAACTCTTGTGAACAGTCAACGAACCAAGGCTAACTGGAGCGGCAGTAACCAAGGCTGTAACCATTGCCGTATAACCCTTTTTATCAAACTCACAGAACATGCCATCGACCACAAAACAATGACATTAAGCCCCGCACCTGCAGCTCATTTTAAGCCCAGCACGTGCAGCTCATTTTAAGCCCAATATACCTTATGGGCTAAGCAGCTCACTGTTGCTCTTATTTGGCTTATCTCCTTCACATCTCCATTTAGCCCAATAGCTTCATAACTGTTGATTCTAGCGTCTGATACGCCTACGCGACTGCCCGTAGTAGATTTCATAATTCCGTCTCTCTTATGGCGAATTGGACGATTCTTGTTCTTTTCGGGAATAAGCTCCAAAATTCCCATAAAATATAAAAGATAACTAATAATACAATTTTACACGAAAACTAGCTAAGATAGCGTAACCAATCGATACTTAGAGAGGTGTTTTTACACACCTATCAAATTCCCCCACACCCAAACTTTGCTAGTCCTTTAGCAAACAAAACGAAAGAAAAATAAAATATAACTCCATGTCGTGAGGATACGGTTACTCTTAGCATGAATAACAGGCCTTTAAACCCCTAGGTGTCCCTAGTGGACGAGTTATAGTCTCGTGAGGGCTTACGAGAGATATACCCACAAAACCTTTATGCCAAAAAGAATAACAAACCAATTAGCAATTACTCCTCGGCAACGACGCCAATTTTGGTTAGCGTCGCTGCTCAACAAAATAAAAATATATTTCCCACTAATTAAATATAATATAGCGGTAGTAAGAGATCGTTCCCACGAAGAGTAATGCAATTGATATGTTATCTAAATCAGCGAAAATATAAAAGAAGGATAAAAATAAAAAGATATTGAAGAAATCCTTCGCCGTTACTAACCATTAACTCAACATTGTACCCGTTTTCTCTTGTTAGAAACAATTATCACCAACCGTAGGAAAGCAGGTACGCTTAGCTATCCCCAAAAACTCCTTGTATCACCAGATACGGAAGCGCTCGACTACCAGATTCTATTCAAAAGAACCACCTTGACACGGAAGCGCTCGACTACAAGATGTAATTCCCTGAACGCATTAAGATTTGTGAATTTAGGTTTGATCCCAGCAGTAACTCGATCGCTTCGGTCCACTTACTTGGTGTTGTCTTTACTCGCAATTTCTCCACATAATCCCTCCGTAAGGTCTTGCGATTTCTACTTGTGTAGGAGATAAGAGACAATTACGGGTCGACTCACCTCTCTACTAGCATTAGAATGATTAATAAACTAATCTGGTTGCGCACCCAAACCAATCTAAGAACCAATCATAAACCTTCGATATAGTAAAACCAATCCACAATGAATCAATTTAAAACTTGAAACAAACTTGCAAATAATTGAGCTTCACAATTAGAACTTTGAATTCATCCTTACAATAAAAAGAATATAGAAAAGAGATTGTTCTCCCCCTAAGGGGGAGAAAAACGGTGAAAACAAGATATATTAAATTGTGCCTAGGGTTCCCTATATATAGAGTTTTGTAACCCCCTCTTTAAAAAAACTAGGAAACCTATAAAAAAATAGGAAAATGCACCTCCTCTTGAATTATATCCCGTGCATTAAATCTCGGACCAAAGCAGGTTTCCAGAGTCACGGCCAAGCTTGAATAGCCGCACCCTTAATTCTTTTCGTGTAAAATTTGGCTCAATATCCTATTGGGCTCACACTACAGCTGTAGAAGCCCAGCTGATGTCTTCATTGAACTTCACTAATGTACATCCAGCCCATTAAATTTCATCTCAGCCCAAATAACGTTCTTGGCCTGTCAGTCCTCTCTGCTGCACCATATCATGACTCGGAAGCCCATTACCACTGCCAAACTCCATCCTTCGTCCCTTTCATCACATTCTCATCGGCTATGCTCAACCCCTATTTGCTTCAAACTCGAGCTGTTCATCTCCAGCTAAGCATCAGCTTCCGTTCTCCACCAAAACTCAGGCGTCCGCAGCTCCACTGCCATTCACGTCCATGCCTTGCACCATAGCAGCAAGTCAAGACTCAACTCCATCCATCGCTCACAATGCCAGTAGCCAATGTCCGTATCTGGCAACAGCATCACAGTCGACTCAAGTCCATCAAACCATATTTCCCTGAAGTTACTCCATCGTTTTACCAACCAACAGCACGCCATTCACTTTTTCATAACTGACACAGTACCACCGCCTTCCACTTTCTCCATTGCTGCCAAACTTCATCGAGAATATGCTATCATACAGTCCACAGACTCGAGCTCCACAACCCGAGCAGCAGCACCATCTTCTTTAGCTTCTAACGTCTGCAATGAATTGCAGTCAACGAACCAAGGCTAACTGGAAGGAGCTCGGTTCAGTGAATTGCAGGGGTTGCGACAGAACTGGCCAGTCATTCAGGTAGTTAGTCAAGCACTTTGTGTGCAGTTTGTTGATGACTCAGAGGTAGCCATTCTGGTGCCGTATGAGCTCTCTTTCTACCTGCAATTTCAAATTGGAGACACACCCATGTTGTGTAATCACCCTGAGACCCAAAAACATTCATCGAACAAACAAACCCAACTCAATCTTCTATCATTCATCAAACTGGAAGGAGTTCTTGCAGGACTTTAACCATTGCCGTATAACCCTTTTTCTAACTCTTGTGAACAGTCAACGAACCAAGGCTAACGGGAGTGGCAGTAACCAAGGCTCTAACCATTGCCGTATAACCCTTTTTCTCAAACTCACAGAACATGCCATCGACCACAAAACAATGACATTAAGCCCCGCACATGCAGCTCATTTTAAGCCCTGCATCTGCAGCTCATTTTAAGCCCAATATACCTTATGGGCTAAGCAGCTCACTGTTGCTCTTATTGGGCTTGTCTCCTATACATCTCCATTTAGCCCAATAGCTTCATAACTGTTGATTCTAGCGTCCGATACGCCTACGTGACTGCCCGTAGTAGATTTCATAATTCCGTCTCTCTTTTGGCGAATTGGACGATTCTTGTTCTTTTCGGGAATAAGCTCCAAAATTCCCATAAAATATAAAAGATAACTAATAATACAATTTTACACGAAAACTAGCTAAGATAGCATAACCAATTGATACTTAGAGAGGTGTTTTTACACACCTATCACTTCATCACTTCCAAGTACTCCAGTGATTCCAAAGAAATTCAATGCACCATCATCGTTGTTAAAGATCCGTAGCCATAACAATGAGAAAACAAAGATCTCAATCATTATTATACAGTGTCATAATATTATTACACATCATCAAA
The DNA here is from genome assembly GCA_023529315.1 of Papaver bracteatum. Taxonomy (NCBI): domain Eukaryota; kingdom Viridiplantae; phylum Streptophyta; class Magnoliopsida; order Ranunculales; family Papaveraceae; genus Papaver; species Papaver bracteatum. The sequence goes on along the minus strand of JAJJWX010002427.1, from coordinate 2,009,488 downwards.
GTTCAATTGTATCACAACTTCGACAACAATACTATGGTGATATGTATCACTCCCCCTTAGTCAATACTTCATCACACATAAAAACCACTCCCCCTTACATAATGATCTGAAAACCATATGTATTTGTAGTGTGAACTACACATTAATTCTCCCTTTTTTTGTCAATAAAATTGGAAAAGGTACGAAAACTAGTGGGATCCTAATGAAATTTCCATAGAGACACTTCATGACCAAAAGAAAGCACATATTAACTTTTTTATATGCAATCATATAGCCGAAGCTAAATGCATTCATTAAGGAGTTTATAAAGATACAAGATAACCTCTATAATATACCACAGTCGCACTCCCCACAAAGATTTGGCAATTAAGCACAAGTTCAATTAAGAACTCTCCCCCATAAAATGTCATTCCCGAAAGAACAACAAAAGCGACCTTACTTTCACAAGAAAATAAGGATTTTGTTGGACATTAAATTACATAAGAATATGAATTTGTATCTAAGAATCTCAATTAAATTAACCACAAGAGAACCCATGATAAATTTAATCGGAGCCGCACAGTATATACATCAAAATATGGATCAGGGAAGATCAATACTGCGGAATAAACAACGATTCATTATAATCTTCATCACTATTTGCACAATGACATATAATAGACTTAATCTTTGTAAACAAAAGCTCATCTTATCTTCCATCAATATTTTCATAATGACCTAATAGGCTTATATTTTGTTTGTCAAAAGTTCATTCAATCTTTTATCAATACTTTCATATCGACATATGAAATACTTAACTTTTGACCACGTATGGTCATAGTTTACGGACGCAAACACACATATCCCATAACAAGTTTGCAATATATAAAACCATAAAGATTAATACTGCAAAAATCAATCTTTGACCTTAGAAGGTAGAATCATTCTTTTTCGCACGGATTTACACCAAGAATAGCTACCAAAGGTGTATAAAAATATTTTCTTAACAAATAAGAACATACAAAGTCATTAACGACCATGCACTATAGTTCGCATAAGATGATTGTGAACATTCAAGAATCTCATAACAATGCATACTACTACCCATTCTTGAACTTCCTTCTTTGTGATTCACCTGAAACATTCTTGTAAAAGCTACAAATGAGCTTGGATGAGTAGTACTCCAAGAATACAAGTGCCCAAGTCCAAGAGAAGTGGAACAAGTGCGACGAAACAGAGCAAAACACTCAAAAACAAGAGACGGGACAAAGACCAATCTTAACTCATCCAAATTCCAAAATTCTCATCTCCATTTTGAAAGGAATTCAAAAAGTAAGAGAATGCAAAAAGAATGGGGTAATTATGAGTTCAGACGAAGAAGTTACGGCCAAAACAAGTTTACTGAATATCGACGTCTATGGTCAAGTATACATACCGGTTTGCAAACGAATTTTCATGACTTGGAGCAGTATGAAAACGGGTATGCATACTAAAATCCCTGGATTTTGATTTTAAATGATGGTATGCATACATGGTATGTGTACCACGAAGTCCAAACATCCCGAACTACTATTTGCAAACATAAACATTTAAGAACCTTAAACACAGATCAAGTTAGGTTTAAATAAATGATAAGCAAGGTACATGGATCATTACAAGTACTCTAAGCAAATAAAAACACAAATATTGCTCAAGTTTATAGACATACCTTTTTAGAAGAATCCAATCGAATTCTACAGCCTTACCAAATATAATATTGTGTGCCCCAATTCTCGTGCTTCCCTCACCGTATACATAGCAGGGCATTCCTTGGTGAGGATGCACTTACAACACAACCAAGTTGTGTTGAGGTGAACAATGTCTTGCTCACCACAAGTGACTTTTGGATTATCATGAAAGAGATCTCTTTTAGAACCTTTCACATCCAAATCCATCTTTCCAAAGAAATTTTTAAGTTCCAACATCATGGATACTTCCTTCTCCATAGTCATGGAATTTTCTGGAAGATCATTCCTTTTCACACTCAAAGTATCATAGGCTTTCTTTGGTACCCACTTTTGAGTGCATTTAAAAACAATCGGAACCTTCTTCCCATTACTCTCTTCAAGATTTCTCGAAAGAGAATTGGATTGACTATTATTTTGCAAGTTAGTCTTTCACCAATTGGGAGCATCGGATCTTGTCTTCGTCTTTACGAATTTATCCTTCTAATAACCATTACGATTGTGAAAAGGCTTCGTATGACGTTTATAGGAAAATCTAGGTTTATCACAGCAATGATTCCTTTGCCTAAAGGTTGAAAAGTTACAACCTGTAATGTTAAGGGGAATAAACTTAGCATATGGTCTTGGTTTCACAACTTCTTATGATGCCCAAACTAGAACATCATGAAGTTTCTCATTCCTTATACGAAAACAACATCTCCTTTCCAGGTGACCAATATTTTCGTAATAGTGGAAATCATGAGGAATGTTCTTACCTCGATCTGTATGTGCTGACTTTGGAGGTTGATATACATTTCTCTTTCGAAATTTAACTACCAGTGAAGGTATTTCATTTTTTCCATCAATGGAAACCTTTTGTTGAGAAGAATCACTAGCCTTGAAAATTTTTACCTCTTTGCTAGTACTTGGAGCATTTATTCCCTTATAGCCCAATCCTCGTGTATCACGGTAATTTTTACTTGCTCCTATCATAGTGGTTAATTTGCTTGAACTAGTATTGTACTTTTCCAAGTCATCTTCCAACATCTTGATTTTATCAAGAGCAGTATCTAAATCAGCCTCAAGGTGTTTTTCTCGAGCGAGATACGCGCCTTCTCTGTCATCAAAACTTGCTTGCTGGGAGTTAATCATTGCTTCAATTTCTGCAAGTTTCTTTTCTAACAAGAAGTATTTTTGATAAAAACAATCACATTCAAGTGACTTTGTACTCAGGTTTTCCTCGGTATCTTTGAGGATCGATTTGCAAGAGCGATTCCAGCCATAAAGACCTCCGTAAATCCTTTTCAATTTCTTATTTTATCGACAGAGAGGAGTCAGAAGAGGTGTGACATAAGAAGTTGTAATCTTCTTCATTTTCAATGAATCAAAAACTTAACTTACTTTGAGACTTCCTCATCAACATCTCTATCAATATATGAATCACCTTCATCATAAAGTTCATCCAACTGTTATTCTAGGCGTGTTTCCTAATCAACGGTTTATACATTTAGAGAATGTTTAGATATTGACTTAGATGTGACAGTTCTCTCAAGTGAATTCAAGCTTTGAATATCATCTGGTAATTTCTGACCTGGTACGTTATTAGAGATAGACTCATCCAAAATAATCAGATTGCTACAAACACAGACTTATGAGGTCTTTAACGTGTTTGCCTTCTCTAATACCAATTGAAAAAAGCGTGTTTCTAACAACCACACCTAGAAATTCGTTTGGAAATATGAGAGGACTTACTCCAATATACTTTCTAGAGAATCAACTAGACAGTCAAACTCAATTTAGAGTAAAATATATCAAAGAGTTTAATATCTATGTTTCACAATGTAATCAGCAAATCAAACAGACATGAATCCACGATCCTGATTAATATGTGAAACAACTTGAACGGTACCAAAGACCAATGTTCAAGTGTCAATCAATTTAAATCAATAACAAAGGTTGGATATTCTAATTGATTAATCTTAACGCACAACCTGTGATATTTCAATTATATAAAAAAAAATATATTGTGGAAGAAAAAGAACACAGACACCAGAAGTTTTGTTAATGAGGAAACCGTAAATGCAAAAAATCACACACTGTATTAAGCCGCTATAGACACTATCCTACTACAAACTAACTTCGGTCTGGACTGTAGTAGAACCCCAATCAATCTCACACGGATCCAAGGTACAGTTGCGCTCCTTACGTCTCTGATCCTAGCAGGGTACTACATACTTGATTCCCTTAGATGATCTCACCCACAACTAAGAGTTTCTACGACCCAAAGTCGAATACTTTAATAAACAAATTTGTATCACACAGAAAAGTCTACATGATTAGATAAATCTGTCACCCACAGAAATACCTACGAGTTTTGTTCCGTCTTTTGATAAATCAAGGTGAACAGGAACCAGTTGATATACCAGACTTATATTCTCGAAGAATAACCTAGAAATATCAATCACCTCACAATAATCTTAATCGACTAGCGAAACAAGATATTGTGGAATCACAAACGATGAGACGAAGATGTTTGTGACTACTTTTATATCTTGCCAATCGGAGAAATTAATCTCGAGCCAATTTTACAATTGTACTCAATATGATAGAAATAGCAAGATCATATCACGCAACTACAGAGAAAATAGTTGGGTCTGGCTTCACAATCCCAATAAAGTCTTTAAGTCGTTAACCTACAGGGTCTCAGTAGAAACCTAAGGTTAAAGGAGAATAGACTCTAGCTTATACAACTAGTATCACATAGAAGATGTGGGGATTACCTTCCCAGTTTCTAAAGTTCTCTTTTATATAGTCTCCAAATCAGGGTTTGTAATCTAGGTTACCTTGGTAACAAAGAATTCAATATTCACCGTTAGATGAAAACCGGATTAGATTCAATCTAATATCTTTCAACCGTTAGATCGAACTTAGCTTGTTATACACAAATGAAATTCACGTCCATTTAGGTTTATGTAACAGTACCTAAACATTTAAACTTAGTTAGTTCAACATTAGTTCACCAAATGGTTAGCCATATGAGAAATTTCATAGCAACCTTATTCATCTTCACCATAGCTAGTTCAAATGACTCAAAAGACTAGTTAGAGTGTTGTTCAATTGCTTAGATCTCATAGAAATATATAAGACACAATCAAAACAAAAACGATCCTGATTCACTCGAATCGATTCATGAACTTTATAGCCACGGTTTGCAAATATGCATTCCTTAGTTTATATAACTTTAAATTCACGAATAAACCATTTTTGGAAAATAACCCACTCAAGTATGCATACCTGTACGCATACTTAAGTACCCGATTTAAGTTTGTTTTCAGTTCACAAATTCCAGCATAAATCCACGGGACGTGAACTTCCGGCAGTACGCATACATGTATGTGGAATTTAGTTCCGGTTATCCTGAGCAGCAAAGTACGCATACTTTGGTTCAAGGATTTTGGATTTACACACGTATGAGTTCACAGACAATGTTTATATCCATTCAAGGTTATATATTCTAAATTCTCATTTCAATCATTGAAACATTCTTAGAGGATGTTAAATAGAGGTTGTTCACACACTATTCTTCATCAAGGCAATTTTTAAGATATTGAAATAACTAACATGACTTTCGTCACTTGAAAAGATGAACTTGGCCAAAGCGAAATCTTACCAACACATATTTCAAGAAATAGATAAACGAGATAAACTCGGCTCGAAATATAAAATGTGTATAATCGAAGTCTATATACCAATGCGACTTTTGTCTCAAGATAAGAGACAGAGTAGACAGACTTTTGAGTGATAGATAAGTTCAAGTCTCCATATACCTTTTAGTCGATGAAGATCCACCAGTTCCTTGAGTAGTTCTTCGTCTTTGCATGATGAACGTCGTGGAGTCTAGATCTCAACTGCACTTTCTATCCTAGTTCGAGACTTAGCTATAAGTAGACTAGAAATCAAGACTTATAGTTTTGGCAACTAAACTTGACAAATAAGCTTGAGATAGAAATGCTTGCGAGTTCAACTGAGCAGTGCTCTAGCAGACTTCAATTAGACCCATTTTCTATTACGAGCAAAATTTACCTCGCTTATCTATTTCTCGAAATATGTGTTGGTAAGCTTTCGCTTTATCCAAGTTCATCTTTACTCGTGACGAAAGTCATATTATTTCAATAACTTGAAAATCGCTCTGATAAAAATAGTTTGTGGATAACAACTATTTTAACATCCTCTAAGAAAGTTTCAGTGATTAAAATAATAGTTTAGAACCAGTAACCATGTTTGGATATAAACATTGTGGGTTCTCACATTTGTGTAAATGTCCAAAAACCGGGAACCTAAAGTATGCGTACCCATACCCGTACTGGCGGTTGTTGGAAATTCGTGTAAGTATGCGTACCCGTATGCATACTGGCGGAAGTTTCACGTCTGTAAATTTCTGCTGGAGTTTGGAAGTAAAAAACAAACTCAATCTAGTTACTTAAGTATGCGTACCCGTTTGCATACTTAAGGAAGTTACTTTCTAAAATCGGTTTGTGAAAAAGCGGGGGTCTAACAACTACACCCAATATTTTTATTAGCAATTTGTATGGACAAACTCTAATATAATTCTAAGAGAATAAACTACACTCAATCTTAATAAAATATATCAAAGAGTTATATCTCTCTTTCTTGATTCAATTCTTACTCAAGCAAATATAAATATGCGAGTCTAATTGAATACAAGAGAAATCACTTGAACGGTACCAAAGACCAATGTTCAAGGATCAACCAATTTCAATCAACAACCAAAGGTCGGATTTCCAATTGATTGATTCAAACGCACAACCTGTGATATTATAATTATATAACAAAATATAATTCGGAAAAGAAATAACACAGACACCAGGAGTTTTGTTAATGAGGAAACCGCAAATGCAGAAAAACCCTGGGACCTAGTCCAGATTGAACACACACTGTATTAATCCGCTACAAACAATAGCCTACTACAAACTAACTTCGGTCTGGACTATAGTTGAACCCCAATCAATCTCACACTGATCCAAGGTACAATTGCGCTCCTTATGTCTCTAATCCTAGCAGGGTACTACGCACTTTATTCTTTTAGATGATCTCACCCACAACTAAGAGTCGCTACGACCCAAAGTCGAATACTTTAGTAAAAAAATCTGTATCATACAGAAAAGTCTACATGATTAGATAAATCTGTCTCCCACAGAAATACCTACGAGTTTTGTTCTATCTTTTGATAAATCAAGGTGAACAGGAACCAGTTGATATACCAAACTTATATTCTCGAAGAACAACCTAGAAGTTTCAATCACCTCACAATAATCTTAACCGACTAGCGAAACAAGATATTGTGGAATCTCAAACGATGAGACGAAGATGTTTGTGACTACTTTTCTATCTCGCCAATCGGAGAAATTAATCTCGAGCCAATTTTACAATTGTACTCAATACGATAGAAACATCAAGTTCAGATCGCGCAACTACGAAGAAAATAGCTGGGTCTGGCTTCACAACCCCAATAAATTCTTTAAGTCGTTAACCTACAGGGTCTCGGTAGAAACCTAAGGTTAAAGGAGAATCGATTGTAGCTTATACAACTAGTATCACACAGAATGTGTGAGGATTAGCTTTCCCAATTGCTAAAGTTCTCCTTTATATAGTATCCAAATCATGGTTTGCAATCTAGGTTAGCTTGGTAACAAAGCATTCAATATTCACCGTTAGATGAAAACCTAATTAGATTCAAGCTAATATCTTTCAACCGTTAGATCAAACTTAGCTTGTTATACACAAATGAAATGCACGTATATTGAGGTTTGTGTAACCGGACCTAAACGTGTACACCTAGTTGGTTCAACAGTAGTTAACCAATGGTTAGCCATATGATAACTTTCATATCAACCTTATTCATCTTCACCATAACTAGTTCAAATGAATCAAAAGAACTAGTTAGAGAGTTGTTCAATTGCTTAGATCTCATAGAAGTATATAAGACACAATTGAAACAAAAACGATTTTGGTTCACTCGAATCGATTCATGAAATTTATAGCACGGTTTGCAAATATGCATTCCTTAGTTTATATCACGAATAAACCATTTTTAGAAAATAACCCACTCAAGTATGTATACCAGTACGCATACTTAAGTTCCCGGTTTAAGTTTGTTTTCAGGTCACAAATTCCAGCAGAAATTCACGGGATGTGAACTTCTGGCAGTACGCGTACGGGTACGCGGAATATAGTTCCGGTTATCCTGAGCAGCAAAGTATGCTTACTTTGGTTCAAGGATTTTGGATTTACACACGTATGAGTTCACATACAATGTTTATATCCATTCAAGGTTATATATTTTAAACTCTCATTTCAATCATTGAAACATTCTTAGAGGATGTTAAATAGAGGTTGTTCACACACTATTCTTCATCAAGGCAATTTTCAAGATATTGAAATAACCAACATGACTTTCGTCACTTATAAAGATGAACTTGGGAAAAGCGAAAGCTTACCAACACATATTTCGAGAAATAGATAAACGAGATAAACTCGGCTCAAAATAGCAAATATGTATAATCGAAGTCTATATAGCAATACGAATTTTGTCTCAAGATAGGAGACAAAGTAGACAGACTTTTGAGTGATAGATAAGTTCAAGTCTCCATATACCTTTTAGTCGATGAAGATCCACCTGTTCATGGAGTAGTTCTTCATCTTTGGATGATGAACGCTGTGGAGACTAGAGCTCATCTGTACTTTCTATCCTAGTCCGATACTTAGCTATAAGTAGACTAGAAATCAAGACTTATAGTTTTGGCAACTAAACTTGACAACCAAGCTTGAGATAGCAACGCTTGCGAGTTCAACCGAGCAGTGCTATGACAAACTTCAATTAGACCCATTTTCTATTATGAGCAATGTTTACCTCACTTATCTATTTTTCGAAATATGTGTTGGTAAGCTTTCTCTTTATCCAAGTTCATCTTTACTCATGACGAAAGTCATATTATTTCAATAACTTGAAAATCGCTCTGATGAAAATAGTTTGTGGATAACAACTATTTTAACATCCTTTAAGAAAGTTTCAGTGATTGAAATAATAGTTTAGAACAAGTAACCATGTTTGGATATAAACATAGTGGGTTCTCACATTTGTGTAAATGTCCAAAAACCGGGAACCTAAAGTATGCGTACCTGCGCGTACTGGCGGTTGTTGGAAATCCATGTAAGTATGCGTACCCGTATGCATACTGGCGGAAGTTTCACGTCTGTAAATTTCTGCTAGAGTTTGGAAGTAAAAAAAAAACTCAATCTAGTTACTTAAGTATGCATACCCGTTTGCATACTTAAGGAGGTTAATTTCTAAAATCGGTTTGTGAAAAAGAGGGGGTCTAACAATCACACTCAATATTTCGATTAGAAATCTGTATGAACAAACTCCAATATACTTCTAAGAGAATCAACTAGACTCAATCTTAATAAAGTATATCAAAGAGTTATATCTCTTTTTCTTGATTCAATTCTTACTCAAGCAAATAGAAATATGCGAGTCTAATTGAATACAAGAGAAATCACTTGAACGGTACCAAAGACCAATGTTCAAGTATCAATCAATTTCAATCAACAACCAAAGGTCGGATTTCCAATTGATTGATTCAAACGCACAACCTGTGATATTTAAATTATATAACAAAATATAATGCAGAAAAGAAATAACACAGACACCAAAATTTTTGTTAATGAGGAAACCGCAAATTCATAAAAACCCCGGGATCTAGTCCAGATTGAACACACATTGTATTAAGCCATTACATACACTACCTACTACAAACTAACTTCGGTCTAGACTGTAGTTGAACCCCAATAAATCTCACACTGATCCAAGGTACAATTGATCTCCTTAAGTCTATGATCCCAGCAGGATACTACGTACTTGATTCGCTTAGATGATCTCACCCACAACTAAGAGTTGCTACGACCCAAATTCGAAGACTTTAATAAAGAAATTTGTTTCACACAGAAAAGTCTACAGTAATAGATAAATCTGTCTCCCATAGAAATACCTACGAGTTTTGTTATGTCTTTCGATAAATCAAGGTGACCATGAACCAATTGATAAACCAGACTTATATTCTCGAAAAACAACTCAGTATTATCAATCACCTCAAAATAATCTTAATCTACGCGTCGAAAGAAGATATTGTGGAATCACTAACGATGAGACGAAGATATTTGTGATTAATCTTATATCTTGCCTATTAGAGATATCAATCTTAAGACAATCGCTACAATTGTACTCAACACGATAAAATCAGCAAGATCATATCACACAAATACAAGAGAGTAGTATCGGTCTTGCTAACCTACAAGGTCACAGTAGAAAAATAAATTAAAGGAGAATCGACTCTAGCTAATACAACTAGTATCACACAGGAGGGTTGGGGATTAGATTTCCAAGTTGCTAGAGTTCTCCCTGATATAGTATTTCAAATCAGGTTTTGCAATCAATGTTATCTTAGTAACAAAGCATTCAATATTCACAGTTACATGAAAACCTGATTAGATTCAATCTAATATCTTTCAACCGTTAGATCAAAAATTTAGCTTGTTACACACAAATGAAATGCACATTTTTAGGTTTGTGTAATCGTACCCAAACATGTACATTTGTTGGTTCAACAATAGTTAACCAAGTGGTTAGCCATATGAGCACTTTCATATTAACCATATTATTCTTTACCATAACTAGTTCAAATGACTCAAATGAACTAGTTAGAGAGTTGTTCAATTGCTTAGATCTTATAGAAGTATAAAAGACACAATCGAAGCAAAAACGATTTGATTCACTCGAATCGATTCATGAACTTTATAGCCACAGTTTGCAAACTTGCATTCCTTAGTTAATATAAGTATAAGTTCACGAATAATCGTTTTTAGATATAACCAACTTAAGTACGCGGACTTAAGAACCCTGAATAAGTTTGTAACAAGTTTACAAACTCCAGCAGAAATTCTCGGGAAGAGAACCTCCGACATTACGTGGACTGGGTTCAAAGACTCTTATTCTGGTTTTCCTGATCAACAAAGTACGCATACTTTGGTTCAAATAATAAGGACTTATACATGTATGTGTTTCCGGACAATGCTCATATCCAAAAATGGTTATATAATCTAAACTCTTATTTCAATCATTGAAATATTCTTAGGGGACGTTATATAGATGTTATTCAAAAACTATTTTTCGTTAAAGCCATTTTCAAGTGATTGAAACATAACATGACTTTCGTCACTAGGTAAAGATGAACTTGGTCAAAGCAAAAGCTTACCAACACATATTTCGAGAAATAGATAGGCGAGATAAACTCGGCTCGAAATAGAAAATGTGTATAATCAAAGTCTATATAGCAAAATGACTTTTGTCTCAAGATAGAAGATAAAGTAGATAGACTTTTGAGTGACAGATAAGTTCAAGTCTCCACATACCTTTCAGTCGATGAAGTTCCACCTGTTCCTTGAGCATCTCTTCATCTTGTATAATGATCGCCATGGAGTTCTTGAGCTCAACTAGAAATTTTGTCCTAGTCCGAGACTTAGCTATAGTAGACTAGAAATCAAGACTTATGTTTTGATCACTAACATTGAAAAACATGCCTGAGATAGCAACGACAATTTCCTCCTTTGTCACTTTTAGTGACAAAACTACCAATACATATGGAATACAAAAATAAATAAATAAACTTTTGTAGCTCCTATTCTACATGCCTAATCTTCAACATTACTCGAAATCTTTGTCACTTCCAAGTACTCCAACGGTCCCAAAGGTTGTAAGTTCAGCATCATCATTATTGAAAATCCGTAGCTATAACAATGAGAAAACAAGAATTTTCAATCATTGTTATATAGTGTCATAGTATTATTATACAACATCAAATTTCAATTGTATCACAACTTCGACAACAATGCTATGGTGATATGTATCACTCCCCTTTAGTCAATACTCCATATCACATGGAAACCACTCCCATTTACATAATGATCCGAAAACCATATGTATTTGTAGTGTGAACTACACATTAATTCTCCCCCTTTTTGTCAATAAAATTGGAAAAGGTACGAAAACGGGATCCTAATGAAAATTTCTATAGAGGCATTTCATGACCAAAACAAAACACATATCAACTTGTTTATATGCAATCATATAGCCGAAGCTAAATGCTTTCATCAAGGAGTTTATAAATATATAAGATAACTCCTATAATATTCCACAGCCGCACTCCCAACAGAGATTTGGGAATTAAGCACAAGTTCAATTAAGAACTCTCCCTCATAAAATGTCATTCCCGAAAGAACAACAAGAGCGACCTTAATTTCGAAAGAAAAGAAGGATTTCTTTGGACATAACAAATCACATACGAATATGAATTTGAATCCAAAATACTCAATTAAATTAACCACCAGAGAACCCATGATTAATTTAATCGAAAATATACAACCAAATTAACCACATAAAGTGATAAATTTAATTGGTCATGCTCGACATAAAAGAACTTATGGAGCCTCACTGTAGGATCAGAATATTGTCACAACAATATTCTTGCGAAATAAACAACAGTTCTGCGATACATCAATAATATTCTGCGACACATCTCAAAATGACGTAAGGAATGACATATCAGATGAAAACGATAGAAACATGAGTAAAGTGTGACATTTTTGCGATGAATCAATAAAACCTGTGAATGATTAAGGCGGTGCTAACTGCGATTTATCGCAAGAACTCAGATCCGAAATTAAAGGGAATCTTAACTGTAAATGAGCTGTCATGAGCTGTAATCCATTATGTAAATGCCTATATAAAGGAAATGAATAGTTCCAGGGAGAGAGATGAATTTTTGAGTGCTAAGAAAGTTTTTAGGAGAGAGAAAATCTTATTAAGTGAATTGTATTCTTGTTTACTGTAATTCTTTTAAGATCATATCAATAAAGAGGTACTTAATCTTCAAATTGTGTCATAAATTCTTGAGTTGGGTGTAGTGTGGGAATTCCTGCAACTACATTTTGGCGTCTAGAAACAGGGAGAATCAATTTGAGAAATTTCAAATTGCAATCTGAAAGATTTGAAGAAATTATTAGAATTGAAGAAATGGCTAGGAGAAGAAGAAATACATCAGAACCACCAACAACAGTGAGAAGGAGTAAAAAAATTAAAGGAGAAGGAACATGTGAATTGGAAGGATCTTTAAGGATCAGATCAGGAAGAAGTAGAATGACAAAAGGAGCAGAAAATGCAGTTCAACCACCGAACCAACAAACACAAGCACAAGATAGAGATGTGGATTATGATAGAGTAAGTGTGCATACTTGGAGGTCGGATTCGATAGAAGAGGCAGAAAATCAAGAAGTGGAAAGAAATCAAGAAGTGGATGGAGGAGTAATTCATGAAGGGAATGAAGTAGTAGGTGATTTGAGACAAAGGATACAGGAAGAAAGAAGATTAGAGGCAGAAGAACGTGCAAATCTTACAAGGTAAAATCATGAACTAAGAATGGAAAATTTGAGGTTGCAAAACAGAAGATCAAGAAGCAGCATGAGATCAAGTTCAAGATCATATAGAGAATAAACAAGACAAAATCACCCTATACAAAATATTGGCGAGAATTTGATAAATGATCGTTATATTCCACGCGGTGAAACTTTGGACATTAGACATAATCAAGATGAGGGAGAAAATCAAGAAGAGAGAAGGAGAATGTTACGTGATGAGGAGATTCGAAGAAATTGCAGAATAATTGAAGATGATATTGAGAGGCATTATATTGAGCAAGTACATTTAGCGGGAGAGAGAGAGAGAGATTGCGAGCGGAAGTAGAAGAACAAGAAATTCAAGCAGCATTGCGTCAGAATAATCATGATAATCGAGAAAGACAACGTGCACAAAATCATAATAATGGTAATCTCAATGAGGAATATGAGAGAATTCGCAGAGACATGGAAAGGCAACGAAGAGAAACAGTAAGGGATGAGGAAATTCGCAGAGAAGAGAATGAAAGAAAAATTAACTTGCAAATTCAAGAAGAAGAAAATCGTAGAAGAAGGCAAAATGAAGATGTTGGAGAAGAAGCGCGAAATATCGCAAGACAAGAAAGGCATGAACGTAGACGAATAGAGGCTGCGTTGAAAAGATCAATGGAGAAAAATTCTGATAAGAATGAACAAATATTGCGGGAACTAGCAGAAATGAGAGGAATAATAAGTAACAGAAGAGAAGGAGGAAGAAGACAACTTGATGAGGCAATCGAAGAAGCTGCGAAAAATCCATTCACTTAAGAGGTACAATTAGGAGGGATACCTCCAAAATGCAATTTACCGGTGTTAACCAGTATTTTTGATGGGAATACATGTGCCGTCCAACATATCAAAGCCTATATTCGATGCATGCTACAATGAGAGAACCATGATGTCGTTCTGTCCAAATACTTTGCGTCAAGTTTAACTGGAGAAGCATTGAAGTGGTTTGAAAGTTTCCCCAAGAATACAATAACTTCGTTCATGCACTTGCAAACTACCTTATTAGGAGCATATATAAGTAATAACTCTACACGACCTGGAATTGAAGATGTGTTTGGATTGAAGCAGAGAGTTGGCGAGAGTTTAAAGCACTTAACGATTAGATGGAGGACAATGTGTAGTGAAATGGCTGGAAGAGTAGATGAAAGATATCTCATTTTGTCCTTCATAAATGCTATGTTTGCGACAAATCTATTATACATCCAGGTATTTAGAGTTAAAAACACAATCACTATAACAGAATTGCGAGAATTGCAAGAAGAGTATATCGCTTTGGAGGAAAAACAAAATGAGATGGAGTCATATCCAATTCTCGCAGGCACAAGTTCAGCCGCATCAAATGGAAGTTTATTACCAAGGATGATTAACACAGTAGCAAGTACCTCCCAAAGTCAGCGAGAGAAAATGGGGATTGATAATCAACGTAAGATAGTAGCAATGGGGAGTAGAGATCAGGAGGAATTGGAAAAGGAAAGAAATTTCTATAATCGCAATAACAATAATAAGGTCCCAAGGTTTGATCAACCACAGGAGACTTATGGTGGACAGAGGCAGAATTATTCAAGAGAGCAAAGAGGTCAAAAAATTATATGGGAAGATGTCAAATTGCCACCTCTAAATACCAGTATAAACAAGATTTGGGAAGCGATTATTTTGATGGAGAATATACCCTCACCCTGGAACATGGGGAAAGAACCACATCCTAACAACCATAATCAAGAGTTCTGTCCTTATCATCATTTTCATGGCCATTCTGTGAATAATTGTAGAAATGTAAAAAGAATTATTCTGCGAATGATTGAACAAGGGAAATTAAATCATTTTCTAGCGAGATATCCACAACCCCCGCAATTGCCGCAAGCACCAGAAATTCGCAGAGTCAATGTTGCGAAAGACGCAGAAACATTTGTCATTGAAGTAGGAGCTACAACAAAAAATCTATTTTGCAATTCAATTGTACATTCGCTGAAAACAATAAAATATTTCCATGATAATGTGCTAAGTAGAGTATTTGCAAGGGATATAGAGGGAAGAGAGGTGATGAATATTGCGAAAATTTCTCCGTTAGAAGAATGGCAGAAACAAGTTATTTCTTTTACTGCACAAGAGATACCAGAGCCAGGGAAGATGCATGACAACCCGTTGGTGGTAAAGTTAGAGATAAATCCAAAGTACAGAGAGGAGGAAGAAGATGATGGTGACACAGCAAGTTATTCTTGGGCAATAGATAAGGTTTTAATTGATACTGGCAGCTCGGTAGACATCTTATTTTATCATACCTACCGTACAATGGGTGGAAGAGATGATGAATTAATCCCCTCCACTTACAAGATCTATGGTTTTAATGGAACTGCGAATAAGTTAAAAGGAGAAATCACTATGGAAATCCCATTGAACAAGATATCTTCAAAAATTAAATTCTGTGTAGTGGATATAGAATCTCCTTATAATGCCTTAATTGGAAGACCATGGCTCCATGGAATCTTGGGCATAACATCCACATATCATCAATGCATAAAGTTTCCGCATCCTCATGGTATTGGGATAATTAAAGGTGATTGGTTTGAAGGGAAAAAGTGTTATGAAGTTGACATTAATACTTGCGAAGAAAGAAACGCCAGAAATCGTAATTGGCAACATAACAGGAAGCAAACTCAGAGAGCAGAGAAATTAATGGTGGACAATATAGAGTTGCGGGGAAAGGATATATTACAATAATAGTTTGTGCCAAAAGAATCAATGGTGATTAGTCGCGCAAAAAAAAAAAAAAAAAGGTTGAAATTTTCATTCTTCGCAGGAAAATAAACAAGTGCAAGGTGCTGGGAAAAAAGTTGAAATCTTCATTTCTCGCAAGAAAGTAAACAAATAACAAAGTATTGCGAACAATCATTCGTCACAGAAGAAAAGGAGTGCAGCAATGTCATGTTGCGAACAATTGAAGAACAAAAATAGCAAGAAATATGCAAACAGAATATTAAAAGAAAAACTTTGCTCAAAAATAAGAATTTTTCTATTGAAAGAAAAAGATGATGATTTCAAATCATATAAGAATTTTTAATGCAAATGCACGGGCGCAAATCGCTTAAAAATATAAGAATGGGACGAACTTTTATGGCGTACACCTTAGTTCGCGGATTCTATTCCGTAAGAGGCAATGTCCTTAAAGTGCGTCATAAGGGGGGTATCTCTTTGCATGACTATGTGAAAGGCTATAATGCTGCTGGAAACTAGTCATGGAGATTTGGGATTATAGAAAATCCATCTAGGAGAGATAACTTGGATTCCCAACTATATAAGGTTATACCCTGGTTGGGCGCCCGAGAGTTTCTCCTAAGGAATGCAACGTATGATCAAGGCTCCGAGGTACACGGTTGAGATGTGGGTGCCCGGGATGGATGAACCTACCCTGGCCATCCACGGCAAGTCTTGGCTTACGATGTGTTCGGCCCGAAGAAAACTCCACTAGGGTGTAGTCTCGTAACTATAAGCCATATAGGCATAAAGGATAAGAGGCTATGAAAACAACTGGTTGTTTCTAGAACCGGATGGGAGGAGCTAGTCCTGTATGGTAGAAGTACGTATCCTTGAAGGGGAAACTAGGGGGAGAGATAAGGGCGATACCCTCCATTAGGGAGCTGTGTATCAAAAAATACGGCAATGTCATGGTACTTTATATTCGCAAGAGTATTTATGCCCATCATATTGTCGCGTGACACAGACAGCAATGTCATGGGACTTTATATTCACAAGAATATTTAGGCCCGTCATATTGCCGCATAATAGGCAAAAAAGCCAAAAAAAAAATAAAAAATGTTAAGATGAGATCAATGGGTTTTTGCGATAAGAACAAAAGACGAGATAAATGAAATCAATGATAAGAGGATATAAATCGCAAAAACGTTCTGCGATTTCATCGAAAAGACGCCAATGTCATGAGTCTTAAAAAGAAAAGAGAAATTAATCTCGAAAGATGGCTTAGACTTGTCATATTGTCGCATAGATCAAAATAAATGATAAGACAAGATCAATGGATTATTACATATGAAAGTAAGAATGTCCTGCGATCTTGTCGCATAAAAGTGGCATAATAAGACCTTTAACTAGGAAGGCAAAATAAGACCACAAGAGAGATTATATTTGCGAATCATATAACAGATTTTTCGCAGCATTATTCGCGACAATTCATTCATCATATTGCAGAATGATAAAAAGATCCAAGTATAAGGGATTTCTTACAATGGTAACATATTACATACTTCACAAGGAAGATTATGAGGGGCAAATATGGGGATTATAAAACAATATTTCATTATCTTCCTTGAGAAGAATCAAGATAGTAAAAATAATCAAGTTACAAGAATCAGCGAAGCTTAGATTCAGATTAATAAAAATATATAATCAGAAGAAGATGATGGAGTTACAAAAACTGAAATGTTTCGCAAAAGAGATTCAGAAATTACAATCATTCGTATGACAAGGAAAAGAACAAGATATTTCACAAGAATATAAAACTTCAGAGAATATTCTTCCCTAATTTTATCATTCTTGTTCGCTACTATTATCTTCACTAGCGATATCTTTTTCAGTTTGGGTTTCTCCATCACTAGCGATTGTTTTGTGAGGAGGATTCTGTTCTTCTGCTTCTTTATGAGGATTTTCTTCCTCTTCTCCATCATTGGCGATTGCCTTTTGAGAAGGATTTTGTTCTTCTGCATCATTGAGAGGGTTTTCTTCTTCTTCTATTTCTTTAGGTGGGTTTTGCTCATCCTCAGAAAAATCTTCTTCGTTACTTGAATAATTTAGATCTTCATCTATGAGACGAGGGACTTCGTTATTATCTATCTCCAAGGGTTTGATCTTCATAGGAGGTAAGGAATGAGAGAATAGAACATTGTTTACGAGAACCTCAGCACCTAAATAAGCCTTACGGAGGCAATTATTTTCCCGATTTCTGATCTCTATATCTTTGAAGTATTCAAGATAGTCAAATATTATTAATGCTCTGTTGCGGGAGTTAAAAAGCGCGGTATTCTTTTTGCGAAGTTTGGCCAACCTCATAGACAGATCAGAAATTGAAGCTTGAAGATGCTTCTCAGATTCTGCAGAAGAAAAATTGCATATTAGATGGAATTCTCGCAAGAAATAAGATGGGAAAATACAATGAAATAATTAATAAATGAGGCAGTCAAAATGACTACCTTTCTTTAGCGAGGATAAAGTTTGAATTATGTTAAGGAAGCAATTCTTCCATTGATTCATGGTATCATCGAAAGTATCACCAACTTTACCTTTCAAATGAGATTTTATACTTTTTTCTTTAGAAAGAAGATGAGTATTTTCTTCTTTTAAGGAGGAATGGGAGTTCTTCAGTAGAGCATAGTCATCTTTGAGACTGTTGAATTTTACGCTCAGAGCTAATCTACCTTTTATAAGTTTCTCTTGTTCAAATGAGATGATTCGGTTATCTTTTTAAGCTCATCTTTCAATACACGAAGAGATTGCTTTTGGTTGTCACACAGCTTTTGAAGATTACTCAATTGCTGCGAATAAACCATTGTTTTACTCACAAAGCTACGTTTCTCTTGAGATAGGGTTTTGTTTTCATATAATAAAGATTCCACCCTCAAATTAGTCTGATTTAGCGAATATAAAAGTTGAGTGGCTTCATTACTTAGGCGATCTCGTTCACAAATTATCTGATTATTCTCATTCTTAAGATTATTTATCTCGTCAATTGAATATGTGTGAAGAGTATTCAATCTATCAAATTGATTCTTCCAAGACTCTTTCCTAATGCGGGCCTCATCAGCGATTGTTTCCCATTCAAGTATCTTCAATAATTGGTTATGTTTTGAAGCTAAATATGCGTCAACAAATAAATAAAGAAAAATTGAGTACATAGAAAACAAAGAATTACTGAGGCAAAAACAGAGGCAAGAAAGTTATACCTTTCGGATCATCATTTACTGCTGCGAAGATTTTCGCAGTCTAATTCAGAATTGCGAAACTTATGATCGAGAAGTTCACATTCTAAAGTTTTTTCTTGAAGATTCTTCTTCAAGGTTTCAATTTCACTTTCTAAAGCAGTTAGCTTAGACGAAGAACCGCAAGATCCAAGATTCTTGCTTAGAATCATACAAATATCTTGTCTCGCAGGGTCTGTAGAAGATTTCATAGCATCATTCAAAACTTCAGATAATATTTGAAAAGAAACTTCAACCCCTGTTGCTATTTCTTGAGAAGAAGGAAGAGAAGTAGAGGAAGAGGTTTTGGCGACAATAACTTGAAGATTAGAATCATTCGCGGTAGTAGGAGTGGAAGAAGGAACTTGGTTAGTCGCAGTTACAGTCTCATTCACCGCAACATCCTTCATCGCAACTTCATTCACCATGGCTTCATTCACCGCAGTTTCATTAACAGTGGTTTCATTCACCACAGTTTCATTAATCGCAGGATCATTGGCTGCTGATTCATTCACTTTAGTTCCATCTATTAAAGATTCATCCATCGCAACTTTTGAAATATTGATGGAAATATTAGCATCAATAGTTTCATTTGAAATTGATGAAGAAGTAGTATTGGTGTTAATATTAGAATTTACGCGAGGAGAAGGAGAAGATTTATCTTGCGGCGGAACAGGGTCTGCAGGCAATAAATCAAGAATATCCACTTCATCTGGAAGAGCTTTAATTTGACGAGAAATCTTAAGAGGTCTATAAATATTTTCTTCACCCTGCGAATAATAATGTAGATAAGAAACAGAGGAAACAATATTGTTATTTCAAAGAAATAAGTGTTTCTTACTACCTTATCATTCTCAGATCTTTTCGCCTTTCCAACACGCCTTTTTTGAGGAACTTTAGGGTTAGGGTTTTTGACAGTAATCTTAATCTGAGAAGTAGTGTTACTGAAAAGGATAATATAGAATATGGGGATTACAAAGAAAATCAGGCGATAGAAATGATGAAACATGAACAAAATAAGGTTCAAAATAAGAACATACCTTTGAGTCTCCATTAGAGCAGCAGCAGGAAGGATATTAGGAAAGAAAAATTTGCAGACGAAAAAGAAAGAAGTTGAAGAAAAGAGAGAAGGTGAAAGAAAATCTTTCCTCGAGTGGGAAATCTATTTATAGATGAAGGATGGGTAACCGGGTTGATCGGTAAAAAAGTAAAGATTGACACGTGCCAATGGTAAAACGTAAAATAGGGAACTTTGTCGGGTAAAAAGTAAGGAGTTGCGGCAAATCAAGAAACTTAAATTCTCATGATCTTTATCTTCTTCGCAGAAACGATATGAGAAGAGGCAAGATGTAGGATCAGAATATTGTCACAACAATATTCTTGCGAAATAAACAACAGTTCTGCGATACATCAATAATATTCTGCGACACATCTCAAAATGACGTAAGGAATGACATATCAGATGAAAACGACAGAAACATGAGTAAAGTGTGACATTTCTGCGACGAATCAATAAAACCTGCGAATGATTAAGGAGGTGCTAATGCGATTTATCGCAAGAACTCAGATCCGAAATTAAAGGGAATCTTAACTGTAAATGAGCTGTCATGAGCTGTAATCCATTATGTAAATGCCTATATAAAGGAAATGAATAGTTCCAGAGAGAGAGATGAATTTTTGAGTGCTAAGAAAGTTTTTAGGAGAGAGAAAATCTTATTAAGTGAATTGTATTCTTGTTTACTGTAATTCTTTTAAGATCATATCAATAAAGAGGTACTTAATCTTCAAATTGTGTCATAAATTCTTGAGTTGGGTGTAGTGTGGGAATTCCTACAACTACACTCACAGTATATAAATATAAAATATGGATCAGGGAAGATCAATACTGCGGAATAACCAAGGATTCATTCTATTTTCCATCACTATTTGCACAATGACATACAATAGACATAATCCTTGTAAACAAAATATCATCCTATCTTCCATCAATATTTGCATAATGGCATAATAGGCTTCAAAATTTTGTAATGTCAAAAGTTCATTCATTCTTTTATCAATACATGCATATCGACATACAAAAGACTTAACTTTTGACAAGGTATGGGACAATCATAGTTCACATATGAAAACACACATATCCCATAACAAATTGCAGTATATAAAACCATAAATATTAATACTGCAAACATCATCTTCCAAACAAATTTTTTATAATTTTAAAAAATAAACTTAAAAACATGAAGATGAAAACGTTGGACATAGCTATGTGTAATCACAATAATGGCTATTCCAAACTCTAGTTATTCTTCTAAATAAAACAAGAAAAATAGAAGATTTACTAGGAAAATAACTCCTATAAAGCATTTCACTTACTTTGAATACTCTTCTCGTATTCTCTGTATTCATCAAGCCCATCTTCGATCAGATCAATTCTAGATTCCAGATTATCCATCTTTTCTTCAAGTCTCTTGGAAGAGGCTTCAAGTTCACTTTTCAGGGAACGAACTTATTCCAAGATGAGATTCATGGTTAAGGTGAGCTTATCAAAATGAGAAACAGATAAGTTCCCATACAGGGACGAACCATGATAGTCAGGGCTCATCATATTATCATAAGAATCAAGCCGTATCTTCTTAGATGGAAAGAGAGCAGTCCAAACATCATTTTATTTGCTTGAAAGACTTGAAGATGACATGATAGAAGATATAAATGAAATGTTTATTCTACAAAGAAGAAGAGAAGAGAAAAAAACTTCATCTTAAAAGGAGCTGAGGATAGGAGATAAATATCCTAAATGACCTTTGACCAAAAAACCCTAACAAAATTTGGCTGTCCTCAGAAAAGGTCTTAAGGAAAAAACCATTTGAAAACAAAAACAGTTCTAGGCTAAAACAACAACAGAAATATTTCATCACAACCTTCTTGAAGATTATGATTTTTGTCTAAGAGGGATAGACAAAAAATCATAAATACAGAATTACAAACTGTAATTGTTCCAATCCACTATTGGACTGGGTAACTTCTTACGAGGGGATGAAGTATTTGTTATACCTTATTTTTGTCTTGTTTTTAAGAAGGAAGGTTATGTACATCATCCTTTATTTCTTTTAGCACAGATTTGGACAACTTGATTGTTGATTTTTGTAAACTATGTATTCTTTTAGAAATCTCTTTTATAATAGCAGACGATTTTTTATGAGATTTCTTTTTCTTGTTTTGCAAATAATGTTTGACAGATGAGAGCTTTTCCTATTTCTTAGTGCTACAGGTCTTAAGATGATCTTGATACCCATATGAGGAAATCACAAGATTGGGTATGTTCTTGTGATTTTCTATACAATCCTTGTTGTCAAGGTGACTTAGGACTGATATAGAGTCAAGAGGATTTTGCTGACAATTTTTAAGATGCATAGTCGAAGAGGTTCAATATGTTTTGTAAAAACCACGACTGCAACTGATCAACTCCAATTTTTAATTAGACAGTTGACATTCCATATTTTCAATCTTTTTAATTAAGACTTCCTTTTCTGAAGAAGTAAGATTGTTTGTCGTGGAATAATCAGGACTGTTAGGAGGACAGACATGATTATCAGCAAAAAGATTAAGAGAACCATCACAGATATCATCCTCAGGATAGTAGTCAAGAGTACCCATCTATGTTTTAGTTATCTCACTCATCCACGTATCAGGACATCTAGAAGTATCATGAACACTTCTATAACACTTAACTAGTATTGTTAACATAGTTTTTCTGAACTTTTTTATTGATTGACTGAGCTTTCTTTTGATAATTTATTTTACTTTGTCTAAGAGATTTCTTAAGCTATTGTATAAATAGTGATAGAGTTGAATTAAAGAAATTATCATCCCTTTTATCAGTCAATTTAGAACATTAAGACTTGCGATCCGATGCAGCAATATGATTGCTAGACAAATGACGTTTCTCTCTTTGTTCAAGTTTAAGATCGAAAATTTTCAACTTTCCAGCTAGGGAATTTCTGGAAAGTGTATCATGGTTATTTCCCTCAACGATGGCATGCTTCTTAGAATCGTATCTAGATGGAAACGATCTGAGAATTTTCATCACAATGTCCTTTTCAGGAATAGTCTTACCCAATGCAAAAGATGCATTAACAATTTCAGACACTTTGTGATTAAACTCATCAAACGTATCTTCATCTGCCATACGAAGGTTTTCCCAATATGAACTAAGGTTTTGAAGCCTAGCTTCTTTCTCATTGGTATATCCTTCGAATACGGTTTCTAAGATATCCCAGGCTTCTTTAGACGTAGTGCACTGATGTGTTCTCAATAATGTTGTAGTAATAGATTCGTTGAGACTTGTGAAAGCAAAAGATGATAGACTTATAAAACTTAAAAATAAAGAAAACTTAATGCAAAATTGATTTCAAGATATTAGAAATAACCAAGACACTGGTTCCACTATTACACACGAATGAAAGATGGAAAATAACCCAAAACTCTAATTATCTTTTAAGTCCTTTATTTCTTAATTCACAAATAATCAGGCAAATTCTCAAATATTAATTGTATTCCCTAAGCATAGATTATCTATTGACAAAGTATAACCTATCAAATTGAATCACAACTAATTAAGAAAATTACGCAAACAATTTAAAACTATGCAAAAGAAGTGATTGAGTGAATTATAAATTATAAATTAGAGAAAATAAAATAGTGACCAATTATTCATACGTAAATAGCTTCCTCATTGCCTTGGTTGTGGGAGAATTAGCTCATCATCATGTTGGAAACATGCTCAAAAATCATTTTTATTGCTCAAAGGGTGTTTACAAAGATGAAAAGGGAGAAGAAATTATAAAACCGTGTTTGTAACAGTTTTATCTGTTACAAACTGAAAAGAACGATGAAAGGAATCCATCGCTAACACTGTAGCTATACGACCCTCGTCCATGTGTCGTTATCACTGTTGATAAACGACTGTGTTTTGTGGTCTTTGTTCTTCATGTTCTTCAGTTATGCAGCAGCAGGAAGGTATTCTCTAAAACTATGATTATCGTAGCTTTATTCTTAAAACTCTCCGTACCTGATCTAATACTCCTTAACACCTTATATAACCTCTAATGCACAATAAATATCCTCCATAACTCCATATATTTCTCCATTACTCGGTATTGAAGGAAAATATTCTCGGGAATATTTTCTTCCCAAAATTAACTTTTCACGCGCTAAAATGATGCATAAACGCTCCAAACATGATCTTACACGCTGTAGGATTGATTCAACACGCTGCAGATACATATAATCTTTCCAAAACAACAAGAAATCCCGAGAATATTTCACGGGAATAAACGCACCCCTGTTTCCTCAAAACCCTATGATTCAGCCCAATATCTTCGAATCTGATGGACCTACCAGTCCTGTCTACGTGTAACAGGCTCATTCCAATTGACTGCAGAGATTTAATCTCTCTAAATTATCCAAATACAAAACAGCAAACCTCGGGTTTTCAAAAATTATTTTCCCGCCAAAATTGTTCTTCAGAAATGAAAATGATGGCGTGCCCCTATCCAGAGTGGGGGTGCAAATAGCAGGTGGGGTGAAAATAGTGAAGAAGGTGCCCCTTAGTAACTAGGTGCCCCTTATCCAAACTGAGAGTCCGTTTAGCAGTTGTTCTCCGGGGGGGGGGGGGGTGCTCCGAGTCATTTTTCAAGCCGATTTTTCCAAAAAATACCTACAAACACACAAAACACCATAATAAGTACAAAATCAAGCACTAACAATAGAGATATTAAGGACAATTCAGACACAAAAATGTATCTATCATGCACATAGTCACATGGTGCTGAAGATCAGGGGTAATGGCATGCATGATAGCATTTAAGCAGTCATAATTATGCTTTGCATCAAGGATTTCTTCTGGACTATATCTACCAATTTCCTTAGGTATAGATACATCGCCTTCTGTATTAACCGGAGGAATATAGCCATCTACAACATGTACCCATGTTTGAAAATCACGAGCTTGAAGAAAAGCATGCATAAAAATTTTCAACCATAGGTAATTAGATCCATCGAAGACTGGTGGTACGTTTATGGAGATTGAATTCCTTTCCATAGAGTCAGATCGCTATAAACACAGACTTGTAAGGTCTTTAAACATGTTTGCCTGCTCTGATACCAATTGAAAAATCAGGGGTCTAACAACCACACCCAATATTTCGATTAGAAATCTGTGTGGACAAACTCCAATATAATTCTAAGAGAATCAACTAGACTCAATCTTAATAAAGTATATCAAAGAGTTATATCTCTCTTTCTTGATTCAATTCTTACTCAAGCAAATAGAAACCTGCGAGTCTAATTGAATACAAGATAAATCACTTGAATGGTACCAAAGACCAATGTTCAAGGATCAATCAATAAACCCGACTTATATTTCCGAAGAACAGCTCAGTGTTATCAATCACCTCACAATAATATTAATCGACACGGCGAAACAAGATATTGTGGAACCACAAATGATGAGACGAAGATGTTTCTGATTACTTTTATATCTTGCCTATCAGAGATATCAATCTCAATCCAATTGTTACGATTGTACTCAACACGATAAAATCAGCAAGATCAGATCACACAACTACAAGAAAGTAGTATCGGTCTGGCTTCACAATGCCAATGAAGTCTTCAAGTCGTTAACCTACATGGTCTCGGTAGAAACCTAAGGTTAAAGGAGAATCAAATCTAGCTAATACAACTAGTATCATACATGAGGTATGGGGATTAGATTTCCCAGTTGCTATAGTTCTCCCTTATATGGTCTTTCAAATCAGGGTTTGCAATCAATGTTAGATTAGTAACAAAGCATTCAATATTCACCGTTACATGAAAACATGATTATATTCAAGCTAATATCTTTCAACCGTTAGATCAAAAACTTAGCTTGTTACACACAAATCAAATG
Source organism: Papaver bracteatum (assembly GCA_023529315.1). Taxonomy (NCBI): domain Eukaryota; kingdom Viridiplantae; phylum Streptophyta; class Magnoliopsida; order Ranunculales; family Papaveraceae; genus Papaver; species Papaver bracteatum. The sequence goes on along the minus strand of JAJJWX010002427.1, from coordinate 1,983,323 downwards.
CACGTTTTAAGGTTTTTGTAACCGTACCCTAACATGTATATCTGTTGGTTCAACAATAGTTAAAAAAATGGTTAGCCATATGAGCACTTTTATATTAACCATATTTTTCTTCACCATAACTAGTTCATATGACTCAAATGAACTAGTTAGAGAGTTGATCAATTGCTTAGATATTATAGAAGTATTTATGGGTAAAAACTACTTCTACTGGTTTTAGTAATTTGGGGTGTGTGGATGAGAAGTGAATCTAAACCCTAAATAAATGCACTACACGGGAGTGCTTTTGATTTGAGAGATCAATCTACAATTCTGGCCTAAACCAAGAAATGGCCGTTCCAGACTTGTTTCGGTCACAAAGTGAAGGAGATGGGGTTGATATTAGGGAGGGAATCGAAGAAGGTGTTGATATTGTGAAGGTGTATGCTTGTTTATGACTTGTAACAGAAAGGTGAGTAGGCTTATGAATAATGCAAGCATGCTCTGGGTGTTTTAATACGTTATGTATTAACACTTGGTTTCTGTGTTGTGTTCTTCTTGAAATAGGGAGGAGAACCTATTTATACAAGTCATTTGATCCTTATTCACGTCTCTCGTGGGAAGTGGAGTGATGGAGTAGTGGAGTTTTTGTGTTAGTGTCACACGATCAATCTTGTTGTTTATGGGTGAAAACTATTCCTGCCGATTTTGGTAATTTGGGGTGTGTGGATGAGGAATGAATCTAAACCTTAAACAAATGCACTGCGCGGTGAGTGCTTGAAGATTCAAGAGATCAATCTGTTCAAGTCCGGCCTAAACCAAGAAATGGTCGTTCCAGACTTGTTTCGGTCACAAAGTGAAGGAGATGGGGTTGATCTTAGGGAGGGAAGCGAAGAGGGTGTTGAGATTGTGAAGGTGTTGGCTATGTATAACTTGTATTAGAAAGCTGAAATGTCTTGCCGAATGTAAGCTACCAGTTCCGGTGATTTAATACGATTGTATCAACACTTGCCTATTTTGTCTTGTCTTGTTCTGTCTTGAAAAATAGGGCGGAGAACCTATTTATACAAGTATTTTATCCTAACCCCCGTATATCATGGGAAGTGGAGAAAGTGTAGAAAGTGGAGTAGTGTGTTGGTGGCACACGACCAGGCTTGCCCACTTCTCCCATCATCACTAACCGTCCATGACTTCCTGACACGTTCTTGTGATGGCGCGTTGTGCGCTGCACGCTGTAAACCGCCAGACAAATACCCCAGTATGTATCCCCCAGTTTGTGACATGATTGATGTCATGAATGTGTGGATCGTGGGACCCACGGAAAGTAGCATGTAATGCTACGTTATTTAGGAAATTGATACTTGTGAAGTATCATTTGTATACTATGCAGGTACTGCATCGGGTATATTCAGCAGGTATGAAGCATCATTGTTTTAGCGTCTCAAAATAACCTCATGTCCATCTTACTTCATGTGATGGTTTGGAGGTTGCGCAACCAAGTCCTCCCTTGGCCGACCACATAGTATGGTAGAGTGACGGATGGTGATCACCATGACTCCGCACTGACCAATTAACTCCTGACCAGGGCTGTGTAACTAAGCCAGTGAAGTTGGACGGAGGAGATGATCTTTGAGATACTCATCTGTGACCGTTGATGGACTTAGGGTTTATGAAGAAGTGTGCAAGCATCACTTTTTAGCTTGGTCGAATCCAAGCTTGGGACACAATTATGGCTAGGCCGATCGTGCATGCGTGTAGACGACATGATGGTGTAGGTGCCCATACCTCATTAGCTCACGAAAGTGTGATCTGGGACACTCAATTCATCCTGCGAAGTTGTGTGGTTGAGATCAAATTGCGACATAAAACTTGTGCCGCAAAATCCGCTCCTCATGCCATCTTCAGGCGCGCGTTCCAAGACGACCAGGCTTGGTCGGTCCTAGCCGATTGACCTAGCATGTAGGTGGTAGGCTGGAGTTCAAGTCCATACCCTGACATCCCATAGAAACATGATCTAAGCCACTCAATTTGTCCGGTGAAATCGAGTGGTCAAGATTAGATTGAAGCTTGGGAGATGCGACCACACTTGTTTTGGGCGCACGAATCGAGACATATAGCCAAGTTCGGTCTTGGCTGGTTGGGTGTGGAGATAGGTGGTCCCGCAGTGATCATGTTGATACTTACCGAACCTGCTTAGCCTATTCCGGGACCCTCCATCTGCTCCGGAGAAAATGGACGTTCGTGATCGCGAGACAAACCCTAGTTAGGGTATTGCCGGACGTTTGTCGCACCCGGTTTTGGGCGTTCGAATCGAGGTGACCAACTATAGTTGGTCCTTACCGATTAGTCAGGTATGCAGGTGGGCCCACGATGGTTGTTTTGATATGCTCTGGGCCCTCTGAATCTACATCTACACCCTTCATCTATACATGCGAAGATGGATGGTTGAGACTGTTTTGCGACACATGTAATGTGCCGCAAACCCTAATTTAGGGTTTTCCATCCGTACTGCTATGGTTTGGACGTTTTCGCAAGCTAGGCCAATCTTTTAGGGAGGCCGACCATGCGGGGCCCGCATTGGTTCGGCAACGGATATTCCATACCTGCTTGGGGGTTATGGAATCGATCTGGGACATTCAATCATGCTAGTGGAGTTGGATGGTCGTGATCATATCCAAACTGATACGGTCAGTCCGGATGCTCAATCGGGCTAGTATAACACACCGAGAGTGGCTCAATCAGGCTAGTATAACACACCGAGAGTTGCAGCCTGTACGGGTATTTCGTACATGTTTCATTATAATGCTTGGAGATTCGTGTTGCTCTGTTGAGAGCAACACTCAGTCATCATGCCGCACTGATAATGAGTACCGGAAATACAAGGCTGGTTGCGCATTAATTAATAATGCTGTAAATTCACAGGGTATATGGGATTGTGGCTACATGCTCCAACCTGGAAGAATTTCGTGTATTTAATTCACAGAATGGGATTGTTTCCACATGCTCCATTCTAGGTGAATTAGTAAAGTGAAGGAGTATTCATCACTTATTAATGGCATTATCTTTTACAAGATGTTATCGCATAATTTTTTGGGTTTTACAACTTTAACCTTAAATAAAAATCCACCATCAACACCTGCCCACTTCTCCTATCATCACTAACCGTCCATATCTTCCTAACACGTTCTTTTGAAGGCGCATTGCACACGCATGCTGTAAACTGCCAGACCAATACCCCGGTATGTATCCCCCAGTTTGTGACATGATTGATGTCTTGAACGTGTGGATCGTGAGACCCACATAAAGTAGCATGTAATGCTACGTTATTTAGGAAATTGATACTTGTGAAGTATCGTGTATATAATATGTAGGTACTTCATCGAGTATATTCAGCATGTATAAAGCATCGTTGTTTGAGCGTCTCAAAATAACCTCATGTCCAACTTACTTCATGTGATGGTTTGGAGGTTGCGCAAACAAGTCCTCCCTTAGCCGACCACATAGTATGGTAGAGTGACGGATGGTGATCACCATGACTCCGCACTGACCAATTAACTTCGGACCAGGGCTGTGTAACTAAGCCGGTGAAGTTGGACGGACGAGATGATCTTTGAGACACTCATCTGTGACAGTTGATGGAATTAGGGTTTATGAAGAAGTGCGCAAGCATCACTTTTCAGCTTGGTCGAATCCAATCTTGGGACACAATTATGGCTAGGTCGATCGTGCATGTGTGTAGACGACATGACGGTGTAGGCGCCCATACCTCATTATCTCACGAAAGTGTGATCTGGGACACTCAATTCGTCCTGCGAAGTTGTGTGGTTGAGATCAATTTGCGACAGAAAACTGGTGCCGCAAAAGCCGCTCCTCATGCTTGGTCGGTCTTGGCCGATTGACCTATCGTGTAGGTGGCAGTCTGGAGTTCACGTCCATACCCTGAAATCCCATAGAAACATGATCTAAGCCACTCAATTTGTCCGGTGAAATCGAGTGGTCAAGATTAGTTTGCAGCTTGGGAGATGCGACCACACTTGTTTTGGGTGCACGAATCGATACATATAGCCAAGTTCGGTGTTGGCCGGTTGGGTGTGGAGATAGGTGGGCCCGCAGTGATCATGTTGATACTTACCAGACCTGCTTAGCCTATTCCGGGACCATCCATCCGCTCCGGAGAAAATGGACGTTTGTGATCGCGAGACAAACCCTAGTTAGGGTATTGCCGGCCGTGTGTCACACCCGGTTTTGGGAGTTCGAATCGAGGTGACCAACTATAGTTGGTCCTGACCGATCAGTCAGGTATGCAGGTGGGCCCACAGTGGTTGTTTTGATATGCTCTAGGCCCTCTGAATCTACATCTACACCCTTCATCTATACCTGCGAAGATGGATGGTTGAGACTGTTTTGCGACATATGTAATGTGACGCAAACCCTAATTTAGGGTTTTCCGTCCGTACTGCTATGGTTTGGACGTTTTGGCAAGCTAGGCCAATCTTTTGGGGACGGATGGTGATCATCATGACTCCGCACTGACCAATTAACTCCTGACCAGGGCTGTGTAACTAAGCCGGTGAAGTTGGACGGACGAGATGATCTTTGAGACACTCATCTGCGACCGTTGATGGAATTAGGGTTTATGAAGAAGTGCGCAAGCATCACTTTTCATCTTGGTCGAATCCAAGCTTGGGACACAATTTTGGCTAGGCCGATCGTGCATGCGTGTATACGACATGACGGTGTAGGCGCCCATACCTCATTATCTCACGAAATTGTGATCTGGGACCACTACACCAAAATCCCTAATTTGCCACGGTTATTTCTGTTGCAAATAATTTCAGCAACGCTTATGTACGTTTCCCTCTCGGCGTCACAAATTTTTAGCAACGTCTACAAACGTTGCTTAATTTAATTTAAGCAACGTTTTTATACGTTGTTCCATCCGTTGCTGATGAGCACTTAAGCAAAGTTTTACATACGTTGCTTAAATTAATTTAAGCAACGTATTCTAAACCGTTCATTTCCACATGTCAGTGGGTCCCACAGAAAAGATGACATCATATTTTGCTTCTGTAACGTTTATATACGTTGCAAATTTTTAATTAGGTAATTAAAAAAAGAAAAACTGGAATCTGCAGATTTTTTTTCGGATTTCTGCAGCTGCATATATAAATTTCTCAACCTGCAATCCATTCTAGATGAAGAAGAACTGATTTATTCATATGGAAGAAGTTACAAAAAATATGGACTGATCATCCTTCAAATCCGGTACAAGGTAATAAGGTTTCAAATCGTAAAAGAGAATCAATGGAATGACTAAATGATAGATGATATACATTAATTGTCAAAATAATCTATTGGTAAACCAAAAATCTGAAGATTACTTATGTATATATATTATATCCTACGGCATACCATAGCATGCAACACAAAAATGTATACTGACCTAGCCTGCCCTTAAATCTCTCTAATCTTCCTACAAAAAAAATCTGTTGAAATTGTTGGTGAAAGTCAGCAAGCAGGCATATATTACTCGAATTACTTTGGGCATTAAAGTACATGGCATTTATAAGGATACATGTTAATAAAACACAATTCTCTGATCACTTTCAGGATCAGCCTCAGGATGCAAAATTTCTTCCTTCTTCTCCTTGTAGGGTCTGCAAGGAACAAAAAAACAAATTAGAGTTTAAACTTACGGTAAGAACAAATTAAGGTTAAGCTAAAAATCATAAATACTAAGTTATGCTTTCATAACATAAAAACTTATCAGAAGTTTAGAACTTGGAGAAAATATCCAAGTGTTCCCATAAGATCAAATCCACGACAACTCCATATGGGAAGTGCATGAACACGAATATAAAGTTATATTAGCATCCAAACACGTAAAGCACATAATGAATATGCAAAAAGGAATATTTCAGAGCCACATATCCATAAATATAGATAACTAAAATCCTGGGGATACAAGCATGCAAAGAATGAGCATCCAATCAGTGTTAAATAAAATCAAGAAGAAACCCATACCCCTAAAATATCCTTCAATGTTAATCCTACCATTCTGAGATCAGAGGACATTTCAGGCATCTTGCAGATTCCATAAAATATAATGTAATTAAGGTGATCTGAATATTTACATAAAGGGAAAATGATTCAACAGAAACTTGAGATATAAAATATCAGTCAAATATAAGCATGAATTTTTTAACATATTTACATTCTTTCCATGAATGACTTGTGTCAATTTTGATTTACTATTATCAAAATGCTAAGGGAAAACAATAATCCAACTAGTTAGATAGACATACATCATGGGTGCAGCTGGTAACTAATGAAAAGGAATAATACTAATTGATTTAGCCCAGGTAGCTTAGCATATATGGACGTTAATCACATAAACTCCAACTAATTTATCTAATATTTTAATTACCCAACTTTTTTCCAGCCCTCCGGTATTAGCAACGTTAAGATATCCAAGACAAATATGTTTTTCCACATGACATAAATCAAAACATTCAGTTTGTAATCCTGCTGTTCACTTTCCATAACTACTACTAAGTCAATATTGGTTACCTGCTCAGAATATAACAAATAACCGACAAATGGTGGAAAATTCATGTTTGAATCAAGATAAAACTACCAAATTATTACATACCAGTAGCATGGAAATGAGTCCATGACCAGTCAGATAATCTAGTAAATCCCCAAACTAATAAAGCAAGATGAGTGTAGTTCGAGGTAGTTAATCCACTAAAAAAATCAAGTCAGAAACAAAATTATTGCCAGAGCCATTAAAGTTTTATCGTATAGTTGAAAAAGTTGCGAAACCATATTTAACAATGAGAATTAAATAGACAAACCTAAATTGGGGCTTCACCATCTGGAGAACCTTCTCCTTTCTCATTGTCCTTACAGCCTTCTCCTAAGAAAGATTGAAATACCCTGAATAGCAAACAAGTGTTATTACGAAAAAAATTTGATACAACTTGAGAAAACATGGAAAAACCATTGTACTGAGAAAGCAATAAAGACAAACCATCTCTAACGATGAATTCAACTCCTTAAGATTATGAAACCAAACTCCTGTCCTCAAGTCAAGCCTCATATTTGACTGAATTGTAACATAACAACCTCAGTCACTCAATGGAGTACATCAACAGATATTAAAAAAACATACCCAGAATTTGGTCGAGATATTTAGGATATTCTGAATCTTGCCCTTAAGTTAAAACCTTCCAGAAAAATCCATGTCCTTGCAAAATTTCATACACACTAGACTACGCGAGTAACTCAAAATCAAACTGAAGGGTGGCATTAAGAGGCACAGTTGGAGAAGATCTTATTTCACCATAAGCTAGATCTGCAGAGATTTTAAATACTACATTGTCTCCAATCTTCATTGTCTTGATACCTAGATCCCATCCTTTAATAACTTTCCCTGTCAGAAAACAAAATCAATGCCATTATGTCAATGAACACAAAGGTACAAGAGAGACACTTCAATCCCTTACTCTTTAACTATTTCCGTAAATCATCATACCTGCAACTTAACTTTAAGATTAATTCACACAATAAAACATACAAGTCACAATCACAACTCATCGAAACATCCACAACAAAAGCCGAATCAAAAGAATCAGTTACAAGCTTACAACGTTGTCATCTTTGGAACACTTAACACCAAACCAAGAACAAGGATTCTTTGCACCATCGCTGAACTTCCAATCCACATGGGTCTCTACCAACTCTTTCCATAAACCTCAATAGTGATATCCTTGCAGTCAAACCTATCTCAACAATCAAAACCGATTTCACAACTAACTAGAAAATCAAAAATCAGAAAACTAGAGTAATACTTTCATCAATGACGCATAAACAATAATCAACACAAGAAACCAAAACTAAAAAACAATACTGATCAATATCCTCCATCTCCATCTCCAAAGTACTTGTTCTTCCACACCAAGATATCTCTGTTTTCAGACATAATAAAGATAATAAATTTATTAGTTAGAAATGATTATAAGATGTAAAATAAAAACCCATAACTGTTTTCTGAATGATTGCACCAAGTAGATGAAAATATTTGAAACAAGGAAGCCAAACAGAAACAAGGAAGCCAAACAGAAGCTCTGGTTCTAGGATCATACCTCTTTTCTGACTGAATGCACCAAGTAGATGAAAAGATTTGAAAAATGATTCACATTCACAGTCCAATCTCATTCTGAACTTCCTTATCCTCTTTACCCAATATATCTGTTAGACATCTTTACCAGCTAATGTACACATCACATGCTTAACAGAAGACACAAAACATGAGATTAATTACCACTGCTACTAGGATTCAGCATGACAAAGCTTCTCAAGTTCCTTCGTTTTAGTTACAACCACGTTGAAGTTTGAACATGTACCTTGTTAAGTGGAAATCTATCAGATACATAGCACTTGTAAGACCAAACTTATCAAGTACTTCCTATTATCAATCAAATGTTTGTAGGACACATAGTACAACAAATGAGAGAATCATAAGAAATGAGAGCAACATAAATACACCTGTTTGATGTCAGTGACTAAAAGCTCTGTTCCTAAGATCACCTTTACCCTGGTATCGGAAGACTTAAAATTTCACTTTACCTGGTGTTGGTAGACGTAATGAAGAACCAGTAAATAAGTCAACTTCAAGTAATAATTATCAGTTTAAAATCGAATGGTAGACAGATTTAAATCTCTATCCACTGTAACAAAACCTAGTGATGCAAACTGCCAAAATCTCCAACTTTTACCTGCATCACCTCCACCACCACCCATTCTAATAGAAGATCCTGAGCTTATATCACAAACACTAAGAAAATGAGGTACCACCACCAACCAAAAATCTGCAGAACTAACCACATAAATCAAAAGGAAACCCTTACTTTAAAACTCCATCCAATACTTAAAAAAATAAATGCAAAATGTCTACAGAATATTACCAACCAAAAGATGTAGTTCATAGAATTGGGTCAAACTTATGAATCGATAATAGCAAAAAAAAAAGAAAACTCACCATACAGAATGATTTGACTTTAGAGAAGAAACTGACTTCGAGGGTTTGAGTGATTGAAAGATTGGTCATTCCTGATTCTACTCAGCTCAAACCCATCCCCAAACCCAATCCCATCTCTCATTCTTCTCGGATTTCTTAGCAATACCAAATTTAATTCAACCAAATCCACACACCATCAATCTTAAGTTCAACCTCAAACCCTAATTGCAATTTCCTCCGTAACATGTTCAATTTTAGACATAATTTCTTGGTAGAACATCACCGAAACCACCATCTTCAATTGCACTAGATCCTGCCTTTTTCAAATCGAATTTATCTTCTTCTTCTCTGAAATTCGAATTCTCTTACGGTCTTCGATTTATCCGCAACAAGGGTTTGGAAGAGATGCCGATTTGTGAGAGAACAAAGTTTTTATATGTAAGATTTGATTGGGTTTAGGAGACATAAGTTTTGATTTCTAAAAACGGGAGTTTGAATTCGCATCGCAGATTTAAGTTTTGGTTTAGAAGAGAAGGAAAATGGGAGGAGGAGAACTCGAGGATAGAGATAAAGAAAATATAAGGATAAGGTAAAGAAAATAGAAGGGAATCGATAATAATAAAATTTCAAAAGACATTTAAGCCCTCAACTATGTCACTTAAGGCGAGCGTGTCCTAATTTTTTTTTTCCCGGATTTTCTAGTAATTAGGATATAGTGCAACGTATCTTTTAATATCATCAACAGTTTAACGTATGCAACGCATATATCCGTTGCAAAACCGAAAAACCAATGGTTGTAAAAACCTTGATTTGGTGTAGTGGACACTCAATTCGTCCTGCGAAGTTGTGTGGTTGAGATCAATTTGCGAGAGAAAACTGGTGCCACAAAAGCCGCTACTCATGCCATCTTCAGACGCGCGTTCCAAGACGATCAGGCTTGGTTGGTCTTGGCCGATTGACCTAGCGTGTAGGTGGTAAGCTGGAGTTCACGCCCATACCCTGATATCCCATAGAAACAAGATCTAAGCCACTCAATTTGTCCGGTGAAATCGAATGGTCAAGATTAGTTTGCAGCTTGGGAGATGCGACCACACTTGTTTTGTTCGCGCGAATCGAGACATAGAGCCAAGTTCGGTCTTGGCCGGTTGGGTGTGGAGATAGGTGGGCCCGCAGTGATCATGTTGATACTTACCGGACCTGCTTAGCCTATTCCGGGACCCTCCATCCGCTCCGGAGAAAATGGACGTTTGTGATCGCGAGACAAACCCTAGTTAGGGTATTGCCGGCCGTGTGTCACACCCGGTTTTGGGCGTTCGAATCGAGGTGACCAACTATAGTTGGTCCTGACCGATCAGTCAGGTATTTAGGTGGGCCCACGGTGGTTGTTTTGATATGCTCTGGGCCCTCTGAATCTACATCTACACCCTTCATCTATACCTGCGAAGATGGATGGTTGAGACTGTTTTGCGACACATGTAATGTGCCGCAAACCCTAATTTAGGGTTTTCCGTCCGTACTGCTATGGTTTGGACGTTTTGGAAAGCTAGGCCAATCTTTTGGGGAGGCCGACCATGCGGGGCCCGCATTGGTTCGGCGAATGGATATTCCATACCCGCTTGGGGGTTATGGAATCGATTTGGGCCATCCAATCATCTTTGGTGGAGTTGGATGGTCGTGATCATATCCAGACTAATACGGTCGGTCCGGATGCTCAACCGGCTAGTATAACACACCGAGAGTGGCTCAATCAAAGCTAGTATAACACACCGAGAGTTGCGGCACATGTACGGGTATTTCGTACATGTTTCATTATAATGCTTGGAGATTCGTGTTGCTCTGAGAGCAACACTCGATCATCATGCCGCACCGATAATGAGTACAGAAATACAAGGTCAAGTTGCGCATTAATTAATAATGTTGTAAATTCACAGGGTATATGGGATTGTGGCTACATGCTCCAACCTGGAAGAATTTCATGTATTTAATTCACAGAATGGGATTGTTACCACATGCTCCATTCTAGGTGAATTAGTAAAGTGAAGGAGTATCCATCACTTATTAATGGCTTATCTTTTACAAGATGTTAGCGCATAATTTTTTGGGTTTTACAACTTTAACCTTAAATGAAAATCCACCATCAACACTTGCCCACTTCTCCTATCATCACTAACCTTCCATGTCTTCCTGACACGTTCTTGTGAAGGCGCATTGCACACTGCACGCTGTAAACCGCCAGACCAATACCCCGGTATGTATCCCCCAGTTTGTGACATGATTGATGTCTTGAACGTGTGGATCGTGAGACCCACAGAAAGTAGCATGTAATGCTACGTTATTTAGGAAATTGATACTTGTGAAGTATCGTGTGTATACTATGTAGGTACTGCATCGAGTATATTCAGCATGTATGAAGCATCGCTGTTTGAGCGTCTCAAAATAACCTCATGTCCAGCTTACCTCATGTGATGGTTTGGAGGTTGCGCAAACAAGTCCTCCCTTGGCCGACCACATAGTATGGTAGAGTGAAGGATGGTGATCATCATGACTCCGCACTGACCAATTAACTCCTAACCAGGGCTGTGTAACTAAGCCGATGAAGTTGGACGGACGAGATGATCTTTGAGACACTCATCTGCGACCGTTGATGGAATTAGGGTTTATGAAGAAGTGCGCAAGCATCACTTTTCAGCTTGGTCGAATCTAAGCTTGGGACACAATTTTGGCTAGGCCGATCGTGCATGCGTGTAGACGACATGACGGTGTAGGCACCCATACCTCATTATCTCACGAAATTATGATTTGGGACACTCAATTCGTCCTGCGAAGTTGTGTGGTTGAGATCAATTTGCGACAGAAAACTGGTGCCACAAAATCCGCTCCTCATGCCATCTTCAGGCGCGCGTTCCAAGACGACCAGGCTTGGTCGGTCCTGGCCGATTGACCTAGCGTGTAGGTGGTAAGCTGGAGTTCACGCCCATACCCTGGCATCCCATAGAAACAAGATCTAAGACACTCAATTTGTCCGGTGAAATCGAGTGGTCAAGATTAGTTTGCAGCTTGGGAGATGCGACCACACTTGTTTTGTTCGCGCGAATTGAGACATAGAGCCAAGTTCGGTCTTGGCCGGTTGGGTGTGGAGATAGGTGGGCCCGCAGTGATCATGTTGATACTTACCGGACTTGCTTAGCCTATTCCGGGACCCTCCATCCGCTCCGGAGAAAATGGACGTTCGTGATCGCGAGACAAACCCTAGTTAGGGTATTGCCGGCCGTGTGTCACACCCGGTTTTGGGCGTTCGAATCGAGGTGACCAATTATAGTTGGTCCCGACCGATCAGTCAGGTATGTGTCATGTACCCGAGTACAATGACGGGATAAACACTTGATTCAGAGAGTCAAGTTTCTCCGGTTCCGAAGAACACAGCCTAAAATCGTTAAACGATTATTTTTGATTAATAATTTGATAAGATTTCAATTACAGACTCTCTAGCCTTGTAAAGCTAGATCAAGACAACAACTTCTAAAGGGACCCCTACAATTGATAGAAGAACTACCAGTAGGCTAACACTAATTACCAACCCGAATACCATATGGGCACTTCCCTAGCAACCTTAGGTACATGACATTACCTTCCCTTCAAAAACATCCTTGTCCTCAAGGTCCAGGATGAAGAATTTAGTCAGGAACACGGTTTTTTTTTTTTTTTTTAGGGCAGGTGCAGGTGCTGGCGCAGCTTTGTATGGCAGTAACATCTCTCGAACACGGTAAGAAATGTGGCCTTGATCTAACTGGAGAGTGCGCTTGATGACGACAGGGAGCTGACAGGGTCTACTTTCCAGTTGCTGCGCGGCACGGAGATATTCAGTTGCTCCAAGAGTTATTCGGAATCTCCAGTAAAATACCCATCTGAAATAGTCCATCCTTCACTAACACGAACTGTCATCTCCACCCACTTGTCGTATCAACATTATAGCAAGCCTCTAGGAGTTAGTTCATTACTACCACAGCCAAGTGAAAACCCATAGATTTTTGCATATTTATGCATTTACCAAATAAAGCAGTAGTCCCTCCTTTAAAATTTAACCATGGAGGTAAACCTTCTTGGGTTTGCTTCCCAACAGAAAACAGGTCCATACTCTGCACAACTACCAGCTTGATATGCATAGATAGCATCACTCCGTGCAGTTGTCTATATATCTTCACTACACAGTGGAGATTAATATCACCATGTGCTTTAAGTTTATCGAGGAGACCCCAAACCATAATGTAATTTGTAGTGCCATTATCTCAGTGAAGTAGTTGGTTGTACTCACAACAGTTAGACTAGATACTCCCAGGAGGTATGCATCAGCATTTAAATATCTTGACAATCCCATAACAGTCGCTGCAGTTAGATGAGAGACCTCAGATTCACAGAACAGATTGCTTCCTGTTACAACACAGTTTTTGTCGAGGAGCACAATGAAGATAAAACTGTTACCAGTCCAGCTCACCTTTCTCAGACTCCACAAATGAGGTGGAACCAATTTGAATTTCCACCTTAAATATCCTACCCACAAGTCCACTTTCAGAATATGATACGCTGCCCAGGTATATTGATATGTTGGAGATGACCACCAACTATACAACTTCCTGAATTTAATTTCATCTTCTTTAAAGACGGCGGAAATAAACCAACCTAGTACTTGTCCAGAGATGGTAGAAAATTGCATACCGAAAACTGCAGCTGGTGTGTTAAAGGTACCACTCAGTTGACGTGCGAGAATTGCAGTTGAAACCAGTCGGAATTTCCACCTCAAGTACTCCAACCACAACAACACGTCAAGAATCTGAATTACGTTGAGAATGACTTGAGTTTCCATTAGCCATATGATAACTGAAATGGTTCAGTTCACATTTTGGACACTTGCTAGTCCTGTATAGAACAATATCGACTGACAGATCCCATGATAGGTTGTAGTTATAATACCAGACAAAATGATGTCGATGATGGATTTAGAGCATTGGCAATGACCTACAATTACTGCTAGGAGACCATACTTCAGAATTAAGAGAAAAAAATATTGAGCTCCCCCTCTACCAGGCAGTTGAGCAAACCAATGATGTGCCTTTCTAATTCTCCCCACTATTGTCCACTTAAGTTGCAATAGACCCGCAGTTGCACTATCCGTGTATGAAAATTTCACCGATAACATACCACCAACACTACTATCACCAGAGTCATCAGTTGTAACAAATACCAGCAGATACGAATTCATAAACAACAGTTCAGATGGATACCCGTACATAAGAATTAGCCGTTGAACAAGCACTTGATTATGAAGAATGAGAGAACAAGCATCTTTCTGGTAATCTGAAACACTTACAGCCACCCAAAAGTAAACCCACAATTGTGCAAATGCCTTGCCACGGTCATATACTAAACGAGTATAATTAAAATGTAAAGTAAAACACCTCCGGAGAACCAACTGCAGTATCCAAGTAAACAAGGAGACGCAGTCCGGCAACAACATTTTAGCAAATAATGCATGTCTTTTCCTAATTGCACCAATCCCAGTCAACAAACATAGTACAAATCTATTTCTCTCTGGAATATTAGCAAGCAGCGTCATCTCATCATTAAATGCAGGATTATTAACACATAAAGGAGCAACGGATTCATACCCAAAGAGAAGAATCAATCGCAGAAGCTTACCCCGATCAAAAATTCTATGAGTATAAGCAAAAGAAAGATAAAAACAACCCATACCGAGCAACCTGCTGTTGAATAACACCATGGAGCTTGTATATTGGTTTGTAAGAGAAGTAAGAAGGTGAAAACTATGAGAAAGAATGACTGGAGTATTTAACGGATGTGGGTGTGCATTTTTAGTGCTGGGAATGAAAACTGAATAGAAATAACAACTCCGAAAATGTTTTGTCATTGCTCCTCTCCTCCACAATTTATCAAATTTGACTCCTATAGCATAAAGCAAACCATGTTGAAGTTGCAAAAGAGTATTAGCTTCACCACCCTTCCAACTCCACACTACACTCCTAAGCACTCGACCCAATATCGCTAATGCCACTTCAGTTCCCACTACGCGAAGTAACAAGAGTAACGAACTGCTATTTCTTTCAGAGTTTGTGACAAACAGCCTACTGGCATCGTGAATTTCAGAATGATTAACAACAACACACACAAGAGCCATCAAATGTATACCCCAAAAAGTTGATTCATACCCAAGGTTAGGAAGTAATCGAACAATCAACTTCTCATAAAAAATCCAGGAAGAAACTGGACACTTACCTCGATCATATATCCAGCGAGAAATTAGCTTACTCTCAGAACCATTTTCAGTAGTTTCAAAAAATATCGACCCACTGGCATTCATAAACAACAATTGAAATTGATACCCATGTTTATAAAGAAAATCCAGAACAAGTCTCCTATAGTATGCATCCAACAAGTTCAGCTCTATAGAAAATTTAGAATACCTTTTCAGAAGTTTAATTACTTTCCCACGATCAAAAACTCTACCCCTTTTTAGCCGTAAGAGGAAATCAATTCCAGCACCAGTTGAATGCATAGCTGGACTCTCACACATGTTACCAAACATCATTCCAGTAGTACTAAGAACACCCTCATTAGGTGGTATACAATCGATTGAATCACCAGACCAAGAAGCTGACCAGTACCCATTCTTAGAGAGCAGCTCAGACACAGAAATTCCATTGCATTCATCCATTAATTTTGAACAAACATATAGTGCAAAGGAACATGAGGTAATTGCATCATAACCAAATTTATAAATTCCAGCTAAGTAACAAAAACGTTTAAGGAGTTTGAAATCTTTTCCACGATCAAATAGCATCCGAGAAAAATCAAAAAGAAGAGCAAAACGAGGCTTACTAATTACTTTGTTGCTATCACTGACGAACACCTTCGAGCTTTGGAGTTTCTCATAGCTACCCTCATTACTCATAACTGCTATAGGTTGAAAATTCACCTCATCAGGTAAATCTTCTCTTCCTGGAAGAAAAATGAAGGAATGAGCAATTCGAAATCGAGGCTATCATCATCTTCTTCAATTTCAACAAAGAAAAATTGGGGAATCAGCTCCGATTCATCTTCGTCATCAACCTCAGTAGAAACGGATGTGATTTCCTCAGTTGGAGAGACCGTGAAATCACCCACTGAAATAGCAGATTCTTCAATGTTTGATGTCGATCTTAAAAAACCATTTAAACCATTACCCAAATCGGTCCTAGATCCAACAATTGAATCGCAATCCAAAGTTGAATCTGAAGTAGCATCAGGAAGTGAATTTGGAGTAAGAACTGGACTTAATTTAGGTGCCGATTCGTCAATGAAACCCTCCTCTTTCGTAGGTGCTGTATTCACAACTCGATGAACTGGAATGAATGCTAATGGTGGTATTTTAATTGCATCCCACCGAAACCTGGTGAAGTTGATTTCGGACTCTAGTTGCGAAAGAGTATAATTTCGATTGAATGAAGGTTTCTCATTAAGCAGAACTTGATACTTTCTCTTCAAATCCAGTAACCGGATATAGAGTTGGCATTTCGCCCTAGCTTTATACGAAAAATCACCCATGGATCGAAACTAATCTGATACCAATTGTCATGTACCCGAGTACAATGACGGGATAAACACTTGATTCAGAGAGTCAAGTTTCTCCGGTTCTGAAGAACACAGCCTAAAATCGTTAAACGATTATTTTTGATTAATAATTTGATAAGATTTTAATTACAGACTCTCTAGCCTTATAAAGCTAGATCAAGACAACAACTTCTAAAGGGACCCCTACAATTGATAGAAGAACTACCAATAGGCTAACACTAATTACCAACCCGAATACCATATGGGCACTTCCCTAGCAACCTTAGGTACATGACAGTATGCAGGTGGGCCCACGGTGGTTGTTTTGATATGCTCTGGGCCCTCTGAATCTACATCTACACCCTTCATTTATACCTGTGAAGATGGATGGTTGAGACTGTTTTGCGACACATGTAATGTGCCGCAAACCCTAATTTAGGGTTTTCCGTCCGTATTGCTATGGTTTGGACGTTTTGGCAAGCTAGGCCAATCTTTTGGGGAGGCCGACCATGCGGGGCCCGCATTGGTTCGGCAGCGGATATTCCATACCTGCTTGGGGGTTATGGAATCGATCTGGGCCATCCAATCATGCTGGTGGAGTTGGATGGTAGTGATCATATCCAGACTGATACGGTCAGTCCGGATGCTCAATCGGGCTAGTATAACACACCGAGAGTGGCTCAATCGGGCTAGTATAACACACCGAGAATTGCAGCCTGTACAGTTATTTCGTACATGTTTCATTATAATGCTTGGAGATTCGTGTTGCTCTGCTGAGAGCAACACTCAGTCGTCATGCCACACTGATAATGAGTACAGGAAATATAAGGCTGGTTGCGCATTAATTAATAATGCTGTAAATTCACAGGGTATATGGGATTGTGGCTACATGCTCCAACCTGGAAGAATTTCGTGTATTTAATTCACAAAATGGGATTGTTACCACATGCTCCATTCTAGGTGAATTAGTAAAGTGAAGGAGTATCCATCACTTATTAATGGCCTTATCTTTTACAAGATGTTAGCGCATAATTTTTTGATTTTTACAACTTTAACCTTAAATGAAAATCCACCATCAACACTTTCCCACTTCTCCTATCATCACTAACCGTCCATGTCTTCCTTACACGTTCTTGTGAAGGCGCATTGCACACTGCACGCTGTAAACCGCCACATCAATACCCAGGTATGTATCCCCCAGTTTGTGACATGATTGATGTCTTGAACGTGTGGATCGTGAGACCCACAGAAATTAGCATGTAATGCTACGTTATTTAGGAAATTGATACTTGTGAAGTATCGTGTGTATATTATATAGGTACTGCATCGAGTATATTCAGCATGTATGAAGCATCGTTGTTTTAGCGTCTCAAAATAACCTCATGTCCAGCTTACCTCATGTGATGGTTTGGAGGTTGCGCAAACAAGTCCTCCCTTGGCCGACCACATAGTATGGTAGAGTGACGGATGGTGATCATCATGACTCCGCACTGACCAATTAACTCCTGACCAGGGCTGTGTAACTAAGTTGGTGAAGTTGGACGGACGAGATGATCTTTGAGACACTCATCTGCGACCGTTGATGGAATTAGGGTTTATGAAGAAGTGCGCAAGCATTACTTTTCATCTTGGTCGAATCCAAGCTTGGGACACAATTTTGGCTAGGCCGATCGTGCATGCGTGTAGACGACATGACGGTGTAGGCGTCCATACCTCATTATCTCACGAAATTGTGATCTGGGACCACTACACCAAAATCCCTAATTTGCCACGGTTATTTCTGTTGCAAATAATTTCAGCAACGCTTATGTACGTTGCCCTCTCGGCGTCACAAATTTTTAGCAACGTCTACAAACGTTGCTTAATTTAATTTAAGCAACGTTTTTATACGTTGTTCCATCCGTTGCTGATGAGCACTTAAGCAAAGTTTTACATACGTTGCTTAAATTAATTTAAGCAACGTATTCTAAACCGTTCATCTCCACGTGTCAGTGGGTCACACAGAAAAGATGACATCATATTTTGCTTCTGTAACGTTTATATACGTTGCAAATTTTTAATTAGGTAATTAAAAAAAGAAAAACTGGAATCTGCAGATTTTTTTTTCGGATTTCTGCAGCTGCATATATAAATTTCTCAACCTGCATTCCATTCTAGATGAAGAATAAGAACTGATTTATTCATATGGAAGAAGTTACAAAAATTATGGACTGATCATCCTTCAAATCCGGTACAAGGTAATAAGGTTTCAAATCGTAAAAGAGAATCAATGGAATGACTAAATGATAGATGATATACATTAATTGTCAAAATAATCTATTGGAAAACCAAAAATCTGAAGATAACTTATGTATGTATTATATCCTACGGCATACCATAGCATGCAACACAAAAATGTATACTGACCTAGCCTGCCCTTAAATCTCTCTAATCTTCCTTCAAAAAAATCTGTTGAAATTGTTGGTGAAAGTCAGCAAGCAGGCATATATTACTCGAATTACTTTGGGCATTAAAGTACATGGCATTTATAAGGATACATGTTAATAAAACACAATTCTCTGATCACTTTCAGGATCAGCTTCAGGATGCAAAATTTCTTCCTTCTTCTCCTTGCAGGGTCTGCAAGGAACAAAAAAACAAATTAGAGTTTAAACTTACGGTAAGAACAAATTAAGGTTAAGCTAAAAATCATAAATACTAAGTTATGCTTTCATAACATGAAAACTTCTAAGAAGTTTAGAACTTGGAGAAAATATCCAAGTGTTCCCATAAGATCAAATCCACGACAACTCCATATGGGAAGTGCATGAACACGAATATAAAGTTATATTAGCATCCAAACACGTAAAGCACATAATGAATATGCAAAAAGGAATATTTCAGAGCCACATATCCATAAATATAGATAACTAAAATCTTGGGGATACAAGCATGCAAAGAATGAGCATCCAATCAGTGTTCGTAAAACTGAAGACAGAAACCCATACCCCTAAAATATCCTTCAATGTTAATCCTACCATTCTGAGATCAGAGGACATTTCAGGCATCTTGCAGATTCCACAAAATATAATGTAATTAAGGTGATCTGAATATTTACATAAAGGGAAAATGATTCAACATAAACTTGAGATATAAAATATCAGTCATATATAAGCATGAATTTTTTAACATATTTACATTCTTTCCATGAATGACTTGTGTCAATTTTGATTTACTATTATCAAAATGCTAAGGGAAAACAGTAATCCAACTAGTTAGATAGACATACATCATGGGTGCAGCTGGTAACTAATGAAAAGGAATAATACTAATTGATTTAGCCCAGGTAGCTTAGCATGTATGGACGTTAATCACATAAACTCCAACTAATTTATCTAATATTTTAATTACCCAACTTTTTTCCAGCCCTCCGGTATTAGCAACGTTAAGATATCCAAGACAAATATGTTTTTCCACATGACATAAATCAAAACTCAGTTTGTAATCCTGCTGTTCACTTTCCATAACTACTACTAAGTCAATATTGGTTACCTGCTCAGAATATAACAAATAACCGACAAATGGTGGAAAATTCATGTTTGAATCAAGATAAAACTACCAAATTCTTACATACCAGTAGCATGGAAATGAGTCCATGACCAGTCAGATAATCTAGTAAATCCCCAAACTAATAAAGCAAGATGAGTGTAGTTCGAGGTAGTTAATCCACTAAAAAAATCAAGTCAGAAACAAAATTATTGCCAGAGCCATTAAAGTTTTATCGTATAGTTGAAAAAGTTGCGAAACCATATTTAACAATGAGAATTAAATAGACAAACCTAAATTGGGGCTTCACCATCTGGAGAACCTTCTCCTTTCTCATTGTCCTTACAACCTTCTCCTAAGAAAGATTGAAATACCCTGAATAGCAAACAAGTGTTATTACTAAAAAAAATTGATACAACTTGAGAAAACATGGAAAAACCATTGTACTGAGAAAGCAATAAAGACAAACCATCTCTAACGATGAATTCAACTCCTTAAGATTATGAAACCAAACTCCTGTCCTCAAGTCAAGCCTCATATTTGACTAAATTGTAACATAACAACCTCAGTCACTCAATGGAGTACATCAACAGATATTAAAAAAACATACCCAGAATTTGGTCGAGATATTTAGGATATTCTGAATCTTGCCCTTAAGTTAAAACCTTCCAGAAAAATCCATGTCCTTGCAAAATTTCATACACACTAGACTACGCGAGTAACTCAAAATCAAACTGAAGGGTGGCATTAAGAGGCACAGTTGGAGAAGATCTTATTTCACCATAAGCTAGATCTGCAGAGATTTTAAATACTACATTGTCTCCAATCTTCATTGTCTTGATACCTAGATCCCATCCTTTAATAACTTTCCCTGTCAGAAAACAAAATAAATGCCATTATGTCAATGAACACAAAGGTACAAGAGAGACACTTCAATCCCTTACTCTTTAACTATTTCCGTAAATCATCATACCGACAACTTAACTTTAAGATTAATTCACACAATAAAACATACAAGTCACAATCACAACTCATCGAAACATCCACAACAAAAGCCTAATCAAAAGAATCAGTTACGAGCTTACAACGTTGTCATCTTTGGAACACTTAACACCAAACCAAAAACAAGGATTCTTTGCACCATCGCTGAACTTCCAATCCACATGGGTCTCTACCAACTCTTTCCATAAACCTCAATAGTGATATCCCTGCAGTCAAACCTATCGCAACAATCAAAACCGATTTCACAACTAACTAGAAAATCAAAAATCAGAAAACTAGAGTAATACTTTCATCAATGACGCATAAACAATAATTAACACAAGAAACCAACACTAAAAAACAATACTGATCAATCTCCTCCATCTCCATCTCCAAAGTACTTGTTCTTCCACACCAAGATATCTCTGTTTTCAGACATAATAAAGATGATAAATTTATTAGTTAGAAATGATTATAAGATGTAAAATAAAAACCCATAACTGTTTTCTGACTGAATGCACCAAGTAGATGAAAAGATTTGAAACAAGGAAGCCAAACAGAAACAAGGAAGCCAAACAGAAGCTCTGGTTCTAGGATCATACCTCTTTTCTGACTGAATGCACCAAGTAGATGAAAAGATTTAAAAAATGATTCACATTCACAGTCCAATCTCATTATGAACTTCCTTATCCTCTTTACCCAATATATCTGTTAGACATCTTTACCAGCTAATGTACACAGCACATGCTTAACAGAAGACACAAAACATGAGATTAATTACCACTGCTACTAGGATTCAGCATGACAAAGCTTCTCAAGTTCCTTCGTTTTAGTTACAACCACGTTGAAGTTTGAACATGTACCTTGTTAAGTGGAAATCTATCAGATACATAGCACTTGTAATACCAAACTTATCAAGTACTTCCTATTATCAATCAAATGTTTGTAGGACACATAGTACAACAAATGAGAGAATCATAAGAAATGAGAGAAACATAAATACACCTGTTTGATGTCAGTGACTAAAAGATCTGTTCCTAAGATCACCTTTACCCTGGTATCGGTAGACTTCAAACTTCACTTTCCCTGGTATTGGTAGACGTAATGAAGAACCAGTAAATACGTCAACTTCAAGTAATAATTATCAGTTTAAAATCGAATGGTAGACAAATTTAAATCTCTATCCACTGTAACAAAACCTAGTGATGAAAACTGCCAAAATCTCCAACTTTTACCTGCATCACCTCCACCACCACCCATTTTAATAGAAGATCCTGAGCTTATATCACAAACACTAAGAAAATGAGGCACCACCACCAACCAAAAATCTGCAGAACTAACCACATAAATCAAAAGGAAACCCTTACTTTAAAACTCCATCCAATACTTAAAAAAAAAATGCAAAATGTCTACAGAATATTACCAACCAAAAGATGTAGTTCATAGAATTGTGTCAAACTGATGAATCGATAATAGCAAAAAAAGAAGAAAACTCACCATACAGAATGATTTGACTTTAGAGAAGAAACTGACTTCGAGGGTTTGAGTGATTGAAAGATTGGTCATTCCTGATTCTACTCAGCTCAAACCCAAACCCAATCCCATCTCTCATTCTTCTCGGATTTCTCAGCAATACCAAATTTAATTCAACCAAATCCACACACCATCAATCTTAAGTTCAACCTCAAACCCTAATTGCAATTTCCTCCGTAACATGTTCAATTTTAGACATAATTTCTTGGTATAACATCACCGAAACCACCATCTTCAATTGCACTAGATCCTTCCGTTTTCAAATCGAATTTATCTTCTTCTTCTCTGAAATTCGAATTCTCTTACGGTCTTAGATTTATCCGCAACAAGGGTTTGGAAGAGATGCCGATTTGTGAGAGAACAAAGTGTTTATATGTAAGATTTGATTGGGTTTAGGAGATATAAGTTTTGATTTCTAAAAACGGGAGTTTGAATTCACATCGCAGATTTAAGTTTTGGTTTAGAAGAGAAGGAAAATGGGAGGAGGAGAACTCGAGGATAGAGATAAAGAAAAGATAAGGATAAGGTAAAGAAAATAGAAGGGAATCGATAATAATAAAATTTCAAAAGACATTTAATCCCTCAACTATGTCGCTTAAGGCGAGCGTGTCTTAATTTATTTATTTTTCCGGATTTTCTGGTAATTAGGATATAGTGCAACGTATCTTTTAATATCAGCAACGGTTTAACGTATGCAACGCATATATCCGTTGCAAAACCGAAAAACCAATGGTTGCAAAAACCTTGATTTGGTGTAGTGGACACTCAATTCGTCCTGCGAAGTTGTGTGGTTGAGATCAATTTGCGAGAGAAAACTGGTGCCACAAAAGCCTCTCCTCATGCCATCTTCAGATGCGCGTTCCAAGACGATCAGGCTTGGTTGGTCTTGGCCGATTGACCTAGCGTGTAGGTGGTAAGCTGGAGTTCACGCCCATACCCTGACATCCCATAGAAACAAGATCTAAGCCACTCAATTTGTCCGGTGAAATCGAATGGTCAAGAATAGTTTGCAGCTTGGGAGATGCGACCACACTTTTTTTGTTCGCGCGAATCGAGACATAGAGCCAAGTTCGGTCTTGGCCGGTTGGGTATGGAGATAGGTGGGCCCGCAGTGATCATGTTGATACTTACCGGACCTGCTTAGCCTATTCCGGGACCCTCCATCCGCTCCGGAGAAAATGGACGTTTGTGATCGCGAGACAAACCCTAGTTAGGGTATGGCCGGCCGTGTGTCACACCCGGTTTTGGGCGTTCGAATCGAGGTGACCAACTATAGTTGGTCCTAACCGATCAGTCAGGTATTCAGGTGGGCCCACGGTGGTTGTTTTGATATGCTCTGGTCCCTCTGAATCTACATCTACACCCTTCATCTATACCTGCGAAGATGGATGGTTAAGACTGTTTTGCGACTCATGTAATGTGCCGCAAACCCTAATTTAGGGTTTTCCGTCCGTACTGCTATGGTTTGGACGTTATGGAAAGCTAGGCCAATCTTTTGGGGAGGCCGACCATGCGGGGCCCGCATTGGTTCGGCAGCGGATATTCCATACCTGCTTGGGGGTTATGGAATCGATCTGGGCCATCCAATCATGCTGGTAGAGTTAGATGGTCGTGATCATATCCAGACTAATACGGTCAGTCCAGATGCTCAACTGGGCTAGTATAATACACTGAGAGTGGCTCAATCGGGCTAGTATAACACACCGAGAATTGCAGCCTGTACAGGTATTTCGTACATGTTTCATTATAATGCTTGGATATTCGTGTTGCTCTGCTGAGAGCAACACTCAGTCGTCATGCCACACTGATAATGAGTACAGGAAATACAAGGCTGGTTGCGCATTAATTAATAATGCTGTAAATTCACAGGGTATATAGGATTGTGGCTACATGCTCCAACCTGGAAGAATTTCGTGTATTTAATTCACAGAATGGGATTGTTAGCACATGCTCCATTCTTGGTGAATTAGTAAAGTGAAGGAGTATCCATCACTTATTAATGGCATTATCTTTTACAAGATGTTAGCGCATAATTTTTTGGGTTTTACAACTTTAACCTTAAATGAAAATCCACCATCAACACTTGCCCACTTCTCCTATCATCACTAACCGTCCATGTCTTCCTGACACGTTCTTGTGAAGGCGCATTGCATACTGCACGCTGTAAACTGCCAGACCAATACCCCGGTATGTATCCCCCAGTTTGTGACATGATTGATGTCTTGAACGTGTGGATCGTGAGACCCACAGAAAGTAGCATGTAATGCTACGTTATTTAGGAAATTGATACTTGTGAAGTACCGTGTGTATACTATGTAGGTACTGCATCGAGTATATTCATCATGTATGAAGCATCGCTGTTTGAGCGTCTCAAAATAATCTCATGTCCAGCTTACCTCATGTGATGGTTTGGAGGTTGCGCAAACAAGTCCTCCCTTGGCCGACCACATAGTATGGTAGAGTGAAAGATGGTGATCATCATGACTCCGCACTGACCAATTAACTCTTGACCAGGGCTGTGTAACTAAGCCGATGAAGTTGGACGGACGAGATGATCTTTGAGACACTCATCTGCGACCGTTGATGGAATTAGGGTTTATGAAGAAGTGCGCAAGCATCACTTTTCAGCTTGGTCGAATCTAAGCTTGGGACACAATTTTGGCTAGGCCGATCATGCATGCGTGTAGACGACATGACGGTGTAGGCGCCCATACCTCATTATCTCACGAAATTATGATCTGGGACACTCAATTCGTCCTGCGAAGTTGTGTGGTTGAGATCAATTTGCGACAGAAAACTGGTGCCACAAAAGCCGCTCCTCATGCCATCTTCAGGCGCGCGTTCCAAAATGACCAGGCTTGGTCGGTCCTGGATGATTGACCTAGCGTGTAGGTGGTAAGCTGGAGTTCACGCCCATACCCTGACATCCCATAGAAACAAGATCTAAGCCACTCAATTTGTCCGTTGAAATCGAGTGGTCAAGATTAGTTTGCAGCTTGGGAGATGCGACCACACTTGTTTTGTTCGCGCGAATTGAGACATAGAGCCAAGTTCGGTCTTGGCCGGTTGGGTGTGGATATAGGTGGGCCCGCAGTGATCATGTTGATACTTACCGGACCTGCATAGTCTATTCCGGGACCCTCCATCCGCTCCGGAGAAAATGGACGTTCGTGATCGCGAGACAAACCCTAGTTAGGGTATTGCCGGCCGTGTGTCACACCCGGTTAATTTTGTGCGTTCGAATCAAGGTGACCAACTATAGTTGGTCCTGACCGATCAGTCAGGTATTCAGGTGGGCCCACGGTGGTTGTTTTGATATGCTCTGGGACCTCTGAATCTACATCTACACCCTTCATTTATACCTGCGAAGATGGATGGTTGAGACTGTTTTGCGACACATGTAATGTGCCGCAAACCCTAATTTAGGGTTTTCCGTCCGTACTGCTATGGTTTGGACGTTTTGGCAAGCTAAGCCAATCTTTTGGGGAGGCCGACCATGCGGGCCCACATTGGTTCGGCAGCGAATATTCCATACCTGCTTGGGGGTTATGGAATCGATCTGGGCCATCCAATCATGCTGGTGGAGTTGGATGGTCGTGATCATATCCAGACTGATACGGTCAGTCCGGATGCTCAATCGGGATAGTATAATACACCGAGAGTGGCTCAATCGGGCTAGTATAACACACCGAGAGTTGCAGCCTGTACGGGTATTTCGTATATGTTTCATTATAATGCTTGGAGATTCGTGTTTCTCTGCTGAGAGCAACACTCAGTCGTCATGCCGCACTGATAATGAGTATAGGAAATACAAGGCTGGTTGCGCATTAATTAATAATGTTGTAAATTCACAGGATATATGGGATTGTGGCTACATGCTCCAACCTGGAAGAATTTCGTGTATTTAATTCATAGAATGGGATTGTTACCACATGCTCCATTCTAGGTGAATTAGTAAAGTGAAGGAGTATTCATCACTTATTAATGGCCTTATCTTTTACAAGATGTTAGCGCATAATTTTTTGGGTTTTACAACTTTAACCTTAAATGAAAATTCACCATCAACACTTGCCCACTTCTCCTATCATCACTAACCGTCCATGTCTTCCTGACACGTACTTGTGATGGCGCGTTGCATACTGCACGCTGTAAACCGCCATACCAATACCTCAGTATGTATCCCCCAGTTTGTGACATGATTGATGTCTCGAGTGTGTGGATCGTGGGACCCACAGAAGGTAGCATGTAATGCTAATTAAATAACGAAGTTATTTAGGAAGTCGATACTTGTAAAGTATCATGTGTATTCTATGCATGTTATGCATCGAATGTATTAGGCATATATGAAGTATCGATGTTGAGAATTATTCCCTGCCTACTTCATGTGAGGATTTGGAGGCTGCGCTAGCAAATCCTCCCTTGGCCGACCACATGGTTTGGCAGAGTGGCAGATGGTGATACCTCACTAGTCGCCTAACTCCTATCCTAGGCCGTCCGTCCAGGCTGGCGAAGTTGGCCGGACAAGATGACTTGCGACCCACATCTGTGACCATCGGATTAGGGTTTAGGAGATGCGCGAGTGCACTCATTCAACTTGGTCGAATCCAAGCATGAGAGACGTTTCATGGATGACGGATCAGGCATGCGTGTAGACGGCGTGCTGATGTCCATGCCCATGCTTCACTGTCCCACGAAGGTTTGATCTAGGCCACTCAAATTTACCGGTGAAGTTGAGTGGCCGAGATCGATTTGCGACAGAAATCCTATGCCGCAAAGGATTCCTAAAGGGCGCGGTATATCACCTTCAAGGCGCGCGTTTCGAGATGACCCAGCTTGGTCCACCGTGTAGGCGGTAGGCTGATATTCACGCTTATACCTGACTGTCCCATGAAAACGTGATTTAAGCCACTCAATTTGTCTGGCGAAGTTGAGTGGTCGGGATCAGTTTGTGATTTGAAAAGCGTGACCACACTAGTTTGGGCGTACGATTTTGAGAAACCAGGCATGGTATGCCTTGGTCGGTCAGGTGAGGAGATAGAAGGGTCCATGGTGATCATGTTGATGCTCACTGGACCTGTTCAGTTGTCTCCTAAGCCCTTCATTCGATCAGGATAAATCGGACTCTCGTGATCCTTATAAACCATAATTAGGGTTTTGGCCGGCCGTGCTTCATACTTGGTTTGGTGCGCACGAATTGGGAAAACCAACCATGGTTGGTCCTGACCGACTGGTCATGTGTGTATATGAGCCTACGGTGATTGTGTTGACATGCTCTGGCCCTTTGAATCTACATCCACACCCTCCATCTATGCCTGTGAAAATGGATGGTTGAGATCATTTTGTGACACATGTAATGTGCCGCAAACCCTCATTTAGGGTTTCTTGTCCATTCCGCTTGGTTTGGACGGTTTGGCAAGCTTTGCCACCCCTTTTGGGGAGGCCGACCATACGGGGCCCGCGTTGGGTCGGCAGTGAATATTCCAATACCTGCTTGGGGGTATTGGATTCGATCTGGGCCATCCAATCACGCTGGTGAAGTTGGATAATCGTGATCGTTTCTAGACTGCTATGGACAGTCTATATGCTCAATCGGGCTATTATAACACACCGAGAGTTATATGCTCCATCAGGCTAGTATAACACACCGAGAGTTATATGCTCAATCGGGCTAGTATAACACACCGAGAGTTATAGCCTGTACGGGAATTTCGTGCATGCCTCACTGTTGGTACTTGGATATTCATGCTACTCTGCTGCGAGTAACAATCAGTCAGCATGTCGCACCAACAATGAGAGTTTTGCTAGGGACAACACAGGAAATACAAGGCGTTTCATGCATTAATCAATAATGCTAAAATTCACAGAATATTCGGGGGATTGTTGTTACATGCTCCATTCTAGGTGAATTAGTAAAATGAATAAGTATTCATCACTTATAAAATAATCCCATCCTATGCAGGATGGTTACACAAAAAATTAGTTTTACAACTCTAGCCCTGAACTAAAATCCACCATCAAAATTAAGTCCTCTGTCTAGCACATAATGGTTACACTATTGTGGGGGTAGGCATGAGATGGTGACAAATACATGGGAGGAAAACGAGATGAGTGGAGCTTACCCGGAAAGCTTTGAGAGTCCGCTATTAATTTCGCATGTGAACATGTTGTTGCAAACATGGAATCCTGAGCGGGACCGGTTTCCTTCTTTGGGTGTTTGAATTAAAAGAAGAATCCAATCAAAAGAGGAATCCTTATCCTATTGGAAGCTCCCGTTTCTTACAGGGGAGGAATCAAGCAGGTCTATAAAAGGGGACGACCTCCTTTCTTTTTCTCACTTTTTTTTGTTTGGAAGCTCTCGTTGCTTACAGCACCGCCGCCATCCGCCATCGGTCATTCACTCACCCGCGACAAGGTGAGTGCTTCGTGATCCTTTTATTACTCTTTTTTTTTATTGTCGCATGCAAAACCTAGAGCCTTAGGCTATAGTTTGAAGATCCATGAACGAGCTTGTTTGCTCTTCCGCCTATAAACAAAATCGTGCATGCAACCTTAAACAAATGTGGGACCATCCATACACGCCTGATTGAACGTGGGCCCCACCATGTACACCTGATCGACCAGCCTTGTGACCTCATCCAACACCGGCTTGTCATGACATAACGCTATCTTACTTGACCGGTATGACATCAGTCTTTCTTGCGTGACCCAATACCTGCTTGGCCGAATCGTGGTCCCCACCTGTGCCTGATCGAACATGGACATGCTACGTGCCTGCTTCACCCGAATGGGAATGTGGGGTGACGCACATATGTATTTTTTATATAATGGCTGACCTGCTTCTCCCTTAACACGATGTAATGACTCTTTCCTTCTGCACTTCATTGTAGTTGTTTGAAAATGAACAAAGAGGCTCTTGTTAAGATGTCATCTGGGGATGTCGCTGTTGCGAAATCAGGAGGTGTTGATAACTCCAGAGACATGCCGAATATAGATGATGAACTATTCACCGTTCCCTTTCCGAGCGTTAGGAAACATCCTATCCACAAGATAATATTTCTTTCGAACTCAGAAGGTGAAGAGATTGTCGCGTCGTCTTCTCCAGAATTCGTAATGAGATTATGTCTTCGAAAAAATGAATATCCGCCTTCTCCTATTAACTTCAAGGTTTGCCACACTCCACTGAGCTATTATGAGGGATGGATGAGGCGTATGCTGAGAAATGAGTACATCAAAGATAACTTGACCAAACTTAGATTATTGATGTAGCTTGTGTGTTGAAACAACTCGAGAGGATGTTAAAGTTTCTTATGGTGAGAATGTTGAGGTGGATCCTGGGGAGAGTGTTGAAGCAGGATTCTGAAGTGAACGTGTGTCCTGGAAAGGGTATTGAGGCGGCTCTTGAATAGACCATCGAAGCAACTTCTGCTGGAGGGAGCGTTGAAGTGTATTCCTCTTCGGTTCGATTTACCCTTGCGAATTCCATGCTTCTTGACTGACCATCTCTCTCGTGTTGAAGAATTCCTTGGTTGACGATGAAGGAATTTCATGCTGAGCTTCAGTCCCCAAGTGTGGTCTATGTGGCTCTATCTTGTATGCCCGGTGGGTCTTTTGTACGTAATGGTCGTTGATATGGTGAAGCTCTGGATGACATTAATCGACGAGCAATAACAGTTCCTGGGAGAAGATGTGATCAGAAGAGACTAGTAGGGAGAGGCGTGATATCCACAGGCACGAACTTGGCAGTCTTCATATAGTGGTAGAGTTCGTCTCATTGTTAGAGGGATAAACCGGAACCGATGGATTTCTTGATGTTACCTCTGGAATGAAAAAGAGGGAGACAATCCCCTTCCCACAAGTATCTACTGAGCCTTCGGCTTGATAGATGTTGTTACGCTAGTTTCATGAGGCCGTCTTTATTATGTTGCATTTCATAGACATCCGGGAATATCACTGATCTTTGACAATACGTCTGTTCTCTTGAGTGTATACTCGTATTTGAACATCTTGGAATCATAATGATAGCGTTCTTTCATCCATGTTTGACATGGACAACGCGTTAATAAGTCCCCAGTCATACTCTTTTGGTAACGGAACTACTTCTTCTTTGGGAGACGAAATTATGAAAGCATCTCTTAATGTTTCTGCTATCGATACCGATATGGAATATCTTGGACGTTGTTTCATCATTGTGGCAGTCGTGTATGCAGTACTGGAGTTGGAGTTGGCGCACAGGATGTTGTATCTCGGTGGTTTTCCTCTTACTGCTTCGGCGAAACTGGTTCTTTCTAACAGGGCAGATGTTGTTGTAGTGAGCGTTCAACAGCTCCAGAGGATGACCAAAAGCGCAAATTATCCAACATAGCACGATAGACGTGCACCACTGTCTAACAGAGTGACTCGTCTGGATCTTGCTCAAAATGACACGTGGACATCGTTATCTTCTTGAGGTTGCTCCCTTGAGGTATCGGCTCTAGTGGAAGATTGCCACCATAGAGCATTGATACGTTGCACCGGCATTCTTTAAACCAAATGGCAGTATGGTATAATAAAAATTTCCGAGAGGAGTTCGAAAAGATATTTTACTTACGTCATGCTCGTACATCCTTATCTGGTTGTATCAGCTACATCCATCCATGGAGAAGAACATGCCATGTCCGCTGGTTGTATCTACTAACATGTCGATGTTAGGTAGAGGAGGATCGTCTTTGGAGCAACACATGTTCAATTCTCTGAAGTCTATGCAGCACCTGATCTATCCATTTTCCTCGTGTCTGAACTATAACTATTTAACCGACTTGGATCCAGGTATGATATGTAGATGATGGATGACCAATTTTCATCTAAATCCGGCATTTCTTCATATATCCAAGCGAATATGTCCTGGTACTCTTTGAGAAGTTCCACGAGCTTCGTGCGTTTATCCGTACATAAGGTTGAGCTGATGGAGATAGGCCTAAGATATTCCTCAACGATTTTAATCTCATCAGTTGTGGAGCATCTAGCACTTGTTCTTGTGGTTCGTTGTTGTTGTAGCATTCCATTGGGTGGAGAGACTGGGTAACAGTCTCCCCTGCTAATTGATAATGGCAGCGTCGGTATACCGTTTTCCCTTTCTGGTCATGACTCGTCACAAAAGTTCATTCCTGTTTTCCTTTTCTGGTCACGACTCGTCATAAAAGTTCGTTCCTGGATTCACAAGATGGAGAAGAATGCTTCGTTAGCAAAGATGTATCGTGGGTTTTAGCCCTGAATGATGCAAGTCGGTCTTCTTCCTGAATTGACGCCCACGTGGGGAGTGGGATGCAACGAACTTGTCTGATTCTTTCTGCGAAGGAGCGTCGATAAGTGTCGTCTTGAACTCTGAATCCTTGATGCGTGCGGTGACATGTAGGGCACGGTTGTGACCTTCCTCCGGTTGATTGCAGCAAAACGTCTCTGCCCGCTGATTCTTCGAGAGGTGTAAAAGTTCGCATAAATTTTCCACTAGAGAAAATACTTCCTGATCCACTGACCTCTGGCTCATAGTGATACTATTGAATTGAGGAAGATCTTTGTGAGGATCAGTCCCCAGTGTAGGAATCTCCATGACAGGACCGCTCATATCTGATGTCTCTTCTTTGATCAGGTCCATGTAGGTCCGCGCTTCTGAAGTACCTTCTCCGGTGCGTTGGATGCATTCCTTGTTGGATCCAGGGGCTGTCGAGGCTCTTGTGGAAATTGATCAGTTAATGTCTTAAGAAAAGTGAGTACCTCTTTCTGAGTTGCGGGCATATCCGTTTGAGTCTTAGCAAGAACTTCATGCTTGTCCATCAAGTCTACAATGGTAATGGGAGATGGTCCTCCTCTCGTCCCTCCGACTCCTCGTCCTGATGAAGGAGTGAAAGTTGTTGCCCTGGTGACCACCGAAGGCGTTACACTTGAGGAGATGTCGGGATTCGCGAATGCTCTGGCTCTAGTGATGGGAGACGTTACACCTACTGGAATATCTCATGCTCCGCTAGTGTTGGTGATAGAAGTGACGGCTCCAAGAGATGTATTGACCACGGTAGCTTTACTGACAGGTACATCGACACCGGGAGTGTTATCTACACTAGCTTCATCAGAATTGATTGCTGATCCAGACCTGAGTCCCACCATCTTGAAATAAATTTCTGATTGAATTTGTTCTAAGATCTATCCCCTTGAAATTGCGAAAATTGAATCGAGTATTGGAAGATGAAATTGGGAATTGGAAATTGATATTGCAACCGACAGATTAATCTCCCACTGTGGTCGCCAATTGTTTATGGGTAAAAACTACTTCTGCTGGTTTTGGTAATTTGGGGTGTGTGTGGATGAGAAGTGAATCTAAACCCTAAACAAATGCACTTCACGGGAGGGATTTTGATTCGAGAGACCAATCTATACAATTCTGGCTTAAACCAAGAAATGGTTGTTCCAAACTTGTTTCGGTCACTAAGTGAAGGAGATGGGGTTGATCTTAGGGAGGGAAGCGAAGAAGGTGTTTATATTGTGAAGGTGTAAGCTTGTTTATGACTTGTAACAGAAAGGTGAGCAGGCTTACGAATAATGCAAGCAGGCTCTGGGTGTTTGAATATGTTGTGTATTAACACTTGGTTTTTGTGTTGTGTTCTTCTGGAAATAGGGAGGAGAACCTATATATACAAGTCATTTGAGACTTATTCACGTCTCTCGTGGGAAATGGAGGAAGTAGAGTGATGGAGTAGTGGAGTTTGTGTGTTAGTGTCACACGATCAATCTTGCCCACTTCTCCAATCATCACTAACCGTCCTTGTCTTCCTGACACGTTCTTATGATGTCGCGTTGCACGCTGCACGTTGTAAACCGCCAAACCAATACCACAGTATGTATCCCCCAGTTTGTGACATGATTGATGTCTCGAGTGTGTGGATCGTGGGACCCACATAAGGTATCATGTAATGCTAGTTAAATAACTAAGTTATTTAGGAAGTCGATACTTATAAAGTATCGTGTATATTCTATGCATGTTATGCATCGAATGTATTCATCATATATGAAGCATCGTTGTTGAGCATTATGCCATGCCTACTTCATGTGAGGGTTTGGAGGCTGCGCTAGCAAATCCTCCCTTGGCCGACCACATGGTGTGGCAAAGTGGCAGACGGTGATCACGGTGATACCTCACTGGTCGCCTAACTCCTATCCTAGGCCGTCCATCCAGGCTGGCGAAGTTGGACGGATAAGATGACTTGCGACCCACATCTGCGACCATCAGATTAGGGTTTAGGAGATGCGCTAGTGCACTCCTTCATCTTGGTGGAATCCAAGCCAGGGAGACGTTTCATGGAGGACCGATCAGGCATGCGTGTATACGGCGTGCTGATGTCCATACCCATGCTTCACTGTCCCACAAAGGTTTGATCTAGGCCACTCAAATTTACCGGTGAAGTTAAGTGGCTGAGGTCTATTTGCGACAGAAATCCTATGTCGCAAAGGATTCCTAAAGGGCGTTGTATCACCTTTAAGGCGCGCGTTTCGAGATGACCAAGCTTGGTCGGTCTCGGCCGATTGGTCCGGTGTGTAGGTGGTAGGCTGATATTCACGCCTATACCTGACTGTCCCATGAAAACGTGATCTAAGCCACTCAATTTGTCTGGCGAAGTTGAGTGGTCTGGATCAGTTTGTGATTTTGGAAGCGTGACCACTCTAGTTTGGGCGAGCGATTTGGAGAAACCAGGCATGGTATGCCTTGGTCGGTCGGGTGAGGAGATAGATGGGTCCGTAGTGATCATGTTGATGCTCACTGGACCTGTTCAGTTGTTCCTAAGCCCTTCATTCGATCAGGAGAAATCGGACGCTCGTGATCCTTAAAAACCCTAATTAGGTTTTTGGCCGGTCGTGCTTCATACTTGGTTTTGTGTGCACGAATTGGGACAACCAACCATGGTTGGTCCTGACCAACTGGTCATGTGTGTAGACGGGCCTACGGTGATTGTGTTGACATGCTCCGGGCCCTTTGAATCTACATCCGCACCCTTCATATATGCCTGCGAAGATGGATGGTTGAGATCGTTTAGCGACACATGTAATGTGCCGCAAACCCTAATTTAGGGTTTCTTGTCCATTCTTCTTGGTTTGGACGGTTTGGAAAGCTTTTCCACCCCTTTTGGGGAGGCCGGACATGCGAGTCCCGCGTTGGGTCGGCAGTGAATATTCCAATATCTGCTTGGGGGTATTGGATTCGATCTGGGACATCCAATCACGCTGGTGAAGTTGGATGATCGTGATCGTTTCTAGACTGCTATGGACAGTCTAGATGCTCAATCAGGCTAGTATAACACACCGAGAGTTATATGCTCAATCGGGCTAGTATAACACACCAAGAGTTATAGCCTGTACGGGAATTTCGTGCATGCCTCACTGTTGGTACTTGGATATTCATGCTAGTATGCTACGAGTAACAATCAGTCATCATGCCGCACCAACAATGAGAGTTCTGCTAGGAACAGCACAGGAAATACAAGGCGTTTCATGCATTAATCAATAATGATAAAATTCACAGAATATTCGGGGGTATGTTGCTACATGCTCCATTCTAGGTGAATTAGTAAAGTGAAGAAGTATTCATCACTTATAAAATAATCTCATCCTCTGCAGGATAGTTACACAAAAAATTGGTTTTACAACTCTAGCCCTGAACTAAAATCCACCATCAACAAGAAGTATACAAGACACAAGCGAAGTAAAAACGATTTGATTCACTCGAATCGATTTATGAACTTTATAGCCACGGTTTGCAAACTTTCATTCATTAGTTAATATAAGTATAAGTTCACGAATAATCGCTTTTAGATATAACCAACTTAAGTACGCGGACTTGGTACGCGGAATTAATTACCCAGAATAAGTTTGTAACAAGTTTACAAACTCCATCATAAATTCTCGAGAAGAGAACCTCCGACAGTACGCAGTCTCTTGTTCCAGTTTTCCTAATCAACAAAGTACGCAGACTTTGGTTCACGGAATAAGGACTTGTACATGTATGTGTTTCCACACAATGCTTTTATCCAACAATGGTTATATAATCTAAACTCTCATTTCAATCATTGAAAAATTCGTAGAGGACGTTATATAGTTGTTATTCACAAACCATTTTTCGTCAAAGTCATTTTCAAGTGATTGAAACATAACATGACTTTCGTTACTAGGTAAAGATGAACTTGGTCAAAACAAAAGCTTACCAACACATATTCTGAGAAATAGATAGGCGAGATAAACTCGGCTCGAAAGCAAATGTGTATAATCAAAGTCTATATAGAAAAATGACTTTTGTCTCAAGATAGGAGATAGAGTAGATAGACTTTTAAGTGATAGGTAAGTGCAAGTCTCCTCATACCTTTTAGTCGATGAAGTTCCACCAGTTCCTTGAGTAGCTCTTAGTCTTGTATAATGATCGCCATGGAGTTTTTGAGCTCAACTACACTTTCTATCCTAGTCCAAGAATTAGCTATAGTAGACTAGAAATTAAGACTTATAGTTTTGATCACTAATATTGACAAACATGCTTGAAATAGCAACGTATGCGAGTTCGAACGAGCAGTGCTCTAACAGTTTTTTCATGAACTAAAATATTTATATAATAAGGAATGCAATCTTTGAAAACCGTGGCTATAATTTTCATGAATTGATTCGAGTGAATCAAAATCGATTTTTCTTCGATTGTGTCTTGTATACTTCTACAGATCTAAGAAATTAAACAACTTTCTAACTAGTTCATTTGAGTCATTTGAAATAGTTATGGTAAAGATGAATAAGGTTGATATGAAAGTGCTCATATGGCTAACCATTGGTTAACTATTGTTGAACCGACTAAGTGTACACGTTTAGGTACGATTACTCAAACCTAAATGAAGGTACATTTCATTTGTGTATAACAAGCTAACTTCGATCTAACAGTTGAAAGATATTAGATTAAATCTAATTAGGTTTTCATCTAACGGTGAATAATGAATTCTTTGTTACCAAGGTAACTTAGATTGCAAACCCTGATTTGAAATATATATAAAGGAGAACTCTAGCAACTGGTAAACCTAATCCCCACACCTCTTATGTGATACTAGTTGTATGAGCTAGAGTCGATTCTTGTTTAACCTTAGCTTTCTCACTAAACCCTTTAGGTTAACAACTTAAAGACTTCATTGGGATTGTGAAGCCAGACCCAACTATTTTCTCTGTAGTTGCGTGATCTGATCTTGTTGTTTTCTATCGTGATTAAGTACAATCGTAAGATTGGCTTGAGATTTATATCCCCGATAGGAAAGATTGAAAAGTAGCCACAAACACATTCGTCTCATCGTTTATGATTCCACAATATCTTGTTCCGTTAATCGATTAATATTATTGTGAGGTGATTGATAATACTAGGTTATTCTTCGGGAATATAAGTCCGGGTTATCAATTGGTTCTTGTTTACCTTGATTTATCAAAAGACGGAACAAAAATCGTAGGTATTTATATGGGAGACAGATTTATCTATTCCAATAGACTTTTCTGTGTGAGACATATTTGTTTATCAAGTTTCCGACTTTGGGTCGTAGTAACTCTTAGTTGTGGGTGAGATCATCTATGGGAATCAAGTGCATAGTATCCTACTGGGATTAGCGACGTAAGGAGCATAACTGTACCTTGAATCAGTGTGATATTGTTTAGGGTTCAACTAAAATCCAGACCGAAGTTAGCCTTGTAGTAGTCTAGTGTCTGTAGCGGCTTAATAAAGTGTGGTGTTCAAATTTGGATTAGGTCCCATGGTTTTTCTGCATTTTCGGTTTCCTCGTTAACAAAACTTATGGTGTCTGTGTTATTTCTTTTCCGCATTATATTTTGTTATATAATTGAAATATCACAGGTTGTGCGTTGAAACGATCAATTGGTAAATCCAACCTTTAGTTGTTGATTGAAATTGATTGATCCTTGAACATTGCTATTTGGTACCGTTCAAGTTATTTCTCTTGTATTCAATCAGTCTCTCAAATTCCTATTTGTTTTTTTGCGGACTGAATCGAGAAATTGAGATATAACTCTTTGGTATACTTTTCTTAAGATTGAGTCTAACTGTCTAGTTGATTCTCTTGAAAGTATATTGGAGTTAGTCCATACATATTGCTAAGCAAAATATTGGGTGAGGTTGTTGTACCCTCGCCTTTTCAATTGGTATCAGAGCAGGTAAACACGTTTAAGACCTCATAAGTCCATGTTTATATTGATCTGACTCTATGGACAGAAGTGTTATCTAAATAAACGTACCACCAGTCTTCGATGACTCGAATTACTTATGGTGGAAAATTGCGATGCGTGCCTTTCTTCAAGCGCGTGATTTTCAATCATGGGTTTACGTTGTTAATAGCTATAATCCTCCGGTTGTTACAATAGGCATTGTAACTGTTCCAAAGGATATTGGTGATTATGATGCTTCCGAGATTCTTGTTGTAAAGCATGATGGATTGAATGCAATCATCCATGCCATTACCCCTGATCGTCAGCACCATGTAACTACTTGCACTTGGTCTAAAGATGCCTGGGATATCTTAGTAACCATATTTTAAGGGAATACCTGTGAAAAACAAGTTAAGATTCAAAAACCTATGTTCTGATTTGGAAAACCTTCGTATGGTAGATGAAGATTCATTTGATGGGTTTAATCACAAAGTGTCTGAAATTGTTAATACATCTTTTGCATTGGGTAAGATTATTCCTGAAAAGGACACTGTGATGAAGATTCTCAGATCTCTGCCATCTAGATACGATTCTAAAAACACGCCATCATTGAAGGAAATAACCTTGATATGCTTTCCAGAAATACTCTTGTTGTGAAGCTAAATATCTTTGATCATGAGCATATATCCAAATCGGGAAAGGATATTTAGTTCAAGGCACAAAAGAACACTAAATTACTTGATGAAAGTAAAAGTGTTGGCATCTGTAATGATGATCTTTCTAAGACTGATTCTTCAGATGAAGATCTTGATAAGTCAGTCTCATTGATCACAAGATAGTTTAGAGATCTTCTTTTGAAGAGAAGTAAATGGTTCACTAGAGACAGACCTAAGTCATCATTTAAACCTCATAATCGTGTTCCTCCTCAAAATAGGGATACTGACGACACTAATGATGAGGATATGCTATAGTGCTTCAAGTGTAAAGGTTTTGGTCATCTTGCAAATGAGTGTCCAAATCATAAAAAGTACACTGGAAAAAAAGGTCTTGCTGCAACTCTTGATGAAATGTATGACCATTATGATTCTAATGAAGACGAAAAATCAAATGTTGCACTCTTCTATGAAAATACTGATTTTGATAATTGTAGTAATACGTTTATCAATCCTGATATTCTTCTGGAAGAAACTTCAACCATCTTGGAGGATAATATGGATTTCTCGTTGCCCACTGGAAATTCTTCTTCTTTTTTTGCAGGTTCCACCATGTGTCTAGCAGCCTGCACATCTGTGATATATGAACCTTCCTCCAGTTTGAAATATGCTCATTGTACTCTCAAAGGTCATGAGTTATCAAAATATTTCAAGTACAAACATAAGATAAGATATGTCAACAAACTTCAACGAAGAGCAAATCGATTAGCTAACAAACTGAAACTTGTTCAGAAATTGACTGAGGTATGTAATCCTATCTCTTCTCCAAAAAGGCTAATTTCCAAAGATGTTTCTAGACCATTAGAAAGGTTTTGGTCTGAACAGTCTGGGAAACAGAAAACTAGGAGTTCCATTAAAGAAAAGTATGGTGGACAGATTATTGTTCACCCCGTCACAACGTAATTTTGTTGGTTAAGCGTCTTGTCTCATGTGCCTGGCTCAAAAGAGACAAGAGTTGGCACTTCACATGCTTCAAAAAAAAAAGTGTGTTTTCTTTTGCTTTTGAATTGTTTTGGAATACTTCTTTCTTTTCTTATCTAATTGATTTTGAAAAGATTTTTCTTTGTTATATCAATAAAAGAGGGGTATTGTAGATAATTCTGCCTTCTTTAGGGTATGAGTTGTGCATACATGAATCCTTTAAGTGTATAAAGGTTCTGTAACCCTACATTCATTTTTCCTTCTCTAAGAAACTCTTTTATCACAAGTTTGCTTGTAGAGCTTATTTTGTGAAATTCTTCTTACAAACCCATATTGTTATGGAGACTCCAAGCATCATAATTTATGATGAAAAAGACGTTAATATGATTGTTAAGCCACCATCATGAAGGAAAAAGACAATCCTTCTGTTCGCTCAAATTTGAAAAGAAAAGGAGGAATGTGAGAAAACCAAGGGCTGACCCTTCAAATCTTCAGAAATTTTCTGGTGTTCTTTAAGAATCGAAGGAATTAAGAAAGAAAGTGCAGCAAATAAAGGCTTTTGTGTTTAAGAAAAATTCAGAAGGCACTGGTTCGGCATCAGTCAAGAAGGTTTGTTGATATCAACTTCTTTCTTCATGAACCTTATGTCCCAATGGCTGTTGACGAAAAGGAGTCCGGGGACGATAAAGAATTTTTCAAAGGTCTTAATGTCTAGGAAACTTCTTATAAGAATTTATTCTTGTGTTTTTAAGAAGGATAACTAGGGTTTGGAATAGCCATTATTGTGAGTACACATAGCTATTTCCAACGATTTTTCATCTTGCAATAATTTTAGATTTATTTATTTAAACTCTAAAGTTTATTTGGAAGACTATTTTGCAGTATTAATCTTTATGGTTTTATATATTGCAACTTGTTATGGGATATGTATGTTTGCGTCCATGAACTATGATTGTCCCATACGTGGTCAAAAGTTAAGTCTTTCATATTTCAGTATGCAAGTATTGATAAAAGATTGAATGAACTTTTGACAAACAAAAGTTAAGCCTATTATGTCATTATGCAAATATTGATGGAAGAAGGATGAACTTTTGTTTACAAAGATTAAAATCTATTATATGTCATTGTATAAATAGTGATGAAAAATAGAATGAATATTTATTTATTCCGTAGTATTGATCTTCCCTGATCCATATCTTTATGTAAATACTGTGCGGCTCCGTAATTTTTCTTATGTGAGAATTTCCGATTAATTTAATCATGGGTTCTCTTGTGGTTAACTTAACTAAGATTTTTGGATACAAATTCATGTTTCATGTTATTTGTTAATGTCCAAAGAAATCCTTATTTTCTTATAAAAGTAAGGTCGCTTTTGTTGTTCTTTCGGGAATGACATTTTATGGGGGAGAGTTCTTATTTGAACTTGTGCTTAATTGGAAAATCTTGTTGGGAGTGCGGCTGTGGAAAATTATAGGGGTTATCTTGTATCTCTATAAACTCCTTGATGAATGCATTTAGTTTCGGCTATATGATTGCATGTAAAAAAGATATACTAACCTGTTTAGCTGATAGAATCGGTCTGGATTCACAATCCCAAAGAAGTCTTTAAGTCGTTAACCTGGTTTTATAAGAAGAAAACCAAAGGTTAAAGGAGAATCGGCTCTAGATTTAGCAAACTAGTATCACACAAAATGTGTGGGGATTAGGGTTGTTATAGTTCTCCCTTATATAGTCTTTCAAATCAGGGTTTGCAATTAATGTTAGCTTAGTAACAAAGCATTCAATATTCACCGTTTGATGAAAACCTGATTTGATACAAGCTAATATCTCTCAACTGTTAGATCGAAAACTTAGCTTTCCATACACATATGTACTTGACGTTTTGAGTTTGTGTAACCGTACCCAAACGTGTACAATGGTTGGTTCAATATTAGTCAACCAAATGGTTAGCCAAATGATAACTTTCATATCAACCATATTCTTCTTCACCATAACTAGTCCAAATGACTCAAATGAACTAGTTAGAGAGTTGTTCAATTGCTATGAGATCTCAAGTATTACAAGAGACATAATTGAATCAAAAATGATGTTATTCACTCGAATCATTTCATGAACTATAAATCCACGATTTGCAAAAGAATTCCTTAGTAATTTAAGATAAGTTCACGAACACCGTTTTCAGAAATAACCTCTTGAGTTCGCGGACTCAAGCTAACAGGCTGAAGTTAATAAACTCCAGCAGAATTTCTCGGGATGAGAACTTCCGTCAGTTCGCGGACTGCACCTGAGCTTCAACTTCAGCAGATATTCTCGTGTTCGTAAACTTACGCCAGTTCGCGGACTGAGTTGCTGCTCACATTCCGGTTCCACTTGATCAACAAAGTTCGCAAACTTCGGTTCAAGTGTTAAGGACTTATACATATATGTGTTTCCACAATAATGTTTATATCCTACAATGGTTATATAGTCTAAACTCCCATTTCCATAATTGAAACATTCTCAAAGGACGTCATATAGTTGTTATTCACAAACTAGTTTTCGTCAGAGAAATTTCCAAAGTGATTGAAACATAACATGAATTTTGTCACTAGGCAAGGATGAACTTGGATAAATCGAAAGCTTTACCAACACCCATTTCGAGAAATAGATAATCAAGATATACTCATCTTGAAATGTCACATGTGTGCATATTCTTAGTTTATATAGTAAAACGACTTTTGTCTCAAGATAGGAGATAGAGTAGATAGACTTTTGAGTGATAGATAAGTTCAAGTCTCCACATACCTTTTAGTCGATGAAGATCCACTGGTTTCTTGAGTAGTCCTTCGTATTGTATGATGATCGCCATGGAGTTCTTGAGCTCAACTACACTTTCTATACTAGTCCGAGACCTTAGCTATAGTAGACTAGAAATCAAGAATTTATAGTTTTGATCACTAAGATTGACAAACATGCTTGAGATATCAACGCATGCGAGTTTGACCGAGTAGTGCTCTAACAGAGTCCTTTCTCCTTTAACCTTAGGTTTTTCACGAAACCTTGTAGGTTAATGACTTAAAGACTTCATTGGGATTGTGAAGCCAGACCTAACTATTTTCTCCATAGTTGCGTGATCTGATCTTGATGTTTTCTATCGTGATTGAGTACAATCGTAAGATTGGCTTGAGATTTATATATACGATAGGCAAGATTGAAAAGTAGTCACAAACATCTTCGTCTCATCATTTGTGATTCCATAATATCTTGTTTCGTTAATCGATTAAGATTATTGTGAGGTGATTGATAATACTAGGCGGTTCTTCGGGAACATAAGTCTGGGTTATCAATTAGTTCATGTTCACCATGATTTATCAAAAGATGGAAAAAAACTCGTAGGTATTTCTGTGCAAGACAGATTTATCTATTCCAATAGACTTTTCTGGGTGAGACATATTTGTTTATCAAGTCTTCTACTTTGGGTCGTAGCAACTCTTAGTTGTGGGTGAGATCAGCTAAGGGAATCAAGTGCGTAGTATCTTGTTGGGATCAAAGACGTAAGGAGCGCAACTGTACCTTGAATTAGTATGAGATTGATTAAGGTTAAACTACAGTCCAGACCGAAGTTAGATTTGTAGTAGGCTAGTGTCTGTAGCGGCTTAATACACTGTGATGTTCAAATCTGGACTAGGTCCCGGGCTTTTTCTGCATTTGCGATTTCCTCGTTAACAAAACTTATGGTGTATGCGTTATTTCTTTTCCGCATTATATTTTTTTTAATTATAATTGAAATATCACAGGTTGTGCGTTGAATCGATCAATTGGTAAATCCGACCTTTGGTTGTTGATTTAAATTGATTGATCCTTGAACATTGGTCTTTAGTACAGTTCAAGTTATTTCTCTTGTATTCAATCAGGCTCGCAAATTATTATTTGTTTGATTGCGGATTGAATAGAGAAATTGAGATATAACTCTTTGATTTACTTTTCTTAAGATTGAGGCTAACTGTCTAGTTGATTCTCTTGAAAGTATATTAGAGTTAGTCCATACATATTTTTAAGAGAAATATTGGGTGAGGTTGTTGTACCCTAGCTTTTTCACATATATTCACCAAACGTTATATCAGATGACGTCTTCTGAGAATGTGAACTTACACATATATTCTCAAAGTGTCATCATAGATGACCTCTCCTGAAAAGCACTCATCATCCTCAAAAAAGGTACCTGCAATACAATTCTAAAACCCAAACAAGTCAATTGGAAAAAAGAAATCCTAAAATAAAATAAAATATATTGTACAAAAATAAATAAAATAAAAACCTAACTATAATTACAGAATCAAAAATACTAATTACAATATTCCACAGCCGCTCCCCGGCAGCGGCGCCAAAAATTGATAGGATATATGCAATAACCGCAATCGAACGGTGTCTAACTAGTATGCAAAGGCAAGTACATGTCGAACCCACATGGAGCGGTGGAAATACCAATAATCAATATTCTCAATAAATTAACTAGAAACAATGATTTTGTGTTTTATAAAAGAATAAATACGAAGAAAATAAATTAAACTAATAAAATGAATCCAACAGGAAAGACGGTAACCATGGTTTTAAGATATCCACCACTATTTCTATTCAATTACTGAAATGAAACATAATCCATGAATATTTATTTATCGTTTGTTCTATCGACATCACCCATTATAAGTATTAGAGTCGCAAATATCACTGGGATACCCTAAGCATGACACATCAAAAGACTAAACCCAAGCATGCACCATCAAATTGTGTTGGCGAGAATATTATAAGAAACTAGATACATGTTTACAAATAATACCTGGCTATTCTAAGCATATCCCATCAAAGGAATTTAACTCAAGCATGAAATATCAGA
Source organism: Papaver bracteatum (assembly GCA_023529315.1). NCBI lineage: Eukaryota > Viridiplantae > Streptophyta > Magnoliopsida > Ranunculales > Papaveraceae > Papaver > Papaver bracteatum. The sequence goes on along the minus strand of JAJJWX010002427.1, from coordinate 1,938,982 downwards.
CAATGAGACAAATATATTTTTGATCTAAAAATTACGCATAAAGGTTTACAAAACCAATGAAGCAACAACTCATTTCATCATTATATCTGTAGATGCATTTTATTGCAAACTACATCCAAAGGATAGAGAACTTCTATTCATGCAAGTGATCATAAGAACCAAACATTAAACACAAGGATATATGTGGTTCGGTATGATTACCTACGTCCACGGGGGTGAAAGGGTGTATCTTATTACTTCAAGGTGTTACAATGGTGTTGCTCTTCCAAATGAACTCACTTGAAAGATGATCTCGCTCTCCTCTTCATTCTTTCTCGTGATTACAAGCCTCTCTCTCTCAAAATACAACTTACCCTCCTTTGGATACAAGTTCCTCTATTTATAGGAGTGGTTACATACAGCCAAACTAGGGTGTTGATCACAACCTATCTAACTTGAAGTCATGTCGTCGGGACTTCTTGCGTCGCCCCTTCTTTTATGGTTTTGGACGACATATTTTGATTCCTTTGTAGTCTATCATCCGAGTTGATCCGTTCGAGTGTTCTCTTGATGCGAGGTCGCCCTTCTAGTCTGTCACCCTTTCTGTTGGCCGATATGACGCGTATCTTCTTATCCCTTTGACTAACTTTGATCGTTGGACCGAGCGTGTCTTGTCTGTCAGCTTTGTCAGAGGACTGGGGTCAAGTCGTGTCCGACAGATGTTGAATGATCATGTCCGAGCCATGTGCTTCCTTAATCCTCGCGCCTAACAACACTTATCCCATGCTTCTTACTTCTTCTTCTTTGGTTACATCATAGCTTAGGATGTCGCCACCTAGCCCTGTGGATAATCTACCCCTACAATATCAATATATATAATCATGGAATTAATTTATTCAAATCATAACGGTCTTTTGGTAAATATTATTCAATTGAAAATAGCCTAATCCTTTAAGTAGTTTCAACATAAACGCTAGTTACAAAGATTTAGCTAGACATGGATTTCTCAAAAGCTATAAACAAAGCAAATAGAATCACTAGAAAATAAAAATGGAAACGAAATCACAAGAATCGCAAATCCTGCTTTTCACTTTTTCGCCTCCCCTCCTTTCTGGTTTTCGGCTCGCAACCTCCTCTTGTCGGAACTCACCTCACTTTCTGTTCGTGTCTGTTCATATAGGTGCTGCTTTGAGTCTCATAATACCTAGAAACCTTTGCAAGGCCCAGTACATCCGGTCCATTTAGCCTCCATTCTCTTTTGCGACTTCACAAACTTCTCATTCTTAATTTTTGTCCGTTGCCACTGCACAAAAATAATATCTCATTCTCTGACTCCTATCCACCTCCGTGTACCGATGAAAACAACTCAACCATCTTTGTCGATTCATCATCTTGCTGCTCAAGACCCATAATCCAAAAAACGTACCCCGCTTCTCATCCAATACTTCTTAAACTCGAGTTTAACACCACGCCACCAACCACGCTCTGTCCACAAATTATATCGTTGCCCCTACTGCAAACTGGACTGCAGTATATCATTGGCCAACACAAATCAGTCTACAGCAAGGAACCAGTTTGATAATAAACCCAACACAACACTAAATCTTTGCCGTTTGTTGCTTCACCTCCATTCTCGTCTACGATCTGCAATAACAGCAAGACCACATCGAAACCCATTCGATACAGACCATAACATCCATTTCCATTGTGAACCTTCCCGACCGGCAATAGAAACTCGTCCAAGCTTGGCCACAATAATGAACTCCATATTCTTTACTGGTTTATTGATGTGGCAGTACTGCAATGATGTTGCTTCACGAACTCATGACTCTGATTTCATAGATTTGCTTGTAACATCATCAACTAGAAATATTTTCCATTCAAAGAACATCGATTCAACCATTTCAGAACCTTGTTGATTAACCACGACCAACGAACTGAACCCATTGTTACAGCCATGGCAGTACATCCTAAAACAAACCAGCACCATAGGAGTATCCTTTGTCGGAGGGTTGAGAAGTGTCAGGAGACTAGCATACTGGTCCGCCGAGAGGGATGGAACGGCCTGAACTGGTTCTGAAATTTGATTTGGTTGAGGTGCAGCGACACAGAGATTGTTGATAGCAGCGGATTCCGTCGATGAGGCTATAGTCAGGGAAGCATCTTGATTCCATAAAGCCTTGAGCTTGGTATAATAAACCAAAACGAGTTGCTGTATTGCAGCAATGAAATGAGTTTCTTCAGCAGACGATGATGCCATTGTGAGAGGCAGAGAGATAAAAATGCTGGAAGAAGAAGAGGGATTTTTTAGGTTCCTGAAAGAAGAGGGATTTTTAGGTTCCTAGGATCTAAAAGCTGATACCATCTTAGATTTACAAGGTCGATATGAATTAGTCTCACAACAGTGTAGACTGTTTTCTTTCATTCAGAATTTATATAAGACATGTACAGGTTACAAATGAAGAGAAAAGTTCAATCTAAACCTAAAAAGAACGAGTTTACAGGCTTTGTTACAACAACCATCAATTACGAGACACTTTGGATTAGAGATGGTTTATCTTGTTAGTTTGTTCTTTCAAGTATAGGTGATTATCTAGTTAAGAAGTAGGATTGACATTTGGGACAAATTATTTAGGAGAAATATCGGTGTATTCATATATGATTCATTTAAGCGATTGGATTGATTTGATGAATGCGGTTCATTGTAACAACGATGGGTTGGATTATTATGATTATTTGGTACTCTATGGACTCAAATTTGGTACTTATATGATCCTTGGTGTGTGGACCTTACATGTAATACAATGCGGGACAAGTTGACACAAATGTTTTTGTATTTCAATTGCTACATATCTAATATTACAATCCTTGTTGTCCATGTTATACTTTCATAGATATCCATTGTCCATGTTTGTCAAGGCTGGTTGAGCAAACCATTGATCTTGATCTTTTAGTTGATTATGTACGGATGATAACTCCAAGGATGAGGAAGGTAATATAAACTTTTGTTTGTTTGATTACTATTTTAGTAATTTATAGGACTCGGACTGTTTAAACAAACTTCAGCTGCTGTGTTGCGTAAGACTTGGACTTGTGGTTAGACTTGTGACTGCAGCAGCTACTGTGACGTATGTACATACGTCCAATAACTAATCAACTTAATTTCTGACCACATGAGAACCCATTTCTCCATTGATCTACCATCAACATCTAACCTCGGCTCATTCCAATAGTTCAACCACAGTTTCAGTACGTCCAGAGGCAGCCTTTAGCTGGTTCTATGAAGCTCCTCTTATAGCTTAGTTGCACCTGCGGTTTTGAATTCACAAGAACACAAGTTTCCCAAGCATACCAGGAACCTAAAACAATCAAAACTCATGCCATTCATTCTCCCAATTAACTGCAGCAGAAGCAACAACTAGTATCCCTTCTCAGTCTCTCGAATACAACCACCAGAAATCCCTTAAATCCAGTACTACAGCCACCATTGCTGCTGTTGAAAAGGACCTGAACTCCACCGGCATGCGGATAACGACAATGGCAGAAATCACCTTGTTATAGTTAAAGAACGTATCCTCTCCCCCCATCTGTGTTAATTGGTGACTGACCAAAGGAAATGAACGTTTCCACTCTCCACTGATGCTTCTGTGGTCTACAGCTAGACACACTATCACTAGGTGTATAAGCACGTCCAAGTACCAGATTGCATAACTGATGTTAAGCCCATTTTGTTTCAGCACATATGATCCACTGATTCCTTGGAAATGGTAGTGGAACACACACTCTTAAACAAAGGAAAACATTTATTTGTCGGCTTTATTGTCCAGTCTGGACGCGAAATGATTTCCATGGTGCATAGAAATACCTGGCCAGCCATATTTGGTCATTTTATCGCGAACGCCATTAATTTGCCATTTATTCTCTGGGTGATCGAATTTACTTGTACTTTTTGCAAAAGCACTAAAATAATATCATTAGCTAAAATAACGAGTCATAACTAATATAAATATGGGTATAAAATGTAGCACTTACGTACTTATCAGGGGATTACTCAGGAGAAAAATGCATCTTCAACACAGGAAGAAGCCAAGAAGAAGTAGAAAGAAATGAAGCTTCACAGACGATCAAATGGGTTCAAGACTTAAACCTTAAAATGGTGCAAATTGAAAGTGACAACTTGAAAGTTTTAAAGCTATTAGAATAAAAGTAAGCAAGATTCAGATAAGCATATTTCACAGGTTGCATGAAGGCAACACATTAAACTTTATTTTGTGTACGAGAGGAATCAAAACTATGACTATAACTCCTCCACCTGAAAATAATGTAAGTCGTAGGTTAGCAGCTCAATGTAAGGCTGAAGGTTTAACTAAAACCTGATATGGTAATTGATAAGACCACGTTTTATGGAACATGTCAACGGTGTTGACCCGGTGCGTCACTCAGACATATTTAACATATATGATCCTTTATACGGGTCAAGTCTCACAAGATTGTGGAAACCACCCTGGCTAACAAGTGAAGGGCGCAGCGAGCACACAAGTCCAATGGAGGCACAAGGCATTGGATAAGCATAAATTATTTATTATTAGAGATAATATATTTATTTAGGTATTTTATTATATTTTAAGTATTTAATTATATTATTTAGAGTTTATATTTGTTTAGAATAGTATTTTAGGAGTAGTATTGTTTTCTTATTTTCCAAGTAATGTAACTTATAAATAGGCCTTATTAGTTGATTAATGAGAACAAGAAAATTATTAAGCAAATTGATACCCTTTGGTTTATTGATTTCTTTGAATCATGACCTTTTGAGCTTGAGCTGCTGGCCGTGATCAGTAATTCTTTTTTGAAGTCTTTGAATCACTCATTTGAAATAAGATATCGCAGAAATTTGGTCATGTAACACCGGAGTTTCCTTGTTTTCTTATTCAAAAAATAAAATAAAATCTAACCTACGTGTCTAAAATCCTTAGTCTCTTCCCCTTCGTCCTTTTGAAATGCATTGTCTTGTCTTGAACAAATACATAGCCATACTAACGTTTATGTTGTCAAAACCATTACAAAGAAACAATTTATCTCTATTTTCACTACTTGATATTTACTACATAATTGAATTTCAAAGTATATTTAATAATTGAATCCAAACAAAAGTTTCACGTTGATTTTTAATCTCTTTTAATAATATGAGGGAACTTAGTCAGGCGCAGTGACTTTTGTCCCCCATTTCAGTATTGTTAGATGCACCGCATTTTGTCCCGAAATATCTCCTAAAGAAAGTCGGATGGCCGTTAGGAGCTGCTTTAGCATTTGGATGTGTGCCGTGAAAGTGGGTCCCAAATAGGGTTGTCTCTGACATTTAGACGACCATGTGCGAAAAAGCTCAGAACGCCCTTTGTCCCAATATTTGAGTAATAAAATGGTACAGTATGATGCAGGCGCATTAAACTTCATCACCATATAAGCACAGTTCATGTTGCTAGGAAATGCGCCACCCATGATTCACTACCAAACATATATACAATGCACCACTAAAGATTATTGCTCTATACACCCTAATTGTACTCCCTCCGTCTCAAATTAACAGTCCTAATTGACTTTGTCAAGATATTAAGGAAATCCTATAAAATGTCGTGACTAACCCTTGACTAGCCCTATTTAATGTTATCTTGTTGCCAAAACTAAAATTAATAGTATTAAAAATTATAAATTGGATAGTATTATTATTTTAGGAAATATTTTTAAAAAATAAAAAGAAACTTATAATACTTTTATTATGGAGTCCATAATTAAAATGGGATGTAAAAATAAGTAAACGTTTTATTAGGAATTTTATAACTATCCATAAATGCATTTATTCAAAAAAGGAATGACAATTAATACAAAGATATTGAGCATATTTTTTCATTATATATGGTGATAATATTTAAGGTTTTGAATTAAGTTTATATTAAAAATGATTTTATGATTATAGAAAATAAAGGGTATATTTGATAGTTTAAAGGAAAAGTATGTCTATAAACAGAGCGAACAGATAAAAAGAGACAGACCAAAGTAGAAATTAGGACAAATAATAAAAGACAGAGGGAGTATTATGCAATGAAAATTGAAACAGTATGGGTGAAATAATACTGCCAATGGGTAAACTAAGTCCGTACATGGAACAAAACAATTGAATATTTTTTTGTTCTTGTTTATGGGTAAAAACTACTTCTGCTGGTTTTGGTAATTTGGGGTGTGTGGATGAGAAGTGAATCTAAACCCTAAACAAATGCACTGCACGGGAGTGCTTTTGATTCGAGAGATCAATCTATACAATTCTGGCCTAAACCAAGAAATGGCCGTTCCAGACTTATTTCGGTCACAAAGTGAAGGAGATGGGGTTGATCTTAGGGAGGGAAGCGAAGAAGGTGTTGAGATTGTGAAGGTGTAGGCTTGTTTATGACTTGTAACAGAAAGGTGAGCAGGCTTACAATTAACGCAAGCAGGCTCTGGGTGTTTGAATACGTTTTGTATTAACACTTGGTTTCTGTGTTCTGTTCTCTTGGAAATAAGGAGGAGAACCTATTTATACAAGTCATTTGAGCCTTATTCACGTATCTCGTGGAAAGTGGAGGAAGTGGAATGATGGAGTAGTGGAGTTGTGTGTTAGTGTCACACGATCAATCTTGCCTACTTCTCCCATCATCACTAACCGTCCATGTCTTCCTAACACGTTCTTGTGATGGCGCGTTGCACACTGCACGCTGTAAACCGCCAGACCAATACCCCAGTGTGTATCCCCCAGTTTGTGACATGATTGATGTCTCGAGTGTGTGGATCGTGGGACCCACAGAAGGTAGCATGTAATGATAGTTAAATAACTAAGTTATTTAGGAAGTCGATACTTGTAAAGTATCGTGTGTATTCTATGCATGTTATGCATCGACATCATTCGGCATATATGAAGCATCGTTGTTGAGCATTATGACCTGCCTACTTCATGTGATGGTTTGGAGGCTGCGCTAGCAAGCCCTCCCTTAGCCGACCACATGGTGTGGTAGAGTGGCGGATGGTGATCATCATGACGCCTCATTGACCAATTAACTCCTGACTAGGGTTGTATAACCAAGAAGGTAAAGTTGAACGAATGAGATGATCTTTGAGACGCTCATCTGTGACCACTAGTGAAATTAGGGTTTATGAAGAGGTGCGCAAGCATTACTCTTCAGCTTGGTCGAATCCAAGCTTGGGACACGTTTTTGGAAGGGCCGACCGTGCACGCGTGTAGACAGCATGACGGTATAGGCGCCCATACCTCATTGTCTCGTGAAAGTGTAATCTGGGCCACTCAATTCGTCCGACGAAGTTGAGTGGTCGAGATCTATTTGCGATAGAAATCCAATGCCGCAAAGGAATTGGAAACCGCACGACATGGCTACTTCAGGCGCGTGTTTCAAGGCATTCGGCCATGGTTGGCCTTGGTCGATCAGTCATGCGTGTAGATGGGCCCATGGTGATCATGTTGACATTCTCGAGACCTTTTAAATCTACATCTATGCCCTCCTTCTAAGCTTGCGAAGATGGATGCTCGTGAACGATTTGCGACACATGTGAGGCCCATACTGGGCAGGCGATGAACATGTTGGTACTTGTTCCATGGCCATAGGTTTGATCTAAGCCATCCAAAAATTCCAGTGAAGTTGGATGGTTGTGATCAAACACTTTAAAGCATCACGCCAGCCTTATTTTGAGTAAATGTTTGTTGCTCTAAGGCTTTGCTCGTGAGAAGGTCAGTCATGTAAGTATGAAGGGGGCCCGTCGGTGTGCATGACAAGCTTGTCCGACTGGCCATAGAATGATCGGACGGCGAAATTGGACGGTCGTGGCTGATTTTTAAGACCGCTGCTAGCAGTCTTTGCTCGTTTACGTTTCCTTCAAGATGCTTCACGACCATCCTTCCTTAGGATGGCGTTTGGTGGCTTTTGGGATATGTGATATATGTTCGACCGATCAGGGCATAAACGAGCCCGCTGGTGGTCATTGTGGTGATAGCCTGCTCTTGCTAGGGTTCGTCTAGGCTGGTTAAATCATGCGGCCAACTTGCATGGTCGTGATTGGTTCTGAGACTGCTATGGACATTACGGATGCTCAATCGGGCTAGTATAGCACACCGAGAGATATATGCTCAATCGGGCTAGTATAACACACCGAGAGATGTATGCTCAATAGGGCTAGTATAACACACCGAAAGTTGCAGCCTGTACGGGCATTTCGTGCATGCGTCACTGTTGGTACTTGGATATTCATGCTACTCTACTGCGAGTAACAATCAGTCATCATGCCGCACCAACAATGAGAGTTCTTCTAAGAACAACACAGGAAATGCAAGGTGTTTTATGCATTAATTGGTAATGCTAAAATTCACAGAATATTTGGGGATTGTTGCTACATGCTCCATTCTAGGTGAATTAATAAAGCGAAGAAGTATTCACCACTTATCAAATGGACTTATCCTCTGCAGGACGGCTCGTACAAAATATTGATTTTACAACTTTAGCCCTGAACTAAAATCCACAATCAACATTAAGTCCCTTGCCTAGCGCATAATGGTTACACTATTGTGGGGTAGGCATTAGATGGTGACAAATAAAGATAAAAATTTTGAGACAAAGTTTAGATATTACCAGGAGATACGGGTTTTCCTGTCCTTGGAGCATGTCACGTTCAAGAGGCGTTCAGGCGAGCGTTCCCTTAGCATGATATCGGTCTTACCTGCTTCGATCGACCTTGCTATGCCTGCTTCGGTCGAGAGACTGCTTCGTACTTGTTCCGCTTGAATGTTGGTCTTTCCTGCTTCGATCAACCTTGCTATGCCTGCTTCGTTCGAGTGTGGGACCTGATGTGAGCATGCTTGCTTCAATCATGGGCAGTTGTGAATGCTTCGATCAAACACGGGTCCACCGTGTACATGTTTCAGACATCGTCCATGTCATGTGCCTTCTTTTCCCGTACGGTTGATGTGCTTGCTCGAGCGTCATCCTTAAAACACCGAACCTGCTATCTTGACCAAACACCGGCCTTGCTGCCTTGACCTTTCCGCCTTCTTTGCTCAAACGTGGGACCCACTGCGTGCTTTCTTTGCTCAAAAATGAATCTTGTGTGCTCAAATGTGGATGTGGGTCCTGCAGAGAGCGTTTAAGCAGCTTATGGAGTGTTGAAGTAGCTTCTGCTGGAGGGAACGTTGAAGTGTTGAAGCGACTTCTTCTTCTGGAGAGAGAGCTAAAACGCCTTCTTTTGGAGAGAGCTGAAACGCCTTCTTCTAGAGAGAACATTAAAGCGTCTTGAAGGGAGCGTTTGAAGTGGCTTCTGTTGGAGGGAGCGTTGAAGCGGCCTCTTCTTCAGTTTGGTTTCCCCTTGCAAATTACATGCTTCTTGATTGACCATCTCTCTTGTGTTGAAGAAGTCCTTGATTGACGGCGAAGGAATTTCATGTTGAGCCTCAGTCCTCAAGCGTGATTTATATGGTTCTATCTTGTATGGTCGGTGAGTTTACCATAATAAATATATCTCTATCTCTTCTCTGTGACTCTATTACTTCTCCATGGGAAAATAAAATATGCAGAAGTTCGGATTACCTCTGTCTGTAGTGGTTATTGCTATCGTGATGCTCGGGCACTGGTATCAACAAATGAACAACGGTTCTTAGATGCAGCTGTGATCAGAAGATACTGGTAAGAAGAGGCGTGATAGCAACTTGCACGAACTTGGCACTCTTCATATAACGGTAGAGATCGTCTCGTTATTAGAGGGATACGCTGGAACCAATAGCTTTCTTGATGTTTCTTTATGAAATAGAGAAGAGTGAGACAGTCCCATGCCCGCGAGTATCCAGTGCTCTCGACTTGATAGATGTTTCCACGATAGGTTCACGAGGTTGTCTTTACATCTGCTCTCTAGAGTATATCCTCATCTTTAGCCATCTTGGAATCATAATGATAGCGTGCTTGCATCTCTCTAAATTCACCATCTTTGAGATGGGCAGTGGTAAGCAGTCCCCAGTCATACTACTTTGGTAATGCGACTACTTCTTCTACATGAGACAGATTCTGAAAGCGTCTCTCATTGACGTAGCTACCGTCAATTCAGATATGGAATATCTAGGACGTTGTTTCACCATTGTTGCAGTCGTGCATATGGTATTGGAGTCCGGAGTTGGTGATTTTGGACGTGCAGGATGTTGTATCTCGGTAGTCTTCCTCTTGCTGCTTCAGCGAAACTGCTTACAGAAGGCTGAATCTTGCACTGCCTGTTGGTGAGATGTATGTTTCCACGAACATCATGAGGCTCTATATGACGGGCATGCTTGTTCTTTCTAGCAGGGCAGGTGCTGTTGAAACCTGAGTGTTTAGCAGCTTCACGGAGTTCAGAGGGTGTCTGAAAGCACAGGATCTTCGACAAAGCACGATTGACAGATACCATCCTATTGATGCACAATTACTTCACATGTTGTTCAGTCACATTTGGATTGTGACCCTTCAGTGCCTGAATTCGGGACCTATTGACATAATCATTTGGATGTTCACTGTTTCGCTGAAGCATTCCTCTTAAGTCTGACAGAGTGATTCACCCAAGCTGCGAATTCTTTCTCGACATGATGATGCCTATCTTCTTGAAGCTGCTCCCTTGAGGTGTTGGCTCCAGTAGATTTGAAGATATCCCGGGCTTTTGATTTCAGCACTATATCATCCACGTAGTCTTCAACTTGTTTATGCATCATGTCGTGGAAAATTGTCGTCGTAGCGCGTTGATACGTTGCACCGGCTTTTTTTAAACCAAATGGCATTACAGTATAATAAAATTTTCGAGAGGAGTTCGAAAAGTTGTCTTACTCGCATCATGCTCATACATCCTTATCTGATTGTATCCGCTATATCCATCCATGAAGGAGAACATGTTGTGTCCGCTGGTGGCATCTACTAACATGTCGATGTTAGGTAGAGGAATATCGTCTTTGGGGTAGCATTCGTTCAAGTCTCTGGAATCCTCACAACACCTGATCTCGTGCCTGAATTGCCTCAAAGATTGTTTGAATAGCTTGGATCGGAGATTGTATGAATGCCTACACAGGGTCGAGTTGATGGAGATAGGCCTAGGATATTCCTCATCATCGAGCTCTTCAATCGTGGAGTTGGTGCCGTCTTGCAAATGTCGTGGAGCATCCAGCACCTCTTCTTGTGGCTCGTCGTTCTTGTAGCATTCAACTGGGCGGGGAGACTGGGCATCAGTCTCCCTCTTAGTGTGAGCGTGGGTCGCTGCATCACGGGACGAAGAAAAATGCCTTGTCAGCAAAGATGCATCGTGAGGATATGTAACTCGGTCCTCCTCCTAGATTGACGCCCACGTGGAGAGTAGGATGCAATGAACTTTGTCTGGTTATTCCCGCGGAGCTTCTCTTGGTTCAAATAAATCCACTCCACATATCGGTGCGTAAGGAGACAGCGATGCAGGAATACAATCGACTTCTTTATTCAGCATAGTCTTCGGGCACTGGTGATACATTGAAGGGACAATCCTATTGTCATGAAGCCATGGTATCCCAGTATCATATGGTAGTCGAGATCCTTTTCTATGACTTCAAATTTCACCTTTGACTGGACGGGCCCTACAGATAAATTCAGATTGACATACCCGTATGTGTTGGTTTGGTTTCCTTCAAAGTTTGTCATCGTGGTAGGCTGCCACACGATCTTGTTCGGGCGAACCTTGGCTGCCCAGAGTGTCTTGAGGGTAATTACATTCGAAGACGCTCATGTGTCAATGAGGGCCCTCTTGAACTCTGAATCCTTGATGCGTGAAGTAACGTGTAGGGCCCGGTTGTGACCTTCTTCCGCCATCATGTGTTCTTATGTAAATGTAACATTATTCACATATATATCCGGTGTTTTGAAGGTTTCTGGACGTAAAGGAGTTAGATGCACGTCCAAGGCTATCTGGTTGATTGCAGCGAACGTCTCCGCCCGCTGATTCTTCGAGAGGTGTAAAAGTTCACACAATATTTCCACTAGGGAAGTCTCTTCCTGGTCCACCGGCCTCTGTTTCATAGTGAAACTGTTGACTTAAGGAGGATCGTTGTAAGGATCAGTTCTTAATGTAGAAATCTCTACGACATGGGATCCGATCATTTCTGATGTCATCTTGATGAGGAGATCGAGTATGCCATTTATCGTTTCTTTGATCAGGTTCATGTTCTTCGTGTGAATCCTCTGCATTCGTGTTAACTCGATCAATGTTAGGATTCTTCCGGTTACACCATCAGACACGCCATTGGGAGGAGGAACATCTTCGTTGGAGGAACTTCGACCGGAATTTGAAATTGTTTGGTGAGTCCTAAGACCAACCATATTGAAATCAACCAATGGGATTAGGTATTGATGAAATGACTTTACAACCGAGAGATTAATCTCCCACTGTGGTCGCCAATTATTTATGGGTAAAAACTACTTCTGCTGGTTTTGGTAATTTGGGGTGTGTGGATGAGAAGTGAATCTAAACCCTAAACAAATGCACTGCATGGGAGTGCTTTTGATTCGAGAGATCAATTTATACAATTCTGGCCTAAACCAAGAAATGGCCGTTCCAGACTTGTTTCGGTCACAAAGTGAAGGAGATGGGGTTGATCTTAGGGAGGGAAGCAAAGAAGGTGTTAAGATTGTGAAGGTGTAGGCTTGTTTATGACTTGTAACAGAAAGGTGAGCAGGATTGATTTATGTGTTCTGTTCTCTTGGAAATAGGGAGGAAAACCTATTTATACAAGTCATTTAAGCCTTATTCACGTCTCTCGTGGGAAGTGGAGGAAGTGGAATGATGGAGTAGTGGAGTTGTGTGTTAGTGTCACACGATCATTCTTTCCCACTTCTCCCATCATCACTAATCGTCCATGTCTTCCTGACACGTTCTTGTGATGGCGCGTTGCACACTGCACGCTGTAAACCGCCAGACCAATACCCCAGTGTGTATCCCCCAGTTTGTGACATGATTGATGTCTCGAGTGTGTGGATCGTGGGACCCACAGAAGGTAGAATGTAATGCTAGTTAAATAACTAAGTTATTTAGGAAGTCGATACTTGTAAATTATCGTGTGTATTCTATGCATGTTATGCATCGATTGTATTCGGCATATATGAAGCATCGATGTTGAGAATTATGCCCTGCCTACTTCATGTGATGGTTTGGAGGCTGCGCTAGCAAGCCCTCCCTTGGCCGACCACATAGTGTGGTAGAGTGGCGGATGTGATCATCATGACGCCTCATTGACCAATTAACTCTTGACTAGGGTTGTATAACCAAGCAGGTAAAGTTGAACGGATGAGATGATCTTTGAGACGCTCATCTGTGACCGCTAGTGAAATTAGGGTTTATCAAGAGGTGCGCAAGCATCACTCTTCAGCTTGGTCGAGTCCAATCTTGGGAGACATTTTTGGAAGGGCCGACCGTGCACGCGTGTAGACAGCATGATAGTATAGGCGCCCATACCTCATTGTCTCGTGAAAGTGTGATCTGGGCCACTCAATTCGTCCGGCGAAGTTGAGTGGTCGAGATCGATTTGCGATAGAAATCCAATGTCGCAAAGGAATTGGAAACCGCGCAACATGGCTACTTCATGCGCGTGTTTCAAGGCGTTCGGCCATGGTTGGCCTTGGTCGATCATTCATGCGTATAGGTGGGCCCATGGTGATCATGTTGGCATGTTCAGGACCTTTTAAGTCTACACCTACATCCTCCATCTAAGCTTGCGAAGATGGAAACTCATGATCAATTTGCGACACATGTAACATGTCGCAAAACCCTAATTAGTGTCTCGTATAGTTCACGCCCATGCAACTTCACCCGATCGGTTTTGCATGCTATGCTTCTCCCTTGGGGAGGTCGATCGTGTGGGGCCCACATTGTGCAGGCTGTGAACATGTTGGTACATGTTCCATGGCCATAGGTTTGATCTTATCCATCCAAACATGCCGGTGAAGTTGGATGGTTGTGATCAAACCCTTTAAAGCATCACGCCAGCCTTGTTTTGAGTAAACTTTTGTTGCTCTAAGGCTTTGCTCGTGAGAAGGTCGGTTAGGTAAGTATGAAGGGGGCCCGCCGGTGTGCAGGACAAGCTTGTACGACCGGCCATAGGATGATCGGACGGCGAAATTGGACGGCCGTGGCTGATTTTTAAGACCGCTGCTAGCAGTCTTTGCTCGTTCACGTTTCCTTCAAGCTGCTTCACGACCATTCTTCCTTAGGCTGGCGTTTGGTGGCTTTTGGGAGATGTGATATATGTTCGACCGATCAGGGCATAAACGGGCCCGCTGGTGGTCATTGTGGTGATAGCCTGCTCCTGCTAGGGTTCGTCTAGGTTGGTTAAATCATGCGGCCAACTTGCGTGGTCGTGATTGTTTCTGAGACTGCTATGGACAATCCGGATGCTCAATCGGGCTAGTATAGCTCACCGAGATATATATGCTCAATCGGGCTAGTATAACACACCGAGAGATGTATGCTCAATCGGGATAGTATAACACACCGAGAGTTGCAGCCTGTACGGGCATTTCGTGCATGCCTCACTGTTGGTACTTGGATATTCATGCTACTCTGCTGCGAGTAACAATCAGTCATCATGCCGCACCAACAATGAGAGTTCTTCTAAGATCAGCACAGGAAATGCAATGCATTTTATGCATTAATTGGTAATGCTAAAATTCACAGAATATTTGGGGATTGTTGCTACATGCTCCATTCTAGATGAATTAATAAAGCGAAGAAGTATTCATCACTTATCAAATGGCCTTATCCTCTGCAGGACGGCTCGTACAAAATATTGGTTTTACAACTTTAGCCCTGAACTAAAATCCACCATCAACAGTTATTTTCTTTCTTTTTCTTCCAAATTTTGCTCTATGCCGCCCTATCCCGCTCTGCGAAATAATATTGCTTTATCCCGCCCTGTGCTGGAGCCCAAGAAGCCCCCCCTCAGAACCGATCCTGGTCCCAATTTTTTTGTTTATGTTGGTGCTTTCTTTGGGAGAAAGCCAAAGTCAATCTAGCATTTTCGTATCCCTTTTCGGCTTCATTTGTTTTAAATAATTAAATTCGTATTGTAATTTTTTACACTCCACTTACATGTGATGGTCCCTTAACTTTAAATTACTTAGGCTATGTTTGACGGAAGTTGATTCCATGGAATAAGTCATCTTCCCATGGAAACAACGTGTTTCTCGCCGTTTATTACAAATTTATTTTTATGGAATTGTGGGTCAAATTTACAGAAAAAAAAAACGTAGGCTAAAATATGTTTTAAATTTAATTTCATGGTATTCCATGAAAAGTTTTTCCTTACCCCCTCCATGATACTAATTCTATGGAATACACTTTTTATGAAATTATTTCCTTGCTCTGTCATTAAACACATCAGAAAGTCATTTAGCTTTAATGGTTATGGATTTGGTTAATCCGCTATGTTCTATATGTGCAAACAAAATAATTTGGTTAGAATGACAACTAATTAAGAGTATATAATTAAGCATTGTTACATCTACAATGAGCCTCGGGAAAGAACGAAACGGACGCTGGCTGAATTCCAATTGATAATTACAAAGTATGCATATTTCATGGTGCTTTCGTATTTTCATTTCATTCATAAAATCTTCACTATAATAAACCAAGCATTTTGCTTACACAATCACCCGAGAAAAGTAACTAAAACTTATACTGTACTCGTACTAATTAAGAGGGATAAGCAATGGCACCACTAAACAACAAACATGCAATTTTTTTCAACTGCTTGGTATTGATTATATCTCTCGTCCTCGTCCTCTCTTTGGCTGAGGGTAGATTCATCGGAGGTAAGAGTTTGTACCTTTTTGTTTCCGAATTCACCGAGGTGGTCTAGCTGCTGCTAGATAGATTGAAACTTCCTTGGACGTTATTTAGTGAGCCACCCCATGGTTAAATTCATGCCAACATATATCAGGCGTGCATGAATGGCGAAGCATTGGATTTACCAAAAAAAAAAAAAAAATGAATGGCGAAGCATGCCTAACAAATGCGGTTAGTCAAACTGGTTTATACCACCACCGTAAATGCAACTAAACAAAACAAAATAACCCCGTAGAGAATTGAGATTATCAAGCATAGCTAGCTAGTCCCTATTTTATGTCTGTTTACCTATATGACCAATTAGGCCATTCTAAAATGTTTTGCACTTCTTTCATGGGTGTGCCTATAATGTTCTTTCTAAAATTATTATGAACGTTATTTTGGGGACCTTTCTTTTTTTGAGGGGGTGTCTTAAAACGTGGACTTTACTAATTTGCCCCCAAACCCTAATTAAGATTATCAATTAAACGGTTTTAGATTAACCTAATATATAAAAAATTTAGATTAACCTAATATATAACCAACCTATTAACAAAAAAAAAAAAATCAAACCCTACCTCCTTCTTCTTCTTCTTCTCAACCTCGTTTTCATCGATTAATCGTCGATTCATAAAATTTTCATCGTCGATTAATCAATCGAGTATAAGAATGGTGCTTCGAAAGCAAACTAAACGAGTAACAGGAAAAGGTCCCCCATTAGGACATCTAGCAAATCAGAAAAGTTCATTGGAGATTGACAAAGTAGTGGAAACGGAAGACGAATTGGAGATTCAACCCGAAGTGGGCATGGGAAAGATTCGCAGGTAATTTTAACCAAACCCATTAGTTTTAATTTGATTTTGGTTCGTTTAATTGAATAGAAATCATCAAAATAGGGTTTGAATGTAAGTAACAGTGCTAGGTTCGGTTAGTAGTCGGAACCCAAAAACCCTGGTTTGGTAACCGAACTTCCTGAAAGGAAGAACACGAAGAACTGTTCGGTTGATTATGATTGAAAAATATGTAACCGAACTATTCAGGAATATTTTATGTAGTCTGTTCGGTTGATTCGCAATATTTTGTTTATCGAACTACGAACTGAACTCCTTGCTAATTGCATATATGTTGAGTTCGGTTTGTTCGCAAGAAAACTTATAAACCGAACTCTTCCCTAATTTCATAGAATTTTGAGTTCGGTTGTTTAGCAAAATAGATGTACCAACCGAACTCAGTGTTAATGTCATTCATGTCGAGTTCGGTGAAATCGCAATTTTTTGTTTAGACAACTACTAACCGAACTCAGTGCTAATGTCATTCATGTCGAGTTCGGTTTTTTCGCAAGAAATAGTCAGTGCTAATTGCAAACCGAACTCTAGCCCTTAATAGAATTATGAGTATGAAAATCATTTTTGGGTGAAGCTAATATGTTTTGTTTTCTTGGTTAGGGGCAAAGCACCAAAATCAAACCAACCTTCACTGGAAGAACTTAGAACTCCCACTCCTTGAGGCCAAAAACACTTAGGTTTTAATAAGCGTGGAACCAAATATGTTAAGCATGGAGGTGGTTCAACACCGGGTGTTGTCATCCAAGATTATGTAAATAGAGATAATGTTGACAACGTTATACAACAAATTAATCAAGAGATTGTGGAAGAAATGGGTAATCAAGAACATAATCAAGGTGGAGAAGAGGAATCATCCGAAGAAGGAGGAAATGAAGATGAACAAGGAGATGACAATGATGACAGTGAAGAAGATGGAGATAATGAAGATGATGAATCAAAGGAGGAAGAGGATGAAGAACAAGTAGAAATAGTTAAAAAACCAAAAAAGACCCCGAAAAAGCCTTGTGCTAGATATGCATACATTCCTGATGATACTTTGTGTTTGGCCCCAAAGAACCCAACTTATGGTACTCCAAGAGATGGAGGGGAGGTATTGATTGGCTACAAAAACTCATGGGCTGCCAAGATTTATGCTACAAAGGTATTGAATCTTATACATGAATATTTCTTTGTCATATATTTTTCAGTATATATTAGTAAATAAGATATGATGTTGTATTTGTAGGATCATAATAATGATGTTCGTGTTTTGAAACGTCAAAAGAACAAGAAATGGGATATAGGGAATGAGTGTGATGAGGTCAGGTTGTCCGTATTTGATTGTGTGCTATGGTACGCGATACAACATGTGCACCAAAAATTTGATGCTGTCACTGTTTCCGCATTTGCCGAGATGGTTTATCCTGAGACCGAAACCTTTCATCTACCGTTTGGTGAGATGGCAATCACTCCGGATGATTGTTTTCGAATCACAGGCCTACCAATTACTGGAACAAGTGTTCGAGATGGGTACGATCCCTCCATGAGTTATGAGCTTCTTGAACAGTTGGTGGAGAGGTGTCTAGGCTGGAGCGCTAAGAAGGCACATTGTGAGTTTAGACGAGCTGCAAAAGAGCCTGATGAAGGTGATGAGTATAATGAGTTAAACCCATACCGGTCTTACAAGAAGAAGTTGAAAAAGATCAAGTTGAAAGTCTTGTTAAAATAGTTTGGAGGGACGAAAGATTTGGTTGCCAAGGGAAAGTTGGTCATGACATAAGAGAAGATTAAACACCATGTGACTGCTTATTTGTTATATCAACTAGGAACCATTTTCTTCCCCGACACTTCAGGTCATTCTGTAAATGTCCATTACCTCCAGCTATTGGACCCCCTTAATGAGGTGAACAACTATTCTTGGGGAATTGCGGTTCTATCGTTCGTCCAAGCGGAGCTCAGAAAATCTTCGAGGCTTAAGTGTTTATATTTTGGAGGCTTATACACCCTTTTTCAGGTACTCCGTTAATTTATCCTTTGTGTTTTCCAAGATATGTTTGCTAAGTGAATGAATGTATATTTTTACTAATGAATACATATTTACTATAATCATGTGTGGTTTCTTCTCATAGGTTTGGGTGTACGACCACTTCCCAAAACTGAAATTGTCTTATGCTCACACTCCTTGGCCTTATGGGCAACCTACAGCTGGTAAATATGTATTTTTGGACTCGCAAATGAAGGGTAAGAAAAATAGGTTGTTGAGGTTGAGAGAGAAATTGGATAATGCAACGCTTGCAGATGTGGTTTTCCATCCATACAAGCTTCAATCAGATGACGAAGAGGAAGATGTTGAGCCTGTTGATTTCTCACCTATTTCGGATTATAATGGCCCGTTGTTTTATCCTGGCGGTTGTACAATGTACAATCCTCGAAGATTAATGAGACAATTATGTTGTGTCCAAATTGTCCCAGCAGAGGATAAATTCAAATTCAAGGTGATAAAGCGGGGAACTAAGAACACCGAAAAGAATTTTGTTCCAAAGTACAATCCTACTCCATCAGTGGACCAATGGAACAACTGTGAGGAATATTATATTCCAGTTGAAGAGTTAGAAGATTGTTATGGTGAGCCAAATGCTGCTAAAGAAGGGTATATGGAATGGTATGAAAAATTTTCTCATCCTCGTGTAATAAACACACAACAACAAGCCCGTGCTGAGAAAGCAAAATCGAAGGCAGGGGATAAAGAGACCCAGAAAATTATGAAGCATACCCCAACATGTGGTGATGAGGCATTGATCTTATGGAATTCAGCGGTAAGATATTTACTCTTATTTTTTCTTTTTATAAACTTATTAAGCATGCAAATATAGGAAATTTATACTTGTTTATGATTTTCATTGAAAAAGGGTGAAGTCAAGTTCTAAATTGTTGAAGAAAATGATGTCAAAAATCCGTAGTGGAGAGTCGATGAACACTGCTGAACAAACGAAACTCTACAACCAATGGACAAATGTTTTTTCACCCAACACTGCTGATCAAAGCCGGAGCATGCCGATGAAGAGGGGTCGACGAGAAGGGGAAGGTTCAAGTCGAATGGTTGAACAACAAAGCGAAGGAGATGACACTCCTAGTGACGAAGGACCAGCTAAAGCTCCTAAACGCAAGGGTAGAAAAGTCTCACGTAGTGGTCGTCGTGAATGAGTGATTGCAAGAATTAGTAATTTGGCATTTTATTCTGGATTTGGTACTTTTATTCTGGATTTGGTACTTTGTTCTCTTATGTTTGGAATACCTCTTTATTGTGGATTTGGTAGTTTGTTTTCTTATTTTTTTGTTTTAGTAAACGAATTTCAAAACGTTCGGTTTGATATAAACGTTCGGTTTGATATTATTAATTTGTGTCTAAGTAAGATATAAACGTTCGGTTTGATCGCAATTACAAAATTCAACCGAACTGAACACTACCAAAAAAAAACGTATTACAGAGTGATGTTCGGTTTGATCGCAATTACAAAATTCAACCGAACTGAACACTACAAAAAAAAAACGTATTACAGAGTGATGTTCGGTTGGATCGCAATTACAAATTCAACCGAACTGAACACTACCAAAAAAAAAGTTACGAGTGATGTTCGGTTTGATCGCAATTACAAAATTCAACCGAACTGATCACTACAAAAAATATTAAAAGTTATAGAGTGATGTTCGGTTCTTGGGTAAAAACGTAGGTTACCGAACTTAGTTGTTCGAAAATAAAACCTTATGTTGGTTACTGCATAAAACTTTTATTACAAACCGAACGCATAGGTTCGAAAATAAAACCTTATGTTCGGTTACCTGCGAAAATTTTATTACAAACCGAATGCATAGGTTCGAAAATAAAACCTTTGTTAGTGTTCAGTTCGGTTAGATATAATAACAGAACTAACCGAACATAATTGTTGACCAAAACTTGTACTTGATCTGAAAAATGTAACGGCAATTTTTTAGTCCGTTATACACCCCAATGCTATATATATGGGTCTGATGCTTCATTTTTTTGTATACCATTTCATAAAAATGGCATTTGGTAGTCATAAATTTACTTTAGAAGAAGATTTTTCTATTTGTAGAAACTTCGTACTGTGGTTTCCAAAGAGGGGTGAAGAACAATCAAGGCATGGTCGTATTAGTAATAGTTATTGGGGAAAAATACATGAGAAATTCTGCGATGACACGGGTAACCCTCATAACCTATAAGAGCTATCTTTGTTCATTCGATTTGAAAAAATTCAAAAAAGAGTTGAGGATTTTTTGATTTTGTATCGGATAGTTGCGAGGAATCGACTGAGGGGTGAAACATATGAGGAAATCGTTTTAATGTCAAAGAATGAATGGCGACGATGGAAAGTAAAGGATTTCAAATATGAAGATCATTTGCGCATCCTTAGAGACTTTTTCATAATGTGTTTTGGATATTAAGTCTTTTGTAATTTAATTTCGGCAATGTCATGTAATTTCATTTCCAAACCGAACTAATGTTGTAATGTAATAGTTCGGTAATGTCATTTAATGTAATTTGTTAACCGAACTTATATATTTTGAATTGCAAACCACAGTGGACCTACAATCTTTATGCCAAATGACTCCTAATAAAAACCAAATACCAAAAAACATAATCTTTCATTGTTATGTTGATTTTCAAAGCATACTTACAATCAAAAAACACCATCTAACTAAAGGTACAATTAATCATCCGCAAGGGAAATACAACCTTGGTGTATAATCGCTTCCGAATCCTTCAAAGCTTTCCATATCTCCATGTTATGTTCATACATAACGCACCAACCCAACATTGTGTCGGGGTTAAATTCATTCCAATAATAGTATGGGCATATCGGAGGCAATAGACAATTGTCTTCTAACCGGAGGCCTATAAAATGGTTGTAGTTAATCAACGCAATCACCACTCTCCTACGTTTTAGTTGCTCGACACATATGGTTTTTTTCGGAGTGTATGTGAAACTACCACATTTTGAGAACAAGTGAACCACGCAATTGAATGCTTCGGCTATTAAGTGCCCACATATCGGCATGCTCATCCAATGATCCCTTGTGATTGGATTGCCCCCGTGAAGACGGCTTTGATATCTAACAAACTGCACATTGAGACTATCATCCCCATCGGACAACATTGTCTTGTAAAATTTCGGTTTCTCCCTTAGCTTCATCAACAACCTTTGACGGACATAAGTGACATGATTATCATTATATATCTTGGCACCTTGAGTGAAAGGCCCTAGTTGTTGTACGACAACGTGGAAACCGCAATTACCATCCGCAGGGACGTCATTGGTGGTTATGACGTAATCTCTAATGTAAAGAGGTAGCTCTTCCAGGAACCTTTTCTCAACAGGAGGGGCAGTCATATCAATTGGACTAGGTTGAGAGTGTAACATAGGTCCTTTTTTCTTCATATCCCGTTCACTTGTCTCGCCTTTTTCAACAATATTCCTAGCCCTTATCTTACAATCTTCTTGGTACTTAGCCGCGGTATGCTCATGTTGCGAAGGATCTCTAGTAAAAGGGGTCATTTCACTCTTCCTCTTGCCCAAAATCTTTGCATATTGTCTGACTTGTTTTTTGGTTTCTTTGGTTGGTGGCCTTGCCTTTATTCGGTTCTTGCACATTTTCTGAAGTCTGCGGATAAACGATTGGCCGCATGTCATCCCAAAAGATTTGCCTTTCAAGATTGTTCATGTTCCGGTACCTCTCGATAATGACTCTTCCCATTTCATTATCACCAAACTCTTCTCCGACATCGCCCTTGGGAGGAGGAACAAAACTTAAGTGTTGCCAATGTGGATCTATATCGCTTAAAGGGATTATGCCATGTTCATACTTAGCTATCATGTGGCGACAAGGGAGCCCAATAGACTTCATCATGTTGCAAACACACACCTCTTCCGGATTGGTTCCCCATATGCGGATCAAATTCACCTCAACCAATAACCTCTTAATGCAAGCATGTGAAACATTATAGTGGAGTCCCTTGAAAAACCGAAGGTCCCCCATTTTCATGATGTTACCACCTTTGTCTACAATCTTTTTGTACTTCATGATGCGACTTTTTTGAAACTTCTCTTTAATTCTATCAATCTCGCGGTTGAAGTAAACCTCCATAGCGTTAAACACAACAACAAAATTATCAATACATCCAAATAGATTTTTCTTCAAACGGTGGTGAGCCAATTCTACCAAACTTGTCGCTTGATTCCCAAAGTGTTTATGGTGGTTGTTAAAAGCATAAACAAATCGCTCTTTGTGCGGTTCCAACCATTGCTTGACCACATACGTTACAATATCATCAGGATATTCGGGGCTACGCCAATGCTCAATAAATTCGGCAAGATTTATATTGTACTCTTCTTCGGTGAGAGACCAAGTCAAAGCCTCCCATTCCCCAGAGAAAGCTACCCATTTAGCATGATTTATGGTGTATTGTTCATCGAATGCCTCTTTTGCATCAGCTTGTTCATCTTCCGGTAGATTACTAATCTCTTCGAATGCTATCCTCTTTAGTGGACAAAGTTGAGGCTTGCACCTATTCATCACATTGCACCATATATGAAATGTACATAGCATATTATGTGCCAATGGGAAGACTCTCTCTATTGCATTCATCAATGATACTTGATTGCCCGTCACTATAACCCCCGGGATATCATCATCTCGGTAGATCGCCTTCAATTATTGTAGCGCCCACCTATAACTTGGTTCTTGCTCGTCCTTTAGAAAACAAAAAGCAATGGTAAAAGGTGACTTCGTCGACGTACGACCAACAATGTTCAACAATGGCATCTCGTATTTGTTTGTCTTGTAAGTGCAATCCATTATAAGAACTTCATGGAAGGATTGAGCCAGTTGAACACTATTCGGATGAGCAATGAAGAGATGAGTTATTTCTTCAACCTGACCTAGCTTCTTTTGAACCGCGTAGCCTTTCTCTTCAGCTAACATAAACAATTGTTGCATGACTTTTCTATCCTTCCATTGATTCTTTTTAATTGACTCAATTGCATTGTAAATGGTGGTCGGGGATGATACGTTTTCCGTGTTATCATCCTTTAATAAGCGAAGCATACCAGCTGGGGAAATACGCAATCTCCTATATTTAGCTACTCTCTCCTTTTCTTGAGGAGTCAGCCTTGCGGCCATTGCATGTCCTTCAAGATGCTCCGGACGATGGTGGTTGTGATTACCTACCACCTTATCCATCGATAGAACCCATCCTTTCCTTAGTTTTGAGTAACTAAAAACTAGCTTGAACGGACATTTTATTTTCTTTGAGCACACTGTGTTCTTCCTCGTCGTCTTTCCTTCATACACATACCCCTTCCTCTTGTGGCTAGCATCCGGATCTCCACTTCTCTCGCAAACCATTTCAAAACGAGTTTTTCTTTCTTTTCCATTCAAAACTAATACACACATGGCTCTCTTGGCATGCTCTCTAGCCCAATTCTTCACATCAATAGGTTGATCAAATACCAAATCATTGGTATAGTGATGGGATGTATCTTCGTACAAGATACCAATTGGAGAAGGTTGATCATCCATTGGTATATCTTGGCATTCAATCTACAAGAAATGGAACAACATCAATTGCAATCACAACCGGGTTCGGTAAGCTATTAATTTAGGCGCGTAAACCGAACTACCAATTCGGTGAACAAACCAAAAGGCCATATAACCGAACATATAAAGTATATGTAGTTCGGTTACAATATATTTTACATAGGTCATCGAATACAACACTGGAACTATTAATTTTTTTGGGATTCTTAAGTTCGGTTAGGTATGCTCTTGGGATCAAGTGTGCGAAATAACCGAACCTGCATAACTTAGTGTACTCTTATATTTTGTACAGTTCGGTGAGATAGTGGCTTTACAGGAAGTGTGCGAACAAACCGAACTTTTTATGCTAAGTTTAATTAGTTTTACGTAAAGTTCGGTTGGTTAATAGTTGCAAAGCAACCGAACTTTGTACATTAAGTTAAATCATAAATTTACGTTAAGTTCGGTTAGTGTATATTGGTTGCGAAACAACCGAACATTACACTGGAATTCTTCAAACTTCCATCAATGCATAGTTCGGTTATCTGCGTGTTTGTCTAATGTAACCGAACTGCATATCCAGATGAGTTCGGTTAGATGTTCTTCACCTTTCTTAACCGAACTACTTAAAAAATGTACATTTGTTTTGAAAATTTGGAGCAATTAGACCAACATTAGTTAAGTTTGGAGCATACCTGGATACCCAAATGATCTTCCTCCGGTTGTGGTTGATAAAATCCATCATTTTCATATTGAGATTGAGTTTGTGGAAGAATACATTCACCATCTAAGAAATTACTCATATCCGGATCATTGTGAAGATTAACAAATACTCTAGGAGTTAATGGAGATGAAGAATCAGATGAGCTTTCATCACAAGAATTCCCAAACGTAGTGAATGTGAAATAATGTTTTTTTTCCATGGTTTTCTCTTTATTCCTCTCTAACTTTATCCTCTAAAAAAATTCAATTTCATTTTTAATAACTCATGTTTTAATCTAATCTCACTAATCAGTTTTTTCTTAATCATTTTAATAATGATTTCACTAATCAAAACCAAAAGATAATTAAAAGGGTATTTTAGGTAATATAGAAAGTATTAGATTAGGGCACCCCTACCCCAAATAACATCATGGTCCACTCAAAAAAAGAAGGGTGCCCAAAATAACGTTCATTATTATCTACTAATACTGTGTTTGGTGGTGATGGTATTTGTTTGATATTTATGGATGATTTAACAATGCAGCTGCTCTTGCCAAGCCAAGATCAGTGAAATGTGCGGCAGTAGTCGGAGTCAGGAGCGAAGACACATGCGCGGCATCGCTACAAAATTTTAAGTGCCCCAAGATGTATTCAGCGCAATCAATCCTAATCTCGCTTGTGATGCCCTCTTGGTGGGTCAGTGGCTTTGTGTCGACGGTACCCTTAACTAAGGATGCGGTGCCTCCTCATTGCAAAAGGGGAAAAATACGGTTTAATTCAAAACCCCATCCAAATATACTAGTTAGTCCTGACCCATTCAACTAGGTACAAATTAGTCTTTTTTCATTGAAAGTACACAAATAACCTTCCTGATTTACGATTTAGTCCAAATATTTACAGGTTAGTCCAAAGTGATTCACAATGATGTCAGCAATTTTATATAATATAAAAAATAATTAAAAACAATTTATCTTTCAAACCGTTTGTCCAAAATTCACAAACTTTATATATTCGGAAATCTCTTTCCGAGAGCTACAAAAAGAGTACCCATATGACTATATAATTCTCATTTTTAAAAAATCTTAGTTTACATTGGCGTACAAACATGTACATGTCTACAAAAATCCAAAAAATCAAAAGACAAAACAAGGTGCACCAGTTTGTACACCAACATAGCAAAAGTAGACTGCAGTTGAATCTCATACGATAACAAGTTAGCTAGGTGATCCATTCCCAAGGGTTTACCAAACGCTCCTCTCATTCCAGTTTGAAGCCTGTCAACTCCGGCACATGAAAGCATCTTGTTAATACGCAAGATATGGAAATGATGTATATATATTGTTCATCTATACATACAATGACGAAGAGGAAAAAGTGGTCAGCACAGAGATCAACCTATTGTTTCATAAAGTTTTTAACTGACAAGGAATCTAATAAAACAACAAAATAATTATACAGTGGGAGCTAGATATTGGTGACTCGTAAGCTAAAATATCGTTGTAGCACCAGTTTCTAACTTATTTTTCACCTAGGCCTATATAATTGAGTAATCACTGATAGCATGAATATTGGGTAACACATTGATAAACCATACAGTTCTTACATGCTACAGCTCATAAAAAATGATTATACTAACTTACAAGTATGAGCTTAAATCTATTCATCTTTGCCTAAGTTGTAAAAAAATCTATTAAAATATTCTTTTAATATTTTAATAAAACTGTTCGAAAATGGAACTGAAGCTGCAAAAAATATCCTAGAATGTACATTATCTTTGCCTAAGAGATGTTACAAGAATCTAAATTTCTAATGAGAGGACAACTTTTGATGGTATAAGAAAGAGATGCAGTAACTTTTAATGTTTTGTGGTATAAAAATCCAACATTTATACCACAAATATGCACATATTACTGAGATAACACAATAGTGTACAACTTTGTACACATCTATAGAAAATCCAACACCTGTAAAATTAGTGTTTTCCCTGATTTTTGGGTTGTATACATAAATATAGTCCTGCAAGTTTACACCTATTTACACCTAAATAATCAATATTTGGACTACTATGCACACCTAAATAACATAATATGTGTGTACAACTATGTACACATTAGTACTTTACCTAATTTCTTAGACTTCAAAATGAATATATAACATGTGTACAACTATGTACACTTTAATAATCAACACATGTAAATGAAAACGAAAATGAAACCACCAAACTGGGAGAATTTAATTGGTTGAATCGGAATAGCTAGACTGCTAAGTGATAAAAGACAATTCTTCGATATAAAAAAAAAAACGGATGATGGGCATATGGTATGTGTATTTAAGAACAACAAGCTTTTAGCAATTCTTCAAGTAGTTTTATGCAAACAAAACTAATGATTGGCATTAAGTATGTGTAACAAGATTTTTGCAAACCTTCATGTAATTTCTGACATGAGCCAAGTTCTCTGGAATTCCAGCTCGAGGTGGCAAAACTTTGTCACCAAATTCAAATTAACGGCTGGGACTTTCTCTCCATTGACAAAAGGATCCTGAAACAAAGATAATACAATCACAAGCTATCAACAATACAGCTACAATCGAACAAAAACTAAGTACATGTAAAACAGAACAAGCACATATAAACAGAGAGAAACACATACAATAGGTGTACAATTATGTACACATTAAGAATCAACATGTACATCCCAGTACATTAATTTACTAAACAATTGCAATTCTAATACTTACACATAATAGGCACTATATACATGAGACGGGACAATGGTGTACAACTATGTATACATCTAATAAAACCTAGAAAATCCAATATCCATACCCATAGAACAGTCTGTATATCAATGTACACATATACAAAAATCTAGAAAATCCAACATCCATACCCATAGAACATGTCCTATATCCATGGTAAATTCATAAGAAATAAGAAGTGAGTTCCGTCATTTAAGCGTACAAGCATTTCCTATACCCCGTAGGATTAATATTAGTACATGGGTTGGAACCGTATGGTCTAAAACATCCAACTGAAGAGATATTTTACCATTTTCTATCTGATAGGAAGATCCCAAACTTTAAAATAACATTTTTTCATGGAGTCACTCAGAGTTCCAAGCTGAAGGTTAAAATGAGCAGTTGTGTTAGATATTGTATTTTGTAGTTTAACTACAACAGATGTTCTTTACACATTAATAATCAACAGGTGTACAACTATGTACACATTAAGAATCAACAGGTGTACAACTATGTACACACTAACAATCAACATTTGTATAAGTATATATATATTAAGAATGAACATGTGTATAACTATGTGGCCCAGGTTACTCTCACCAACAAGGAAACAACCATTTGAGTATCCACAAAATAATGTAAGCGAAAACACTATTAGGAATCTACTTAACCAACTGTGTCATTTTCTCACATGTGAACAACTTCGTACACCCTAGTTATGATAAAAAAAATAAAAAATAAACTCACTGAATCAATGATTTTCCATGTCGTTCGTTGCACATCTTGATAATGCCTGCAACTTTCTCTTTATAAATACCTAGCTGCAATAATTATCATCCAGATTAAAACCTTCAACATCACACTTGGAAGCAAAATCATGTAAGAACTATTCAAATTCTTAAAAAAAAAAAAAAAAACCTCGACTGTTACAACATATGGTTTTAGTCTTAAAAAAAAAAAAACTAATGACCTATTGTCTTATTGATCCCATACATAAGGAAGATAAGCAAATTCAACAAAGGTGATGAGAACATTATGTTTGCACCTTTCTGTAATCATAAAAAACTACTGTCCAAGTAAACAACATAACAAAGGTCCTAGCTAGATTAATTAGCATAAAGAAAAACAAATGATAAAACAATACCTGTTGATCCACTTTCATCTCTTCCACGTGTGTATATTCTCAAAAATAGCATCTACATGATCATAAAATCAGTTTAACTAATAAGCCAAATGCATGAATAAATAAATCACAAGAAAATTAAGAAATGTATATCAAATGGAATCAACAATTTATTTTTTGAAGACGATAATCGCATCTCGTACATCATTTGGCTAAAGAACAGCCATGAACAATAATAATACCTAATATACGCACCATATTGACAATCAACGTGTGTGTAAAATTATGTACATATTAAAAATATGCCATTTCACATGTTTACTCCCTAGATTCTTTAACCATTCAAGTAGGAAAGTGACAAAATTATATATTACAAAAAAAAATTAAGACAAAAACTAGTTTCATTAACGACCAATAGGTGTAGGACTATGTGCACATTAATTATCAATAGGTGTACAACTATGTGCACATTGAAAATCAACATGGGTACAACTATGTACACATTAAGAATCCACATGTGTACATTTATGTGCACATTAACATATCAATAAAAAAATATAGAATAGATATCAAAACATGGTCTCTGGACATTGTAGTTCATGTACAAATGCATCAAGTGACAAACCCAAGTTGTTAGTATATGTCATAAAGATTGCATGTAGCTAATTATAGGGTTTAACATGTATCCAGTATATATGAATAAAAAAGGTATAGACATACATGATTTAGGGGTCACATATTTTAGGAATTACCATCTGCTCCGACTGTGGCATCATAAGAAAGATGGGCCTACCATTAAATCCTGGATATGGAGACCTACGTCGCAGGTCTCTTGCTTCTTGGCATGAAGCATGGTAATGGCATAAGAAGTAGGTGGAAAAGTCACATGTTGACTCACATTTTTCACGCTACAGCTAATCCTCCATGATGCTTCCACAACAGTCACGAGATTTGTTAGTGACTCACATGCACCCTTTTACACCATTAAAAAATAAAACCACAAAAAATTGAAAAACATTCATCTTTCACTAGAAAACAAGTTTACTATTAAGTTAATACTGAAAATTTAGAGCAATCGTGTTTACAGAAACTCAACCAATTAAATTTGGATCCATAAGAAGGTAAAGAAGATATATGGGTTAAAAGATGAATAATTATTGAAACTAACATGAAGATAGGAACAATAATCATGAAAAACAGCAAGTGTACAATTAAGTACACATTAAGAATCAACGTGTACAATTATGTACACATTAAGGATCAATATGTGTACGATTAAGATGAACGTTTGAATGTAAAGGTGAGACACGCACCTCAACTTGAGCGCCTGATATCTGATACAAAGGTGACACATTGAATGTACACGTGAGTGTCATATAAAAGTGTAGTAAATAGAAAATTATTTTGGGGCTAAAATTTGATTTTTCCGCTAGAAACTAATAAATTCTAGGCAGGTCTATCAAACCTGGACAAAATATGACCAATTGGCTTCCATATATTAATAATATTAATTTTACATAGTACAACTCCAGAATACTAAACAACCCAGTGGCCTAGGTTGACCAAGAAAACATGAGAATATAATGTAATAACAATAGAGTATATGCATGAAACATTCACCTATCTTCGACGCTTCAGATTACTACCATTTTCCCCATAAGCTGACCCATAAACATGTTCAGGAACTTGGATCTCTGGAGTTGTAATTGTCACAATAGCGGACATCCTACCATTTAGTGAAATTTATTAAACAAGTATAAGACCAAAAGTTTATGCTATTTAGGCAAAGAAGATGTGGACACATATAAGAAAAACTAGTCATTAAAGGTTGCGACTAAACTTTCAAGTTCCATACTGTCTCCATGACTTGTCAACCCTTTTCCAACATCCATAGTACTCCCGAAGCTCCCCCCGACTGTTTGTTGCCAAACAAACCTCTAAATAATGAGACCAACCATCAAAATACACATCTCTCTCATAACAAAAAAGCAAATAGCTAGGTGAATGATATTGACTTTGCATGAGTATTTCATTTGTAAAAGAATTTC
The DNA here is from genome assembly GCA_023529315.1 of Papaver bracteatum. Lineage (NCBI taxonomy): Eukaryota > Viridiplantae > Streptophyta > Magnoliopsida > Ranunculales > Papaveraceae > Papaver > Papaver bracteatum. The sequence continues at coordinate 1,908,089 of JAJJWX010002427.1, read as the reverse complement.
AAGTTGTAATTTGAATTATATTGACTTTGCAAGTGGGTGTGATCTGTATGAGTGATGGTTACTTAGATTTCAGGTAGATGTTAGCGTGTCAGTCGTTCTTGTATTTTCTAATACAATAACTCAAATTCTAGTTGTAACACTAATTACTTGTGATTCGGTTAGGGAATGAAGATGATAGTATCTAGTGATTTATAACCTGCTAATTTTCATGGTCTTTGGCATTTCAAAGAACAAAAACAGACTATCAAAGGAATCTTAGTATATGTGAATCACTAGGAGAATCCGTTGGAACTGGTAGCAAAATGGTATACCAGTATGTGAGCATTAAAAATCAATATGTGTACAATTACGTATACATAAACCATCAACAGGTGTACAACTATGTACACATTAATGAACAACAGGTGTATAACTATGGACACATTAAAAATTCACATATGTGCAATTATGTATACATTAAGAATCATCATTGTACCCTTATGTGCACATTAAAAACCTTAACATCAACTATGCCATTCATTCATTTCATAATTTAAAGTACCAAAAAAATGTAGGAACCCTCTAAAGGAAATCTAAAACTTTATATAAATATTCAAGGTTGCTAAAAGCGGGTACCAATATTGGTAAAGGAATTAATCCATGGCTTTTAGCAAACATGCAGCTGATACTTCAAACATCCTACGCGGAAGATGCATGCATATATAAGCACAATTTTTTCAAAATTTTTACAATTGGTTTAAAATGACCATCCGTTTTAAACTATGGTCAGCTTAGAAAACAAGCAACCTGTACACAAATATATACACATTAACAACTAACATGTGTACAACTATCTACACCTGTGGTTATTATTTTTTAGAAAAGTACTACAAAATATGCATGTCTCCAAGTCGGGGCGCGTCAAAAACTAATACATCTCACTAGATTTGAAAGCTCTTACAAATGCCTGAATTTGCAACCCAAGTTGTCAAAATAATAGATTAAGAGTGGGATACGGCAGCGATTGAGGAATATGAGGTGATATGAGTGGTGAATTTATAGATGCCCAGAGAAAGGTGAAAGGAAATTGGAATAAACAAATGAATGAAAAGCAACTAGCAATATGGGGAAGCAAAAACAAGAATCCTTTCTAACAACACAAATAACCGCAATTACAATTATTAGACAACTAGAAAGAACTGTTTTATCCACTTACATACTCAACTCATTTTTGTCTCAAGTCTGAAACTAGTAAACTATGTAATTTTTGAATGCTAGACATTGACCTATTTTCCATTCCCTTGAAATTCTTGGGAATAGCCATAAAATAATTTATAGTGGCTGGGGTGTAAGATGTTTGGACCATGTTGGAACCGTGACCCTAGATAACATCTTGCATGTCACATTTGAAGTGTAGTTTGGGATTAACATAATTAATTCATGGTTCCATTAGTAAATTGTTCAATCTGATTTAGTCCCTGGTTTACATATATTAGCTTAGCTCGTAAGCTCTTTTCTAGAATAAAGGTTCATAAACAAGCACAAATTTTACGTTAGCTTCAGCTCTCCTAAAATGCTCGAGAAGAATTGATTTTCTAGTTACCCAAACCTAGAATAGGCTAGAGAGCAGGGATTATTTATCTTTTATAGTGCCATAATGTCACCTAATTTAAAAGATAATTAAATATAAAAGGTACTAGCATTATGAAACTTAAATAATAGTGGCTGATATTCTTTTCTTATGTGTAATTACAATAAAATAAATGCATTCTTTAGCGGGCCTCTGCGTCAACCCAAGTTGCATCTAGAGACTTTTAAGAACATATAGAACACTCAAAATAGGTCCAAAATCCAAACTAAATGTTTTAAGAACAGATAATACATTTCAGGATCTGATTTTCAACCGTGAAAGTGATTGAGGATTCCATCACAAGTCATGGATGAACATATTTATAGTTTAGTGATTTTTTTTGTATTACAAATTCTTACATCAAAAAGGATAAGAAGATCAAGATGTTATGAATCAAATCAGAGATTTCGAATCAAATCAAAAAATTGAAAGTAATTTGGAGTTAAGGTTTTTCAAAACCCTAAAAGGTTTTCTCTCAATTTCGAAATCAATCAATTAATAGCTCTTAATCGAATTAAAATGATGAGAAGAGGTAACCTTATCTTTCAAATCGATTTTGATGACGAAATATCCATATTAATTTGCTGAAATTGAATCTCATCAACTTTTTTCCCCCGTTGCGAGTTGATCTTCAAGAATATGTAATGATAATGATTATTTGTTTCATTTTCAAATTAAGGTTTGTAGATTGAAGTTTCAGACGTCAGAGATTAGATTTTACTTTTTAGGATTTAATATCTGCTATGGAAAGCTCGCTCGACATGAAAATGAAGAACTAAAAACTGCGTTAGTAAGAAATTATACCCGACGGGCATTTTTGTCAACAAAAAAATTTGTTTTGGACTGAGTCGTTCATAAAAGGACTGACTCGTTCGAGATTGGGCAAATTTGGACATCTTAGTACTAGGCTTGAGGGAGTAGGACTAGATTGTCTAAAGCCCAACTAATATGAGATTAAATGTTAATTTCTACATCATTATCGGTAACCTAAAACTGTGGTACAAAAATAAAGAAAGATCAAGTACTTTCGTGTTATGTTGTATGCTTGTGTGATGTGTCTTTCTGCCTTCGTTTTCCTTTGTCTTTCTACTTTGGTTTCCTTTTCGTCTCCAGTTTTGTGTATGTTTAATTTATATTGACATTTCATTCAATATAAAATACGTTTTTCTTGATCGATCAAAGAGGATGGATCAGAAGGCACACAAGCCGTGTGCGGGCATACAGCATAAAAAAACGAAACTCCCACGGACAAAGCAACAAAACAAAAATAAAGCTAAGTAAGAACATAAAGAGTATCAACAGAAGAAGACATTTCTTGTGAGACTTAACAATCAAAAAAACAACTTGTAAACCACAATAAAGGCCGCTGCCTACTGTCAATTAGTAAGCTAGTTAACATCCTCTATATTTAAATAATTATGATTTTTTGCGATATTGTTGAACATTTATTCACGACTAGTCTTTAGAGGTTTGAATTATAAGCCCCATGAAGAACCAAACTGCATGAGTTTATCTGCCGAGACTTTGTTATGAACTTTATGTTTAGGAAGCTTTTCTTCTTTACACTTTAAATAGTGCCATTTGGGAACATACCTGCAAGTTTGGATTTTGAACTCAATTTCTTACATGTCCCTGTAATTGGCTTGGACAATGATGGATACGCTATGCTTACCCTTGAAGCAGCCACCTCTTCTTCTTCTTCTTCGAATCCATGGAACCTAATATGGGTTTCAAATCCGGGGGGAATAAAGGGGCCAGTAGATGAGGTGCTTGCACCTTCCACAACTGGTTGACCAATCATTTCTTTAATCATCTTACTATTCTCGGAAACACATGCATCTACTTGAGAAATCACAACCTCCTTCTCTTTTCCAATACCTTTAAATATGTTTTGAGTTTCGGCTCGGGTAGGAGGAGCTTGCATCTGCCGGATTTGAACAACAACCTGTCTTCATCTCAACAACCATTTTAAAAGCTTCTTGAATCTCTGTCATGTTAAGAGTTTCTCAATTCTTCTTTGACCTCCTTCTCCTTGTCTTGGTAACTTCAATAGGGATGGCCATATATTCACTCTTTTTTTTCACATCCAATCTTTGTGATCTACATTCAGAGATTAAGTGTCTCATAATTTCGCAATGAAAGCAAAACTTTGGGGCCTTGGGGATTTCATATCTTTGCAAAACCCCGTCTTCAGTATCATCTTCCTCATCTTCTACCCATACATGATCTGGAATATTCATTACAAAATTCACTTTTACCAACACACTAGCAAAGAGTACAAACACTACGCTAGAAATCACCTTTTTTGACGGGCCAGACCTGTCATTAATGAGGATTATTGACAGACCTTGCATGTCGGACGGCCTGTCATTTTTGAGGTGTCGAAAATCTTAATTGACAATCAACTCCTGTCAATAATTATTTATGTAAACGACAAGCTCTACCTGTCAATAATTTTTGACAGGCATTTCTTGTCAATTAATGTTTGAATTGAATTACCAACATTTTCTTGTTTTTTTCATATATTTTTAAGTTTTCCAAAAACTGTAAATAAGAATAATCTGACGAACTAAGAAGTTTTTTAACTTCAATAAAGTGACATATATTGCAAAAACTCAAACTCATACATATTTTTTGTCCAAATAGCATCCAAGAAAGAAGACTCCAATTAAACCACATTGCTAAAGCAAAAATCTCAAAACAATCTTGCATAGACTATTACCTAAGAGCATACTAGAATCCAAATATAACAGTGCCCATAAGGCTTAACACCTGGTTTGGGCTAACTGATCACCTGCCCGATCATAATATCTCCAAGCTTTTTATCATCATCTAATTCCACAACAGTAACTAGCAGTCAAGCTTGACTCATTAAATTCCTACATCAATCAAAACCAACAATGGACATTAAATAATGCAAAATAAACAAAAGCATGTTAAATAATCTCAAACAGTAAGTAAAGTAATGTGACTGACATAGGATATGAGGAGAGGAAAGCAAAATCATGTTAAATAATCTCAAACAAATACTATTGTGTACGCGCTCACATATGACAACAACTATGTAATTGCAGTTATCAATGGTAAGACTTACCTAAGTCACTGCAACTTCCTTGTTTTTTTTTCTCGTCTGATAATTTGTCATTTAAGATTAAAACAAACTTGTGAACTAAGTCTCTAGGTGTATGATCAGAATATCGCAGGAGCAACAGTCTTGCTAAGATAACAACAACACTCTTGCGAAATTTCAACAACTCATTACAAATGTCGCAGAATGGTTAGGAAAGTGACATAATAGATGACGGTGGTATAAACATGAAGAAAGTGTGATAATCTTGCGAACGAAAGAGGTTTGCATGGAAGTATCACTAACAAGCTTGCGAGAATATCGCAAGTCAGATCCTAAAATAAAGGACATATTAGCTGTCATCCACTATGTAATTCCCTATATAAAGAGTTGAATAAGCGTAAGGAAGAGAGATCTTTTTTGAGTGTTGAGCAAGTCATTAGGAGAGAGAAAGTTTAAAGAGCGATTTTATTCTTATTTTCATCCATTTCTTGTAACATTTCTATGGATCAATTAATAAAAGTGTTGTTCTTAATCTTTAAGAGATGTGTTGATTATTATGAATTTTTGTGAGGGGTGTAGTGTGGTATTTCCTGCTACTACATATTGGCGCTAGAAACAGGGATTTTTCCCTTGTTTTTAGTGTGAAAATCAGTATTGTGATTTGAAATAATTTGGAGTAGTTTGTGGTAAATTTCATATAATTTTCAACAATTCATTGAGGTTGAAGAGATGTCTAGAATAAGAAATGCTTCAAGATAACCAACAGCTGTGAGAAGGAGTAAGAGACTTGCTGGAGAAAGAGGAAACAAAACTGGAGAACCATCAAGAATGAATACAAGAAATGATGGAGAAAATAAAACTCAAAAACCAATTCAGCATACACCAGCGCAAAATAGAACTATGGATTATGATAGAGTGAGTATACACACATGGCAGTCAGATTCAGCAGGTGAAGCGAAAGAGAAGAAACAACTAAGAAAAGATAGGCGAATAGAGGAAGATCAGGAAGTAATTGGAGGAATAATTCATGAAAATGGAGAAGTGGAAGTATTAGAGGAATTGAGACAAAGAATACACGAAGAAAGAAGAGTAGAAGCAGAAGAACGTGCTAATTTGACAAGACAGAATCATGAATTGAGAATGGAGAATATAAGACTACAAAATAGAAGGTCAAGAAGCACTACAAGATCAAGTTCAAGATCAATCAGAAGGGAAGAAAGACGAAACTCACTTGTAGAAAATTTTGATGGAAATATTCGGCAGGAGGTGCAAAATTTAAGTGAAGAACGTCGCGAAAATAGAGAAATGATTGAAGATCGATACATTCCACATGGCGAAATTCCACAAAACAGACAGCGTCAGGAACGAAATAATCAAGGTGATGAAGAAAACCAAGAAGAAGGAAGAATAATATTACATGGAAGATAAAATCGCAGAAATGAACAAATAATTGAAGAAGAAATTGAGAGACATTATGCTGAACAAGCACGTTTAGCCTGCGAAAGAGAGAGATTGAGAGAAGAAGTGGAGGAAAGAGAACTCCAAGAAACAATACGTCAGAACAACCATGATAATTGAGAAAGAAGACGCGAGCAAAACCGCAACAATGGTAATATCAATGAAGAATATGATAGAATACAAAGGAGAATCGAAATACAACAAAGAGAATTGATAAGGAGTGAGAAAAATCGCAGAGGAGAAAATGAGAGATATAATGGTGTGAGAATTCATGAAAGAAATGGAAAAGAAGATCGCAGATAAAGACAAGAAGAAAATGCTGGGGAAGGAAATCAAACTCTCGCAGTACAAAACAGGCAAGAACGCAGGAGAAGAGAAGCAAAATTGAAGAGACCAATAGAACCAGCGTCCGGGGTAAATGAACAAATCTTAAGAGAACTGACAGAAATGAGAGGAATGCTGAATAATAGGAGGGAAGGAGGTAGGAGATAATTGGATAAATCCATAGAAGAAGCTGCGAAAACTCCGTTCTTACAAGAAGTACAATTAGGAGGAATACCGCCAAAATGCAGTTTGCCTGCGTTAACTAGCATCTTTGATGGAACAACTTGTGTGATTCAACATATTAAAGCTTATGTGAGATGTATGTTACAGTGGGAGAATCATGATGTTGTGTTGTGCAAGTATTTTACATCAAGTCTAACAGGAGAGGCGCTAAAATAGTTTAAGGGACTTCCCAGGAATACTATAACATCTTTCAACCATTTACAGACTACATTCTTAGGGGCATATATAACTAACAACTCCTCGCGACCAGGAATAGAAGATGTATTTGGATTAAATCCGAGGATTGGAGAAAGTTTGAAGCATCTAACCATAAGATGGAAGACAATGTGTAGTGAGATGGCTAGACGTGTGGATGAGAGATATCTCATTTTATCCTTCATCAATGCAATGTTCGCAACCAATCTGCTATACATTCAATTTTTTATAATCAAAAATACAATCACAGTGACTGAATTACGGGAGCTACAGGAGGAGTACATTGCTCTTGAAGAAAAACAGAATGAAATGGAATCGTATCCTGTTGCGAATACAAGCTCATCAGCAGCGAATGCGAGTTTGCTACCAAAATTGATAAACACAGTTGAGAGCACTTCACAGGTCTAACAAGAAAATAAGAATGATAATCAACAGAAGTTGGTAGCTATGGGAAGCAGGGATCAAGAAGAATTCGACAGAGAAAGAAATTTTTATAGTCGAGGAGGGAACAATAAAATTCAAAGACTTGATCAGCCACAAGAAACATATGGAGGACAAAGACAAAACTATTAGAGAGGATCAGGAAATCAAAGAATGACATGGGAGGAGATCAAGAAGACGCCTTTGAATACTAGTATGGAAAAAAATTGGGAAGCAATAATTTTAATGGAGAATAAACCAACACCACTGGAACATGGGAAAAGAACCGCTTTCAAATAACATGAGCCAATAATTTTGCTCTTATCATCACTTTCATGGACATTCTACAAATAACTGCAGAAACATAAAGAGAATCATTTTCTAATGGGGAACCCTCAATCTCAACTCTTGCCACCACCACCAGAAATTCGCAGAGTTAATGCGACAAAAGGAGGAGAAACATTTGTCATAGAAGTTGCGGCGAAGGCAAAAAATTTGTTTTGTAACTCTATTGTACATTCATACAAAACAATCTAAGATTTCCATGACGATGTCCTAAGCAGAGTTTTCGCAAGAGATGCTGATGGGAGAGAAACAATGAATATTGCGAAAGATTCTCCATTAGAAGAGTGGAAAAAGCATACTATTTCTTTCACTGCACAAGAAGTACCTGAACCTGGCGAAATGCATGAAAATCCATTGGTGGTGAGACTAGAGATAAACCCAAAACAAAGAGAAGATGAAGAGGCTGAAGATTCTTGGGAAATTAATAGAGTTTTAATTGATACAGGGAGTTCTGTAGATATCTTGTTTTATCATACTTACAAGACAATGGGAGGCAGAGATGAGGATCTAATACCTTCAACCTATAAAATTTATGGTTTTAATGGCACTGCCAATAAACCTAAAGGGGATATCACAATGAGAATTCCATTAAAGGGGATATCTTCCAAGATTCTATTATGTATTGTAGATGTGGAGTCGACCTATAATGCCTTAATTGGTCGACCTTGGCTTCATGGGATTTTAGGTATGACATCAACTTTCCACCAGTGCATTAAGTTTCCACATCCTAGTGGCATTGGAGTAATAAAGGGAGATTGGGTTGAAGGAAATAAGTGTTATGAAATTGATGTAGAATCTTGCGAAGAAAGAGCTGCGAAGAAGGGGAATTAGAAGTATAACATCAAGGAAACACAAAGAAGTGAGAGATTGATGGTCGATTAGGTAGAGCAAAAAAAAGAAGGGATATTGCGAAGTCAGAACTTGCTGAAAACGACAAGCGGAGAAAATCTCGCAGAAGGTCAGAAAGTAACTAACAATCTCGCAGAGGCAGGGAATAGTAAAGGTAAAAAAAAAATTAAACTGTGAAGTGAAATAAATATTGAGAACAAGAAAAAAGATGTATAACTGGTTTGTTGCGAAAATTTCAAAAAATATATTTTCCTTAATGATTAAAATGAAATGAGTGAATACAAAAATTTTATGAAAAAGAGGATGCGAAATTGAAGATATCAAAAGCAGAATGAAAATGTGCGAAAATTTCGCAAGAAATGATCATTTAAGATCCAGAATGGGACGAACCTTCATGGCGTACACCCTAGTTCGCGAATAAAATTTCGCAAGAGGCAAACGTAAGACCTAAAGTACGTCATAAAAGGGGGTATCTGTTACATGACTCAGCGATAAGGTTACACCGCTACTGGAACCTGAGTCATGGAGATTTGGGGTCAATGAAAGCCCATCCAGGAGAGACATCTTGGATTCTCAAACTTGAGCATATGACTTGAGTTGGGCGACTAACGTAATAAGAGCTCTCCTAAGGGGTGCAGAGTATGACCAAGGCGCCGAGGTACACGGTTGATCCAAGAGTGCCCGGGGCGTATGAAACTACCCTGGCCATTCTTGGCAGGTCTTGGCTATGATGCACTCGGCCCGAAGAAAACCCCACTTAGGGTGCAGTCTCGTAACCATAAGCCATATAGGCAAAAGGGATAAGAGGCTGCAAACACAACTGGTTGTTGTTAAGACTGGATGGGAGGAGCTAGTATTGTATGGCCGATGTACGTCTCCTTGAAAGGGCAACCAGGGGGAAGATAAGGGCGGAACCCTCCATTAGGGAGATGATAAGTGTCTTAAGACGCAAATGTCATGAGACTTTTTACTCACGGGAGTATTAAGACTTGTCATATTTGTGGAACATTCCTGAAGAGGCAATAATACAAAAAAGAAGATAAGACGAGATCAAGGGGTCATTACATGCGAGTGTAAAGACGTCCTGCGATTTCGTCGCAAGACGGCAATGTCATGTTGCTTTAGTTTCACAAGAAAATTTAGGCCTGTCATATTGTCGCAGCAAAAATACAAAAGAACAAAAAGTTAAGGCAAGATCAATGGGTTTCTACATGAAAGTGTAGAGATGTCCTGCGATTTTGTCGCAAAAGAAAAAAGATGGCAAAATAAAACCTTTACTTATGAAGGCAAAATAAGACCACATCATAATATAAGAAAGAATGCAATTTTACAATTTATAATTGCGAGATTATGCAGAAATAATTGTGATTTGCTAACAATTTATGACTGCGAGATTCTGCAGAGATAATTGCAATTTTATCGCAAATTATTTTATTAAACCCCAGCTTGCTCAATCAATCATCTGAATTCAGATAACAGAGGCAAGTATGGGAATGCATAAAATAAGTTAAGTGTTATTTGTTTTCACATGATAGATTTACGCATAAAAAGTTAATTGTATTTTGGATAGTCCTATTGCGAAAGGGAAAATTTTTCTAACACATGCAGGGTAAAACAAAAAAGAACTTATATTAAAGATTGGAGAAATCCATATTGATAGATTACAAGAGTAAAAGACTGGAGACTGAATGTACAAGTTTTACAAGGGAGCAAGCAAGGAAGCAAAATCTATTTCGAGCTTGATTTATCGTTATCTCCATCAGATTCTTTACTAGAGCTTTTTTCCTTGTCTTCATCAGATTCATCATTTCCATCTTCTTCAGATTCTTCTCCTTCATCGGCTTCACTATCAGAGATGATCAAGTTAGGCACAATCTCCGGGATGTTGTCTAAAAGACAAGGATATTTGGAGTGAGGAATCTTGTTGTCATCACAGATCGCCTTGATAGTATCATTACGATAAGAAATTGCGTCATTCCCAAAATTCGCAATAGTGATCTTCAGTTGAGACTTCAATCTTGAACATTTCTCATTGCGAGAAGAAAGATCCTTTGCGAGCTTCGCCTTTTCATTCTCAAGTTCTTCAATCCTACTGCGATATCTCTCTTCAGCTTCTGCGAAAATACAACACTAAATCAACAATTTGATAGAAAGTTGTGAAAAATAAATAATCAAATAAGGAAAAACATTTAACAACCTTCTCTGTTAGAAATCATATCTTTAATCAAAGCCGTTTGTTCAACTTGAAGACTAACATCTACACCTAAATTATTCATGGCATTATCCAGAACTTTCGCAACCCAAGCAAATTCATCATCATCATTTATGAGAAGACGGGAGCGAGTTTGATTCTCTTTTTCGCATAGTACATCATTTCTATGTTTGAGGTCATCTCTTTCAATTTGAATCTCAAGAAGAATTTCTTGAAATTTCGCTAATGTCTGAGCACCTTGGAGACAAATACAATCTTTCTCATCTATCAAATCACTATATTTGGCTTGTAACTTATGGATTTCTTCTTTAGAGTTGTGAAAGAATTGTCTAAATTTATTAGCCATATCCAAGACAGATCTATGTTCAATTTCTAAAAGGCGAAGTTTGAATCTAAGTTCATTTATGGGAAGAGATTCAATCTTATCATTTGAAAAGCTATTTAGAGAAGTGTTTAGATGTTCAAGAAGGGTATCATCATCCATGAGATTGGGATATGCATGAAGAAGAATAGCTTCATCAGTAAGACCATAGACGTCTGCGAAATGATAAACTCTATAAGAATAAATTTTTGAGAAAATAAAATAAAGGGGAAAGAAAAAGAATCCCATACCATAGAGTTGCTTATTGGCATCTTGAAGATTAGATATTTTGTCCTTCTGAAGAGAATTGCCTGATTCCAATTGTTTGATTTTTTTTCGCGAAGATTAGCAGCTTCGATCTCCAATCCTTCATTTTGCTTATCCTTCTCGCGAAGACCGACGACTTCAGCCTCCAATTCTTCGTTTTTGTTGAGAAGTTTAAGATTCTTCTTTGCGAAAGCCGCACGCCTCTTCTCCAAATCTGAGACAACAGCAAAGGAAGAAACTTACCAGGCTATTAAGGCAAAAATAAAAGAAGAAAAGTATAAGAATGAAAACTTACCAGGCTATTAAGCAAATGTAAGAAACTCACAGAAATAGATCTTGAAACCCCGCGAAGAGATTCATTATTCTCTAAGAGAGGAGCATCATAGATAATCGCAAGAGAGTTGCAGGCGTTGGTAAGAGGAGTATCCCCAATTCCCTACATAGTATTGGAGAAAATACCAGACAACTGTGCCATAGAATATTCAGGTGGAGAATTTTCTTGGACAAAAGAAGTATTAATATCTTCATCTGCGTCATCATCATTATCAGAACTTTCACTAAATTGAAGATCTGAAGGAGAGGGAGATTGGACTTTTTGTTTCTTTAAAGGAGGAGCAGCATAATTCTCCTTGTGAGGAGCACCTTTGTCTTTACCTTTACCCTTGCTCTTCGCAACCTTAGAGGGTTCCTCTATCTCACCAATAGCCTTCAAGCACAAATAAAGATAAGAAATAGAGGCAACAATATATTGTCAATAATCTTAAAAGAATATTTCTTACTTCATCTGTGATTGATTGAAAAGCTGATAAAGTACTAGCTTTCCCAAACTTCTTGTAGCTTGCTTTCAGCCTCTCAATCTGGTAATTTCGCAATTACGCGAAAACATTGGAGTGATTAGCAAGAACATATGTAATAATATAACAAAAATAATAATAATGATTCAAGCAAAAGGTGGAAATGTACCTCTCCATCTCTTTCGGGCCAGTTGAATATCCAAGGTTGGAACTCTGCGAGACTCGCAGATAAGACATGAGAACCAGAAATATACGGACTCTCTAAAATCAAGGGGAAAACACACCACTTGTTATCGTTAGAATGACACAGGGTAGAATTATCGCTAGGATGCCAGTCAATGTCTTGCATGAGCAATTCAACATCAACAACATTATCTCTCTTATGTAAGCGAACACCCCAACAAGTATTGTCTCTCTTCATAGTAATTACTTCATAATTCGCAAAGAAGTTTTCTAAAGTATATTTCGCAGGTATAATCGCAACTTCAGCAAATTTAGGGTTCTTAACTTCAGTGGGGTAAAGAGATTCCTTACCAGCACCGCGAGTGGCAAACTCGAGCATTAGACGAATGCAATACCCACTCAATTGGTACACAGCTCGTGAGAACTTCGCAAGAGAAAGAATTTCATAAAACAAGGGGAGCTCAGGATCATCCAGCTTCAAGCTGACCTAGCAAGACTATGATCTTTCCCTAATTGGAGGGATGATCAGAAAATAATTTGGCAGTTAGCTCAGATTTATGGTTTTGACCGGGAATGCGAGATAGAGTAAAACCTCTGTTTTGAAGTTTCTTTTGAGCCTTTTCAAAGGCAATCTCATTCTTACGACCGGCATGAGGCATTTTTAGTATGGGAATGAAGAAGAAAGTAAAAACTTGAAAAGAAAAATAATCAAGAAAATTTACAGTAGCAGGAGCGGAATTCGCGGAAGAACAGCGAAGAAAGTTGCAGAGAAAATAAGAAAGAAAGTAAAAAAGAAGAGGAGAGAAGAATGAAAAGAGTATATATAGAGAGAAGAATATTCGAAAAGATAAACACATTTAATGCGAAGATTAGACATGAACGGTTGAAATACAGCGGTTGAAAAGGACGTGTTAGAAGCTGGATGGAAGAAGGGATACGTGTAGTAAATTTGGCGAGGAATGCAGAATTGTATCAGAATAAAAAAATATGGAAAGATGGGAGGTTGCGGCATTCTGAAGAAACAAGATTCTCATGATCTTATCCCCTTCGCAGAGAAAATATGAGAAGAGGCAAGATGTAGGATCAGAATATCGCAGGAGCAATAGTCTTGCGAAGTTAACAACACTCTTGCGAAATTTCAACAACTCATTACAAATGTCGCAGAATGGTTAGGAAAGTGACGTAATAGATGACGGTGGTATAAACATGAAGAAAGTGTGATAATCTTGCGAACGAAAGAGGTTTGCAAGGAAGTATCACTAACAAGCTTGTGAGAATATCGCAAGTCAGATCCTAAAATAAAGGACAGATTAGCTATCATCCACTATGTAATTCCCTATATAAAGAGTTGAATAAGCGTAAGGAAGAGAGGGATCTTTTTCGAGTGTTGAGCAAGTCATTAGGAGAGAGAAAGTTTAAAGAGCAATTGTATTCTTATTTTCTTCCATTTCTTGTAACATTTCTGTGAATCAATTAATAAAAGTGTTGTTCTTAATCTTTAAGAGATGTGTTGATTATTATGAATTCTTGTGAGGGGTGTAGTGTGGGATTTCCTGCTACTACACTAGGTTCAAAGAAATTGAATACAAATATTATGTAGTAAGAATTTCTCAAGGCTAGAAGGATACAATCTTCAAAAAAGCGACGAATCTCAGCCAAGCGATGAGGTGTAAGTTCTTCAATATCAGTGTAATGTCTATATTCAGGATCGTCCGCACACACTGCTATGATTGTCATCTTTCTCACCCTGTATGCCACCACCAGCATTCGTATGGTATAAATCTATGTTCAATGAGAAAATGGACACATAACATGTGTGGATAAATATGTAAACCTGATCAATCATAGGCGTTAGACCTATGGCCTTAGCACGAATGAAACATCCTGGGAGGACAGGTTCCTGAAATCATTTGGAACATAATCAAGACACAACAACTGTTAAGTCGGGTATAGCTCAAAGTCGTCATGATTTATAACTTAAACAAGATATAAATCATACACTACACCTGCATGATTATAAGCACATCCAGGGGATCAGCATCCTCACAGAGAGTATGTGGGATGGAACCATAGTTGTGGGGGTACACAACTGATGAGTAGAGTATACAGTCATCCTGCACAGTCAATTCACTCTTCCAAATGATATTTACGACAAAGACAGAAACCAAGTGGATAAGCTCACTCATGAAAAAAGTATGTCTAACCTTGATGAGCCCATATTTCACCTTGCTCCCTCTCGGAATTTCTACCACCTAAAGTATTTAGGAAGGTTATCAGTACAAGTTGCTTTACCTTAAACTCTGTTTACTTACTGTAAATAAGCAGTTCTACAAATATTGTGTCTCCTTCGTTATTTGGAGACCAACAGTTAAGAGTCAATGTCCTAAACATCACTCTGTTTACAAAGCCAAAGTGCAGGTTTACGACTGAAACTTGAAAAGATAATCTAGACATGAGCCAATGCTATCAATCCAATTGTTCTAATTGACCAATCAGATCAGCTCATAATAATAATAGTATTCTACTACTCTTAATATGCAAGATGCAAGAAAAAAATCACAGGAATAGTCAAGCAATGCAGCAGCTTTGACATTTAAACATTTAGTTACTCTTAGAACATTTACTCATTGTAATTTGAATCTACTATTAGTTCTTCCCAGGCAATATTTGATTGATATAAAAATAAAAATAATAATTAGATAAAATTTAGTGCCCTTACACAGTTAACAATTATTGGAGTCAACCTTGCCTCTTCAGGGAACTTTTAAGTGACTTCTCTAGTGAACAATCTGAAATCAGTTATTGAACAAATCCAAACAAACATGAAACCTCCAATGTTCACTTGAAAGGAAAATAATATCTAGCACACATGGAACAAAACTCATTCTTCAGATTTCAGAGTTACTTAAGTTTGGATTCCAACAAAACTACCTCCGATAAACATTCAAGCAAGGTTTTAAAAAGCGAAAATGTGGGGCAAAGCGCTCTCATACCAAAGCGTAAAGCGGTGCGAAAGAGGAAAGCGAAAGCGAGCTTTTTGAAATATATAATAATACAAACAAATAAAAAGTTACCAACCTAATAAAAGAAAACTACGAAGTTTAGACATAATAAAAGAAACAATTAGACAAACTAAGCATATGGCATACTGATATTGCATATTCTACCCAAGAGCTATTTAAATATACTAGCCATGAATGTCTGCATCATTCATATCATCATGTAGATAGTCATCGTCCTCATGATCATCATGCCCAATAAATTAGGTTTATTAATATTTAGTTGCAAAACGTGAAACAGGCCTTACTGGGCTTCACAGATCGACTTTTCAACTTCTAATATAAACCAATTCGTAAAGCGGCGCTCTAGAAGCGCCTAGGACCTGAAGCGTAAAAAAACGCCGTAAAGCGCGCCCCACAAACGCCTTTTTAAACCATGCATTCAAGTTTCCCCAAAACAAAATCCTAAGTACAATTGTCTATCAATATCCTTCCCTACTGTAAAAATATGGCTTTACATGACTACCATCAGCATAAAGATGGCGCAAAAAAAAAATCAAACAAGTAAAATGTGGCAAGCAGAAAGAACCGAAAGCCCCTAACAATCTTCTGTACAAACTAATGTACCTAGTCTGTTGACAGAAAAATAAGACATCCGTTCTCTACAGTGAATATGATTTCCGCTCAAATTTCAGACTTATTTAGCAAATAACTTCAATTTAGAATAACAGGAGAACCGAGCACAAAACTGATCACACACTAACCATAGAACATCACCAATCAAGTTTCACTAATCATAATTAAGTACATTAGATAAAAACACTAAAAATATTAGTCCTTGGTTCAACCAAAAATGGGAGAACTGATATCACTCATGGATTTTGAATCCTCAATCTAGAGAATTGAGAATTGAGGAACAAGTACAACGCAGATAATTTTTTCAAGATCCAGTTAGAGAAACAGAGAAGTGAGGATGCGGGAAACACACCTTGTATGACCTTGCAAAGAACAATAAGTTCTCCACTGATATGAAATCACCACCCCTTATGAAAGAAAGGAAACAACCATTCGCAGATGTAGAATATAATAACATAGAACTATAGAAGACGCAACACAACTATAAACAAACAAGGTAAAACAGATAATACCTGAAGTTTGTAGATGGGTCTCCCAATGGTCAGATACTAGCCCCTGAAGTTCTTAGCCAGGATATGAAGTATCCCACAAAGCCCCGTAATGTCTTCTGAAATCATAAAATTGCAGTAAGAAATAGCAGAAAAAGACTTCGCATAAGTGTATATATAGGTACGTCAGAATCAGACACATGGAAAATCTAAAATAGTAAGATTAGGGGATTAGGCATGTATTTAAATACAAGACACAAATGAATCAAATTCTATATAAGGCTATAAATTAAGCTAGCGCACATTTATTTTATCAGCATCACTAAATTGAGTAAACAGAAGTCACTGTCGTAAACATGAAATGCAATGCAAATGTAAGATATAACAAAGCATCTTTGCTTTACCATGTCCCTTAATAGACACTTTTATATATTTTGTAAATAAAGTCTAACTAATTTGTCAACAATATATGAACTAAACTCTGGTGCTCCTAATGGACCTCATCCAATTAAGCTTTGAAAACATTGCCAAGCAAACCTCTTCAAAATAGAAAAACATTTCTAGATACTTAATAAGCTGTTTGCACTAGACCTTGATATCACTGTTTCAAATTATGTTTCACAACCGAAATGACACTATAACTAAGGAAATAGTTTAGATTTTTCTTTTCTTAAATAGATGAAGAAAAGATTTACCGAAGGCAAGAACTACTACAAATGGTTGTTGCATGATCCTGCAATTAACCTTCAGTGTTAAGTTCACATATAAAGATCAAATTTTACTCAAATCTTTTCACCCATAAATAAACTATAAGTATTGAATCTGACTTACTGTTGTCGTTGAAAATTTTCAAGATAAAATAGCAATAAAAAAACTAAAGAAAGATAATGAATACTTATCTACTATGTGATTCAATAACTACTATACAACATCATTTTCACCATTAATGAAGGCTCTGTGGAAGTTACCCAAAGAACTAACGATTAAATTGAGAGAAAACTTTTCAATTAGACATCATAACTCAGGGATCGAAATCGTATTGCATATGCTGTTATACATACCTAACAACCGAAGTTAATTAATACTGAAAAAATGTTTGATTGAATCTAAATCTGAACTAAAAACTCAACTGTAATTTTTTGATTTGATCGAAAATCGAATTAAAATCAAAGCATACCTTAAAATAACTGCAAGTGTAGAAATAAATTGAGATTAGAATTGACGGAATGAACAAGTTGAGATGAAGATTGAAATGAAGCTTTCTGAACGAAATCAAATCACATTAGGAGTGAACAAATTAAAATCTAGGGTTTCATTTTTTTTCCCTTTCAAGAGGAGTTCGAAAGAAGAGAGAGAAATGAAACAGATAAATGATTTACAGATTTTTCATTTTCTCTTGTTATTATGCATGTCAAAAATAAATCCCAGTAAAGGTCTGATTACATTATACTATTTTGATAGTCTTGGCCCATCGAAAATGAATTGACATGCCTTCCTTGTCAAATTTCTCTAACGGCACCCGTCAAATTTTCCCTGTTTTTGCGTAGTGAAAGTCCATAGAGAGAGTGTCGTGGTCTACCTGAATTGGTTTTCCAAACGCCTTGGCCATTGCCAACAAATTCCCCCCTGTCCAGTACTCTAAACTAAGATCCGTCAATTTAATCGACACCTTGGCTAGAGAAGTGCGCTGGTTATCCGGGTTGAATTTTGGTTCCCAATATCTAACTTGTAGATATTGATCGACCACCTTCCAAGATCCTCCATACCCAATTTTGATCTTATCTATCTCATTATCAAGCTTTACGGCAAAAATACCCTTCCAATTGGAATGAGCTTAACTGCACCTTCAAGGTTCCATTGATACAACAATTGATCTCTTCCTTCTCCAACCTTATTTTTGCTTAAATCAAGCCTACCTATAAGACTGAATTTCCATTGATTCAGCCCCTTGTTATACATATTCTTTGTTAGCTTAATGGATGGTAGTGCTCCCTTTAAGAAAGGAAAAGGAAGAGCATCCAATTGAGCCGACGGAAAAAAAATTGGGTTGGGGATTTTCGAAAAGAGAATAATCTCCCAATCCAATGCCATTGTTTAAGGAAATCGACATTAACAGGGGGAAATGTAAAAACAATTTATTGATGACAAATAACAATCATATTAAGAACCTACAAACCACAAACAAGAAAGCCTATGAGCAAAAGGGAACGGTGAAGTAAAACCAGTTTACAAAATAAAATCTCCCAGCAAACAAGAACAAAAGATGGAAAAAAAAGTAATTTATAGGGAAGAAAACAAAATCGGAAGAGGAGAAGATTAGCAAACAAGATTGGAAAGCTTACACCAAACAAGACCTAAAAGATGAGGAAATCAAATCTGATTAAAGTTAAAACAGGAAGCGAGAAAATCGTATAGAAGAAAACATTACCAAATATCAAATCGATGAGATCTAAACCAAAAATCGGACGGTACGAGATGAAAGCACTGCAAAATGAAGATTATCCATCAGAGCAAAACAAGAAAACCATGATTTATCAGGTTCTTTCCATCTGATTCAAGCTCACAATCGGAAAAAAAACAAATACCCTAGAATACTCAAAATAACAAGACTTGAGTCAGAAAATCGCTTTTTCTCTCACGTTTGTTTGGCTATTTGTCTCCCCCATGTATGTTCTTCATTCAATATAAAATCCTAAAATCACAACATCTCACTATTCATTCCGATGCTTACTTGACAAGCTCTTGGTACTTCGATGTGCCCTGACTCATGGAAGCACAAGATTTCATTTTATCTATGTTGCTCCTAGCTTCAGTTTGTGATTTTATTTGTTGTAATCTTGTTAGTCTTTATGGGTTTGGATCTGCCTTAAAGATGGCCCATCTTAATTGCACGTTATATACCTCCTGTAATCCTCAAAATTCACTTTTTAGAAACTTATTGATACATGTGTATCTTTTTTGAAACATATTGATACAGACAGAAGATATATTTTGGTAGAAATCTTCCCACATACACAGTGAGGGTTTTGCTCTCATATTTATATCAGATGAAGAATACATTAGTCATAAACTGTAAACAGAAATACAAGGAGGATCCTAGTTATTCGTCGGAGTTATTTGTTGATGACCAGACTTGGTTAAAGTTTGTTGAACGATTTCCTTTATTTGTGGAGAGTATTGAGAGTCTTCGGTGTTTATCAGTGGATAGCTGATGTGTTGTGCTGACACCTTCCCTCAAGTTGAACCGAAGTTTTCGAAGGTTTAACTTGTCTCTGAGATTTTCGAACCTTGGTGATGATAAACCTTTAGTGAAAACATCAGCTATTTGGTCTCTAGAACTGATGAACTTGACAATCATTTGCCGACGTGCCACCCTTTCACGAATAAAGTGGTAATCAATCTCTATGTGCTTCGTGCGTGCATGAAACACCGGATTAGCCGTTAAATACGTAGCACCTAAGTTGTCACACCATAAGGAGGGAGGTGTTGATAGTTGGATACCCACCGCAAGTAAAGATTGTATCCAAATTAGTTAAAGTGGCTATAGCAACACCACGATACTCACCTCACGTACTTGACTTCGACATTTGTTTTTACGCTTCCTAGCACTCCAAGAGATTAGATTACCCCAAAATAAATACGATAGCCAATGGTAGATCTCCGATCATCCAAGCTACCAGCCCAATAAGCATCCGAGTAAGCATGGAGCGAATAATCTTTATTAGGCCTGAAAAATAAACCGTAATCAATTGTGTGCTTTAGATATCTCAAGATACGTTTCACCAATTCCCAGTGTTCAACATACGGCTCGTGCATATATTGACAAGCCTTATTCACAAACACGATATATCGGGTCGTGTGATATGCGAATCTTTGGAGTGCTCCTACTACACTTCCTAAAGTGTGTCATCTTGGAACCTTTCACTTTGCCATGCTTTCGAAGCTTTGTGTTGGTGTCATTGGTGTTGAAACCGGTTTGACACCATCGAGTTTAGTCTGTGACAAGTCATCAATGTATTTCCTTTGGGAAAGCACCAGATTTTTGCCTTGATGAAGTACCTCCACGCCTTAAAATAAGACAATGCGCCCATGTCTTTGATTTGCAAAAGCATCACCCGGGTCGATCGCTAGTTTATCAATAAGGTGAGAGTTCGAACCGGTCACAATTATGTCATCGACATAAATTAGGACATAAGTGATAAGAGTTGCAGGATTTTCGCACAAAGAGAGAGGAATCGGCAATAGAGGTTTGTGAACCCGAGTGGAGAAGATGACTCTGCGAGTTTAGAAAACCAGGCACGGGGCACTGTTTAAGTCCGTACAAAGACTTATGTAGCTTGCATACATGATTTGGATAATCTGATCCACATAGCCGGAGGTTGCTTCATGTACACATCTTCCTCTAAATCACCATGTAGAAACGCGTTCTCAACATCCAACTCAAGCAAATTCCATTGATTCATAACGGCAATTGAAAGTACCAGCCGTATTGTACACGGTTTGATGATCAGAAAACGTTTCCCCATAATCTACTCCTTCCTGCTGGTTAAACCCCTTGGCTACCAGGCGTGCCTTGCAACGATCAACCGTTCCATCTGGTTTGTGTTTAACACGGAAAACCCATTTCGAACCTACGATATTCATTCCATTCTCATACTTTACGAGAGAGTATGTGCCATTGCGTATCGATTATTTTATCTGTACATCCATGGCATCTTTCCACATTGGAATCTTGCATGCCTGAGAGTAGCAAGTTGGTTCTATGAAGTCATTATCCATCAATGGATGCTTGGTTGCTGTAAGAGTTAACTTTTGAATGGGCTTAGTAATTCCAGACTTCCCTCTTGTTACCATAGTATGGCCTGGTACTAGCTGTTGTTGAGGCGGCTGCACTGCTGGAGACGAAGAGTCAGATGAAGACTCACCTTCTGGGGAATGTGATGAGTGCACTGGCGACACAGCTGGAGTAAAGTCTGGTGAGTTATGATGCACCAAGGCTGGCTCGGTAGGTTGGTGTTGAACTAAAGGCACATGCTGTGATGACCTGAATACTGACGAGCCAAGAAAATCCGTGCTGGTATATTGCGTTGGTTGACAGAGCTCAGGAGACTGTCGTTGAGGAGGAGAGAATGGGAATGTGCTTTCTTCAAACCTGACATGTCGTGAAATGTATTGGCGGTTGGTCGGTTGATGTAAGCAAATGTAACCTTTGTGAGCCGAGCTGTAACCTAGAAAGATACATGGTAAAGACCTTGGTTCTAGTTTATTTGCATTGTAAGAACGAAGACAGGGATAAGCTAGACACCCAAATACACGCAAGAAGTTGTAATCAGGTTCTTTATTATAGAGTAGCTCAAGAGGCGTTTTTGATTCAGTAGAAGATTTGGGAATCCTGTTAATGAGAAAACAGGCAGTAGTAAAAGCTTCGGACCAAAATTCTTTTGGGAGTTGTGCATGGAACAAGAGAGCAAGACCACTTTCTGTAACGTGCCTGATGCGACGCTCAGCAAGACCATTTTGGGCGGAGGTATGTGGACAAGAAAATCTGTGTTGAATACCGGAAATGTTGAGATATGATGTGAATTTCTTGTACTCCAGAGCATTATCAGATTGGAAAACCTTTATTTTATGGTTTGTCAGATTTTCAACTTGTTTGTGAAACAAAGTAAAAACATTTAAAGCATCGAACACGCAACCAAAGGAAAAACCCACGTATAATGAGAAAAGACATCCATTAATAGCATGTAATAACGAAATCCATTTCTAGAGATTTGTGGAGAAACCCAAATATCAGACACAATCAAACTTAAGGGTTCATCATAAGTTGTAGTACTAAGAGAGAAAGGCAGTTTCTTGCTCTTGCTAATATGACAAGAATGACAGAAATCAAACTTTTTATTGAGAACAGGAAGGGAAAAATTATTGATAACTTTTGAAACTGTGCTTAGCATGGGATGACCAAGCCAAACGATGCCAAACAGTAAAACTGACAGAGAGAAAGGTTTTTGGAGTTATCGACCGGTTTATGTCACCTACACCATCGAATACGTATAGCCCATTCTCATTCCTCCCCTTTAACAGCGTTGCTCCCGTGCATTTGTCCTTCACAACAAAAAATTTGGTGTGAAACTCAAAATAAACATCGTTATCCTTACAGAATTGATAAACCGATAGTAAATTCGTTTTTATCTTTGGCACATGGTAAACATTATTGAGACGAAAGCAGCGCGTGTTATATGTAAAAGAAGTGTTACCAATATGTGCAATTTCTAAAGTATTACCATTACCAACACGAACTTGGTCTCATTCCTTCATACTCATGAGGGATACACGGTTCCTTACATCACCGTTAAATGGTGAGTGGCACCGGAATCGATCCACTAACGTTCAGCTGGTCCTCCAGGCAAGGCTATGTAAGCTGCAGGTGGTTTAGGCTGATTTGAACTCCCTCTTTCATAGCGCCACCAACAACGGTCTGCAGTGTGATTACGTTTCTTGCAGATTTGACAGTGTAACTCTCCATGTGCGTTTTTTCTCTGTTGTTGTTGATGACCGCGGTTGTTGTTGTTGTTTGGTGGAGGGGGTCCTCTGGATTGATTGTGAAAGCCTCTTGGTGCGTTTCTGCTTGAGGACGCAGAGCTTGTAGTAACAACATTCGCAAGTGGCTCTTGAATATGGGACAGTTGATGTTCAAGCCTCATCTCAAAGGTCAGGAGATGAGTAGTGAACGTCTGTACATCCATTGCTTCAGCAGTGCTTAAGGCTGTAACAATCGGGTCATAAGCTTGGTTTAACCCATTGCAAATCGACTGTTTCATCTCATTTGGTGGCACGGTGTAGCCATCGCTGCAAGTGATCAAATAAACGCTTAGCATCATTCAAATAGGTTTTCGGTGTCTTGTTACCTTTATTCAAATTGTGTAGTTGTTTTTGAGATTCATCTGGTGAGCAAACGTCTTAGGTGCAAACTCCGTCTCCAATGCATCCCATATTTCTTTTGCAGATTCAAGTTTTGCAACTACGCTTAGTACTTCAGGTGCTAAAGTTGAATTCAACCATCCAACTATTAGAGCATCTTGAGATTCGTAAGCTGTAAAAGCTGGATTAATATCTTCTCTGTTTGGAAGTGTTCTTGCTGGTTTTTCTTTTGACCCATCAATAAACCCTGTGAGAGCATACCCTTTTAGAATAGGCTTAAACTGCGCCTTCCATAATATGTGATTCGTCTCTGTGTGTTTTAAAGTAACCAGGTGATGGATTTGAACTTGACGAAGGGTGGTTGTATCATCTGCCATTTTTGTTGTTGGTTAGGGTTTCGGGTTTTCTGATTTTTTTGTTTGTGTTTTGTTGCGGAAGCTGTGCTTGGATCGAAAAGTCTGATACCAAGACAGAAGATATATTTTGGTAGAAATCTTCCCACATACACAGTGAGGGTTTTGCTCTCATATTTATATCAGATGAAGAATACATTAGTCATAAACTGTAAACAGAAATACAAGGAGGATCCTAGTTATTCGTCGCAGTTATTTGTTGATGACCAGACTTGGTTAAAGTTTGTTGAAAGATTTCCTTTGACTGTGGAGAGTATTGAGAGTCTTCAGTGTTTATCAGTGGATAGCTGATGTGTTATGCTGACAGATACCTGAATACTGCAATTGATAAAATCTGGGAAGCATTGAACTTAATGGAAGACATACCAGAACCACCAAGCATGGATCATGAACCCCCATCAGGAAGACGGAGTAGGGAATTTTTGCTTATCACTGCTTCCATGGTCACACTACCAGTAACTGTCGGAATGTGCAAAATATAATACTAAGAATGATTGATCAAGGAAAATTAAACCATTTTCTAGTCTCACAATATCAGAACCTACCACCACCACCAGAGCGGCAAACACCAGGAGATGATGTAGGAAAAAAGACATATTTAATTGAAGTGAGAGCGAAGGCAAAGAATTTATACTGTAACTCGATAATACACTCATTCAGAAGCATATAAAATTTTCACGATAATGTCTTAACTCGAGTTTATGCGAGGGGCAATGTCGGAGAGGAGATACTTAACCTGGCAAAGATATCACCATTGAAGGAATGGCAGAGGCAACCAATTTCATTTAATGCGGAAGTAGTACCAGGAGGTGGAGAACTACATGGGATCCCATTAGTGGTCAAGTTAGAGATCAACCCAAAAATAAAGATTGATGAAGAAGAAGATAATGATGCAGACGCATGGGAAATAAATAGGAAACTCATAGATCCTGGTAGTTTGGTTGATAAACTGTTCTACCATACTTACAATCCTATGGGCAAAAGAGATGATGAACTGATCCCATCTACATATAAGATTTATGGTTTCAATGGATCATATAATAAGCCAAAAGGAGAAATAAAGATGTGAATTCCACTCAAGAGCATAACCACAGAGATATTATTATGTGTAGTTGATGTAAAGTCTCCATATAATTCCTTGATAGGCAGTCCATGGATGCATAGTATTCTAGGCGTGGCATCAACCTTTCATCAATGCATCAAATTTCCTTTACCTCGAGGCGTAGGTGTAATAAGAGGGGATCCAATTGAGGGAAAGAACTGCCATGAGATTGATGTTGATAAAAGTGAAGAGCATGCGAATAAGCGAAGAGACTAGAAAAAGGAGATACGAGAAGGGAAGCGAAGCGAAAGACTAATGATTGATGTTGTGAACAAGAGTAGATATACAAACAAGACTTTTACTAAGGCGAAAACTTCCGCACATAACAAGTGTGTCAGAAAGAATGAATTCCAGATAGGAGAGATGGTATTGAGACAAGAACCACCATTCCAGAAAAATGGGAAAAGAGAGTCAAAGAACACATGGATTGGACCTTTTATCATTAAAAAATCTATTAGTAATGGACTGTATGAATTGTTGGAAAATAATGAAGCAACACAAGTCGGACTGTAAGGAACCTCAAGCTCGTCAACGCTATTAGACCGGTCAAGTGACGAATTAGCCGATAATAACTCGATTATTTTAACAAGAACGTTAATTAATAGGAATTAATCTAACATCGAACTAGCTACGAAACTAGTACCGTTGAATAGCTCTCGAAAAGTTATACGAAATAGACTGCTTGCGCGCGTTATTCGGACACTGGGTGAAGAAGATTTATCACTTGGTTTTCGGAGGGTAAAATAGTAAATTGGATTCTACCCTTGGGACTGCACGTGTCAAGGCAAGTGGGTGTCTCATCACCTCGGTTGGCCTTATCTACGAATGAAGAAGATAACTCTCGTTTCTCTTTCTTTTCTTCTTCATTCTCATTCTTCGTTTCTCTTCTTCTTCTGTTTTCCTCTGACGATTTTGTGAGATGGTTTTGAGGCAGTGAAATCAAAAAAAACTTAGGGGAAACTTAAGAATTGGTCGTTAATGGTGGGATTGATGTTAATTGAACACGAGATGAAGAGGATAAAATTGTTGTTGAATTCAAAATTAGGGTTTATAGAACTGATGGATGTTCTGAAGATTTAGAAGATGAATTATGGAGCTATGGTTGATAAAGAGTCATGGATAGATGTTTAATTGAATTTCTGAAGTTGTTCTGAGGAAGAATTGAAGAATCGGTAATCTAGGGTTCATAAGAATAACCCATAGGTAGTTAGAAGATGGAATTGATTTCTAAGAAAGAATATTTGAGATGGGTATTGATGTTCTAGGATGTTGATGTGAGATGGGTTTTAATGGAATTAGGGTTGCGGTTGAAAAATAGTTTTAAATTGGAAACTAGGGTTTGGATTATGTCTTATTGAAGATTGTCGAGAATTGACTGTGTTGAATTGATGAACTGAGTTAAGTGAAGAAGGAATTGAATCTAATTGCCAGAGTAGCACATATTTGAGGTAATTGTTAATTTCATTAAATATTAGCTTAATTCCAATATTATGTTTATTGCTTCTCAGTGAACTGTGAATGGAGTTTGTTATGGTTTGAAGCTTAAATGTTGGTTAGTATGTAATGGACATAATTAGAGAAGTTTTGAAAGAATTTGTGGGTGAAATTTAGATTATAAATGAGATACATGGAGTAATTAGTGGTGGTAAATCTTGGAAGATGAGTTAAATATAAGAGTTGAGTTTACTTGAGTGGGTGTCTTGAAATGGTAGTGTGTTTTGTACATGTCTTGGTATGTGTTGTAGTTTGAACTAGAATTGAGATATTGCTTTGATTGAGAATTGGTATTGCAAGTGGTGGTGGTCTGGTAAGGTACAGAGTTGGAGATGGAAGTAAATAATTGTACAAAAACATAACAGTTTGAGTTGAGTGTTCGGTGGTGTGTTAACTAAGTTTTAGTTGAAGTTGATTTTAGTGTTTGAGACTCAGTTTGGTTGTACAAGATTAATGGTGTTGAAATGAGAAGTGAATTGGGCTTGGTGGTGCTGAAATGGATATCGCATAATGAATCAGTGTGTGTATTAGTTATAGTAAATGAATGAACTGTAAAATGAATGTCTTTAGTTTGGTGGTTTCAATGAAGGCTTGCTTAGAGCTGAATATGCAGAACTACCTGAGTTGAAGTTGAATCAGTTGATTGTAATACTGGTATAGCAATGGTCTTGTGAAAGCATGCAACTGCAGAATAAGGTAACCTGTAATTGTAATTTGAAGTGAATTGTAGAGTTGTCTTAAATGGAAGAATTGTGTAATGGTGAGATGTATAGGTTTAGGCCAGTTTTGGTGTTGAACTAGTGTTTGAGTTGTTTGTGTATCAATGGCTTGTGCCATTGATTTGCCTTAAACCTTCAAATTGTCTTTTCGATCGACTCGTAACTATTATTTTCTGAATGAGTTGAATCGTGCTTGACTCACTGAGTTACCTGCCTTGACTCAGTTGACTGAGTTAACTCGTTGACCATTAACCCTGGACCTTGACTTGACCTTGGACGTTGACTGTCAGTTGACCATTGACCGTTAGTTTGACAGTTAGTGACTGTTAGTTGACTTTAGTGGACTTGGGCTTAGGGTTGTTTTCTTAATTAGATGTTTTGGACCTCTTGTGGTCTGAAATAGACTTTGACTTCTCCTACAAAGTTGTAGATATTCATAAGACTTAGCTATGGACTATATAATCAACCTATTTGGATTAGTAAACTCTTAATTATACTAAAGATAGAGAATAAGATACCATAATGGTCTTAGAACCATTAAATGGACTTGTATGATTCTTGTGTGAGCCTTTTGGCTTATCTCTTAGAGTGCTTGTGTGATTAACAGTTACTCTGTATTAACAACGATCGATTCAAAGGATGAACCAGTAGATCGTGGATCTCGAGGTAGGCGTGGCTTGTCATCAAAAGAGGTGGGAATCAATAACAAACTCTCTGGTATTCATTATTGTTTTACAAATCAATCTTTGTGTTGTGAAATTCATGCATATCCTTGTGTGCTTGGTGTGGTGTGAGATGTGTGCCGACACAATATCAGTATTATATGGCTAGGGCGATACACCACAATATTATTATGGCTAGGGCGATACACCTCAATATTATTCTTCCTTTATATATATTCAGTATTCTATGGCTAGGGCGATACACCGCAATATTATTATGGCTAGGGCGATGCACCACAATTTTATTCTTCCCTTATGTGCGGCAACACACATCTCATACATGGTTGTTTACTGTTGTTTATGAATGTCTTTGAAGAAGTTTCTATGTTACGTTTTATTGTCTTTCCTTGTATTACTGAATTTCGATTAAACCTGCATTGTCTTCGAATCATATTAATGTTTACTTGAAAGCTAGTTGTTATTTCTACTGGGGAACCCCTTTTAGGGATGATGTGCTCACCCATTCCCACTTTCAGTTTCAGAGACAGATCAAGATGTGCATGTGACGATGAAAGCTTCGAAGAATTATTTACGTTAGTTAGTTAGCTTCCGCTATATTTATTATGTGGTTGTATTCCATTTGTAAATCAACTCACTATTGAATATGTATCATTTGAGAGTAGTTCTTGTATATGTATTTCAGACTGAGGCTAGTTTTTGGGTTAAGTTTTGTAGCAGAATTTTTTATTGAATGTTTAAGTAAATGATTCAGATTCTTAGTGCCTCTTTGTAACGAGCCTCAAGCTCGTCAACGCTATTAGACCAGTCAAGAGACGATTTCTCCGATAATGACTCGATTATTTAGAGACGAATGTTAATTAATAAAAACTAATCTAATAACGATTTAGATTCGAAACTAGTATTGCTAGATAGATCTCGAAAAGTTACGCGTAATGGACTACTCGAACGTGTCATTCAGATACTGGACGAAGAAGATAACATCAAAATTGTACGTTGGGAGAAAATAACCATTTTACATCTAAAAACCGCCTTGGATGCCCCTTAACCGTTTCGAGGGCCCCGTAGTAAAACCATTTGGTTTTATCACCCTTTACGTGTCGAGAGAAAACTCATTTATCTTATCTTCTTATCTTTCTTTCTTCTTCTTCTTTCCTCTTCTGTTCTGTTTTTCTTTCTTTCTTCTCTGTCAATCGCAGTTCAGAAAAACTGAGTTTTTCTTATGCGTGATGTTCTTAGGAACTTGTTAGTACGATGAATCGAAGGTGAGGGTGATGATTTTGAAGTTGTTTGGACACGGGAGAAGGAGTGATGATGTTGAATCAAATTTGAGTTCTGTTTTTAAGATGAATGAGAGATTAAGTTGTGTTTTGAGATCTAAAGAAGATGATGAATATTATGGAAGTGTTGCTGAAAAGGGGTTTTGATTGAATTGGTGATTTCGATTTCACGGGAAAGGTAAATCGAGAATTTAATTAGGGTTCATTATCTTTTGTAATTCCTCTATGAAATTGAATTTGTTCTGGTGAATTATTTCATGGGTTTGTTGTTAAAAGAAGTATAGATGAATATATGAAGTTTAATTTTGATTTCATATAGAATTAGGATTTCTTAAGAAGTTCATAGAAGAATCAGAATTTAGGGTTTTTAAATTAGAAATTGGTTTGTGTGGAATTGAGATGTGAATCGAGTTGCTGTTAGTTAGTTAAGAAGATGGTTGTGGGTTAATTTTTGTTGTTGAGCTGTGACTGTTGGAGGAGATACAATTATGTTGTTAGGAATGCAATTATAGACGACATGAAGTAGAAGTTGTAAGTGGTGGTGGTTGCAGTCATGGAGTGAACTGGTGGTGAAGGGATTGCATATGGAAAGGTATTGGTGATGTTGTTATTGTTATGAAGATATATAGAGTGGTTGTATATTGAGTTACGGTTTCAATTGAGGTGCAAAGAAGAATTAGAAGATGAGGATGATGGTTTATGAAGATTTTGTTGAGGTGCTATGGAAGATAGTTTTGGAGTTGTGAATATGAAGTGTAGTTGCTGCTTCAGAGAAATTGTGATGACTAGCTGAAGATTGAAATACTTGGGAGGTGGTTTTGGTTGCAGCTCAGATGTCTTTGACCTGAACTAGAAGTCCAATTGGTGGTTTGGGTAATTATGTTGTGTTAGATGAATGAAGTGCTACAGGTAGAATAGAATTGCAGGTAGTTCTGAAATGGTTGTGGCTGAGCTATGGTGGTCTGAATGATACTTTAGAAGGGAGGTCTTTGGTGATACAAGGATGACAGGGTCGTATTAGTAATAAATTGTGTTGTTGCAGGATTTATAAGAAGAATGAACTGTGTTGAGATGTGTTGGTGCAACTGAACTTGAGTTGAATTCAAGAGCTAGTGGATATTGAAATAATAAAGCTGAGAATGTGTCAGTGAAGCTATAATTGCATGAATGCAAGTTCTGGTGATATTAGGATTGTGATGATGATGATGCAATGAGACTTGTTTATGTGGAAGTGTTACTAGAGTTGCAGTTCATAGAGTCATGGAAATATAGTATTTGATTTGAATCAATGAAGAGATGTTTAAACTATATGTATCTTGGCAAGAGGAGTTAGAAATGCATCATTTGGAGTTTTGTTCTGTTTTTGTGTTGCATTAGAAATATGCATGTTAGTCATCTCAGTCAGTTTAGCTGACTCAGTGTATCTGACTGAGTTGAATCGGTGTTAACTCACCGAGTTTCCCCTTCTTGACTTGAGTTGACTCAGTTGACCGACTCAGAGAATTGACCATTTGACCCGACCTTGATCAGTTGACTGTTGACCTGACCTTGGATGTGGATTGTTAGTTGACCCTTTGATAGTTAGAGACCGTTAGTTGACCCGAGTGGACTGGGCTTTTGTAATGGGCCGAGTTTAGTGGACTTGGGTTTAGTGCAATGTATTCTTAGTTTGATGTTTTGGAGCTTGTGGTCCGAATTAACCTTTAGTTCCTTCTACAAAATTGTAGATATTCATAAGACATATCTAATGGACTGTAGAACCAATCTAATTGGATTAGTAAACCTTTATATGCTAATGATAGATAATAAAAATGTGTAGAACCATTAGATAGTTCACTTAGTTTATAACTAAAGACTTGTATGAGATTATCTTATGAGCCTTGTCTGAGCCTTATGGCTAATCTTTAGAGTGCTTGTGTGGTTAACAGTTAATATTTATTAACAACGATCGATATAAAGAATGAACCAGTGGATCATGGATCTCGAGGTAGGTGAGGCTTGTCATCAAAACACTAAATGAAATTCTGCACTCGTTAGTATAGGGTCTAGTGGAGCTCCCTAATAGAACACATTTGTGACAGGTGGGGTTCGTTTTGCGGTTGTAGTTATTGTCCAGATAGAGCTTTGCTACAACATGAGGGTTGATGCTGTATATAATTTTTTTCATAGATTAGATATGTTAGTGGCGCTTGTAAATTGGGTCATTCTTTTCGAGGGAAAGTAATCATCCACAAGCAAGAGATTTGAGTGGAGAATGGTGGTGTTGGTTCTATTCTTTAATTTAATTTGATTGTATGTTTATATTTGAACTTCTTAAGTAATTCACATGTAAACAGTGGTGAACTGGAAAGTGCACATATAGTGCTTGTTCGAATGCTTGAAAGAAGAAGAGGTAGAGAAGTGAGTTAGGCCGAGTTAACTCGTTCATTGTCAGATAATTTGGAGGGGTTTTATGTCTTTTTACAGGGCAAAATGACTGCCACCTAGGCACTAAACGTTGTTAGCCGTTTTAAAAAAAAAACGGGATGGAAAAGGTCAAAGTATGGGCATTAAATATAATGAAAAAAATGTGGATATTTTATTTAATGTATTTCCCCACATGGGCATTTTATTAAAAACCCCATAAAATAAAGCTGTATTTCTGCCTTGAATACGACCGGTTTTGGGCTCCAATTTAAAACCTCTTCGGCTATACCCATGAGCCATTTTTAAAGTTTATGCGTACTTACTACTTAACTAGAGTGGAAAATGAAATACATTAAGTGATCATTCCATAATGTGGAGATAAATACTACTACCTCCATAGTATGTTTATCTCTCGCATTGTGGGCAGACTAACTCCGGAAGGAAAAGTTTATAAAGAATTAGCCTAAAACCTCACCATATGTTTTGCCAAGGGCTGGCTAGTTTCATACAGTTAAAAATTTAGGGCTGCACAACGGGTAGGGTGGGTAGGATATGGCCTATTTCGCCACCCTACCCGCCATTAAACGGGTAGGATAGGGTGGCGGGTATAACCGTTTTTTTTTTCTCCTTTTTTTTCCTTTTAAGTTTTCTCTGTTCCGGACCTTCTGGTTACTTCCTTGACAGTGTATACAAAAAAATGCTTCCCAAAAAAATAAAATAAAAAATCTTGCAACCACATAGCAAATAAGAGCCATCCTATCTAAATATGTACCCAATGGTACTGCCAATCTAACTAGGGAAAAATGAACAAACAAAATCTGCCTTGCCAATTGATTTATAAATCTCAGCTGCTTCTACAAGAGCAACGCTAGCTAGTTCAGTATTAGAACCAAGCATGTGAACACCAGCATCTCTAAGACCAGAAGCTTTAGCGAGTTTCTCCAAGAATAAATCACCGCTCTTTCAAAGCACATTGTCAACTAGAAAAAACAGAGTAGACATCATCAGCTATGCTCTAACAATATCAACTTTTTATGTTCTAAAAGTACAGACATTAGTACATTCTATACATAATGTCTCTTATCTAAGTTAAGCATTACCAAATAACTCTGCATAACAACGGATAAAGAAATCAACATTCGCCTGGTGTAATTAATACTCTACTTTGCGAATAGAAATTTCTCAATCATACCTGCTCACAAAGTGCTCAAAGTCTACCCAATGCTAATCTTCCATCATATCATGTAATAACAACCGTTCCAACCTCAATTGTAACCACCACCTCTGCCGAAGACGTAACCCAGGGAAGATCCACCACCAGGAGTTGCGTGAACCTTAGTCGGAGGTCGGTTCTGTATCCACAAACACATACACAAGCAAATATTATTGTAACCACACGAGTAGTATTACATAAGTATGCTCCATGACTGATATATCTGGTCTTTAATTTATTTATGAATATTCAATGTTTTGGTCTTTAAAATACATTTTTTAGTTAAATTTGGTTGGTAGGTGAAACTTGAAGGTAATCGTATTCATCATGTCAGTTACACTGTTTGAGCACTAAACAAGTGACCACAAACTTCAGGTAGAAAAAAAACAAATTCATAATATGAACCGATCAGAAAATAAATCCACAATATGAATCTTGGTTGACCACAAAATTATGTATTTCTTGACCAAGTTGTTAATTGCTTCTCATTACCTTTAACAAAATAAGATCCAAAGAGCCAGCCCTCAATATTTACAACAATAACATGAAAAACTAAATTCATATTTTTATCACTTAGGTTACCTGTTTGCCTCAAGATCACAGTTCTCAAACAAAGCCAATGCACTAGGGAATATAATTGGAAATTAAAAGGAAGACGGAGAAGATGAAGAGTTTTTTCTTCTTAAAATATGATTAACTTCCATTTAAGTGTTCAACTTTATAGCACTGAATGATTGACACACCCATGGACTTGTTTTAACAAGAATGCAAAATCAGAATTGAAGACTGTTAGCATTTACTTCAATATGCTAGAAATTAAAACAAACACAAGATCAATATAAGAATTCGGAATTACAATTAAGGCAAGAGTGTAATACGAATGACGTGTTGGCTAATGCAGAATAAAGATGTTTCTTCTAAGAGATGCTGCAAAAGGTTGTGCTAAGAAACAAAGACCAATAATCACAGAGTTTTTTTCATGCTCAAAAGCCAATGATTGAAGGTATTTGATTTTTTTTTTCATTACTTCATATTAGTTAGATAGCTAGAACGTTTCCTAAAACTCATAAGCAACACATTCTTATTTGAACTTAAATTAGAATATCTCGAATTGTGTAAAATAGAGAAAAGGAAGTAGAATATGAATCATAGAACTTAAAATTCTTGTAGAACTAGAGATTTTTTTTTGAGAATGATGTCATCGGTTGAGAAACCAAACTCCTATGAGAAATTTCATCAATCAGTTAACATGCAAGTTAAGTTTTCATAAAATCTCATTTATTCAGGAATAAGGTTTGATTTCATAATACAAAGAGTAAAATCATGATACTGAGTTAATGATTCAGACTAGTTTGTCTTCCCTTTCTAAAATCAAACATGCAAATTATGAAATTAGTATATAAGTCAAACAAAATCCTCACAAGTTCACAACATAATCAAACCAAAACTTACATGTCGTAATTCCTCGTTAGATGAAGATGGAGCAAGAACAGGAGAAAGGGTTTCGCTGAAAATTTCAATTGAATGATTTTTGCTGCTAGATTTGGAGCTGAGTTTGATTTATAAAATAAGGGTAAGGGTTTCGAGTCGAGCTTCGATTTGGTTTTGATTGTGAATAGATAAGAGACAAGGAATTGAAAAAAAAAAGAAAAGACTTCACTTTTCACCCCTGATATGTGTCAAAATTACGAAAAAAATTAGCTGGAGAAATAAACAATGTGAGGTTTATTAAGTCATTTAATTTACTAACGGGTAGGATAGGTTAATTTCGAGTTTTACCCGTCACCCTACCCGTTTGATGGCGGGTAAGAAATTTTTAACCGTCACCCTACCCATCAAACAGCGGGTAGGATAGGATAAGGGTAAAACAGTGGCGGGTAGGGTAGAAATGGAGGATATGGATAGGTTTGTGCACCCCTATTTAACATTCTATAACTGAAAATTTTGCCATCGGAATAACATTCTATAATTGGGATATTCGGGTCCTTTTAACCAAAATATTCGAACTAGACGGCCTAAAAATAGAAAAGGTTAAAATCGGATTAGTAAAACCGCCCCAACTTGTTTTGTTATGTAGTAAAATCTGCATATGAGCGGAGCCGGCTGCATGCTTACATCTGTGCAGTGGTGTATATATATAGTTAATCCGTCTTGTTATTTAAGAAACGAAAATCTCAGAGATTCCAAGAGTAACTAAACCAGTGAAAGAATTTTCTTATTGCCATACATTGAAGCAAGGATTCGAGCATACGCTAGTCATGGGAAAACTAAGCAGCAATGGAACAACCATATTTTTCAACTTGGTCATGATGTTGGGTATCCTTGTGATCAGTTTGTCCATGGCTGATGCTAAATTCCTTGGCCGCCGTAAGTTTTATTTTATAACTGTACGCGTAAAGCATCATTTGGCTAACCCTTTTCCTGTCAAATGGCTGCATGAGATATGGACCCTGCCTTAATTAGTCATTGGATCAGTCTAGCTTCCTTACAGTGACACTGTAAATAACATTATCTTGTTATATGTCTTAATCTCCCCTCCTTTAAAATGTGAAGTCATATGAGCTTTCACGTTGCACGGTGAGTGTGACACTTTCCTCAAATTAAATTGGATAAAAGCTTTGGGCATTAGTGAACTTGGAGAGGACACTTGACGGGACTCTATTGGTGGAGACATTAAAAAATGAATTACACTATGTTTACACCCTGTATTTAACTGACCGTTTGTAACACCGTTAGCCAAAATGTTGATATACAATACTTATGCGGTCCACGAGTTATAACCCCAAAGGTGTCACTATTCATCCACAAAAAACCCATCAAAATAAAAGTAAAACAAAAACCCCAACAAAACAAAACAAACTCGCGGTTGATGAAACCTAAATTCGGTTTCATCATAAAATTTGATGAAACCCCAAAGAATTTGATAAAACCGAATTTTGGTTTTATCATAAAATTTGATGCAACCAATTTTGAAATTTGGGATTTTTGTATCAATTTTTAAAAAATTGGAGTTTTTGTATCAATTTTGTTTAAGATGGAGTTTTAATGGATCCCAACATTTGAGTGGGGTTTTTGTACCACAAGTTTGGTCACCTTGGGTTTTTATGACTAGTTTTGATACCTATGTGTGAATTTCCACCTATCTAATTACTTACACTTGGTTTACACTAAATACTTAACTGGACGTTACTCACGTCCGTTAGGTATACAATACATCCGTTTCTGAAAGGTTTTGTGAATTATTCGGGAGAATTAAAAAAAAAATCCAGGAAATAAAAAGAAAAAAGGTAAACCTAAAAGTTTTCTTTTCCGCTTCTTCTTCTTCTTCATTCTTCTCCTCTAAACCTAAGAGCTAAATTAGAGCTCTTCTGTGATGTTCGATGTGGTTGGTGTGAGTGAGAATTAATCGGGGAAAATCAACTGGTGATACTGATAGATGATGCAGAAGATGGTGTGATCGTTAAGTATGAAGCAGAAAAATTAGGGTTCGAACCCGAGAAGATCAAATTAGGGTTTACCGATTTTATTAATGTTCTGAAGATCTAAAAGATGATATATAAATCTATTGTTAGATGAGGAAACATGGGTAGACGTTTAATTGAAGTTTTGAAGTTGATTCAGTGGTGAATTGAAGAATTGATTAAAGGATTAGAAGATGAAATTGAGAGTTTAAAGGAAAGATTAGAGATGGGTAAGATCAATTGGAGGTTGTAGTGAATCCAAGATGAAGATGAACAAGAATCAAGAAATGATTCTAAGATTAAGGTTAGGGTTCAAAGTTAGCTTAGAGGTTTTATGAAATTAAAGAGGTGTAGTGAGTTGTTGATAGATGGAGAAGGAAAGGGTTGATGTCTAATTGTGTCCGTGGAGATGTTTTGGTGAAGAATCAAGAGAATATAAAGATGAAATTGATGTTATAGGATTAGGAGGGTGATCAAAGAGGGGCAATGGAGTATGTTAATTCTTGGGTAAGCCTCTAACATGTTTTAATGTCAGTATTATGAACTTAATTGTGTAAACTGTAGAGATTTTATGATTGTGAATGATTTAAAGCTCTAATTTAGCTTGAAGGAGTATTCTTGGTGGGATGAAGAGTTTGAAATTAATATATGTTGTTAACTTATAGTTTATTTCTAAATGAATGTTTTAAGTGGATTACATGATTAAAAAAATTAAGTTATTACTCATGCATTCGGTGGATTATATAGTTTGTTAATATTTTAATAGTGATTTAGTAGTTTTATTTGTCGATGTAAAACTAAGGGTTAGCCAGTGTAGATTTGAAGTTAATGATTCATGAGTCCAAATTTGTGCACCTCTCTAAAACCGGGGTGCACATTCCGTCCATGCCTATTGGTGTTTGAAACGGCTGAAACCACTCTCTTCTTTTTTCTTTGTTTTTTTTTACTTTACTTTACTTTACTTTACTTTACTTCCCTTTTTTTTTTTTTTATTTGTAAGAACAATTTTTGTTTTGTTTTAAGGGTGATTTACAAGATGATAAAAAACTACGAGGAGGTTATTATTATTCCTGAATAGACAGATTCAAGAGAAGAGATTAGACTAAGATGACTATTGACTACACAAAGTTGAATCAAGTTAAAAAAAAAAGACTACACAAAGTTGCACCGAATAAACCTTAGAATAAATGATTTACTTAATTTCAGATTATGAATAGACTAGAGATATAAAAGTCCTGATTTATTTTGATTAAATCAAAATCATGTTCTGATCAAATAATATGTGCTAATTTTCTATCTAAATCTTCATTCTTGATATCAAAGATACTCATAAACATCTAATTAAAGTCTATACATTCAATTTGTTGTCCATTAATCATGGTTGATTCATGAGACCATGTTCACTTTAGATTGTGTTAACGGTGAAATAAGGAGATATCACTTATGGTGATGGAGTTGGACATCATAACCTTTTGGATTGGGAAAGAGTATATCCTTAAATTTGTTGTTCCATTACAACTCAATACTAGTTAAAATTGAGAGAAAGAGATGGCTGTGATGGTTACGAGAGTTGTTTATGGCGTTGCTAATGGGTAAGGAAAGTAGACATGGTAGATGATGAAGAACAAAGAGAGATAAAAC
The DNA here is from genome assembly GCA_023529315.1 of Papaver bracteatum. Taxonomy (NCBI): domain Eukaryota; kingdom Viridiplantae; phylum Streptophyta; class Magnoliopsida; order Ranunculales; family Papaveraceae; genus Papaver; species Papaver bracteatum. The sequence continues at coordinate 1,870,309 of JAJJWX010002427.1, read as the reverse complement.
ATTTTTATTAACAAAATATAAAAGCGGTTTTGGAAAAATATAATAGCGGGTTTTTTGATAGAAAACTGTCCAATAGACATGACCGGAATGTGCACCCCGGTTTTAGAGGGGTGCAAAAATTTGAACTCATGATTCATGTTGCTATTTTTGTTTTTGTTTTTTTGATACGTGTTGCTTTGCAAGATGTAGTGTATACTGCATAATAATTTGTTGTGAAAATAAGGGATCTGTTTGATCTTAATTTGTCGTCAATTTATTGCTTCAGAATAGTACATGTATGTTTGCTGTGTATTTCTATTTTTTTGTATGCTCTTACGAGATAAGATTTTACTTCTGAACTTAATGAATTGGTTTTTGCAGTTCTAAATGATTGAAATGTGGAGAATATTCTTAATGCTGGACAGTAAATTCATTTGAATTTTGGTTGGAGAACTTGGAATAGAAGTCTATGGATGATTTTCAAATGCAATAAATAACGAATATTAGTGGAAATGCAACTCTTCTAACAAAGTTACTCACTGGATAGACAATATAGTTGTGTTGGGAGCTTTAAACTATAAGAAGTTTTGTAGGTACTTCTTTATAGATTGTCAGTCCTACTTCGGAACCTAATCACCTGATCGTTTTTTTGTTTACATCCTTATTTTACTCTCAATGAAAGGGAAAATAACTTAATAGGGAATTAAACTAAGTTATTTTCCTCTCAATGAAATTATTCTGATATAGGTGATATAGGTGTGTAAATTTAATTTGAGATATGCCCAATAATCTGAAACTGAAGTATAACATATCCTTATTTTCTTCACATGGGATCAAAATTTATGATTATAAACATATCCCAGTTTTTACATCACCACAATGCCTGCAGAAAGCAGCTGCGATGAGGATATGGTTCAAGCAGTGGTGACGAAAACTCCCCCCACGGACCTTTGTGAAAGTTGTCGAAAAACTTAACCACCCTAATGCACAGACTTATGGAGTCCATTTTCAAAGTGGAAGTGAAGAGTTCCAAGACCATGTTCAGACTTGGGTGAATTTTATATGAAGTTTTGGTCTAAATTTTCTTTAAAGTGGATATCTCCTTGATTAATCTGTCCGCTTTATGGGTTTGATTTTTTTTAGCAAATCCATAATTTTCTTTGGTTTTTTGTTTTTTCATTTGCTACTGATTTCATTTTATTTGGTTAAGTATCCACAACATGCGTAGAGCAAGGATATGAGATGCATTAATGGGTATATCAAGACATTTTACATTATGGTGGTTCAGAATAGAATGTTCAGTACTTTATGAGTTTAAATGTTATGAAGCAACATTTAGGTGTATACACAAGCAATGGTATGAAGCCAGTTGCAACGGTATAAATGTTGCTTTTATGAATATATCCCAAACGAATTGCAATTAAAAACAAGACAACAATCAGAGAAGATACCGTGTCGTTCACACTACATAGCATAGTATGGTATTATCTATAATTTCCATGCTCGGACTGCCAAACCTTTTAGTATTCCCACTATGTGCATCAGTTTGAAATCATCTATAGGGCTAACTTATTGTCTGTTTGTTGTATCAGAGTGTTGATGTTACACAATTAATGGGAATGGTCATAAATTGGATCTTCATTTAGAGAAGAGAAACAAGAAGGAAAAGCATGAAGGTCGGGTTTTTCATTTTAAACTTGAGCTGTCAAGCGAGCGAAAGAAAGTTGGTGAACAAATTTCACTGCTAAATTATAAGGATTTCAGCAATATAGGCAAACAGAAAATTTGGTATGCTTTATATTGTTTGTGATATTTCGCCGAACTTTAGGTTTAGGTTAAGTAAACATTTCATTTCTTTTTTCTTTTTTCTTTTGATGTCCACAGAGCACAATATTGCAAATGCACAAAATTAGTCTTGAAATTGCTATTGAAAATGCGCAGAACAATGTGAACAAAAAATGGAATGCCTATTTACTGGGTGTTCATTTTTTTATGATGTGGAGAATGTAGCAAGCTTCTCTATCTCTAAAATGCTGAAGAGATGTTTGTCTCTGTTTATTGTTATATCTAAACACCCCCATACTTTGACGTATGCATATAAAAAGGTTGTCTATCCAATCATATTTATGTAATTTTTTTTAAAGGGTTCTAAACTGTTCATATTATTACCCTTGATGATTGCCCTTCTTTCTCTTCTTTATTTTTTTTATTCAAAGCAGTTCCAGAAATGTATATCCATCTCTTATAACTACACATTACAAACCTTATTATAAATAAGACTTCACCACAACAACTAATTTAAGCGATGTCCACCATGCCAAATAAAAAATGCTCTACACTACACCCAATTAAAAATGTATCGCGACGGGGTGGGGTGAAGCTGTGTAAAACCTTACTAGAGAAGTGTATGCCAAATAATAATTTAAGCGATATGAATAATTATTATTTTTGAAATAGTAACTAGAGAAGTGTGCATAGAGATGATACAATGTTGGAAGGCTAAAAGGTGCACCTTACTAGATCTATCACGAGGGTGACCTCGTTACAACACGACTCTCACTTCCAACGACGGATCCAAAGCGAGACAAATGGGGTCTGTAAACACCACTTGTTTTCAAGTTCCAGTGCTAATACGCTTGATTTTTCTCGTAAAATTAGCCATGGGTGGGGCAAATTAGGTAGGAAGAAATTTAAAATATCTGTTTAATTGATTTTGACCCCAGAACTTGTAAATCTTCCCTCCGTCAGTGCTCACTTCCAGTTTGCAATTATCTTGGTAGAGAACTAAACTTTGTTGCTTTTTAGAAGCAACTGAGCAATTATCTTGGTAGAGAACAAAACTTTGTTGCCTTTTAGAAGTAACTGATAGGAAAACAAGAGAAGAAAGAATAAGGAAATAAAAAGGGTCAACAGAAATGTTTGTCTAGGCCATAGAGTAAATATCCCCCTATAGTTGTATTGTTCAGTAAAAACAACAATCATGTCTTACACAAGTCTAGAGACGGCTTCTTACTTGTACTTTGCTGGAACTACCAATTGTTCTGCCTTTTCGAATTTATAATTTGTATTCATAATTACACTCGCGAGATTGCCTATAAATAGTTAATCAATTCCTTTATTTATGACGGGCGATCTCAAAAGTTTAAAGATTAAGCAACAGTATAAAGAGACAGACTCACTACCAAAATTTAGAAATATTATGGGTAAATCAATCAGCAAGGGATCCTTGTTCCTCAACTTGGTTTTGATGCTCTATGTTCTTTTTATCATCTTTTCCATGACCGATTCTAAATTTCTTGGTCGCGGTAAGTTATGTAAGTCACTTGCTTTAATCTTGACATGTTTTGACACCCCACCTGGATATCATTCCATCATTCTGTTGACCCTCTGTGGCAAATACATACATGGTATAGTTTACAATAGGTCGGCCAGACTAGAGTGGTTTCTGTTTTTCCCACTTACCTAGCTAAGGTCTGACGTTGTTTTCAGCTCTTATTTTTGGGATATTTGATTGCAGCCTCCTAGATCAGATAGAACGTCAGTAGTCAACCAAATTAGCTTGTTTAGTAGTTCAATATTAGATGATTATGTTGTCCTAGCAAACAATCTTTCTCTCTTCAAATATGAATACACTAGTACGGATTGTAATGTTTTAGCTGATATGTGTATGTTTAACAATTCAGTTGGGTTTTTAAGGCCAAGATTAGTTAGCCGTGCCACGGTTTTTGGAGTAGAGAGTGGAAACACATGTGCAGGCGTAGCACAGAAGTTCAACTTGTCCCCACAGTACTTCAGCATGGTCAACCTAAATCTTGTCTGCAATGCACTCTTCGTGGGTCAGTGGCTCTGTGTTGATGGCACCCTCACCTAAGTAACAAGTTGGTCTCCTCATTTAACGATCATATCAGCAACCATATTTATCAAAAAAATAAAATGCTGAAAATCCTCGTATTAGTAAAATAAATAGAGACTAGATTCTTGCATACAATTTGTATCCATGTGTTTGTCCGTTTCTTGATTTTTCAGTTGGGAAAATTATGCTAAGGCCCGACCCATGGATAACCCATAATATGAGGCCCTTAATTAAAAGAAGTTTAAATCTAGGCCCCGAATTATTAAAAGACATCCATACCCTTACATATATTGTCAAGCCCTAATAAAATAAAATTTAAAACTAAGCCCAAAATTATTAAAATATCGTGTGAATGTGTAAATAGAAGTTACACATGCATATCCCATTTGAATCCAGAAGTTACACATCATTATGACATGTGTATTGCAAAGTTACATATCAAAAAATAACATAAAAAAGAACGCATACAAAAAATACATGTATTTATAATAATTTCTTAGCATGTGTAACTAGAAGTTACACACACATCTGTCTAGTGTAATTGAGAGTTACATATGCATCTATCTTGTGTAATTGAGAGTTACATGCATCTATCTAGGCCCAAAAACCGCTACTAGCCACCACCACTGCCTCCTCATCCTCCTCCAAAACCTGCACCTCCACCACCACAAATAATCCACCAGCTTTTATGAAGTTACCTGCAACTTGAAGAATAACAAACAAACATATTTTATGAGATTAAAAGAAAGACATACAAAACAATACATAATCACTTTCAAATGCATGTGACTAGTATAATTAGGAGTTACACATACATATAAGGTTAAATGTACTTAGATTCAGAGATGCAAAAAACAATTTTGTTATTCATTTTTAGCATGTGTAACTAGGACTTACACATGAATATGGGTAGTGTAAATGAGAGTTACACATGCCTGTTGTATGTGTAATTAGGAGTTACACATGCATAGTGGCATGTGTAACCAGTAGTTACACATATATAGTGGCATGTAAACCTGAAATCTCTTTGTACATATAAAGCAAAAACACTAAATATGTAACTTAATGATGGTTTCAGCATCGAGATACCGTTTTTGAGCTGATAAAATCCGAGTCAACAAAATACATCCTCTAACATTGGACTCAGCCTCCAATTTCAGCTACTGAGTCGCATAATGTAAAGCAACATCCAACTTTTTTTGCTCGGCATTTTCTAGACTAAGATGGTAGATAATGTCAGGGTCTACATCTTTCATGGTTCTCTCAGCATTTTGTAATGCTTCCAGCGATTCAGACTATTTTCTAACCCTCTAGGAGTCAGTCATCGCAGATCGTGCTTCAGCTGACAATGAAACACCTAAAAAGTTATGTGCAGAACTAGCCATCTGATCACATCTTCATGATAGCATCTACAACCCATGATAGCTAACCAAGTTCCTAGATACAAGCTGTGAAACATATCCATACAACATCTACAGATGTTTTTCCAATCAGATTTTGTCTTATCATCTACAGATATAAGTCAATAACTGAATCCATTGTAATCATGAGAGTTTATCATTTTTAGCTGATTGAATTCAACTAGTATTACCAACAAATTGAACCTAAAACAACAACAACAACAACAACAATAATAACAACAATCTAAACGTACCTAGATTCAAAACTCATTAATTACACATGTAACTTGTGTAACAATAAGTTACACATGCATCCGACTAGTGTAACAATAATTCAATAACTAAAACCAAAAGTTACATATTCAATCAGTATGTGTAAGTAAAATTTACACATCTAAATAGCATGTGTAACTAGAAATTACACATCTATTTAGCTTGTGTAACTAGAAATTACACATCTATTTACCTAACATCTAGGGTAAACAATTTAAACAAGAATGGAAAGGCACAAAAACAAAATGAAAGCAACTAGTTCATTTCAAAAAAAATATGAAAGCAACTAAGCTAAGTGTACTCTAGAAGTGCACTGACGTTGAAAAGATAAAATACTATATCATGATAATTTCCAACGTTCAAACCTTACATGTCCTTTATCCAAGCAAGTTTGGAATTGCATAGTCCTTTTCTTAACCTCGACAACAAGCAGTCTCCTTTGAAGGCGAGCCATCTCTACCTTCAGCTCGTTTGTCCTAAAAAGATATTAGAGAAAATGAGAAAATGCATACCACACCAAAACAATGCAATATAGCAGTCCAAATCAATTATTGTCTATCATCTGAATGAAAACAATAGACTTGATAGTGTAAAAAGCATGTGCTTCATTAAAAGATAACCATGATACATAAAAAAAACTACTAAGAATAAATTAAACTAATTTCTATAGCACAATAACCAGTTTAAGGGCTCCTTAGCATTTTTGGTCATATTCCTCATGATTATGCATTGTACCTTTGGCAAACAATGATACACATACAGTACCAAACTTGAAGTGCCGTTTTGTTACTAGTACACAAAAAAAAAAAAAGGAAAAAAAAAAAGGAAAATAGATAAATAAGCAACTAAGTTAAGCATGGTGAAACAATGTACGTTAGCACATAGCTCTGCAGCATTGTTTCATCATTTAGCTGAAAAAAACTAATCATGACATCCACTTAGCATGTGTAACTCATAGTTACACATCCAATCAGCATGTGTAACTCAGAGTTACACATCTAATTAGCAAGTGTAACTCACAGTTACATATATAATCAGCATGTATAACTAGTATCTGCAGCTTTCTGAAATAATGTTTCAGTTATAAAAACACAAATTATGATATGTATCAAATATCAAACTGATTCTTACTAGGGGAAATAAAAACTAGTAATAGTTAGGAACCACCCGGGGTGGTATGTCAAGGTATGCTACTAGATTTGGAGCCAGCAAACCTTTGTGACATATAATGAGTTTTCCAGTCAATATCGAGTTTCTAACGAGATTCTCATGCATTTATTAAACAGATTCTCATATATATGCGAGGGTTAGTTTTAGTACTTTAGTTCTTTTTTATATAAAGCATACAACAGTTACATATACATATTCACATGTAAAGATGAAACATACAAAACCTTATTCATTTGTATATATATAAAGCATAAGCATGAGCTCGAGCTTTAACCGTGCTCTGTTAATAACATAAGAAAAATGAATTATGATATTTCAGTGACTAAACTAGTAGAATATATTATTTTATTAAGAAACAACAACTACGACAAACTACATCACAACCGAACATACCAAACCATGCAAATTAACAAAATGACCAAACTAGTTGTTTTCCATTCAATGTATATCTAAGTTGTCTGTTTTGCAATATCTATTTACCAAACTAGTTGTTAAAATTGATAAGAATTACAAGGAAGGAGACAAACAATCATACCAATTGTATTTTGCAATATCTACCTACCAAACTAGTTGTTAAAATTGATAAGAATTGCCAAGGAAGGAGACAAACAATCATACCAATTGGTAAGAATTACCAAAGATGCAGAAGTCATAATCATGTGTATGTTGGGATCTCAACCAAGTAACTGTCCTTAATATTCTCCACCTGCAGGAATTCAATGTTCCCAATCATCTTCTTCAAAACAACATAAAACTAGATCAACAGACAAGTTTCAATTACACCAGCAGGTATGCCTCTAAGAACTGCATATGAATATCCCATTTAATTAGCATGTGTAACTATAAGTTACACATTTAATTTGCATGCGTAACTAGTAGATACACATCCATTTAGCTTGTGTACCTAGAAGTTACAAATTTAATTAGCATGTGTAACTACTAGTTACACATCCATAGTCTACCAATGCTATTTAAACGTGCAAACTGTCATGTAGAGTAGACATGGATGCAAACTGATAAGCAAGGATATAGTTATACAAATTAGCTGCATCTTTTTCCTCCTCACATGCAACATGACTTCCAATTCATAATAGCACAACCGTATCTCCATCTATAACTCACAGTAACATAGATATTTACATCCAATGCTAGCTTGCATTTACGTCTTAGTCACCATAATATCTCCACTCCTTTCTAAGCAATTACTATGAATATATCCAACAATTATACATGCAATTTATCTTGTGTATCCAGCAATTAGGAATGCAATTTAGCTTGTGCGCGCAACAACAAGAACACGACAACTAACCTGCAAAAATCAATACGCAAAAAATAACAACTACTAGCACGCAGCAAACTAATGCAATTCAAGGTGGAAAGTTAAAAATAATAAAAATAAATAAATAAAAATCAACTCAACAAAATTAAAAAGGTACAACAACCATTAGGTTTTAGATCAAAAACTAATTGATACAACGTTTAATACCCAGGTTGCAACTAGTTTAGGCATATACGCAAAATAGTAAACTAAACTATGCATCATACCAGGTTTACTCAAATTTTTACAGATTCAATTATGATGTGTAACCAGAAGTTACACATCCATTTAACGACATCCTTTCTTCATTATAGGAATTTTTCTTATGACAATTATAGCTCCTAAAGTTGAAGGATCCATGAATGATGCTAAAATTGATGTAACTCATATTTACTTCATCATTCAGAGCTTGCTTTGAACTAATCCGTAGAAGATAGTTATGTAGCATAAAAAAGAATAAATCTTAAATCTTAACCGGACAAAAATCTGTAGAATTATCATATGTAGGACAGTTGACGACTTGAACTATATTACAGTATCAGTACCTTCTACGCAATTGTTTAACATATAATACTCGTTTCATATCTCATATAATCAACTAATATATTTCTTAAATGATTAAGAACAACATATAAAAAACATTTATGAGTTCAAACTAGATTGAAATTTGAAAGTATAAGAAACTCAATATCGTTTGAGGGGTCACAAAGATTAAGTAGCTCTGATTTCATAAATGAACTCAAATTATCGATCAGAATACAAAGTAAAAGTTAGATCGAACTTCAATTCGAAACCTTATAAATTTTGTTGACAAATTTTTTCAAATATTTCAATCTTAAAAGAGAGATCAAGATGAAATAGGTATAAATATATATTCTGATCATGTTTTGAATGAAAATTTCTATATGAAATCGAATAAATTAGGTTTTCAAAAATATTATTTTCCAAAATCGACTTGGAAATCAACAAGTCAGTAGCTCAAATCAAATGAAACGATTATGATATGTTAAACTTACATTTCCCATCAGGATTTGATGATTATATCCTCATTTTCGGTTGTTCTGCTGCTTCGAATCAATTGAAACTTAGATTCGATTCAAAATCTTCAAAAAAATTAGTCGAACCAACGAAAAAAACCTTACCTGGTGCATCTTAGAACCAACTAAAACCTAGATTCAAATAAAATCGATTGAATCGATTCGTCTTCTGCTTCACATATCTGAAATTGTTGGAGCCAAGAGAGAAAGAGAATGGAGAAGAGAGAGAAACAGAATTAAGAAATGAGAAATATCTTCTGATATTCCTCTTGTATATATACTAAAGGGTAATGTTGCCATTATTAAAATTTGGAATAATTAATATGGGCCAGATCTGAAGAAAATTTGATATTTTGGGCCTAGTAGTAGCATTTTCTGAAAGTATTGAGTTGACAATGAAGGATCCATTTAGTGGGGCTTCTATATGTTGAACCCATATAATAGGGTGGTTCTAGTATTTTTCACTTTTCAGTTTTCATGTTTAAGCGTGTTGTGCTCGCATTATATGTTTCTTGTATCACTTTTTCTTTTTTCTTTTTTTTTGGCAGTCATACTGTAATCCGTATGCCGATTTAAATATATTCAAGTAATCTCTTAGTGTATCTTTTTCCTGAATTATTAGATAATATTTGAAATACCTAGCTACGCTAAGCAAGTGCAAGCCAAAGAACACAATGTGGGTACAAAATACCGCACACTCGTTTAGTATGCGAAGTAACTCTGTTGGTATCAAGCGAGTACGACCACATACAATACACCCAGAATGACGAACCAGATGACGTCACTAAGTTACGAGTAAAGTGTGAAGAACTATGCGGCAGTAAAGAAATCGTGCATGAATAATAATGTCTACGCGATATTGACGCGCGTCAGATCCGAAATTAGGGGCTTTATTAGCTATCGTGCGTCAGATCCGAAATGGTGCATCAATAATAATGTATACACGATATTGACGCGCATCAGATCCGAAATTAAGGGCTTTATTAGCTATCCTCCACTATGTAAACTCCTATATAAGGATCAGAGCATCTCTGTAAGGAGGAGATATATTTTTGGGTGAGTTTAGATAAGAATTTAGAGAGAGAGAGAGTTATTTTCTCCCCAGGTTAGGGTTTCTTCATATCTTTATAATTGTTCTAAGATTTTAAAAGTTCTTGAGATTCTTATGATGATTTCTTAGACTAATTCCTAGATTATCATTAGGGTGTGGTTGTAGGATTTCCTGCAACTACATTTTGGCGCTAGAAAACTTCTCGGATTGATATACCCTGTTGATGAATTTCTTTAAAAACAAGCTTCAAATTGTTCATAGTTTTTCAAATCCCTATTAAGAATCTTTGAAAATTATAGAAGTTTAGATCTAAAAAGTTCAACCAAAAGCTTAAATCTCAATCTTAATTGGTTAAGTTTTCATTCAAGAGTATTTTTTCCTTTATTGTTACAAGACGAAACAAATGGTAGGAAAAGCATCTATAGAAGAATAAGTGATAACAACTAGGAGGAGCAGAAGAACCGCAGGAAGAAGACGAAGTGAAATCGCTGAATCATCAAGTATGGGAGAAAGTAATAATAGAGGGAAACAAGTCCAAACACAGATCCAACGCGAACCGATGGAGGACAATACCATCGACTATGATAGGGTAAGTGTTCATACTGCAAACACAGATTCAACAGAAGAAGAAGAGCAAAGAACTGGAGATGGAGGACCAATAACAGATAATGAGGAGAATATGACCATAGGGGAGCTCCGACAAAGACTGATTGCAGAAAAAAAAAAGGAGATAAGAAGAAGCACATGCGAATTTGACGCATCAAAATGAAGAACTACGAGAAGAGAATATCAGGTTGCAAGAGCAAAGATCACGCAACACAACGCGTACAAGATCAAGATCTAGAAAAAGTAGGAGCATGTCAAGGAGTAGTCGATCTAGCCACAAAGACGCTAGACAAGAGCATCCCTTAGATAACAACATGGTTGAAAATTTTTAGGTAGGTGATAACATACATGAGAAGCGTGATGCTAATCGTATAGAACAACAACCAACTGATCGATACGTACAACAAGGAAAAAACTATCGCATGCAATAAGATCATAGAGGTAATCGACATGAACAACGAGGCGAACGTTATCGCCATGATCAGGATGATGAAACAGACGAAGATCAAGGGAGGAGGATATTGCATGGTAGATAAATGATGCAAAATCAAAGAGGATAGGAACTTCGATGCACAGATTCATGCAAGACACGAAAGGGATATGCGACGGAGAATAAGAGAATAGGCGGAAGAACGAGAATTACATTAGGTGATACGTCAGAACACGCATGATAACAGAATAAGGCAAGGAAGGTTGACAATACCAATATAGCAAGACGCATACCAAACCATGAAAGTAGAAATCCTAAGAGAATTAGCAGAAGTAAGATTGATGATGATCGCACGAAGAGATGGAGGTAGGCGACAGTTATATGAAACAATTGAAGAATCTGGAAAAAACCATTCGTAAGACAGATACAAAGGGCAGGAATACCAACCAAATGCACTTTACCCGTATTCACTAATATATTCGATGGAACAACATATGTAGTGCAACATATAAAGGCGTACAACTGATCTCTGTTACAATGGGAAGATAATGATGCAGTCTTATGCAAGTATTTTCTTGCCAATCTATTTAGAGAAGCCTTATAATGGTTTGAGGGATTTCCCATGGGAATAATAACATCATTAAGTCATCTACAAAGCATATTCTTGGTAGCATACATCAGCAACAACATGTTAAGACCAGGCATAGAGAAGGTGTGTAATCTGCGAAGAAGAACCAATGAGGGATTTCGAAACTTAACCACGCGGTGGAGAACTATGTGTAGTGAAATGGATGGAAGAGTAGATGAGAGAAATCTCATACTGGCCTTCATTAATGCACTTTTTCCTACAGACCTATTATATACGTAGATATTCAGGATCAAAGATACCATATCAATGATAGAGCTGCGCGACTACCAAGAAGAGTACATCGATGTTGAAGAAAAGTAAAAGGAAATGGAATCTTATCCCGTTGCGAATACAAATACAAAGCAGGGGAACACAAATATACTCCCCAAGATAACAAACACAGTTGCAAGCACATCTCAAGGGGGACAAAAAAAGATGATGATGGAAAATAACCAGAAGCTAGTGGCTATGGGAAGTAGTGATCAAGAGATATATGAAAGAGAATAAAAAGAGAGGAAATACAATAACAATGCAGGCAATAACAAGGTTCAAAGACTTAATAACCATGAAGAAGGATATGGAGGGAAAAAATATACTATAATCAAGGCCCAAGAGGCAATAGAACCGTATGGGAGGAGATCAAAATGCAGCACCTAAATACTACAATTGATAAAATCTTGGAAGCATTGAACTTAATGGAAGACATACCAGAACCACCAAGCATGGATCATGAACCCCCGTCAGGAAGACGAAGTATGGAATTTTTTCTTATCACCGCTTCCATGGTCACACTACCAGTAACTGTCGGAATGTGCAAAATATAATACTAACAATGATTGATCAAGGAAAATTAAACCATTTTCTAGTCTCATAATAACAGAACCTACCACCACCACCAGAGCGGCAAACATCAGGAGATGATGTATGAAAAAATACATATTTAATTGAAGTAAGAGCGAAGGCAAAGAATTTATATTGTAACTCGATAATACACTCATTCAGAAGCATATAAAATTTTCACGATAATGTCTTAACTCAAGTTTATGCGAGGGGCAATGACGGAAAAGAGATACTTAACCTGGAAAAGATATCACCATTGAAGGAATGGCATAGGCAACCAATTTCATTCAATGCGGAAGAAGTACCAGGAGGTGGAGAACTACATGGGATCCCATTAGTGGTCAAGTTAGAGATCAACCAAAAAATAAAGATTGATGAAGAAGAAGATAATGATGCAGACGCATGGGCAATAAATAGGATACTCATAGATCCTGGTAGTTTGGTTGATAAACTGTTCTACCATACTTACAAGCCTATGGGAAGAAGAGATGATGAACTTATCCCATCTACATATAAGATTTATGGTTTCAATGGATCAGCTAATAAGACAAAAGGAGAAATAAAGATGTGAATTCCACTCAAGAGCATAACCACAGAGATATTATTCTGTGTAGTTGATGTAAAGTCTCCATATAATGCCTTGATAGGCAGTCCATGGATACATAGTATTCTAGGCATGGCATCAACCTTTCATCAATGCATCAAATTTCCTTTACCTCAAGGCGTAGGCGTAATAAGAGGGGATCCAATTGAGGGAAATAACTTCCATGAGATTGATGTTGATAAAAGTGAAGAGCATGCGAATAAGCGAAGAGACTGGAAAAAGGAGATACGAGAAGGGAAGCGAAGCGAAGCGAGAGACTAATGATTGATGTTGTGAACAAGAGTAGAGAAACAAACAAGACTTTTACTAAGGCGACAACTTCCGCACATAACAAGTGTGTCATAAAGAATGAATTCCAGATAGGAGAGATGGTATTGAGACAAGAACCACCATTCCAGAAAAATGGGAAAAGAGAGTCAAAGAACACATGGGTTGGACCTTTTATCATTAAAAAATCTATTAGTAATGGACTGTATGAATTGTTGGAAAATAATGAAGCAACACAAGTCGGACTGTAAGGAACCTCAAGCTCGTCAACGCTATTAGACCGGTCAAGTGACGAATTAGCCGATAATAACTCGATTATTTTAACAAGAACGTTAATTAATAGGAATTAATCTAACATCGAACTAGCTACGAAACTAGTACCGTTGAATAGCTCTCGAAAAGTTATACGAAATAGACTGCTTGCGCGCGTTATTCGGACACTGGGTGAAGAAGATTTATCACTTGGTTTTCGGAGGGTAAAATAGTAAATTGGATTCTACCCTTGGGACTGCACGTGTCAAGGCAAGTGGGTGTCTCATCACCTCGGTTGGCCTTATCTACGGATGAAGAAGATAACTCTCGTTTCTCTTTCTTTTCTTTTTCATTCTCATTCTTCGTTTCTCTTCTTCTTCTGTTTTCCTCTGACGATTTTGTGAGATGGTTTTGAGGCAGTGAAATCAAAAAGAAATTAGGGGAAACTTAAGAATTGGTCGTTAATGGTGGGATTGATGTTAATTGAACACGAGATAAAGAGGATAGAATTGTTGTTGAATTCAAAATTAGGGTTTATAGAACTGATGGATGTTCTGAAGATTTAGAAGATGAATTATGGAGCTATGGTTGATAAAGAGTCATGGATAGATGTTTAATTGAATTTCTGAAGTTGTTCTGAGGACGAATTGAAGAATCGGTAATCTAGGGTTCATAAGAATAACCCATAGGTAGTTAGAAGATGGAATTGATTTCTAAGAAAGAATATTTGAGATGGGTATTGATGTTCTAGGATGTTGATGTGAGATGGGTTTTAATGGAATTAGGGTTACGGTTGAAAAATAGTTTGAAATTGGTAACTAGGGTTTGGATTATGTCTTATTGAAGATTGTCGAGAATTGACTGTGTTGAATTGATGAACTGAGTTAAGTGAAGAAGGAATTGAATCTAATTTCCAGAATAGCACATATTTGAGGTAATTGTTAATTTCATTAAATATTAGCTCAATTCCAATATTATGTTTATTGCTTCTCAGTGAACTGTGAATGGAGTTTGTTATGGTTTGAAGCTTAAATGTTGGTTAGTATGTAATGGACATAATTAGAGAAGTTTTGAAAGAAGTTGTGGGTGAAATTTAGATTATAACTGAGATACAAGGAGTAATTAGTGGTGGTAAATCTTGGAAGATGAGTTAAATATAAGATTTGAGTTTACTTGAGTGGGTGGATTGAAATGGTAGTGTGTTTTGTACATGTCTTGGTAGGTGTTGTAGTTTAAACTGGAATTGAGATATTGCTTTGATTGAGAACTGGTATTGCAAGTGGTGGTGGTCTGGTAAGGTACAGAGTTGGAGATGGCATTAAATAATTGTACAAAAACATAACAGTTTGAGTTGAGTGTTCGGTGGTGTGTTAACTGAGTTTTAGTTGAAGTTGATTTTAGTGTTTGAGACTCAGTTTGGTTGTACAAGATTGATGGTGTTGAAATGAGAAGTGAATTGGGCTTGGTGGTGCTGAAATGGATATCGCATAATGAATCAGTGTGTGTATTAGTTATAGTAAATGAATGAACTGTAAAATGAATGTATTTAGTTTGGTGGTTTCAATGAAGGCTTGCTTAGAGCTGAATATGTAGAATTACCTGAGTTGAAGTTGAATCAGTTGATTGTAATACTGGTATAGCAATGGTCTTGTGAAAGCATGCAACTGCAGAATAAGGTAACCTGTAATTGTAATTTGAAGTGAATTGTAGAGTTGTCTTAAATGGAAGAATTGTGTAATGGTGAGATGTATAGGTTTAGGACAGTTTTGGTGTTGAACTAGTGTTTGAGTTGTTTGTGTATCAATGGCTTGTGCCATTGATTTGCCTTAAACCTTCAGCCTGTCTTTCAGTCTGACTCGTAACTATTATTTTCTGAATGAGTTTGTCTGACTGAGTTGAATCGTGCTTGACTCACTGAGTTACCAGCCTTGACTCAGTTGACTGAGTTAACTCGTTGACCATTAACCATGGACCTTGACTTGACCTTGAACGTTGACTGCCAGTTGACCATTGACCGTTAGTTTGATAGTTAGTTGACTTTAGTGGACTTGGGCTTAGGGTTGTTTTCTTAATTAGATGTTTTGGACCTCTTGTGGTCTGAAATAGACTTTGACTTCTCCTACAAAGTTGTAGATATTCATAAGACTTAGCTATGGACTATATAATCAACCTATTTGAATTAGTAAACTCTTAATTATACTAAAGATAGAGAATAAGATACCATAATGGTCTTAGAACCATTAAATGGACTTGTATGATTCTTGTGTGAGCCTTTTGGCTTATCTCTTAGAGTGCTTGTGTGATTAACAGTTACTCTGTATTAACAACGATCGATTCAAAGGATGAACCAGTAGATCGTGGATCTCGAGGTAGGCGTGGCTTGTCATCAAAAGAGGTGGGAATCAATAACGAACTCTCTGGTATTAATTATTGTTTTACAAATCAATCTTTGTGTTGCGAAATTCATGCATATCCTTGTGTGCTTGGTGTGGTGTGATATGTGTGCCGACACAATATCAGTATTATATGGCTAGGGCGATACACTGCAATATTATTATGGCTAGGGCGATACACCTCAATATTATTCTTCCTTTATATATATTCAGTATTCTATGGATAGGGAGATACACCGCAATATTATTATGGCTAGGGAGATGCACCACAATATTATTCTTCCCTTATGTGCGGCAACACACATCTCATACATGGTTGTTTACTGTTGTTTATGAATGTCTTTGAAGAAGTTTCTATGTTACGTTTTATTGTCTTTCCTTGTATTACTGAATTTCGATTAAACCTGCATTGTCTTCAAATCATATTAATGTTTACTTGAAAGCTAGTTGTTATTTCTACTGGGCACCCCTTTTAGGGATGATGTGCTCACCCATTCCCACTTTCAGTTTCAGAGACAGATCAAGATGTGCATGTGACGATGAAAGCTTCGAAGAATTATTTACGTTAGTTAGTTAGTTAGCTTCCGCTATATTTATTATGTGGTTGTATTCCATTTGTAAATCAACTCACTATTGAATATGTATCATTTGAGAGTAGTTCTTGTATATGTATTTCAGAGTGGGGCTAGTTTTTGGGTTAAGTTTTGTAGCAGAATTTTTAATTGAATGTTTAAGTAAATGATTCAGATTCTTAGTGCCTCTTTGTAACGAGCCTCAAGATCGTCAACGCTATTAGACCAGTCAAGAGACGATTTCTCAGATAATGACTCTATTATTTAGAGACAAATGTTAATTAATAAAAACTAATCTAACAACGATTTAGATTCGAAACTAGTACTGCTGGATAGATCTCGAAAAGTTACGCGGAATGGACTACTCGAACGTGTCATTCGGATACTGGACGAAGAAGATAACATCAGAATTGTACGTTGGGCGAAAATAACCATTTTACATCTAAAAACCGCCTTGGCTGCCCCTTAACCGTTTCGAGGGCCCCGTAGTAAAACCATTTGGTTTTATCACCCTTTACGTGTCGAGAGAAAACTCATTTCTCTTATCTTCTTATCTTTCTTTCCTCTTCTTTCTTCATCTTTATTCTTCTTCTTTCCTCTTCTGTTCTGTTTTTCTTCCTTTCTTCTCTGTCAATCTCAGTTCAGAAGAACTGAGTTTTTCTTATGCGTGATGTTCTCAGGAACTTGTTAGTATGATGAATCGAAGGTGAGGGTGATGATTTTGAAGTTGTTTGGACACGTGATAAGGAGTGATAATGTTGAATCAAATTTGAGTTCTGTTTTTAAGATGAATGAGAGATTAAGTTGTGTTTTGAGATCTAAAGAAGATGATGAATATTATGGAAGTGTTATTGAAAAGGGGTTTTGATTGAATTGGTGATTTCGACTTCACGGGAAAGGTAAATCGAGAATTTAATTAGGGTTCTTTATCTTTTGTAATTCCTGTATGAAATTGAATTTGTTCTGGTGAATTATTTCATGGGTTTGTTGTTAAAAGAAGTATAGATGAATATATGAAGTTTAATTTTGATTTCATATAGAATTAGGATTTCTTAAGAAGTTCAGAGAAGAATCAGAATTTAAGGTTTTTAAATTAGAAGTTGGTTTGTGTGGAATTGAGATGTGAATCGAGTTGTTGTTAGTTAGTTAAGAAGATAGTTGTGGGTTAATTGTTGTTGTTGAGCTGTGACTATTGGAGGAGATACAATTATGTTGTTAGGAATGCAATTATAGACGACATGAAGTAGAAGTTGTAAGTGGTGGTGGTTGCAGTCATGGAGTGAACTGGTGGTGAAGGGATTGCATATGGAAAGGTATTAGTGATGCTGTTATTGTTATGAAGATATATAGAGTGGATGTATATTGAGTTACGGTTTCAATTGAGGTGCAAAGAAGAATTAGAAGATGAGGATGATGGTTTATGAAGATTTTGTTGAGGTGATATGGCAGATAGTTTTGGAGTTGTGAATATGAAGTGTAGTTGCTGCTTCAGAGAAATTGTGATGACTAGATGAAGATTGAAATACTTGGGAGGTGGTTTTGGTTGCAGCTCAGATGTCTTTGACCTGAACTAGAAGTCCAATTGGTGGTTTGGTTAATTCTGTTGTGTTAGATGAATGAAGTGCTACAGGTAGAATAGAATTGCAGGTAGTTCTGAAATGGTTGTGGCTGAGCTATGGTGGTCTGAATGATACTTTAGAAGGGATGTATGTGGTGATACAAGGATGACAGGGTGGTATTAGTAATAAATGGTGTTGTTGCAGGATTTATAAGAAGAATGAACTATGTTGAGATGTGTTGGTGCAACTGAACTTGAGTTGAATTCAAGAGCTAGTGGATATTGAAATAATAAAGATGAGAATGTGGCATTGAAGCTATAATTGCATGAATGCAAGTTCTGGTGATATTAGGATTGTGATGATGATGATGCAATGAGACTTGTTTATGTGGAAGTGTTATTAGAGTTGTAGTTCATAGAGTCATGGAAATATAGTATTTGATTTGAATCAATGAAGAGATATTTAAACTATATGTATCTTGGCAAGAGGAGTTAGAAATGCATCATTTGGAGTTTTGTTCTGTTTTTGTGTTGCATTAGAAATATGCATGTTAGTCATCTCAGTCAGTTTAGCTGACTCAGTGTATCTGACTGAGTTGAATCGGTGTTAACTCACCGAGTTTCCCCTTCTTGACCTGAGTTGACTCAGTTGACCGGCTTAGAGAATTGACCATTTGACCCGACCTTGATCAGTTGACTGTTGACCTGACCTTGGATGTGGACTGTTAGTTGACCTTTTGACTGTTAGAGACCGTTAGTTGACCCGAGTGGACTGGGCTTTTGTAATGGGCCGAGTTTAGTGGACTTGGGTTTAGTGCAATGTATTCTTAGTTTGATGTTTTGGAGCTTGTGGTCCGAATTAACCTTTAGTTCCTTCTACAAAATTGTAGATATTCATAAGACATATCTAATGGACTGTAGAACCAATCTAATTGGATTAGTAAACCTTTATATGCTAATGATAGATAATGAAAATATGTAGAACCATAGATGGGCTTAGAACCATTAGATAGTTCACTTAGTTTATAACTAAAGACTTGTATGAGATTATCTTATGAGCCTTGTCTGAGCCTTATGGCTAATCTTTAGAGTGCTTGTGTGGTTAACATTTAATCTTTATTAACAACGATCGATATAAAGAATGAACCAGTGGATCATGGAACTCGAGGTAGGCGAGGCTTGTCATCAAAACACTAAATGAAATTCTGCACTCGTTAGTATACGGGGCTAGTGGAGCTCCCTAATAGAACACATTTGTGACAGGTGGGGTTCGTTTTGCGGTTGTAGTTATTGTTCAGATAGAGCTTTGCTACAACATGAGGGTTGATGATGTATATAATTTTTTTCATAGATTAGATATGTTAGTGGCGCTTGTAAATTGGGTCATTCTTTTCGAGGGAAAGTAATCATCCACAAGCAAGAGATTTGAGTGGAGAATGGTGGTGTTGGTTCTATTCTTTAATTTAATTTGATTGTATGTTTATATTCGAACTTCTTAAGTAATTCACATGTAAACAGTGGTGAACTGGAAAGTGCACATATAGTGCTTGTTCGAATGCTTTAAAGAAGAAGAGGTAGAGCAGTGAGTTAGGCCGAGTTAACTCGTTCATTGTCATATAATTTGGAGGGGTTTTATGTCTTTTTACAGGGCAGAATGACTGCCACCTAGGCACTAAACGCTGTTAGCCGTTTTAAAAAAAAAAAGGGACGGAAAAGTCAAAGTATGGGCATTAAATATAATGAAAAAATGTGGATATTTTCTTTAATGTATTTCCCCACATGGGCATTTTATTAAAAACCCCATAAAATAAAACTGTATTTCTGCCTTGAATAGACCGATTTTGGGCTCCAATTTAAAACCTCTTCGGCTATACCCATGAGCCATTTTTAAAGTTTATGCGTTCTTACTACTTAAATAGAGTGGAAAATGAAATACATTAAGTGATCATTCCATAATGTGAAGATAAATACTACTACCTCCATAGTATGTTTATCTCTCGCATTGTGGGCAGACTAACTCCGGAAGGAAAAGTTTATAAAGAATTAGCCTAAAACCTCACCATATTTTTTGCCAAGGGATGGCTAGTTTCATACAGTTAACAATTTAGGGATGCACAACGGGTAGGGTGGGTATGATATGGCCTATTTCGCCACCCTACCCGCCTAATGGCGGGTAAGAATTTTTTGACCCGCCACCCTGCCCGCCATTAAACGGGTAGGATAGGGTGGCGGGCATAACCGTTTTTTTTTCCTTCTAAGTTTTCTCTGTTCCATACCTTCTGGTTACTTCCTTGACAGTGTATACAAAAAAATGCTTCCCAAATAAATAAAATAAAAAATCTTGCAACAACATAGCAAATAAGAGCCATCCTATCTAAATATGTACCCAATGGTATTGCCAATCTAACTAGGGAAAAATGAACAAACAAAATCTGCCTTGCCAATTGATTCATAAATCTCAGCTGCTTCTACAAGAGCAACGCTAGCTAGTTCAGTATTAGAACCAAGCATGTGAACGCCAGCAGCTCTAAGACCAGAAGCTTTAGCGAGTTTCTACAAGAATAAATCACCGCTCTTTCAAAGCACATTTTATGCGGGAGAGTTCTTTTGAACTTGTGCTTAATTTCCAAATCTTTGTGGGGAGTGCGTCTGTGGAATATTTTAGGGGTTATCTTGCGTCTTTATAAACTCCTGGATGAATGCATTTAGCTTCGGCTTTATGATTGCATCTAAATAAGATGATATACATTTACCTTTTGTCATGAAATGTCTCTTACAGAAATTTCATTAGGATCCCGTTCTTGTACCTTTGCCAATTTTATTGACAAAAAGGGGGAGAATTAATTGTAGTTCACACTACAAATACATATGGTTTTCGGATCATTATGTATGGGGGAGTGGTTTCCATCCGAGATGAAGTATTGACTAAGGGGGAGTGAAGTATCACCATAGTATTGTTGTTGAAGTTGTGATGCAATTGGACTTTGACGTTGTGTAATAATACTATGACACTGTATAACAATGATTGAGAACCGATGCTTTTCTCATTGTTATAGCTACGGATTTTCAAAAATGATGATAATATACTTACAACCTTTGGGATCATTGGACTACTTGGAAGTGACGAAGATTTCGAGTATTGTTGAAGATTAGACATGTGGAATAGGAGCTACAAAAGTTTATTCATATATTTTTTGTATTCCATATGTATTAATAGTTTTTCCACTAAAATTGACAAAAGGGGAGATTGTTAGAGCATTGCTAGGTCAAACTCGCATGCGTTGCTATCTCAAGCATGTTTGTCAATGTTAGTGATCAAAACTATAAAGTCTTGATTTCTAGTCTACTATAGCTAAGGTCTCGGACTAGGATAGAAAGTGTAGTTGAGCTCAATAACTCCATGGCAATCATCATACAAGACGAATGAATACTCAAGGAACCAGTGGATCTTCATCGACTAAAAGGTATGTGGAGATTTGAACTTATCTATCACTCAAAAGTCTTTCTACTCTATATCCTATCTTGAGACAAAAGTCGTTTACTATATAGACTAAGAATATGCACATGTGGTATTTCTAGATGAGTATATCTCGCTTATCTATTTCTCGAAATATGTGTTGGTAAAGCTTTTACTTTAGCCAAGTCCATCTTTACCTAGTGACGAAAGTCATGTTACGTTTCAATCATCTTGGAAATCGCTCTGACGAAAAATAGTTTGTGAATAACAACTATATAACGCCCTCTGAGAATGTTTCAATGATTGAAATGAGAGTTTAGACTATATCACCATTGGGGAATATAAATATTATTGTGGCAACACATATATGTATAAGTCCTTAGCACTTGAACCGAAGTTTGCGAACATTGTTGATCAAGTGAAACCGGAATGTGAGCTGTAAGCTCAGTCCGCGAACCCAGTCCGCGAACTGGCGTAGTTCTCGAACCCGAGAATATCTGCTGGAGTTAAAGCTCAGTTTCAGTCCACGAACTGACGGAAGTTCTCGAACCCGAGAATTTATGCTGAAGTTTGTGAACTCCAAACGGTTAACTTGAGTCCGCGAACTCAAGTGGGTTATGTCTGAAAACGATAATTCGTGTGTAGTAGCAGGATTTCCCACACTACACCCCTATTAAGATCCTATAAAAATCTAAGTGAAACTAGTTGAAGATTAAAGAATTAAACGACACTTTTATTATTTAGATCTCAGAAATGTTTACAGAAAATATTCAAACTCAGAATTACAACTTTCTTTTCTGGAGTTTCTCTCTCCTCAAGGTTTTCTCAACTCTAAAAAATACATCATCCTTATCTGGACTTACTTGAACCCTTTATATAGGAAATTACATTGTGGGTGACAGCTAAGTTCTCCCCTTCTTTCGGATATATTCTGCGATCTCATCGTGGTATTTACAATATTAATCTTCGCCAACTTTTGTAATCCTCGTGAAATAACACTCTCATAGCATGTCTCTTCAATCGTCAGTTATTATGATGCTTCCTCGTGACGCTCGCCAAATGTTGCTGAAGAATCCTCACGACACTCTCGTGAATAATGTCATTTATACTTATAGGAATATTTGTCCTTCTCGTGAAAGTGTTGTTCTTATCAGGAGAATATCGTTGTGGTGATATTCTTGTACTACATCTTGCCTCTTCTCATGTCTTTTTTACGAAGAAGAAACGATCATGAGAATATTTAATTATCGCAAGAATATCTGAACTTTTTTCTCCGGCGATATTCCGCTAATTCATCTTTCTTTGTTAACACGTGTTGTAAATCTGTCCTTTTGTATTGACACGTCTCACATAATTTACTCCCTTCTTTGCCTATAAAAGGAAGAGTCGAATTTCATTTATAGTTTTCTTCTCTTAACTCTCTTTCTTCTTTACTTAGTTTCTTTGCTTTTTGTTCTGCAACTTCTTCTCCTTCTCATTCTTCTCACTCTTGTAATAATGGAGTCCTCGAGGTATATTTTTGATAATGGTATTTTCTTAGATCAAATTTTTTATTTATATTCTTCGATCTTCTCTTACTTAATTCTTTATATCCTTATATTATGTATTCTTCAAATGAGTTGCATCTATTTCCCAATCCTCGACTCAAAAACCTATTATTCATAAGAGGCCGATCGAAAAAAGGAAAGAAAATTCTCACGAACAATAAGGTAGTAAGAAACACATTCTATTTCTTAATAACAATATTGTTGCCTCTGTTTCTTATCTGGATTATTGTTTGTAGAATAACGAGGGTAATGCTAATCCTCCTAAAAGATCTCGCCAATTAAATAAGACCTTTGGAAGTAATTTCGTCATTCCTCCCTTAATATCTGCGAAAGCTTCACCTACACCTGTGCAATCTGATCTTCCTCCTTCTTCTGGCGAGAAGCTCGCTTTCACTACCACTGCCTCTACTGGTCCTTCACCAATTCAAATTGCAGAACCCATCATACCTGAAATTCCCTCTAGCCCTTTACTTCCTTCAAATGTTACTTTCTCGAAAAATCCTCCTTCTGATGATACAACCATTGCTAATGACTCAAATCATCAACTTGTCCCCACTTCCTCTATTTCACCTTCTACATCCCTTCCTTCATCAAATGAGACCAACGCAGGAATTGATGTTGCTTTTAAAATTTTATCTAACATTCTAAATAATGCTAGAGATTCTTCTACTGATTCTCTCCAAAGCGGAGTTTGCGAAACTTTGCTCAAATATTTTGGCTCGACAATTACATTTCACGAGCTTCTCTAGAGAATGAAAATGTTTGCTTTGAGAAAAAGTCTTCAAGATAAGACTTCTGAATGTGAAATTCTAAACCACAAGCTCAATAACTCTGTACTGGATCGCGAGAATCTCGCTAAAAAGATTGACGAGCTAAAAAGTAAGCTTCTTTTTGCCCCTGTCCTTTTATCTTTTTATTATATTTCCATATTCTTCGTACTTAATCCTCCCTTTAAATTCTTGGTTTATATATTAGTTTCCAACTGAAATCGTTTCATCGAAAAACTTAAATCTGAAACCATAGCTGATGAAGCTCGCATTGAAAGAGATTCTTGGATGGACCAAAGATAGTAGATTAGATAATCTTTATACATATTCAGTTGATCAAATAAGAAATCTCACGAATGAGAATAATCAATTATTGCAAAATCACAGTTTTCTAAACAACGAGGTTACTCGCCTCTCATATTCGTTATCCAAGACTAATTTGTCTATAGAATCTTTGTCAGACAAGAATAGAACTTTATCTCAAGAGAAACACAAATTATCAAGCTTGTTGGCGATCTCCTCAGAAAGTAAACAATCTTCAAGGGATATGTGATGACCAAAAGCAGCAGTCTCTCCGCTCTCTTAAAAATAAACTTGACGAAGTAATCTGAATCATCTCACAAAATAGACAAACTTATCAAGGGTAGACTAACTCTTAGTTTGAATGCCAGCAAGCTTCGAGATGAATATTCCCAATTAAAGGAATCTCATTCCTCATTGTCAAAAGAAAATTCATATTTACGCACCAAAGAAGAGAACATGAAATCTCGTATAAAAGGCATGGTTGGCGACAAATTTGATGATGCTATGAATCAATGGGAGAACTGCCTCTTTTCATTAATCCAAAACTTAACTTCGCAAAAAGAAGGTAGTCAATTATGACTGCCTCATTTGTTGATTTCCCTTGTCACAATTTATGTTATATTTCTATAACCTTTCCTTATTTTTTTGATCGCAGAATCTGAAAAAGGCCTTCATTCTATTGTCACCAATCTTACTAAGGAGCTGGACAGTGTTCGCAAAGAAAACAAGACTCTTCTTCTCAACCTTTTAGAAACTCGTGATAAAGCATAAAGAAGACTTGATTATCTTGAGTATTTCAAGAATATAGAGATCAGAAATCGTGACAAGGGTTTCCTTCGCCAAGTTCATCTTAGTGCTGAAGTTCTTGTGAACGAAATTTTGATCTCCAACTCTCTTTCTCCTGTATCCGTTCCACCTCTGAAAGTTGACGATGATGAAGTCCCTCTTCCTATGGACAAAGATTTAGAATATCCGTCTTCTGAAGGAGATGTTGAAGAAGACGCTGAAGAAGAAGATGATCAAGGAAAAGAAGAAAACCCTCTAAAAGAAGGAGAAGATCGTAACAAAAAGAACTCTGGCGATGATGTTCGCGATTAAGGAAATATTGGTGATGATAACAATCCTGACAATTCCAAATCTGGCGAGACTACCGCTTGAAGCTTGAGTGATATTTTTAATTTCTTTTTTCTTCTTCTTTCTCGCAAATGATATAACCCTTTTTGAACTATAATATTCTCAAGAAACTTAATGAAATCCTACATATTTATTCCCTTGCTTGCCTCCTCATTAAATTTCTTGAGACTTGTTGAATTCAACTTGTTTCTTGTGATAAAGAAATCTTCCCTACATGCTTAACAAAGAAGAATTAATTTTTGAGATTATTCTATTGGTCTTATTTTGCCTTCCTAATTAAAGGTCTTATTTTTCCAATTTTTTCTTTTTTGCGACAAAATCGCAGGACGTCTTTACACTTTCATGTATTGACCCATTGATCTTTCCTTATCTATATTTCTTTATTATATTGCGACAATATGACGAGTCTAAGTTTTCTCGCAAAAACAAGGCCTCGTGACATTGCCGTCTTGCGATGAAATCGCAGGACGTCTTCACATTTGCATGTAAAAACCCCTTGATCTCATCTTAACTTTTTTCTCTTTTGGATTTTTGCCTCTGTATAATTTACGCGACAATATGACAGGCCTAAATGATCTTGCGATCTTAGAGCCCCATGACATTGCCGTCTTAAGACACTTATCAGCTCCCTAATAGAGGGTGCCGCCCTTATCTTCCCCATGGTTGCCCTTTCAAGGAGGGAACATCGGCCATACAAGACTAGCTCCTCCCATCCATATTTACCAACAACCAGTTGTTTTCGCAGTCTCTTGTCCTTTATGCCTATATGGCTTATATTTACAAGACTGCACCCTAGGTGGGGTTTTCTTCAGGCCAAGTGCATTGTAGCCAAGACTTACCAAAGATGGCCAGGGTAGGTTCGTCCGTCCTGGGCACCCTTGGCTAAACCGTGTACCTCGGCGCCTTGGTCATACTCTGCACTTCTTGGAAGAGACTCTCAGTCGTCCAACCAGGGTATAACCTTATAAAGTTGGAAATCCAAGATCTCTCTCCCGGATAGGTTTTCTTTAACCCCTACATCTGTATGACTCAGCTTCCAGTAGCGGTATAACCTTATCCCTGAATCATATAAAGAGATACCCCCTTTATAACGTGCTTGTAGGTCTTACATTTTCCTCTTACGAAATTGTACTCGCGAACTAAGTTGCACGCCATAAAGGTTTGTCCCATTCTCTTAATCTCTGCGAAATTTCATTCGCGTTTCTCGCGATATTGCTCGCGTAATCTTTAAAGTAAAGTAGTTACTGATAATAACCTTTAATTATGCCAATATTTCTGACCTTACAGTATTTGTCACTGATAATACCTTTTCAAAAATAGTCTATTCCATGGTCTCTCAAGTCGTTGGCCAACATCTCTTCCTTCAGGATCCATTAACTTGTATGCCCCATTTCCAATTATTTATTTAATTAAGTAAGGTCCGTCCCATTTTTTCACCAATTTTCCACCATTCTCTCGCTGATATCTCGGTGTTTCTCACAGAACTAAATCACCAATTTGGAATTCCCGTTTTTTTGACACGTTTGTTGTATTCGCGAGCTAACCTTCGCTGGTAGTTTTCCATATGCTATAGAGTTTTCTTCCTTTTTTCTTCCAATTCATCTAGTTCATGTATAATCATACCAGCACTTAAATTCCTTTCCCACGCTTCTCTTTTTGTTGTAGGAATAGCAACTTTTGTTGGTAATACAGCTTCAACCCCATATGTTAAACAAAAGGGTGACATTCCAGTAGCCTCTCTTCTAGTGGTGTTGTAGGCCCATATTACATTATGTACTTGCTCACACCATGATTTGTGATATCCTTCTAATTTCTTTTTCAGAATATCTGTGATCGTTTTATTAGTTGCCTCAGCTTGACCATTTGCTTGTGGGTATAAAGGAGTAGATTTTCCACACTTTATCTTAAATGCATTAAGTAGTAATTCTATGTTTTGTCCTTCAAACTACTTTCCATTATCAGACATAAACTGTGCTGGTATTCCAAATCTGCAGATGATATTCTCGAATATGAATGTGAAAATATCTTTATCACGAATATGTTGTACTGCTTTTACTTCTCCCCATTTTGTGAAATAATCTGTAGCCACAATGAGGTATCTCCTTTGTCCAGAGCCATGCACAAATGGTCCCACAATATCTAATCCCCATTTTCCGAAGGGCCATACACTTGTTGAGGATGATAATGGTGCTCCTGGTGCATGTATCTTTTTTCCAAATCGCTGACATTCTTCACAACGCCTTGAATGTTGTTTCGCATCTTCATGCATGTAAGGCCAGTAATACCCTTGCATCTTCATTCTATATGCCAAAGATCTGCCTCCGCTATGATTACCAGCATCTCCATTGTGCAAAGATTTTTAACACCTTTTCTCCTTCCTCCCTTGTCAAACATCTTAGCGATGGTCAATTAAAAGATCTGCGATATAACACTCCGTCTCTTAACTCATAATTAGTTGCCCCGCTTCTTAGCTTGTGTGCCTCCAATCTATTTCTTGAGTTTCTCCTTTTCGCCAAATAAGCAAGAAGTTCCGCTCAAATCTTTGTTTCTCTCTTTTGCTTCTATTTCGCCATTTTTTACAATCATCACATCTTTATCTCCTTCTTCGTCAATTTCGACTAATTCTCATCCACATCTTCGTCTTCTTTATTTACCAAGGTAATAAGAGTGATTGAATTTTTATGCATCTCGAAGTGGGTTTGTCATCATGCTAGATATGAAAGCAAAAGCGTCCATAGTTTGCCGTTATCTTTCCTTGATATGTGCCTCCATTTTATCTTTGGAATTCTCGCAGATAATTCTTCCACGAGTATCTTGTATTTCTTTAATATATTCTCCAGTTATTTGACGAATAACCAATTGAGAATCGCTTGTAATTATAGCATTTTCCAACTTCATTTCTATTGCAAATTTCAAAGCGTGGATAACAGCCTCATACTCTGTCTCATTATTAGTGGATGTAAATTCTAACCTGAATGAGAAAGCTGTTTTTTCTCCTTCTGGTGAAATAAAAATAAATCCAATCCCATTTCCTTCTCCATTAGATGATCCATCTACTAATATCTCCCATCTATTGGGTTCTGTCAATAATTCTTTTGGATCTCCATGTTCTTCTTCTGCCTCCATCATTTCTTCCACATCTTCGTCATTTTCCAAAGGAAATTCAGCTAAGAAATTTGCGATGACTTGGGATTTTGGCGAGGATATAATTTCATATTTGATATCGAAATGTCCCACTTGTGCATTCCATCTTTCTACTCTTCCTGATCTTTTTGAATTCTTCATTACTGATTCAATTGGCACTTTTGTTAACACCTTGACCTTATGTGCTTGAAAGTAAATGCGAAGCTTGAAAGTTGCATGTACCAATGCTAGGATTAAATTCTCAATCTTTGAATAATTTTTCTCTTTGAATTGAATGTTTTACTAATATAGTAAATTGTCTCTCTATCCCAAGATCTACTCATGCAAAGAATACCGCACTTAGCGCATATGCCGTTGTCGCGAGATAAATTAATAACTCTTCTCCTGGTTCAGCTTTCAAAATGGTTATATCCATTAAATGCTCTTTTATTCCCTGAAAGGCCTTCTCACATTCATCTGTCCATCCTGAATTTTGTTCCCCTTTTGAGTATATCGAAAAAATGCTTGCATTTATCAGAGGATCGCGAAATGAATCTTCCTAACGAGGCTAACAACCCATTCAATTTTTGCACATCTTTTACTGTTGCTAGTGTGGGCATATCGCGAATCGCTTGCACTTTTTCTGGATCAACTTGCATTCCTTCCTTTGATACAATATACCCCAGAAGCTTTCCTGAAGTCACTCCAAAAGTACACTTGTCAGGATTTACTTTGATATTAAATTGCCGCATTTGTTCAAAAATCTCCTTCAAGTCTTGTACATGATCTTCATCTTCCTTGCTCTTGATCGACATATCATCTACATATACCTCCAGTGTTTTGTGGATCCACTTTGCAAATACTTTCTCCACCATTCTTTGGTATGTTGCACCAGCATTTCGTAATCCAAAGGGCATTTTTGTATAACAATATAATCCTCTTGGAGCAAAAAATGCAAAGATGTTCTTGATCTTCTTCAATGAGAGGATTTGGTTGTATCCTTTATACCCATATAACGAAGATATTCTTGCATTTCCCATTGTGACTCAACCATTTGAGGAATATCCTGGTAGTGGAAAACTATCTTTAGGACAAGCTTTATTTAAATCAGTAAAATCTATGCAAATTCTTATTCCTTTATTCTTCTTTGGGACCACCACCATATTTTCAATCCACTCTGGATACTTTGCTTGCCTTATTATTCCTGCATCAAGCATCTTCTGTAATTCTTCTTCTATCTGAGAATGGTATGTTGTTGCGATTTTTCTTATTCTCTGCTTGAACGGCTTTACATTTTTGTTGATTTCTAATCTATGACATGCTACCGATGGATCTATCCCTGGCATTTCATCCATGCTCCACGCGAAAATGTCTTTGTATTCTCGCAAAAGATTTATAGTTCTTTCTTCCTCATCTATCTCCATTCTAGTCCCAATTTTCAATATTTTAGGTTCTTCTTCACTCCCAACATTTATTTCTTTTGTTGGTTCAAATTCTGCAGTGTAACTCGGCTTATGGTGTTGGTGTTTTTATGATTCTCGACGTTCATCTCCTTCTCGCGAAAATTCATTGGGTATCCCTTTTCCCTCTTTTGCTCTTATCATGTAAATTTTAAATTCTTTTTCTTTTCTTGTTTCTCTCATCAATTTTCTCATGAGCTTTTCGCTTTAGGACGTTCTTCACAATTTTTTACTTCAATTTGATAGCATGTCTTCGCAAGATCTGTATCTCCTTTAATTTCTCCAATTCTGCTAGGCATAGGGAATTTGATGCGTTGATGTAAGGTTGACGCTACAGCTTTAATTGCGTGTATCCATGGTCTTCCCAATATCATGTTGTATGGGGATTCCATATCCACCACGCATAATGTTACTTGTGTTTCAATTTCTCTAAGTGGTAATCGTACTATTATTTCTCCTCTTGGTTTTGTTATAGATTTTCCGAAACCATGAATATGATATGAGGAAATAGACATTTCTTCATCTTTATACCCCATTTTCTTAAAAGCATGATAGAACATTATATCCACAGAACTTCCTGTGTCAACTAGAGTTCTATTTATAGCCCATTTTTTCTACATATTTTATTGACTTTTCCTTCTTTATTGGTATCATGGGTACCGTAATCACCAAAGGAGATGTATGATCTAGATTTTCTTCTAAAACTTCTGTTGTTGTAAATGTAATTTCCTGCTTTTCCCAATTCTTTAATAATGGCGTTTTCTCTACCATCATAATTTTTATTCCTTCAAAATCACGTTTATGTATCCTCCCCTTAATATTTTCATGAAATTTATCGATCTTTTCTCTTGACACTAATTCATACTTCAATTTCCTACAATTTTCTTTAATTCTAATCATTTTTCTTCTGAATGTTTCACCAATCTTCTTCAAAGTTTCCTTGATCTTGAATAATTCCTGTCTTCTTTTATACCTTTTCTTCGATTTTGCTAATTCAACGGTCCCCTTAGTCGGCGCCAAAATGTAGTAGCAGGATTTCCCACACTACACCCCTATTAAGATCCTATAAAAATCTAAGTGAAACTAGTTGAAGATTAAAGAATTAAACGACACTTTTATTATTTAGATCTCAGAAATGTTTATAGAAAATATTCAAACTCAGAATTACAACTTTCTTTTCTGGAGTTTCTCTCTCCTCAAGGTTTTCTCAACTCTAAAAAATACATCATCCTCATCTGGACTTACTTGAACCCTTTATATAGGAAATTACATTGTGGGTGACAGCTAAGTTCTCCCCTTCTTTCGGATATATTCTGCGATCTCATCGTGGTATTTACAATATTAATCTTCGCCAACTTTTGTAATCCTCGTGAAATAACACTCTCATAGCATGTCTCTTCAATCGTCAGTTATTATGATGCTTCCTCGTGACGCTCGCCAAATGTTGCTGAAGAATCCTCACGACACTCTCGTGAATAATGTCATTTATACTTATAGGAATATTTGTCCTTCTCGTGAAAGCGTTGTTCTTATCAGGAGAATATCGTTGTGGTGATATTCTGGTACTACATCGTGAACTTATCTTAATTAACTAAGGAATGCTTTTGCAAACCTTGGCTTTATAGTTCATGAATTAATTCGAGTGAATCACATCGTTTTTGATTCAATTGTGTCTTGTGTAGAGCATGAGATCTCATAGCAATTGAACAACTCTCTAACTAGTTCATTTGAGTCATTTGGACTAGTTATGGTGAAGAAGAATATGGTTGATATGAAAGTTATCATTTGGCTAACCATTTGGTTGTCTAATATTGAACCAACCATTATACACGTTTGGGTACGGTTACACAAACCCAAAATCGTCAAGTACATGTGTGTATGGTAAGCTAAGTTTTCGATCTAACGGTTGAGAGATATTAGCTTGTATATTTAATCAGGTTTTCATCTAACGCTGAATATTGAATGCTTTGTTACTAAGCTAACATTGATTGCAAACCCAGATTTGAAAGACTATATAAGGGAGAACTCTAGCAACTGGGAAACCTAATCCCCACACATTCTATGTGATACTAGTTTGCTAATCTAGAGTCGATTCTCCATTAACCTTTGGTTTTCTTCTTCTAAAACCAAGTTAACGACTTAAAGACTTTATTGGGATTGTGAAGCCAGACCGATACTACTTTTCTTATAGTTGTGTGGCCTGATCTTGCTGTTTCTATCGTACGAGTACAATTCTAATAATTGGCTTGAGATTTCTATCTTCGATAGGCAAGATATACAAGTAGTCACAAACATCTTCGTCTTATTATTTGTGACTCCATAATATCTTTTTTTGCTGCGTCGATTAAGACTATTGTGAGGTGATTGATAAAACTGAGTTGTTCTTCGGGAATATAAGTCTGGTTTTATTGATTGGTTCCTGTTCACCTTGATTTATCAAAATACGGAACAAAACTAGTATGTTTATTCGTGGGAGACGAATTTATCTATTACCCGTAGACTTTTCTGTGTGAGACAGATTTGTTTATTAAAGTCTTCGAATTTGGGTCGTAGAAACTCTTGGTTGTGGGTGAGATCAGCTAAGGGAATCAAGTGCGCAGTATCCTGCTGGGATCAGAAGCGTAGGAGCATAACTGTACCTTAGATCAGTGTGAGATTGGTTGGGGTTCAACTACAGTCCAGACCGAAGTTAATTTGGAGTAGGCTAGAGTCTGTAGCGGCTTAATATAGTGTATGTTTAATCTGGACTAGGTCTCGGGGTTTTTCTGCATTTGCGGTTTCCTCGTTAAAAAAATTCTGGTATCTGTGTTATTTTTTTTTTGCGCATTATATTTTTATATAATTGAAATAATATAGGTTGTGCGTTGTTCAATCAATTAGAATATCCGACCGTATTGGTTGTTGATTTAAATTGATTGACACTTAGATATTGGTCTTTGGTACCATCCAAATTATCTCTCTTTGATTAAGACTCGCGAATCATATTTGCTTGAGTAAATCAAATCGAGATATTGAGATAATAACTCCTTGAGATATTTTCTATTGATTGAGTATAACTGTCTAGTTGATTCTCTAGAAAACAACTCGGAGTTGTCCATACAGATTGTTAATCGAAATATTGGGTGAGGTTGTTAGATCCCCGCTTTTTCATGCCAAACTACTCAACTAATCAATCTATATTATCACAAAGAAAAACCGATTATAGTTGGATCCCCAGCCGATCAAGTTTTGTGCACACCAAAGATTATGAACCAAAATCAGAAATCTTCTTCGTCTTCAAATCTTCTTAGATCTTCAATAAACACAAGCACACAATAAACTTGAATCTCTTGTGATCAATCACACACAAAACGGAGTCTGTTAACAATGGATTATCACAATATGTCTTTAGATCTACAAACAGTTTTAAAGATCCCCGTCGAAACTTCGATCTAGTTTGAGTGAATCTTATATCAGAAGAGAAGATTCTCAAGCATAAAAAAACTAGGTGCAATCAAATTTCAACAACCATTAGTCAATCAAATCAATTGAAAACTAATAATAAATTGAAATTATCTAGTTTCCCACCAACGGTACTCGTAGAGCTTCCCAATCCCAAAGATGTCTTTAAAACGAGTGGTCGTAAGAGATTTCGCCTAATTAGGGCACTTTCTTCTCCGAATAGACGGCTCCACCGGTAACAACACAACTAGGTAATTTTGCTGGCTCTGAGGATTAGTTTTCTTGAAATGCAAACTTCAATTTTTATAGATCAAGGAAGTTTGGACACCAAGGAATTTCCAAAACTGAATATTCTCAAAGATATGCAATAAGGGTAAAAACGGTTTTCATAATTTCTGGAAATGCACTGTCCAAATATTGACCAAAATCTTAGTAGAAAATCTCCAACTAGTACATGCACATTACTAATTTTTATTTTCTAAAGATATGCATTTTAATTGCTGGAAATTAAAAGCATATAAAACTAAAAACCTTAACTAAAAGATTTTGCACATGTTCAACGTATGTCGACATCTTTACTTTTTTAAATCCTTTTTCATATATACAATCTTTGAACCGATTTGCCACACTTCCAAACAAGTTTAGAATTGGTTCATATGACTTCCAAGAACTATGTGATTGATTATCCTATCAAATCACCAATCATGGGTTTAAACGGTTCTACCAAAACAAGTTTCGATTCTACCTCCATGTGGGTACTAAGATTAGTCACACTAGATTTCCAAAAATTGGTTGACTAGGTACTAGGATCGGTTACCACATATATATGGTATCTAACTTGTATTCGGATGCACAAGTCATAGGATCGATTACCAATCACTAAGATTTTGTTACACCTCTTACAAGGATCGATTCCCCTACTTGTGATCTATTGCACCTCTTACTAGGATCGGTTCCACAATGTCTAGAGTTCGCCATACCAATTATAGTAAATCGATCATACCATCTCAGGTGATTACTTAAGATCGGTTTCACTAATAAAAGTCATATCAATACAAAATCCATGCCTTGTGAATAGTTTTACCAAGATACATAAACAAGTTATGAGCGGTTACACTAAACATACATATTGGTAATCCAAAGATTTGCAATGAATAACAATACCAGTATGCCTAACGATATCCCTTTCGATTCATAACACAAGTTTATGAATTGTACTTCCTTTAAACGAATGTAAAAACATTGTTTCCTAGGACGAAATCTTCACCCATACCCATACATTATCACAATAGCATTTATACGATTATGTCGATGTCTTATATATGAAGTTCAAAAGATGGAAGTTATACTTCGTATTGTAATTCCTTAATACTATGTATAACTATAGTATAATCATTTACAGCTTCGCAGTTATGTTTTCAATATGCATGACTTGAAAGATACGTTAGGAATGAAACAGTTCAAGTCAAATATTACTAACCTCAAGTGGAAGGATGATGTCGTCGTTGTAGTTCTTTACTTCTGCACATTCTTTAAGTCTTCACATAATACTTGTAAGTCTCATATCCTAGTAACTTATTAGCTAACGTATACGAAGTTGACTCTAGTAAATAATCAAGCGACTCTTTAAATGAGTTTTGATTCACTAAAATATGACAACCAGACTTGACATACCAACGCTTGGTGGGTTCAACCGAGCTATGCTCTAACAATCTCCCCCTTTGTCAATTTTAGTGACAAAACTCTTACATCAAATAGATAAATAAATTACAAGAATTCATTACACATAAGCTTGATTCCAAGTTTCAACAAGACAATAACATGTATACATTCAATCCATAAAATGCCGCTGTTGACATTATAATAACAAAGCTAATACACCCCCTAAAGGTAAGATATGTAGATTTTCAATCCGCGCGTCTTTGTTATTCCCTTTCTAGTTAAGATAACCACAAGTATCAATATGATATTCTACTCCCCCTTAGTCTATGCTTTACTCTTTCGTTAGATATAACGTTTAAGCACACTTGTCCTTTCCTTAGTGATACCAAATCAGTTGTTTACTCCATATATTTCTCCCCATTTTTGTCACAAAATGACAAAGGTATGAGCAAATAAAAGACAAACCGAAAGGATTTTACAAATCTCAAATGACTTGAAAAACCTATAAGAGTTAAGCACGAGGGATCCACACACCATTTTTGATAACCAATATCAAAACCGAAACCACAAAGTAATTTTGTTTTGATATGTTACCAAGGAAACAATTGCCCGAAGCAATTTTCCCTAATAGTTTAGAAAACCAAAAATAGACTAAGCACCTAAGTTCCTTTTCTAAACCGATTGTACAAATACAACCGCTTGTTCGATAAAACCAAAATAAAGATCAGAATTAACTATATATTTCTCATCAGGTTCTAATTATTCAAATAATAACTTACACCTTTCAATTTTAAACAAGACAAGTACTAGGTTAGTTAACTAGCATTTCTTGTTAAGGCATTCTATTAGACTTGAATAACCAAAACCCCCACTTTGATAAGTATAACTAAGATCAGAATTAGCTTAGTTTCTCTTATCCGGAATCCAATTGGACTAAACAATTGATCATGAAAACCCTTTGGTTAAGCCATAAAAAATTCTTACAAACCAAATAAATCAACTTGCATAATTATTTACCTCAACCAGAAGCAATTGAAACAAACATAGACAATATAGTATCGCAATTGCACCGAAATTTCGTAAGCCTAAACAATTGATACCAAAAAATAAAGCAAGATAACAATAGTTTTTCTTAACCGCAAACAATTGAATCACACACACATCCATACACAAATAATGGAATAAACATCAATTGATTTTAGATTTATTTATGGCTTTTGAGAAAGCCATGTCTAGCTAATTCATGTCAGGGTAAAAGGATGAAGTTGTAGTTGATATATTTGTGTTTTTAAAACAAGGGTTTTATATAATATGAGCTTAATGATT
This sequence comes from Papaver bracteatum, assembly GCA_023529315.1. Taxonomy (NCBI): domain Eukaryota; kingdom Viridiplantae; phylum Streptophyta; class Magnoliopsida; order Ranunculales; family Papaveraceae; genus Papaver; species Papaver bracteatum. The sequence continues at coordinate 1,833,858 of JAJJWX010002427.1, read as the reverse complement.
ATGGTTTTGTCTCTCTATCAATGTTTTACCTTCTAGATATATTTTTCATGTTTTACGCCATGTATAATCCATAGTTAGATTAGTAGAAGAACTCATTGAACCTTAGCAATAATTGATTTATGAATTTTATTTGACTAGTTATGCCATGTATATCTAGTGCTTAAGAATTCTACTTTAAGGTGAAAACAAATAATCTTTTTGATAAATCTTGTCAACAATCGTTAAATGAAATATCTTTTGTGTCAATGCCCTTTGTGATTGAATACAGTAATTTACCTGCAACGGATTCCCAGAACCTTAACACCTTCACATCCTTGGTTACATTTTTATTATTTTGCTTTCATTATTCCATAAACATTCTAAAATATTGAATTTGAGTTGTTACTTTTGATATTAGTTAGTAGTAGTATTTCAAACTCCTCGTGGGAACGGCCTGTACTTGCCATTGTTCTACTAGTTAGACATTGTGCACTTGCAGTATTATTATTGTAGGTTTTCGAGCCTACCACACACCAAATGAGATCGATTATAAAGGTTACGAAAACCGAAATCAAATATCCCATAAACATATATAGCAATAATATAAAGCATTCAACCACAGGCTATGTAATCGAAAACTATCACAAGAAAAATTATAAACTAATAATTTTATTCATAATAGACCTTATATAATTATTAAAAGAAATCAAAAATTGATGTCTATTTTCTTGATTAAGAATTACAACATGTATCTTAATCTCTAGTGGTGCTCTTATTTTTTACTGAAGATTCATCAGTACTCAAATTTTTAAAGCATGTCTCAAGAGACTTGTCTGCAACCACTTCTTGTTTTTCAAGTTCTTCAACTAGAACCTTGAGTTCAGCATGAACACCTCTTGTTTGATAAAATCTTTCTTTGAGCCAATCTTGATGTTGAACTGTCATAATGAGATTAGTTCCCAGTTCTTCAAAACCTTGGATATAGTGAATCATACTATCAGAACGAATCCACTTGGTTTCAGTTGGATCTTATTGTAAGATAATAGACATGACTCATCTTGTGATCCAACAGAGCTATCAGAATCATAATCAGACATGATTTTTCATATTTTTTTCTTCTTCCTTTATGTATTGATTCCTTGACAATCCTTAACCTTTTGAGCTTCCTCCTTAATAGCTTTGAGACACTGCGAGTTACTGTAGGCATGCTTGGTTATTTAAATAGGGATTGATCAGGGTTTCAAAGTACAAGCAAGAGATAGTTTCTCTTTAAGAAGAGACAACTTTTGGACCGAAAATATCAAGAAAATCTGAAAATATAAAAAGAATATATTCTATTTCCTTTGTCCGAACTTCTCATGCTGGGAGGTTAATTAAAATTCGAAAATTCTAAATAAAACCTATTTTTTGAAGATCATGTTAAACATGAACAATTTTTAGACATACATGGATTCGTAGTCATCCATAAAATGTCACAGATTTTTCTGATAAACAAACACAAGAAAATTGTGCTCTCATTTTATTATGCTTTTCTCATCCGTAATTAAGAGTACGAAGGAGGATGAGAGTGCAAAATTTTTATACAACTAAGTTGTATCGGAGTAAGCTCTTTCTAGCTTATAGTGAGTATCTGAAACATAGTTCATGTTTCTCTTTGGGAATTTCTGCCTAAAATATTTTCTCCCAAGATAATGATCTTTTTTAACTCTAGAGATATGATCATGTGGAGAAGATGTACTGATGTGAGAATTTTCAGGGATTGATAAATCTCTATTAATTATATCAATGAGATTTTCATTAGATTTTCTCATTCTAAGGATTTCCTTATGATACATATCAGCATGAATACCTGAAACAATTATCGGAAATTCCTGATTGTTTCTTTTGGCAGAAATTTTATCTTTCCCTTTCTTCTGGGGTCGTTTTTTTATCAAAACAAGAATCGTTTCGATATGGGTGAGGAGGAACCTTTTTCCAGACCCGATTATCAACTCTTTCCTCTAATTTTTTTGAGTTAATTTTATCGAGTAGTGGTATATTTTATCTTTCTACTGAAGAATGGTCTTTCAGTTTTTTAAGACAAGAAACTTCCTTCAAGATTTTTACCACCGTATTTTGAAGAAGTATAAGTTTCCTGTCAAGTGACTGAAATTTGTATTCCTTAAGATCATGTTCATGGAATCGGTTCAAAGTTTCATTTGGACAAGATTTCGTTTGATCATCAGTAGATGTAGAAGCTAGTTTCTCATCCTATTCTGACTTGATGTAGTTAGGCAAACTACCATCATCTTGATCTGTTTCAGGTGTGCCTAAACCAGTTTTATCACAGTGTGTAAAAGTCGAGCAAGGACTTTTAGTTTCCTCATTATCAGAAGAAATTACAATAGCATCATTAGTCAGAGTCATAAGATGGGTCTCTTGATCAAGTGTAAGAGATTTACCAATGGATTCTAGTTTGACAGTGAGATCCATATTCTCTTTGGCTAAACTATCTAGTTGAATGTCTTTATCTCTGATCTCACGTTTAAGAAGATTTAACTCTGTCTTTAATATTAGTATTCTTGTAGACAGAAATTTAATGGGATTTAGAAGTTTTATCAACTCTTTATCAGCATCTTCTTTTCCATCAGAGATAGACTCAAATGTACTCTTGATTTTCGTAACTCCTGGATCATGAGTTAATGAAGAGGTAACATCTTCACCTTTTGAGTACTCATACTCTTGCATAACTTTAAATGAATCATTCATCGATTCAATTTTTATAGGTTGGATCTCACCAAACACATATTGTTAGATATTTTCGTGTTTGCCTGCTCTTATACCAATTGAAAAGATGAGGGTACCCAAATATACCTCAATCTAAAACTTTTCCACCTATAAGTCCTTTTTCCGAAAGTGATTGTCTATGGACTGAGTCAAGACAATATAACTAATCGGTTCACACTACGTGTGATCGTCTATGGATACGAGATTGAGATAATACAACAACAAGATAACTTGTGTGATTGACTATGGATACAAGATCGAGACAACACAACAATGAAGTATTCTTACTTGATAATATTTTCGGACTTAACCAAACACAATAGGATTGTTATCAACTAAATAGGAATTAACGTTTGTGTATTTTACTTATAATTGCGGAAATAGAAAAGTAAAAGACACAGAGAACGAGGAAACCGCAAATGCAGAAAAACCCCGGGACCGCAATTATAATTATAAAAAACAATTATAATTGTGGAAATAGAAAAGTAAAAGACACAGAGAACGAGGAAACCGCAAATGCAGAAAAACCTCGGGACCTTGTCCAGAATTGAATACTCTCAAAATTAAGTCGTTATAAAAAATCTAAATCAACTTCGTATAGTTGAGACCAAGCAACTAAACCTATAGTTCACCTAGTTCCCTCAGTATCCCTGCACCTCCAACTTTTAATAAGTCACGCACTTGGAACAATTCCTTTGGTTCGTATTCCAAATAGTAAAGGAACAACAAATCTGTTCGGTAACAACTCTTTTCAAACAACGTGATATGAGTTTAACAAAAGGCTCTCCTGTTTATCCCAATAAACTCCTTTGTCGGGTTCTTAGATCAATCTATTCAACAACTACCAAAATAATTGTTTAGACTATGCAATCAATACTATGAATCACAATGAAATGTATTGATGCCGATCTACATAACTAATCAATCAAGGTTATCACAAATATAAACCGATTATAGTTGGATCCCAAGCCTATCAAGTTTTGTGCACACCAAAGATTATGAACTCAAATAAGAAATATTTTTTGTCTTCAAATCTTCTTATATCTTCAATAAACACCTGTACACAAATAACTTGAATTTCTTGTGATCAATCACACATAGAACGGAGTCTGTTAACGATGGATTATCACAAGACGTCTTTAGATCTACAAACAGTTCTAAATATCCACGTCGATACTTCGATCTAATTTGAGTGAATCTTATATCAGAAGAGAAGATTCTTAAGCATAAACAAACTAGGTGCAATCAAAGTTCAACAACCATTAGTCAATCAAATCAATCGAAAACTAATAATAAACTGCAATTATCTATTTTCCCACCAACGGTAATCGTAGAGCTTCCCAATCCCAAATAAGTATTTAAAACGAGCGGTCGTAAGAGATTTCGCCTAATTAGGGTACTTTCCTCTCCGAATAGACGGCTCCACCAGTAACAACACAACTAGGTAATTTTGATGGCTCTGAGGATTAGTTTGCTTGAAATGCAAACTTCAGTATTTATAGACCAAGGAAGTTTGGACATCAAGGAATTTCCAAAACCGAATATTCTCAAAGATATGCAATAAGGGAAAAATGGTTTTCATAATTCCTGGAATCGCACTATCCAAATATTGACCGAAATCTCAGTAGAAAATCTCCAACTAGTAAATTCACATTACTAATTTTATTTTCTAAAGATATGCATTTTAATTGCTGGAAATTAAAAGCATATAAATCTAAAAACCTTAATTAAAAGATTCTCAAGTTATTTCGATCCGAGATTCTCCTTAGCTATTAAGGAATATCTTTGAATAATAAAAGATAATAGTTACATATGTTCAAAGTATGTCGACATCTTTACTTTGTAAATCCTTTTTCATATTTACAATCTTGGAACCGATTTTCCACACTTCCAAACAAGTTTAGAATTGGTTCATCTGACTTCCAAGAACTATGTGATTGATTATCCTATCAAATCACCAATCATGGGTTTAAACGGTTCTACCAAAACAAGTTTCGGTTCTACCTCTATGTGGGTACTAAGATTAGTCACACTAGATTTCCAAAAATTGGTTGACTAGGTACTAGGATTGGTTACCACATATATATGGTATCTAACTTGTATTCGGCTGCACAAGTCATAAGATCGGTTACCAACCACTAAGATTTTGTTGCACCTCTTACAAGGATCGATTCCCCTTTTTGTGATCGGTTGCACTTCTTATTAGGATTGGTTCCCCAATTTCTAGAGTTGTTCATACCAATTACAGTAAATCGATCATACCATCTCAGGTGATTACTTAAGATCGGTTTCACTAATAGAAGTCATACCAACACAAAAGTCAGGCCTTGTGAATAAATTTTCCAAGATACATAAACAAGTTATAAGCGGTTATACTAAACACACATATGGTAATCCAAATATTTGCAATGAATAACAATACCAATAAGCCTAGCGATTTCCTTTTCGATTCATAACACAAGTTTATGAATTGTATTTCCTTTAAACGGATGTAAAAACATTATTTCCTAGGACGAAATATTCACCCATACCCATACATAATCACAATAGCATTCATACGATTATGTTGATGTCTTATATACGAATTTTAAAAGATAGACATTATGTCTAACTAGAGTATAATCATTCACAATTTTACAATTATGTTTTTAATATGCACGACTTGAAAGATACGTTAGGAATGAAACAGTTCAAGTCAAATATTACTAACCTCAAGTGGAAGGATGATGTCGTCATTGTAGTTCTTTACTTCTTCACATTCTTCAAGTCTTCACATAATACTTGTAAGTCTCATATCCTAGTAACTTTATAGCTAACATATACGAAGTTGACTCTAGTAAATAATCAAGCGACTCTTTAAATGAGTTTTGATTCACTAAAATATGACAACCAAACTTGACATACCAATAATTGGTGGGTTCAACCGAGCTATGCTCTAACATCTTTTGTTATTCAAATACGTTGACAACATCATTTATTTTTGAATATGCGCAGGTTATTGAGCTGTTGAAATTTGAAATCAAGCGTATGAAGAATTAGTTAAGAGAATATTATGTAATGTAATATATGTATCTTATAATTCATGTATTCTCCATATGTAATAGAGTTTTGTCACTAAAATCGACAAAGGGGAGATTGTTAGAGAATTGATTGGTTAAACCCACCAATTGTTGGTATGTCAAGGTTGGTTGTCATATTTTAGTATAAAAACTCATAAGTCGCTTGATTAGATTACTAGAGTCAACTTCGTTACGTTAAACTAGAAAATCTAGAAATGTTGAGACATACAAGTATTACTCTGAATACCTGAAGATTCCGAGGACGTATCGACATCGACGATAACATCATACTTCCACTTGAGGTTAGTAATACATGACTTGACTTGTTTCCATTTTTATATCGTGAGATTTAAAATCGTTTCTGATTGAAAACATAACATGCGAATTTATATATGTATAAAACTCTAGTATATTAGACTTGATCATCATATTGTGATCAAAGTGTTAAGGAACAATATATATCAATAGTGATAAGTGTTTTATATTCGTATTTTGAATTACAAAGTATAATTCTTATCTTTTAGACATCATAATTGCGACATAAATATAATCTTTGTAACTTGTTGCAATATTATGTAGTGAACATAGTTTTAGTTTCATACCTAGCTAGAAAACTATGTTTAGTTACATGAGTTTAAGGAAGTAGACGTATGAAATTGTTTCATAGTCGAAAGGAAATCAAAAGGATTGAAGGTCAAGTTTACATTGAATATCTCAAGGTTAGACCGATCCTAACCCATATAGGGAATTAAGGTAAAACCGATCCTAGCTTATGTTGAGAGTCAAGGTATAAATGATCCTTACCTATATTGGGAGTCCAGGCAAAAATCATCCCTATTTATGTTACCTATATTGAGAGTCAAGGTAGAACTGATCCTAATTTGTTTTAGGAGTCATGGTAGAACCGGTTCCAATAGGCAAAATTGATTTCTCTAAGCCACGTACACTTTAGCGTTTGTGTAATTTGGAAATTGGGTTTGCAAAATAGGAAAGTTCAATATGTCGACATAATGAGTAATTTTAACATGTGCTGAAATCTTATTTCGTAATTGTTCAAAGATATTCCTTGATACTCAAGATGAGATCCCAAACCGAAATAGCAGAGAATCTTTTTGAGATTTTCGAAATTAATATGGTTTGTTTCACCATCAATCAATACATATCTATGGAAAAGGTATATTAGTTAAGTGCTAGATAATATTGAGTTGTCCTTGAAGATTTTAGTTATACAGTTGGATATTGGTTGGAATTAGAAAAAAAATCGAATTTAGGTGCTTTATTGCATATATTAAGAATATCTTCGATTATGGAAATTCCTTGGTGTCCAAACTACCTAGGTCCATAAATAGTGAAGTTTGTGTTTCTTACAAACTTATCTTGAGCCAAGCAAACTTTATCTTTGTTGTTTCTGGTGTAGCCGACAAATAGTATTCTCATAATCTTGGTGTAGGACCAGAATATCGCTACAAAAATATTCCCGCGAAATAAACAACACTTCTGCGAGCATCACCGCAAGTTCTTTAATTACACTTTGCGAGTGTCAAAGAGTAGTTTAAAGAATGACGTAATTGCGGACGAATGAAAAAACACGAGAAGAGCATGATTGATCTGCGATGGTTACAATGCTTGCGATATTCCAAACTACAAGGGAAGTTTTACTGCCTAAGCCTCTCAATGGGGAGGATAGAAGGGTTTGGAAACCAAACTACAAGGGAAGTTTTACTTGTTTTAGCTCTTAGTAACTTCTTTTTCAAGAAATCACTAATTAGGTAAAGTTTTGGATAATTTGGTTTCGCAAGAAGTACTTGAATTTGGAAGGAGCTAACTTGTTATGGAAACCAGAGGTGCACCGTCGATCGCGGTGTTTATTGAGGATGTCGGCGGAAACATCAAAGATTATTAGGGGAGCTTGTGCTACTATTGACAAGGTTAAAGAACGATTCAAAATTCAAGTGGTGAATAAGTCTTGTTTGTGCAATGCGAAGAAGAAATGGTCGGATGGCAATGAGTAGGTCCTTTGTTGTGGCCTATGACAAGGTTGATCATATATTGTTGGCAATGCGACTTTCTTATGATGTTTGGTTGGGTGAATACTGCAAAGGCGTGGCGATGGTTGTACGATTCAAAATTCAAGTGGTGAATAAGTCGATATTTTTGGAATACGATCTCATCTGAATCTTGTCTCTTCTTACAAGGAATCTAGAGGAAGAAGCAACATAATCAGGGACCTGTGGTTGATCGCTATTTTGGTCGCTAGGTCTGAACTGTGGATGACTCGCAATAGGTATGTTTATGAAAACAAAAATCCTTGCTGGAGTTTTTTCCAAAAAACTGTTTTCAATTAGATAATGGAATACTCGAGGAGACTTACTGGATATATGAACAATTCTATTGAGGACTTGAAGGTCCTGGTTCTCTTTAATGTAACCATAGAGTGGTGAAGTCCACTATTCCAGTGGAATGAAGCTGGGAGGTTCCGGAGGTTGGAGAGCTGTTACTGTGCTGTGATGGTGCTGCGCGTGGGAATCTGGGAATTGCTGGTGCGGGTGTTGTTGCAAGGGATCAGGAGGCTAATTTGGTGGGAGCTCTTAGTTCAGGGTTGGGTGTAACATCAAACTACTTGGCGGAAATCTTTGGAATTATCATAGGGCTTGAATGGGCGGTTCAATGGGGGTACATGAGAGTTTGTATTAGATCAGACTCTATGAGTGCAGTGAATGCGTTTTCTTCTTCGACGCTTCCGTGGTTTATTTGGCAAAGATGGCAGGAAGTTTCTTCTTCCTATGCCAGGATTCGATTTGTTCACTCCTACAGAGAAGTTAACTTTGCGGCGGATAATATGGCAAAACGAGCATGTGCTCTGAATAACCAGGAAAAAATACATTATAATGGGCGACCAGATTTTTTAACTTCGGTTGAATATCCTAATGTAACTTATTTTCGTTTCAAATAAGTAGCTTGTTAAGAGGCTTCGTGTTGTCCTCTGACCTGGCTACTTATTTCGCTTTGTATTTCTAAGGCTTTTTAATGGATTCTTGGATAAAACAAAAAAAAGAAGAAGATGAGATGCTGCAAAATCAATATGAGCAGCGGATAATAGATGGTGAGCACATTGCAAATGAAGAAAAAGTAACAAAACGCAACAAAAGGGAAGAACAAAAAAGTAGTAAGTAGGAAGGTAAAATGATGAAGTCCATAAATAGTTTGTTGTTTAACTTTGTTTGAATGAGAAATATGAAATTGAAAAATTATGCAAGAGCTGAAATAAGATTAAAAGAATAAATTTCATTAGAAGCAGCGAGTTAAATCGCGAGATTATTTAAGATTACTTAAAGAACAAAAGATTGCGATATTCGCAAAAAAAACAAAGAACGGGACGAACCTTTATGGCGTACACCCTAGTTCACGAATACAATTTCGTAATAGGAAAATGTAAGACCTAAGGTACGTCATATAAGGGGGTATCTCTTTACATGACTCATGGGTAAGGTTATACCGTTGCTGGATCCTGAATCATGGAGATGTTGGGGTTAAATAAAACCTATCCAGGAGAGATACCTTGGATTTCCAACTATATAAGGTTATACCCTGGTTGGACGACCAAGGGTCTCTTCTAAGAAGTGCATAGTATGACCAAGGCGCCGAGGTACACGGTTGAGCCAAGAGTGCCCGGGACGGATGAACCTACCCTAGCCATTCTTGGTAAGTCTTGGCTATGATGCACTTGGCTCGAAGAAAACCCCACTTAGGGTGCAGTCTTGTAACTATAAGCCATATAGGCATAAAGGATAAGAGGCTGCGAAAACAACTGGTTGCTGGTAAATCCGGATGGGAGGAGCTAGTCTTGTATGGCCGACGTGCCATCCTTTAATGGGCAACCAAGGGGAAGATAAGGGCGGAACCCTCCATTAGGGAGCTGATAAGTGTCTTAAGACGGCAATGTCATGGGGCTTTATGCTCGCAAGAGAATTTAGGCTTGTCATATTGTCGCGTGACGAATATTATACAGAGGCAACAAGCCATGAGAAAAAGTTGAGATGAGATCAATGGGTTTTTACATGAAAGTGTAAAGACGTCATGCGATTTCATCGCAAGACGACAATGTCATAAGGCTTTGTTCTCGCGAGGGAACTTAGACTTGTCATATTGTTGTAAAGAAATTAACAAAATACAGATAAGACAAGATCAATGGGTCAATACATGAAAATGTAAGGACGTCCTGCGATTTTGTCGCGGAAAGAAAAATGTGGCAAAATAAGACCTTTAACTAGGAAGGCATAATAAGACCAAAAGAATGAATGACTGCGATATTGGCGCAGCAATTATGAGATTTGCGATATTTACGCAGAGATAATAAAGTTATGTAAATGTTTCTAGCGATATCATCGCATATATTTAGGAAAAATATAGATTTTATTTACAACTGATATCTAAGCTCTACTCAATTTTTTCATATTGCAGATGAATAACAGAGGCAAGTATGGGAATGCATAGGATGATAAAATTGTTATTCATCATCATATGATAAATTTACATAGACATTATTATATGACACCTTTTCATAGACTGTTAAAGAATAATAATTATGTTGATTGACTATATTGCAGAAAAGAATTGTTTTCTAATTCATATAGGTAGAAGCAAAAGAAATTTATACATCAAGTTGGCGAAACTCGCAGTAATATTACAATAAGTAGAAAATAAGTGTACAAAAATTACAAGGAAGATAAAACAAGAAACATATTTAATTAGATCCATCATCATTCTGGCTAGATTTTTCTCCTTCTTCATCTTTACTATCATCTTCATCCTCATCAGATTCCTCATCTTCACTATCAGAGATAACAAGGTTTGGAGTTTTTGCTGGAGTTTCTTTTGCAAGATCATGATATGTATAATGAGGAATGCTATGATCATCGCAGACCAATTTAATGGAATTATTGCGAACATCAACAAGAGTACTACTAAAATTTGCAGCATTAATTCTTAGTTGATTTTTCAATCTTGAATATTTCTCATTGCGAGCAGCAAGAGTACTTGCGAGTTGATTCTTATCAGCTTCAAGTTCCCCAATTCTTTCAGAGTACCTCTTTTTAGCTCCTGCGAGTATATAACAACAATTTGGAAGTTTTGCAAGGAAGAATAACAAAAGCAAGGAATTTACAAGCGAGAGTGTTTAACAACCTTCTCTTCCAGAAATCAAGTCTTTAATTAAAGCTGCTTGTTCAATATGAAGACTAACATCTACACCTAAATTAGTCCTGGCATTATCAAGAACCTTCGCAGACCAAGCAAACTCATCATCACTGTTAATAATAAGACGAGAGCGAACTTGATTCTCCCTCGCAAGAAGATCTCTATTCTCGCAGATGACTCTATCTCTTTCAATTTGAATATCGAGAAGAGTTTTATGGAAATTTGCTAAGGCTTTAGTACCATTTTCAACAGCAAGATATTTTTCATCAATTAGATCTCTATTCTTGCTTCTTAGTCTATTAATTTCATCTTTTGAGTCAAGATAAAGACGCTTAAACTTATTGGTTAAACTCAAGTTGAATCTATGCTCAAGTTTTAAGAGGTAAAGTTTGGATTTAAGTTCATCTATGGAAAGGGATTTAATCTGATCGTTTGAGAAACTACTTAAAGAACTATTAAGGCGGGCAAGAAGGGTATCCTCATATACAGGTTCAGGAAAAGATTGGAAAAATGTAGCCTCATCGGTAAGACCATAAACATCTGAAAAAATGGTTGCTTGAATAAGCTGCGATAGGGTAAAAGGAACTAAAATAAAAAGGAAACAATTTATATCGTAGAGCTACTGGTTAGCCTTGTCAAGATCGGAGATCTTTTGTCTATCATTTGAAGCATCAATTTCTAATTGCTTATTCTTCTTTTGAAGCTCAGCAACCACAGCTTCTAATTTCTCCTTATCCTGACGAAGCTCAACAAACTCAGATGATAATTCCTCTTTTTTCTTGCGAAAATTAGCAGCTTTCTTTTCACAGATAACACGTCTTCTATCCAAATCAGAGGCAACAAAGAAATAAGCTCTTCCAACCTGCGATGGTTATAATGCGATGGAACAATATAAATTAAGAATTGATGAAGAAATAAATACATAAATGGGATAAAGAAGTGGAAACATACCAAAATACAAAGCGAATTTAAGAGGATGGGAGTTAGTGATCTTGAGATCCCATGAAGAGAATCATTATCAACTAATATGGGAGCATCGCAGACTTTAGCGAAAGCCTGGGATATCCCATTAAGAGCTTTATCTCCGTAATTATTTGTGACACCATGTGTAGCATCGCCAAATTTTTTGGATAGCTGAGTCATAGAACATTCAGGAGAAGAAGAATCCCTCACGAGAGAGACATCATTATTATTTTCATCATCTTCATTATTATCATCGCTGCCAGTATTAGAGTTATCATCTAAAATTTCTTCATTGGATTGAGGAGTTGATAAAGAAGGAGGTTGGATTTTTCTCTTCTTTAAGGGAGGAGCATCAGATTTTCCACTGTGAGGAACAATGGACTCTTCTTTATGCGGCACAGAAGATTTCCCCCTGCGAGATGAATCTTTGTCTTTCCCCTTAGTTTTCACAATCTTCACAGGTTCTAGTTCTTCAATTACCTGCGAGCACAAACAAAGATAAGAAATAGGGGCAACAATATATTGTTAAAAATTTTAAAGAAATATTTCTTACTTCATCTGTGAGTAATTCAAGAGCTGAGCGAGTAGCAGGTTTCCGAAACTTCTCATAGTTGGCCTTCAATCTTTAAATCTAATAAAAAGGAATAGTCAGTGAGAGCTTAAAGATATGGAAAGATTAATAATAATAACTTGCTATGCAAAGAACTAAGAAGAACATACTTATTTATTTCTCTCAGGCCAGTAGAATACCCACGGTTGGTACTTTGCGAGGTCCACAAGTAAAGCATGGGTACCAGAAATATATGGACCCTCTAAAATTAGAGGAAAGATAAACCATTTGTCATCGCTGGAATGGCGAGGACCTTGATTATTATTTGTATGCCAATCAATATCTAAAATAAGAGCTTTATCATCGGCAATCTTATCTTTATTTTTCAAGCGGACACCCCAGCAGGTGCTATCCCTCTTCATGGGATTATGTCATAGTTTATGAAGAAATTAACTACAGTATACATTGTAGGAATAATTGGAATATCCTTAAATTTGGGATTCTTCGCAGTCTCAGAGTAGCGAGATATTTTATTAGCACTGCGAGTAGCATACTCCACCAGCAGATGAATACAATCCCTACCCAACTGATATATTGCTCGCGAGAACTTCTTGTGAGAAAGTATTTCATAGAATAATGGAAGTTACGGGTTATAAATAGGAATGGGAAGACCAGCTTCAAGCTGACCTAGCGATACTATAACTTTCTCACGAGAAAATTGATGATCAGAGTATAATTTGATAGAAAGTTCGGATTTAGGGCTCTGATCTGGAATGGTAGACAAAGTAAAACCTTTACTTTTAAGTCTTTCCTGCATCTCACCAAAAGCAACCAAATTTTTAGCGCCAGGAGCAACCATTTTTGAGTATGGAAACGAAGGAAATGGTTGAAAAATGAGAAAGAAATCACAGGAATAACATATGCGCAATTTACGGAAGAACAGTAAACTTGCAGAGAAGTTACGGAGAGAAAGAAGAAGAAAGTAAAAAAGAAGAAAAGAAATGAATGAAAGGAGTATTTATAGAAGAAGAAGTTTCTCGAGAAGATGAATCCAATAAATGCAAAGAAAGGATGTGAATGGTCAGATCGCAGCTGTTGAAAAGGACGTGTCAAGGATCTATTGGAATAAAGAGTACGAAGAAACAGGTGGCGAAGAATGCATAAACGTGTCAGATTATAGGAATGTGAAAAGATAAGTAGTTGCGGCATTTTAAGTTCTCATGATCTTCTCTTCTTCGCAGAAAAGACATGAGAAGAGGCAAGATGTAGGACCAGAATATCGCTACAACAATATTCCCGCGAAATAAACAACACTTCTGCGAGCATCACCGCAAGTTCTTTAACGACACTTTGCGAGTGTCAAAGAGTAGTTTAAAGAATGACGTAATGGCGGACGATTGAAAAAACACGAGAAGAGCATGATTGATCTACGATGGTTACAATGCTTGCGATATTCCATATTATAACTGTTGCGATGAGATCGCAGAGTAAATCCGAAATAAAAGGAAAACTTAGCTGTCATCCACTATGTAATTTCCTATATAAAGGGTTCCTATAGATTCAGGGAAGGATGATGTATTTTTGAGAGTTGAGAAAGTCTTGAGGAGAGAAAAACTTTAAGGGAATAGTTTCTTTCTTGATTTCTTCCACTTCTGTAATACATTTCTGAGAATTAAATGATAAAGAGTTGTTTTTAATCTTTAAGTATGAGTTGATTTTTATGAAATCTTAACAAGGGTATAGTGTAGGATTTCCTGCAACTACACTTGGAGAGGAGAGTAACATAATTATGCGAAAACTATTATGTCTGCTAGTTTAAAGACTTCTTTGGGATCAAGAAGCGTCTACTAGTACCATTGGTGGGAAACTAGAATAACATTGTTATTTTAGTTTTTATTATGGATTTTATTGACTAACAATTGTTAACTCTTGTTGCACCTAGTTTGATTATTCTATTAAGGGATTAACGTTGACTTGTGATTATCCATTGTTAACATACTTTGTATGTGTGTGATCGATCATAAGTCAGGAATCAAGTTTGTTATTGTGCAGGTACAAAACACTATTTAATATCTAAAAGACAATAAGATTTTTCTTATTGGTTTCGTATGTTTGTGATTTGCTTCGTGCACAAACTTGATCAGCTTGGATCCGACTAGATAGAGTTTATCTTTTGATAGACTTGTTATTTCTAGTCGTATTTAGATTGACAAGCTATCATTTGGTGGTACTCTTCATTATCCGAATATGATAATTCTGTTTGACTCGATCTGGTTAACTTGTTTAATCCAGATCTTGGAAAATCTAAAAACCGACAAAGGAGTTCAATTGATTTTAAACAGAAAAACCTTTGTCATACTCAACACACATGTCTCTGATTGATTTCATGAGATACACCAAATGAATATTAAATAAATGGATTGAGATATGGATGGAATATAATGAAATAGAGACACTTTGAGGTTCCCTATGAATTGAGACATGGAACAGAGCCACTACGAAGAAGTTTTAGGATTTATGAAGGAAGCTTCGGGATCATATTGGTCATGGGTTTATAATGGGAGAGTGGTTACCAAACGGATTAGTCTTTTACTATTTGGAAGACGATCTAGAAGGTAGAGTGCTTAAAGTCTTCAGAGAGACTGAAGCAACTTAAGATAAAACTCTATCTTAGGATTCACGTGCATCGGCCAAATTGGTTGTAGGCTCAAGGATACTGAGGAAACAAGGTAACTAGGGGTAGTTTACTTGGTCTCAACTATACGAAGTTGGTAGTGTTTTTGTGAAGAGGCTTAATTCTGAGAGTATTCAAAACCGGACTAGGTCCCGGGATTTTTATGCATTTGCGGTTTCCTCATTAACAAAATCTTGCCGTGTCATTTACTTTACTTCCGCATTATAATTATTGTTTAGTTATAATACAATAAATGACACTTGTACGTTAACCAGTCACTTGATATTGATCTTGTAGTTAAATCGGTCTTGTAACGTAAGTATTATCAAGTGATTATCTTGTTGTTGTATTGTCTCGACTTCCTTGTCCATAGACAATCACACAAGGTATCGGACTTATAGGTTGATATAGAAAAGATTGTGGTGTACTTTGTAGCCTCGTCATTTCATACTTCCACCTTAGTATTATTAAATTCTTCAAGAAGTGTTATGAATCTTTGATGGTTAGGGCAGTTTGATCTTGGCTTATTCATATTCTTCTTCTTCCTTTTAAAGAATAAATCTTTTTCCTTAGGGTAGGATTCCTCATCTTCCTTTGAAGTTATGATGTTATCAACAACCATAAGACATGTTTTACCAGAAGAGTGTGTGTTTGGAGGCTCCAAAATTCTCAAGGAATGTGATTTTATATTTCTCATGAACCATATATATATCAATAGCAAATCTTTGTAAGAATTCCGATAATAGATTGAGAAGGGAAGATGACCAACCATGAGGAATTTCGGAACATATAGAAATCTTAAGAATGAGGATTCTATTCTATTCAGGAACTGAAACTCACACATGAAGAAAAATGCCAATACTAGCTTTTCTTCAAATTTGTACAACGAGAAGTCTTTTCAACATTATTACTTGAAATTTAGAGAATAATGAAGATGCTAATTGAGGTAAAATATGTGTCCCAAGAATATATGAATACCTCATCAACCATGCCAAAATTTATAAGTTTAAATATTAATTGTATGATAGATAGTTTTTCTAAGAGCATACCTTATATATTACCTTGTCAGATAGAGATTCTCATGGATCGTTTTCTCGTCTCTTGCATAGAAGTCAGATAGGAAGGGAGAATTTCATACCAAGAGCATAAGATTTATTGATACGCACATCGAGTCATTATATTTTGGATTCACTTTTAATGATGTGGTAGCACCAAGTCATAGAATAACTTAATTTACTAGGTGCATATATAGAAAATAATTTAAAATTAGGATTTCGAAACTTGGTAAAGAACTAGACAGGGACGTGACCCTTATACTGGACTCGTCTCAATGGAGCTGATGATCAACAATCAGATATGAATGTATATAATTTTTCTTATATTTAATGGATACAATTGACAAAGAGATGTCATAATACTAGAGCCCCACTTTATTACACAAAATAAACATTAAAGAGATGAAATATTCAAGACAAACTAAAAATAGTTTGTTACAATGCCTTTTTGTGCACTTGTCTCTTTAATGGGCACATGAGACCAAAATGCAATTTTCAACATAATCAAATTGTGATGAGGTGAGCATCAGTAAGCTCACCACTAGGTTCTTACACTGAATTGTCAACTTCCATATTTCTTGATCGTTTAGATCTAGTTCTCAACCTAATTTTATTTTTATCCTTATAATTATTCAAACTTTGATAAGAATAAGAAGGTAACTAACCTTGGATCAATTTTACTTTTGGAAGAGTTGAAGCACATTTATCAATAGCGCATATCTCTGTTGCAGTTTGTTGACATATCTTACTTTTTGTTTGTACTTGAAGTACTGTTTCATATCGTAACATTCCAAGGTATAGAAAGTACAGGTTTTGGTGGAATGATTGGTTAGAAACATCACCAACTTTAGCAGAAAAATCAACTTATGATGTTCCTACAACATTGACAATGTAATTTTCATTAGGGATTGAAAATCCATCACATAATCCAACATGTTTGACAAAGAGTCATCAAAGAAATTGTCAAGGTTAATATGAGTAATGCTACATTCGTTAAAATTGACAGATTTAGCCCGGAGAGCAACATTGGAAATCTTTGATTCAATGATTAGATGTTTCATGGAGTATTACCACAAGACTCTTGTTTCCATAATATTTTCTGCGATTAGGACACTAATTAGCAAAGTAAACAAATCCATTACATTTGAAGCATCAAGGTATATCTTTATCATCACTATCGTTTGAGTTTCTATTTTAAGGAGGAACACGATTGTACACGTGGCTTATTCAACGAACAAATTTTTTATTTTTTTTTAGAAGCATTTATTTCTCTTCATAGGAAGATTTCTAAACTATCTTGTAATAAGCGACATGGAAGTGTCAAGATATTCATCCGACATTTCGTTCTCATCTACATGACATTTTTAAGGAGCACTAACACTTTCAATTTTATCAAGTACCTTAGTGTTTGTAAAGCTTTGAAAAAAATGTCTTTACCGACCTTAGTGTGTTGTTCATTGAAAAGACAAGGGTACCCAAATACACCACAATCTTTTAAATATCAACCTATCAGTCTTATACCAAGTGTGATCGTCTATGGACAAAGTCGAGATATTACAAAAACTATGGCATACACTTTGTGTGATCTTCTATGGATACGAGATCGAGAAAATACAACAACAAAGTGTTTACTTGATAATAGGTACGGTGTAAAACCGAAACACTATAGGATCAATATCAAGTAATTCTGATTAACGTTAAAGTGTAATTTAGTTTAAATTATAATAAACAATTATAATTGCGGGATAATAAAGTAAATGACACATCAAGATTTTGTTAAAGAGGAAACCACAAATGTAGAAAAACCCCGGGACCTAGTCCAGTTTTGAATATTCTTATAATTAAGCCGTTATACAAAATCTAATACCAACTTCGTAGTTGATACCAAGTAGACTACCCATAGCTATTTAGTTTCTTCAGTATCCTGCGCCTTCGACTTCTAGAGTCACGCACGTGAATAACTACTCTTTTGGATCATATTCCAAACAGCAAAGGAATGAATCTGTTTGGTAACCACTCTAATCAATCTTTGGTAAAATATATGTATGATTTGTTAACAAAGGCTTTTCTGTTTAAACTAATAAACTCATTTGTCTGGTTAGATAAATCAAAAACTTGATTACCTAAATAACCAATTTCTCGATTTGTAATCAATAAATATAGAACTCAAAGATTACTATAAAGCGATGCCGATCTTACATAACTAGACAATCAAGTCTATCAAAGATAAACACGATTCTAGCTGGATCCCAGCCAATCAAGGTTTGTGCACTAAATTCACTAGATACGAAAACTAATAATAAAATCTTCTTCATCTTCAATTGCCTTCTCAATAACCTGCATAACACAGCTTGAATACTCTTATGATCAATCACACACATAACAAAGTCTGTTAACAATGGATTATCACAAGAGGTCTTTAGATCCGAAAATGGTTCTAAAGATCTCATTGATACTTTGATCTATTTTGAGTGACCCTTATGTCAGAAGAGAAGGTTCTCAAGAATAATCAAACTAGGTGCAATCAAAGTTTCAACAACCGTTAGTCAATTAAATCAATAATCGAAAACTAAAATAACAATGCAATTATCTAGTTTCCCACCAACGGTACTCGTAGAGCTTCTTGATCCCACATAAATATTTAAACGGGCGGTCGTAAGAGATTTCTCCTAATTAGGGTAATTTCCTCTCCGGATATACAATTCCACCAGAAACAACATGAATGAAGTTTTCCTGGCTTTTAGGATGGTTTGCAAGAAATGCAAAGTCAAGTATTTATAGATCAAGGTTGTTTGGACAAAAAGAAAATTCCAAAACCGAAAATATTCTCAAGATATTCATCAAAGCACCTAATTTCAGTTTTCCTATTTCCAATAAATGTTAACCAATATTTCTGAAAACTCTCTTAGAAAATTTTCATTATTAGTGTAGCACATTAACTAATAATAATATTTTCCAGAGGATATGTTTTAATTGCTGGTAATTAAAACATCTTACTAATATAAAGAAAAGAGTTCTTTTTGGTAGGAGACCCCCTAAATTACTTAGGTGTCCCTATTTTTTACATATTTACATAAATATCATTGTTTTAAAAATAGATCAAAATTTTTAAAAACTTAATATCTTGCAAAATATACACCGGATTTTTTTTAAAATTTATATATTTGAAAGCTCTTTCAATTATCTACGTAACAAGTACAAATAAGAATGGTAAATTTTTGATTTAGAAAAAAAATTAATGGCTTTCAAATTTAGTATTGTTGGCTAAATAAAAAATTCAAGCATGTGCATTGCACATGTGTCCTTACTAGTATATATTATGAAAATTATAATTAAATGATTTTTAATATTTCGGTTCGGGATCACCTTAAGCATTAAGGAATATCTTTGAACAATTAATGATAAGAGTTATGTACAAGTTCAAATAATGCCGACATCTAGAAGTTTCTCTCAGCAAACCCTAATTCCAAGATCACACAAAACATATAGAGATATGTGAATATTGGAAACTCGATATTGCTCCTTGGGATAGGTTATACCATAACTCACAATTTAAGTTGTGATCTATTATACCATGCTTCCAAAATTAGGCTATGACCGGTTACACCATGCTTCCCAAAGTAGCTTGTGATCGGTTACACCTAACTTCCCAAATTATCTTGTGATTGGTTACACCTTGCTTCTCAAAGTATCTTGTGACCAATTACAACTAATTTCCCAATGTAGCTTGTGATCAGTTACACCTTGCTTCACAAAATATCTTATGACCGATTATACCTTGCTTTTCGAATCAACTTGTGACCGGTTGCACCTTGCTACACACTATAGGCTATGACAGGTTATACCTCAATTCTCAACATAAGTTAAGATGAACTTTACCTTGTCAACTTGTATTGGCCATCCAAAAGATATTCAATTAAGGATCAGACCAATCATGATTTCCCTTTCGATTATGAAACAAGTTCATACAACCAATGTAATAATACATAGTTTTCTAGGATGAAATCGTACTTATATCTTGCACATAATCAAGTAACTAAATACAAAGATTATGTTGATGTCGTATTTATAAAGTTCCAAAAGATAAGAGTTTATACTTCGTAATATAATTTCTTGATACTTTGATCATAATGCTATGACCAAGTCTAATCACTAGAGTATTATAAATATAACTTCGCATGTTATGTTTTCTATATAAAGCGACTTCAAAGATACGTTAGGAATGGAAACAAGATCAAGTCACTAACCTCAAGAGGAAGGATGATGTCTTCGTTGCAGTTGTTACTTCTTCTCATTCTTCTGGTCATCGGAGTAATACTTGTACGTCTCAACATTCCTAGACTTTCTAGTCTAACCTAAACGAAGTTGACTCTAGTATTTAATCAAGCGACTCTAGATGAGTTTTGATACTAAAATATGACAACCAAACTTTACATACCAACGATTGGTAGGTTCAACCTAGTTAGGCTCTAACATTCATGATCAAAGATCTTTATCTTTCCAACAAGATTGCTTCTGAAAGTGTTGAAATATCATTAATTTCAGTGATAGTATATTTCATAGAATCATATCGAGTTGGCAAAGATCTTACAATTTTCACAATATCCTTTTCATAGATAATCATACCTAATGCATGATAGGCACTCACTATTTCGGGTAACTTATGATTAAATTCTTCAAAAAAAAAATCGTAATCCATCTGAAGGTTTTCCCAGTCAAAAGTTAGTTTTGAAGCCTCGCTCTCTTCTCTGAGGTATTCCCTTCAAATACGGTCTCTAAGGTATCCCAAGCTTCCTTCGACGTAGTGCACGTAGAAGTTGTATTACGAAGGAAATATAATTTTAATATCTGGTTTGAAAATTGAAAATAGTTAGGTGATTGAGCTGATGGCTTCTTAGAAATTATTTTATTTCTATGAACAAAATATTAGCTTAGCTGGCTCTCCACTTTTTTTATGAGAAAAGAGGTGCACCTCATTCATTACAACTGAAACAAGCTTTTCCTGGATGATTTTTAAGATTATTAGAGGGTTTAGTCTACTACCATTGATTCTTGGATCTCTCGACAGTTCAGATATTCCACCATCAGAACCAAAGAAACCATACAAGTATAGATATCGGGGTTAAATCTATGCGCAAGTCGTCAAAAACAAACCAACATGACCGCACAAAGCAGAAATATTAGGATCATCAATTGATCCATCATATTTTCAAGGGTCTTCATTAGTAAATTAACTGGCCATGTTTGGGATGTTAAAGACAACACCAAACAATTTAACAACACTGCACTAAGCAATGGTGTTAGGTTTATCAAATGATCTATCAATATTTTAAGATTTTTCCTAATCAAGTAATGGGTTAAGTAACTAATATAACACACTAAATCTAAACTAAAGTAGCATATAGTAGTAACTAGCTTGGTCTGTATTGTTTGGCAGTGTCTGCATTTGTGTCTACGTCGGTATCTGAATCAGAGTCTTGGTAATTAGAGTCTTGAAAACCAAAGTTGCTGCCTAAGATGATGTTCCACATGGGGTTGTTGATGGAGTTGATGTTGTTGTTACCAACTTTGTTCTTGTTGAAGTTTTTTCTATATAGATAACAAAACAACAAACAAGAACTGGCTGGTTATGAAAGTACGACAAGTTAACAAAATAAAAAAACGCCCAAAATCAAAAGTAAAAAAATATAGATCTAAAACTGCAAACAGTGAAAACGTAGCTAATATCAAATAAAATTTTACCTAGAACTAATAATGGTGAAGACAAACTAGAGAAAATGTTGTTATGAAGGATGTTCTGCTCGGACTTGCTCCAAAAAGAACCGATCTAAGCAGAGGCGGCTATAATACTTTAGGATTCTTGATATTTTGTTTTTGAAAAGAATATAGGAGAGGAAAGAGGGGAAAAATTATAGAAATCGGTTTAGGAGAGGAAAGAGGAAAAAATTGTAGAAATCGGTTTGGATCGGGAGCAAATCTTTTGTTTGGATCCACAAAAAGAGCATAACCTTTTCAAACCTGTTTTAAATTTAAGTTTTGTTTTTGAACATATCCACATGAAAAGCCAAAACTAGGCGTTTTACTTCCACCATTTTGCTATCAGATGGAATTCAAACCTGACAAAAACAACCAAGACCTGCTTTTAGGATCGAATATTAAGTTTTGTTTTTGAACATCAAATGATTGACCAGCCCAATTTTCAGTTGGTCCAATAATGGGACCGAGACCAGTCCATTCTTGTTTCTGGACTTATACTCGTATTGTCGTTTCCAAGTATGTATCAATTAATAGTTTGATTTTTGTTATTCTTGCTTCTTCAAATATTCTTCTTTTGACGATAGCTAGACGTATCAAAACATTTTAATTACTCAGAGACATAGATTCAAAATTTCTATTTAGCTATAATTTCCTAGGTATTACAGTTAACTAAAGTTAAAAAATGAAAAATTGACAATCAGAAAAACAAAGAGGTGGGCAACACTGGTATGAAAGGAACAATTTATTAAAATTAGCGAGGGAGAGTGTTGTGTGGATTCTAAGCATGTCTACCCCATCATCACTTCTGGAGTTAAGTTATCCTTCTCATTGTTCTCAATCACAAAAAAGAAGAACAATTGAACAGATAAGATCATGTAAGATTAAAAAAAAAAAGTATTCGAAGATTATTAGCCTGGCGAATTTAGGGGCCAGGCAAACGGATTTAGGGGCCAACACTAAAAGATAAAAAAGTCACCCAAACGTAAAAATGAGTCATCCCTTAACCGATTAAGCCGTATTAAGCTTTATTATACATTCGGAAGTTAATGACCAAAATTATCTTCCGAATGTAGTGGTTCAATCCTCGACGTGCCAAGGCTCGATGATGGTTCGGTGGTGGTTCCATGGTGGTTAGTGCATATGGTTGGAGTTTTTGGCCACTTTACATTCGGAGGTTATATCCTTAACTTATCCTCCGAATGTCAATATTCCAAAAAATACAAACTATGAGTTTTTTCGAAAATCGAATTTTGGGCCACTTTACATTCTAGGAGTAAGAGTTTTCACTTATCTTCCGATTGGCCCAAAATTCCGATTTCGAAAAACACTAATCTCTCGGAGATTTTGTAATTGTTACATTCGGAGGATAAGTAAAAGATTATCCTCCCGAATGTGGGTTGGCTAACCTTGTACAATGGCCCTTGGAACCGCCTAGAGCCATGGCGTGGTTTGTTTGAACCAAGAATATTCCTAGTTAAAAATCTATACTATCTACCGATTGGCTGAAATTCTCAATTTGAAAAACACTAATCTTTGGAGATTTTGTAATTGTTACATTCGGAGGATAAGTAAAAGATTATCCTCCCGAATGTGTGTTGATAACCTTGTACAATGGCCCTTGAACCGCTTGAGCCATGGCGTGGTTGGTTTTGAACCAAGAATATTCTGTAGTTAAAAATCTATACTATCTACCGATTGGCCCGAAATTCAATTTCAAAAAACACTAATCTTTGGAGATTTTATAATTGTTACATTCGGAGGATAAGTAAAAGATTATCCTCCTGAATGTGGGTTGACTAACCTTGTACAATGGCCCTTGGAACCGCCTAGAGCCATGGCGTGGTTGGTTTTAACCAAGAATATTCTGAGGATAACTCCGATCGGTAGTTAAAAATATATAATATCTACCGATTATGGATGATGTTCTTGGATTTACACTAGCAGAATACAATCGGTAGATAACGACCTACTTTATCTAAGCATGGATGATGTTCTTAAGAAACGATGATGTTTTCAACGTGCTCGAAAATTGGGTTACTCTGCCGGAAGTGGACTGATTAGAACACAAAAATTAGGTTCTTGAAGATCAAAAAAATCGTAACGAGAGGGCGTAGACCTCCCGAGGGGCCCGAACCCCCCCGGACAGTGGCAGCAATATGCTCCTGAACCACTACATTCGGAAGATAATTGTGGTCATTAACTTTCGAATGTATAAGGGTAGTTTCACCAATACGGCTTAATCGGTTAAGGGATGACCCCTTTTTACGTTCGGGTGACCTTTTTTATCTTTTAGTCTGGCCCCTAAATCCTTTTGCCTGGCCCCTAAATTCGCCAGGATTATTAGATACGAAGTTTAGAGAATTACAAACCAAGAAAATCCTAAAGAATTTTGGGTGATAAGAACAAAAGATCATGTATGTGTTGTTGTCACGGGTTCCCATACCGTGCCCCTTTTTGTTTGCTTTATCATGGCAAATGCGTGAGGGAAACGATTCAGCGGCAGCAAAGATTTATTTTACAATCCAAATGGTTAATAGTTGATAATAGACATGTAGTTTCTAATCAATCCATTCCACTTGCACTGTCATATGTCATTCAGATTCTCTCTTACTCTCACTGTGATTCAAGGAGAGCACGTTGCTTCCATCCTAAGATGATTTATATGCACGGTTTTCGTACACGATAGTCGAAATTATTCTGGGATTCTTCAAAACAAGTGACAGTAAGCGCAAGTGTGAGTATTAAAATTGGAGCATCTTCGGCCCCCATAATGCTACTAAAGAACAATTTGCCCACTTGCGGATCTCCACTAACAACATAGTGAGGATTGATGCTATATCCTATAGAAACCCCTAGCAAAACTGGTTACAAGGAGTAGAATGATTTCCAATCACTTGGACATGGATTAAATGGATTTTCTATCTCAAAAAAGGAGATAAGATGTCCCTTTTCAGATAATATTAAAAAGTGATTTCCAATCACTTGATTAAGGCCAATTGTATCAGCCTTAAGGTGAATAAAAACAGTTTCACAAGTCTTTTAGTTTTAGTCATTGCTTGTGGTTGTGGACCTAGGTGAGTGATTTCCACGGACCTGCAAGCTTCAATGAATTTTAGGGGCTTAAAGAATGGCATTCTGAATAGTAAGAGCTGGGACATAAAGATTGGCATTCTGAATTAAGACGAGAAAGTAAATGTAACAAGAGAAGAGTTGAATTAAAATGTGAATATATTTTGTACCATCACACATCACAAATGTAAAGCTATTGACAGATTTGGAATATCTATATGAGACTACTAAAATGAAATAACAAGGAAGCTATTCGAATACTAAACTAGAGAAACCCGTAACCAACTACTGCCTTTCAAATCTGATAAACTAAATAAAATGATGATGAAACCAAAGAAAATGAAGTCCACCATCTTGTTTTCTTGGTTCCTATAATCGTGTCACTCATTCTTGATTAAGCCACCGTTTTTGCGGACTTCGCCATCTCCACATGACCATCTTCAGGAATAAATTTTCCCCAATACCAGTGTTGTTTCCACACTTGAGACATTTCTTCAATCGGAATTCCCTTGGTCTCGGGTATAAAGAAGTAGACGAATACGGTCATGATGAACACGAAACCACCAAAGAAGAAGAATAATCCAAACTTCATATGACATAACATGCTTAGAAAAACTTGAGCAATAATGAATGTGAATAACATGTTAACTGACACGTTAATACTTTGAGCTGCTGATCTGATCTCCAGTGGGAATATTTCACTAGGGACTAACCATCCTAGAGGACCCCATGACCAAGCAAATCCAGCCACGAACATACAGATGCAGAATACAACAAGAATGGCATACCCTTTGGGAATTACTGCAATACCATCTGTCCCAAATTTAATCCAAATCAAAACACCAACAAGAACCTGCATAATCAAAATCAATTTCGATCAATCCATGTAAGCAAAAATGGGGATGCTGCACAATCATTTACAAATTAAGGAATGAAATTTACCTGAAAGATAAACATTTGGCAACCACCCTCGAGAAACAGAAACCTTCTTCCCTTTTTATCCACAATAAAGATTGCAGCGAATGTGGCAAAGACATTGACCAAACCAGTGATGACAGCAGACATAAGCGAAGCATTGTTGCCAAAACCAATAGTCTTAAAGAGAACAGGTGCGTAAAACATAACCACATTAATTCCAGTAAGTTGCTGGAAGAATGGGATAAGTATGGCCATACATAAGTGAGGTCTGTATCTTCTTTGTAATAAGTTTCTCCATGGGTTCTCAACCATTTTAGATTCATCACTAGCGGCAACTAAATCATTAAATTCCTCATCAATGTTTACTGGACCACGAATACGTTGAAGATGTTTCCTTGCTACTTCTGGTTTGTTACGGCCAATGATGGAGTTTGGAGTGTCAGGAAGAAATAAAGCACCAACTGTGATTATAAGTGCGGGTACACCGGCTAAACCTAAACTCACCCTCCATCCTTGACCACTCTCAATCTTGTCTGTACCGTAGTTTACTAGATTAGCGCATAGAATTCCAATTGTGATCATCAGTTGAAAGCAAATGTTAAGTGCACCTCTGAATTTGTATGGTGCCATTTCAGACAGGTATAGTGGCACAGACTGTAAATCATAAACCAAAACATACCATGGTCAGATCCTGTAATTTTAACTGAGAAATTGAGTAATATATTGCAAAGAAAAAACATATTTTCCAAAATAAATAAATAAATGAATATTGCAATCGCAAACGTCATGGTATGGACTAAATGAGTTGAAAATTGAAATGGGACCAGTAGAGATACATGCAACAAAAATAAAAAAAGAAAACGACGACTTTGGACTTTTTGCAGGAAAAATACAAAACAATAAAATATTCAATACATTATTGTCGTAAAAAATGGCGCCTGTTTAGGCTGAATCAAATATTCGTTTTTTTAGCAATAGATTTTGTAGTACAAAACAAAGCTACATAAGTGACCGTTGGATAATTAAATCAAATTCATCCACTTCTCTCAAAGGAGGAATCTAGTTGGTAACGGAGGGAAAACGGTGAGATCTTCAACATAAAAAAACAAAAAAATTTAGAGGGAGTGTGTCTGAGTCGTCTGACTCTGACATGGTAGTAAACAACACATTATAGACAGCAGAGATTTCTGAACTCCAATATCATAATGAGGAAACAAACAAGGGATTTTAAAGGCTAAATTGGTAAATATGTTTACGATGGTTTAAAAATAATCAAAATAATTAATTTTAGATGGGCTAGAATTAGGGATCATCAAAATCAAACAGATCTAGAAGCACAAAAAAGAAAAAGACAAAGCCAAATGCGAAGAATCAAGAAAATTCAAAAACCCAAAAACAAAAATGATCAGAATATATACCAAAATCATACGCAATGAGAAAAAATTGCTTAGTTTGTTTACCTGATTAGAGAAACCAACACCAATACCAAGCATAATACGACCGATAATAAGCATAGCAACATTCTGAGCAGCACCATTAATGGCAGCACCACCAAGAAAAACTATACCTCCAACAAACATGGAAACCTTACGTCCAAAAATCTTTGTTACAGCTGAGGCAAAAAATGAAGCTACCAGAGCCGCTAGATACAAAGATGATGTAAATAACGTCAATGGAATACTATCAAATTTACAGTATTGGTTGGTTGAATCAGCACCGCTTTCTTGTCTGTAAACTTTTGGGAAAAATTTCTGCAGAAATGGAGTCATAGCAGTAACTCCACCTGTAAAAAAAAAAAAACACCAGATCACAATAATCATGATCAGTACTTTTAAATCATGATCAACAACTAATTAATCAAAAATCAAGAACAAAAAAAATATAGATCTGTAAAACACCTTAACGAGATATAATCACTTACCAGAAATACCAATATCATATCCGAATATGAGACCACCGCAAGCGGCAACAATACAAGTGAGAAAAACATAGAGAGTTATTTTTCCGGGATATTCTTTCCCGGTTCCTGCAGAGACAAACGCTCCACCAGCCATTGTTGATACTTTGAAGCTCTCTCTCTCTCGCTACTGAGTTATGCTTTCGCTTTGTAAAACTCAAACTCACTCTGTTTCTTCTTCTTCTTTCTTATTCTTATAACAAGATTGTTGAAAATAAGTCAAGATAATGAAATGATGTTGAGAAAAATCAAAGAGATACCCAGTGTATATATAGGACTAGAAGGTGTATAGTCAATGCCTTAGGAAAAGAAAAGTCTAGCTGTCAATGTTATCCATTGTTTAAAATTTTGGATAAACTTGTATCGGTAATGCTGTAATAAAAACCGTGTTACTGACCTTTGGATTATCCGTTTGCAAACCCAAGTAGAGAGTAAATAGGCAACAAATGAGCTTTCGGCTCTCGGCTTAATAGTTTGCACTTTTGCATCCTGTCATGTCCGATGTTATAGGACTGCAAGCTGTCCTGAAGTGAGTGTTTATTTTAATCTATGTAGTAAAATGCAAATAGACACGTTACATCGAAATTTAAAGTTAAAACTTAACCAGCTCCATTCGTATTAACCGTCCATAATTGAGTTGAAATAAAAGTTTATATATTCTCTCATCTGTGTCAGGCTAGACCAGCTAGAGTGTTTCACCACTAATAAATTAATTTTGCACCAACTGGTTGTTTGTCTAATTAAGGCAGAAATTTCCTCACTTTCCAGCCAAGTTGTTGGTTGTTTACATCCCCTAGTTTTGGCCAGTTTTCCTTTCTTTGCGTCCAAACTCTCTATGTCATACCCAATGTATGGAAAATGATTTAAACAGCATCTTTTTAAGGATGGTTATTGGTTAGGTTCTTTCTTTTATGCATCATTATAGTCTTCTATGCCAATTCTGAAACATGAGTTTATTCATAAACAGTTCATCACAAACACATCTTAGCTGGATCCTGGCTCTACACACCCACTAGCTAATAACTTCATTTATAACTTCGGGTGAGTGCCAAGCTGAAGTAAATATGAGAATAGCTATTAACCGGCCCAAAATGAAGCCTCCTTTTAGTGAATATTTGTTTAATCCCTTAAACCAATTTATTATTTTCATTTAATTTCAAAATTCAGATAAGAAACTAGTCGGAAGCCTAGCAACAAGCTGGGCTCCAACTCCTTTTTGAACTACCACACTTAACCTATGAAAAAGGAAATCACCTACACGCACGTTAGCATCATGACTAGCAATATAGTTGCGGAGCATTGAACGAGTCTGTTATTCCGTCCCCAAATTCACCTAGAGTAGTGAAAGCCAAAGCACCAAATCCATATCCTTGTGCAGTGCATTTTTCTAAATACTTGGTATTTTTGCGACTGACAGCATCCTTGATAGCCTGCCCCCTTCCAAAGTACGACCATTATTGAAAATATTAAAAAGGCAAAGTTTGTTTACCGTTCAAAGATATTGTAGGACACTCTTTTTATGACTGGCAAAAGATTTTTGTTGGACACACGTTCTGAATTTTTGGAGAGAAAGGGAGAAAAGAAGGAAAAAAAATATGACGAGATATATTGTTTTTGATAAGATAATATTAAATCCATGCAATTTGGTTAGAAGAACTTTTTTTTTTTTTTTTTGCTACAAAGTTAGAAGAACTCGGTAGAACTCCAAATCAACCTATATATGGTTGAAAGGTAAGTTAGGAGATGATGGTGTCCACTGTTTGAAGGTCGAAAACTGTCGGTGTCGATATCAAGTGTTAAGTTATGCGAATAGTTCAAATTAGATGAAGTTCCGGAGAGTTTAGAAAACTAGAAAGGGAATCCTCTAAAACAGCAAGTTGGCTTGAAAAATGTGTGCTAAATAAAACGGGGAGTCTAAATGTGAACGAAGTGATTGACCACATATTCAACAATTCCAATTCATGTTTTTGATTGAATTCTTACGTTTATAGTGGGGTTCATTTTCTGTTAAACCCCAAATTCAACATAAAGACGTAATCAGGAAGAAAATTTAGGAAAGTCGACGGCGACGACTAGAAGTCAATTTGGCTTGGCGTCAAATAAAGGAGAATCAACTGCCATTCTCCAATTCTTCTGCTTACATCTCCATGTGAATGGAAGAGAATATAGAGCGAGGATGTGGAAGTGGAACCAATATAGGGGAGGGAGACATCGATATCGTATGACAAAGAAAAGAGTCGGCCAGACAGCTGCTAAAGATTGCATGTTAGACGTCAAGCCCACCGTGCTTGACCCAACCTTAACTTCTATTTATTTAGCAACTTCTTTTATAAATAATTTTTTTAAGAAAAAAAAAATAGGTAATCAACAATAAAAAGAAATTCTCTTTTACTTTTAGTTCACCCCACAAAAAGGCACAATTTTTTTTAAATTTCTCTTATAAGTTACTCCAGACCAAAATAAACCATAGTAAGCACATAATTTTCACTGCCAATCAAAAATCACATAAGTCAAATAACTTCACGAATAAAACGATGGTAACTTTGTTGGTGAATATGAAATATTTCAGAAAAGAATCTGTTAATCACACAACAGACGAAGCTGCAATCAAAAGGCACATTTAGTCCCAAACAAAGGCCAAAAGAGACCTAACAATAAAAACAAACCAAGATTCATCAAACAAACAAAAAAAAAAACTTATATTTCCTGCATGACTTTAACATTTTGAAGGTGGTAATTCCACGATTTATAAAGAGGGGATACCATTACTAGCAAGGTTGATACCATTTTATATATGACATGTATTCTAAGTTATCCTGACTGTTTGATCGATTAAATGGTAATCCCGTGTTAGTCTTGGTATCAACCTATATAAATCGTGGTTTTCATGCATGAAAATAAAATCTCAGTAACAAACATTAATTTACGTACAATCATATTGTGTTCTACTTTTATCTGTAATCGTTGAAGGGGCGAGTGTTCTTTTCCAACCACATGTTCTTATACATGCCAATAAGGATATGTTTTCCTAATAGCAAGTCTTATGGTGGAAGAGTATCATCTTCCATGACACCTCAATATTTGGAATTGTGGATGGAAGTGCAAGTGTAGTGGAGGATTAGTAGAAACGCTATTCAGAATAACATTTTTTTTCTCAACCATTAGATTTTCAACGACTCGTTTTAAATCTACAGATAAAAAAGAACGTTATTCTGAATAGCGTTGGGCGCTATTTTTATTGGTGTTTTTCGTCTTCTAGCGCGCTATTCTGAATAACGTTTTACGCTAATCTGATTAGCGCTTCCATGGATTCCACGGACCATCCCACGAAATCATTGAACATGGCTTGGAAAAACTGTGGAAGACCCCAACTTGGAAGCCATTAGACTTGACATTCCACAATTTTTCCACACTTGGAATAGGTTGGATTCCACCATAAGACTTTCTCTAAGAAAACTATTTTATACGTAAGCAGTTTGAGAACTCTGGTTCCTCAGCAAGACCAGTATTTGCAAAACAAATACACTCATACATGTTTAATGAAGCTACAAAATAAATACCTGACGTCCTATATATCATTCTTACACAAACAACATAATTAGTCATTGAGTTTCCAGGCATAGCAACCAAACACACATTTAATTTTATGCAAATTATCAATAGTTGGAAATCTATGCAACACCAATTACATAGGAAACCCCAATTTATTAAGCCGATCTTTCAACCTTGACCTAACCTAGTGGTGCTCACTCCTCTTATAAAAGTTAATCTTACGTGTTTAATATATATAATACCCAGAAACCACTGTCTGTCCAAAATGTTGAATTCATAAAATGTATCCTGGTTGTGATCAAAATAGTTTAACCCTCCCCAAGGACCTATTCGGCTGCAGATATTGGAGCAATGAGTTCGAATTTGGAACTTGTCTAAACTCGACCTAATACTCAGATGAACTTATTAGAAGTGTAGAGCCGTGCTGATCATATATATTTCTATTAACACGACTTAATCAAAATTTTAATATTATCATATAGTATTACTTAGCAAATTCAACATTAAAGTAACTAAAAACGAAGGCTTGTAATCGGTCAAAAAATTGCCTAAATCAGCCTTGAAGACCTATACAATCGCCTAAACTCAGATTCAACTTGAAATCGCAAATCGCCAAGATCATTCAGAAAGTAGCTATTAATCTCTTGTGATTCATATCCACAACCTACTACCCCGTTAAACGAGTAAAAAATATGATCTAGATATTATTAAAATGGAAAAGAAAAATCCCACTGTAACCTTGATATATAGGAAGAAAAAGTGGACGAATAACCTAGGGTATTAGCGCTACAACCTGGTTTTGCCTTTTTGTGAGTCTGTTATATTACTTGAAAATTGTAATTTTGTAAATAAGCGAATGTGTCATGCAAACTTTTTTTTTGGTCAATTAACATATTTCAATTAATTGAAATCAAACTAATAACTACATGATCACTTACAAGAATAATATCAAAATAATGATTACATAATCGCTTATAAAAAAAAACCCATCATAATTAAAATATAAGATAATTAAATCCCGAATACAAATATCAATTACGATTACAACTCCCTCTGCGGAAGAAATCAAAGAAGTTGTTTTCGAAATGCATGCTTCTAAATCTCCGGGGCCAGATGGATTCTGAACTATTTCTTCCAAATAAGTTGGTCGATTGTGGGTCCTGAGGTGATGGCACTTGTCAAAAACTTCTTTGAATCTAAGTTCCTCCTCAAAGAGCTCAATCAAACCTTCTTAACTCCGATTTCTAAGAAAGATAACCCATCTGGACCAGGAGATTTTCGCCCAATTAGTCTCTGTAATACAGTTTACAAAATCATATCAAAAATATTGGCTCATAGAATCAAACCCCGTCTTAACTCCTGCATCTTTCCTTATCAAGCGGCCTTTGTCCCTAGAAGGCAGATCTCTGAAAACATTTTGATTGCTCATGAGATTACGTATGTGATGAAGAAAAGGAAGAAATGAAGATCGGACACCAGGGTATCAAAATTGATATGAGCAAGGTTTTTGATAGAGTCGAATGGAATTTCTTTATAAAGGTCTTCAAGAAGATGGGATTTTCAGAACACTGGTACGACATGATTTATCAGTGCATCAATACAACTTCCATTTTTGTTATGCTAAATGGCTTTCCAGGGAAGATTTTGTATCCTTCTCGTTGGATTAGTCAAGGGGACCCACTATCTCCGTATTTGTTTATCATCTATATAGAGGTGCTATCTCGAATGCTCCTAAATGCAGAAACCAAAAAGAAAATTACGGGCATTAAGATTACTAAATGTAGTCCTTCCATTTCCCACCTCCTCTTTGCGGATGATATTCTCATATTCATAAAAGCGAATTTGATGGAATCAAGATATCTTATGAAGATTCTAGCAGACTTCGGCGCATTTTCTAGAAAAATGATAAATCTTGATAAGTTGGGGGTTTTCCATACCCAAACTTACCCCTAGGTTCAGCAGAATCCTAACTAGGACTTTGAGAATGAAAAAAATGAACCTAAAAGAGTCATATTTGGGAATACCACTCATCTTTCAAAGATCTCGTCATCAAAATTTTGTTAATCTTATTGCTGAATTCGGAGTACGATTAAAAGGGGTGGAAAAGTGTTACTCTGAACCTATATGGTCGATCGGTGCTGGTCCAATCGACCTTGGATGCTGTCCCCATATTTCAAATGGCATGCTTCCCTTTACCAGTCAAAACCATTAAAAATTTGACGAACTTGCAGAGAGATTTCTGGTGGGCAATGAAGGAAGAAAAAAGAGAGCTTTTTATTAAAGCTTGGAGCTTTATAAACAAATCCAAACGAAAAGGGGGTCTTGGTTTCAAAAATTTGAAAAAGATTAATGAGGCAATGAATACTAAACTAACATGGAGGTTAGTCACTAAAAAGATGTCTTGTGGGAGACAACATATAAGTCAATTTACTTCCCTAAGACGTGTCCTCTTAGGGGAAAATCGAAGAGAAAAAACGGGTTCTTTCGCTTGGAGGGAAATCAAAAGAGGGTTATCCAACCTAAAGAAACACGAGATCTGTGATCTTCATATCCGATCAGAAGAATATATATGGGAAACACAATGGGTCCCAGGTCTTTCTATTTATCTGCGATCGGAATCCCACCTGGTGGAAGAACTTGATTGAAAAAGGATAGATCAGTTGTGCAACCATACAAACAATGAATGAGATATACATCTTTTAGAAAATCTCTTTCCCTTTCAAATTGTCAACCTTATTCGATGCATTAGTCTTAGGGGAGATAATACTGATGTCCTTCGGCGGAGTCTCACAAAAAATTGTATCCTCACCACTAAATCATCCTATTTGGATATAGAAGGACCTAGGGAGACAAGCCATGCTACAAACCTGTTACAAAAGATTTGGAAAATAAAAACCACCCAAAAAATATTATTGTTCCTTT
This sequence comes from Papaver bracteatum, assembly GCA_023529315.1. NCBI lineage: Eukaryota > Viridiplantae > Streptophyta > Magnoliopsida > Ranunculales > Papaveraceae > Papaver > Papaver bracteatum. The sequence continues at coordinate 1,799,441 of JAJJWX010002427.1, read as the reverse complement.
GGAGATGTATCTCTGATTATCTACCTATTAGGGATGTCTTAGCTACTAGGATTAAGATAAAGTCTGATAAGTACCTAATGTGTGAATCGGCTAGAGAAACAACCTAGCATCTTCTAATGGAATGTCTGTTTGCCAGAGCAGTCTAGTTTGGGTTAGAAACTTCTACAATTATTAGAGATGGTAAAAACCTTCACTTTTGGATCAAAACTTGGTTCGCTAATCTACTAGTTTGGGAAAATAAGATGGATGAGTGAGAAACAATGTGCGACATTGTTATATGTAATATTTGGATAACAAGATGTGAGTTGGTTTTCAGAGAAAAAAAACGTACCCTAACAGAGCTCCTCAGAATCATAGAAGAGGAAGTCAGTGCATAGAACTCTATACTAGTACAACGTCCGACAAGGCAACCAACAAATGAAAAAGATAAACAACCATTGAAGTGGATACCACCAACAACAGGTACAACAAAGATAAATTTCGATGCATCTTATAAGGAAGGTGAAACAATAGTGGGATAGGGGTTTATTGACAGAGATCACGTGCGCTCTTTTGGGGTGGCAAACAGTAAATCGACAATGGCCACATCGACAATAATGGCGGAAAGTATGGCATCTCATGAGGCGATTAAATGGGCGGCACAATCAAGATATGGTCAATTGAATATAATATTGGAAGGAGACAATCAAGATGTGGTCAATTTTTTGAATGGAAACTCGGTTAATATGGACTGGAAGTGTAAAAAGATAATGGAGACAATTAAGGAAATATCAAAAAAAAATCGAACACGTCGGTTTTTTTACATGAGAAGATCTGGGAATGAAGTGGCGGATGAACTGGCGAAGGAAGGACGGACAAAAGGAAATGTGACTTACACTACAACTAATATCACGCCCTCGTTGTTTAATTTACTATGCATAGACTCTAAATTTCTTTTCAGCTTACAATCTGTAACTCGCAATAATGCGGCTGTTATAGTTTAATTCAATTCACTTTTGATTAAAAAATATAAAAAATTACAATTACAACGCGAAGATAAAATATTGCAAAAATATCTAAATATCAAATACAAATGAAGATATCAATTATGAATACAACGCGAAAATAAATAATCGCAAAGATATCCGATTTTCGTATATTTAATTGGGAAGAATATGTTATATCTTAAATCAACTCTGAGCATCTAATCAAATTGTTAAGAGACTTAAAGACACTTCTAAACAGAAGAAAATACTTTATATAAATGGTAGAAAATGTTTATATACAATTTCCCCGAGATGACCTTTAGAATGGAGGAATTATGCCGATTTTTAGAAATTAGAAATTTCCTTTTTCTAATTCATACGTTTAGTTTGTTTCTTATTTTATTCATAAAAAATAGTTTTATCGGGCCGTGAGTTGTAACTCCAAAGGTGTCACTATCCATCCACAAAAAACCCATCAAAACAAAAGTAACACAAAACCCCCAAATAATATGAATGAATATTTGGGGTTTTTGTATCAATATCCACCACTACCATCACCGACCACCACCACCATCACCATCACCAACCACCACCACCATATCCACCATTAATATATACCAGCACTACCATCACCAACCACTACGATCACCAATTACCACAACAATCAACTACCACTACTAGCAACCAACACCACATCCACTAACAAATACTAGCACTACCATCACCATAAAAAGCACCACCACTAACCAGAAATAGTACCACCAAAATTTGGTTTCATCATAAACTTACCGTTTCATCGTTAAAATCTTCGGTTTCATGATAAAAAAAATAGGCAAAAATAAGATGAAACCAAATTAGGTTTCATCGTAGAATTTGATGAAACCAATTTTGTTTGAGGTTTTTGTATCAATTTTTTTTTTTAAATTTGGAGGTTTTATATCAATTTTGTTTAATATGAATTTTTAATGGATCCCAACATTTGAATGAAGTTTTTATACTCTAAATTTGGTCACGTTGATGTTTTACTACTTTATGTGGTAGTTTTATACCCTTATTGTATTTGTGCAAGGTCTTCCCATGTTGATTTACATGCAACGGTCACCATATCTGCACCATAACCCTTACTGATATATCGTTAACTAGTCTTACACGTCAAACCTGCAGTATTATCAAATGATGATTGTCATTAAGGAATCTACATGTAAATCAGTTTTAAATTAAATCTTGTAGTCTACAGCATAATAACTGGAACCTCGGTACAATCGTGTACAAGGCATAATTTAAGGTGACCAACCACGACATGATTAACAGATTAAGTACTGTATATTGCACCTTAATTCGTGGTTAATGTAGCTTAATCAAATCTTAAATTGAGCTCAACGGCAGCAAAGAAATTTAAGAAACAAAAATGATACAGGTACCAAAAATCTGCACCGCACCATGCACCGAGGTGTATTTTGTGAGAGGAGAGTGGGGCCCACCCCTACCCCACTCCTAATCCTAGTGTTTAGACTTTAGAGGTGCTCTCAGGATCGTTGGATGCTCTCGAAATGCACATTGCGGTGCAAAACTTCGGCGGGTCTATCACTGCTCTTTAAGAAATACCGCATCCCCTATCATCAAATCTTTAAAATACAATAGAACCAATTAACCAAGGCTACTAATGGGGTATCAAATTGCTTGGGGTGTACCAATCCCAAGGCAAATAATTTTTTGTCTTATTAGCATTTGGTACACCCCCAAGCAAAACCAATCCCCCATTAGCATCATTGCAATTAACACCATTCTCAACGGTTGTGTAATGTGTAATTTATCCAAGGTAGTCAATTTCGGCCATTTCGGCCGGAATTTCGGTGGGATTTCGGATTTTGGACTTGGGACCTCCGAAAACCGAAATTTCGGCTAACCGAAAAGTGGCCGGTTTTTTCTGGTAGGAATCAATATATTAGGTCAAAATCGGTGTGTCTCGGCCGGAATTATTCTTTTATATTATTTTTTTCCAATTTCATATCCAACGTAATTTTCACCATAAATATAATATTAGTGTAAAATTTTAATCCGAAATTACACCGAAATTTGGAAACGAAATTCCCCCGATACAAAGTTGTACCAGTGTCTCGGCCCCGGCCGAGACACTCCGAAATCCGAAATTAACTACCTTGAATTTATCTTCTTAAATGATCATGACAACTTTCGAATCCAAATAAAAAATGACAAAACAATAAACAAGTCAACGAGCCAGCAAAGAAACGAACGGAAATATCTCTTATATACTCCACCACCTTCTCATCCTAGTACTATGTTGACTTCGGTGCATTATAAAATGATCGTATAACTTAGATGTGGGTTATGCACACATCCCATAATATTGAAGTACATGCATATCCTTGGAGAACAAAGCTGTTTCATGGAAACCGTCGTGGTTTTAGTCCATTGTTTTTACTGATGTTGTTTACTGTTACACATCGTACTCAGAATTTATTAATTTTCCACAGTTGAAGTTACTATACATGCTTTTTAAAGTTTGCTCCGGATGTGATGTTGAGAGCAAGGGCTATGGAGCGAGGATCATCATTCAATATGAATGAGTCTCACTCATTTTGGTCTAATTTGATGTTGCTATGGGCAGTTAATGAGTCCACTTTCCCCCAAAATCACTCGTACACTCATTGAGACGAGTGAGTGTTGGAAAGTCTTCACTAGGCGGCTAAAAATCAGCCGTATGGGAAAAAATCACTAGGAGATGCTGAAGATATGCCTCCTAAGTAGAGTTGCACATGGGACGGTACAGTCCGGATTTCTTATGAACCCGATACCTGTACCTGGAGTTGACCGGGTCTTCATTTTGAGGACCGGTACCTGTACATGTACCTGAACCTGTACTTGTACCGGCTATACAGGTCCGGTTCTAGCCGGTACCGGGTTTTTACCCATACTTCAGTTGAACAAAATCTCAAGCCACAAATTAACCTCAATTTCAATCTATCAAACATTCAAACTCAGTAGAATCCACAAAATTCAAACATTTTCAGGAAACCCAAATATCAGAACCCATGTTACAAAATCAATAAATGGTTCCTAAGAAACTGAGCAGAGATACAATGGAATGATTATTTACAAAATCAACAGCTTCACCAACGCCGTGGAGTCTATGTTTAATTAACGACAAAAGAACTAATACGGCAATACCCATCTTATTTTCATCATCCATCCCTCTCAAAAGCAACAACTTCAGATCGAAACCCAAATTCATTCTTCATCAGATCTAACGTATCCCTCTGCAGCACCACTATATCATCTCCATCTTCTGTAAAAAATTAATTTGATGAATAAATTAATATGCAATCAAACCCAAATCCATCTCAAATAAAACCCTAACTCAGAGCTCATATTCAATCATGCAATTAAAAAAAAACTAAACATTCAATTAATTACGAAGAATCCATAGTTCATCAAACAAATTACCAAAAATCATATGAGTGATTTACTGATTTATCTTGACTCTGTCATACCTAGATCGTTACTTTCATAACCATCTTGATGAAGCTTCCATTGAAATAGTACTAGCGAATTCAATCTTCATGGGTTGATTTATCTCCTCTCTGAATAGACTTCAATTGAGGAAAAGAAGAAAAGAAGCGTGAGCGAGATTGAAGTTGTTAGATAGATAAGATACTCTAAATACCTAGCATCGATGGCTAGAAATCATTTATATGGATGGTTTATTATATATCTATATTTAAGGGTCCTGGTCACTACACCATGTTGGGATTAGCTTTTTGCACGAAGATAGAGATTCAATTCTTTCATGATGATGTTTTACACCTAATACATTTGGAAACCAGATCTCTTTCAAAAAGATCCAAAATTGGTGAAGAAGAAACTTTATTTACTGCTCGAGGTTTATCACTAAGTACTTTCAAGATTGATTTTTTTTTAGTTTTACTTTTTCGATTGTTAGGTCTAACTTATCTTAGTTGTAATTGAAGAACTAATCATCGTTGTTGGTAATCTTAGGTATAAAGTTTCTTCTTTTTGTTTATTTTTCGATTGAAATTTAGGTCAGATGAAATTTGGGTGTTTGATAATTGCTTTGTATGAATTTGGGTGTTTGATTTGGGTATTTGATAGGATGAAATGGGATGTTGAATGTTGGTTTTATAAGCTACTTTCATTTTGGGTATTTGTTATATTTAGGTATTTGTTTATTTTCAATTTTGATAGATTTATGTATTTGTTTATTTTCAATTTTGATTTGATTTTTTCTTGGCTTTTAACCCCTTATCACTGAATTATAAGTTAGGATTTGCATTTAATATGGATGGTTATTATATATGTGTTTTGTCGTCTCGTCTATATAAATTTGCACCTAGTTTAGTTAATATTGGTACTTTTCACTACTAGGCATATTTTTCGTTTTTTTGTTGTTTTCTTATATGCTAAAGTACTCAATATCCGAGCATATATAAACATCTACCTTGAATGTATATCGATATATATTAGTACTAATCGTCTCTACTACTAGTGATAACTTGTTGTGGTAAACAATTTCATCTTTTACTCTTTCATTCATTTGCATTTTCATTCTTTGCATTGCGTGCCCTTTCATCTTTAATTCTCATGATATCCTAAATCTATTTTGTAGCTTCATTTACATACTATATCTCTTAGCTTGAACAACCCGCGTCCCTCTCGCATTCGATACCTCTTAACTTGATCCCCGAACATATTCTCCTGTGTATAGATTCAAATCTATGTGATTACCAATTAGCCTAATAGTTGACAAGACCTAATTTTGTATGCTACCTTGTTTTTCTAAATTTAGTGACTATAATAGCATCCTACGATATTGTTTTAGTATATAAAATCCAGGATAATATATGTGTTTGATGTGGAAAACTATTATTTCTTGTATTCTATGAGTTACTCTCTCGCTTCTCTTATAACTTATATTTCGAGGGGATTTCAACCATATGTTCTCACTTTTAAGCCTTTCCATCCCTTGCTTCTATGATCTCTTCTTACTCATCTAATTATGGCCTTAATTTTCCTTAAATCAGTATCTTTCCTGGTTTTGTTCATTTGGTCATTTACAGCTTTTATGTTAAGTAATTGTATGTAAGTTGGTAATTGTAAGTAATTGTATGACACGTTAACTGTTTTTTTTTTATAATTGAATTCTAGATGATATAACTAGGGATATCATAAGTATATGTATTAGTTCTTAGAATTATATTAATAAATCTAAATGTTTATGTAACTCTTATGCTATCATAATCTTTATCCAAAGTTTGTCTTAAATAGGTTAGCTCGATGATAGTGTGTTAAAGTCACAGTCCATTGTTTAGAACTTGATAATAGTGACAACTCATAGATAGTTGGTGAATATTATTGATTTGATTGTTTCATGTTTAAAATGGTTTAGATTTGGGTCATTGGGTGTTTGTTTATTTTTGGTTTTTGTATTAGTTTCAATATAAAGAATAACATAGGAACGAAAAATCAAGATAAAACTGTAAAATTTAAAACTTAAAGAACCTCTCCCTCTCCCTCTTGTTCACTTTTTACATCTTTAGTTCAGTTCTATGGTGGTTTTCTGAAGGTATTTGGTGATTTTACTGTGTAGTTGTATGGTGTTTTTGTAGTCTTAGTCTTGGTGGTTTTACATGGGCTAGTTGTAGCTTATTCTCTTTTCTATAAGAAGAGAAATTTGTCTCCATATGACAGGCTTCTGCAACCCCGTAACCACTAGGGCTAATTGTTTATTGTTTAATCGTTTAAGTCTATATTTTGAAGGGGAATATGTGGGTTGATATCAACAAGATGTGGATGGATAGTGATGAGTAAGTCTCCGGAATACATAGAAGGTGTAAAGTCATTCATAGAGTTTGTTAAGAATAATGGTGGTGGGAGTATGTTTTTTCATGTCCTTGTAAACGATGTGTCAATGGTAAAGGTTGAGTACCATTGAAATTGTTCCATTTGCTCAAGTATGGGATTGATTCTTAAGTTATACATTGTGGCGTTTCCATGGTGAGAAAGTTCAAAATAAGCGATCAAGTACAGGGGTAATACTTCATAGTGGTGTAGATGCCAATATGGGAGATATTGCACGATGATATTGAACCTGTAGTCGATCCTTTAGTTGACCACATTGAAAAATCCAATCCAACAGATGGTGTAGATGAGAATGTTGGTGGAAGTGTAGATGAGAATGTTGGTGGAGGTGTAGATGGGAATGTCAACCAGCAGAGTAAGAGAAGACGATACATCAGCGTGCAAGAGAACCTTTGTACCATTCATGTCCTAAAGGAAAATGACTCTTTACGCCGCTAAAAGTCATCAAGGCGTGATATGGATTTTTTGACAACCTGCGGTCTTAAAGTTGATGAAAGAGTTGCTCTGAAGGAAACACGTTTACCGTGCAAGTTCCCTGAAGTTAAGAAGATGATTGAAGAACTAGGTATGGATTATATAACATTGTATGATGCGTGTGTGTAAATAGCATCTTGTATTGGAAGGATAAAAGTGCATTATTGAAGTGTCGATTTTGTCAAGAACCTAGATACATAAAAGTTTTCAATGATGAGAGGAAACTTACAAGTTGCGCAAAAGACATTAAGACATTTTCCGATGGTTGAAAGGCTGAGAAAGGTTTTACAAGTATACCATGGATAGCGAGAGGCAATGTATTGGCATTCTAAAGCGCAATCATATTTAATGTGATCGACATCCGATTGATTCTACTGAGCTTGGCGGTGTCTCGGATAAGTTTTCCGAGTTTGCTAAGGAGCCGGAATGTTACACTTGGAATAGCGGAGATGGCTTCCCTAATGGATGTTTCGGTTTGAATTACGATTGTTGGCCGGTAATTGCGACCTTTACAACCTGCTCATACGTCTTTGATATTCAAGAATTTTCAATGTTGGCATTATTGTTAATGGCCCAAAGTAGAAGATGAAGAATTAATGTCCGCTAATGGGTTTCTGGGATTGGGTTTCTTATTCTTCTTTGACGAAGATAGAGATTCAATCTTCATGGGTTGATTTTATCTCCTCTCTGAAAGTAGACTTCAATTGAGGAAAAGAAGAAAAAGAGGCAGCAAAGGAACGAGATTGAAGAGTGTTGTTCGATAGATAAGATACTCTAAATACCTAGCATCGATGGCTAGAAATCATTTATATGGATGGTTATTATATACCGAAAGTAGGTTTTTAACCGGTCAAAATTGACTTGGAATTATTTTTCGCGTTAGAATAGGGTTAAAATTTTATAAAGACTGCACTCGTACCCAAACATTGCGGTTTTTGAAATCCATTCATGGGTCCCCGTTTCAAATTGCTATCTGGTCCTGTTTAAACTGGACCCGTTTTGCAACTCCATTCACCGTTATTTGTTTTAGGATCGACTGCACGGAAAATGGACCCGGTTATTTTGTTCTGGAAGTCTTGTGCAGCTCTACTCCTAGGGATATTTTCAGAGTTTTATTAATTTAAAACTCTTTAAAGTGGGCCCCTTACAAGTTTTAATATTAGAATAACCTAGAAAAAAGGGGAAACGGCTAATGATAAGTCGTTTGTGTTTTTTTAATAAATAAAAAAAGAAGGAAACGGCTGAAAATCAGCCGCTTAGACCATTAATTTTCTCACCATAGCCACAAAGTCCCTCATTCAGCTAGTCTCTCACTGATTTGGGCAGTGAATGAGTGTTAAAAACACTCATTCCATAGCCCTTGCTCTGACACTGAGGATGCATGTTTATTTAGTTTGGAATTAATGAATTATAGTGTTGGATTACAACCAAGATTGCTTCTTTTGTGTTGCCAATCCCATTTGGTTGAGAATCCGCTTCCCTATTCTCTGTATGTATAATAAATGCTTCTACCTGCTACCCCAGAAAAAGTTGACCGATCCTGAATTTAGAGTATCCTTATGGCTTATTTCCTAGGGTTTTGTTATCTTGTGCATCCATGCACAAGATAACACCCAATCATTGTATCTGGAAGGTGTAAAACCAAATAAAAAAATAGGAGAGAATCTTGCATTGGATATTGCAAAACATCACTCTTAATAAATGTACATTTGGTAAATCTACGTTAATTTGCATTCTCCAATACAAGTTTACACCAAATTATTTTTTTTTTTTTTTTTTGAAACTTCCCGTTGCAATAATTCGGTGTAGTAATACCATAAAATTATTCTTGCCGGGTCATTTTAGTTTTTGGCAGATCAAAGAATTCTGTATACGAACGGAAGGTTATAGTCGTAGGAAACATGGAAAACGCACAGTGCATAAGTGCATGTATATCTTGTGCTTTGAATTTTAAGTACAAAATATAGCTTTTCAAGTCACAGGTTTACTTAACTTTACTTTTTGACATAAGTATTAATTATCCGCGTAAGCATCCACTCCTTAAGATTATCCATATCCAAAAAACTGAAAACGGCAAGTCGACTCCACCGACTAACCAACCAACCAACCAACAGTCTCTACCAAAATTATTCAAATACAACATGATCACGGGAGACCTTCCTAATCTATGGAACTTTTGGCTCAAAAGTTTCGACTTTAGAGTACTCGAGAATAAAGGTTGGTTTTGTGGCAACATCTTAGTTTTTCACATTAAGACCAACCGATACACCTGGAAATTAATTTTTTTTTATAATCATGATCTAGCTGACCGTGAACCAGTAATAGAGGAAGATAAACATTAAATCTAAAACGCTGGACAAGGTAGGACACCCAATGACAAACGGACGACGGGTGAGAAAGAAAAAAAAAAATCTAATTAAGGTTGTCGACACTTGACAGAAATAAGATTGAGATCCATGTGGAGTGACCATTTTAAAATTTAAAAAAGAAGTACAGCTGCTAACAACGAAAGATTGGAGTATTATAATCTGATTTTTTGTACTGCTAACAGCAAAGTTTCCATTTGATTAATTAGTAATTACTCGGAATGGGTAACACTCTGTAGGTGTTAGATTACGATTGACATTACGATCATGCATTGCATGTCTGTGCATGCAAGGCGGAAGGTTGTTTGATTTTTAGTAATTCTATGAAGAAAATGTGGACAGAGTGTAAAAACTAGAAGTTGGGCACTTGGTTGTTTGGGCTTATGCAACTGCTGTCTGGTTAGTTATAAAACTGATGTCATTTTCTCCTTGATTTGATTAGAGATACAAATTTCATTTAAGTTGGCCCTTGCTTGCCAGTGTAGATGATTAGGCTTCTGCCTTCGTAAAGATGGCTGTCAATCCTTTGATTATAACTTAGGTTTCAAATGCTTAAGGTTGCCTGGCTATCCTAACCCTTCACACAACCGATTATGTACCTAATGGTCATCTTTTCGTGTTATTAGTGATTGACTATTAGGAATTTAGGACCATTTTGTATAGCTATCATGAAAAGGTCACAAACCACCTGCGCATATAATACACCCCCACCAAACCAGCTGTTAAACGTACGGCCGTGTAAAAAATAATCTAACCACAAATTCCCATCGTCCTCTCCACAAACTGATTCTACAGTTCTAGTAATGGCCGTTCATCTTCTAGCGTTTAGTGCACATGTGCGTGATTGAAGGAACTTTTTCTATTTTTAACGTGCACAAAAGGCCAACGCATTCGTAAATCATCCTGCTGCTGCTTGCACCAGCAAGGTATTGTTACCTTTCAACTTTTCCTTTTTCCTGTCTTTCTTTTGTGGTTGAAGTGCTGTTGTTGAAGTTTCAGTTACATGGGTACGTTCTGCAGCTATAGTCAAATATTTTCCAAGACTATCCTAATGCAGCAAAGGAAGACGGCCTCCCAGATTACATGAAACCCCCAAAAGATATCTCAAGCCATTGCTTATAGGACTCTTAATCGACTGTGTAATAAAGAGGAAGGGAAACCATAGCCTTAGCAAATGCAAGTTTTTAGAAAGTAGGAGGAAATTGACTTCATCTCAACCAAACTACAAAATTAACAAGCATTGTTATTTGTGCTTTAACGGCTTAGTTGTCCCATTGAATTCAAACTAACGAATCACCTATTTTATTTCAAGGAGATGAAATGAATTTCAGCCATCCCTCGCGTGTGAACTCTATTCAATTGACAAATTCAACTTCATGACTGAAAAAACAAAGTTCAGGCCTGCACACAATGACAATGGATGGAGTCTTAAACTTAGTGGGTCACCAGCCCATTCGTTTGCACTTACCCACACAAGTTTTGTTTGGTAGAATTCGAAGACTTGAACACTAAACTAAGTCGCACATATGTTGCATATTATGCATCTAAACATCTCCAACATGTGCAGACGCTGGCTGTATTCGTGCTGAACGATGACCGTATATGATTTTTTGACAGGTTGCAAATTGATGATGACCCTTTAGGGGGAATTTGCAAATCCGATACCAGATACATGACTGTATATGTCAGTATATGTCAGTTAGCAATTAGCAATAATAACTGCAGTAGCTTCTGCCTTTGTCAAAAAATACCAGGTGATAATCTGAAATGACACTGATGTTACTTAGAAAGAAATGCTCCTGAGAATTTCTGACAATTCTCAAGTAAGAATAAGAATCGTGACAATTTCCACAGGTAATTTTATGCTTTCGTCCACAAATCAACCAAGGCATACCTACCAGAAAGAGATAACAGATTGATGCTTATGCTTATAAGTGCTCTTCTAAAGGTTGATAACCTCCCAATAGCACAAACATGCTTCCGCAGCTCCTGTCCCATTACACCACCCAGTCAGATTACAGTTCCGAACAAAATAGGGAAAACACCTACAGATATCTTATAAACAGACAACAAAAAGCCATCTTAGAGCTCCTCTTGGCTGAATGGGATCCAATATGCCAGGTATTTTCAAAACATCACATGCAGTTCGTTGATGCAAACACGAAATTGCCAGAAGAGTCTATGTAATTAACTGCTGCTTCCAGGTCTTATGCATGTATGCAGAATCTAAATATATGTATGTGCAAGGCCATGCCAGCGAGGGTTCTAGTTGATAATGGATGATACTGTTGGGCTTGCAGTGAATGCAGTAGAAAAGCAGTAGGTGAGGCGGAAACTGAAGCAACAAGTGTGAGGAAAAAAGCTAAGTACCTTTACCAAGTTAATGACATCAATCCTATCACTACCATATTTGTGTTTATATGATACCATTTTCTTAGCTGTGCATATATCTGCGTAACCAAAACAGTTTCTTAAGTAATCACATCTGAGCTTTAGGTACCCTTTTGGAAACAGCTTAGTTGTTCACCTTAGAAGATGTAGTAATAGTCATATGACTCTTGGGAAATTTGGCAATGAATACGTTCTTTTTGTTTAAACGTATTACCCTGACATACAGATACATACGCTAAAAGGTGGTTATGGTCTTCATATACTCACCTTTGAAGTTATATGAAATAAAAAGGCAATGGTGGTAGAAGCATTTGAAGAGTGCTTGCATAATGAGGTTGACATCCAAATTACCTAGGATTCCTTCAACATGAAACAACAAATCAATCCGAGTTTCACTGTCACTAAGATATGCCACCACCTCGGCAACCATTCTCCACCAATCACACACTACATTCTGGTAACTATCAGGTTACTCTCAGGCCTCAGCTGAGTCAGCTCTATCACTTAATTCATTGTAAATTTCCACTCAAGTTTTCACTCAGATTGGACACCAACTGCCAGGAAAACTTAATTGTAGTGATAGGCCAATGCTGTGAGTGACATAATCTCTTCACAGCTGAAACAATACCTCATATTGCAGAGAATGGTTTGAATAGGAGCGCCGCTGCCTATCTGTAATTAGCTTACATTTCTTAGGACTCATTGGATATCATCCTCCGGAAAACAAGTCCAACAGATCCTCAGTCGGAACATTATTCAAGTTTGAAACTTCTTGACCATGTCAGGCAAGTATTGAAAACATTCTGAAATTTTGGAAACGAGGAAAAGACAATCATACAAGACGAGGAAAAGACAATCATACAAGCGATGACATAAAGTGGCCAGACAGTTTAAAATTGAATATGCATAAACAAAATCATGGAAACTACAATGTGTTTCAGTGCTAATAATATGTTATTAAAATCACATACATAGTTTTCCAGAGACAAATAACAACAATGAAGAGATGAATCCAAAAAATTGAATACTGATTTTCAGTTTTGTAACTTCAAATAATAAGAACATTGAATACAGTAAATACATCTAAATCCTTCCAGAACTCCTTCCTCATTTGAGTGCTTTCTTGGTTAGTAAGTGGGCAGTTGTTGCATCTTCTGATCAACATAGAAATCATTCAATAACTCATCAAACTCATTCATATCATCAGACGTTAGAGTAGGAAACCAAGAACCTCCATCTTCATTCACTGAAAACATACAAGAATCCCCCATATTATCAGTAGTAGTTTCTTTTGCCGCTGCTGAAGGGGTGGATAATGCAAGCAACTCTTCCTTTCTCTTGGCAACAAGACCCTTCACTTGAAGCAATTGTTCTCTCACAGCGTCTACCTTCTCAAGAGTATCAAGTTCGTCAATTTTTATGTCATTCCACCAAAACCCATCACCATTTTCTGATCTACTCCTCGTCTTCCCATCATCTTCTTGCACAGGAAATCTGTTAAGGACTTCATCAGAATTAGGGCAACCAAACGTAAACAACTTTCCACTAGGGGAGAATACGATCAGAGAAACATCTGCACCAGTGAGACTACATAATTCATCAGCTTTCTTAAACAGACCTTGACGTCTTTTGGTGAATGTTACACTTCTCTTTTTCCTATCATCTATCTTCTTTATCTCAATTTTCTTCTTCCCCATTGTTATACCTTGATTAAAGAAATTCCTATGTTAATTCTAGTTTGACAACAGCAGAATCAAATCAAATCAAATCAAATCAAGATTCAATCTTAGAAGCAAACCCTAACTTTAGAAAACAATAAAATAAAACCCAATTCACTGCTCGGAAGAAAGAAGCTTCTGAGTTGTGTTAATGGAGAGATGAAATAATAAAACAGAGCAACTTCTAATTAGAGATCACTAGTGCATATATAAATAGCTGTGAGTGATGTTTCTTTGGGGCCAAGATTTTCGGTGTTTCCAAATTCTGATGAACTAGCCGTTGTACGCGTTTTGATTCAGGGATAGAACTGTCTGAACTGATAATCGGAATCTCCTGTTTCTAAAAACAGAGCCTCTGTTACTTGGTCAACGATCTTTGACTTTCAAGATATTTTTGCCTAAGCCATTTCTCAGGAGCACTCACAAAACAGCTTAAAACCTAATAGGAAGTAGTACTTCTTATATTGACAAGTAGTGAGCACGTGTGTTGCACGTCGGCAATACTATTTAAAGGTGCTTTGACACCATATGTTATGTTTTTTATCCGAAATTGATCGTTGTTGTAGATGGTGGATTTTCGACAAAGGCTAAAATTGTAAACCCATAATTATACGAACTTCTGATCCAGCAATCAGATGTGAGTATTGAGACACAGGTCTCTTATCAAATCTCTGACTGAGAATACTGTCTCTCAGAGTACATGCAGATATGTAGTCTCTCGGTGACAACGGATATCTCATGAATACTTTAACACTTCAGTAATTATTTCTATATAGAATCACGAGATTGACGGCTCCTAGACAGCTTGCTCTGCTAGTATAGAGTGATAACGTCTTCAAGATACAAACAACAGTTTTCCCTGACTATATAAAGGATATGAAGCTCCAGCAAGTTCATGTCAGAATAATTAATGCTCCTAGACAGCTTGCTCTGCTAGTATAGAGCCATCAGTTAATTATTATTAAATTCTTGGATTCATCCACTGAATTTCTGAAAATATTCAGAAAATATTTCGTTACTTCAATCCATGGTTCTTCCCAGCAGAATTCTATGGGTTAGTAATAAATATTCAACACACGGGCATCTGAGCTACCTCCGAGTAAGCCTCAACTCAAATGGTGCAAGTGTACTCGACGATGATGCACTAACAATCACCGTACGAACAAGTATTTCAAAATACGACGAAATGATGAACCTATGCATAATAGGAAGAAAAATAATAAATAATTAAAAATTGACCAAGGCGCCGGGAGCATGGGCTCACTGATATGACATAATCGTTGTTATAAATGGTGTAACATACTCAAATAATGATTTTAAGATTTGCACCAATGAACTAGACTTCTTAGGAGAGGATTCTGATTCCGATGACGAGGTTGTTGAAGAAATAGATATTGAGAATGAAACCAAATTAATTGAAGTTTTGGAAGACCCAATTGAGCTTGTCAAGGAATATAATGATGTTGAGATTTCGGTTGAAGCATAAATTAAGAGTTCGATAGAGGACCATGATTTAATTGAGGTAAATAATTCAATAAAGTTAATTAATGAGGATCCGGTACAAGGTTTGTCTAATCCTTTACATAATTTAATATCTATTGATCCTTTTCATCAAATTGAAGTAGCTTTTCAAAGAATTGTTAACCCAACTTTTAGGAAAATACCTCACTTAGGATTGGAGTTATGTTCTTCCAAAGTTTTAACGGATTATTTTGCTTCTAAGTATCCCCCACTTGATGTGTTTGATTCGATCATTGTGCAGGTTCACCAAGCTAAAGAACCTTTTGAAGTTCCCGAATTCTATGTTCTCGATCCACTTTCGAGTGTAGAAATGACTAAGTGTGGGGGAAACTTCAATAAAGTGATAGCTTCAATATTTATATCTTGTACTAATATTTTTGTGAAGCTGTTATTAGAATTGCAGATTGTTGTCTGGAAGGACTACCAGATTTTCAGATTATTGGTGTATGGACGATGACAAGAGGGTCAGGCTGAGGACGTTAAACTAAGCGCTAAATGGGAGGCAACCCATCGGTTTTGTATCTCTATCTTTTGTATTTTATTTTTCTTATCTTTTTATATCATATTTGCATCCCCATGTTTAATTTCATTGAGTCCGTAATCTATCTTGGAAGAGAATTATGACGAATACCTTTTCGTCAGAAAAATTCAGACTGCGCGTAGTTCAGTCCAGAGACAATAACTGTCAGACCGTTTATCGAAACACTGTGCCCTTTTGACACTTTGTAGAAAAGACGTAGGAGAACAACTTTTTTGAAATGGAGTTTTTCCAAATTCCTTACCAATTTATACAGTTTTTGCTTTTTATCTGATGTTACGTCAGAATTCAGAATTTTCAGTTTTACACATTGAGGACAATGTGAAATTTAAGTGTGGGGGAGTCTTTTGCATTAGAGTTTTTAGCCTTTTTGAGTCAATTTTTTCAATTTTTTTTGTATATATTTGAATAAAACCTCCAACTTGTAGAGATTTTAGAGTCACTAGCATACTTCTAGGTATGTTTACATAGAGAATTCTGACCGACATAACTGAACTTGGAAGTGTTGGGGAACTACGTTCGGATTTCTTGCTTGTTAGAGTGTTAAATAATGGATTTAATCATGCCGGTGATGAAAATTAGGAGAATAGAGAAATGCATTATTAGAGTTGATGATCAATCATTAGTGGAGACTACCTATTTTCAAATCAACAGAGGCACCAAACCAAATTTTCTTAGTAGCTGACTAAAGAGCTTTCTTTTGAGTGTGTGTCACCATATATTAATTCCGGGTAGAATGGTGAGCTACCTAACATCACACCATTTTCAACACTATTTTTGATCTCTTGAGTGCTAATTTTGTCAATCATGAGGGTGACGTCTATAGATGAAAAACACCTTCTTGTAGTTTGATTTGCAGTTAGCACCATTCTCTCTCTCGCCAACAACAGATCCATAGAAACACACATAATCATCATCAACAAGGGAGCGACATCAAAATCTACAAGGAAAGTTGAAGACGTTTAAGGTTTACAAGCAACAATTCAAGGAAGAGCGAAATTTCATATTCAAGTAAAGCAACATACAATGAGCAGATTTTTATATACATGTTGAAGACTTAAAAATAAGGAGCAAAATTTTATATCCAAGTATGAAGACTTATTTACAAGAGCGAAGAAAATAAAAGATGAGAATGATTGGAGTTTATGATACGAAGACAATACAAGTTGTGAAGATTCAAATGGTAAAGTACTTCTTTTATGGCCATGTTAATTTTAATTACATTATTATTTTGTAGTTGCAATCATTTTGCCAAAAAGAAAAATAAAATAAAAAAGAAATAAATACAAATACAAATACAAAAAGAAAAAAAAAATAGAAAAAAGAAAGAAAAAATACAAAAAAATACAAAAGATTTGCATTTAGGTTGTTATTTATTTAATAAAGTCATGGGGAAGAAAAATATATAAAGAAGTTTCAAGCAACAAGGAACTTGAGGAAAAGAGTTACAAATTGTCAAAGTTTTATGAAGTTCAAGAGTTTATCGTCAACAGTTGAAGACCGGAGACGAGCTGAAGACTACGTTTCTATTGGATGTTGTGAGAGTGGTGTTATCATCATTGCAATCGGATGTGAAGGTGGTAAGTACTCTCATCCTCGATAATAATGGTTGATTTCCTTTCTTAGAGATCATCAGAAAATATCTTTATTTTCCACGATTTTGTGGAGTCTCCAGAAATAATTCGGAAGGTTTCCTTCCCACCATTCAACGTGTGTAGGATTTCTCTCTTTATTCCTACCTGCACACATGTGAGACCCGTAAAAAAGCCGTCCTCTTGAGTGCAATTATCATAAAATCCTTTTAAGTGAGGCAGAAGTCGAGGCGAAATGCTTATTGATCGCTCTCAAACACGCGTTCTTTCATTATGGTGTGGTCATTTCTCACTCAACATTTAAGAATGAGAATATGTTCTTTGGTATTTCTAACTTCTTATTACTAGCATGCAGAAACTCTATGTCCTCATAGCTCTTTGGATGCTTGGGAAGCTGGAACGCTTTGAAGTTGGAGAAGATTTTGTGGGTATACCTCTCGTAAGCCCTCACGAGACTATAACTCGTGGTTTAAAGGCATGTTGCACATGCTAAGTGCAACCGTTTCCTCAACGACATGGAGTTGTTATATTTTAGATAGTTTGCTCGAGGACTAGCAAAAGCCAAGTGTTGGGGAATTTGTTAAGTGCATATTTTGCATATATTTAGTGTCGAATCCATGCTAGTAATTGCTATATATTCTTGCAAATTATTGTATATTACTCTTGTTTTCTCTTATTTATGTTTTGCTAGGTGAATCATCCAAAAGTAGTGAATTTGCACTTAATTATGCAAAGAAAGAAGTTAGCCGCAAGCGGAAAAGGGCCAAATACCAAGAGGAACTCGTTCGAATTTAAGAGTTCTTGCTATCATATCGAAGAGGATGAAAATACGAATCCAATGGCGAAAGAATGAGCTCATTCTGATATCATACGAAGAAGTTATGGGCAAAACGATAAGTTAAGTTTGTCGGTTCTTCGAAACCGACAGTTAAACCAGAAGTGCTAAAGGAAGTCGCTAGAGCAACTAGGGGGTAGCTGAAATTCAAGATATTTATAAAGGCGCCTGTAGTTTTGCTCAGGGCATCCCGACGTCTTCTTCCTTATATTATTATCCTCGAGATGTACAGGGAAGAACATGGTGCTGTTGATTATCAATCAGTGAGGGAAGCTGAGCTCGAGTTGATGGAAACATGTATTTAGTTCATGCTGTCAAGGAAGATGAAGATTGTTGCTCAAGTTTGGTGTACTGTTGAATACCAAGGATGGAATGGAAGTGGAGCTGGAGGTGCTCATCATCGGTAATTAAGATAGAGGATTGGTAATGATCTCTGCTGGTTTTGGCAGTAGGATTCGAAGAGCATTAAAACAGGTTGAGTTTCTGAGATGATGCTAAGCTAGAGAGAATCATGAGGAGCTCGATGCGAAACAGAAGATGGGAATTATTTTGGTGGTTGCAGTTGGCGGCAGTGAGAACGGTGATTGATGGAGCTGTTGGGGTGGGTATTATATCGAGCGAAGATATGGTTTATATGGAGTGATGCTGTGATGACGAGCAGGAGAATGGCAGTTGATGGTGACTAACGCTGTGATGAGTGATTTCGATCTTGGCCTGAGTTTGTAGCATTTTGGGGTTACTGTTATATTGGTGATGGAGAAGGAAATGGCGAAATGTGGTGATTGGTAGTAAAACAGAGAACATTCCCGGATACCATTGACGCTGGTGATGGAGAAGAACTCGACCAGGGAAATGAGGATTAATCTCGATGAAGGAGGTGTTATAAACAATGGTATGTGTTCAGTTTAGCTTCAAACAGAGAATGTGGAAGAGGTAAAGATCTACCAAACATGGGAGTAGTGTTGAATAGCCATTCATGGAAGTGACAAGATTGAAATACGAAGTTCGAAGGAGAACAAATGATCAAGTCTTGGTGGTTTTCATATGGGAAGTTTTTCCGAGAAGGAAGTACAACGAGAAGTAAAAGAAGTGGAGTTTACAGGGAAAGTGACGGCTTGAAATTCTCAGACGTAGGGAATGGAAGATAAAATAAGATAGATAATAGATCCAGGAGGATTTTCGGCTAGAAATCTTAGCAGTGATAGAAAAGAAAAAAGAGTTCGAAAAGTTATAGGAGAAGTTTCGTATAGAAAACCCAGCCGTGATAAAAGAATAAGATAATAGGCTGTCAGTTCCGTGAAACTGACAAGCCAAAAATATAAGCGGGATGGACTTTACTGTTAATGGGAGAGGCCCATTTGTATGCCTAAGCTACTTCTTTGCGCGGCCAGACTTTGGCAGTGGCTTATTTTTGGAATTTGGTGAGAATTTGGCAACCATTTAGCACGGGATTTGGAGCACGGGCGCAGCTACAACTTGGAGACTATTTAAGAGACTTCTTAACATAAAAATCATATCTCATATCATACATCTCGTAATACACTTTTGTTCTTCATAAAATAGTCTAGGGTTTACCCCTTTAGGGGGAAACCGGGTAATTGTGTAATCATGAGAAGCTAAACCTTTGTTGATTGAGGATGAATTCAATGTTCTAGCGTGAAGCTACATTATTATATAAATCTATTCGGAGTTTTATCATCTTATCATTTGTTTTCACTATAACTAGGGTTTATGATTGGTTTATAGATTATTCAAGTGTACAATTGGATGAATCTATTGATCATTGTATTGCTAGTAAAGGGTTAGGATATCCGTGTAATTGTTAAATAATCCTTACACAAGTAGAGAATGCGAGACCTTGCAGAGGGATTCTATGGAGCAATCGTGTGTGAAGATAACACTAGTAAGTGGACCTTGCGCTAAGAGTCTAACTTCCAGGATCAACCTAAGTTCACATAACTTAAAGCTTCCGCTAGGTTACATCTTGAGTGCGCTACTACTTGGTGTTTAGGTTGGATAAAATTTCATATGCGAGCACTTCAGTATGAAGTTACATAAGGAACTTTGGGGATAGCACTTCGCCAGCTGCTTTCCTACGGATGGTGATGAATGATTCTAACGAAGATAGATAAGTATACTATTGAGTCAACGTTTGGTAACGGCAAAGGACTCCTTGATCACCCTTTTATCTTATTCTCTTTTTATTCTTTCTATTTATTTCATAACCAATCCCCCCTTTGTTTTATTGTTTTGCTATCCAAATAACATATCAATTACACATCTCTCTGTGGGAACGATCTCTTACTACCACTATATTACCAGTTAATTAGTGGAAAATATCTTAATTAATTTGTTGTGGTTACGACACGCATCAAATTTTGGCGACGTTGCCGGGGAGCGGTTGCTAATTGATTTGTTATTTGTTTAGCTTTTTTTTTGATTTTCTCTTTCTTGTGAGTCGTCATATTTCCTTACGGAAATAACATGTACGGGGCACAAGATCAATCATACAATATGGTTTTCAATCTCATTCATATAACAACTACCAACCATCCTATGGGTATAATCAAAACCAATCTTTTGGCTATGATCAATATCCCACAGAGCCTTATGGATATTCTCATACATATCAACAGCCTTATGACGGGTATGTAAGTGAGCCACCACAAGGATGGGAGGATAGTTGTGCTTCTAATAATAATTCTTCTAGTCTTGCAGATCTAATGCACCAATTCATGGATAATTTGGACCGAGATAACCAACAGATGAAAGAGTATCGTCAAACAATGGATGAGTACAACAAAAAGACTGAAGATACACTTCAAGAACTTCAAGAGGTTATTGAAAACCTAAGAAGAGAGATGGATCAAATGAAGAAGGAAATAACAGAAGAAGAAGTTTGGCCTCAAAATCAAATCAATTCCGACGTTCCCATGATCAATAATGGATATACGATTCATGAGTATCTTGAAGATGAGCAACCATTGGATAATCCTTGCAATAATGGTAAAGTTATTCCAACTCCGGATCATAATAACGATTACCCGCCTATTCAAAAGGAGGAGAGCGGATATGACATAACCGTTGTTATAAATCGTATAACATACTCAAACAATGATTTTAAGATTTGCACCAATGAACTAGACTTCTTAGGAGAGGATTCTGATTCCGATGACGAGGTTGTTGAAGAGATAGATATTGAGAATGAAACCAAATTGATTGAAGTTGTGGAAGACCCAATTGAGCTTGTCAAGGAATATAATGATGCTGAGATTTCGGTTGAAGCAGAAATTAAGAGTTCGATAGAGGACCACGATTTACTTGAGGTAAATAATTCAATAAAGTTAATTAATGAGGATCCGGTACAAGGTTTGTCTAATCCTTTACATAATTTAATATCTATTGATCCTTTTCATCCAATTGAAGTAGCTTCTCAAAGAATTGTTAACCTAACTTTTAGGAAAATACCTCACTTAGGATTGGAGTTATGTACTTTCAAAGTTTTAACGGATTATTTTGCTTCTAAGTATCCCCCACTTGATGTGTTTGATTCGATCATTGTGCAGGTTCACCAAGCTCCAGCAAGCTCATGTCAGAATAATTAATGCTCCTAGACTGCTTGCTTTGCTAGTATAGATCCATCAGTTAATTATTCTTAAATTCTTGGATTCATCCACTGAATTTCTGAAAATATTCAAATACTTTTATAATATTTCGTTACTTCAATCCATTGTTCTTCCCAGCAGAATTACATGGGTTAGTAATAAATATTCAACACATGGGCATCTGAGCTACCTCCGAGTAAGCCCCGACTCAAATGGTGCAAGTGTACTCGACGATGATGCACTAACAATCACCGTACGAACAAGTATTTCAAAATACGACGAGACGATGAACCTATGCAAAAGAGGAAGAAAAATAATAAATAATTAAAAATTGATAAAGGCGCTGGGAGCATGGGCCCACTGACCGGCTGGACATGCCGTGGTCAATCCCATGACAGTTTCATATTTTTACCATATTTTTTGTTATTTTCATTGAGTTCATGAAAATCCTTTCATTTGAACAAATATCTTTCGTTTTGAGGAAACTCCTCAATTTCATGGTGTTTCCCTCACACCAAAGAAATAATATAAAATTAAGGAAATATGGTAGAGCCGTGATCATTGGCCAACCGGCCATGTCTTGATCCCAACCGGCCCCACACCTCATGGTTCCTCATTTTTATTATTATTTCCCTAATTTCATGAAAACTCCTTAATCTCATGATATTTCCTTGATCCCATGAAAAATAATATAAAATAAGAAAACCCGTGTGACCGCGCCCAAGCCGGCCGGTCAAGCCCTAGCTGACCCCACATGTTCCATTTTATTATTATTATATTTTTCGTGTTTCCTTGGTCCCATGGAATTCCTTGATTTCATGATATTTCCTTCAAATTATGAAAATTCCTAAAATTATGAAATAATACATAAAATTAGGAAAAACGCACGGGACCGGGCCCTAACCGGCCAACCATGCTCAAGCCGGTCCCACACGCCTCTTATTTTTTTATTATTATTTTTCATGTTTTCCTCATCTCATGGAAACTCTTTGATTTCAACAAAACTCTTTGATTTTAACAAAACTCCTTAGTTTTAACAAATTCCTAGGTTTTATCATATTTCCCTAAAATCATGAAAATATTTTAAAAAAATTTGGAAAACGTGTGGGATTGGGCCCTTTGGATGGACGGCCATGCCTTGGCCATGACCGGTCCCACACTTCATGATTCCCTCTTTTTTTTTATTTTCCTTCATCTCATGAAATTTTGAAGGTTTTATCAAAAAATCCCTGATTTCTTCATATTTTCTCAAATTGATGCTCAATTGCACGCCAGAAAATATCAAAATTCTCAGAACTGAGATACAAACACTTTGGTGACACAAGCATGTTACCTTGACTGACCAATGTTGGCTTTTTGGCTCGCAAGGAGCCGGTCCCGCGTATTTACACAATTTGACCTAATTTGCGCAATTACACGTATTAGGTCCAAAACTCTTCCAAATAATTTTGGGATTTTCATGGAACGATCAATATTGGATCCCGTTACCATACAAGACCGGTTTTATGACCCCTTGGTCGGTCCTTCACCTCTTCATAATTAATTAGGTTTTATCACCTAAGGCTCAGACGAGCATTTTCGAATAAATGATTAAACCAGCATTTGATCATTCTTTCATCAACGAATCACCAACTCTTCAAGATGCCTTGGTATTTGATCACACGAGCATATGGAGTTTCATGGTAGACCCACGGTCCATGAAGTCGGTTCTCCTTCATTCCATGGTTTATTTTCAAATAAACCATCAATTGGTCATCAATTGATCAAATTAGGGTTTCTGAGTCCAAGGATCATAATTCCAGATTCGAACACTAATAATTTTACGACGATCTCATGATCATAATTTTAATTAATTATGCTCGGTTCAACTACCAGTATTTTAATTAATGCTTTATTTTGGTCACGGTACCAATGATTCATTAGATGATAAATACTTGCTCAAATCAAGGAATATTGGTCCAACTATCAATATTCAACAAACCAGAGTAATGCTTGCTCGCCTCAACTATCAACGTGAGAATCATGTACACGTTTAATTCATGAGTTTCAGAATATTTTACAAAATCATGTTCAACTCAGTAAATACATGGACTCATTGTCCCATTAAATCATGAAGTCAACAATTGACTAAACTAACCACGAGACGTCAATCACGTCACTTGGGGGGATATCAACTAGGGTTTTGGTCTGGTGGTCTACGACACGTGTGTTCAAACACATGATGGAATGTGAGCATGTCGTGCAATCAGTTGAAGGAGTTAACAAAGTAGTGGATGTAAAATCAACCAAGTCTCCGCACGATGAGCAACTGGTTTCAAACACGATTTCCACATCCCCACTCTTTGATTCCATAAACTGTCACACTTCATGGGATCATGGTGTCTACAATTCCAGCAATATAAATAAGTCTCTGAGTCATGATTGAAATAACAACGATAAGAACAACAACGATCTCACGTCTCACTGACAATACGAGATCAACAACTCATCAATTGAGCAATTACTCTCAACTGAGCAATTTCAATCATTCAGAACTTATCTTATTCGGAATCCACAACACACCTACAACACTCGATTACCATTGATTCCACACATTT
The DNA here is from genome assembly GCA_023529315.1 of Papaver bracteatum. Lineage (NCBI taxonomy): Eukaryota > Viridiplantae > Streptophyta > Magnoliopsida > Ranunculales > Papaveraceae > Papaver > Papaver bracteatum. The sequence continues at coordinate 1,774,941 of JAJJWX010002427.1, read as the reverse complement.
CTTAGCTTCCCTCCTGCAGATCAGCCCATCATCTCTTGTGACCGAATTTGCTCTGGAATGACCATTGTCTTGGTTTATGCCAGAGTACTACAGATTGATCTCTCGAATTCAAATCACTCCCTTCTTGCAGTGCATTTTTGTGAGGTTGAATATTTCGCTCGGTTCAAGGAGTCTCCTCCGTACGGTCGTCTCCTCAATTCCGTAAAAACCATCAAATCGTTTTTCCTCATCCACAGTTGTTTGTGTACTTTTGAATCAATTTTCTTCATATAATTTTTTCAATTTTTTTAAGGTATAAAATTTGAAGGTATAAAATTTTAAAATTCATTCTTAAGTCATGTCTAACTTGGGAAAATATATAAAAATTTGGAGCAGCATAAAAATGATCGAAAAACAAAAATTTAGTATTGTTATTTATGCTTGTTGCCTAGATAATTCAAATGGCTTTTCAAATATATAAATTTCATAAAAATCCGACGTACGGTTTGGATGATGTGAAGTTTTTAAATAGAGAACATTATATATATACCCCTAGTATGAGGCCTATTGAAAAATACCCTTATCAACTTAAAATGTACCCCTAAGCTTCTAGATGCCCAATACCCGGATTGTCCAATTACTAAAATATCCCTAGATAAATACGCACAATCATTAGCCAAAGATTAATACATGCGTTATTTTCATTTATTCGGTTTCTCTTCCTTTCTCTCTCTCTGCAGAAAAAAACCGAATCGAAATACTGAAAATTACCAATCAAATTTTCTAAAATCAAACACTAGATCATTCTAAATTAGTAGATCTATATTGTGTTTGATTTAGAACATCAAATCTAACTGAAAAAAAAAGGTTTCAGAGATAAATTTACTGTGAATCATCAACAATAACACTTTCAAAAAGAGATCAAATCGAAGGTAAACAATGATTTTGTGTTTGAATTAAGTTTAAATTTCATTCAATTTCAATTTTTAGGGTTTCATACATGATTTATCTTCAAAAAATAGTTTGATTCATCGCTTTTTGATTCGTCACTGATATTTCTTCGATTTGATGTTGCATGTGATGAAAGACAAATTAACAGCTTCTTCTGCTGGTGTTTAAGGAATCAAATATTTCTGCTGGTGTTTAGAGATCAATAAAAGTATTAAAAAAACAACAAATCACAGTGATTTTTTTTTACTTGGTTTACTTGTTTTTGTTCTATTTCATACTTATTTTGTTTCATTTAATATGTTCAATTAGAACTGTAGTTTAATGTTGGTTGTTCAAATGTAATACAACTGAAAGAAAAAAAAACTATAGGTTTTTGGGTGGTTTAATGTTCATTGTTCATTGTATTAAAACTGAATTAGTGATAATCCGAGTTTCTATTTTTGGGTGTATTTATTGATTGAATTGTTCATGGTTCTTGGGTGGCTTTTATTTCATTGTTCAACCGTCGAATAATCGATGAAATTCTCAAAATTCTAATGTGAAAGCCTGAGTTTCTCAAATTCTAATGGTTCTTCTGGATCTAATGTCAAATTTTTCTATCAACTTAGTGATTAGAAAGTAGTGATTTGAATCTTTGCAAACATTCTATAGGAAAATTATTTGACTATAGATTTGGAAGACAACCTGTACTAGTTGACTTCATATTTGGAGGAAACTTGTGATAGTTGTTCCCAGTTTTGGAAATAATTGGTACTAGAATAGATTATATGCAATTGTGCAAGTTTCTACCTTAGCTTGTTTCCGTTCTATTGTGGTTACCACGTATTATATGGTTTTAACTTCTAATACTTCCTTTTTTAATCTAATCAATAGTAAATGGTGCTTCTCGGGGTTATGCATTTGTTAAATATGAAAATGATATAGAGATGAGGCGCGCCTTATAGCTTTTGAGATGGAATATATCCTAGTTTCCAGTGCAAAACTGTCTCAGTTAGAGGCACACTTCTATATAGTTTGCGCGAAAACCTTCTCTTATGCTTGAATGAAATATAAATCCTAATGTGGTTTGTATAGATATGAAATTTACATACTTGACTAAGATTAATTAGTTATTGTTAATATGGTGTAGCTTACCTTGTATTGCATGCTTCACGTATTGAGTTCGGTTGTTGTGAGATAAATGTTTGGCTGGGAAACAGTAGTACATATGTTAACTATTAAGTGAATATACACATTAGAGATAAACGAGAAGGCAAACCAGGGAATGCATACTTTGTTCATCATTTTATAGACATAATAAGTGTAAGAGAACCTTTGTTGTCTTAAAAGTAGATGCGTATGAATGTTAGCTCCCATTTCTATATATGGAAGCAATTTGTTCAAGTTTTCTCCATATGTAGTTGTAACTTGCATAAGTTATGTCTAGTAGTTGAAGCAACTTATCCAAATCTGGAACTCAAGAAACTGTGATATTCTATTTGGGAAGCAATTTGTACAAGTTGTTTCCAAAATCTAGGATCAACTAGCATAAGTTGTTTCCATTGCTTGCTAGAAAACTATTTGCTAGGTTTTTAATAAATTTTCTCCATCTGTAATTTGTTAAAAAATGCAGAAAACTGGCGCATCATGTACCGGATAATCTGTTCCACATTGAGAAATCTTCAGAAAGAAACAGATGTGAATCTGACTGGGTGAAAGCAAGGTAGTCAATATCGGTTGTACATGCCGATATTACAGGTTTTTATCGGATATCAGAAAATACCTATACGATATCGAAAATATCTACGATACAAAGTCGAAATGATATTATCGGTTGTACAGGCCGGTACAGACCGATATATCGGTTTTACTTGTACACCGATTATATCGATTTCGTGAATAAATTTTTCATCAACATGCATGTAATCTCTACAGACAAGTATAATGTCAATTGGGGAAGGTAAAAAACGCTAATATATTTATAATATATAAAATCAATGACTAATGGTAGGATATAAGATGGAAACCATATTTCGATTGCAAGGCATAGAAATATAAAAGATAAATATGAAGGATAATAAAAAAGATTTACTGGCGTAATATGACAACAATCACAACATTGGCTAAAAGCTTCTCCAGTGGCATGTGTGTGGAGATAAATGTCAAAATCCACCTAGGATACATATCCATTTTTTCTAAAATCATTCTCCAACCCTGATGTCTTAAACCAATGTATAGATGACTTTGGGTAGACATTGTCAAGGTGAATGTCTAGTTTTAGACATTTTCCTTGACATTGTCTACCATTCTAGTTAGCTTTTACTTAATTGAAGTGACTTTAATATATTAACTAATTATTTTTGGCTCTAATATAATCTTAATTATGGAAAATAAAATTTATAATAATTAAAAGAAGATGTTACATGCAATATTGTTGGAGATGGAATTTTTTCTCTCCCTAATTTGAAAGAAAATAGATTGAGGATGTCTTATTTGTGTTGCCACATAGGAAACACACACAATGACCATTGGAGAATATCTAATAAACCACCTTGTATTTTGGAAATTTGAGATATGTGTATGATTCTTATTATTTTTTACTATGGTTGTATAATTATTTAAAATTCTATATTAAATGATGTATCGCCTGTAAAAACAGATATTATCATTTGTATAGGTGTATAGGACCCGACCGATACGATACCGATACGTGATATTAACTACCTTGGGTGAAAGCTATATTGTTGCACCAGTGACAAAAAACCCAAAAAACTGATGTAGATATGTGGAAAAAATCTATTTAAAAGGATTGTTAGTAGTGGTTATATAGCTATTTGATGAATATGTAGACTTTTTGATTCTTAACATGAATGAAAGGTTTAATTATATTTAATATAGTTAAAATATGACTACAGATGCAGTCAGTATTGTTGTATGATTGCAGGTAAGAGAAGTATAAAAATATGAACATAACCTTGCGTTTTTTTTTCCTAGAGGAAACTTGATTCAAGTTGTCTCCAGAGATGGAATCAACTAGAAAAGGTTGTCTCCAGTGTTGGAAGTAACTTGGTGAAGTTGTTTACATAGTCTGGAACACAAGAGCTTGTGATATCTCATTCTCGAAGAAACTAGCAAAAGTTATCTCCGGTAACGGAAGCAACTAGAACAAATTTGTATCCGGTATTGGAATCAACTTGGATAAGTTGTTCCCAAATTGGGAAACTAAGAACCTGAAGTATCTCTTTTCAGAAGCAACTTTTACAAGTTGGCTCCAATCTAGGATCAACTAGCATAATTTGTTTCCAAAATATGTGATTAACTATCACATCCAGAGCAAACTAGAACAAGTTCTCGGAAACCTATACTTGCAAAAAATACTAGTAGAGCCTGAAGCTGAAATCTAAAGACAATTTACTTTTACAAAAACAACAAATTGTTTGGAACAATTGCAATATTACAGGTTAAACAAAAAAGAAGTTCACAAAACATAAAACAAGTTCAAACAAACTGAAAACTTCATAGGAACATAAGCATGTAGAAGTTTGAAATCCTTGTCTGCCTTCGGAATATTGGTGCACGATGATCCAATGCGGCTTTCCGGCATTAAACGACTGCGGCGAAACATAAGCCTACCACACCTACCACACATCTTCTTGCGAACTTCCCATTACATCCCTTTCCTTTTAAAAACACTCGACAGTACATTGTTTCTCCGCAACAACCATGTTAACCAATGAAAAAACCTCAATAATAAAAAGCTAAAACATAAACTCACAACCAAAGGAAAAAATAGGCAAAGCAAAAGCAACAAAACTGGGGGCAACTAGTCATCTCAAAAATAGAATGAATTTAAAATCAAGAACATTGTTAATCAGGTTGATTCTAGTTAAAGTGACACAATTCACTTGGGGTTACACCCCCTCGGTTCAAGTTGTCTCTAAAAGAAAAAAACATACACGAATGAGTGAAACTGGCATGAGGCGAACACACATCTTCTGACATGGAGTCAATCATGCTACCATTGCACCACAGATTCTTCAATGCAAAAAAAAAATAAAAAAAAATCAAAATCACATCCAAAAGAAAGATAAATTGCAACACATACCAAACACATCGATATAACAACAAAAGAGTATGAAAATGCATATGATGAGGGTATTATCTACTTCATTCAACTAGCTCAAGTTGCCTATGAATCTGGAATCAACTAGCTCAAGTTGCCTCCAAAAGTGAAAGAAACTTTTTATCCCCAAAGTCTAGAGTCCAAGAACCAAATGTAGCAAGCCTAGATAAAGTTAACCTATTGTTGATCCCAAGCCAGAATGAAACCATGTACATATTTTTTAGATCGACTCGAGAATGAGCTGCTATATTTTTATTGGAAAACACTCAGTCAGAGAAAATTTAGGTTCATACAACTGCCAAAATAAAATAAAAAAATTCTAGGTTTATCATATAGGAAAGCACCCAGTCAGAGAATAACTAAATATGCAAAAGCAATATTTTATTTCACATCTTGAGCAACATGAAATTCAATATGCATCCTAATCTTAACTATACACCCATTTATCAGTGACAACATGTGACGTGACTATGATGTATCCAAGAATACATATACTAGTTACGATCGTTTTTATTTTCGGAAAAAAGATGCCTTTTCGCACACTCATAACCTTCACCACCTCCTCCATCACCAAATGATCAACATATAACAAAGGAAATATACATCATTCCAAAGTTCCGATCAACAAGTATAATAGTATCATGCCTTCTTTGATATTCCACTTGAGTGATTGCTACCAAAAATGAATTCCAAATTAAACAAATGATAACTTCATATAAAACTGGAGAAACACGGTTTCCAATTACTCAGTACATTACAATGACTATACCATGTGGTGGTAGACACCAAGCATATAACACCATAGAAACAATAGTTGTACAATATCTAACCACTAAATTCCAAGATATGTAAAAACTTATATTGAAACTTGAAAAGATCTATATCCAATGTGTACAGATGGAATCAACTAGTCTAAGTAATATCCAAATCCTAAGGAAACTAGCTCAAGTTGACTCCAAATCAGGAGGCAACTAGCCCAAATTGTCTCCAAATGTGAAGGCAACTAGCAAAAGTTGTGTCCAACAAAAAGTGTACATGAATAAGCTTCTCAGAGAAAAAAAATCGAGAAATACTTAAAGCACATGCAAAAGTCAGTGGAAGCGGAGAAACGGAACCATAGAAGTATTGTATGTGAATTACAAATCCCCTGGGAAAAAAGTGGAGAACTTTACTTCAGAAAAACAAAACAACAACTTAATCATAGATGCACATTTTAAGGTATACTGAGTGATTATAATGATTTTTCACTACTGTAAGTGGGAGTTTTACATCATCATCAAAACATAACAGCTGACCAAAATTATCAAAAGTTGTAAAACAAGTTTGTCTGATGTACTAGTTACCATTATAGCACTACGTGACTGTCTTCATGTTCAAGTGTTATTCTAATTCTAAGGTCCCGCTTTTAGTGATTTTGTGACCCTAAGAAAACTCATTTTTATGAATTCCAAACTCATTCATGTCAAAATTTGATTCCAGATTAGTAATATAAAAAGCAATTTACTTAACTTATTTAATGATATTTATAAAGAAAGAACTTCAAATCAACTTTATTTTTTGATGCTAAAAGATGAAAGGTGACTCATATGAGATCTCCTAGAAGACTAGAATATATTAAGATTGAGATATATCACAGAATTCACTTGTCATCCAATTGCATTTCAGTTAGTGATACATATTATGCGAATTGCTTACTCATTGGAATGTTGTTATAGAAGGGGCCTTTCCATACCTATTTTCTCTTTTGTAGAACCACCTATCTCTTCACCACCATGACCACCACTGCGATATCCTCCTTGGTATCCACTGTTCTCACCATACCCCCCACCTTTCTCACTTCTGGTATAACCACCACCAATATCAAATGTAATGTAACATACCATTTAACATAATTAGTACTTAATAAAATCAATAACAACCAAAATCTTTATTAAAACCAAACCAAATTAAACAAAAATTGAAAAGAAATCAACTAAAAGCGTTATCGCAACAACAAAGAATAATATTTACCAAACACCATTGCTGCAACTTTTTAGATAGTAATACTAGTACATGATTAACATTGGATTAAGTACCTTTTTATATCATAAAAAATAGGTAATAAATGTGTAAACCAATCCTATGTTGCATAGTGCTGCTTACCTGCTATCCTTTTAGATCGTACCACTAAATATAACAAACTCACCACCAATACGAAAAAGAACCACCAACTAAAATTAAGAAATACACTAGAAATCAAAATCAAAACCTGAAAAAAAAAACTAAATTATACATGTTTCAGAGATGAATCAACAATCTCGAGCTCGAAACGAAACAAAAAATCAAGTCGAAACAACAAAATCAAAAACAAAATCAAATTTGATAAAATTAGGTAACCTACTTACATCTTTGAAATTAGGATCTAATTTCTCCAAGATAAGAAACGACTTGATGAGCAGATTCAGGGGAAAAATATGCTAAACAAATAACATCTGCTCTGAAAGCTTCAGATCGATTCTTCATAATTTGTAAACTCAATTTTCCATTTACCAAAACTGAAAAAGTGGGGGGTACAACAACCTCACCCAATATTTTGCTTAGCAATCTGTATGGACTAACTCCAATATACATACAAGAGAATCAACTAAACATTTAGACTCAATCTTATAAAAAGTATATCAAAGAGTAATATCTCAATCTCTCAATTCAATCCGCAATCAAACAAATAATAATTTGCGTGCTCGATTGAATATAAGAGAGATAACTTGAACGGTACCAAAGACCAATATTCAAGGATCAATCAATTTCAATCAACAACCAAACGTTGGATTTACCAATTGATCGATTCAATGCACAACCTTTAATATTTCAATTATATAATAAAATATAATGCGGAAAAGAAATAACACAGACACTAAAAAGTTTTGTTAACGAGGAAATGCAAATGCAGAAAAACCTCGGGATCTAGTCCAGATTTAAAACCACACTGTATTAAGCTACTACAGATACTAACTTACAACAAACTAACTTCGGTCTGGACTGTAGTTGAACCCCAATCAATCTCACACTGATTCAAGGCACAATTGCGCTCCTTACTGTAGATGGGGCAAAACGAGTTGCTGGTTTTTATGGAATTAAGGAGACAACCGTGCGGAGGAAACTCCTTGAACCAAGTGAACTATTAAACCTCACACAGATGCACTGCAAGAAGGTAGTACTTTGAATTCAAGAGGTCAATTTGTAGAACTCTGGACTAAACCAAGACAATGTCCGTTCCAGAGTAAATTCGGCCACAAGAGGGAATCTGAGAAATGTGTGAGATCAATTTTGATCGAAGATTGTAGGTGTGTTGTGTATTTTGAAAATAAGATAAGTTTTGAATGATTGAATTTTACTCTGTTGAGAGTAATTGCTCAGATGTTGAGTTGTTAATCTCGTGTTATCTGCTTGACGTGAGATTGCCCTTGTTTCAATCATGATTCGGAGACTTATTTATATTGCTGGAATTGTAAACACCATGATCCCATGAAGTGTGACAGTTGATGGAATCAAAGAGTGGGTAAACGAAAATCGTGTTAAAACCAGTTGCTCAACGTGCGGAGACTTAGTTGATTTTCCATCCACTACTTTGTTAACTCCTTCAACTGATTGCAACGACTTGCTCACATTCTCATCGTGTGTATGAACACACGTGTCGTAGACCGCCAGACCAAAACCCTAGTTAATATCCCCTAATGTGACACGATTGATGTCTCGTGTGATTGTGGAGTCTGCAAGGCAGACATGTATTTAGTTAGTCAGTTGCTGACTTCATGGGACGATGAGTCCTTGTGTTGAGTCGAACATGGTTTTAAAAATATTCTGAGACTCATGAATTGAACATGTCTGTTGAGATAGAGGTATAATTCTCGAATAAATGTTGATATCTAAAGTGAACACATATTGTTCATTTGATGAATCGTTGAATATTGATAGTTGAACCAATATTCCTTGATGTGAGCAAATCTGCTCATCTAAGCAAATGTTTCTTGTTTGGTAAGTTACTGAATATTGATGATTGAACCAATATTCGTCAATGCGAATACATATTATTTATCTGAGCGAATGTTTCTCATCTAATGAATTGTTGAATATTGATAGTTGAACCAATATTCCTTGGTTTGAGCAAATATTGCTCATCTAAGCAAATGTTGCTCGTTTGATGAATTATTGGCAGCATGACCAAATAAAGTATTAAATCAGAATACTGACAACTGAACCGAGTATAATTAATAAAATATTGGTCATGAGATCAACGTAAAATTATTAACGTTTGAATCTGGAATTATGAACCTTGGACTCAAAACCCTAATTTGATCAATTGATGATTAACTGATGGTTTTTTGAAAATTAACCACTGAGCAAAGGAGAGGCCGGATGCATGGGATTATGGGTCAACCATGTAATGCCCAGATGATCAAGTGAGCAAAAATATACCAAAGTGTCTTGAAGACCAATTGGTCAAAGGATGATTAAATGCTGGTTTAGTCATTTATTAAAATAATGCTCGTTTGAGCCTTAGGTGATAAAACATAATTAATTATGAAGAGATGAGGGACCGACCAGGGGTTACAAAATTGGCCCTGGGTGGTCACGGGATCAAACAATGATCGTTCCATGAAGCTTCAAATTTTTTGGAAGAGTTTAGAACCTAATATGTGCAATTGCGCAAATTAGGTCAAATACGTGGGACCGGCTCCTTGCAAGCCAAAGAGGCAACCTTGGTCGGTCAAGGTAACATTCTCACGTCACCAAAGTGTTCGTGTCTTAGTCCTGAGAATTTTGAAATTTTCTGATGTGCGTTTGAGCAATCATTTGAGAAAATATGAAGAAATCAGGGATTTTTGATGAAACCGTCAAAACCTTCATGAGATGAAGGAAAATAATAAAAAAATAAAGGAATCATGAAGTATAGGACCGGATATGTCCCAGGCATGGCCGGCCGGCCAAAGATCCTGGTCCCACGGCGTTTTCCTAATTTTTTTATAATATTTTCATTTTTTTAGGGAAATATGATAAAACCAAGGAGTTTATTGAAACCAAGGAGTTTGTTGAAATCAAGGAGTTTCCATGAAACAAAAATATTAAGAATAATAAAATAAAGGTGTGTGGGACCGGCTTGGGCTTGGTTGGTCGGCTAAGGCCCGGTCCCATGAGTTTTCCCTAATTTTATGTATTATTTCATGATTTGGAGGAATTTTCATAATTTGAAAGAAACATCATGAAATCAAGGAATTTCATGGGATTAAGGAAAAAAATAATAATAATAAAATAGGGCGTGTGGGGCCAACTAGGGCATGACCGGCCGGCTAGGGACCGGTCCCACGAGTTTCCCTAATTTTATATTATTTTTCACGGGATCAAGGAAATATAATGAGATTAAGGAGTTTTCATGAGATTAGAGAAATAATAATAAAATAATGAGGATTCATGAGGTGTGGGACCGGACATGACTAGGAGACACGGTCCCGTGACACCTTTCCCAATTTTATATTATTTCCTTGATGCGAAGAAAACACCATGAAACAGAGGAGTTTCCTTAAAACGAAGGATATTTGTTCAAATGAAAGGATTTTCATAAGATCATGGAAAATAGTAAAAATGTGATAAAATATAGAATTGGGCATGGGACTGGTCATGGCACGACCGGCCGGTAGGTGGGCTCAGTCCCTCAGTGCCTTGATTAATATTTTATTATTTATTATTTTCTCTCATATTTTTCATAGGTTCATCGTCTCGTCGTATTTTGAAATACTCATTCGTGCATTCAGGTGCTTATTAATGCGTACATCTGCACCATCTTGGTTGGGGCTTACTCGAAGGTACCTCAGATGCCCGTGTGTTGAATATTTATTACTAACCCATGAAATTCTGGTGGGAAGAACTATAAATTGAAGTAACGAAATATTATGAAAAACATTGAATATTTTCCAGGGATTCAGTTAATAAATCTAATGATTTTAGGAGTAATTAATTAATGGCTCTATACTAGTACGATCATCTAGGAGCATTAATTATTCAGGAATTGAGTGTTATGAGCTTGTTGAAGCTCATATTTCTTTCATATAGTCAGGGAAAACATTATTACATCCTGAAGACGTTATTGCTCTATACTAGCATGCAAGTTATCTAGGAGCCGTCCAATCTTTCGATTCTATGTAGAAGTAATTACTAAAATTGCTCAGTATTCATGAGATATGTCGTTGCCTCAGCTGAGCGACTACATATATGTGTATGCTCTGAGAGATAGTATTTTCAGTCAGATATTCTTGTGGCATGAGCTTTCATGATTTCGATAAGAGAAATGATCCTCAATACTCATCTGATTGATGGATCAGGAGCACATACAATTATGGTTTTACAATTTTAGCCCTTGTCAAAAATCCACCATCTACATTAAGTCCCCTGCTTAGTGAGGGACAGTCATGTTCCTCAGTCAGGACTGGATGGTGATTTTCTAGTTATGAACGAAATAAGTAATTGAACTTAGTCGTAAGATAATATGTTACCGGATTTTCAATTGCACGAGCGAACCACGGCTTGAATGAAGATCCCCGTGGCATGATAAAGCATCATCTGATGAGCATAGATTGGTGTAGAACCGCTGATTTGATGACGGAACCTTGGTCGATTTAGGATTCATGGGTTCGGACCCATGAAAAAAAATCCTTGTTTTAGACGCTCGTTCGTTCATTAGTTTAAGGAACAAACAAAATAGACCTAAGTCTAATGATATAAAATTTTGTCTATGAGCTTTCACGAAAACCAAAATTTTATTTTTAAAATATGTGAGATTTCACAAAGTGGAATAAACTCTTATTTCAAAGGTGGATGTTCGTGCGAGGGAGAAAAAAATATATAGATATATTTTTCAAATTTACGTGAGTTTCACGTTAAAACATATTTTTTTTGTAAAATCAATGTTTTGATTTTGAATAACCGTTGAAAATAAATAATTATACATGGTGAAATAATGTATGTATGTGAGTTTTTCACAGTTATAGAATGGACGTCTGTCCAATTTTTGAAAAACTAGTGAATGTTCACACAGTGGGAATTTATACGAAATTAAATTCTTGATTATCAGAAATTGTTAGAAGTAAACAATTTTTGATAAAATATTATTTGTATGGGTTTTGTGATATGATAGTGTATGCACAAAACCAATGAGTGTTCACTCTGTGGGAGTCGCTCACACGATGAAAATAATGTGAATTTTTCATATGATGGAATTTTTGTGAGTTATTCACAGTTTTATGAAAATCACGTTATGGTTTTGAATAATGAATTTTGTTCATCTTTGCAGGTTTGAAGGAGCGAACAAATTCTCGAGGTTGTAATCACTACAACTAGTAAAATTTTAAATAGGTAAGAGTTGGATGGTTACCATTTTTGTAGACGCTGTTGTGAGCACTTTTATTCCATGATTCATTGTTTTGTCGAATCATGTGCTTTGTATGAACGATGTGCTGAAATAGCCACTTTGCAAGAATGACTGACTCCAAGGATGATACTTCCAAAGATGGTATTTCCAGAGATGACATCTCTACGGATGAAACTTTAAGAAATGATACTCCTAGGACCTCTGAGTGATAGTGAGAGATCCTTCATACTAAGTTGTACTTCTGATTATTTTATTTTCTTTACCACAGGATGATCGTATAGTGAAATACCGGATAAATGTAGACCCCACATAAATGGAAGAAAGTTTACGGGAGCGGAGAACCCAGAAGTAAGGACTGTAGGATGTTAGCAAATGACGTACAATCCCCAACCGTTTCTTTGGTGAGTTGTTAGCGCTCCTTGTGTCATGACTTTTCCCTGCCCGTGCAATTAGGATCACGATACCAAGGTTTGTTACCTCTTTTAGACTTTTTCTCCATCGATTGACGGCCTTCAACTTGTTCCCGGGCAAACAATCCAACACTGATGAAGAAGTCGATGTAAGCATCTCTTTCATGCAGGCGATCGTTGCATCTCCTTGAATGAAATAATAATAATTATTGTTTATGAGTCTAGGAAGAAATTATTGTAGATAAGTAGCATGTTTATGAAGCGCACTCTTCTTTGGGGCATGGGGATATGGATAATTCCCGAAATCCCGAACCAAATGGAGATACCGGCATTATCAATGGAGATTCCGGCATTGTCGAGCCTTCAAATGATTTACAGACTCCCTTAGTAAGTATATCTCCTGTAATTTCTTCATAGAAGTATGAAATTGATGATTTGTGAATGAATGAATGAATGAATGAGAATCCATGTGAGTATACGAGTAATTTCGTCGAAATACGCCACCAGAAAACCTTTACTCCAGACCCTAGCTATCTACGCAGAACCTTGGAAGGCACTAAAGAATCTCCTTGGTTGGCATACTTATTGACTACAGGAGGAAGTACCCTGATGCGTAAATCCAATTGATGTACACGAGTTTGCACTCAAGCATACTAAAATTCATATAAAGTGACAGATCTCTACTCAGATAGTTTCTGGACATCATAAACCGGAGTCAACCAATCACATGGATATATTAAGAAGATAAAAACGTGGATGATGTTGACTAAGGTGAACCTATCCTAATGGACTGAGATACTGGTCTAGACTAATATCAACACATTGGCATATACAAGGGTACCATTGGTCGATAATCCTAACTCTAGGTCAACTCAGCTAGCATATACAAGGGCACCAGTGGTCGACTTTATTGTATTTATTCCGGTTGGTCTAATGGTTTGGTCTCAAAATTTTCTTTTGATATCTGAGTCACTCTATTTCACCCTAACAATGGTAAAAATAAAAATAAAACAAGTGATCAGGATTCTTTCGATGTTTCCATCACGAGGATATGGCGAAACTACCATGTTTTATTTTTCTAACACCTGAGCTATGTGCTTTTATGAATAGACTCTTTAGATGTTTCCATCTAATCAGATTAGTTCCTCAACTCCTATAACCAAAATTCTTCCATCCACTTATATTGGTTAGTGCCATACTTTATAAACATAAATTTCTAGGCTCTAGAGTTTATTTATTGCAACTAAAAGCTAACAAAAACTTTCTTCCCCACCCCCAAACTTAAATCTAACATTGTGCTCAATGTTTCTAATGAAAGAGCAATACCAAAAAGTGAAGTAACACGAGGAATCAGTAAAGAGGGAAGTTGGAAAGATAGTACCTGGGTGAAGAGAGAAATCAAAAACTAATATACAACAAACAATCTCCTCGATGGTCAATCAAGGGTAAACAGGGTCCTTCAGAGGGACCTCCTCAACATCACTTGTAGGAAAGGACTCTAAAAAGGGTTTCAATCTCTAACCGTTAACCTTCTAAGAACTACTACCATCCGGTGTCTCGATCTCAACAGCTCCATGAGGAAAGACAGTGCAAACAATAAAGGGACCTGTCCACCGAGAACGTAACTTCCCAGGGAAAATATGCAAGCGGGTATCATACAGAAGAACTTTTTTACCTGGAGAAAATGACTTCCGTAAAATATTTCTATCATGCACAAGTTTCATTTTGTTCTTATACTCCTTCGCACTATCGTAAGCATCTATACGAATCTCGTCCAACTTATTGAGCTGGAGTTTCCTATGGGCTCCTGCCTTGTCAAGTGAAAAATTTAGCTGCTTAACAGCCCAATAAGCTCTATGTTCTAACTCAACAGGTAAATGACATGCCTTGCCATAAACGAGCTGATAAGGAGACATTCCAATAGGGGTTTTAAACGCAGTACGATAAGCCCATAAGGCATCAGTGAGCCTAGACGACCAGTCTTTCCGATCAGGATTAACTGTTTTCTCTAATATATGTTTTATATCCCTATTAGAAACCTCTACCTGACCACTAGTCTGCGGATGATACGGGATAGCTACCTTATGTGTAGTACCATATTTCTTCATTAAAAGCTTAAAAGGTCCATTACAAAAGTGCGACCCACCATCACTAATTATAGCTCGCGGTGTACCAAAACGTGTAAGTATATTATTTTTCAAGAACTCAATCACAACCCTATGGTCATTGGTTTTACACGCTACCGCCTCAATCCACTTAGAGATATAGTCTACGGCGACAAGGATGTATAAGTTACCAAAATAATTAGGAAATGGACCCATAAAGTCAATACCCCACACATCAAATACCTCAACAATTAAAATCGGGTTCAAAGGCATCATATTCCTACGGGAAATGGTTCCTAATTTCTGGCAACGTTCACAAGTAACACAGTAACTGTGGGAGTCTTTAAACAACGAAGGCCAATAGAATCCACACTACAATATCTTAGCAGCAGTCTTCTTAGCACTAAAGTGACCCCCACAAGCATGATCATGACAAAAGGAAATAATACTGGACTGGTCACTCTCAGGTATACATCTCCTAATAATCTGGTATGGATAATACTTAAACAAATAAGGATCATCCCAAAATAAGTGCTTGACCTCGGCTAAAAACCTAGAACGATCTTGTTTACCCCAATTTTGGGGCATTCGACCAGTAACAAGATAGTTCACTATATTCGCATACCAAGGTGATTGGGAAACAGAGAACAATTGTTCATCAGGAAAGATGTCCCTTATAAGAAGGGAATCACTAGGGGAACTAACAACTAGCCTAGACAAGTGGTCTGCTACTACATTTTCTGCACCCTTTTTGTCCCTAATGTCGGGAGAAAATTCTTGTAACAATAGGATCCACCTAATCAATCTAGGTTTGGTATCCTTCTTAGACAAAAGGTATTTCAAAGCAGCATGATCAGTATATATTACGATTTTAGAACCTAAGAAGTAGGATCTAAACTTGTCTAAGGAAAACACAATAGCTAATAGTTCCTTCTCCGTAGTGGTATAGTTCAACTGGGCATCATTCAGAGTTTTGCTAGCATAGTAAATGACATGAAGTAACTTATTTTCTCGTTGACCTAGCACAACACCAATAGCATAATATGAAGCATCATACATGATCTCAAAGGGTAGGTTCCAGTTGGGTGCCTAGACTATGGGGGCGGTAGTGAGTAAAGTCTTAAGCTTCTCAAAAGCCTCTAAACAAGCATCATCAAAGACAAACTTAGCATCTTTTGCAAGCAAATTGCAAAGAGGTCTAGAAATCAAGCTAAAATCCTTAATGAATCGACGATAAAAACCAGCATGCCCTAAGAATGACCTAATATATTTTACGGTTTTTGGGACCGGTAAAGTTTTAATAAGGTCAACTTTGGCTCTATCTACCTCTATACCCTTCGAAGATACGATATGCCCTAGAACAATTCCTGAACGAACTATGAAATGACATTTTTCCCAATTAAGAACTAAATTATTTTCCTTACACCTAGTCAAATCTAATGACAAATGATGCAAGCACTCATCGAAAGATGAACCAAACACTGAAAAATCATCCATAAAGACCTCTAACCACCGTTCTACCATGTCAGAAAATATGCTCAACATACAACGTTGAAAGGTCGCATGGGCATTACATAGCCCGAAAGGCATGCGTCTATACACAAAGGTACCAAAGGGACAGGTAAAAGTGGTTTTCTATTGGTCTTCTGGGGCAATAGGAACCTGATTATAACCGTAGTATCCATCTAAAAAGCAAAAATGGGTACGTCCAGCTAATCTTTCTAGCATTTGGTCGATGAAGGGAAGGAGAAAGTGGTCCTTCCTAGTGACCTTGTTCAATTTTCTATAGTCAACACAGACACGCCAACCCGTGGTCATTCAGGTTGGGATTAACTCATTGTTATCATTTTGGACTATAGTAATACCAGATTTCTTGGGAACAACCTGAACAGGGCTGACCCACTTACTGTATGAAATGGGGTAGATAATGCCTGCATCTAACAGCTTAAGGACCTCAGTTCAAACAACTTATTTCATATTAGGGTTCATTCGACGTTGCGTCTCCCTAGAAGGTTTGGATTCACTCTCTAAATAAATATGATGCATATAATCAGTAGGACTTATACCCTTAATGTCTGCTATGGTCCACCCTAAAGCTTCCTTGTTATTTTGAATGACGGTTACTAGCCTACTTTCCTGATCACTATCCAAGTCGGATGCTATAATCACAGGTAAAGTTTTATATGGGCCTAAAAACACATACTTCAGGGTATCTGGTAATTGTTTAAGGTACAACTTATGAGGCTTTTCTAACGAAGGAACTAGGGTAGACTTAGAAACAGGTAGAGGTTCGAACTTAGGTTTCCATCCATTAATAGTATCTATCAAAGGGGTGGAATCTAACAAATCATTCACCTCATTAATCACATCATCATCATGAAAATCAATCCCAAAGTGAGCTAGGCATTTCTCTAATGGATCTTCTAAAAAAGTGTTTGGTAATGACTCCTCTCGACTAATGTTCCTATCATGTTCACCTCTTCTATGTTCGAGTCATCTAGTTCTGAGGGTAGCTTACTAATATTAAAAATGTTCAGATCAATAGTCATATTACCAAAAGACAAATTCATAATACCATTTCGATAGTTAATGATCGCATTGGATGTAGCTAAAAATGGGCGACCTAAAATCACTAGTATTTGGTTCTCTGGGTCAGGGACAGGTTGGGTATCTAGGATAACAAAATCCACTGGATATATAAACTTGTCGACCTCTATAAGAACATCCTCGATCACACCACGAGGAATTTTAACGGACCTATCAGCTAACTGAAGAGTCATCTGGGTAGGTTTCATCTCACCAAGTCCTAGCTTAAGGTACACATGATATGGAAGTAAGTTCATACTAGCTCCTAAGTCAAGAAATGCTTTCTCAACACGGTATTTACCTATTTTGCAAGAAATGGTAGGGGACCCCGGGTCTTTGTACTTAGGAGTAGCGGTATTCTGAATAATAGAACTCACATGACTAGCTAGGAAGGATTTCTTCTGGACACTAAGCTTACGCTTTCGCGTACACATATCCTTAAGAAACTTAGCATAAGCGGGAATCTGCTTGATCGCATCTAACAATGGGAGGTTGATAGTAACCTGCTTAAAAACCTCCAATATATCATTAAAAGTGGACTCCCTCTTAGCTGGAACTAGCAGCTATGGAAATGGGGCTATAGGAAAAAAACCAGACTCATTAGGAACCTCATCGGTCTCTTTAGAGACTCTATCAGTCTCTTCGGTTTCTGGTTCAGAAGGGTGAACTACAACATGTTCACTATCAGGCATGGTAACCTTGTTGTCTATGGCTCTTCCACTCCTAAGGATTTTAATAACATTCACATGATTGGATGGTCTTTCACCTATTTCATTAATTCCTCTAGGGTTGGGTTGAGTTTGACTAGGAAACCTACCTCTTTCTCTCAAAGATTCATTTATCTGAATAACCTGGGTTTTCAACTCGGAAATGGCCTGAGAGTTAGCCTGACCTATTCTCTTATTTTCTTCTAAACCTTGAGCAATAGATTGTTGAATATGCACAGTGTTACGAGTCAACAAAGCAAGATTCTCTTCTAAACTCAAAATATTTTTATCCGAAGGGTTCTGAAACTGTACCTGGACTGCAGGACTCTTAGTATAGCCAAAGCCTGGGGGAACCTGAGAGTTACTAGATTGACCTTGATTCTGGCCCTTATACCAAGAAAGGTTTGGATGGTTTCTCCAACCAGGGTTATAGGTTTCCGAATAAGGGTCAAACTTTTGACGATTATCAAATCTAGTGTTGTTATAAAGAGCATTGGCTTGCTCTTCAATAGTATGGCCTTCCCAAAAAGGCTCTATTCTTCCACTACTACCACTAGAATGACCTAATTCTAAGGCTTCTAACCTTTTGGCTATGGCTGCTATTTTAGTATCAGACTCATAAGATCCTTCTACCCTATTGAAATTTTCTCTACCTAGAAGAATTGTTTTCTGGGGTACTTACTATTTTCCCATTGTTGGGTCTTATTGGCGATTTCATTCAAAAATGTCATCGCCTCATCAACAGTTTTATTCTCAAACCCACCTGTGCATAAGGACTCAACCATGGTTGTTGTCGAATAATCTAAACCCTCGTAGAGGATCTGAACTAGCCTAACCTTTTCCAAACCATGGTGAGGACATTGAGATATCAAGTCATTGAACCTTTCCAAATACCTATATAAAGATTCTCCCTATTGTTGAGAAAAAGTAAAGATCTGCGTCCTAATAGATGATGTTTTATGCCTAGGGAAAAACTTCTGTAAAAAGGCAGCTGTAAGTTGGTCATAGGTTTCAATCGACTCAGAGGCCAAACTATATAGCCAAGATTTGTCTTTATCTCTTAGGTAAAATAGGAATAACCTAAGTTTCAACGCAGCATCATCTAGGTTTTTAATTTTCAGAGTACTACAAACTTCCTCGAATTCCCTAATATGAAAATATGGGTTTTCACATTCTTTCCCTAAAAAGATTGGGAGCATCTGTAGAGTCCCAGGTTTCAGTTCATAATTTGCCTCAGTTTCAGATAACTTGATACATGATGGACGAGAGGTCCTAGTTGGGTTTAACAAAGATTTCAAAGTTTCCATTTCTGGCACTACCAAAGGACTAGGAGTTCTTTCTTCACTAATTGTCAAGTTTTCAAAGCTGAAATTTCCAAAAACGGGGCTCTCAAAAGAAGAGTCTTCGAGCTCCCCGCCTTCACAAGAAGAACTACTGGGTTTGTCACTAATCAAACGACCTAGATTGTTTCTTTTCCAAGCCCGTTCTCTAATAACCTCGGGCATACACTAGAAAAATAAAAGAAAAATAAAAAGAAAAATCCTAAAAGGAAGGGAAGTTCTATGCAAACACAAACAAGGATGACTCCACCAAAGAAAACCTAGAGATTTCTAGCAAACAAAAAGCATGATGGCTCCACTTAGATTGTTTTCTAGACCAACTTCTAATCCTTCGAAAGGGAATTCGTTACAATCTGAGCAAACCCCTAAGCAAGCTGAATAGAGTCGAGGGAAGCTTCTGGAGATTTGATACCCAAGGCCTCACCGCATTACAAGGCGGCGCAGTCACGCATTCAACTTACAGAAACCATTTTGAACTTCAAAGCATGCTCAAAAGAGTAACCAATATTTTTCGAATGACTTTCCTAGTAAGCTCGTTACCCTATCGGTCTCGTTCTATTCCAAATTTTAAGCTTAGGTTCGCGTTTGGTATCGTTTTCCTAAGGCTGGCAAGAAGAGAACGGTGATAAAATCCGAACCCTTATCTTATATGGCAAGTCCTTTCCCTTTACTAGGAATTTAAAACAACCGTTTTCAGTTCCTCAACATATATTCACACAAAGGAAGACAGTAACTCGCTGAAAGGGGATTCGCGAGTGTTTCGACAAACTTACCTCCCATTCCAGACGAGAGATGAACCTTTGTAGTCGACTCGGGCCACGACTCCTATGTCATGTACGAACCCGAGGGGCCGAGGTGATATCGTAATCACCGTCCTTCTCTGCAAACAGTTTAATATTTAAACTACCCTTCCGTAGGGTTTAAAAATAAAAGAATGTCCAAATGTCCAAGTCCAAAGTCCAAAAAGTAAAGTGCAAAATAAAAAGAAAATTACAAGAATAAAGAAATCCTAATACAATCTAAAGAAATAAACTCTCTTTTTTTTCTCTCTTTTTATAATAAAAAAAAATCTTCTTCTTTCGCTTTGTCTTTAACTCCAAATCTTTAAGTATTCACCAAAATCTTTGGCAAATTTTTCTTTCGCTCCAAATTCCAAAATCTGTAGTAAAAAGACAAAAAAAAAAACGTAAAGAAGAACAAATAAAATAAAAACAAATAAAAACCAGAAAAAAAGAAAGAATAAAATCTAAAAACTCTAGCCTAAAGACAAGCTCTGTGTCGACGGCGCCAAAAATTAATATGAAATCAAAGTTGTTGTAGTAATAAGGTTCTTAAGACTTGTGAAAGCAATAAAATTTAGACTTAATGAGACATAAAATAAACAAAACTTAATTTAAAAAGTGATTTCAAGATTTAAAAATAGACCAAGGCTCCGGATTCCTCTATTCCTCCTAATTGATTAGTTTATAATGATATTTCAAGAATTATTATTAAGCTATTTTTCTCATTAATTCACTAATAATCTATATGGTGTCCAAACATTAAATTGTAATCCCTAAGCATGAATTATCAAAGAATTGATTCTAAGCATAACACATCGAATTGATTCACAACTAATTAAGAAAACCAATTTTATCTTTATGTTGATCCTAGTGAATTAAATTAAAGAAATAATTAAAGAAATTATAAAAGAAATTACCAATCAAGCAT
The DNA here is from genome assembly GCA_023529315.1 of Papaver bracteatum. Classification (NCBI taxonomy): domain Eukaryota; kingdom Viridiplantae; phylum Streptophyta; class Magnoliopsida; order Ranunculales; family Papaveraceae; genus Papaver; species Papaver bracteatum. The sequence goes on along the minus strand of JAJJWX010002427.1, from coordinate 1,753,649 downwards.
GAGTGAATAGTTTCCTCTGTTGCCTCGGTCACTGGGTATTTTAGCCGCTCATCATGTTGAAAACCCTCTCAAAGAATTTATTTATGCTTAAAAATGGTTTACAAATGATGAATAAGGGAGAAAATGATGAAAAATCGGGTTTGTAACAATTATATTTGTTACAAACTGAACTGTTACAATGAACGATAACACAAAAGTGTCACTGTCACTGTTTAAATACGACTCACTACACTCTGTCGTTGTCACTGTTGATAAACGACTGACTTTTTGCGTCTAAAGTTCTTCGTGTTCTTCACAGCAGCAGCAGCAGCAGAATTCTTCCAACTTGATTTCTATTGCTATGTTCTTCTCCCAATCACTCTATCTCCCCTCTATGGCACCCAAACACCCTTTATATACTCTAAAGGGACAAAGAATATCACCCCATTACTCCGAATGATCTTCATAACTTCGGCAGTATAGAAAATATTCTCGGAATAATTTCCTTTCCTTTCACGCTTCTGAAGCTGTCAATTCTCCTTATTTATCTTCTACACGCTCCAAATGGTGACTCAAATCTTCCTAGCACGTGTAGAACTCCCTGTAATTCACGCAATCCTCTGAATATCTCCATGAATGAGTGTAGTTCCCTATTTTATCAAAACTACGTGGACTTCCATTTTTCTTTCGAAACAAACTTCCATACAATCCTTGTTTAGGTTAAACAGGGTAGAGTCAATCAAAACCTCCAAAAAAAATGCAAAGAAACACGTCCAATTCTGCCCCTAAAATATTCGCAGCTGCAAAGTTTATTTTCCCGCCATTTCTTGTTTAAACGGTGAAGAAGAAAGGTTGCCCCCTAACCAGAGTTGGGGTGTGAATAACAGCTGGCTCCCTGGGGGTGCCCTTATCCAAAATGAGGGTGCCTTTATCACTTTTCTTCGGAGGTCCAAAAAGCACTTTTTGAGCAACTTTTTCCACACAAGTGTATTTCTCCAAAAACACCTACAAATACATAAAACATCATAATTAGTACAAAAATCGAGACTAACAATAGAGACATTGTGGACAATTCAGACACAAAAATGTGTCTATCAATGGGATAATGAAGACTTATAGATTGTAGTTTAGTTACACTTTGATCTGGTGTTGAATCAGTGTGTGATCGTCGAGATATTTGTGCTAAATCTGTACTCTTTGATTGTGAATACAATTTGATGGCTTCTTAGATGCTTGAGAGTTAAAGCATATATTTCTTAAGCATCGAATGTCTCAGGTTTGATCGTTTCGGCCCTGAGTATCTTCTGTTGATTTAGCATTTCTGTCTTTTCGGTAGTGGAATTCAACACTTGTGCAGACATCAGAGCTTTCTGATTTTGTGGGACACATGGACATTCCTGCAAGCCTATGGAGAAATGCCCAAAGTGTTCTTTGCCGAAAGTCTCAATGCTCGATTCAGAGAAATGTCAGATTCAACCACTTGGTAAAATACTAATACGGTGAAGCTACCTTTCATAACGTCTTATAGAGTTGATAGAAGAATTGAGTCCTCGTGTAGGATAACATGTGAGGAAATAAACAACGTAGACATGAAAGGAATTAGACTTGCCTGAGTGTGGAACCTCTTGATGAATGTCTATACATATTTTGTAGGTTCTTTCTTCAACCTCATCAAAGTTCGAAATTCCCCCAAGTACTCTGATAATGGAATGTCAGTTACATCTTCTGTATCATAATTTTCTTCGTTGGAGAGACGTGTAACCAAAGGCGCTTTGTCAGTAGACATCTTTTCTGCGTGGATCCACGCTCATCTGAAGACCATGCCATATCCTGGATCTTCCTGATTATGTGAAACTTGGTTTCTGTCATGGTTGAACTTATGTTCACTTTGAGAGTGATGTAGCCATAAGTATTTCTGAGTGTTCCTTCAAGGTCTCTAATTGAGATGTGATCACGAGTAGCTTCTTGTCGAGTGATGCCTGTGGATCTGAGGATTTTCAGTGGAATATTGTTGATGGCGGCGTCAGCATCGATCAATATTCTTCCAAATTCATTTCCTTTGAGATAGACTGTGGTAAGCAGTCCCCAGTCGTGCATCTCCTTATCTGTGGATGAAGGTTCAAGGAGTATTTCCGGGATGGACAGACGTCTGACACAATGTAATTTCGTGAACATATCTTTCCTTTGTACCTTAGACAGATAGAGTAATTCAAAGATATGCTCGATTAATGATTGAACTGCTTCTTTGACTTGTTGTTCAGAGAATGTAAAGGTTCTGACTGGGAGAGGACTCTTGTGTACTCCTTCAGTCCCCAGTTGAATCTGGATCAACCTTCTCTTTGAAGATGTGCTTCAAAATATTATAGTTACTTGTTGGATGATCGATGAACCTATGAAGGTGACAATACCTGGGATTCTCCATTTCTTCTTCAGTGGGCTCTCTCCTGATGAACGATAATTTGATTGCACCATCTTGAACACAGAATTCCGGTAACTCGATCACTCCTTCATGAGAAGAGAGAAGTTTGAGCCTGTCTGATCATTTCCCCGTTTGTTGATGCTAGGTATAGGTTTGTGCATTTCAGGATCAGTTATCCTTTTTTTTGTGCTTTTGGAGGAGCCTGAGAAATTGGAGGATCGTTCTTGTGCTGTGATGCCTCTGTTTTCTTTTTGCTTCCTTCTGCAACAATATTTGTGGAAGGTTGGAGATTGTGTTGTTCGTTGACTGAGTGTCGGATATCGCGATTTCCACAAGGTTCCTCAATATTTATAGACTTTGCTCTTTCCAATAAAGCAGGAGCGATATTTGCTGATCGCTTAGCTGCTTCATGAAGTTCTGAAAAAGTTTGGAACCAGAGATTTTACAATAAAGATCTATAGACCCGGATCATTCCGTTGATGCACAAGTATACAGGTTGCTGCTCTGTGACGTTTGGGTCGTGACAGTCCAAGGCTTGAACTCTAAACCTTTTCACATAATCATTGGGATGTTCATTTATCCTTTGAAACATCCTTCCTAGATCAGAGAGAGTGACTTGCTCTGACACAAAGAAGTATTTTCTATAGAAAGCATTAATCATCTCTCCCCTAAATGGTGATACTTCCTGGTGTGATGTTGTTGTACCAGGTGTATGCTCTGCCTGTCAGAGACTTTGAAAATTCCTTTAGATGGACAACATGGTTGTGCTCGTGTTCGCCCAATGATTCCAGGAACTGCGATACATATTCTCGATCATTGCATGTTTCGTCAAAAAGAGTGAATGTTGGAGAGGTATAAACTTTTGGAAGCGGAATCCTCTGTGTGGCAGCAGGATATGGAGCTTGGTGAAGGTGGATAGATGATGTCTTGTATTTTCCTCGATTCTCAAAAAATCACTCCAGATCTTCACGAGTGATGAAACTTGCAGGTTCCATTGCTGGCGAGTCATATGTATCTTTGCGGACTTCTTCATCATGTACAACATGGATTGGAGAGATTTCAGGATCAGTAGTTGAAGATGTTTCTTTAGCTTTTCCTTTCTTGCGCTGAGGCTAATTTCGTTAAGACGCAAGCTTGTATGTGAGAGTTTTGATAAAAGCACACAACTCTTTCTGTGTTGCAGCCATGTAAGTACGAACCTTCATGAGATTAACTACGGTAGGATGATTTCCTCTAGTTTCTTCAGGAGATCCGCTAGGAGGTGGATTGTTGATAGTTCCAGTAGCATTGCTTGTAGCATTGACAGGAATGATCACTGGAGCACCAGCATTCGGACGAGTAGTAGTAACATGTGGCATGATATTTCTGACCAGAGGAGTGGTTTTAGCGGTACTACTAGAGCCTACAACGTTAAGAGGAGTAATACTTGCAGTGGGAGTACCACTAGAACTTGCAATGTTAGAGTTGGGTGTTGAACCCGGACTGGTAACTGAACCAGACCTAAGACCGATCATCTTTGTGAGAATTTAGATTGTAACCGAGAGAATGATCTCCCACTGTGGTCGCCAATCTTTAAATGGGAAAAAACGACCATGCGGAGGCAACCGTGCGGAGGAAACTCCTTGAACCAAGCGAAATATTAAACCTCATACAGATGCACTACAAGAAGGGAGTACTTTGAATTGGAGAGATCAATCTGTAGTACTCCGGCCTAAACCAAGACAATGGTCGTTCCAGAGTAAATTCGGTCACAAGAGAGGATGGGTCGATCTGTAGGAGGGAAGCGGAGAAATGTGTGAGATCAATGGTGATCGAAGATTGTAGGTGTGTGGTATATTATGAAAATAAGATAAGTTCTGAATGATTCGATTTTACTCTGTTGAGGGTAATTGCTCAGATGTTGAGTTATTAATCTCGTGTTATCTGTTTGATGTTAGATTATCCTTGTTTTAATCATGATTCAGAGACTTATATATATTGCTGGAATTGTAAACACCATGATCCCATGAAGTGTGACAGTTGATAGAATCAAAGAGTGGGGAAACGGAAATCGTGTTAAAACCAGTTGCTCAACGTGCGGAGACTTGGTTGATTTTCCATACACTACTTTGTTAACTCCTCCAACTGATTGCATGACTTGCTAACATTCTCATAGTGTGTATGAACACATGTGCCGTAGACTGCCAGACCAAAACCCTAGTTAATATCCCCCCATGTGACACGATTGATGTCTCGTGTGATTGTGGAGTCTTCAAGGCAGACGTGTATTTAGTTAGTCAGTTGCTGACTTCATGGGACGATGAGTCCTTGTATTGTTGAGTCGAATGTGATTTTGAAAATGTTCTAAGACTCATGAATTGCACATGTTTGTTGAGATAGAGGTATAATTCTCGAATAAATGTTGATAGCTAAAGTGAACACATATTGTTCATTTGATGAATCGTTGAATATTGATAGTTGAACCAATATTCCTTGATGTGAGCAAATATTGCTCGTTTGGTAAGTTACTGAATATTTATGATTGAACCAATATTCGTCAATGCGAATACATATTATTTATCTGAGCGAATGTTGCTCATCTAATGAATTGTTGAATATTGATAGTTGAACCAATATTCCTTGGTTTGAGCAAATATTGCTCATATAAGCAAATGTTGCTCGTTTGATGAATTATTGGCAGCATGACCAAATAAAGTATTAAATCAGAATACTGACAACTAAACCGAGTATAATTAATAAAATGTTGGTCATGAGATCAACGTAAAATTATTAACCTTTGAATATGGAATTATGAACCTTGGATTCAAAACCCTAATTTGATCAATTGATGATTAACTGATGGTTTATTGAAAATTAACCACAGAGCGAAGGAGAGGCAGAATGCATGGGATTATGGGTCGACCATGTAACGCCCAGATACTCAAGTGAGCAAAAATATACCAAAGTCTCTTGAAGACCAGTTAGTCAAAGGATGATTAAATGCTGGTTTAATTATTTATTAAAATAATGCTCATCTGAGCCTTAAGTGATAAAACCTAATTAATTATGAAGAGATGAGGAACCAACCAAGGGTTATGAAACCGGCACTGGGTGGTCACGGGATGAAACAATGATCGTTCTATGAAGCTCCAAATTTTTTGGAAGAGTTTTGAACCTAATACGTGCAATTGCGCAAATTAGGTCAAATTGTGAAAATACGTGGTACCGGCTCCTTGCAAGCCAAAGAGCCAACCTTGTTCAGTCAAGGTAAGATGCTCACATCACCAAAGTGTTCGTGTCTTAGTCCTGAGAATTTTGATATTTTTTGATGTGCGTTTGAGCAATCATTTGAGAAAATATGAAGAAATCAGGGATTTTGGCTGAAACCGTCAAAACCTTCATGAGATGAAGGAAAATAATAAAAAATAAAGGAGTCATGAAGTGTGGGACCAGCTATAGCCCAGGCATGGCAGGCCGGCCAAAGAGCCCGGTCCCATGATGTTTTCCTAATTTTTTGTAATATTTTCATGATTTTAGGGAAATATGATAAAACCAAGGAGTTTTGTTGAAACCAAGGAGTTTCCATGAAACAAAAATATTAAGAATAATAAAATAAGGGAGTGTGGGACCGTCTAGGGCATGGTTGGCCGGCTAAGGCCCGGTCCCGTGAGTTTTCCCTAATTTTATGTATTATTTCATGATTTGGAGGAATTTTCATAATTTGAAATAAACATCATGAAATCAAGGAATTTCATGGGGATTAAGGAACCAAAATAAATAATAATAATAAAATAGGGTGTGTGGGGCCAACTAGGGCATGACCGGACGGTTAGGGGACCGGTCCCACGAGTTTCCCTAATTTTATATTATTTTTCACGGGATCAATGAAATATCATGATATTAAGGAGTTTTCATGAGATTAGGGAAATAATGATAAAATATTGAGGATTCATGAGGTGTGGGACCGGCCATGACTAGGGCATAGCCGGCCAGCTAGCAAACACGGTCCCGTGACATCTTTCCCAATTTTATATTATTTCCTTGATGTGAAGGAAACACCATGAAACGGAGGAGCTTCCTTAAAACGAAGGATATTTGTTCAAATGAAAGGATTTTCATAAGATCAAGGAAAATAATAAAAATGTGATAAAATATAGAATTGGGCGCGGGACTGGTCACGGCACGACCGGCCGGCCGGTGGGCCCAGTCCCTCAGTACCTTGATTAATATTTTATTATTTTCTCTCCTATTTTGCATAGGTTCATCTTCTCGTCGTATTTTGAAATACTCATTCGTGCATTCAGGTGCTTACTAATGCATCATTGTCGAGTACATCTGCACCATTTTGGTCGGGGCTTACTCGAAGGTACATCAGATGCCCGTGTATTGAATATTTTTTTCTAACCCATGGAATTCTGCAGGGAAGAACCATAAATTGAAGTAACGAAATATTATGAAAAACATTGAATATTTTTCAGGGATTCAGTTAATGAATCTAATGATTTTAGGAGTAATTAATTAATGGCTCTATACTAGTACGATCGTCTAAGAGCATTAATTATTCAGGAATTGAGTGTTATAAGCTTGTTGAAGCGTCATATTTCTTTCATATAGTCAGGGAAAACATTGTTACATCCTGAAGACGTTATTTCTCTATACTAGCAGGCAAACTTTCTAGGAGCCATCCAATCTTTCGATTATATGTATAAGTAATTACTGAAATTGCTCAGTATTCATGAGATATGTCGTTGCCTCAGCTGAAAGACTACATATCTGTGTATGCTTTGAGAGACAGTATTCTCAATCAGAGATTCTTGTGGCATGAGATTTCATGCTTTCGATAAGAGACATGAGCCTCAATACTCATCTGATTGATGGATCAGGAGCACATACAATTATGGCTTTACGATTTTAGCCCTTGTCCAAAATCCACCATCTACACTTACGTCTCTGATCCTAGCAGGATACTACGCACTTGATTCGCTTAGCTGATCTCACCCACAACTAAGAGTTGCTCATAAGATAATCTTCTTATATGAGGTATATAAGGAGATTTAGGTGCTGGGTTTGGAGGAGATGCATAGTTGGATGTAGAAGCCCCAACAATAGGAGGGGTAGAAAGTGGTTTTGAAGTGAAAAATCTACTGAAGTTAGAAGTAGTAGTGTGTGGTTTAAGTGGAAGGGACCTTAAAGGTTGGTTTTGAGAGGAAAGTGCCACGTATCTGAACTGAGATTTTTAAAACCTCTTTTAATTTACTAATAAATCTCAGTACAAAGTATTCCTCAGTGAGATGAGGGGTTTTACTAAGCATTAAAGCTTTTAATTGTTCAAAATGCTCAAAATAATGTGAAAATTATATAATTATCCCTCATTCTGATGGGCCTTCACAAATATCCCTAACAGACTTCACAAATATCCCTGGTGGCATAATTAAATTTTTTATTAAACCATAAATCCCATAATTACTCTTTTAGCCTTCAATTATCGTCTTTCTTCTTTAGTTTACAGAACTAAAAAAAAATACTCAATCTCTCCTTCCACCAACATCTGCATCTCGATCTCTTCCACAAGAACCAACACCACCACCTCTGTCCCCTCCCCCACTACTATCAGATAGTGATAATTAATATTTCGATTTCAAAATTGTATTCAGAACTTATCTGTAAGATTTCGAAAACCTAATTTCATCGATTTCATACCGATTTTTCTAATTTAATTCATGTTTAAAGTATAGATCTGTAACTATCTCGTCTTAATCTCTTTATTGTAGTTGGTGATTCGTAAAAATAATTATATGATGCCGAAAGAGTTGGTGGAGGTGGCGGTGGAAAAGGATTTTTAAAACTATGTGGAAATATCGGATGTAAGATCAAACACAGAGTAATTTAGGGTTCCTCAAGTCTAACTTCAATTCCTTTGGTATTATTTGAAGTTGAAGGAGTGATGATGATGATGTGGTGGTGGTGGTGGCGGTGGTGGTGGAGGAGGTATGTATTTGGATCTATTTTTGTTTTTTAGATTTCAGATCTGGGGTTTTTGATTACTTTGAAGAAAAAAATCATTGATCGAATTTAGTGTTTAGCTTGCGTATATGTCAGTATACATTGGATTGTTTACTTTTTGGATGTTGCAGTTGGTGGTTGATGTAGTGGTGGTAGTTGTTGATGTGGTGGTGGTAATTATTGATGTGGTAGTAAAAATGATGGTGATGGTGGTTATAATGGTGAAATGATGGTGGTGGTAGTTTTTCCGTTGCTTCCCTAAGCTATGACTTACTTAAACACATCAAGCTTGTAGATTATATAGATATATGAGTGTTAAAGCTCTGAAATGAAGAAAAAATTATTTTTTAAAGTGTATAATGTTAAGTGCATGCAGATGTGTTAAGTATGTAAAAGCGTAGAATATCCGAGACAACAATACTTGGAATCTATCAGTATTTTGTTTACTTTGTATGTTTATACTTTTTGTACTCGATGTTGTGGTTATTGTACATTGATTACTGCAGATATTGTACATCATCTCCCCGTCTTATTCTCTTAATGATCAATGTATTCTTGTTTGTTTGGTTCAGGCGAGTGATAGATTCAAAATTAATTCCCATCTTGAGCATCTTCAAGCCAAGTATGTTGGAACATGCCATGCTGATTTGAACAAATTGTAAGTTTCAAACTTTTTTGGAAGTGTATTAATAACTTTTTATGTAAGACTTATTTATCTCCTTGTTTCCTAACATCTAAACATAAATGATCATGTTATTGCAAATAACTATTTTTGAATTTTTTGTTTTCTGAATAGCTTCATTTCTTTTGACAGTGCACTACAGGGCATGGACCAAAAGCACCCATAAAAATATTTTTGGACTTCAGTTTTTATGGGATCAACTCATGTTGTTGATCCCATTTATGGATCAACTCTTGTTGTTAACCCAATTTTTATGGGATCAAATACTGTTGTTGATCCCATTTTTTATGGATCAACTACTGTTGTTGATCCAAAGTAAAAAAAATCTTTGGACTTCAGTTTTTTTTTTGGATCAACTCATGTTGTTGATCCCATTTTTTATGGATGAACTAATGTAGTAAAAAATATCTTTGGACTTCAGTTTTTTTGGGGATCAACTCATGTTGTTGATCCCATTTTTTATGGATGAACTACTGTTATTGACACCATTTTTTATGGGATACTTCCACTGTTGACCGCATTTCCTTAGATTAGTATAATTATGCTTGTAGTTTAAATGCTTTGATTTTATAGATGTAAATTCTTCAGATGTTGGCTTTGTGGTGCAATGGTAGCATGAATGGTTCCATGTCAGATGATGCGTGTTCGACTCATGCCAAGTTCACTCATTTGTATGTCAATTTTTTGTATCAACTTTGGTTGTTGACTCTATTTACATGGATCAACTTCCATTGTTGATCCAGTTTAGGGGATCAACTACTGTTATTGATCCCCTAAATTGGATCAACTTCTATTGTTGATCTTTTTTTTTGGATCAACTACGGTTGTTGATCCCCTGAATTGGATCAACTTCTACTGATGATTCTGTTTTTATTTGGATCAACTACTGTTGCTGATAAAATATATCTAAACTAGCGGCGGTGGGTGATTGCGGCGTCGGTGGTAGTGGTGGTGGATTAATGGTGGTGGTGGCGGCGGCGGTGGACTGGTGGTGGTGGTGGTGGTGGTGGAGTGGTGGTGGCGGTTGGTAGGTGGTTGTCGTTGAAGGTTGGTGGTGGAATGGTAGTTTAATGTTGGTGGTGGTGGTGGACGTGTGGTGGTGGAATGGTGGTGGTGCAGGTGAAGTGGTAGAGGAAGAAATTTGTTCCATTTTGAAATAAAGAAAAATATTATATGGATGAGGGTATTAAAGTAATATAATATTAAATGGATAAGGTTATTAAAAAGTAGGGATATATTTATTGTTGTATAAGGATATATTTATTGGGTTTCTAAAGTAAGGACATATAAATAATATACCCCAAAATAATCCTCAACGGATGTTAGTTGAGAAAGCTTGTTAAAACAACCTACATAATTATTGTTTGCTAGATCTTCAAAACGATTGCAGATAGCTTCAACAAAAACAAGCCAAGAGATAGATGTTTTACCAGTAAGAAAATCGATAAATCAATAATCTGCTTTACCATCTAAGTGTAGAGAGGCAAACTCATTCTTCTGCTCTTCACTAATGGAGTGTATCTAAAAATCTCTCTCACATTTACAAACCCAGTTGCGAGGATGCTCTCCAAAAAATCTTGGAAAATCAATTTTTGGAGCTTTAAAGAAGATGTTGAAATTTCTAAATTGATGTGTGTGAGCGTGACTACTAGCAGAGGGTGGAGTGTAAGAAGGAGGTGGGTCTTCCTGAGATCTAGAAAGAAGTTCTATCAGAGAGTCAAACTTTTCCTAATTGGCTTCATAGATCTTAACCAATGAAGCAAGTAAGGTATCATGACGTTGAGCAGCAATACGTTCCTCAGCTTCACGTGTGTGAAGATCTGTGAGATTTTTTATGAGCTATGAAAGTTCACAGGTGGTTGAATCTACATATTTAATGGTTGGACCAGTCATGATGTATAAAGAAGGGGGAAGAATGAATCTTTAGGTGATACCAAATGTAATGTTCCTGATTGATTTATTATAGAATAGTAGATATAACAAGTAAATGAGTCACCTCAGTACCACTGTATTGCCTCTCTTTCTATATTTCATGATAAGCTCTAAATGCAGGTACATGCATAATAAAGGAGAAGAATACCTAACACTAAACCCTAAGAGCAACCACAGTCTTCGACTATAACTAAAAATTTAGTCGAAACACGAGGCGCTACGGGACGGAGTAAAGACTATAAACCAGACTAAAACTAAAACCCAGAGTATATATGGTCTTTAGTCTAGTCTTTAGTCGGGCGTAGATTCCAGTTACGCCTGATGGGGCGCAATTTCAAGTTACGCCCGATAAAAAAAAAAACAAAAACAAAATTGGGGCGCGATTCACAGTTACGCCATAAATTTAGGTGGAAATGGGGCGGAACTCATAAGTTCCGCCCAAAAAAAAAAATTTAAAAAAAAAATAAGTTGGGGCGCAATCATAAGTTGCGCCTGATCAAATTTGGTCTTCCCACCCGTAGTGTCGCACACGGAGTAAACCCAAAATTTTCAAATTTTTTTGGTCTTTACTCTTTGGTTATAGTCGTATGACTGCAGTTGCTCTAAAGCATCACTGATCCTACAAGTGGTCGATCTCCCAACGTTCAACTTAACAGACTTTAAGTAACGTAAAACATTGTTAACTACTAATAAAAACAGTTAATTAATCAAACTGAAAGATAAACACATCCTTCTGATGGTTGCAAGGCACCATGGGACCATGACAATGCACCAGAATACCATGACACAATCCTATCACCACCCTATATTTGTTTTTATGTACTGTCATTGCCTTAGCTGTGCATATATCTGCCGAACCATTTCCACAAAAATAACTTCTTAAGCAATCACATATGAGCTTTAGGTACCTTTTTTGCTTTGAGGTCAGAAACCTAACTGGCCATAAGGTATTCGTTGCTTTGAACAATGAAGTCTAAAAACAGCCGGGTAACTTGGTTGATCACGTTGGAAGAGGTAAAGATAAATGAGAGTCATGTGTGAAATTCAGCAATGAATACATTATTTTTCTTCAATCCTGTCAACCTGACATTAATTACACATGCTAAAAGGTGGATATGTAAATATGGACTTCATGTACTCACCTTTGAAATTGTATGAATGCAACAAAAATGCAAGGAAATGGTGGTAGAAGTATTTGAAGAGTGCTTGCATAATGAGGTTGACAACTTGACATCCAAATTACCTAGGATACCTTCAATATGAAAGCAGAACAATCCAAGTTTCACTGTCACTAGCTAGAATGCTCCACCACCTTGCACGACAACCATTCCCCTCTAATTGCACCCCACATTCTGGTAACCACGAAGTTACCGTCTGCTGAGTCAGCTCTTTCACTTCATTGTAAATTTCCACTCAATTTTTCACTAAGATTGGACACTAACTGCTAGGAAAACTTAATTGTAGTGATAGACATAGGACAATTCTGTGAATGATGTAATATCCTCACAGCATGAAACAATACCGTATATTGCAGAGAATTGTTTGAATAGGAGAGTCGCTATTAGAGGTTCACAATCACAAAATTTTATTGGATTTCATCCTTTGGAACTCAAGTATAACAGATTCTCAGTAGGAACATTATTCAAGTCCATCCTCGAGCCCATTTACTGAAGAGAATGGTTCATTAGAAAAAATATATTCCTCTCTCCAAAACCAAAAACCCAACGAAGAACACTGCTGCCTGATTATTTCCCTGCTCAGATCGGCTCCACCATAAATAGCTTCCTTTCTCCTTGATCTATCTTTTGCTGTTAATTTTTTAAGTTTTAATTACTGATTGGGTTCCATCATAGGACCTGTTCTTGTTGCAATTTTGTGGTTCTTCTCCATGGATTTAAGGATGATTATGCAGGTATGGGTTGTGATCTTTCGCAGGGAAGAAAGCAAAACATAGGATCATCTTCATTTCTAACCTGTGATGAAGACAAAGCAACTCTAACAGTAGAAGCAACGACATCAACTCCACCTCTTTTCCTCCCTTTTATGGTGAATGGATTTTATTTCGGCTTGTTTATGATCTTAATGCTCTAGGTTGTTTCAACAATCGACGAACTTATAGATCTGTTTATTTCTTAGTTATTAAGGTTAGTTTTAGGACTTACTGGTTTGCTTATGTTCTTACTAATGTGGGGGCTGTGATAGTCTCATTATCTTCAGCAGCAGTTTCAGGATTTCCAAAGTCAACAGCAAATACAACTTGTTCAACAAAGACACCATAGAAACTTTATGGTTACCGAAGACACCAACAACAACAACTAGTTCCAGAATACAATTTCTGATGAAGACCCAGACCGCGTCTGAAGATCGATTCCGTCATCCGATGACCTATTCAGGCTATCTTTGTTACTGTCACCGTTACTGTGAAAAAACAAGAGACAAATGGGTGGATCTATGGATTCTTTCTCACCCATGTCATATGTTTTACCATGTTTTAGAAAAAAATCTTGAAAAATTGTTAGATTTTTGGATCCTAGCATCTTTGTAGATTGATTTGTTATATTATTTGAGTGTGCTACTTTTAACCCAAACGAGACCATTTAAACTAGCTTTGTTACTTGGAAAATCGTCCGGAATGGTTAGGATTCTACTTTGGATTTTGTCCTGTAACTATGTTGTTGTGTGGCTTCATTATGTTGGTTGTCTGTTTAAAATATCTGTGATAATTGGAAACCTCCTGGTCAGTCCTGTAACCGATAACAATCGTGGCTTTGTTACTTGGAAAATCGTCCGGAATGGTTAGGATTCTACTTTGGATTTTGTCCTGTAACTATGTTGTTGTGTGGCTTCATTATGTTGGTTGTCTGTTTAAAATATCTGTGATAATTGGAAACCTCCTGGTCAGTCCTGTAACCGATAACAATCGTGTAATCTCTCCCGTTTTGAAAACGGAGTATTATTATCAATGTATTGTATTTGAGGCTTGCATATTTTTCAAAGAAAAAAAAAAAAGTTGTAAAATTCTTGACCATGACAGGAAAGTATTGAAAACATTATGAAATTTCGGAAGCAAGAGAATGAACAATTATACAAGCTATGATATAAAGTGACCAGCCATTTTGAACTTGAATACGCATAAGCAAAATCATAAACCATAATGAGTTTCAGTGCTAACAATATGTTGTTATAATTACATACATTGTTTTCAAGAGACAGTAACAACAATGAAGAGATAAATCCAAAAAATTGAACATTGGTTTTCAGTTTTGTAACTTCAATCAAATAATAAGAACACAATTTAATACAGTAAATACATCTAAATCCTTCCAGAATTCCTTCCTCATTTGAGTGCTTTCTTGGTTAATAAGTGGGCAGTTGTTGCATCTTCTGATCAACATAGAAATAATTCAATAACTCATCAAACTCATTCATATCATCAGACGTTAGAGTAGGAAACCAAGAATGGTCATCTTCATTCACTGAAAACATACAAGAATCCTCCATATTACCAGTAGTAGTTTCTTTTGCCTCTGGCGGGGAAGTCGTCATGCAAGTAACTCTTCCTTTCTTTTGACAATAAGATTCTTCACTCTCACAGCGTCCACCTTCTCTAGAGTATCAAGTTCGTCAATTTTTATATCATTCCACCAAAACCCATCACCATTTTCTGATCTACTCCTCATCTTCTCATCATCTTCTTGCACAGGAAATCTGTTAAGGACTACATCGGAATCAGGGCAACCAAACGTAAATAATTTTCCACTAGGGGAGAATACAATCAGAGAAACATCTGCACCAGTGAGACTACATAATTCATCAGCTTTCTTGAAAAGACCTTGACGTCTTTTGGTGAATGTTACACTTCTCTTTTTCTTATCATCTATCTTCTTTATCTCAATCTTCTTTTTCCCCATTGTTATACCCTTGATTAAAGAAATTCCAAATTACTCTGTTAATTCTAGATTGACAACACAAAAATCTGTTGGAAAACAATTACTAAAAAAATAATTTTTAAGGTTTTAATAAAATTATAATTTATATATAAGAAGCCTTAGAAGGTCAGATTATAATAAGTTGGTGGGTAGCCTGGCAACAAGCTGGGCACCAATACCCTTTATTGTTTTCTTTTGTGAATGAAAAATTTATTAGTCCCACATTGTGGAGTTTCCACTTTTTAGTTGTTTTAAGAGACTATATAAGCTTTTTAGTCCCATATCGGGGAGTTCCTCTTCTTAAGTTATTTTGTTCCATTATATAAACAAATTCACTACTTTTGTAAAATCTATGGGAAAGGGGTTGCTCTATATTTTAGAGGGACCCCCAAGGGAAGATATTTTATATGTTTTCTCAAGCGTTCGCGATTTTCCGTTATGGTTTTTTCGGAGTTGCCAAGCTCAAGATTGAGCATCTACTACATATGCTAGTAGTAGGTGTATTAGGGTGTTTTATCCTGGAGATATCTGTCCTGTGAGGGCTATAGCATCACTCTTGAATGTAGCCGGGCGCTAATGTCTTAAGGGCAACGTGTTGAACACGTGACTCACTCTGTTTTTCAAAGTTTTGCCTTGTTGCTGTTGTGGAGATATGAGAAGCTCGCTCGTTTCGTCAAATCCATCACTTCCATTAAAAGGAGCTAAGTATCAATAACTTTTGCTTATTTGATTTTTCTTTATTTTGATTATTGCACCCAACAATCTTAAGACATTAGAAATTTGTAATAATCATGGATGTTAATTATGGAGTGAAAAACAAAAAACGAATTTTTGGTCCTCTGTAGAGTTTCGAATTTATCTCTCAACCTAGAAGGAATTTCGATGAACCCTTTTGACACAACGTAGTGGACATCCTGATAATTACCCACGTAAAATTTCAGAATATTTGGAGTTGTAAAAGTAATTTTTTTATATTTTACAAAACAGAGAAACGTTCTTAAGAAATTCTGACGGGCAGAAATTTGTTGTTAACTAAAGTAGTTTTTATGGGGTAACCATGAGTTTTTTGATATGGTGGTTCAAACGAAGTTTGTAAATCTAGATATTATCTTCAAAACTCATATTTTATCTTCCGTTTCGGAACTATGGTTTGTGAGATATGGTGTATTAGGTGATTGGGAAATTACCGTGACCGTGGTCAAAGTATAAACGAAGATTGTGCATGAAATTGAAAAGGAACATGGCTACCAGGTGCATGTGGATGAACACAAGTCTTCCTAAGCTCACAAAGGCGAGAACATCAAACACAACTCTAAGCGTAGTCTTCATAAGAAAGGTATGTTTCGTAAAACTGAATCTGGCATTACTTTAATTAAGGGTGATTGTTATGTTTGTAAAATTCCTGGCCATACGGCAGTAAAGTGTAGACAACATAAAACCTTAATAAGTAGAAAGTTAATGATAATTTAGTTGAAACATTTTAGAACAAGTTCATTGACAAGATGTCGGAAGTTATTTTAATAACCAATGTGAGAGACTGGTGGGTGGACTCTTGAGCCACTAAGTATGTTTGTTGAAACAAAGACCTGTTCACCTCTTATCAGAGGATAAGGGATGTCGAGAAACTCAATATGAGTAACTCATATGCGACAGAGGTTGCATAAAATGGAAAGGTCGAGCATTAGCTCATATCTCTGTAATATTCTCACACTGTATGAAGTTTTCATGTTCCAAGATATGCAAGAATATTGTATCTTGTTCTCTTGAAGATGGTAAAAGATTGAAGATCTTATAATTAAATGTGAAAAACTTGTTATAACTAAGGGCTGTGTTTTTTAGGCAACAGTTATAGGACTTAGGGTCTATATAAGCTTAAAGGAAAATCTGATGGAGTAAACATAGTTGATTCTTGTGCTTTCTTTTGTGTGTCTTTGAATGTTTTGCATGGTAGACTTGGAACCATAAAATTTAAGTCAATGCATAAACTGGCTAGCATAGCCTACGTACCCAAATTTAGTTTGGATTTTGAACACAAAAGTGAATTCTATGTAGAATCAAAATATGCTATAAAACCTTTTAGCAAAAATGTTCAGAGTAATTGTAAGCCCTTAGAATAAATTCAGTTAGGCCTAGTTGAAATAAGTTCAACCCAAACTAAGGTGGTTTGTAACTTTCATAGATGATTGTACGAGGTACTCTCTTATATACTTGATTAGGGGTAAGGATGATTCCTTAGAAGCCTTAAGAGTATAAACTTGAAATTGAAAGTGAAGTATATGTTACCACTAAATTGGTTAGGTCTAAACATGATGGAAAGTAAGAATTTCATATAGGAGAACTTTACTTGTTAAATGGCATTATTCATGAGATCGCATCTCCTTATTCACCATAGTCTAATGGTATAGTTGAACATAAAAGTAGAATTATTAAGGATATGATTTATGCCATGTTGTTTAAAGGATAACCCAAACTTGTGGGGGGAGGTAGTTCTCTAATTTTGTTATATCATGAATAGAGTAACCTTTAAAGGAAAGATAGACAACCTTTTTATGCATACGTCAAAGTGTGGGGGTGTTTAGATAAGGTTTCTTGAGTACCCTACTGCATATAGATTTTTGGTTGTGTGTTCTGATTTTTCAGACTTTGGTGTGATTTTTCAGACATTGGTGTGAAGATTATTACAGAATCTAGGGATGCCGAGTTCTTTGAGCATGTTTATTTTGAAACCTGTCTCTTCTTAGGGATGTGTTGTTGATCCCCTAGATGTCTTTCAACTAGTCAGAATATACCTTCGAAAGAAGATGAACTAACGTTGATCTTAGGAGAAGTAAAAGTATTATAACTGAGACTTCTTATAGACATAACTTCATAATTTTCCTAGATTAGTATGAGTTCCAGACTCGTAAAGAAACAATAACATTTATTGAAATCCCATTCTTGTAAGAAGCTTCATTTAGTGAAATGGACTCAGTCCGTCAAACCAGACTTGGGAGCTTGCTAGTTTACCTTTAGGGAGTAAGACCATATGATTAAATGAGTCTTTAAGAGGAAAAATAAGGTAGATGGAACTGTGGAAAATATGTGGCTAGGTGGATAGCTAAAGGATATAAACTAAAAGAAGGTGAAACAATTTTCTTCTTATTCTACTGTGACGAGAATTAATTCCTTTGAGATGCTAATTGATTTTGCTGCCATAAACAACTTGGAGATACATCAGATGGATGTTAAGATAGCTTTCTCAAACTGTGAATTAGATAAAGAAATTTACATAGAACAACCTGAGGACTTTGTAGTGAAAGGTTATGAAAACAAAGTTTGTAAGTTGAACAAATATTTATATGGTTCCAAATAAGCACGTAAAAAGTGACATGGAAAATTTGATCATGTAATAATGTGTAGTGGATTAAAGTTCATGAATCTGACAAGTATATTTACAAGTAACTTGTTAAGGATACATGTGTGATTGTATGCTTGTATGTTGATGATTTGCTTATACTTGATACAAACATAGATGTGATTAATTCCACTAAAACATGCATTGAATGAGAACGTTGACTTGAAAGACTTAGGCCCTTTTGATATAATCTTAGGGATGAGGATAAGAAGATAATTAAACATTCATAGTCTTAGTCATTCTCATTATGTTGAATTGTGCTTAAGAGATACAATCAGTGTGATTGTAAGCCTTCTTGTACTCCGTACGATTATTCTTGTATACTCAAGAAAAAATAAGGGTAGTGGAGTATCTTAACTTGAATACTCAAGAGTTATAGGATGTCTGATGAATTTTATGAACTGTAAGAGTCCAGACATTGCCTATATTGTGAGTAAGTTAATTTGATATAATTGTAGTCTAGAGCAAGAGCATTCAGATGCACTGAGTAGAGTATTATGGTACCTAAAATACTCTATTACCTTTTATTTGATATATGAAAGGTGTCTTGCTGTCCTTGAGGGACTTTATGATGAAAACTGGACAGTTGACTCAGAGGAGTCTAAGTCTACGAGTGGATAGTTTCACTATAGCATGAGGGTTTGTTTTTTGGAAGATTTCCAAACAGACATATACTGCTCAATTCATTATGGAATATGAGAGTATTGTGTTAGATAAAGTACGAGAGGGGGACGAGTGCCTAAGATTCTTTTTAGAAGACATTCCTCTCAGGCATAGGCCTGTGCCATCTATATCTATACACTGTGTTATCCTAGCTGTAATAGCTAAAGCTAAAAACTAACTAATCTCAATCGGCGTTATTTCCATTGATTGGATAGAGTCCAAGGAGAATATTGCAAAACTTTTGACGAAAGGTTTGTTCAAGGAGATAGTTAGAATTGCATCGAAGGGGATGGGACTTAAGCTCAATAATTAAACTTGCCATGAAGGATACTCAACCTTGCTGACTGGAGATCCCAAGATCAAGGTTTCGAATGAGACAACTAATTTATGGTGGGTAAAGGTAAACACTATCAGAGAATTTCATTCTCTGTCCCTTCCCTATGGTGTAGACGTGATAGTGTGACTGCATGTGAAGGATGACTTGTAAGAAGTCTTAATGAGTTCTATAGTTTCAATTTAAGATTGAAGTGGGGTGTAGCAAGAACACTCTTTATGGAAACTCACCTATCCTGAATGAGGAAGTGGGGCCGCTTCCTATGAGAATATGAGCTTTGATTCTCTAGAGCATTCTCGAGAAACAGATATGTCCAGGGGCCAAATTGGACAAAACGGCACGAGCTTGGCAAAGACCCGGGAGATATCATCCGTGTCGTTATCGCGAATTACATCAAATGCTAGCAGTTCAAGACATAGTTCACTGTATCTAGCAAGTAATTCCGGTAATAGCTCACTAAGCAAAGGTTCAAGACCTCATGGACACCTCTCGCCTAAAAATGGTATTTCTGCGCTTTTTATGTGATTTTCGTTTTGATGGTTTTGGTATTACTGGAACTTAGGACCTAAGGGTCACTAAGGGTTCACTAGTTCATGTTTTTCACTTTGGTGAAAGAACCTTTAGTCTCACTTGTGGGGAACTAAAGATGAAAGCTCTCTATACTATATGATTTTTCCAATCCATAGTATGACCCTGGGGTCAACACACTGTTGTGTGAGGGAGATGACGTTGGAATGGCTAGTATGACTTCAACATGCACGATTTTCCTATCTGTTCAGTCAGTTTGGGAGATTGGGATGTTGATTTACCAAGATCTATCTGTGTTTTCGTGTTTTATTGAGTTTTCATTCATGTGGGGGATTGTTGGAAAACAATTACTAAAAAAATGATTTTTAAGGTTTTAATAAAATTATAATTTATTGTTTTCTTTTGTGAATGAAAAACTTATTAGTCCCACATTGTGGAGTTTCCACTTTTTAGTTGTTTTAAGAGACTATATAAAGCTTTTTAGTCCCATATCGGGGAGTTCCTCTTCTTAAGTTGTTTTGTTCCATTATATAAACAAATTCACTACTTTTGTAAAATATATGGGAAAGGGGTTGCTCTATATTTTAGAGGGACCCCCAAGGGAAGATATTTTATATGTTTTCTCAAGCGTTCGCGATTTTCCGTTATGGTTTTTCGGAGTTGCCAAGCTCAAGATTGAGCATCTACTACATATGCTAGTAGTAGGTGTATTAGGGTGTTTTATCATGGAGATATCTGTCCTGTGAGGGCTATAGCATCACTCTTGAGTGTAGCTGGGCGCTAATGTCTTAAGGGCAACGTGTTGAACACGTGACTCACTCTGTTTTTCAAAGTTTTGCCTTGTTGCTGTTGTGGAGATATGAGAAGCTCGCTCGTTTCATCAAATCCATCACTTCCATTAAAAGGAGCTAAGTATCAATAACTTTTGATTATTTGATTTTTCTTTATTTTGATTATTGCACCCAACAAAATCATTAGAAGCAAACCCTAACTTTAGAAAAACAATAAAATAAAACCCAATTCACTACTCGGAAGAAAGAAGCTTCTGAGTTGCGTTAATGGAGAGATGAAATAATAAAACAGAATAACTTCTAATTAGATATTAGGATGTAATAGAGATCACTGGTACTGATATAAATAGCTGTGGTGTTTCTTTGGGGCCAAGATTTTCGGTATTTCCAAATTCTGATGAACTAGCCGTTGTACGCGTTTTGATTCAGGGATAGAACTGTCTGAACTGATAATCGGATGTTTCTAAAAACAGAGCCTCTGTCAGTTGGTCAACGATCTTTGACTTTCAAGATATTTTTGCATAAG
This sequence comes from Papaver bracteatum, assembly GCA_023529315.1. Lineage (NCBI taxonomy): Eukaryota > Viridiplantae > Streptophyta > Magnoliopsida > Ranunculales > Papaveraceae > Papaver > Papaver bracteatum. Next base: position 1,732,490 of record JAJJWX010002427.1, on the reverse strand, counting down.
CCATTTCTCTGTACACAAAAAACTGCTAAAATCTAATAGGAAGAGTAGCACTTCTTATATTGATTAGTTAAAGCAAGTATGAAACTCTGGGGACTAAGTAAACTGTAAATACAAATAAGATTTTACAAGGTTTATAAAATTGATGCTCCTAGCTTTCCTTTATAAAATTGATTGATTGATGCTCCTAGCTTTTCTAATGGAAGAAACACCCGGCAAAAGAACCATCGTCTTAAATGACCATTTTTCCAAGTTGTTCCAAATGATGAAGCAATCAGCTAAGCACATTAACTTAAACGATCTAGTGTCAGTTTCTCTGAATGATATATGATGAATTTGAGAAATCAAATATTGTTACATATACCGCAACACAACACAGCCCAAGGAATGTTAAGCCTTGAGAAGTTTAAGACCCAATGAAATGCATCCATTCCAGAAAACAAGCATAATAACTTCATAATGATAAGACATGCTTTAACATTATTGGTTAGATAATGTGTAGAAGAGTTCCATAGTTGCGGTCGAGGCTTTTGTTTGGTGTTCACCTTTAACATTCATCAGTGAGATGACTCCAGAACCGAAGGTTTTACTAGCTAGAGACGGATCTTATCTACTCTAGCAAGGAGTGGGAGAAGAATAATTTAAGGGAACACAGCACAAGCTACCATCCCCATCGTATTCTGATGCTGGGATCGAGGACAATATCTCCGAGGTAATACATTCCTCCCACTGGCAACTTATAAGTTCAGAATATATGCAGATATTACAAGTTCTCTAAACCGAGTAATAGCTGGGTTGAGAATCTATTACCAGAATCGCAAGGATAATATGTCTGCTGCTTCAATGCAGATCAGAGAAGCTAAAATATGCTGCATATTCTTTGATCAAGTCTGCACGATTGAAGTTCAATGCTGCAGTCCAAATGTATGCTCATTACGCAGTAGCCCTATGCTGCCACAACAAGCCCAACCCTGACACCACATTCCTTCTGATCCCCAGTCTGCTCTTTGTAGAAGCAACATTTGTCAATTACTGATGGCTAAAACAAAAACAGGCGATGAATTGGACATTGATTTCAACTCCTCAAAGTTAACTAAATTCAAGTTGTCTCTTACCCTCAGTGTAGGAAGTAGTTGCTTCATGAACTTATCAGCCTTAGGTTTATTCACAAAAATGGGTACATGTGTTTCAGGAAAAGTTGCTGGTGACCAGGGTGACTGTGTCGATAAACCTATTAGTTAGTGAAAAAACCCATCTTTGGGGGAGTATATAAACATTATATAGGAAACCATTTCCATCTGCTGTGTGTATCTTTGTGTATATCTGAAAAAGAGCAGAAAGGAAATGGAGATCAATTAGAATGAAGCATTAGGATGGTATTTAGGGGTTGAGCAACAAACCTTACCATCTTAAAAGCGAAAGGACCATCAAAAGATTCAAAACCGACATATAGTTGGAATGATGAACAGTCTATTTTTACACGAATTCATCTGTTCTCCAGGTCCAGGATATATGAAAAGATGCGTGTGTTACCTTCTGACCTGCATAAATATTTGAGAGGCATGCTACATGTTCTCGTGTTGTGTTATGTTTTGCACATAAATACAGTATTAGATAATGTGATTGCACTTTAAGCAATATCGCAAGTGGTATGCTCAACTCCAACTAAATATTCAAATGGCAAATATGTAAACATATGCATTTTCAGGTGCACCAAAATGAAAACTTCCACACACCACAAACCAAAACAACTAGTCGTTATCCAGTGTATTGCTGAAGAAGAATGAAAATCTGACAAGTTGTAACAAATGTATTCATTCCAAATGACAGTCACTCGGAAAATGGCAAAATCAAATTCTGGACCGCAAAGTAACTGAACATTAGCTGCCATCATACCTGAGTAGAAATTAAATGATTCAGCTTATAACAACAGATCATTTTCTGAAACCTTACAATCAACCCTGTTAATCAGAACAAAGTACAAAAGTGCTAAGATGACAATAACATTTTGAAAGCCGTTTCATTCTAGATTCCAGATATTACTCGATCTATTGTGTGGTCAACACCCCCTAATTTTCTATGCACATTTACAGAACTAATTCGTATATGTCAAAATTGAAACAAGAACTTAGAAATTACAGGAAACCACTGTATTATCTTTGTTGCTTCAGATCAGCAAAGCTGCATCAACCTAATTTACAAGATCCCACTAGAAATTTGGAGCTGTAACTTGAACTGATTGAAGATTCAAATTCAAAAGGAACAATTATAGTTGGGGATGGGGCAGAGAAATGAATCTCACCTGTTATTATCAGTTTGTGGTTTACTTGTTTTCTTTTCTGTTTCAGAGATTGAAGAATCGTCATATACCAGGTCGGAAAGTGAAATGAATCTCACCAGTTATTATCAGTTTGTGGTTACTGGTTCTCTTTTCTGTGAGATATTTTAAAATCGTTATACCCGGGACGGAAATATTGTGAACTGAGGCAGTGTATCTGTCTATTAGAATTCTTAGGGTAATAGTGTGGGCCTGTGCCCTGTGGGGAGTCCTTGAGTTGTGATTTATTCCGAGTCTTACCCAAGTGACTAGGTCCCCTTTCACCCTCCGAGAGTCTAAGAGCAACTGCATTGGTGCGACCAAAACTAAAGACCAAAAATCAAAAAATCATTAAAAAAATTGGGTCTAGTCTGTGATGAAGAATAATGGGAAATTACCAAAATTTGGTCAAGCGTAGATTATATGTCCGCCCAAATGAGGTAGACTTTATATGTTGGCTTGGTGTTGATTCACCACATGTGCCACAAGTGTGTGTGGTTTAATATATTGAGTTATATTAAATAGGCGAACTTTATATGTTCTCTCCACTATCGCACGCACATTTAATCCCCGTCCCACTCTAAACGGTTATTATACCAACGCCCCACTCCAGACGAATTTTTAGTCTTCGCTCGACCAAATATAGTTTTGGTCCAGGTTTCAGACCAAATATAGTCTGATATTTGGTTATACTCTAGGTTTTAATCTTTACTCCGTACCACTGTGTTTGCTTTCTGGACCAAATTTATGGTTTTACTCGTCCACTGTGGTCGCTCTAAAAGAGGAACCGTTTTTTGGGGACCAGCCTTTTTTTGCCTGGCGAGATTGGGGTATACCCAGATTAATTGTGGTATACCCAATTTTAAAGGGACTCTTTTTAAGGGTTTTAGGGGGAGTCCTAATGGGTAAGTTACAAAACTACCCTTTCCTATTATAATTCTAATTAAGCTAAATCAGTTTTCATTCTCTTCATTTCATCTTCTTCTCTTCTTCTTCTCCTCCTCAAACGCATTACCGGATCCTCCGTCCCCCACCATCGAAACTCGCCGATTAATTCGTTAACATCGTCAATTCGAAAACTCTGATTAATCTTCATCAATGGATCCGCCAAGACCTATGGCAAGTCATATGAAATACGTTAATAGAAAACCCAATCAATACAACCCCGAAATTGCGAAACTAGTTCAACAAAAAGTGAAGAAAAAAATGGTTCAAGAAGAAGAAATTGAACCCGCTCAAAACGAAGAAATGGTGAGATGAAGAAAGTAAGGGCCTACTTAAACTCACTCCAGTACTTCAATTTCACGTTTGCATGTCAAATTAGGTCAGAAAAATCGATTCTTTGATTTTTAGTTATTGTCGCCGGCAAGGTATTATTTTATCGACCTTGCCAGCTTTTCATAGTTAGGGTTTGGCCGGCAGGCTCTTAGGTTGAATATCGTGCCAACTGTTGAATACCTGTAACCGGTATTTGCAGGGTCGACATTATTCAACCTCAAACTATGCCAGCGGCGGTTTTTTTTTGTTTGAAGGGTTGGTTATAAATTTGTACCTTGTCGGTTGTATTTCTAGCTTTTTGTTCTCCTGATACCTTGAATTTTAAAACCGGAATGGTATTTGGATAAAACCATGCTGGTTGTTTGTTAGCCGGCAATGTATGAGTAATGGACCTTGCCGACTGGTTTGGTGAAAAAACCTTGTATCTACTGTGTTCATATTTGTTATTAGCCGGCAGGTTATGTGAATCATACCCTACCGGCTGCTATTTAGCTGGCATGTATTTTTTTTGTCGACCCTTCTGACTGTTATGTAGTTGGCAATGTTATATTTGTCGACCCTTCCGACTTATAATTTTTTTTCTTAATTGTTCTTGTTCAGGTTGCAAAAGGAAAAGAAGAAAGCTCTAAAATCTCTTAGTCCTCCTTCAAGACCTCCTCGTGTTGGTGAAAAACTCTTGACTTCAACACATCAAGGGGCATATGTTGTGTCGGGAATGCTCAAGATCCGTGTACCAAATGATTCTGAACCACCATCGAAACCCAGTGATTCAGACGAGACTTCAGATGAAGACCAATCAATTCCATCTGGCAGAAGAGGTGATGATGATGATGATGTTGATAAAAGAAATCCGGCTGCTAGAGGAGGTAACAATGATGATGGTGATCAAGACATGCCTAATGTTGGAGGAGATAAAGAATGATGGTAATGGAGATAAAGATATGGATATCAAAGAAAAAATTGTTGAAGAAGCAGTGGAAGAACAAGAAGAAGAAGAAGGAGATGGAGAACAAACTCAAGCTAATGTTCAACAAACCGAAGCTTCAACTCTAACTAAAACCGGAAAGAAGAAGAGGGTGATCATTAAACCAACTGATTACCACATGCCTCCCTCTCACTTGATGGTTACACTGAAAAAGTGAGCATTCAAGGGGGACCCCAAAAGATGGTGAAAATGTTATTTTTGGATACAATGACTCATGGGAATGTACGATCCATAATACTGTCATAAGTAATCTCAATCCGTCTTTGTTTTTTATTTAAGTGTGTAACTATCTTAAATTTGCATCAAGTGTTTGTATTTCTTTTCATTTTATTTTATTGGTATTTAGGATCACAAGCATGCCGTCCGTCTCATGAGGCGCCAAAGTTCATGTTCTGTGACTAAGACTTGGGATCTTGAGAATGAATGTGAGGAGGTGAAAGTGACTGTCAAGAACTCGGGGTTGTGTCTTGCGGTGGGGAATTACCATATATGCATTCTGTGAGAGGTTCTACCGAGAGACTGATACAATGTTATTCCCATTCGGTGAAATGACGGTAACTCCCGATGATTCTTATCAAATTCTAGGCCTCGAGGTTGAGGGAAAAGCAGTCATTGAGGGCTTCGATAATAAGTTCTCTTTGAAGGATATTTAGAAATTGTTCGGTTGGAATCAGATTGAGACAAAGTATATGCTTGTGAAGAAGGATGGTCGTCTAACCAAGAAGTTTAATCTGAAGCAGTTGAGGGACACATTATGTGACACCAAGAAAATATTTGATAAGGAAGGAAGGTGAACCCGGTGCGAATCAATGCTACCGCGTCATCTTATTTGCTATACGTCCTGGTATTTGAGGGTGAAAACGGTTTCTACTGATTTTGGTAATTTCGGGTGTGTGGGTGAGAAATAAATTTAAACCCTAAACAATGTACTGCAAGGGAGTACTTTAGATTCGAGAGATCAATCTGTACAAATCCAGCCTAAACCAAGAAATGGTCATTCCAGACTTGCTTCGGTCATAAAGTGAAGGAGAAGGGTTGGTTTTGGGGAGGAAAGCAAAGAGAGTGTTGAGACCAGAATAGTTGATTCTGGAAGAGTAGTAGTTTTAGGACTTGTATCAAAAAGCGGGAAGCTAACAGATGGGAAAGGTAGCAAATTATTTTCTGAGTGTTGTATGCTCCTGATGAGAACTTTTCCTCTGGTGGAAAAAGGTGAGACCTATTTATACAAGTCAAAGTGAAACGTACTCTGGTCTCATAAGAAATAGAAACGAATGAGTAAATAGGAGGAGGTGGTAACCGATAACGCCTGGAATTGATATTCCATAATGAAGGAAAGCATTTCACCATTACTCCCTGTATTTACTAACCGCCTCATCCTTATGACACTGTCTTGCAATATGCGTAGTGTACGATGCACGCTGTAAACTGCCAATACCCTAATGAGCATCCCCCAGTTTGTGACATGTGTTGATGTCTCGAGTGTTTTCGTGGAAAACATGTAGCATGTTGTTGTTGTTTAGCAAGTTGATCTTGGGAGACTTGCCGGCTCAGTGGTGACCCTCGACGGTCGAGATTTTGCATCTTGAGAGTAAGGGTAACCATTGATTATTGCAACCATTTGCTTGGTAGCCAGCGGCATGAAAGCATGGTCGACATAGCTTTAACGTGGTTAGACGTGGCCAAGCTAAGATTTTGGCGTTGGGCCAAAGGTGGCCATGCGTTAGCCGGTGACCTTGGACGGCTAAGATCTGCATCTTAGATGGAAGGGTGGTCGTTGATTGTTGCAACCCTTCGTTTGGTAGCCAGCAACATGAAAGCATGGCCGGCATGAGTTTAACGTGATTAGGTGTGGATAAGCTAGGATTTTAGCGTTGGGCCAAAGGTGGCCATGCGTTAGCTGGAAACCTTGGACGGCTGAGATCTGCATCTCAGATGGAAGGGTGGTCGTTGATTGTTACAACCTTTATTTTGGCAGCCATCGACATGGTTTAGGGCCGGCATGGCTTGGCATAGTTTAGGCGTGGCCAAAATTAGGGTTTTAGTACAAACCGTGATATTTGTCCTTGGGCCGGAAGTTTCCATGCGTTAGGTGGCAAACTTGAACGGTTGAGATATGCATCTCAGATGAAAGGGCAGCCGTTGATTATTGCAACCCTTCATTTGGTAGCTAGCGGCTTGAAAGCATGGCCGACATGGCTTTAACGTGGTTAGGTGTGTCCAAGCTAGAATTTTTGCATTGGTCCAAAGGTGGTCATACGTTAGCTGGTGACCTTGGACGGCTAAGATCTGCATCTTAGAAGGAAGGGTGGTCGTTGATCGTTGCAACCCTTCGTTTGGTAGCCAGCGTCATGAAAGCATGGCCGGCATGGCTTTAACGTGTAGTGGAGCCACTGGTAGTGTGCGGCTTGGAATGGAAGTGCTTGCGGCGTAGAATGGAAGCACTTGCGGCTTTGTCTAAATTAAGGTTTGGTATGCTGAAACCCTAATTAGCGCTCTTTACTAGAATCGATGTAGAATTCTCATACGGACTCGGATTTTAATGGTCCGCCCTCCATTATGTACGGAAAAGAATTTCCAATCTTTACGCGGGAATATTTAGGTTTTGAGCTCGTTCGGGAGGTGAAACAAGTTCGAAAGTAAAACTCAGGAATAATTCAACAGGGATGTTGGTAGTCAGTGACATGGTGGCATAGCCGGTATGGCTTTGGCGTGGCCAAATTAGGGTTTGGTATAAACCATGTAGTTTTGGAACTGGGCCATAAGTTGCCACGTGTTTGGTGGTGAACTTGTACGGCTGAGATCTGCATCTCAAGGGGAAGGGTAGTCGTCGATTTTCGCAACCCTTCGTTTGGCATCCAGCAGTACGGTGGCATGGTTGGCATGATCGTGCATGTTTTAGGCGTGAAGACGTGGATGGCATGGTTTTACATTGACACGGTGGTGCGGCTGGCATGGTTGGCATGCCTTGGCGTGGAGACGTGGCTGGCATGGTTTTCCATTGGCACGGTGGTGCGGCTAGCATCCCTTGGCGCGAAGACGTGGCTGGCATGTTTTGCCATTGGAACGGTGGTACGACTGGCATGGTTGGCATGCCTTAGCTCGGAGGTGTGGATGGCACGGCATTCCATTGGAACATGTGGTATGGTAATTAGGGTTTATACCATCGAAACCCTAATTAGTGTTAAAAAAAGGTACCTTGGTAATTTTCTCGCAGAAATATTAAAGGGTTCAATAAATGCGCTTAGTGGAGACATTATTACTCAAATTCTGTGACGTCACTGTCTGACTAAGGTTTTACGATTTTAACCATAAGCTAAAAACCACCATCAATATTAAGTCCCCTGCTTAGCTCGGAATCGGGGCATTGTTGCGAGGTAAGCATAAGATGGTGACAGACAAGGACATAATCGAAACGTAAATCATACAAGATGGTCAGGAAGATCCGTCTAACATTTTTCGGGAAATAAGGAGAATATGTGATCCTCGTATTTAGCGGCTTTACGTAAATTCTGCTTGTGGTACTGTAGGTTAGGCTGGAACGTAGCCGCTAGTGTAGATTTGGTGTGAAAGGAAGCTTCTAGCACTGGTCGTCTTGGACTTGGATCCGTTAGCATTGGATCGGCTTGGAATGGGAGCTGCAGGTATCGCGTGGCTTGGAATGGAGTCGTGAGCGTTGGATTGGCTTGGAACGAGCCGTCAGCATTGATCGACTAGGAATGGGAGCCGCAGGTATCGTGGATCCGTGAGTGTTGGATTGGCTTGGAACGATCCATCAGCATTGGTCGACTTGGAATGGGAGCCGCAGGTATCGTGCAGCTTGGAAAGGAGTCGTTAGCACTGGATCATCTTGGAATGAGAGCTGCAGGTATCGTGTGGCTTGGAATAAAGCCGTGATCATTGGATTGGCTTGGAACAAGCCGTCAGCATTGGTCCACTTGGAATGGGAGCCGCTGGTATCGTGGATCCGTGAGCGTTGGATTGGCTTGGAACGTGCCATCATCATTGGTCGACTTGGAATGGGAGCCGCAAGTATCGTGCATCTTGGAAAGGAGCCGTTAGCACTGGATCGTCTTGGAATGGGAGCCGCTAACGTAAATTTTGTGCGGGCACTGATCTGTTGGCCTGGCATGGCATGAGCGTTGGGTTCGAGAAGATAACAACTTGCTTCAGTTCGTGGGAAAGTAACGACGGCTTCGGGAAGATAACAACTTGCTTCAGTTTCGTGAGAAGGTGACGACGGCTTCGGGAAGATAACAACTTGCTTCAGTTCCGTGGGAAGGTGACGAATGGCTTCGGAAAGATAACAACTTGCTTCATTTCTGTGGGATAATGACAACTTTGTCTAAATTAGGGTTTAGCATGCCGAACCCCTAATTAGCGCCCTTTACTAGATTCGTTGTAGAATTCTCGTACGAACTCGTATTTTTACGGTCTGCCCCTCTATTTTAATAGGAAAATAATTTCTTATATTCCATGCGGGAATATTTAGCTTTTGATCTCGTTTAGGAGGTGAATACGACCCGACAGTGAAACTCAGGAAGAATTCAGGAGGGATGTTGCGAGCCCGGGGTAGCATAGTCGCGCCGAGTCATCTATTCCCGTTCATGGAGCAAGAAGGAAACTTTATTCTGTGCAAACTCTAGAAACTCCATCCATATGAAAAGAGGTATTGACCTTCTTCTATTTTTTGTTGCTCGTACGGATTCGTGCTTTTGTCTCTCCAGTGGATTCCAAAATTTACCAAACTCTGTTGCATTCTTGGGATGGATGAATGTGGTTGCGTTGTCGGTCCATCCTTGATTTTAGGTTATTCAGTTCCTGGACCTTCTGATCGCGATGAAAGTATGATGTGGATGCTTGTATGGTCGAAATCTTCTGGAGCCACTGGATGAAATAGATGAGTTGGGAGAAGTTTCGTTGCTGACGTGCTGCTATCAAGTCTTCAAGGACTTTGTTCCAAGAGACATCCTTTGAACCATCTTATGAATCTTGGACTATCGTATGGAATGGGATGCGGTGAGCAGTCCCCAGTTATATTTCTATTAGATCTGATGGCACGGACGAACATGTGAATATATCTCAGTGGCGTGCTTTTAGAGTCTTCGATGCACATGTACGGCTTCGTGTTGAGAAATTCCCGCGGCTCGTAAAACTTCGAAAGTGATGATGTTGAAATCAGAAATAACATGGTTGAGTGGGTGAAAGCGTCTCGTGCTAGTAGTCCCATGTGTAGCCTACTTTCATTGCATCGCCTTGAATCCATGTCCACGGGATTTGATACAAGCTTATTGTACTCTTCTAGATGTGACGCTGGGATGCTCAGAATATCACATGGATGAAATACTCTGGATAGTAAAGTGGTAAAAATGAGAGAGTTATGTTGTTTATCTTGGATCCCTCTGCTTCTTCAGGAAAATATTTTATCCGTGTCTCTGGGATTATCTCATGAATCTTTGATGGTCATCGGGATGAACTACGATGAGCAGTCCCCAATCACACTTTTCTTTAGTTTCTGAAGTTATTTCTTCTGAGCAGGATTGGTATCCACCGCGGCCTTGTAAAGTGTTGCAGGCATCTTCTAGACAGAGATGTGATGATATTCTTGCGCTGCACCATTGAAAAGTAAATGACCTCGTCATGACTATGACTTTTTGGTTGACCGTGTCTTCTGAGATTTGACAGTGAAGGGATTCTGTGTATATCCTCAGTCCCCAAATGGGGTTTACATGTTTTCATCTTTGTAGTGATCGTTCTTTGGTGAAGCTCTTGCTGGTATCAACAAACGAGCGGCACCGGTTCTCGGAAGCAGATGTGATCATAAGAGACTACATTGTCATCGAAACAAAGTATGTTGGAAGGATGCGTAAGCGAGCAAACTGTCCATGAACACGAGCTTTGGCGGGAAGGAGGCGTTGAAACGGCTTCGGTTCTTACAGAGGACGTTGAAACTTATAGAGCAGAAAATGCTAAAGCTTCGTCTTTGTATCCTGGAGCAGCTTATGGACAGAACGCTGAAGCGAAGCGGCTTCTGGAGCGAACGTTAAAGCAGAGTGGCTGCTGAATCGAACGTTGAAGCAGAGCCACTGCTGGAGGACGTTGAAGTGGAAAGGTTGCATCAATCAATTAGTGTGTTGTCAAACTGGACACCCTTCAAGTGAACAGTGGTTAGGAGTCCCCAGTTCCATCTATCAATCATGCTTTTCCAAGAGAGTTTGGGGTTTGGGAACGGCTTCCTGGCTGGAAACAGCTGATTTCCTGATGCAGTGGGGTTGAGGGGTGAAAATATGCCTTGACGTGGTTCCTTGGGTAAATATATAATCTCATATAAATGTTTCATCATAGGCTGCACGATTTTGCGGGCGAAGTCCCTAGAAATCATGCATATCTTGATAGAAAAAGAGCCTTTGTGAACTTAGGGGGGTTGCTGATTTTATTTTCTTCGATTTTGGAGAAGTCATTCCCGATCTTTACGTGTGATAAAATTAGATTGCTGATTCCCTTTGTTTATGGGTAAAAACTATTTATGCTGGTTTGGTAATTTTGGGTGTGTGGATGAGAAATGAATCTAAACCCTAAACAAATGCACTGCACGAGAGTGTTTTTGATTCGAGAGATCAATCTGTACAATTCTGGCCTAAACCAAGAAATGGTCGTTCCAGACTTGCTTCGGTCACAAAGTGAAGGAGATGGGGTTGATCTTAGGGAGGGAAGGGAAGAAGGTGTTGAGATTGTGAAGGTGTTGGCTGTTTATGACTTGTATCATAATGGTGATTTCTAAATACTGATGACAACACTTGGATTTTTCTGTGTTTGTCCGTCTGTGTTTGGAAAATAGGTAAATGAACTATTTTTACCTATTTATACAAGTCATAGCGCAAACCCTCATCTCTTAGGAAGTGGAGGAAGTTGAGTGGTGGAGATTGCACGATCACGTTGGTGATTGCACGATCACGTCTCAACCAAACCACAACCCTGTCGTACCTGCTTAACCAAACGTGGGCCCTACCCATGCCTGCTTTTCTCATGAGACCTGTTGTGTGCATGTTTGATCAAACGTGGGTCCCACCCGTGCCTGCTTTGTAAGTATTTTAGAGTTCTCTTACTATTTTAAGATTACATTATCGAATCATTCTATTAATTGTTTGATTGAAAATAGAAGGAGCATTTGAAGACCTTTGTGAAGGTGTTGTGTTGCGCGAAAGACAATGGAGAGCCTTTTTTCGATTGAAGAGCAAAGCAAGAACATTTACTATGCTTGGAATGTTGACAATGAGGATGCCTATGAATTGTTCAAGCAAGCTGATACTGAAGTAAATATGGAAGAAAAAGCTAGGAGGGAAGCACAAGCCAACAGAATGCTGACAAAAAAAGGGCCCGTAGTTGTCGTGGTGGTGAAGGTAGTAGTAATGGTGGTGTTCCTAAACGGGGCCATGGTCGTGGTGGTGGTGGTGGTGAATAAATGCTTTCCTAGTTTATTTTTTTATGTTGTGTTGGACAAATGTTAAGGTTAATGGTTAGACAAATGTTTTTTTAAGGTTTATGGGATATGTTTTCGTATTTTGGACAACAAGTGTTGGATTTCTAGTTGTTGAATGAATGGTTTGTTTAGATACGTAAAGTTTTAATACTTATGTCGGCATGTTTTTTAAGTTACATTGCCGACCAAACCAGGGACGACAAGGTTTTGAAGTGTCAGACTACCGGCCCTGACAGTGAAAAATGCTTGCATACCAGGGTCGGCAAGGTAATCAGATCAATACCAAGCCGTCTGTATCACAGCCGGCTTGGTATTATGTTATCGAACATGCCGACTATTTGTTGTAGAAAATACCTTCTCCTGATGCCTAAAATCATCATAAGGACGGCATGGTTATAAATTATGTTCCTTGCCGACCACATCATAGCCGGCACGCTAGTGAATAGATACAGTTCCGATGGTTTAACAGAAAATTGCATGAACTCCTGATGCCTAAAAGTCATAAGGTCGACATGGTAAGAAAATTTCTACCCTGCCGACTACATTATAGCTGGAACGCTAGTGAACAAATATCGTTCTGACTGTTTAACAGAAAATTGCTTGAACTCCTGATGCCTAAAAGTCATAAGGTCGGCATGGTAAGAAAATTTCTACCTTGCTGACCTTATCATAACCGGCAAACAAATGTCCATATACATTGTCGGATGATACACAGAAGAAAGTGTTCTCCTGATGCCTAAAATCATCATAAGGTCGGCATGGTAACAAAATTCCCACCCTGCCAGACATAGTTAGTCGACATACTGGGGAAAAACAAACCACGCCGGAGAATTCAAAATTCAAATATTTTGCAAGTACAATTTCATTGATTGACTTGTACTTGGGCACTATAACGGACAAATTTGGTCACCATCCTATAAATACACTACTTCTCTCTACAAAACAACATACAAATAGTTCCATATACTCTCCAAATCTCATATCATCATACACTCCATCTAACTCACCCAATATCTCTCTACAAACAACAATGGCATCATTTGATTCAAATAAATATTTGGCAATCACCAAAGCATGGTATGCGGAAAATCGACTAAGACGTCAATCCTCCGAAAGAGAGGATTCCACAACCTTTTGGGCTAGGGTACATAACAGATTTACCCAAGAGTTTGGGAATCCTAATGCAAGAAGTGTTTACCAAATCCACGCTAGGCACCTAGTCACCGAAAAAGCGATACTTGCTTTTTTGGCTCTCCAACCTCGGATTTTTAACACTCCTCCCTTCACCTTGTACATTGCACAATTTGTAAGTAATTTTGTGGTTGTTTTTACGTAACCCATGTTGTTTTATCTTCTAATAAAACACCATTAACAAATGTAAATTTATTTATTTTTGTTTTTGTAACATGAAGTCGTGAAAGCGCGCTACTTGGAGGAAAATGGGGAAGCATTCGCTTTCGATATAAGCTATCTGTTAGAGCATAGCTTGGTTGAACCCACCAAGCGTTGGTATGTCAAGTTTGGTTGTCATATTTTAGTGAGACAAAACTCATTTAAGAGTCGCTTGATTTAAATGTACTATAGTCAACTTCGTATAGGTTAGCTTGAAAGTATTAGGATGAGACATTACAAGTATTACGAAGAAGTGAAGAAGTACGGAGCTACAACCACAACATTATCCTTCCACTTGAGGTTAGCGATATTTGACTTAAACTGTTTCATTCCCTAACGTATCTTTCAAGTCATGCATATTGAAAACATAAAACTGCGAAGCATGAATACTCTAGATAGACATATAGCATTAAGGAATACAATATGAGGTTTATTACTTAACCATTAAACTTTGTATATAAGACATCAACATGATCATATGAATGCTATTGTGATTATGTATGGGTATGAGGTGAGGATTTCATCCTAGGAAATAATGTTTTTACATGTAGTTTAAGGAAGTAAGTTCATGATATGTGTTTTGAACCGAAAAGGAAATCGCCAGGCGTTATTGGGGCTGTTCTTTATTGCATATCTTATGAACGACCAATATGTGTGATTAGTATAACCGCTCATGACTTGTTTGTGTTCTTGGTAAAACTATTCACATGAGGTCTGACTTATGTATTGGTATGACTTTTATTAGTGAAACCGATTTTAAGTAATCACCTGGGGTATGATCGGGTTTGTGTGTGTCTGAACAAATTTGGGAGAGGGGAACCGATCCTAGTAAGAGGTACAATACATCACAAGGGGAACCGATCCTTGTATGAGGTGCATCAAGGTTTAAAGAATACAGGGGAATTAATATTATGAACATGTGCAACATGTTTTTAGGCAAAGGGGAACCGATCCTATAGACATGTGCAACACATATAAGTTAGATACCATATATATATAGGGAACCGAACCTAGTACCTAGTCATCCGAATCTTTGGTAAGCTAGTGTGACTATATACAGTACTCACATGGAGGTAGAACCGAAACTTGTTTTGGTAGAACCGTTACACCCATGACTTGTGATTGAGTGTTACTTGATCAATCACATAGTTCTTGAAAGTAAGATGAACCAATTATAAACTTGTTTGGAAGTGTGGTAAATCGGTTTCAAGTGAGTAAGTATAAAAAAGGACTTACAAGAGAAAGATGTCGACACACTTTGAACACACGCATTAATGTGTATCTTTTATTATTCAAAGATATTCCTTAATACCTAAGAAGGAAGTAAATCCCAAGATCGAATTTAAATAAGTTAAGAATCTTTTAATTAAGGTTTTTAATTATATATGGAAAATAAGAATTAGTAATGAGAATTTGCTAGTTAAAGATTTTCCAAGGAGACTTCGATCATAAATTTGGACAGTGCATTCTTAGGAATTGTGAAAACCGAATATGGAAAATATTGAATATCTTGAGAATATTTTCGGTTTTATAAATTCCTTAGTGTCCAAACTTCCTTGTCTATAAATACTTTGAGTTTTCATTTCTAGCAAACTAATCCTTCGTGACAGTAAACTTCCTCTGTTGTAATGATACTGGTGAAGCCGCCTATTCAGAGATGAGAGTAACCTAATTAGGCGAAATCTCTTACGACCGCTCAGTTTAAAGTCTTCTTTGGGATTGAGAAGCTCTAGCGCGTACCGTTGGTGGGAAACTATATAATTGCGGTTTATCTTTAGTTTTCATATTGATTTGATTGACTAACTTTGGTTGAACTTTGATTGCACCTAGTTTGTTTATGCTTGAGAATCTTCTCTTCTGATATATGATTCACTCAAACTAGTTCAAGGTTTCGACAGGGATCTTTAGACTGTTGTTAGATCTAAAGATGATCTTGTGATAATCCATTGTTTACAGACTCCGTTCTGTGTGTGATTGATCACAAGTGATTCAAGTAGTTGTGTGCATTTGTTTATTGAAGATCTAAGAAGATTTGAAGACAAAGAAGAGATAAAATATTTCTGACTTGGTTTTATAATCTTTGGTGTGCACAATACTTGTTTCGGTAATAGAGGATCCAACTATAATCGATTTACCCTTGTGGTATTTTTATAGAATAGTTGAGAAGATCGGAATCAACACATTTCCTTGGGATTAGAGGTATTAATTGCAAAATCTTAACGATTACATTTTGGTGATTGAACATAAGATAGATCTTGGAACCTAGCAAAGGAGTTTATGTTAAGATAAAAAGGAGTTTATGTTAAGATAAACAGAAGAGCCTTTGCGTAACTTATATCACTTGGTTGAAGAGAGTTGATACCAAACAGATTTGTTGTTCCTTTACTGTTTGGAATACGAACCAAAGGGATTGGTCCAAGTACGTGACTTGTTTACAGGTTGGAGGCGTGGGAATACAGACGTAACTAGGTGAACTATAGGTTTAGTTTGTTGGTCTCAAATATACGAAGTTGGTTTATTTTGTATAGCGGCTTAATCCTGAGAGTATTCAATTCTGGACTAGGTCCCGGGTTTTTTATGTATTTGCGATTTCCTCGTTAACAAAATCTTACTGTGTCATTTACTTTATATTTCCGCATTATAATTATTTTATTATAATTAAAGTAAATTGCACAAATGTTAATTCCTATTTACTTGATATGCAATCCTATTGAGTTTGGTTAAGTTCGAACCTTTGTATCAAGTAAACACACTTCGTTGTTGTATTGTATCGATCTCGTACCCATAGAGAATCACACGAAGTATAAACCGATTTGTTGTATTGTCTCGACTTAATATATAGACAATCATTTTCGGAGAAAGGACTTATAGGAAGGAAAAGTTATAGATTGAGGTATATTTGGGTACCCTCGCCTTTTCAATTGGTATCAGATCAGGAAAACACGAAAAGATCTAACAATCTGTGTTTGATGTGATCCATCATATAAGAATGAACTCGAATTCTCATGAATCTACTTCAATTAATGTACCACCAAGATTTGACGGAACAAACTATCTATGGGGGAAATCTTCTATGCGATCTTTTCTTCAATCACGAGACTTTAATACTTGGCTATTAGTCGTCGATGGTTATATTCTTCCAAAGATAGAAAATTCGAATACTGAGCTTAAACGCTTGGTAGATTTTTCAAATGAAGAAAAGGCACTAGGTAAGAAGAATTCAGATGGTTTGAATGCTAGAATACATGATGTCAACCGTGATCTACAACATCATGTATCAACATGTCAAACTTCGAAAGAAGCTTGGGATAATCTTTAAATCGTGTGCGAAGGAAACACAACAGAGAAAGAAGCTAGACTTCAAACTCTTACATCTGATTAGGAAAACCTTCGAATGGATGACAACGACACTTTGGAAGAGTTCTAAAACTCTCTGAGATAATTAATGCCTCTTTCTCTCTTGGAAAGACTATTTCTGAAAAAGATATAGTATGCAAAATTCTCAGATCGTTGCCTCTAAGATACTATTCTAAGAAGCATGCAATCATAAAAGCAAATGATCTCTCAACTCTCTCACGAAGCACACTTGTTGGAAAGTTAAATATATTTGATCATGAATTACAGTCTATTTAAAATAAAGGAATTTCTTTTAAAGATGAAAAAATTCCTAAAGCTCCAATGGAAAGGAATAGACAGTTGGATGATTCAGACGAACAGATTACATGAAACTCCGATGATGAAATCGAGCAATCATTATCATTGATTACTAGAAAATTTTGAGATCTCTTAAGGAAAAGAAATAAGAGATTCATAAAGGGTACTCACCAATCTTATCGACCACATGATCGAGTTCCTTTCAAAAAAGAACATGAAGAAGATGATGAATATCAGCCACAATGCTTCAAGTGTAAAGGGTATGGTCATATTACTAAAGACTGCCCCAATCGTAAGAAATACACTGGAAGTAAGGCATTGGTTGTAACTCATGATGAGACCTCTGATGCATGCAACTCTGAAGAAGAGGAAACAGTTAATATTTCATTAGTTGTCAATCTTATTTCTTCCTCCTCCATTAGTAATTTACACATTTTAAGAATGGACATGTCTTCCGATGTTATTAAATCACCTATTGGTAAAGGGAAAAATAAGATAAGATGCAAAAACTGTCTCAAAAACAGAACTGCTAAGAGTTGCATAGGCAACCCAAGTTAATGTCAAGATACTTCGCTAGTTCGAGGTATCAAGAAGAGAATTTCTCATACGATTCTAGATCAAGAACACTCTGGTTGTTCAAAATTCCATAATGAGAGAAATTCTCATACTAGTACCACCTGATCGGTATTAGAATTCTTTTCTCACCATGTGTGCCAAATTCGAGTGAGGAAGAATAAAATCAAGGAACTTTTTGTGTAGATTATGGAAATAAAATATAGTAATTGAAAAATATTTGATATTTTCGAATCTTTAGGAATATTATATTTTCGTAAGTATGAGAAATATAAAGAGATCCTCCTCTTTTTGTGGTCTTTCCTAGTCCGAATCATGAGTCTATATCCAACATCTTTGTATGAAAAGATGATAGATCAGAATGATCAACCTAAGATTAAGTTAGGATCTTATCTTGAGATTAGGAGTAAAATCAAAAAGGGAGATTGGCTTAGCAAAAAGGAAAGAGAGAATACGCTGAAGAAAGATCAGTGTATTGAAACATTGACACTCTTTTGTGTTCAAACAAAGACAAAACTACATGCTCTTATAGAATCCTTCACGAAAATTTCTCACCTGCAAGAGGTTTTGGTCAAGAAACAAGGTTTTCTACTTGAAGAGATTCACAAGCTGAATAATGAAAGTAGAAACCCATCTTCATGTGGCACTGATATGAAGGACTGGGTTATATTAGAAAAATAGACATCAATTTTTGATTTCTTTCATTGATTGTATAAGTCTATTATGAATAAAAACTATCATGAATAAAGTTATTTGATTTATAATTTTTCTTGTGATAGTTTTTGATTTACATAGCATGTGCTTGAATGCGTTATTTTTTGCTATGGATGTATATGGGATGTTTGATTTCGGTTTTATTACCTTGATATTCAATCTCATAATATGTTGTGAACCCTTATGGTTTGGGTGACTTTTTGAGTTAGCAGGATTAAGTTCTAGCCCATGTTGGTAGGCTTTATCAAAGGATCATGAGGGGTTCCTGTAGAAACAATATGTGAAAAAGTCACAATATGTTGAATCGGTTTTGGTTTAGCATAAAAGCATATGTATTTCGACGGTTTTCAACTTTTGCTTGCAATTGTTAAAACCGATTTTCAACCTTTCTCTGGTAAAGGTTGGTTGTTGTTATTCTTTTGTTTTTGCATAAGGATGACAACATAATGGTATTTCGATATCAATTCTCCCTAGAAGAAGAAGATGCGATCATATTGGAGAAGTTGGATGCGAAATTGAGGTAACATTCTTGTTAGTTAATTGTTTTCTTGTTTAAGAAAAGCCTATTTTTATTTGATATATATATTGCTTTTGCTTGAATGAAATTGTTGGTACAATTGATGTGTTTATTACATTATGAATGTGTGGATGTATGTGTGATTCAATTGGTTCCGGTTAAGTAAAACTATTGTTATCTTGCTTTGTTGTATGATATCAATCGTTTAGGCTTACAAAAGTTTGGTGAAATTGCGGTGCTTTAATGTCTATGTTATTTCAATTGCTTCCAGTTAAGTAAAACAATTGTTATTTTGCCTTATTGTTTAGTATCAATTGTTTAGGCTTACAAAATTTCGGTGCAATAGTGGAATTTTTTATATGTTGTTTCAATTGCTTCCGGTTGAGGTGAATAATTATGCAAGTTGATTGGTTTGTATGAATTATTTATGGCTTAACGAATGAATATATTGACGGGATAAGTTGTTTAGTCCAATTCGATTCCGGATAAGATAAACTAAGTTAATTCTGATCTTAGTTAGACTTATCAAAGTGGAGGTTTCGGTTATTCAAGTCTAGCCAAATGCCTAAACAAGGAAATGCTAGTTAACTAACCTAGTATTTGGATTGTTTAAAATATAAAGGTCTAAGTTATATGGATAATTAGAACCTGAGGAGAAAAATAGAGTTTATCTTTGTTTTGGTCTTATCGAATGAAGCGGTTGTATTTTGACAATCGGTTTAGCAAAGGAACTAAGTTGCTTAGTTGATTTTTGGTTTGCTAAATTATTTGGGAAATTTGCTTCGGGCAATTATTTCCATGATAACATATCAAAACATAATTACTTTGTAGTTTCGGTTTTGATATTGGTTATCAAAAATGGTATGTGGAGCCCTCGTGCTTGACTCAACAGGTTGCAAGTCTATTTTGAGATTTGTAAGATCCTTTTCGTGTTGTCCTTTATTTTTTTTCGTTTCTTTGTCATTTTTGTGACAAAAAGGGGGAGAAATATATGGAGTAAACAGGTGATGCTGGTATCAATTTTAAATTGATTGGTGTCACTAGGGAAGATGACAATGGTGCATGAACATTTATCTAACGAAAGAGGAAAAGCACAGACTAAGGGGGAGTAACATATCATATGATTGGTATAACAAAGACGCACGGATTTAAAATCTTCCTATCTCACCTTTAGGGGGAGTATGAGCTTTGTTATTATAATGTCAACATCGCCATTTTAAGGATTGAATTAATGCAGGTTATGTGATGTTGAATTCGAGAATCAAGCGTATGAGTAATGAATTATTGTAATTTGTTTATCCATATGATTATAATAGTTTTGTCACTAAAATATACAAAGGGGTAGATTGTTAGAGAATAGCTCTGTTAAACCCACCAAGCGTTGGTATGTCAAGTTTGGTTGTCATATTTTAGTGAGACAAACTCATTTAAGAGTCGCTTGATTTAAATGTACTAGAGTCAACTTCGTATAGGTTAGCTTGAAAGTATTAGGATAAGACATTACAAGTATTACGTAGACTTGAAGAAGTGAAGAAGTACGGAGCTACAACCACAACATTATCCTTCCACTTGAGGTTAGTGATATTTGACTTGAAATGTTTCATTCCTTAACGTATCTTTCAAGTCGTGCATATTGAAAACATAAAATTGTGAAGCATAAACACTCTAGATAGACATAGCATTAAGGAATACAATATGAGGTTTATTGCTTTACCATTAAACTTTGTATATAATACATCAACATAATCGTATGAATTCTATTGTGATTATGTATGGGTATGGGGTGAGAATTTCATCCTAGGAAACAATGTTTTTACATGTGTTTTAAGGAAGTACGTTCATGATATGTGTTGTGAACCGAAAAATAAATCACCAGGCGTTATTGGGGCTGTTCTTCATTGCATATCTTATGAACGACCAATATGTGTGATTAGTATAAACGCTCATGACTTGTTTGTGTTCTTGGTAAAACTATTCACATGAGGCCTGACTTATGTATTGGTGTGACTTTTATTAGTGAAACCAATCTTAAGTAATCACCTGGCCTATGATCGGGTTTGTGTGTGTCTGAACAAATTTGGGAGAGGGAACTGATCCTAGTAATAGGTGCATTACATCACAAGGGGAACCGATCCTTGTATGAGGTGCAGTAAGGTTTATAGAAGAAAGGGTAATCGATCCTATGAACATGTGCAACACGTTTTTAGGAAAAGGGGAACCAATCCTATGGAAATGTACAACACCTATAAGTTAGATACCAAATATATGTGGGGAACCGATCCTATGAACATGTGCAACACGTTTTTAGGAAAAGGGGGACCAATCCTATGGACATGTACAACACATATAAGTTAGATACCAAATATATGTGGGGAACCGATCCTAGTACCTAGTCAACCGAATCTTTGGTAAGCTAGTGTGACTATGAACAATACTCACATGGAGGTAGAACCAAAACTTGTTCTGGTAGAACCGTTACACCCATGACTTGTGATTGAGTGTTACTTGATCAATCACATAGTTCTTGAAAGTCAGATGAACCAATTCTAAACTTGTTTGGAAGTGTGGTAAATCGGTTTCAAGTGAGTAAGTATGAAAAAGGACTTACAAGAGAAATATGTCCACACACTTTGAACATGCGCATTAATGTGTATCTTTTATTGTTCAAAGATATTCCTTAACAACTAAGAAGGAAGTAAATCCCAAGATTGAATTTAAATAAGTTAAGAATCTTTTAATTAAGGTTTTTAATTATATATGCAAAATAAGAATTAATAATGTGCATTTTCTAGTTAAAGATTTTCCAAGGAGATTTTGATCATAAATTTGGACAAAGCATTCTCAGGAATTATGAAAAACGAATTTGGAAAATATTGAATATCTTGAGAATATTTTCGGTTTTGGAAATTCCTTGGTGTCCAATCTTCCTTGTCTATAAATACTTTGATTTCGCATTTCTAGCAAACTAATCCTTCGTAACAGTAAACTTCCTTTGTTGTACTGTTACTGGTGAAGCCACCTATTCGGAGAGGAGAGTAACCTAATTAGGCGAAATCTCTTACGACCGCTCAGTTTAAAATCTTCTTTGGGATTGAGAAGCTCTAGTGCGTACCGTTGGTGGGAAACTAGATAATTACGGTTTATCTTTAGTTTTCATATTGATTTGATTGACTAGCGATGGTTGAAATTTGATTGCACCTAGTTTGTTTATGCTTGAGAATCTTCTTTTCTGATATAAGATATACTCAAACTAGTTCAAGGTTTCGACAGGGATGTTTAGACTGTCGTTAGATCTAAAGACGATCTTGTGATAATCCATTGTTAACAGACTCCGTTCTGTGTGTGATTTATCACAAGAGATTCAAGTAGTTGTGTGCAGGTGTTTGTTGATGATCTAAGAAGATTTGAAGTCAAAGAAGAGATAGAAGATTTATGACTTGGTTTTATAATCTTTGGTGTGCACAATACTTGTTTCGGTAATAGGGGATCCAACTATAATTGATTTATCCTTGTGGTATTTTGATAGAATAGTTGAGAATATGGGCATCAATACATTTCCTTGGGATTAGAGTATTGATTGCAAAATCTTAACGATTACCTTTTGGTGATTGAACATATGATAGATCTTGGAACCTGGCAAAGGAGTTTATGTTAAGATAAACAGAAGAGCCTTTGCGCAAATCATATCACTTGGTTGAAGAGAGTTGATACCAAATAGATTTGTTGTTCCTTTATTGTTTGGAATACGAACCAAAGGAATTGGTCCAAGTACGTGACCTGTTTACCGGTTGGAGGCGTGGGAATACAGACGGAACTAGGTGAACTATATGTTTAGTTGCTTGGTATCAACTATACGAAGTTGTTTTATTTTGTATAACAACTTAATATTGAGAGTATCGAATTCTGGAGTAGGTCCCGGGGTTTTCTTGCATTTGCGGTTTCCTCGTTAATAAAATCTTGTTGTGTCATTTACTTTATATTTCCGCATTATAATTGTTTTATTATAATTAAAGTAAATTGCACAAACGTTAATTCATATTTACTTGATATGAAATCCTATTGAGTTTGGTTAAGTTCGAACCTTTGTATCAAGTAAACACACTTCTTTGTTGTATTGTCTCGATCTCGTATCCATAGACAATCACATGAAGTGTGAACCGATTTGTTGTATTGTATCGACTTAGTCTATAGACAATCACTTTCGTAGAAAGGACTTACAGGAAAGAAAAGTTATAGCTTGAGGTATATTTGGGTACCCTCGCCTTTTCACTATCACTTCTTGGCAGAGAAAATCCCGGAGGATAACCCGGACTACTTGGTTGTTGCATCGTCTTCGGAGGAGGAAGATTGATGGCTTTAAAAGTTTTTGTATAGGTTTTGTGAGTAGACCTATATGTAAACCCTCACGAGACAATAACTCTTCCGATAGGGTCGCCTCGGGGTTCAAAGGCTTGATGCACATGCTAAGTGCATTCGTTTTTCCGTCGACAAGGAGTTAGGTTTTATGTTTCAATCAATGTAGTAACCAAAATTGCATGAATAAAGTTAAATATTTTCCAAGGAGATTTCGATCATTATATTTGGACAGTGCATTCACGGGAATTATGAAAAACGAATTTGGGTTAATATGGAAAAATATCTTGAGAATATTTTTGGTTTTGGAAATTCCTTGGTGTCCAAACTTCCTTGTCTATAAATACTTTGAGTTTGCATTTCTAGCAAACTAATCCTTCGTGACAGTAAACTTCCTCTGTTATACTATTACTGGTGAAGCCCCCTATCGGAGAGGAGAGTAATCTAATTAGGTGAAATATCTTACGGCCGCTCAATTTAAAGTCTTATTTGGGATTGAGATGCTCTAGAGCGACCCGTTGGTGGGAAACTAGATATTGCGGTTTATCTTTAGTTTTCGTATTGATTTGATTGACTAACGGTGGTTTAACTTTGAGTGCACCTAGTTTGTTTATGCCTGGGAATCTTCTCTTCTGACATAAGATTCACTCAAACTAGTTCAATGTTTCGACAGGGATCTTTAGAATGTTGTTAGATCTAAAGACGAACTTGTGATAATCCATTGTTAACATACTCCGTTATGTGTGTGATTGATCACAAGAGATTCAAGTAGTTGTGTGCAGGTGTTTATTGAAGATCTAAGAATATTTGAAGACAAAGAAGAGATAGAAGATTTCTGACTTGGTTTTATAATCTTTGGTGTGCACAATAGTTGTTTGGGTAACAGAGGATCCAATTAATAATCGATTTATCCTTATGGTAGATTGGATTGATTAATTGAGAAGATCGTCATCAACACAGTGGATTAAGAGTGTTGATTGGCTTAATCTTAACGATTACCTTTTGGTGATTGAACATAAGATAGATCTTGGAACCTGGAAAAGGAGTTTGTGTTAAGATAAACAAGGGAACCTTTGCGCAACTCATATTACTTGGTTGAGGAGAGTTGATACCAAACAGATTTGTTGTTCCTTTACTGTTTGGAATACGAACCAAAGGAATTGGCCAAGTACGTGACTTGTTTACAGGTTGGAGGCGTGGGAATACAGACGGAACTAGGTGAACTATATGTTTAGTTTGTTGGTCTCAAATATACGAAGTTGATTTATTTTGTATAGCGGCTTAATCCTGAGAGTATTCAATTCTGGACTAGGTCCCGAGGTTTTATATTTCCTCGTTAACAAAATTTTACTGTGTCATTTACTTTATATTTCCGCATTATAATTGAATACTCTCATTTTTGTTATAAATTATGTCCATGGCGACTATATTATAACCGGAATTGTAGGAAATATTTACATACCGACCGTAAGATTGCTTCCCCAAGAAAGTCGGCATAATCTTCATTCAAAGACCATTTCGGCCTATAAAAGGTCAGCGTGTTCTTTATCCAAGGATAATGTCAGCCACACGCGGTCGGCATCTTATTCAAATGTCAACTATGCTGTCGAAAACTAGCCGACACCTTATTCAAACGTAGACCTTGCCGACCTTTCGGATTTTCAAAACCAATTTTTTTGATCCAAATCGAACTCATAAGACGGATTAAAGGTTTAATCTACTGAATTCATAATTTGAAAATTTTAATCTAAACTCAATTAATTAACTTAATCAGATTTTTAGTGTTAATTAAACAAGGGTATATTAGCCATTTTGAAAATATATGGTTAAGGGGTGACCTCTTTTACTTCAAAATGACCCTATTTTGTCTTATTGGGTATACCCCAATAAATCTGGGTATACCCCAATTTTGCCAGGTTTTTCTGGGGGACCATTGTTTTATTTTGGGTAAGACATTAGAAGTAAATTTAGGTCACCCCTTATCTAGATATTTATTATAATACCTAAATTACCTTCCTGATTATTTTTGGGTAATGATTAGTTAGTGTTAATATTAGTTAGTGTAATGATGAAGTTAAAGATAATTAGTGAGATTGAAAAATCAGATGGGTTTATTTAAAAATAAGTAGAATTATTGAGAGAGTAAAGTTTGAGAAGATGAAGAAGAAAAACATGAACAAAAAAAAATTGAGTTCACTAAGCTAGAATATTCAAGTGATGATTCAATTGATGATAGCTCATCTGAATCTTCATATCCTTCCTCTCCTAAAGTATTCGTTAATCTTCACAATGATCCGGATATGAGTTATTTCTTAGATGGTGATTCTATTATTCCCCAAACTCAATCTCAGGATGAAAACGATGGATTTTACCAACCAAAACCGGAGGAAGAGTATTTGGGTATCCAGGTATGCTTCAAACTTAGGTAATGTTGGTTGAATTGCTCCAAATTTTCAAAAAAATATAAATTTTTGAAGTAGATTTGGGCATGTTCGGTTACCTTATGTGAAGAATAAATAACCAAACTCATATGAAAGTGTAGTTCGGTTACTTTTTCCAAATACGCAGGTCACCGAACTTGCTCGTTAATGGAGGTTTTTAGTTGTTCAGTTAACAGACATGTTACCGAACTTTTTTTATAGGATTTACAGAGTAATGTTCGGTTTGCCCGCAATGTTTCCGAACTTTAGGGGCTAGAAGTTCGGTTGGTTCGCAACTAATAACTAACCGAACTTTACGTAAAATAAGATTTAACTTAGTGTACAAAGTTCGGTTGGTTCGCAAACTGCATATCAACCAACTATCTAACCGAACTATACGTAATATAAGATTATACTAAGTGTTATAAGTTAGGTTGGTTCGCAAACTTGAACCCAACAACATAACTAACCGAACTTACCAAAACAAAAAGAAATCAAAAGTTTCAGAGTGATATTCGGTTACCTAGTTAAAAATGGAAGGTAACCGAACTGTGTACTTGTTATTTGTCCGGTTACATGTCAACTTGCTTTACCAACCGAACCTGGAGTTCGGTTATCGCGATAAAATTATCTTGTTACCGAACCTGTTTGTGATTGCAATTGATGTTGTTCCATTTATTTTAGATTGAATTCCAACCTATACCAATGGATGATCAACCTTCTCCGGTTGGTATGTTGTTCGAAGATATGTCCCATCACTATGTCAATAATTTAGTATTTGAAGAAACTATTGATGTGAATAATTGGGATAGAGAGCATGCCAATAAAGCCATGTGCATATTAGTTTTGAATGGAAAAGAAAGAAAAACTCGTTTTGAAATGGTTTGTGAGAGAAGTGGAGATCCGAATGTTAGTCACAAGTGGAAGGGTTATGTGTATAAAGGAAAGATGACGAGGAAGAACACAACGTGCTCAAAGAAAATTAAATGTCCGTTCAAGCTAGTATTCAGTAAGTGCAAAAAAAGGAATGGATGGGTTCTATCTATGGATAAGGTGGAAGGTCATCATAACCACCCTCATCCGGAGGATCTTGAAGGACATTCAATGGCCGCAAGGCTCACTCCTCAAGAAAGGGAGAAAATAACTAAATTTAGGAGGATGGGTATTTCACCATTTAATATGCTTCACTTACTAAAGGATGATAACAAGGATAACGTATCATCTTTTTCCACCATTTACAATGAAATTGAGACAATTAAAAGGAATGAATTAAATGATAGAAAAGTGATGAAACAATTATTTTTTTGCGCTCAAGATAATGGCTATGCGGTTCAAAAAAAGGTAGGTACGGAAGAAGAAATAACGCATCTCTTCATTGCGCATCCGAAGAGTGTTCAATTGGCTCAATGCTTCCATCAAGTTCTTATAATGGACTTCACTTATAAGACTAACAAATACGAGATTCCATTGTTCGACATTGTTGGTTTCACCTCGATGAACTCACCATTTACCGTTGCTTTTTGTTTTCTAGAAAATGAGCAAGAACCAAGTTACACTTGGGCGCTACAAAAATTGAAGGCCATCTACCGAGATTATGATATCCCCGGTGTTATAGTGACGGACAATGAAGTAGCATTAATGAATGCAATATAGAGTGTCTTCCCATTAGCACATAATATGCTTTGTACGTTCCATATATGAGGTAATGTGATGAATAGGTGCAAGCCTCAAATTTGTCCACCAAAGAGGAAAGCATTTGAAGAGATTAGTAAGATACCAGAAGATGAACAAGCAGATGCAAAAGAGGAATTCGATAAACAATAAATTATAAATCACGCTAAATGGGTTGCTTTCTCCAATAAATGAGAGTCATTGACTTGGTCTCTCACTGAAGAAGAGTATAATCTAAATCTTGTCGCATTTATCGAACATTGGTATTTCCCCGAATATCCCGAGGATATTCTAACGTATGTGGTTAAGTAATGGTTGGAACCGCACAAATAGCACTTCGTTTATGCATTTACCAACCACCATAAACACTTTGGGAATCAAGAGACAAGTTTGGTAGAATCAGTTCTTCACCGGTTGAAGAAAAATCTTTTTGGATGTGTCGATAATTTTGTGATTGTGTTTAACGCAATGGATAATTACTTCAACCGCGAGATTGATAGAATTAAAGAGAAGTTTCAAAAAATCCTCATCATGAAGTACAAAAAGATGGTAACATCAAGAAATTGGAGGACCTTCGGTTGTTCAAGGGACTTCATTATAATGTTTCACGTGCTTGCATTAAGAGGTTAATGGTATAGGTGAATTTGATTGACATATGGGGAACCAAGCCGGACGAGGTGTGTGTTTGCAACATGATGAAGTCTATGGGACTCCCTTGTCTCCATATGATAGTTAAGTATGAACATGGCATAAAACCTTTAAGCGATATAGATCCATATTGGAAACAATTAAGTTTTTTCCCTCCTCCAAAGGGAGATGTCGGAGAAGAGTTTGGTGAAAATAAAATGGGAAGAATCTTTATCGAGATGTACCGGAACATAAACAAACTCGAAAGGAAAATCTTTTGGGATGACATGTGGCCAATTGTTTATCCGCACACTTCGGAGAATATGCAAGAACCGAAAAAAGGCAAGGGAAAAGGTAGGCCAAGCACCAAAGAAACAAAAAAAAAAGTAAGAGAATATGCAAAGGTGCTGGCTAAGAGGAAAAGTGAAATGACCCATTTTACTAAATATCATTCGGGGCATGAGCATATCGCGGCGAAGTACCAAGAAGATTCTAAGAAAATGGTTAGGAATATTATGGAAAAGGGCGAAACAAGTGAACGGGATATTAAAAAAAAAAAACTGATGTTACACTCGCCACCAACCTTACCTACTCCATCGGAAGCTGTCCAACCAACTCAACGAGACGTGAATCTTAAGGCTCTAATGTGCCGCATCCCAGAAAGGAGTCGACCAATTGATGATACACCACCTCTTGTTGATAAAATCTACTTGGAAGAGCTACCTCCTTACATTATAAAGTATGTCATATCCACCGATGACGTCCCTCTAAATGGTAATTGCGGTTTCCACGTTGTCGTACAACAACTAGGGACTTTCACTCAAGGTTCCAAGCTATATAATGATAATAAAATCACTTATGTCCGACTAAGATTGTTGATGAAGATAAAGGAGAAACCGGAATTTTGCAAGACAATGTTGTCTGATGGGGATGCTAGTTTCAATGTGCAGCTTGTTAGGTATCAAATCTGTCTCCACGGGGGAATCCGATCACAAGGGATCATTGGATGGGCATGCTGATATGTGGTCACTTAATCTCCGACGCATTTAATTGCATGGTTCACTATTTCTCAAAAGGTGCTAGTTTCACATACACTCCGAAAAAAATCATATATGTCGAGTAACTTAAATGTAGGAGAGTGGTGATTGCGTTGATTAACAACAACCATTTTATAGGCCTCCGGTTAGAAGACAATTTTCCATTGCATCTAATATGCGAAAACTCATATTGGCATGGATTTAAGCCCGACACAATGTTGGGTTGGTGCATTATATATGAGCATAACATGGAGATGTGGAAATCTTTGAAGGATTCGGAAAAAATTATACATGAAGGTTCAATTTCCCTTGAGGATGATTAAATGTACCATTAATTAAACTAAGTATGCTTTGAACATCAACATAAGAATTAAAGATTGTGTTTTTTGGAATCTGGTCTTATTTTTGGGTTATTTGGTCTTATTTTTGGTTTTTTGCAATGCAGCTTACAGAAATGAACTTAGATTATAGCACATCGCCGAAATATTATAAAACAAAAGTTAGGGTTAGGAAATGAAATTACAGGACATTGACGAACTATTACAGGACATTGCCGAAATAAAATTACATAACATTTAATATCTGAAACATGTTATGAAAAAGTCTTTTAAGGATGAAGAAATGATCTTCATATTTGAAATCCTTTCTCTTCCATCTCCGCCATTCAGTTTTTGATGTTAAAATGATTTCTCCGAATGTTTCACCCCTAAGTCGATACCACCTTACAATACAATATAAATCCATAAATTCCACAACTCTATCTCTAATCTTTCCAAATCGAATGAACAAAGCTATAGATCACGGTTACGAGGGTTTGTTGTGTCAGAGCAGAATTTCTCATGAATTTTCCCCCAATAACTTTGAATCATAATACCATTCATTCTTCGTTCTTCACCCCTCTTTGGATAGTATAGTATGTAGTTTCTGCAAAGAGAAAGATATTCATCTAGAGTAAATTTAGGACTAGTAGCTGCTATTTTTTGGAGATTTTGAAACAAAATGTTAACTATGAGACACGTATGTATACCACTGAGGTGTATAACGGCTATAAAAATAGCCGTTACTTGATATTTGTGTCAGATCAAGTACATCCTAGTTTCAAAATGTTAGGTTCGGTTACCACATAAAAATTTGCGAACAAACCGAACTACAAAGTTCGGTTACATGAAAAAAAAAATCACGAAACCGAACTTGACTGTCCGGAAGTTCGGTTGGTTCGAGAAATCCTATGTAACTGAACTGTACAAACTACAAAAAATTTGAAGTTCCGGAGTAGTATTTGGTTACCTGGTAAAAAATGGCAGGTAACCGAACTCGATTGTTCGGTTTCCTGGTATATTTGTGCAGGTAACCGAACTTCAACTGATTAGGATTGGTTTTGGAACCCCAAGGTTCGGTTACATACCATTTTTTTTTGCTAGTAACCCAACAAATAAGTTCGGTTACCTGCTATTTTTTACAAGGTTACCGAATATGACTCTGGAACTTCTAATTTTTTTTTAAACCGTTGAGTTCGGTTATATCGCAAATTTGCGAACAAACCGAACTTTGAGACAACAAAGTTCGGTTGCTGGCGATATTTGGTCTACTAACCAAACTACCTTAATGTTTCTTAAACATTTTAATGTAATGAAACATATATAAGTCTAATAGCCGAACTAATCCCTTAAAACACAAATTAAAAACTAAATTATGAAATTCATTTACTAATCCACATAACTAATTGTTGGAAGCAATAAAAATGTTTTTTAAACATAAGAAACCAAAGTACTAATTGTTGCAATCACTCATTGACGATGACCACTACGAGAAACTTTTCTACTCTTGAGTTTAGGATCTTTAGCTCGTCCTTCGTCGCTAAGTGTGTCATCTCCACTGCTTTGTTGTTCAACCATCCGACTTGAACCTTCACCTTCTCGGCGATTCCTCTTCACCGGCATGGTCTGGCTTGGATCAACAATGTTGGGTGAAAAAATATTAGTCAATTGGTTGTAGAGGTATGTTTGTTCTCGAGTGTTCATCGGCTCTCCACTCCTGATTTTTTCCATCATTTTTTTCAACAATTTAGCACTTGACTTCACCTTTTTCTAATCAAAAGCATAAATAACTATTATTTTTCTCAATTTTATAACATTTTGAAAAGAAAAAATAAGAGTAAATATCTTACCGCAGAATTCCATAAGATCAAGGCCTCATCACCACAGGTAGGGGTGTGCTTCATCATTTTCTGAGCCTCTTTATCCACTGCCTTCGCTTTCGCTTTCTCAGCACGGGCTTGTTGGACTCTGTTTATTACACGAGGATGAGAAAAAATTTCATACCATTCCATATATCCCTCGTCAGTAGCATTTGGATCATCATACGAATCTTGACACTCTTCAATTAGAATAAGATAATTCACAAAGTTGTTCCATTGGTCCACTGATGGAGCAGGTTCGTATTTTGGAACAAAATTCTTTCCGGTGTTCTTAGTTCCCTACTTCTTCACCTTGAAGTTGAAGTTTTTCTCTTGTGGGACACTTTGGACACAAAAAAATTGTCTCAATACTCTTCGAGGACTATACATTATACAACCGCCAGGATAAAACAACGGTCCATTATAACCCCTGATGGGTGAGAAATTAACAACCTCAACATCTTCCTCTTCTTCATCTGATTGAACGGTTGTTGATGGAGGTTTTTAGTTTAGGGTTAAAATCGTAAAACACTAAACCCTAGCAGACAGTAATGTCACAACATTTAAAGCAATAAGCATTTACTAGGCACATTTACTGAAACCTTTAATGTGTCTCTAAAATAATTACCCGAGTATATTTTTCAAAATTAGGGTTACAACGAACCAAACCGTAATTCCCACGTGTGCCAAATGGAAAATCATGCTAGCCACACCGACCGTGCCAAGGCATGCGAACCATGCTAGCCGCACCTCTGTGACAATGGAAAATCATGCCATCCACACAACCGCGCCAAGGCATGCCAACCATGCTAGCCGCACCTCTATGCCAATGGAAAATCATGCCAGCCACACCAACCGTGCCAAGGCATGCCAACCATGCTAGACGCACCTTTGTGCCAATGGAAAATCATGCCATCCACACCAATCGCGCCAAGGCATGCCAACCATACTAGACGCATCTCTGTGCCAATGGAAAATCATGCCAGCCACATTGCCCGCGCTAAGGCATGCCAACCATGCTAGCCGCACCTCTGTGCCAATGGAAAATCATGCCAGCCACACCAATCGCGCCAAGGCATTCCAACCATGCTATCCGCACCTCCGTGCCAATGGAAAATCATGCTAGCCACACCTAGCCCAAGCTATCCGCGCCATGCCAAACACACTCTTCCTTGGCCCTAGCTATGCTAGTCGCACCAAGCCAAGCCAAACGCCCCTACCTTGGCCCTATCCGCGCCATGCCAAACCATGGCCCCTCATGCCACACCACCATGCTGGAATTCCTCATGCGGCTACCAAAGTGAAGCCAGGCGACAATCCACGGTTGAACTTCAATCCCAGGAGAAAATCCTGGCCGTCTAAAGTCCCCTCACGACTTTAGTCCCAAAACCCTAGCTTGGTCACGCACCTAGCCAAGCTATCCGCGCCATGCCAAACCATGACCCCTCATGTCGCGCCACCATGCTGGCCTTCCTCATGCGGATATCAAAGTGAATACATGCGACAATCCACGGTTTCCCTTCAATCACAAGAGCAAATCCTGGTCGTCTAAAGTCCCCTCACGACTTTAGGCCCAAAACCCTATCTTGGCCCTGGCCGCGCCATGCCAAACATGTCTCGCCATGGCCCCTCATGCCGCGCCACCATGCTGGCCTTCCTCATGCGGCTACCAAAGTGAAGACAGATGACAATCCACGGTTTCCCTTCAATCCCAGGAGAAAATCCTGGCTGTCTAAAGTCCCCTCACGATTTTAGGCCCAAAACCCTAGCTTGGTCATGCACCTAGCCAAGCTAGCCGCGCCATGCAAAACCATGGCCCCTCATGCCGCGCCACCATGCTGGCCTTCCTCATGCGGATACCAAAGTAAATCCAGGCGACAATCCACGGTTGCCCTTCAATCACAGGAGCAAATCTTGTCCGTCTAAAGTCCCATCACGACTTTAGGCCCAAAACCCTATCTTGGCCCTGGCCGCGCCATGCCAAACATGTCTCGCCATGGCCCCTCATGTCGCGCCACCATGCTGGCCTTCCTTATGTGGCTACCAAAGTGAAGCCAGGCGACAATCAACGGTTACCCTTCAAACCTAGGAGCAAATCCTTGCTTCTAAAGTCCCCTCACGACTTTAGGCCCAAAACCCTAGCTTGATCGCATACCAAGCCAAGCTAGCTGCTCCATGCCAAACATGTCTTTCCATGGCCCCTCATGCCACGCCACCATTCTGGCCTTCCTCATGCGGCTACCAAAGTGAATCCAGGTGACAATCAACGGTTGCCCTTCAATCCCAGGAGCAAATCCTGGCCGTCTAAAGTCCCTAGATTGGTCACGCTCATAGTCCATGCTAGTCACGCCATGTGCTCGTGGCTACCCCTTGGCCCCACATGCCAAGCCAAACCAAACCTATCCAAGTTAGCCGCACCATGCCTTGGCCCTAGCCGTGCTAGTCACGCCGCGACTAGCCAAGCGCCCTTTCCTTAGGCCCTAATCACGCCATGCGCCCATGGCTACCCCTTGGCCCCACATGCCAAGCCAAACCTAACCTATCCAAGCTATCCGCGCCATGCCAAACGCATTTTTCCTTGTCCCTAGCCATCCTAGTCACAACATGCCAAGCCAAGCACCCTCGCCTTGGCCCTTGCCATGCCATACGCCCATGGAAAACCCTTGGATCCTTATGCCAAGTCTAAACACACCCTAGACGTGCCACCCTGTTGAACCTCACTACGTGTCCACCAAAACGAAGGCATGCAACGATCAATGGTTGCCCCTCCTCTCAAGATGCAACATCTCGACCGTCTAAGGTCACCTGGATAGCAAGTTCTCCAAGCTCGACTTGCCAAGACATAACAACGTTTTACATGTTTTCCAAAACATTCGAGACATCAACACAAACAGGGGGATTCTCTTTGGGCATTGGTTTGGTGGTCTACAGCGTGCGGCGTACACTACGCCCCTCATAAGGAAGTGTCATAAAGTTGAGGCGCCTAGTAAATACGAGAGTTATGTGGGAAACGTTCATGGGACATAAATCCGTGGGTTAACAAACTTTATGGAACATCAATTCCATAACGTTAACAGTTTCATGAAAACCAATTTCATGTGTTAACCACTTTATGGGACATCAAGTCCATGCATACGGTTACCACCTCCTCACATTTACTTCCCCACTCCTTAATGAGACCAGGGTACATTTTTACCTCGACTTGTATAAATAGGTCTTACCTATTTCCATTTGAACAACAAGTTCATTCGGACCACACAACACTCAGAAGTACTTACCTGCTAGATCTCCTCGAGAGCTCTCATACTTCTCTAACAACAAGTCGTAGAAACCCAATTTCTCTTCTAGAATCAACTATTCTGGTCTCACCACTCTCCTTGCTTCCCTCCCCAAAACCAACCCATTTTCCTCCTCTTTGTGACCGAAGCAAGTCTGGAACGACCATTTCTTGTTTTAGGCCGGACTTGTACAGATTGATCTCTCGAATCTAAAGTACTCATTTGCAGTACATTGTTTAGGGTTTAAATTTTTTCTCACTTTCACACCCGCAATTACCAAAACCAGCATAAACTATTTTCACCTATAAACAATTGGCGACCACAACGGGAGGATTGATCTATCGGTCCCAATATCGGTTTCTAAATACGTCTCTCTAACAAGGAAGGATGGTTGGTATTTGGACTGGATCTGTATCCTCGGATTCCACTCATGAAAATGACAATGTTTTAACGTCCAACAACGCGGCCGAAGGAGGAGTTCCAAGGCTGATTGACCTGGCACGGGTCCAGGATATTCACACCAAAAACATGGGTCTGATGAGAGATGCGATCAATACCATACTAGATTTCCTCATCAACTTGACGACAAAGTTGAGCTATCCGCCTGCCTCGGAAATTTCAGAGTTGGGGACTGACGCCCCAAATGATCACCCTCAAGCCAACAACTTCACTGCCAATCAGAGACCCGTGAGTCAAGAAGCGGCCTCGTTGGTGGAAAACCTATGTGAACTCTTACATCTTTCAAGGGATCAACGGATGGAGACGTTCGCCGCCATCAATAGGATAACGCTAAGTGTGCCCTTGGTTCCATAACGCTCGGAAATAAAAAAAACGCAAGATCCATCCATTAATTATATCACGTTCACCGACGACGACATGATGGCAGAAGAAGGCCATAACCGTGCCTTACACGTCACGGCTCGAATAAAAAATGTGGAATTCAAAAGGGCCCTCGTCGACACAAGAGCGTCCTCCAACATTGTCACCCTTAGAATGCTCAGGACAGCCAAAGTACGACCAAGCGAGGTAACACGACAACCTACTACCATGACATATTTTGAAGGGAACCAAACCAATACGTATGGGTACGTCAATTTGAATCTGTCGGTAGGACCTGTCCAGTCAAAAGTTATATTCGAGGTAATTGAAAAGGAGACGGACTACCACATGATACTGGGGAGACCATGGATCCAAGACAATAGGATCATTCCTTCAACATACCATCAGTTCTTGAAGACCACGCTAAATGGAGAAGTCGTTCGCATCACAGCGTCATTATCTCCCTATGCGCCAATCTGTGGCATGGAAGTTTTTGAGCCAAGACATGGGCCGCAAGTCACAACCAATGAGGCTCACCACACCCCACTGCCAAAATGGATGTCCATTGGAGAAAGCGATAGTCCCATACAACCCCACAGAGAAAATAGGCCTCATGTCACACCTTCAGAAGAGAGGCGCACTCCCCTCCATCAACAAAACCAGAGCCTGATTCCAACCAAGCAAGGACGGACTTTAGTTACGGGTCACGACGAAAAGGGGAAAACCGTATATCAATGCTGTTGTTAGCAATTAATAGGGGAGACTACCACGCAGTCTCTTCGCCCAATAGAATGCCAGCTCAGTGACGAGTCACGAGAGGAGATACCTGAAGCACCATAATAGCTACAAGATGGCACCAATTCAACCACGGACGAGCTCAAATTTGTTAACATCGGGAATGAGGAATCTCCACGACCCATCTCCATAAGCTCGACTCTACACGCGGACGAGCGCGCAAAGTTGGTAGACCTCCTCAAGGAATCTCAAGATGTGTTCGCATGGACGTAGGAAATGCCTGGCCTGGACGAGAAGCTGGTAACTCACCATTTACATGTGATGTCCGGATCCAAGCCGGTCAAGCAAACCCCAAGGAAGTTCCGACACGATACCGAAGAACAGATTAAGGCGGAGGTTCAAAAGTTATTGGTGGACGGATTTATCAAACCCATCCACCACCCCACCTGGTTGGCAAACATAATTCCGGTGAAAAAAAAGAATGGTCAAATCAGGTGCTGCGTCGATTTTAGGGATCTAAATAAATGTTTCCCTAAAGATGATTTTCCTCTCCCCAATATCAACATGCTAGTAGATGCCACCAGTGGACATGGAATGTTTTCTTTCATGGACAGGTACAGCGGCTACAACCAAATAAAGATTTACGAGCATGATACAAGCAAGACCGCTTTTCAAACTCCTCTCGGAAACTTTTACTATACTGTAATGCCCTTCGGTTTGAAGAACGCCGGCGCCACGTATCAATGTGTTATGACCACCATTTTTCACGACATGATGCACAAACAAGTTGAGGATTATATAAATGACATAGTGGTCAAGTCAAGGACCCGGGCGTCTCACACAGAAGTTCTACAGCAAGTATTCGAAAGATCCCGTGAATACAAGCTAAAAATGAATCCGTTAAAGTGTGCTTTCGGTGTCTCCTAGGGAAAGTTCCTCGGCTTCCAAGTAACCGCTGAGGGGATCAAAGTTGACCTAATTAAGACACAATCCATCATCACGATGCCATCACCGCGGAACGTGAAGGAACTCTAGAGTTTCATGGGCAAAATAAACTACATCCGCCGCTTCATACCCGGATTGGCTCAACTTATTGCTTCATTTACCCCATTACTAAAGAAAGGAACAAGCTTTGTCTGGACCACGTTACAACAGGAAGCATTCCAGAATATTCAACGAACATTATCTTCCCCAACCGTCATGAGATCACCCATGCAAGGAAGACCGTTACACCTCTACACCGCCTTCAGCGACACTGCTGTTTGAGCCCTCCTTGCTCAGGAAGACGACGAAGGGATCGAATACCCCATATACTATTTCAGTCGAACTTTGAGAGACGCCGAACTCAGGTATCCCAAGGCATAAAATGCATGCTTAGCCTTGGTCTACTACATCCAGAAATTCCGGCACTACCTGATGTCCAAAAAAGTGGTGCTAATATCCAAATCTGTTCCTGTGAAGTTCCTCATCTCAAAACCTGCTCTGATAGGAAGGCCGGATAAATGGCTCCTCCAGATGTCGGAATTCGACATAACATGTGCTTCCCCGAGGGCCATCAAAGGGAAGGCAGTTACAGATTTTTTGGCGGCATTTCCAGGGGAAAACATTGTAGCATTACGTGAGGACCTCCCTGGGGACTTTCCGGAAATCTCTTTCATCCAAGAAGAACCCTGGATATTGTTTTTAGATGGATCCTCCACCCCTAACAAAGACATGGGAGGGGCCGGCATGGTTCTAGTATCCCCGACTGGCGAAGTCTCCCCACACTTCTTCAAGCTAGACTTCCCCTGCACCAACAAATCGGCAGAGTACGAATCCTTCCTCATTGGTTTGTCCTTGGCTAAGCAAGCTGGAGCCACACGCCTGGAAATAAGAGGGGAATCTAAACTACTGGTCAATCAAGTAAACGGAGTATACACACTAAAGGAGTTAACTCTAGCCCCATACAGATCCGGGGCATAAAAGCTGCTAAACTATTTCGCCGACGCGACCGTAGCCCATGTCGGGCGTGGCAGCAACCAGCATGCCGACTGCCTAGCCAACATAGCATCAAAACTGCGATTTGAGGGCCTTGAGTAAACTATGACAGTGAAGAGGAGAACCATGGCTTCAACGTGGCTTTCACAACCTGAAAAAAATGAAGTCGATGACTAGAGGACACCAATCATCCAAGAGCTTAGCAGCTCACTCTTTCAATGAAAGGTCAGTCTCAAAACCTTGCATGATTTCTTTATGCTTCGAGGGGTACTATATCATCGAAATCCAGACGGCTCTTTGTCAAGATGCCTTGGAGAAGAGGAAGCACAACTATCTCAATCACATCCATGGTGAGGTCTGCGGGCAGACATTGGTAGTGACCCTCTATCGCCGTTTGCAACGCCTTGGCTATTATTGGCCGGAGATGGAAGTACAAACTCGGTTACTTCAGAAAGCCTGCTCCAATTGTCAATCGCCACCGCATCAATTATAAATTTTCAACATTAGTCATTCCGGGGACTGGCAGGGGCCATACGTCAGTTACCTTCGCGATAGGATGCTCCCCACGAACGAGAAGGAGGCGTCCAAAATAAAACATAGGTCCAAGAGGTGCGTATTCCATGAATGGACCTTATACCATAAAAGCTTTGGAGGGAGCCTTCTTCGATGTTTGAACGAGGCAGAGGTCCCAATTATGCTGAAAGAGATGCACGAAGGCGAACACCAAGGAAAGCGAAGTTGTTTCTCTAAATACACGAGAAGTACTATTGGCCAACCATGGAGGATGACACAGCAGTTTTCGTACAAATGTGCAAAGAGTGTCAGGTCCACGGGAACCTTATTCATGTACCGAAAACCACCCTACATTCAATAAGCAGTCCATGACCCTTTCATAGCTGGGGACTCAACATCATTGGGAAGATCAACCCACCATCCTTAAAACATCACGAGTATGTGATAATAACAACCGAATACTTTACCAATTGGGTCAAATCCATAGCTTCACGAGGTACGAACGGAACCACGATCGCGGCATTCATTAAGGAGTACATTATTTGCCGTTTTGGTGTGCCTAAACATATCGTTACCGACAATGGCACCCCTTTCGCAAATAGGAAAGTACGAGAGCTACTCGAAGAATACGGTATTAAACATGTCTTCTCCACCGTATACTACCCTCAAGGAAATGGGCAGGATGAAAGCACCAACAAGACTCTAATTCGAATCCTCAGTCGGACAGTGCATGATAATCCTCGAACATGGCATGAGCAACTTCCCATGGCGCTCTGGGCGTACCGGACGTCACCAATAAGTTCCACTGGGGTCTCCCCTTATTCTCTTGTTTACGGCGCAGACGCCATCCTCCCAGTGGAAATTAAAATCCCATCATCCAGGATTGCCGAAGCAAGTGGGATTCGGTGGAATGAAGCTGAAGCCTTAAACACCAGGGTTGCGAAATTGGTCACTATAGACTGCAGGAGGGCTAAAGCGGAAGAACACGCACATGCATATAGAAATAGGGTTTCCAGAGCATACAATAAAACCGTGAAACCCCGAATTTTTCAAGTAGGGGACTTGGTACTGAAGACTGCTAAACACGTCCAGCAAAACACGTATGC
Organism: Papaver bracteatum; assembly: GCA_023529315.1. Taxonomy (NCBI): domain Eukaryota; kingdom Viridiplantae; phylum Streptophyta; class Magnoliopsida; order Ranunculales; family Papaveraceae; genus Papaver; species Papaver bracteatum. The sequence goes on along the minus strand of JAJJWX010002427.1, from coordinate 1,692,874 downwards.
ACCAAAATTCTCCGCGAAGTGGGAAGGTTATTATATAATCACAAAGGCATACAACAGTGGGAACTACAAATTCATTAAGGAGGACGGAGGAAAACTGGAAGCGGTCATCAACGAAAAGTGGCTAAAGGCATATTACGCCTGAGCGCCGCCTCACCCCACCGTATCACAAGCACGGATAGTCAGGCATCTTTCCACTTTCCTCCATACCGTATTGAGTCTTTCTTTCATTTAGTTGAAGCAAATCAATAAAATTCTTGTGTTCTTTCAAAAAAAAAAAAAAAAAAAAAAGAGTTGCTCAAAACCCATAAAAAAAGAAAAAAAAACTAAGCATATCATAACTACATGACTCGGAAAAGCCCGTCCAAGAGATGGTAATCCCTAGAAAGCATCATCTTCAAACGACTCTGGTACCTCTCAGTACTGCTCTTCAAATTCCGGATTGACTTTTCCACCTTATGTGACTCCGCGGCCAAGGCTTTCTCCTCTTCCAGAATAGCTTTCGTAGCAGGGACCAAACCAGTAAGAATACCAGCCCTGTCAACCTTCACAATTTCAAGGCGGTGCCGCAACCAACTAACATTGAACTTCAGAGATTCGCAAGTGGGCACCATGTTCTCCCACTTTTGGATAGTTTCTTCCGCGACGGAACTAATAGACATACTCCCCATTTCAACAACCATTGGCAGGAGGCAATTCACGACAGAAACTAAGGAAGATGAACAATATTGTACCACGTTCCTGGTAACAATGTGGCCGTATACTTTCCATATTTTCGTGTAAAGGGTTACTAATTATTTTCGCACAAGGAACCCCCCAACGTTCCGATAGTTGGGAGAAAAGCACCTCATGTGGGTTCCGAACAACAAACCTGCACTGGGATACTCATGGCAAGAAATTCCCAAGTCCGCGTTCTCCAGATCTGCAGAAGCTGGAAATATCAAGCTTGAAGAAAGAGGGGTAACCAGGTCATCTTCATCAATGACGGTAACGCATGCTCCAACAGGATACCTCTACACAGAAGGAAAACAACCATTATTCGTCGGAAAATAAAGAAAAGTATGCTGATTAATGAGAACATACCGGTATGACCTTCTTAACCCGAATGACTCGGATGGGGGAGTTATCGCAAGAATCAAGCCTAGCATGTTTTGTTGGAAAACCTGGTCGACTCGAGGAAGATTTATTTCTGATCGACATGATAAAAATTGGACTTGACGAGAAGAAATCTCTGTTGAAAACTAGGAAGACAAAGTAACTTCACCAGGCGTAAAATACTGTGGAAACCCTAAAGGAAGAAAGAAAAATGCAAACTGAATAAGCGGAACATGCCGGAATCACAGCCGGGAAACCAGTCTCAAAATAAAATGCCTCATCAAACCGCGCCTCACCTTTCTAAGGCCCGGCTAATCTCTCTCTCCATCACCGCGACCCCACCACGCTTAGTCGCCCCTGCACGTTTCACCATGCCATTTTCGTGGCTAGAACCACGCCACCTCTTGTCCCTTCGAGCCAAGCCGTACACTTGCTTTGCCCTCCACAAACGCGACCCCTCGCCTTGGATATGTACGACCAAACCAAGACGATAACTTTCTCCTCACAGCTCCACGGTCTCCATTCCCAGTACAACGTACGCAGGGCCGCAAGCTAAAACTCTCTTTACCACTCAAAAAGGTTAGTCGGATTCTCCTGACCATCTTTGCAACGATTTACACCTCGATTCCGTCCTCGTCTGTCACCATCATATTATTACCTCGCAACAAGGCACCTGTTCCGAGCTAAGTAGGGGACTTAATGTTGATGGTGGTTTTTAGTTTAGGGTTAAAATCGTAAAACACTAAATCCTAGCAGACAGTAATGTCACGACATTTAAAGCAATAAGAATTTACTAGGAACATTTACTGAAACCTTTAATGTGTCTCTAAAATAATTACCCGGGTATATTTTTCAAAATTAGGGTTACAAAGAACCAAACCCTAATTCCCACGTGGGCCAAATGGCAAATCATGCCAGCTACACCGACCGCGCCAAGGCATGCCAACCATGCTAGACGCACCTCTGTGCCAATGGCAAATCATGCCATCCACACCAACCGCGCCAAGGCATGCCAACCATGCTAGCCTCACCTCTGTGCCAATGGCAAATCATGCCAGCCACACCAACCGCGCCAAGGCATGCCAACCATGATAGCCGCACCTTTGTGCCAATGGAAAATCATGCCAGCCACACTAACCGCGCCAAGGCATGCCAACCATGCTAGCTGCACCTCTGTGCCAATGGAAAATCATGCTAGCCACACCGACCGCTCCAAGGCATGCCAACCATGCTAGCCGCACCTCTGTGCCAATGACAAATCATGCCATCCACACCAATCGCGCCAAGGCATGCCAACCATGCTAGCCGCACCTCCGTTCCAATGGAAAATCATGCTAGCTACACCTAGCCCAAGCTAGCCGCGCCATTCCAAACGCACTCTTCCTTGGCCCTAGCTATGCTAGTCTCACCAAGATAAGAAAAATGCCCCTACCTTGGCCCTAGCCGCGCCATGCCAAACCATGGCCCCTCATGCCGTGCCACCATGCTGGCCTTCCTCATACGGCTACCAAAGTGAATCCAGGCGACAATCCACAATCCCATGAGAAAATCCTGGCCGTCTAAAGTCCCCTCACGACTTTAGGCCCAAAACCCTAGCTTGGTCACGCACCTAGCCAAGCTAGTCGCACCATGCCAAACCATCGCCCCTCATGCCGCACCACCATGATGGCCTTCCTCATGCGGCTACCAAAGTAAAGCCATGCGATAATCCACGGTTTCCCTTCAATCCCAGGAGAAAATCCTGGCCGTCTAAAGTCCCCTCACGACTTTAGGCCCAAAACCCTATCTTGGCCCTGGCCGCGCCATGCCAAACATGTCTCGCCATGGACCCTCATGCCGTGCCACCATGCTGTCCTTCATCATGCGGCTACCAAAGTGAAGCCAGGAGACAATCAACGGTTGCCCTTCAATTCCAGGATCAAATCCTGGCCGTCTAAAGTCCCCCCCATGACTTTAAGCCCAAAATCCTAGCTTGGTCACATACCTAGCCAACCTAGACACGCCATGCCAAACATTTATTTCCATGGCACCTCATGCCGCGCCACCATGTTGGCCTTCCTTATGCGGCTATCAAACTGAAGCCAGGCGACAATCAACGGTTGCCCTTCAATTCCAGGATCAAATCCTGGCCGTCTAAAGTCCCCCCACGACTTTAAGCCCAAAACCCTAGATTGGTCACGTACCTAGCCAAGCTATCCGTGCCATGCCAAACATGTCTTGACATGACCCCTCATGCCACGCCACCATTCTGTCCTTCCTCATGCGGCTACCAAAGTGAAGCCAGGGACAATCAACGGTTGCCCTTCAATCCCAGGAGCAAATCCTGGCCGTCTAAAGTCCCCTCATGACCATAGACCCGAAACCCTAAATTGGTCGCGTGCCTAGTACAGGATAGTCACACCATGCGTCCATGGCTACCACTTGACCCCACATGCCAATCCAAACCAAACCTAGCCAAGATAGACGCACCATGCCTTGTCCCTAGCCGTGCTAGTCACGCCACGACTAGCCAAGCGCCCTTGCATTAGGCCCTAATCACGCCATGCGCCTATGGCTACCCCTTGGTCCCATATGCCAAGCCAATCCTAACCTAGCCAATCTATCTGCGCCATGCCAAACGCACTTTTCCTTGGCCCTAGCCATGCTAGTCACAACATTCCAAGCCAAGCGCCCTCGCCTTGGCCCTAGCCATGCCATACGCCTATGGAAAACCCTTGGCTCCTTATGCTAAGTCTAAACACACCCTAGTCGTTCCACCCTATTGGACCTCACTACGCGGCTACCAAAACGAAGGCGTGCAACGATCAACGGTTTCCCCTCCTCTCAAGATGCAACATCTCGACCGTCGAAGGTCACCTGGCTAGCAAGTTCCCCAAGCTCGACTTGCCAAGCCACAACAACGTCTTACATGTTTTCCAAAACATTCGAGACATCAACACAAACATGAGGATTCTCTTTGGGTATTGGTTTGGTGGTCTACAGCGTGCGGCGTACACTACGCCCCTCATTAGGAAGTGTCATAAGGGTGAGGCGCCTAGTAAATATGAGAGTTATATGGGAAACGTTCATGGGACATAAAGCCGTGAGTTAACAAAATTTATGGAACATCAATTCCATAACATTTACAGTTTCATGAAAACCAATTTCATGCATTAACCACTTTATGGGACATCAAGTCCATGCATACGGTTACCACCTCCTCACATTTACTTTCCCACTCCTTAATGAGACCAGGGTATGTTTCTACCTCGACTTGTATAAATAGGTATTACCTATTTTCGTTTGAACAACAAGTTTATTCGGAACACACAACACTCAGAAGTACTTACCTGCTAGCTCTCCTCGTGAGCTCTCATACTTCTCTTACAACAAGTCGTAGAAACCCAATTACTCTTCCAGAATCAACTATTCTGGTCCAACCACTCTCCTTGATTCCCTCCCCAAAACTAACCCATTCTCCCCCTCTTTGTGACCGAATCAAGTATGGAACGACCATTTCTTGGTTTAGGCCGTACTTGTACAGATTGATCTCTCGAATCTAAAGTACTCCCTTGCAGTACATTGTTTAGGGTTTAAATTGTTTCTCACTTTCACACCCGCAATTACCAAAACCAGCAAAAACTATTTTCACCTATAAATAACGGTGTATGGATGAAAAACCACATCTTCAACTGTTGCATTATCCATTGTCTCCCTCAACCTCAACACCTTGTTTTTGTTACCCCTATCTTGTGAGTTCAAAAATTCATATTTACCAGTTGTAGGATTCCCATAAGGCCAAGGAGTGTGAGCATGAGACAATTTCAATTTAGGAAAGTGGTCGTACACCCAAATCTATGAGAAGAAAACACAAATATGATTAGTATGATTAGTAAATATATCTTGATTAGTAACAATACACATTTATTGACTTATCAAAAAAAAAGTCCAGTTTGTTCGCAAATATATCTTGAAACACACAAAGGATAATTTAATGGGGTACCTTAACAAGGATGTATAATCCTCTAAAAAAACATCGCTTAAGCCTCGAAGCTTTTCTAAGCTCCGCTTGAACGAATAAAAGAACCGCAATGCCCCAACAGTAGTTGTTCACCTCATGAAGGGGGTCCAATAGCTGGAGGTAATGGGCATTTACCACATGACCTGAAGTGTCGGGGAAGAAAATGGTTCCTAGTTGATATAACAAATAAGCAGTCATATGGTGCTTAATATTCTCCGGTGTCATCACCAACTTTCCTTGAGCAACCAAATCTTTTATCCCTCCAAACTTCTCAAACAAGACTTTCATCTTGATATTTTTCAACTTCTTCTTGTACGACCCGTCTGGGTTGAACTCATTATACTCATCACCTTCATCAGGTTCTTTTGCATCTCGTCTAAACTCACATTTTGCCTTGACATCGCTCCGTCCTAGACAACTTTCCACCAACTTTTCAAGAAGTTCATAACTCATGGAGGGATCATAGACATCTCGAACACATGTTCCCGTAATTGGTAGGCCTGTGATTCGAAAAGAGTCATCCGGAATTATTGCCATCTCGCCAAACGGTAGATAAAAGGTATCCGTCTCTGGATAAACCCTCTCAGGAAATGCAGAAACAGTGACAACATAAAAATTTTGGTGCGCATGTTGTATCGCGTTCCATAGTACACAATTAAATACCGCCAACCGTACCTCATCATAATCATTCTCTTTATTTCATATCTTGTTCTTTTGATGTTTCAAAACACGAACATCGTTATTATGTTCCTACAAAAATAACATCATATATTATATACTAATATATACCGAAAAATATATGTCAAAATATAATAAAAATGACTGAGAAATATTGATGGTTAAGATTCAATACCTTTGTCGCAAAGATCTTGGCAGCCCATGAGTTTTTTTAGCCAAGCAATACTTACCCTCCATCTCTTGGAGTACCATAAGTTGGGTTCTTTGGCGGAAAACACAAATCGTCATCAAGAATGTATGCATATCTAGAACAAGGCTTTTTAGGCGTCTTTCTAGGTATTTTTTTTAACTATTTCTACTTGTTCCTCTTCATCCGAGTCCTCCTCTGATTCGTCATCTTCATTATCTCCATCTTTATCTCCATATTCTTCATTGTCATCTCCTTGTTCCTCTCCATCTTCCTTATCTCCATCCTCATTTCCTCCTTCTTCTTTAGCTAGTTCCTCTTCTCCACCTTGATTATGTTCTTGAGTACCTATCTCTTCCACAATCTAGGGATGCCCATAGTTCGGTTTTCTACCCGAACTAAACTGGTCCAAACCGACCCAGAAAACCAGAGACCGGAAAATCCAAAAACCAAGAAACCCAAAAATCGAGAAAATAGATTTTAGGTGATTGGTTTTGGATTGATGTCACAAAAGAACCAAAAATCCAAAAAAACCAAACCAAAAAAGAAACCGAGAGTAAGAACCAAAAAAACCGACAAAAGCCATACTAATATGTAGCGAACTTTCCATCATAGTATAATATATATTCACTTCAATGAGTATATCTATAAATAAAGCAAATATAAATGAAAATGTATCTAATGTTGAATTATATATGTATAATATATATGATTTTAATGAGTATACCCATAAATAAAGAAATTATTTTGATGATTTTATTTACAATTTTGATTTATGAGTTAAAAATGAAAGTCTATTAAAAAAAACCAAAAAACCCAGAAAAACCAAAAAAACCGGTGGGACGGTTCTGGTTTCTAATATTCTAAACAGAGCATGGTTTGGTTTGGTTTTTGGTTTCTTAAAAGAGATATTGGTTTGGTCCTCGGGTTTGGCAGAAAATCAAGCCAAACCGAACCATGGGCAGCCCTACCACAATCTCTTGATTAACTTGTTCAATTACATTGTCAACATTATCTCTATTCACATCATCTTGGATGACAACACCCTGCAATGACCCACCTCCATTCTTAGCATTTTTGGTTCCATGCTTACCGACACTACAGTGTACTTTTCCTCGAGGCGTGGGAGTTCTCAGATCTTCCAGTAAAGGTTGGTTTGATTTTTTCCTTTGCCACTAGCCAAGAAAACAAAAGATATTAGCTTAACCGATAAATGATTGACTAAATCAGACGCAATATAATGGTTCTTGTAGTAAGGTTTGGTTAGTAGCAAAAGTTTACGAAAAATAGGCCAACTCTAAAAAAAAAATTGTGTTCCAGGGAAGAGTTCGGTTAGTCCATCTTTTTTGCGAACAAACCGAACTCCAAATTATATGAAATTAGGGAAGAGTTTGGTTTGTCAGTTTTTTTGCGAACAAACCGAACTCCACATGTATGCAATTACCAAAGAGTTCGGTTTGTCAAGGTTTTTTTCGAACAAACCGAACATAGTGGGAAAAGTTCGGTTAAATCATAACTCAACATACTGGGAAAAATAGCACAGTTCGATTACATTAGAATTTTTTTTTGTAATATGGGTAGAGTTCGGTTACTAGATAGTTTTAAAAAAAATTGTGAACCAACCGAACAGAGTTGGAAAAGTTCGATTAATTGAGAACTCAACATAGTGGGCAAAATAGCACAGTTCGGTTACATTGGAATTTTTGTTTTTTGTAATATGGGTAGAGTTCGGTTACTAGATAGTTTTAATTTTTTTTGCGAACCAACCGAACAGAGTTGGAAAAGTTCAGTTAATTGAGAACTCAACATAGTGGGAAAAATAGCACTGTTCGGTAACATTGTAATTTTTTTTTTTTTTTTTGTAATATGGGTAGAGTTCGGTTACTAGATAGTTTTAAAAAAAAATTTTGAACCAACCGAACAGAGTTGGAAATGTTCGGTTAATTGAGAACTCAACATAGTAGGAAAAATAGCACAGTTCGGTTTCATTGGAAATTTTTTTATTTTTTCTTTGTAATATGGGTAGAGTTCGGTTACTAGATAGTTTTAAAAAAAATTGCGAACCAACCTAAAAGAGTTGGAAAAGTTCGGTTAATTGAGAACTCAACATAGTGGGAAAAATAGCACAGTTTGGTTACATTGGATTTTTTTTTTTTTTTTTGTAATATGGGTAGAGTTCGGTTACTAGATAGTTTTAAATTTTTTTGCGAACCAACCGAACAGAGTGGGAAAAGTTCGGTTAAATGAGAACTCAACATAGTGGGAAAAATAACATAGTTCGGTTGCATTGGAATTTTTTTTTGTAAAATGGGTAGAGTTCGGTTACTAGATAGTTTTCAAAAAAATTGCGAACCAACCGAACTCGCAATTCGGTAACCTAATTTTAAATCCTATGGAACCAAACTGTTCTTCGTGTTCTTCCTTTCAGGAAGTTCGGTTAACAAACTAGGGTTTTTGTGAAATTCGTCCTAACCGAACAAGGCACTGTAACTTCCATATGAACCCTATTTTGATGATTTTTATTCAATTAAACGAATCAAAATCAAATTAAAAGTAATGGGTTTGGTTGAAAATACCTGAGGATTTTCGCCATATCAGTTTTAGGGTTATTCTTGTGTCTATTGTAGCCGATTATGACTTCATCTTCCGGTTTCACTTCTTTATTAATCTCCAATTCACTTGGCTGATTTGCTAGATGTGCTAAATCGGGACCTTTTCCAGGGAATCTTGGGGTTTTCTTTCGAATAACCATTATTATACTCGATTGATTAATCGACGATGAAAATTTTATGAATCAACAATTAATCAATGAAAACAATGTTGAAATGGGGAAGAAGAGAATAACCGTTTTTTCCTCAAAACTGTTGTGCGTGCGGCTAGGTTTAGGGATTTTTTGGTTTTTATTTTTATTTTTATGATTAGGTTAGAGGGGGTTATTAAGTTAGGGTTAATCTTAATTAAGGGTAAGGTCAAATTGGTAATCCCATGATTTTAAGACATCCCTTACCATTGTAGGGTAGGTGGCCTTATAAAACAATGGTCCCAAAAAAAAGGATGGTCCCCAAAAAATGGTTCTAAAAGAGAGTGAGAAGCGGATGAAACCAGTGGATTTGGTGTCACCACTATGCGTCCAGTACATCATGGACTTAACATTTATGGATGGGCAAATTAGATGTGGGTGAATCTGATTTCAGGAGATTATTAGCTTAAACTATCTAGAATTATCCTCTAGAAAGGTAGAGAAGTGGCGAAAAATTAAATGTTGAAATAAGAAACATCGGCCAATGTGATAGAGAATGAATATGTTGGGTAAAATAAAATAAAAAAAATTTGTTTTGAAAGTAAGATATACTAAACAACCAGAAAGAGCTTCTAATCATTTGATTCAATCTTATTTAAGGTCATCCCATACAGAGGATGCCCAACAATGGCTGAATCATATGGATTAAAAGCATCAGAGTTTATAGGAATAAAACTTAAAATAGATTTTGCTTCAGAAGATTCATAAGCTTTTACATAATTAAAGGTTATTCTAGGAATTAAATAGGAAGGTTCTGAGTCTTCCAATTTGATATTTGTTGTTGAAGTTCTTCCTTTTTTTTTGCCAAAATATCAGCAGCTCCATTAGATTTTCTGTCTATATCTTGAAAACCCAAAAAGGATTCTAAGAGATTTGCCAACCATTTTACTTCATCCAGGATTGCCATACATTGCCACTAGACTGTTATGTTTTTTCCTTGTACATAGATGATAGTTGCGATATTGTCCCCTTAAATGAATAGGTTCTTGATGTTCTTTGAGATAACCAATTGAGTAGTCCTTAACATAGATATTGCTTCTGCTTCTTCCGCTGATGAAGCTCTGAAGTTTCCCCAACCTGCTGATCTGAAGCTACCAGTATGATTTCTAAAAATGAAACCAAAGCCAGAGTTCGAAATATATGATATCCAAGAAGCATCACAGTTGATCTTGACAGTATTATTTATGGGTGAAAACTATCTCTGCCGGTTTTGGTAATTTTGGGGTGTGTGGATGAGAAATTTGTTTAAACCTTAAACAAATGCACTTCGCGGTGAGTGCTTGTAGATTCAGGAGATCAATCTGTGCAAGTCCGGCCTAAACCAAGAAATGGCAATTCCAGACTTGTTTCGGTCACAAAGTGAAGGAGATGGGGTTGATCTTAGGGAGGGAAGCGAAGAAGGTTTTGAGAATGTGAAGGTGTTGGCTATGTATGACTTGTATCAGAAAGGTGAACTGGCTTGCAGGATGTAATCTATCAATTTCTGTGTTTGAATATGATTGTATCAACACTAGCCTCTGTTGTCTTGTCTTGTTTGAAAAATAGGATGGATAACCTATTTATACAAGTTTTTAAGCCTAACCCTCGTATCTCGTGGGAAGTGGACAAAGTTGAGTGATGGAGTAGTAGAGTAATGTGTTAGTGTCACACGACCAGGCTTTCCCACTTCTCCCATCATCACTAACCGTCCATGACTTCCTGACACATTCTTGTGATGGCGCATTGTGCGCTCCACGCTGTAAACCGCCAGACCAATACCCCAGTATGTATCCCCCAGTTTGTGACATGATTGATGTCTCGAGTATGTGGATCGTGGGACCCATATAAATTATCATGTAATGCTAGATTGAATAACTTAGTTATTCAGGAATTCGATACTTGTGAAGTATCGTGTATATACTATACAGGTACTGCATCGAGTATATTCGGCATATATGAAGCATTGCTGTTTGAGCGTCTCAAAATAACTTCATGTTCATCCTACTTTATGTGATGGTTTGGAGGCTGCGCAAGCAAATCCTTGCTTGGCCGACCACATGGTATGGTAGAGTGACGGATGGTGATCATCATGACGCCTCACTAGCCAATTAATTCCTGACCAGGGTTATATAACCAAGCCGGTAAAGTTGGACGGACGAGATGGTCTCTGAAACACTCATCTGCGACCGTTGGTGAAATTAGGGTTTTGGAGTAGGTGCACAAGCACCACTCTTCAGCCTGATCGAATCCAAGCTTGGGATACGAATTTTGGCTGGCCGATCGTACATGGGTGTAGATGGCTTGATGGTGTAGGCACTCATACCCCATTGTCTCACGAAAGTATGATCTGGGCCACCAAATTCGTCTGGTGAAGTTGAGTGGTCGAGATCAATTTGCGATAGAAAACTAGTGCCGCAAAAGCCGCACATCGTGCCAACTTCAGGCGCGCGTTCCAAGACGACCAATCTTGGCCGGTCTTGGCCGATTGGCCTAGCATGTAGGTGGTAGGTTTTTGCTCACGCCTATACCTGACTGTCCCATGAAAATGTGATCTAAGCCACTCAAATTGTCCGACGAAGTTGAGTGGTCGAGATTAGTTTGCAATTCGGGAAGTATGACCACGCTAGTTTGGGTGTGCGATTTGGGATAACCAGGCATGGTATGCCTTGGCCGATCAGGTGAGGAAATATATGGGCCCACGGTGATCATGTTGGTATGACCGGACCTACTTAATCTAATCTCGGACCCTTCATTCGTGCCGGAGAAGATGGACGCTCGTGATTTCAAAACCCTAATTTTGGGTTTTAAGGTCGTGCGTCATGCTCCTTTCGGACGCACGAACTGGGATGACCAACCATGGTTGGTCCTGACCGATCGGTCAGGTATGTAGGCTGGCCTACGGTGATTGTGTTGACATGCTCTGGGCCCTTTGAATCTACATCTACACCCTCCATCTATACCTGCGAAGATAGATGGTTGAGACTATTTTGCGACACATGTAATGTGTCGCAAACCCTAATTTAGGGTTTTCCGTCCATGCTGCTCTGGCTTGGACGTTTTTTGGTAACTTATGCCAATCTTTTGGGGAGGCCGACCATGCGGGGCCCGCGTTGGTTCGGCAGCGAATATTCCATACCTGCTTGGGGGTTATGGAATCAATCTGGGCCATCCAATCATTCTGGTGGAGTAGGATGGTCGTGATCATTTCCAGACTGATACGGACAGTCCAGATGCTCAATCGGGCTAGTATAGCACACCGAGAGTTGCTCAATCGGCCTAGTATAACACACCGAGAGTTGCAGCCTGTACGGGTATTTCGTACATGCTTTCATTATAATGCTTGGAGATTCGTGTTGCTCTGCTGAGAGCAACACTCAGTTATCATATCGCACTGATAATGAGTACAGGAAATACAAGGATGGATGTGCATTAATTAATAATGCTGCAAATTCATAGGGTATATGGGATTGTTGCTACATGCTCCAACCTGGATAAATTTCGTGTATTTAATTCACAGAATGGGATTGTTGCCACATGCTCCATTCTAGGTGAATTGGTAAAGTGAAGAAGTATTCATCACTTATTAATGGCTTTATCTTTTACAAGATGTTTGCGCATAATTTTTTGGCTTTTACAATTTTAGCCTCAAATGAAAATCCACTATCAACATTAAGTCCCCCGCCTAGCGCATAATGGTTACACTATTGTGGGGTAGGCATGAGATGGTGACAGTTAAAGACAAAGCTTATGAGACAAAGTTAGATGTTAACAGGAGAGACGGGTCATCCTGTCCTTGGAGCATGTCACATTCAAGAGGCGTCCAGGCGAGTGTTCTCCTATCATGGTATTGGTCTTGCCTGCTTTGATGGACTATTACGCCTGTTTCATTTGTGGGGCTGATGTGTCTGCTTGATCGAACGTGGGCTTCATGTGCCTGCTTCGGTTAAACGTGGGTCCATTGTGTGCCTACATTGGTTAAACGTGGGACTCATCATGCGCCTGCTTTGATTAAACGTGGGTCCACTGCGTTCCACGTGCCTGCTTTGCTTGGGGTCGGCTGTGCCTGTTTCTACCAATATAGGGATGGTATCAAGTGGGACCCACATCGTGCCTGACTGAACTTCGACCCTGTGTTTCGACTGAAAACCGGCCCTGTTGCGTGCTCCCATTTTATTCGAATACTATCCTTGTGACTTTGATCAATACCAGACTTGAAACTTGAGCAATACCGGACTTGTGACTTGATCAACACCGGACTTGAAACTTGAGCAATACCAGACTTGTAACTTGATCAACACCGGACTTGAAACTTGAGCAATACCGGACTTGTGACTTGATCAATACAGGTGTTTGGACCCAAAACCAGCCTTGTATACTCCAACATGAATGTGTGTTCTGTCGTGTGTGACCACACATCTCATGCGTTTTTATACAAGTACCGACTCCTGTCTTTTATTGTAGAATGAAGAAAAGAACTCCTGTTGAGATGTCTTCTCGGGATAATGCTGGTACCAAGTCAGGAGGTGTTGACAGCTTCAAAGATATGCCGAACATTGATAATGAGTTGTTAACCGCGCCCTTTCAACTATAAGAAAATATTCATTCCACAAGTTAACCCTTTTCCTATCGACTTAAAGGTTTTTTATGCTCCGCTGGGCCCTCATGAAGGATGGATGAGATGTATGTTGAATAATAAGGATGTTAAAGCTAATTTGACCAAAGCGCAAATCCTTAATGTGGTCATGGCATCTGCTGCTCTTGAAATTAAGAAAGACGATGCGGGTTTGATTACCTTCATTTTTCGGTAGCGCCCTTCTACTCATACAGCTATATCTAGATGTGGAGAGATGACTATTACTCTGGAGAGTGTAGCTGCATTAATGAACCTGCCTGTCGCCGGAAGTATTTATTACGATCTTTCTGACATGGAACAACGTAATGACGCCATACTTCAAAAGGTGGCAGGTTTCGACAATCTGGACAAGGAGGAGAAAAAAATATACGAGATGCTTTTACACCTGGTAGGTGTCGAAGTGGTCTCCTGCAGACCCAGAACCGGATCAAGAGTTGTAAAACGAGCTCAGTGTGATTGTTTTCCTGTCTTTGTGGCTATCCAGAGACATATTTGACGATGGTTCTGGAAATAAGACCATAAGAAGTGACCTCGTTAGGATTGCTATAAAGCTAGCAAAAGGTGAATTTCTCCCAATAGGTGCTTTATTCCTTGGATCGTTGTATTCTCATCTGGACGCCTTAGCAATGGACATGCATGTTTCCAACGGGTACAAGAAGGTGGAGTCGCACGTTCACTTCGCTTTTCTTCAGGAATTCTTATGGGAACATTTCAAAAGCTATGCTCCAGCTCCTGCAAATTCGCTCAGCAGTTTGTATGGTGGCTCGAGAATACTCAGTTGGCATAGGAGGCTCCCCAGAACTGGTGCGAAACTCGTGGAAATCTTTGATAATGTGTCTTCCATAGATTTCCGTCCATGGGGGCCGATCCATTCTTCCATTGTTCAACCGAAGACCTTTGCTATTGCTTCTGACGGTCTTGATGCTGCGTTGCGTACCGATGCTAAGACTATGAGATTTGGAGAACTTATTTATCTGCACAGCTGCATCCCGGGATATGTACCATCTCTATTCAACTAAGCATTTACTGTGACTCCATACAATATTAATAGGGATGCTCGTCAAATGTTATTTGACCAGGGTGTTCTATTTATCCATCCATCAGAGGCTCCGAAAGAAATTTTCCCGGATATTCTTAATGCTGACGTGTTCTTAGAACGACTGAGTCTTCCTTTTTGGCCTATTGGGAGAAATCCAGTGGTAACCGATAAGTATAAGGAGTTTTGGAGGAAGCAACTGTTGGCTTTTCAGAAGTTCTCAGAGGACGTTGTGACAAATTCCCGTGGTGAGCCATCCTCTGACATCTTGAAGAAGCATTTCTGGTTGAAACCACTCCCAGGAAAACGGACCAGAGCTGATGATTGCAGTCCCCAAGCAGGAGGGAGATCCAAGAGGCAGGCAAGTAATTCGGTGATCCTCAATTCCTCCAATAGCAGGTATTTAAATCTCTTTCCGTCGACTCCTTCATTTATCCATAGTGATTCCTTCTAAGAGTGATCCTTGCTTGAATTCAGGGAATTCCGAAAGAGAATGTTTTCACAAGGTTGGTGCGTATTCAGAACGAAAAGTCCGGTGACGTTGGCCTTTGTGTTGAGAAGTCTGGTGATACTGATCCTCATGCTGAGAAGTCTGGTGAAACCGAAACCGCTCCTTCATCGGATAATGACAGAGATGACGCAATCTCGGCTGGACAAGGAGTCTCCGTAAGTGATATTGTTGATGAGGTGGTGATGGAAATCAGTACCCATAGCGAAGTAGACATCAGGAGAAATGTAGGAGAGGCAACATATGCTATTGTTGAGACGACTCCCATTAAATAACGTTCTGAACAGGTTCCGATCAACTAAGCTGTGGTGACTTCCTATGAAAGTCCTCCTGCAACTGACAAGGCTCCTACAATTAGTGAAGTATTGGTAATGCATCCTGGGGCTTTGTTCGATCATCCTTTCACTACTCCTTATCCAGGTCATGTGTTGGTTGGAGGATTCAGTGTTGTACAATGTGATATGGGAGAAGCACGGCCACATTACTACCACTACGAAGAACAAAAGTCGCATTTCCTTGGTCAATCGCGTCCAAGAAGCTTTATTTTCTATCCATGGGATGAGAGTCATGACTGGTCGAACAGTTTCTGAGGAGATGATTGAAGACTGGAAGTTCCATCGAGATGTGTTTGTGCAGTATGACTTCAATGATCCTTGGTTCTTCAAAGGGTTCTCCGAGATTCAGGAGCTCCAGAAACTACAAGATGAAGTCCCTTCTGCAGACTGTGTTACTCTCCCGGAAGATAACATTGAAAGGATGTCTAATGAGTTGAAGCTGGAACAGGCCGTACTTCAGAAAATGAAATCCGATCTTGCACATAAAGACGAATTGCTATAAGGACTTTCCTTGAAGGATTCACACAACTTATTTGTCTTTTCTTTTAGATGCTCTTATTTTTGAGTGATAGTGAGGATTTCCTTTCAAAATTTGACTTCTGTTTTTGAATTAATAGGTAATTGAATTGGTTTATTTTGAGATAGTTTTGCGAATCGACTTTTCTAAAAAGGGATTATCTTAAATGGAATTTGCATCTTGGTCACGAATGTTTGCACATATCACATGAAATTGCAAGTGTCGCGTAAAATGGAAGTATAAAAGGAAACAAACATGGTGTTTAAATATTGAGCCTCTTTTTTCCATGCCCGGGATGCCAAGTCCCCAGTGAACTTTAAAACTATCTTTCTTGTAAGATTGTTGGATATAAATTACTTGCTTTCGATACCTCACTTGTGTCAAACCGAAGTAGCCCCTCCAAGGAAGTCGTCTGCATTGATTTCTCAGAGAAGGAAAGATATCCCTCTGAACTAAGATTCTCCTGAACAATGTGCTTCAAAGCATTGCATTTACTGCATTGATTTCGCACCTATACCTCCAGCAAATCCAAAATCTTCTTCATTTGGAAGGGAAAGAGTAGGTACTTTGAGTCCAACTTTCCTGCGTTAGTGGGCGTTGTGATGTCTCTACATGGATTTGATGTGGAGCACGTTTCGGAGATGAAGTTGGAAGATTTGCGAGTGTCATCATATCCGCGGACCGCTTGCCTGGGTAAAGGGATGTGGAAGGTGTCGTAATATCACTGCTGAGTGATCGAATTGAACGCTCCCATCCTATGTATTCACGTATTTCTTAATTGATCTCTCCTTCGTCAAGCATTTATTCGCTTGGTTGAAAGGTCGATGCGGATTGTACAGTCTCCCAGGCTTCAACAATAGTCTTGAGATATAAATCTTCTAGCAGGGCTCCGTAGGCTGCAGGCTCCCTTTTTTTATCCGGCAGACGTTGTAGTACTCCGAACGAGTTCTTTCCTCTGTGGAGTTGCCTTGAGTCTTCATTGTCGGCTGGACCATGTTGTTCATCTTTCCTGAGTCTCCTGCGATTACGCGCTCTTTTCGCTTCTCCATTGGTAAAGGTGTGACCCCTGGCTAAGGGTCCAGCGTTTATCACACTGTCTGAGTAGATGTCTGTCGACCCTTTTTGTAATTGTGTTGTTATATCATTCAAAAGGCAGAATGTTTCTCTCTGTATTCTAGCGATACCAGCTTGATTTTCCAAGACATACTCCAGCATTCTAGTTATACTTACCATGATATCTGAACCACCTGTGGTTTCCTGGTGAGGATACATCGCGAGATGAAAACCGAAAAATTGAGAATTCAATTTTTTGCAACCGAGAGATCAACCTTACACTGTGGTCTCCAATTATTTATGGGTGAAAACTATCTGTAGTTGCAGGAAAACCTACACTACACCCTTCACATGAATTTACAATAATCAACACATATTTGAAGATTAAAAACAACACTTTATTATTTGATTCTCAAAAATGTTTACAAGAAATAGAAGAGGTCGAGAATACAATCACTCTCTTGAATTTTCTCTCTCCTCAAAACTTTATTAGCGTTTAAAAATTCATCATCCCTTCTCTGAATCTACTGGTATCTTTATATAGGGTAATTACATAATGGATGACAGCTAAGCTGTCTGTTAATTTCGGATCTGACTTGTGATATTATCGCAATAGTTATAATGTCAATTCTCGCAAGCGTTGTAACCATCGCAGGACAATCATGCTCTTCTCGTGTTTCTTTGTTCGTCATCTATTACTTCACTTTTTAAATTATTTTGTGATACTCGCAAAGTGTTATTGAAGAAATCGCGGTGGTGCTCGCAGAAGTGTTGTTAATCTCGAAAGAGTAATATCATGGCGATATTCTGGTCCTACGTCTTTCCTCTTATCATGACTTTTCTGCGAAGGAGGAAAGATCGTGAGAAATAAAATGCCGCAGCAATTCATCGTTTCACATTCTTCCTCCGACAAGGCTCCGTGAATTAAGTATAACCTCATATACGTGTCGAATATTCCTCTTTTTACCGGTTAACCTTTTATTACCCGGTTACCATCCTCCTGTCTATAAAAGAGAGAACCTATTAAGGAAATATTTTTTCTTATTTTACTTCTTCGTCTTCTTCACCTCTTCGTTCTCTGCAAATTTTTCCTACCTGCAACTTTCTTTTTCTGCAGATTCCCCTGCTGCTGCTTTAATGGAATCATCAAGGTATGTGTTCTTCTGACATTATTAAACTCGATTTTTCTTGTTTGAATCATGTTTATTCACCCTATTTGATTTTTTTTGCATGATTCTATATAACTCCCATACTATGTTTTCTTTTCAGTGGAACTGCATCCAACACCTAGTTTGTCGACCAAAACCATAATCTTCTTGAAGATTCACAACAAAAACTTATTGAAAAGAAAAGGAAGCCTGCGAGTCATAAGGTAGTAAGAAACATTTCTTTTCTTAATAAAAATATTGTTGCCTCTGCTTCTTATCTATATTATTACTCGCAGGGAGATGAAAATGTTGTTTAACCTCGCAAGAAATATCGCAAAGCCAAGGCTCTTGAGATTAATATTACTATTCCAAAGTTTTCATCTTCAAAATCTATTTCTACTACTTCGCAGATGGAACCTCCATCCTCTATTTATGAGAATCTCATCATCAATACTCCCAATGCCATTAATCCTCCAATGGATGAAACTCCCAAAACTGTTATGAACAAAACTTCTTCCTCTCCTATTTTACTTCCAACCGTTACTTTTCCAGACACTCCACCTTATGGTGATGCAACCATCGCAAATGACTCAAATCTCCAACTCGCCATCATTATCACTTCACCCTCTGCACCTCTTCCATCATCTAAAGAAGCATCAGTAGGGGTCGATGCTGCTTTTAAAGTTTTGTCTGACATTTTAGATGATGCCAGGAAATCTTCTACTGACCCTTTCAAATATGATGTTTGCGAGACTTTAATCAAATATTTTAGTTCTGATCGAACTGCTTCACAAGCGTCTTTAAAAAATGAAGTTGAATCTCTAAAGAGAAATCTCCAAGCCAAAACTTCAGAATGTGATATTCTTGATCACAAGCTTCGCAACTCTTTACTTGATTGAGAAAATCTTCGCAATAAAAACAAGGAGTTAAAAGGTATAGTTCTTCTATCTCTGCCTCTAATTTTTCTGTTTTAGTAGATTTTCATCTTTTCTGTACTCAATTCCCTTTTAAATATTTGGTTTGCCTATTTAGCTTTAAATCAGAAACGATTAATGAAGATATTTCAATTTGAGTCTATTGCTGAAGAAGCCCGTGCTGAGAGAGATTCTTGGATGGATCAATATAATAGATTAGATAATATTTACACATATTCGATCGATCAAATAGATAAACTTACCAATGAGAAAGATCAATTAGCGCAAAGGAAAAATCTATTAAGTAGCGAAGTTACTCGCCTCTCATATTTGTTAACCCAAGCTAACTTGGCGATGAAATCTTTATCATATGAAAATAAAACTTTGTCTCAGGAGAAACATAGATTTTTAAACAAGATGGCGATCTCCTCGCAGCAAATAAACATTCTTCAGAAAGTGCGTAACGATCAAGAACAATCTCTTCATTCATTAAAAGACGAACTCAAGGAAATAACTGAATCTTCTGCTGCTGAGAAAGATAAACTTATCAAAGGAAGGTTAACTCTAAGTTTAAAGGCCAGTAAACTCCAAGATCAATATTCTCAGTTAGAAGAATCTTACTCCTTATTAGCAAAAGAAAATACTTATCTCCACTCCAAAGAAGAAATTATAAAATCTCGCCTGAAAGGTATAATTGGGGATAACTTTGATGATTCCATGAACCAATGGGAGAATTGTTTCTTAACATTAATTCAAAACTTAACTTCTCAAAAAGAAGGTAGTCATTTTGATTGCCTTAATTGTTAATTTCTCTGCTATATTTCTTGCGAGATTCTCATCTGAATATTTTCTTGTCAATTTATGTTTCTCGCAGAATCTGAAAAAGGCCTTCACTCTACCATTTCTGATCTGACTAAAAAATTGGCTAAAGTTCGCAAAGAAAATGGAGTGCTCACCACCAATCTTGTTCAATCTCGCAATCGAGCAGAGAAGAGATATGACTACCTTGAATACTTCAAAAATATAGAGATCATAAATCGTGATAAAGGTTTCCTTCTCAAGGTTCATCTTAATGTTGAAGTTCTTGTGAATGACATTCTGATATCCAAGTCTCTCCCTCCGGTATCTATTGATCCTCTAGAAGTAGATGACGATGAAATTCCTCTTCCCATTTGTAGTACCAGAATATCGCCACAACGATATTCTCGTAGTAAGAATAACGCTTTCACGAGAAAGTCAAATATTCCTATAAGTATAAATGACATTGTTCACGAGAGTGTCGTAAGGATTCTTCAGCAACATTTGGCGAGCGTCATAGGGAATCGTCATTATAGATGACGATGGAAGAGACATGTTATGATAGTGTTGTTTCACGAGGATTACAAAACTTGGAGAAGATTAATATTGTAAATACCACGATAAGATCGCAGAATATATCCGAAAGAAGGGGAAAACTTAGCTGTCACCCACAATGTAATTTCCTATATAAAGGGTTCAAGTAAGTCCAGATGATGAGGATGTATTTTTTAGAGTTGAGAAAATCTTGAGGAGAGAGAAACTCCAGAAAAGAAAGTTGTAATTCTGAGTTTGAATATTTTCTGTAAACATTTCTGAGATCTAAATAATAAAAGCGTCGTTTAATTCTTAAATCTTCAATTAGTTTCACTTAGATTTTTATAAGATCTTAATAGGGGTGTAGTGTGGGAAATCCTGCTACTACATTTTGGCGCCGACTAAGGGGACTCGAAGATCCAAAATCTCTAATTACAATTTGAAGATTTGGAGAAATTGAAGAAATGTCTGGAAGAAGAGGAAGAAATACATCAGAACCACCAACAACAATGAGAAGAAGTAAAAGACTTGCAGGTGAAGAAACAAGTATATTAGGAGAGTCTTCAAGGATGAGAACTAGGAGGAATAGAACAAGGAATGAAAGGGAAAATTCAATTCAACAACCAAACCAATCAACATCGATATAAAATGGAAGAGTGGATTATGATAGAGTAAACGTGCATACATGGAGATCAGATTCAATGAGAGAAGAAACAAATCGACAATTAAGAGAAGAAAATGGAGTAGGAAGAAATCAGGAGGTAGAAGAAGGGTCGATTCATCAAGATGAAGATGAAACAGCAGAGGAATTAGGGCGAAGAATACAGGAAGAAAGAAGGTTAGAGGCGGTGGAACGTGCAAATTTAACAAGACAAAATCATGAGTTGAGAATGGAGAATTTAAGTTTACAAAGAAGAAGATCAAGAAGTACTACTATATCAAGTTCAAGATCATTCAGAGAAATACCAAGGAGAAATTCTCCCATAAGAAAAAACAGAGAAAATGTACAAGAAGAAACTGAAAATCCAAATAGAGGACAACGTCAGGGAGAAGAGAGAATAAATAATGATTGTAACGATCCACAAGGAGAAACTTTAAATGGAAGACGAAATATTGAAAATCAAAGAAATGAAGGTAATCAAGATGGTGAAGAAAATCACGAAGAAGGTATAAGAGTATTACATGGCCGAGAGTACGTCAGAAATCAAAGAATTATTGAGAATGAAATAGAGAGACATTATGTTGAACAGGCACGCCTATCTTGCGTGAGAGAAAGACTGGGGGCAGAAATGGAAGAACAGGAGTTCCAAGAAGCAATAAGGCAAAATAATCATGATAATCGAGAAAGAAGACGTACACAAAATCGCGAAAATGGCAATATTCGGGAAGAATATGACAGAATACAGAGAATGATAGAAAGACAACAAAGAGAATTGGCGAGAAATGAATAAGTTGGTGGAGAAGAAATTAGGAGACAAAATCAATTGCGAATTTCTGATAGAAATGAGGAGGAAAATCGCAGGAGAAGAGAAAGTGCGTTAAAAAGACCAATAGAACAAAGCCCAACTGCAAATGAGCAAATTTTGAGGGAATTAGCAGAAATGAGAGGGATGATAAATAATAGAAGAGAAGGTGGAAGAAGGCAAATTGATGAAGCAATCGAAGAAGCAGCTAGAACTCCCTTCACACAGGAAGTACAACTAAGAGGAATTCCTCCAAAATGCAATTTGCCAAAGACTAAACAAGTATTTTCGATGGGACTACTTGTGCTATTCAACATGTTAAAGCTTATGTTAGGTGTATGCTGCAATGGGAGAATCATGATGCTGTTTTATGCAAGTACTTTGCATCCAGTTTGATCAAGTAGAGGCGCTAAAATGGTTTGAGGGATTGCCGAAAAATACTATTACTTCTTTTGATCACTTACAAGCTACATTTTTTGGTGCATACATAAGCAACAACTCTTCACGACCAGGTATCGAAGATGTGTTTGGATTAAAACAGAGAATTGGCGAGAGTCTAAAACATCTAACCATAAGATGGAAGACAATGTGTAGTGAGATGGCGGGAAGAGTATATGAGAGATATCTTATTTTATCCTTTATTAATGCAATGTTTGCGACCAATTTGCTCTACATACAAATTTTCAGAATCAAAAACACCATCACAATGACTGAACTAAGAGAACTACAAGAAGAGTACATTGCTTTGGAATAAAATCAAAACGAAATGGAGTCATACCCAATTGCAAATACCAGTTCTGTAATGGCTAATGGAAGTTTGCTTCCCAAAATGATTAATAACGTGGCGAGCACCTCGCAAGTTCAAGCAGAGAAAGTGGCGAATAATGACAAACAAAAACTAGTGGCTATGGGAAGTCGTGATCAAGAAGAATTTGAAAGAGAGAAGAATTATTACAATCGTGGAGGAAATAGTCAAATCCAAAGGCTTGACCAACCTCAAGAAACTTATGGTGGACAAAAGCAAAATAATTTCAGAAATCAGGGGAACATGAGAACCATATGGGAGGAGATTAAGATGCCACCCTTGAATGCTAGTGTAGAAAAATCTGGGAAGCTATCATTTTAATGGAAGATATACCCTCGCCGTGGAACATGGGGAAGGAACCACATCCTAACACTCGTAATCAAGAATTTTGTCCTTATCATCAT
Source organism: Papaver bracteatum (assembly GCA_023529315.1). Lineage (NCBI taxonomy): Eukaryota > Viridiplantae > Streptophyta > Magnoliopsida > Ranunculales > Papaveraceae > Papaver > Papaver bracteatum. The sequence goes on along the minus strand of JAJJWX010002427.1, from coordinate 1,669,990 downwards.
TTTCATGGGCATTCGATAAATAATTGCAGAAATATAAAAAGAATAATCTTAAGAATGATCGATCAGGGGAAGCTAAATCATTTAATAAAAGGGCATCAACAATCGCAACAATTTCCACCACCACCAGACGATCGCAGAATGACTAATGTAAAAGGAGCAGAAACTTTTGTTATAGAGGTTGGAACTAAAGCAAAGAATTTATTTTTTAATTCTATTGTGCATTCTTTCGAAACCATCGAAGATTTCCACGATAATTTCTTAAGTAGAGTCTTCTCCAGAGATATGGATGGAAATGAAATAATGAATATAGCGAGAATCTCACCATTAGAAGAGTGGCAGAAACAAGTCCTTTCTTTTACAGCACAAGAAGTACCAGAGCCTGGCGGGCTGCATGATAACCCATTGGTGGTAAGATTGGAAATAAAACCAGAACAAGCAGAAGAAGAAGAATAAGGTAAAGAAAACAATAACGAAATGGAGGAGTCTTGGGCCATTGATAGAATCCTAATTGATACTGGCAGTTCCGTAGATATCCTGTTCTACCACACCTACAGAACCATGGGTGGGAAAGATGAAGATTTGATACCATCGACATACAGAATCTATGGTTTTAATGGAACTTCCAACAAGCCTAAAGGGGAGATCACAATGAGAATTCCATTACGAGGAATGACTTCCAAGATTTTATTCTGTGTTGTCGATATTGAATCACCATATAATGCCTTAATTGGTCGACCTTGGCTACACAGGATATTGGGTGTTGCATCTACCTTTCATCAGTGCATTAAATTCCCTCATCCAAATGGTGTTGGAGTAATTAAAGGAGATTGGGGAGAAAGTAAGAAATGTTATGAGATAGATATCAAGTATTGTGAGGAAAGAGCAGGGAAGAAAAACAATTGGAAATACAGAATTAAGCAACAACAGAGAAGTGACAAATTAATGGTTGATTCAATAGAAAAGCATGAAGAAATAACTAACGAGCCTCTCGCAGAAATCAAGCAAAAAATAAAACGCAGCAAAGGTACAGGTATAAAAAGCATAAAAGGAGGAAATGACAAGAAACTTGCGGGAAAACACTAAATAAAAGAACAGATGATAAGGAAGATGAGAAGAATAAAGTGATAGAAAGATGAAATATGACGAACAGATCGCTAGAAGTAGAAAGGTAAAGTTTTTTTTTCTGTTTGACTGAAGAAAATGAAATTAAAAAGTTAAAGAAAAGAAATTATTGAGATTTGAAGCTCGCAAGAAATTTTAAGAGACGCGAATATAATTTCGCAGAGATTAAGAGAATGGGACAAACCTTTATGGCGTGCACCTTAGTTCGCGAATACAATTTCGTAAGAGGCAAATGTAAGACCTACAAGCACGTCATAAAGGGGGTATCTCTTTATATGATTCGGGGATAAGGTTATACCGCTACTGGAACCTGAGTCATACAGATGTAGGGGTTAAAGAAAACCTATCCGGGAGAGAGATCTTGGATTTCCAACTTTATAAGGTTATACCCTGGTTGGACGACTGAGAGTCTCTTCCAAGAAGTGCAGAGTATGAACAAGGCGCCGAGGTACACGGTTTAGCCAAGGGTGCCCGGGACGGACGAACCTACCCTGGCCATCTTTGGTAAGTATTGGCTACAATGCACTTGGCCTGAAGAAAACCCCACCTAGGGTGCAGTCTTGTAACTATAAGCCATATAGTCATAAAGGAAAAGAGACTGCGAAAACAACTGGTTGTTGGTAAATCTGGATGGGAGGAGCTAGTCTTGTATGGCCGATGTGCCCTCCTTGAAGGGGCAACTAGGGGGAAGATAAGGGCGGCACCCTCCATTAGGGATCTGATAAGTGTCTTAAGACGGCAATGTCATGGGGCTTTAAGATCGCAAGATCATTTAGGCCTGTCATATTGTCGCGTAAATTATACAGAGGCAAAAAGCCATAAGAGAAAAAAGTTAAGATGAGGTCAAGGGGTTTTTACATGCAAATGTGAAGACGTCCTGCGATTTCATCGCAATACGGCAATGTCATGAGGCTTTGTTTTCGCGAGAAAACTTAGGCTTGTCATATTGTCGCAATACAATAAAGAAATGCAGATAAGACAAGATCAATGGGTCAATACATGAGAGTGTAAAGACGTCATGCGATCTTTTCGTGGAAAGAATACTATGGAAAAGTAAGACCTTTAAGTAGGAAGGCATGATAAGACCATAAGATCGCAAAAATAATAACACGAGAATATCAAGGTTTGCGACAATATCACAGAAATTATGAAATTCACCAAAATATTAGTTTATTAACTTTCTCATATTGCAGATGAATAATAGAGGCAAGCATGGGAATAAATAGAAGGGTAAAGATTATTATTCATCACCATATGAGAAATTTATATGGATATTAAAGTGCAGATAATTAGCAGGTGCAAACTATATTGACCAAGTTATATTTGAAAAAAAGAGGATGTTCTTTCATTCATACAGATAAAGGGGCAAAGAAATTTACACATTAAATTGAAGAAAGTTGCAACAAATTGAAGAAACTCGCGATTCATTACATAAAAGAAATAAGTCAGACAGATACATTGTTTCATTTATCAACATTGTTATCTTTATCAGATTCTTCTTTTTCACCGGATTTCTCTTCTTCATTATCTTTGATGGGTTCTTCATCATCGCCAGAATTTGTTTCTTCGTCGTTATTTTCTTCTTCACTTTCGTCAAAATCTTCATCAGAGTCAGAGATACCAAGATCTGGAATTATTGATGGTATTGCCTTTGCAAGATCAGGATACAAAGAATGAGGAATTCCATGGTCGTCACAAACCTGCTTGGTGGTATCATTACGAGTAATGAGGAGGGTTCTATTAAAATTTGCAGAAGTAATCCCAAATTGATCTTTTAATCGCGAGTATTTATTGTTGCGAGAAGTAAGATCGTTCGCGAGTTGATGATTAATATCTTCTAATTCTCTCATCCTTACACGGCATATGTCTTCAGAATCTGCGAGAATAAGGCACAGATAAGATAGAAGTTATAAGAAAGAATAATAAAAGAAGCAAAAGGTTAATAGAATAGAGTGGTTAACAACCTTCTTTCTTAGAAATTGTAGTACCAGAATATCACTACAACGATATTCTCATGATAAGAACAACGCTTTCACGAGAAGGTCAAATATCCCTATAAGTATAAATGACATTATTCACGAGAGTGTCATGAGGATTCTTCAGAAACATTTGGCGAGCGTCACAGGGAAGCGTCATTATAGCTGACGATTGAAGAGACATGTTATGAGAGTGTTGTTTCACGAGGATTACAAAACTTGGCGAAGATTAATATTGTAAATACTACGATGAGATCGCAGAATATATCCGAAAGAAGGGGAAAACTTAGCTGTCACCCACAATGTAATTTCCTATATAAATGGTTCAAGTAAGTCCAGATGAGGATGATGTATTTTTTAGAGTTGAGAAAACCTTGAGGAGAGAGAAACTCCAGAAAAGAAAGTTGTAATTCTGAGTTTGAATATTTTCTGTAAACATTTCTGAGATCTAAATAATAAAAGTGTCGTTTAATTCTTTAATCTTCAACTAGTTTCACTTAGATTTTTATAGGATCTTAATAGGGGTGTAGTGTGGGAAATCCTGCTACTACATTTTGGCGCCGGCTAAGGGGACCGAAGATCCAAAATCTCTAATTACAATTTGAAGATTTGGAGAAATTGAAGAAATGGCTGGAAGAAGGAGAAGAAATACATCAGAACCACCAACAACAGTGAGAAGAAGTAAAAGACTTGCAGGTGAAGAAACAAGTGTATTAGGAGAATCTTCAAGGATGAGAATTAGGAGGAATAAAACAACGAATGAAAGGGAAAATTCAATTCAACAACCAAACCAATCAACATCGGTACAAAATGGAAGAGTGGATTATGATAGAGTAAGCGTGCATACATGGAGATCAGATTCAATGAGAGAAGAAACAAATCGACAATTAAGAGAAGAAAATGGAGTAGGAAGAAATCAGGAGGTAGAAGAAGGGTCGATTCATCAAGATGAAGATGAAACAGCAGAGGAATTAGGGCAAAGAATACAGGAAGAAAGAAGGTTAGAGGCGGTGGAACGTGCAAATTTAACAAGACAAAATCATGAGTTGAGAATGGAAAATTTAAGGTTACAAAGAAGAAGATCAAGAAGTACTACTAGATCAAGTTCAAGATCATTTAGAGAAATACCAAGGAGAAATTCTCCCAAAAGAAATAATGGAGAAAATGCACAAGAAGAAACTGAAAATCCAAATAGAGGACAACGTCAGGGAGAAGAGAGAGTAAATAATGATTGTAACGATCCACAAGGAGAAATTCTAAATGGAAGACGAAATATTGAAAATCAAAGAAATGAAGGTAATCAAGATGGTGAAGAAAATCACGAAGAAGGTAGAAGAGTATTACATGGCCGAGAGCACGTCAGAAATCAAAGAATTATTGAGAATGAAATAGAGAGACATTATGCTGAACAGGCATGCCTAGCTTGCGAGAGAGAAAGACTAAGGGCAGAAATGGAAGAACAGGAGTTTCAAGAAGCAATAAGGCAAAACAATCATGATAATCGAGAAAGAAGACGTACACAAAATCGCGAAAATGGCAATATTCGGGAAGAATATGACAGAATACAGAGAAGGATAGAAAGACAACAAAGAGAATTGGCGAAGAATGAAGAAGTTGGTGGAGAAAAAATTAGGAGACAAAATCAATTGCGAATTTCGGATAGAAATGAGGAGGAAAATCGCAGGAGAAGAGAAAGTGCGTTAAAAAGACCAATAGAACAAAGCCCAACTGCAAATGAGCAAATTTTGAGGGAATTAGAAGAAATGAGAGGGATGATAAATAATAGAAGAGAAGGTGGAAGAAGGTAACTTGATGAAGCAATCGAAGAAGAAGCTAGAACTCCCTTCACACAGGAAGTACAACTAAGAGGAATTCCTCCAAAATGCAATTTGCCAAAGACACTAAACAAAAGTATTTTCGATGGGACTACTTGTGCTATTCAACATGTTAAAGCTTATGTTAGGTGTATGCTGCAGTGGGAGAATCATGATGCTGTTTTATGCAAGTACTTTGCATCCAGTTTGACTGGCGAGGCGCTAAAATGGTTTGAGGGATTGCCGAAAAATACTATTACTTCTTTTGATCACTTACAAGCTACATTTTTTGGTGCATACATAAGCAACAACTCTTCACGACCAGGTATCGAAGATGTGTTTGGATTAAAACAGAGAATTGGCGAGAGTCTAAAACATCTAACCATAAGATGGAAGACAATGTGTAGTGAGATGGCGGGAAGAGTATATGAGAGATATCTTATTTTATCCTTTATTAATGCAATGTTTGCGACCAATTTGCTCTACATACAAATTTTCGGAATCAAAAACACCATCACAATGACTGAACTAAGAGAACTACAAGAAGAGTACATTGCTTTGGAATAAAATCAAAACGAAATGGAGTCATACCCAATTGCAAATACCAGTTCTGTAATGGCTAATGGAAGTTTGCTTCCCAAAATGATTAATAACGTGGCGAGCACCTCGCAAGTTCAAGCAGAGAAAGTGGCGAATAATGACAAACAAAAACTAGTGGCTATGGGAAGTCGTGATCAAGAAGAATTTGAAAGAGAGAAGAATTATTACAATCGTGGAGGAAATAGTCAAATCCAAAGGCTTGACCAACCTCAAGAAACTTATGGTGGACAAAAGCAAAATAATTTCAGAAATCAGGGAACATGAGAACCATATGGGAGGAGATTAAGATGCCACCCTTGAATGCTAGTGTAGAAAAAATCTGGGAAGCTATCATTTTAATGGAAGATATACCCTCGCCGTGGAACATGGGGAAGGAACCACATCCTAACACTCGTAATCAAGAATTTTGTCCTTATCATCATTTTCATGGGCATTCGATAAATAATTGCAGAAATGTAAAAAGAATAATCTTAAGAATGATCGATCAGGGGAAGCTAAATCATTTTCTAAAAGGGAATCAACAATCGCAACAATTGCCACCACCACCAGACGATCGCAGAATGACTAATGTAAAAGGAGCAGAAACTTTTGTTCTAGAGGTTGGAACTAAAGCAAATAATTTATTTTGTAATTCTATTGTGCATTCTTTCAGAACCATCGAAGATTTCCACGATAATGTCTTAAGTAGAGTCTTCGCCAGAGATATGGATGGAAATGAAATAATGAATATAGCGAGAATCTCGCCATTAGAAGAGTGGCAGAAACAAGTCCTTTCTTTTACAGCACAAGAAGTACCAGAGCCTGGCGAGCTGCATGATAACCCATTGGTGGTAAGATTGGAAATAAAACCAGAACAAGCAGAAGAAGAAGGTAAAGAAAACAATAACGAAATGGAGGAGTCTTGGGCCATTGATAGAATCCTAATTGATACTGGCAGTTCCGTAGATATCCTGTTCTACCACACCTACAGAACCATGGGTGGGAAATATGAAGATTTGATACCATCGACATACAGAATCTATGGTTTTAATGGAACTGCCAACAAGCCTAAATGGGAGATCACAATGAGAATTCCATTACGAGGAATGACTTCCAAGATTTTATTCTGTGTTGTCGATATTGAATCACCATATAACGCCTTAATTGGTAGACCTTGGCTACACAAGATATTGGGTGTTGCATCTACCTTTCATCAGTGCATTAAATTCCCTCATCCAAATGGTGTTGGAGTAATTAAAGGAGATTGGGGAGAAAGTAAGAAATGTTATGAGATAGATATCAAGTCTTGTGAGGAAAGAGCAGGGAAGAACAACAATTGGAAATACAGAATTAAGCAACAACAGAGAAGTGACAAATTAATGGTTGATTCAATAGAAAAGCATGAAAAAATAACTAACGAGCCTCTCGCAGAAATCAAGCAAAAAATAAAACGCAGCAAAGGTACAGGTATAAAAAGCATAAAAGGAGGAAATGACAAGCAACTTGCGGGAAAACACTAAGTAAAAGAACATATGATAAGGAAGATGAGAAGAATAAAGTGATAGAAAGATGAAATATGACGAGAAGATTGCTAGAAGTAGAAAGGTAAAGTTGTTTTTTCTGTTTGAGTGAATAAAATGAAATTGAAAAGTTAAAAAAAGAAAAAGAAAAGAAATTATTGAGATTTGAAGCTCGCAAGAAATTTTAAGAAACGCGAATATAATTTCGCAGAGATTAAGAGAATGGGACAAACCTTTATGGCGTGCACCTTAGTTCGCGAATACAATTTCGTAAGAGGCAAATGTAAGACCTACAAGCACGTCATAAAGGGGGTATCTCTTTATATGATTCAGGGATAAGGTTATACCGCTGCTGGAAGCTGAGTCATACAGATGTAGGGGTTAAAGAAAACCTATCCGGGAGAGAGATCTTGGATTTCCAACTTTATAAGGTTATACCTTGGTTGGACGACTGAGAGTCTCTTCCAAGAAGTGCATAGTATGACCAAGGCGCCGAGGTACACGGTTTAGCCAAGGGTGCCCGGGACGGACGAACCTACCCTGGCCATCTTTGGTAAGTCTTGGCTACAATGCACTTGGCCTGAAGAAAACCCCACCTAGGGTGCAATCTTGTAACTATAAGCCATATAGGCATAAAGGACAAGAGACTGCGAAAACAACTGGTTGTTGGTAAATCTGGATGGGAGGAGCTAGTCTTGTATGGCCGATGTGCCCTCCTTGAAAGGACAACCAGGGGGAAGATAAGGGCGGCACCCTCCATTAGGGATCTGATAAGTGTCTTAAGACGGAAATGTCATGGGGCTCTAAGATCGCAAGATCATTTAGGCCTGTCATATTGTCGCATAAATTATACAGAGGCAAAAATCCAAAAGAGAAAAAAGTTAAGATGAGATCAAGGGGTTTTTACATGCAAATGTGAATACGTCCTGCGATTTCATCGCAATACGGCAATGTCATGAGGCTTTGTTTTCGCGAGAAAACTTAGGCTTGTCATATTTTTGCAATACAATAAAGAAATACAGATAAGACAAGATCAATGGGTCAATACATGAGAGTGTAAAGACGTCCTGCGATCTTGTCGTGGAAAGAATACTATGGCAAAGTAAGACCTTTAAGTAGGAAGGCATGATAAGACCATAAGATCGCAAAAATAATAACACGAGAATATCAAGGTTTGCGGCAATATCGCAGAAATTATGAAATTCGCCAAAATATTCGTTTATTAACTTTCTCATATTGCAGATGAATATAGAGGAAAGCATGGGAATGAATAGAATGGTAAAGATTATTATTCATCACCATATGAGAAATTTATATGGATATTAAAGTGCAGATAATTAGCAGGTGCAAACTATATTGACCAAGTTATATTTGCAAAAAAGAGGATGTTCTTTCATTCATACAGAAAGAGGGGCAAAGAAATTTACACATTAAATTGAAGAAAGTTGCAGCAAATTGAAGAAACTCGCGATTGATTACATCAAAGAAAGAAGTTAGACAGATACATTGTTTCACTTATCAACATTGTTATCTTTATCAGATTCTTCTTCTTCACCGGATTTCTCTTCTTCATTATCTTTGATGGGTTCTTCATCATCGCCAAAATTTGTTTCTTCGTCGTTATTTTCTTCTTCACTTTCGTCAAAATCTTCATCAGAGTCATAGATACCAAGATCTGGAATTATTGATGGTATTGCCTTTGCAAGATCAGGATACAAAAAATAAGGAATTCCATGGTCGTCACAAACTTGCTTGGTGGTATCATTACGAGTAATGAGGAGGGTTCTATTAAAATTTGCAGAAGTAATCCCAAATTGATCTTTTAATCGCGAGTATTTATTGTTGCGAGCAGTAAGATCGATCGCGAGTTGATGATTAATATCTTCTAATTCTCTCATCCTTACATGGCATCTGTCTTCAGAATCTGCGAGAATAAGGCACAGATAAGATAGAAGTTATAAGAAAGAATAATAAAAGAAGCAAAAGGTTAATAGAATAGAGTGGTTAACAACCTTCTTTCTCAGAAATCAAGTCCCTAATTAAGGCCGATTGATCAGCATGAAGACTAGAATCTATACCTAAATTATTCCTACCATTATCAAGAACCTGTGCTGCCCAAGAAAACTCATCATCGCTAGTAATAAGAAGGCGAGAACGAACTTGAGTTTCTCTCGCAAGAAGATATTTATTTTCGCAGAGGAGTTTATCTCTTTCCATTTGAACTTCGAGAAGAATTTTATGGAAATCTTCTAGAGTTTCGCTGCCATTTCTAATTGCTTGATCTTTCTCGTCAACAAGATCACTATTTTTACTTCTTAATCCATTGATCACTTCTTTTGATTCATGATAAAGACGCTTAAATTGATTAGATAATCCTAAAGTGTTTCTGTGTTCAATGGTTAGGAGATTAAACTTAAATTTAAGTTCCTCTATAGAGAGGGATTTAATTTGTTCGTCAGCAAAATTACTTAAGGAGTTATTAAGGCGAGCAAGAAGAGTATTATCATCTACAGGTTCGGGAAAGGTTTGAAGGAATGTAGCTTCGTCAGTTAGACCATAAACATCTGCAAAAATGATTGCTTGGATAGGCTATATAAAAAAGATAAAAATCTAAAAGAAAGAAAAAGTAAATCATACCATAAAGTTGTTTGTTGGCATTGTTAAGATCCAAAATCTTCTGTTTATCAACTGAAGCTTCAGTTTCCAACAGTTTATTTTTCTCACGAAGCACAGCAATTTCAGCCTCTAGTTTCTCTTTATCTTAGCGAAGGTTAACAACCTTTTTCTTAAATGAAGCACATTTATTATCTAAATCAGCAGCAACAGCAAAAGAAGCTCTTCCAACCTGCAACAGAGTTTTATAAGTACAAAACATTTGACGAGAGAAATCTGGCGATTTAAGAAACAACTAAGAGAACATACCAGAATACCAAGTGCATTCAAGAAGCTTGGATTTAGAGTTCCATAAATTCCACAAAGAGAATTATTATCAGATAAGATTGGAGCATCGCACACTTTGACGAGCGCTTGAGCTAGCCCATTAAGAGTCTCATCTCCATACTCATTCACAGTTCCACGAGAAGAATCGCCAAAAAGCATGGACAGTTGGGTCATGGAAGAATCAGAGGAAGAAGAATTTTTCACAGAAGGGACTTCTCTAATATCGTCAAATTCTTCGATAAATTCATCATTAGATTTATTAATAACGATTGAATCCAATTGGGCATGTTGAGAAGAAGAATGCTGAGTTTTATTTTTCTTCGAAGGAGGCTCGCTGGGTTCTTTACCACGAGGGGCAGAGCGTTTTCCTTCGCTTGAAGCAGTAGATTTCCCTTTACGATTAGTTAAAGGTTTCTCCTTAGGTTTTGGCTCTAAAGGTGGTAATTCTTCAATTACCTACAAACACAGATAAAGATAAGAAATAGGGGCAACAATATATTGTTAAATAATAAAGGAATATTTCTTACTTCATCTGTGAAAGATCTAAGAGCTAGAAGAGTGCTGGGTTTCCTATATTTCTGGTAATTAAGCTTCATTTTGGCAACCTGCAAGATAATAGAAAAGTTAGCGAGAGTGTGAAGGAATAAATAATAATATCATAAGAAGATGAGAGAATATACATCGGAAGACCTATCAGGCCAGTTGAAAGTCCATGGTTCATAGTGAGAGAGATTCGCAGGAAGTTGGAAAGAACCGGATATATAAGGACCTTTAAGGCATAAGGGAAAAATAAACCACTTATTGTCATTAGAATGACGAGGACCATCATTTGTATTGGTATGAAAATCAATATCTTGCATAAGAGCATCTTCACCAGTGACCTTCTTTTTATGCAAACAGACACCCCAACAGGTACTATCCCTTACCATGGGGAGTAATTGGTAATTTCGAAAGAAGTTATCTACAGTATACTTTGCAGGGATAATCGGAATATGATTATATTTAAGACTTTTATGTTCTTCGGAATATTGGGATCCTCTGCCAGCACCACGAGAGGCATATTCTAGTAATAATCTAATACAATCCCCTCCAAGTTGATACACCGCTCGTGAAAATATCTTATCAGAAATTATTTGGTAAAATAGTGGAAGTTCAGGGTTGTAGAGAGGAAGTGGAAGACCAGCTTCAAGTTGGCCTAACAAAATTATAATTTTTTCACGAGAACACTGGAAGTTAGAAAATAATTCAAGAGAAATAACTGATTTGGGACTTTGATCTGGAATTAAAGATAATTCAAATCCTTGATTTTTAAGTTTTTCTTGCATCAAATTGAAAGCAATAAGATTTTTTAGCACCAGCAGCAACCATTTTGAGAGAATGGGAATGAAAGGAGATTGAAAAAATGGCGAAAGATATTAGATGCGCGATTTTCGGGAAATCAATGAAATTTGCAGAGAAGAAGAAGGAAAGAGAATGAGAAGAAAGAAAAAGAGAAGAATGAGAGGAGGTATTTATAGCAGAAGAAGTTTCTCGAGAAAACAAAATAGTTAATACAATGAAAGGACGTGAATGGTCAAATAACAGCGGTTTAAAATGACGTGTCGAAAAATATATGGGTGATAAAATTATATGAAGACAGCTGGTGAAAGGTTTAGAGACGTGTCAGAATAAAGGTGGAGGTGAAAAGATAGGAGATTACGGCAATTTATTCTCATGATCTTCTGTTCTTCGCAGAAAAGACATGAGAAGAGGCAAGATGTAGTACCAGAATATCACTACAACGATATTCTCATGATAAGAACAACGCTTTCACGAGAAGGTCAAATATCCCTATAAGTATAAATGACATTATTCACGAGTGTCGTGAGGATTCTTCAAAGAACATTTGGAGGCGTCACAGGAAGCGTCATTATAGCTGACGATTGAAGAGACATGTTATGAGAGTGTTGTTTCACGAGGATTACAAAACTTGGCGAAGATTAATATTGTAAATACTACGATGAGATCGCAGAATATATCCGAAAGAAGGGGAAAACTTAGTTGTCACCCACAATGTAATTTCCTATATAAAGGGTTCAAGTAAGTCCAGATGAGGATGATGTATTTTTTAGAGTTGAGAAAACCTTGAGGAGAGAGAAACTCCAGAAAAGAAAGTTGTAATTCTGAGTTTGAATATTTTCTGTAAACATTTCTGAGATCTAAATAATAAAAGTGTCGTTTAATTCTTTAATCTTCAACTAGTTTCACTTAGATTTTTATAGGATCTTAATAGGGGTGTAGTGTGGGAAATCCTGCTACTACAGAAATCAAGTCCCTAATTAAGGCCGATTGATCAGCATGAAGACTAGAATCTATACCTAAATTATTCCTACCATTATCAAGAACCTGTGCTGCCCAAGAAAACTCATCATCGCTAGTAATAAGAAGGCGAGAACGAACTTGAGTTTCTCTTGCAAGAAGATCTTTATTTTCGCAGAGGAGTTTATCTCTTTCCATTTGAACTTCGAGAAGAATTTTATGGAAATCTGCTAGAGTTTCGCTGCCATTTCTAATTGATTGATCTTTCTCGTCAACAAGATCACTATTTCTACTTCTTAATCCATTGATCACTTCTTTTGATTCATGATAAAGACGCTTAAATTTATTAGATAATCCTAAAGTGTGTATGTGTTCAATGGTTAGGAGATTAAACTTAAATTTAAGTTTTCTCTATAGAGAGGGATTTAATTTGTTCGTCAGCAAAATTACTTAAGGAGTTATTAAGGCGAGCAAGAAGAGTATTATCATCTACAGGTTCGGGAAAGGTTTGAAGGAATGTAGCTTCATCAGTTAGACCATAAACATCTGCAAAAATGATTGCTTGGATAAGCTATATAAAAAAGATAAAAATCTAAAAGAAAGAAAAAGTAAATCATACCATAAAGTTGTTTGTTGGCATTGTTAAGATCCAAAATCTTCTGTTTATCAACTGAAGCTTCAGTTTCCAATAGTTTATTTTTCTCACGAAGCATAGCAATTTCATCCTCAAGTTTCTCTTTATCTTGGCGAAGGTTAACAACCTTTTTCTTAAATGAAGCACATTTATTATCTAAATCAGCAGCAGGAGCAAAAGAAGCTCTTCCAACCTGCAACAGAGTTTTATAAGTACAAAAAATTTGACGAGAGAAATATGGCAATTTAAGAAACAACTAAGAGAACATACTAGAATACCAAGTGCATTTAAGAATCTTGGAGTTAGAGTTCCAGAAATTCCACGAAGAGAATTATTATCAGATAAGATTGGAGCATCGCACACTTTGACGAGCGCTTGAGCTAGCCCATTAAGAGTCTCATCGCCATACTCATTCGAAGTTCCACGAGAAGAATCGCCAAAAAGCATGGACAGCTGGGTCATGGAAGAATCAGAGGAATAAGAATTTTTCATAGAAGGGACTTCTCTAATATCGTCAAATTCTTCGATAAATTCATCATTAGATTTATTACTAAAGATTGAATCCAATTGGGTATGTTGAGAAGAAGAATGTTGAGTTTTATTTTTCTTCAAAGGAGGCTCGCTGGGTTCTTTATCACGAGGGGCAGAGCGTCTTCCTTCGCTTGAAGAAGTAGATTTCCCTTTACGATTAGTTGAAGGTTTCTCCTTAGGTTTTGGCTCTAAAGGTGGTAATTCTTCAATTACCTACAAACACAGATAAATATAAGAAATAGGGGAAACAATATATTGTTAATTAATAAAGGAATATTTCTTACTTCATCTGTGAAAGATCTAAGAGCTAGAAGAGTGCTGGGTTTCCTATATTTCTGTTAATTAAGCTTCATTTTGGGAACCTGCAAGATAATGGAAAAGTTAGCGAGAGTGTGAAGAAATAAATAATAATAGCATAAGAAGATGAGAGAGTATATATCGGAAGACCTATCAGGCCAGTTGAAAGTCCATGGTTCATAGTGAGAGAGATTCGCAGGAAGTTGGAAAGAACCGGATATATAAGGACCTTTAAGGCATAAGGGAAAAATAAACCACTTATCGTCATTAGAATGACGAGGACCATCATTTGTATTGGTATGAAAATCAATATCTTGCATAAGAGCATCTTCACCAGTGACCTTCTTTTTATGCAAAAGGACACCCCAACAGGTACTATCCCTTACCATGGGGAGTAATTGGTAATTTCGAAAGAAGTTATCTAAAGTATACTTTGCAGGGATAATCGGAATATGTTTATATTTAAGACTTTTATGTTCTTCGGAATATTGGGATCCTTTTCCAGCACCACGAGAGGCATATTCCAGTAATAATCTAATACAATCCCCGCCAAGTTGATACACCGCTCGTGAAAATCTCTTATTAGAAATTATTTGGTAAAAGAGTGGAAGTTCAGGGTTGTAGAGAGGAAGTGGAAGACCAACTTCAAGTTGGCCTAACGAAACTATAATTTTTTCACGAGAACACTGAAAATTAGAAAATAATTCAAGAGAAAGAACTGATTTGGGACTTTGATCTGGAATTAAAGATAATTCAAATCCTTGATTTTTAAGTTTTTCTTTCATCAAATTGAACGCAATAAGATTTTTAGCACCAGCAGCAACCATTTTGAGAGAATGGGAATGAAAAAAGATTGAAAAAATGGCGAAAGATATTAGATGCGCGATTTGAGGGAAAGCAATGAAATTTGCAGAGAAGAAGAAGGAAAGAGAATGAGAAGAAAGAAAAAGAGAAGAATGAGAGAAGGTATTTATAGCAGAAGAAGTTTCTCGAGAAAACAAAATAGTTAATACAATGAAAGGACGTGAATGGTCAAATAACAGCGGTTTAAGATGACGTGTCGAAAAATATATGGGTGATAAAATTATATGAAGACAGCTGGTGAAAGGTTTAGAGACGTGTCAGAATAAAGGTGGAGGTGAAAAGATAGGAGATTACGGCAATTTATTCTCATGATCTTCTCTTCTTCGCAGAAAAGACATGAGAAGAGGCAAGATGTAGTACTAGAATATCGCCACAACGATATTCTCGTAGTAAGAATAACTTTTTCACGAGAAGGTCAAATATTCCTATAAGTATAAATGACATTGTTCACGAGAGTGTCGTAAGGATTCTTCAGCAACATTTGGCGAGCGTCATAGGGAAGCGTCATTATAGCTGACGATTGAAGAGACATGTTATGAGAGTGTTGTTTCACGAGGATTACAAAACTTGGCGAAGATTAATATTGTAAATACCACGATGAGATCGCAGAATATATCCGAAAGAAGGGGAAAACTTAGATGTCACCCACAATGTAATTTCCTATATAAAGGGTTCAATTAAGTCCAGATGATGATGATGTATTTTTTAGAGTTGAGAAAATCTTGAGGAGAGAGAAACTCCAGAAAAGAAAGTTGTAATTCTGAGTTTGAATATTTTCTGTAAACATTTCTGAGATCTAAATAATAAAAGCGTCGTTTAATTCTTTAATCTTCAATTAGTTTCACTTAGATTTTTATAAGATCTTAATAGGGGTGTAGTGTGGGAAATCCTGCTACTACACCATTGATAATTATCTAAACTATGCAAGTGGTGAAGAAGATGCCTCTCAAGAGGACCCATCAGAAGAAGAAAAAAGTCCTTCTAGAGAAGTAGCTACTGGTGGTGAAGCAATTACTGGTGAAAAGTTAAATGAAGAAGAAACTCGAACTGATCGTGACGCAAAGAATATTGGCAAGGAAAATGAAGCTAACGAGACTATTGGCGAGACCAATATTGAAGCTTGAGTTTTGTTTTTGTTTTCTTTTTCTTCCTCTTTCTTGCGAGCAATGTATCTTTATGTAACTTTGGAATTCAATTTTATTTCTGTTATTTTGAATATTCTCAAGGAAGATAATGATATTTTATTTATCAACTCCCATACTTGCCCCTCATTATCTTTCTTGTGATGAACAAGTCTTTCCCGCATTTTCTCCTTGCGAACTGTGTTGTGAATAGTACTTGCGAAATTATGGATAATACTGCGATATTATGAATAATTTTGCGAAATTATGAATAATCCTCCTGTGTGATTCTGAATAAAATTTCTGAGAAATTCTGAAGGATACTTGTTTCTCATCATCTCTCATGTGATGAACAAATCTTTCCTGCATTCTTAAAAGAAAATAGTTAATGTTTGGAATTATTTTGTTGGTCTTATTTTTCCTTCCTAGTTAAAGGTCTTATTTTGCCAATTTTTGTGTCTGCGACAAAATCGCAGGACGTCTTTACATTTGCATGTAAAAAACCCGTTGATCTTTCCTTATCCATATTTTGTCAATTTCTCTGCGACAATATGACAAGTCAAAACTCCCTTGCGAGAACAAAGCCTTATGACATTGCCGTCTTGCGATGAAATCACAGGACGTCTTTACACTTTCATGTAAAAACCCATTGATCTCATCTTAACTTTTTCTCATAGCTTGTTCCATCTGTATAATATTTGTCACGCGATAATATGACAGGCCTAAATGTTCTTGAGATCATATAGACCCATGACATTGCCGTCTTTAGACACTTATCAGCTCCCTAATGGAGGGTGCCGCCCTTAGCTTCCCCCTGGTTTCCCCTTCAAGGAGGGAACATCGGCCATACAAGACTAGCTCCTCCCATCCGGTCTTAACAATAACCAGCTATTTTCACAGCCTCTTATCCTTTATGCCTATATGGCTTATAATTACAATACTGCACCCTAAGTGGGTTTTTCTTCGGGCTGAGTGCATCATAGCCAAGACTTGCCAAGAATGGCCAGGGTAGTTTCGTACGCTCCGGGCACCCTTGGATCAACCATGTACCTCGGTGCCTTAGTCATACTCTACACTCCTTATAAGAGACCCTCGGTCGTCCAACCAGGGTATAACCTTATATAGTTGGAAATCCAAGGTACCTCCCCCGGATAGGTTTTCTTTAACCCCAACATCTCCATGACTCAGGTTCCAGTAGCGGTATAACCTTATCCCTGAGCCATACAAAGAGATACCCCCTTATATGACGCACTTTAGGTCTTACATTTGCCTCTTGCGAAGTTTTATTCGCGAACTAGGGTGTACGCCATAAAGGTTCGTCCCATTCTTATGTCTCTGCGAAATTTTATTCGCGTTTCTTGCGATATTTGCGCATTTCTTATTTGCTCTGCCATTGAAAGAATCTCGTAGTTGTGATAGAGAAAGAAAAATTTATTATCCGTCTCATCATATAATATACCAGTATTTCTAATCTCGCAGAATTTGTAATTGATAATATCTTTTCAGATATAATCTATTTCATGGTCTATCAAGTCTTTGACCAACATATGTACCTTCTGGGTCCATTAATTTGTATGCCCCAGTTCCAACTATCTCTTTAATGATGTAGGTCCATCCCACTTTCTTTCCAGCTTTCCACCATTTTCTCGCTGATACACTGGTGTTTCTCGCAACACTAAATCTCCTAGTTGGAACTCACATATTTTGACACGTTTGTTATACTCGCGAGCTAATCTCCGCTGATAATTTTCCATATGTTGTAGGGATTTTTCTCTCTTTTCTTCTAACTCATCAAGTTTATTTAGAATCATACCAGCACTAAGATTCTTCTCCCAAACTTCTCTTTTTGTTGTAGGAATAGCAACTTCTGTTGGTAATACAACTTCAACCCCATATGTCAAACAAAAAGGTGACATTCCAGTAGCTTCCCGTCTAGTTGTATTGTAAGCCCATATTGCATTATGTACTTGTTCACACCATGCCCTGTGGTGTCCCTCTAATTTCTTCTTCAGTATATATGCAATTGTCTTATTTGTTGCGTCTGCTTGTCCGTTGGCCTGTGGATATAGTGGTGTTGATTTTCCACATTTAATCTTAAATTCATTAAGTAACAATTCGATATTCTATCCTTCAAACATTTTCCATTATCAGATACCAACTGTAGGAATCCCAAATTATATTTTCAAATATGAATGTAAAAATGTCGTTGTCGCGGATGTGTTGCATTGCCTTTACTTCTCCCCATTTTGTGAAATAATCTGTAGCGACAATTAAATATCTTCTTTATCCAGAACATGGTACAAATGGTCCCACAATATCCAACCCCCATTATCCAAAAGGCCACACACTAGTTGAGGATGATAATGGTGCCCCTGGTGCATGTTGTTTCTTTCCATATCGCTGATAATCTTCGCATCGTCTTGAAAGTTGCTTTGCGTCCTCATGCATGTATGGCCAATAATAGCCTTGCATTTTGTTATGTATGCCAAAGATCTTCCCCCACTGTGATTACCAGCGTCTCCACTATGCAACATCTTTAACACCTTTTGTCCTTCTTCCCGTGTCAAGCATCTTAGCGATGGTCCATTAAAAGATTTATGATATAATACTCCATATCTTAATTCATAATTTGATGCTCGTCTTTTTAACTTATGTGTTTCTAATATATTTCTTAGTGTCTCCCCTCTTGCCAAATATACATGAAGTTCTGCTCGCCAGTCTGCAATATTGCCTTTTGGTTCTTCTTCACCACCTTCTATCATCATCACATCTGCTTCATCTTCTTCTTCCTTATTGACTGAGGGTGATACAAGTGTTTGAAATTTTATGCATCTCGCAGCTGGATTTATCATCATGCTAGATATGAAAGCAAAAGCATCTGCGAGTCTGTTATCTTTTCATGATATATGTCTCCATTTTATATTTGGAATTCTCGCAGATAATTCTTCAACAAGGTTCTTGTATTTCTTCAAAGATGGTTCATTTGTTGTGTATTCTCCTTTTATCTGGCGAATAACCAATTGCGAGTCACTAGTAATTCTAGCATTTTCCAACTTCATTTTTATTGCGAATTTTAACGCATGCACTACAGCTTCATACTCCGTCTCATTATTAGTGGATGTGAATTCCAAACGAAAAGAAAAAGCCATTTTTTCTCCTTTTGTTGAAATAAAGACAACTCCAATTCCATTACCTTCCCCATTTGGTGATCCATCCACCAATATTTCCCACATGTTGGGTTCCTTTAATAGATCTTTTGGATCTCCATGTTCTTCTTCTATGTCCATCATTTCTTCATCATCTTCTAAAGGAAATTCTGCTAAAAAATCTGCTACAGCTTGTGATTTTGTCGAGGATAGGATTTCGTATTTGATTTCAAAGTTCCCTACTTGTGTATTCCATCTCTCAACCCTGCCTGATCTTTTAGAATTCTTCATTACTGACTCAATAGGTACCTTTGTTAATACTTTTATTTTATGTGCTTGAAAATATATGCGAAGCTTAAAGGTTGAATAAACCAATGCCAGAATTAACTTCTCAATCTTTGAGTAATTTTTTTCTGCAGTATTAAATAATGTTTTGCTGATGTAATAAATTGGTTTTTCTATTCCTACGTATACTCACAGTAATACTTCACTTAACGCGTGCGAAGTTGTCGCAAGGTAGATCAATAATTCTTCTCCGGGCTCTGGATTCTGCAAGATAGATATGTTCATTAAATATTCTTTAATTCCTTGAAAAGCCTTCTCACATTCATCTGTCCACTTGAACTTTGTACCCTTCCTAAGTATGTTGAAAAAATGCTTGCATTTATCTGAAGATCGTGAGATAAATCTTCTTAGCGAGGCTAAGAGTCCGTTCAACTTCTGCATATCTTTTACTGTTGCTGGCGTTGGCATGTCGCGAATTGCTTGTACTTTATCTGGATCAACTTGTATTCCTTCCTTTGACACAATGTACCCCAATTTTTTTCCTGAAGCTACTCCAAAAGTACATTTTTCGGAATTCACCTTGATGTTAAAATGTCGCATTTGATCGAAAATCTCCTTTAAGTCTTGCACATGGTTTTTAGCTTCTTTACTTTTGACTAACATGTCATCTACTTATACCACTAGTGTTTTATGGATCCATTTTGCAAACACTTTTTCCACCATTCTTTGATATGTTGCACCAGCATTTCTTAAACCAAAGGGCATCTTTGTATAACAGTACAATCCTCTTGGAGCAAAGAATGCGGTGTTCTCTTGATCTTCTTCAGCGAGAGGAATCTGATTATATCCTTTATACCCATCTAATGAAGATATTCTATCATTTCCCGCAGCTGATTCAACCATTTAAGGAATATCTGGTAATGGAAAGCTATCTTTAGGACAAGCTTTGTTTAAGTCAGTAAAATCTATACAAATTCTTATCCCCTTATTCTTCTTTATAACCACCACCATATTTGCAATCCATTCCGGGTACTTTTCCTGCCTTATAATTCCCGCATCAAGCATCTTCTGTAATTCTTCTTCTATTTGGGAATGGTATGTTGTTGCGATTTTTCTTATCCTTTGTTTAAATGGTCTTACCTCCTTGTTAATTTCTAGCTTATGACATACAACTGATGGGTCTATTCCAGGCATCTCATCCATATTCCATGCGAAGATGTATTTATACTTTCGCAAGAGGTTTACGGTTCGCTCTTCTTCATCTGCATCCATCTTCGTTCTGATTTTCAGTATCTTAGGTTCTTCTTTACTTCCAATATTTACTTCTTTTTTTGGCTCTGCTGCAGTGTAGCTAGCTTCAGGCTCTCCCATTGGTGTTGAGGTTTTCACAATTCTTGCGAGTTCATCTCCTTTTTGCGAGATTTCGCTGGGTATTCCTTTTCCATCTTTTGCTCTTATCATGTAAATTTTAAATTCTTCTTCTTTTTTTGTTTCTTTTGCCATTTTTCTGCGAGCTTTTCGCAGCTTTGGACGCTCTTCATAATTTCTCACCTCATTTTGATAACATAGCTTCGCAAGATCGGTATCTCCTCTAATTTCTCCAATTCCATTGGGCATAGGAAATTTGATGCATTGATGCAATGTTGATGCTACAGCCTTGATTGCATGTATCCATGGTCTTCCCAATATCATATTATACGGCGATTCCACGTCTACCACACATAATGTTACTTGTGTTTCAATCTTTCCTAGAAGAATTCGTACTACTATTTCGCCTTTAGGTTTTGTTAAAGATTTTCCAAAGCCATGAATATGATATGTTGAACAAGACATTTCTTCATCCCTGTATCCCATTTTCTTAAATACATGATAAAATATTATATCTACAGAACTTCCTGCATCCACCAAAGTTCTATTTACAGCCTATTCTTCTGCAGATCTTGTTGATTTTTCCTTCTTTATTTGTATAACGAATACCGTAATTACCAAAGGAGATGTATGATTCAAATTTTCTGTTGGTATTTCTGCTGCTGTAAATGTGATTTTCTGCTTTTCCCCTTCCTTCAGCGATGATATTTTTTCCACCGTCATAATTTTCTTTCCTTCAAAATCTCGTTTATGTATCTTCCCTTTAATGTTTTCATGGAATTTGTCGATCATTATTCTTGTTACCATATCACACTCCAATTTCCTACAATTTTCTTTGGCTCTAATCATTTTTCCTTCAACTATTTCACCGATTTGTTGAATTATCTTCTTAATCTTGAATAACTCTCATCTTCTACCTCGCTTTTTCTATGATTTTCGTTAATTTGATCCCTGTTTCGGGCGCCAATATGTAGTTGCAGGAAAACCTACACTACACCCTTCACAAGAATTCACAATAATCAACACATATTTGAAGATTAAAAACAACACTTTATTATTTGATTCTCAGAAATGTTTACAAGAAATAAAAGAGGTCGAGAATACAATCACTCTCTTGAATTTTCTCTCTCCTCAAAACTTTCTTAGCGTTTAAAAATTCATCATCCCTTCTATGAATCTACTGGGTCTCTTTATATAGGGTAATTACATAATGGATGACAGCTAAGCTGTCCTTTAATTTTGGATCTGACTTGTGATATTATCGCAGTAGTTATAATGTCAATTCTCGCAAGCGTTGTAACCATCGCAGGACAATCATGATCTTCTCGTGTTTCTTTGTTCGTCATCTATTACGTCAATTTTTAAATTATTTTGTGATACTCGTAAAGTGTTATTGAAGAACTCGCAGTGGTGCTCGCAGAAGTGTTGTTAATCTCGCAAGAGTAATATCATGGCGATATTCTGGTCCTACACTATCTCTGCCGGTTTTGGTAATTTTGGGGTGTGTGGATGAGAAATGAGTTTAAACCTTAAACAAATTCGCTGGCGGTGAGTGCTTGTAGATTCAGGAGATCAATCTGTGCAAGTCCGGCCTAAACCAAGAAATGGTCGTTCCAGACTTGTTTCGGTCACAAAGTGAATGAGATGGGGTTGATCTTAGGGAGGGAAGCGAAGAAGGTTTTGAGAATGTGAAGGTGTTATCTATGTATGACTTGTATCAGCAAGCTGAACTGGCTTGCATGATGTAAGCTATCAGTTCCGGTGTTTGAATACGATTGTATCAACACTTGCCTCTGTTGTCTTGTCTTGTTTGAAAAATAGGATGGAGAACTTATTTATACAAGTCTTTTAGCCTAACCCTCGTATCTCGTGGGAAGTGGAAAAAGTGGAGTGATGGAGTAGTGGAGTAATGTGTTAGTGTCACACGACCAGGCTTTCCCACTTCTCCCATCATCACTAACCGTTCATGACTTCCTGACACGTTCTTGTGATGGCGCGTTGTGCGCTGCACGCTGTAAACTGCCAGACCAATACCCCAGTATGTATCCCCCAGTTTGTGACATGATTGATGTCTCGAGTATGTGGATCGTGGGACCCACAGAAATTAGCATTAATGCTAGATTGAATAACTGCGTTATTCAGGAAGTCGATACTTGTGAAGTATCGTATGTATACTATGCAGGTACTGCATCGAGTATATTCAGCATGTATGAAGCATCGTTGTTTGAACGTCTCAAAATAACTTCATGTTCAGCCTACTTCATGTGATGGTTTGGAGGCTGCGCAAGCAAATCCTTCCTTGGAGACCACATGGTGTGGTAGAGTGACGGATGGTGATCATCATGATGCCTCACTGACCAATTAATTCTTGACTAGGGTTGTATAACCAAGCCGGTGAAGTTAGACGGACAAGATGGTCTCTGAGATACTCATCTGCGACCGTTGGTGAAATTAGGGTTTTGAAGTAAGTGCACAAGCACCACTCTTCATCTTGATCGAATCCAATCTTGGGATACGAGTTTTGGCTGGCCGATCATACATGGGTGTAGATGGCATGACGGAG
The DNA here is from genome assembly GCA_023529315.1 of Papaver bracteatum. Taxonomy (NCBI): domain Eukaryota; kingdom Viridiplantae; phylum Streptophyta; class Magnoliopsida; order Ranunculales; family Papaveraceae; genus Papaver; species Papaver bracteatum. The sequence continues at coordinate 1,646,932 of JAJJWX010002427.1, read as the reverse complement.
TAGGCGCTCATACCCCATTGTCTCACGAAAGTATGATATGGGCTACCAAATTCGTCTGGCGAAGTTGAGTGGTCGAGATCAATTTGCGACAGAAAACTGGTGCCGCAAAAGCCGCACATCGTGCCAACTTCAGGCGCGCGTTCCAAGACGACCAATCTTGGTTGGTCTTGGACGATTGGACTGGCGTGTAGGTGGTAGGCTGTTGTTCACGCCTATACCTGATTGTCCCATGAAAACGTGATCTAAGCCACTCAAATTGTCCGACGAAGTTGAGTGGTCGAGATTAGTTTGCAATTCGGGAAGTGTGACCACGCTAGTTTGGGCGTGCGATTTGGGATAACCAGGCATGGTATGCCATGGCCGATCAGGTAAGGGAATAGATGGGCCCACGGTGGTCATGTTGGTATGACCGGACCTGCTTAATCCAATCTCGGACCCTTCATTCGTTCCGGAGAAGATGGACGCTCGTGATTTCAAAACCCTAATTTTGGGTTTTAAGGCCGTGCGTCATGCTCCGTTCGGGCGCACGAATTGGGATGACCAACCATGGTTGGTCCTGACCAATTGGTCAGGTATGTATGCGGGCCCACAGTGATTGTGTTGACATGCTATGGGCCCTTTGAATCTACATCTACACCCACCATCTATACCTGCGAATATGGATGGTTGAGACTATTTTGCGACGCATGTAATGTGCCGCAAACCCTAATTTAGGGTTTTCCGTCCATGCTGCTCTGGCTTGGACGTATTTTGGTAAGCTATGCTAATCTTTTAGGGAGGCCGACCATGCGGGGGCCGCGTTGGTTCGGCAGCGAATATTCCATACCTGCTTGGGGGGTTATGGAATCGATCTGGGCCATTCAATAATGCTGGTGGAGTTGGATGGTCGTGATCATTTCTAGACTGATACAGACAGTCCGGATGCTCAATCGGGCTAGTATAGCACACCGAGAGTTGCTCAATCGGGCTAGTATAACACACCGAGAGTTGCAGCATGTACGGGTATTTCGTACATGCTTTCATTATAATGCTTGGAGATTCGTGTTGCTCTGCTGAGAGCAACACTCAGTCGTCATGCCGCACAGATAATGAGTACAGGAAATACAAGGCTGGTTGCGCATTAATTAATAATGCTGCAAATTCACAGGGTATATGGGATTATTGCTACATGCTCTAACCTGGATGAATTTCGTGTATTTAATTCACAGAATGGGATTGTTTCCACATGCTCCATTCTAGGTGAATTGGTAAAGTGAAGAAGTATTCATCACTTATTAATGGCTTTATCTTTTACAAGATGTTAGCGCATAATTTTTTGGCTTTTAAATTTTTAGCCTTAAATGAAAATCCACCATCAACAAGTATCTTTTTCAGGAAATTTCCATAGAGGTTCTTTTTTTTGTCAAAATAAATATGGTTAAATTTTTTATTTTTATCATGAAATTGAAGTCAGTAAGGTAATAAGTACTCCCTGAGTCCGGATTTAGTTAATAAAATTGCATTTTATCTTGTCCAGATTTAGTTGATAAAATTGATATTTTCCCCTGGTTTTTCCTTATGTGTCCCTACATAATAACCAGTTCCCAATTTAGGAACTCGTGTTTGTTCCTATTATGAACCGTTAATTATTCAAATGGGGATTTTAAAAAAGTGACACACTTTGAATTTCATGTTTAAGAAAATACCACGGTTTTTTTTCAGAATTTATTTAATGCCACACATTTGATATTTTCCATTCAAAAAAGCTTTTGACATCAATTAGTGCATAGGTGGTAGTTTTCCATCTTAGTAAAAGACATATACGCCCTCAAATCATCTCACTAAAACAACTGAGTTAAACCAATACAACTCCAAAAGATGATTACTACAATGTACAAATACAATGTACAAATCCGTGAGAATATTTCGTTTGGAAACATCTCCTCTTAAAGCTTAGGCTAGATCCAGAAGAACACAATCAGAAGGGAAAAAATACATTGCCAAATTTCCATCTCCTCTTAAATCCTAAAGACTCGCGTCTGAATCTGAGAGACTAAACCAAAAGTAAAAAAAAAAAAGAAAACAAAACCCGACCAATTCAAAAATCAATAAGACTAAACTAAAATCACTGCCTCGCAGTTATGTATAACCAGTAGCTCAATATCATGTTAGAACCAGTAGCTCCAACAATAAAGAGGAAAAAAGAAAAAGCTTACTTCAAATAGGACGGAACTCTGCAAGAATAAACACAGTTTTTTTTATACGAATGAATAAACACAGTTACAGGAGTTTATAGCACGGTTCAAAGGCGATAAAATGAACAACCAAACTCCCTAAACATAAAATCAAGATCTACAAAACTAAAATTTTAATTACAGCGATGGATATTTATGGAAAGAAAATTATTCTCTCTCTTTCTTAATATTTGTGTAAATGCAATTTTAACGTTTTAACTATAAAAGATCCATTTACACCAAATGAATTCCACTGCAAGTAAAAATAACTCATTACTTTAACATCAAGCCTTCAAAGTTTCAACGAGGAACTGTCTGTAGTCATGCCAGTCTAAAAACTAGACTGAAATTCTCCATAATGTTATCAAACTTTAAATTTATTCAAAATTTTATAGTGATGGAAAATAAAATGACTACATAGTTAGTGACATAGTTGATTGATTTGACATCTGCAGAGAGGTTGATGTCTAGAGAATTTTGGTTATGTCATCTGCGCCACGTACAATCCACCAAAATAATAGATTTGAAAAGTCCATCCACGTTCAGTCTACCAATAGGAAGATGGTGATGAACTGCGGATTGGGTCAGGTGGAATATGTGGAACTGAATATTTTTCCTTATCCCTAAAAATGGAAGTAGGAAATAAGTCAGACATCCATCTTTACTATTATAATGCCAAGAGGTGAAATAAGGTCTTTTTACTTCAATCTACCCTCATAAACCGGCAAAAGCAAAAATAATTTAGGGATAAATTTGTCAATATCCACTTTACACACAAATTCAGTTTTTAGCTATCGGTTTCGACTTTCGAGAAAAAATTTAAAATCTGAATTCAGATTTTAAGTCTCGGTAACCGATTCAAATTCAAAATCCTCTGTGTCTTAGTTCTTCTTTCTCTCTTTTTTGGATACAAGAAAAACAGAAAAAACAGAAGAATTATCTACGGAGATCCATAAAGTTACAGTTTTAAGGAAGGCAGAATCATAGCTATAAATCGGCAACATGGTAAGTTTTCAAATGAAGTTAAAATTATTTTTGAATCTTCATTAATATATGTTTTTAATTTGAATTTTGGTTGTTTCTGTAGATGTATAAATGTTGGAAGAAAGCGTTGGGTTTTGATTTTTCAATGTTCTTTAACATCTCATTTTCTGCATTCACAACAAGGTAATTTTTGGATTTATGAGCCATATCTGTGAGTATGTCGTTGTTTATAGGATTAGGATTTTCATTATGGTTCTCTCCTTTTCCATTTTCTCAAATACAGATATGACGATGCTTTTTCTTCCTTATATGCAAACCGTTGAAATATTTCTTCCCTCTGCCGATGGTAATTCGTCTTTTATAGAGGTATTATTAATTGGCTTTCTTTGCTAAAATGGTTTAGGAGTTGTCGGAAAATACCAATTTGTATCCATACCCAGTAATTATTTCTTCACTGAATAATCGCCTTTCTAATTGCAGCTTCATTTTTTTCTTTGCCAAAAATTGGTTGTTACTCGAGGAGATGGACTGTAATGCACTTATGGTGTTTGTAGAAATGCTACTTAAGAATCATCATTTTTAGTTAAACTTTGATCTTTATGTCATTTGGAAGGGTATATGGATTTAGGACCAGGACACTGAAGTAAGTTGTATGGATTGATTTAACCTTCTCTATTATAGAATGTAGAACATATACATGGGTTCAAAAAGCAAATGTATGAAATTCGACATGCCTACTATGCTAATTTTAGATGGAATTTTAAGCATCATTCTCTGGGATACCTTAACACTTTTGTCTGCGGAATGCGGGTATGCAAATCACATCTAGCCTCTCCGTGCAATATGTTTGGCTTAGCAGAAGAGGCTGCATAATAAGGGGACATAGTTGGAGAGTTAATGGGCCATTAAGGTGAAAAGCAAAATATGTTAAATGCATGTTTGACCAAAAATGCTTATGTTTGTCTTTTCTCATGAATTCTTCTATGTTGTCTTAATAAACCTTAGCTTACAATGATTTCACAGGGTGATGATGGAAGTTGTCTTACTAAACGTAATGTTTTTTGGGTACAATATAGATGTGTTCGACATTGGTAACTTGAAGTTAGATAACTGAAGTGGCTCTACTATGCAAGCAGATGTGAGCATTCTTTACTGAAAAACAAGCCTCATGGTAAGACATGCATGTAATTTATTCTAAATTTGGTTTTAATCCTTCAAGATTATAAGGTATGGAAATTAGTCGTCCATTGGGATAACTAGATGTGCCCTCCACAGGAAAGTTGTGCTAATAACAGGAGATAAAGTTGGCATTTCGTTTCAGCATTCTTTGGCTAAGATTTTTTTTACGTTGTACAAATTGGCAACTGACAAATTTGAATCCATTGCGTCATATATTACAGATTTCTCATTCAGTGCGTGGAATTTCCAATTTCCAATTCACAAGAACTCTTCTTATTAATGTGGTGAGTAATCTGAACACATTTCATAACCGCATGGCTCGATATCTTCTGGAGTTCTGCTCTTCTTCTTCCTCTCTTTTTGAAACTGTGTACACATCTTTTTTAATATAATTCTTCTGCAATCGTGCATATACTTTCATTTTCATATCCAATTCTTCTTTTGTTACACGTGCAACGCACGTGCACTTTACTAGTTTATATTGAAGCACAATATCAAGAGTTAAATTTGGCGTGTGCAAAGTGTATCATATCTTGCATTTAATTTAGCGAATGTAGAGTTTGGAAAAATGTAAACTGACCAAGCATTGTTTTAATTTATGTACATTGATATGATATAGTTTATCAGCCATGTTTCATATATAATTTAAATATGCATTCTTTATGCGTTTTTTTTTTAACAACAGACCCAAAAGAAACAAGCTTAACATAAAATGTACGTTGTTATTTATACATTTGGTCTTGATTGTCATCTTACCAATATAACATCCAAAAATAATAGAAAATGTGTCGCTCATGCACGTGGCTTGGAGTTAGATATAAGAAGAAATCAATATACAAAAAATAAAAGAAAGCGCTATATATGTTTAGGTATGATGTTTATGTGAAGGAACATAATAATACATTGAAGATGAGGACACTTGCTCAAACTTCTCATTTAACGAAAATCTCATCCTGCTTTCTTGAAAACTGATAAGATAAATAATGGATAGCGTACTGACACAGTGGTGGTTGTGTTATTTTTATAATATGATACATTGAGGTTTTTTCTTATAAAATTGGTGAAGTATATCGTATTATCTACTGAACATATCATAACATTTGAGTTCTGATACTATAGTTGAGTGATGCGAGTCGTAACCACAACAAATTAATTAATATTTTACTACCTAATTAACAAATAATATAGGGCAGTCAAGATCGTTCCCACGAGGATCAAGAGATTATTAGTTGTAAAATTATCACAAAAGGGGGGTATTGGTTCTAAAATTTATAAAGCAAAAGAAATAAGCAAAGTAATTAAAAGTGTAAGTTGATTTCAATAAGAGAGAATAGATCAAGGAATCCTTCTTCGTTGCAAAACAATGATTAAAGTTATGTTCTTTTCCACTTTTTATTAGTCATAGATTATCACCAACCGTAGGTATAGCAGCTAGATCAGTGCTAACCCATAAATCCCTTGTATCACCGGACACGGATGTTCTCGACTACCGGATTCTATTTACCAAACCACCTAGTAGTAGATCACTCAAGATGTAATTTAGTTAAACGCATTAAGATTTATGAATTTATTAGGTTGATATTAGTAGTTAGACTCTTAGATCAAGGTCCACTTGCTAACGTTGTTTTTACACACAATTTCTCCACGGAATCCCTCCGCAAGGTCTTGTGTTTTCTACTTATGTAAATAGTCAAGAAACGATTACTTATCCCCTAACTTTCACTAGCTTTGGATTAATTAACAAATCAATTTAATTGGCCACCCAAATGACCTATCAATCAAGCATAAACACTCATATTAGTAAAAACAATCGATAATCATATAAAAAACTTCAAGATATAATTGAAACAAAACTCAAATCATATATTAAGAGTTAGGAATTCATCCTCAATCAATAAGAAAATTAGCTAATCATAGTTTGGAGTTCACACAATAATAATAATAATTAAGGAAGAAAGAAAAACTTATTGAAAAGATGATGGTTGCTCCTTCCTCCAATCCTTGTGCACTTTAACTCCTTCTCCAAAGTAGATGTGTGTGTAAAAGTTGTAGAGAACTCCTTTATTTATAGGCTTCAATACTCTCCATATCTTTGTAGGAAAAGATTTCACATTCCATAAGAACACCACTTTCCCAATTTGAGCCATATTCCAATTTCAAGTCCAATTCTCCAAAACTTCCAAGTTTTCATCCAATTCCCAATTCTAAGTCTTCACACCCATGAGAGAAGTCCACACAAAATTCTGCATTTTTGGTCATCGGAAATCTGGGTTTTTGGCCTAAAATCCGCCGGAATCCGTCACCGCCGGCCACATGAAAGTTCTCTCCGTCGACGGAATATTCCGTCAGTCCATCGTTAGAGATAACTGTCAAACAGGTCAAACGTTAGTCAAAAGTCAGAGTCAGATGGCGAGTTAGCTTCTTAGTCAGGCTGAGTTGGCTGATTCTCTTGGTCAGATCGTCTCATTGGGATCGTCTGGATCGGTCATCGCCGGTACTGAGTTAACTCGCCGGAGTGGAAAACCGGCCGAGTTATGGTTGTTTACAGGGCAATTCCGGCCAATTTTTCAGGCCATTCTTTCTTCACCTGTGACAAGACTAATCATACATCTAACATTTCAAACATCAGTCCTTGTAAAGCAGCAACATCTCTACTTCATTCCCGATCTGTAGCAGAAACCCCTAGCTTCTCTGGCAGCAACAAAATCTCAATCATCATCTCACCCCCCATTCGAATTTCGTACCCAGTTACAGCACCACCACCTACTCTTCTCAGCTTTAAATTACCACCTCAGTTTCGTCTCGATTTAACAAACAGCAAACAAACCCATCTTCTACATCACCGATTCAACAGTAAACATCAAATCCCCTTTTCCATTCGAACCCATCTTCTTAGATATCTGAAATTCATCTCAACTTAACTCGTAATTCACCAAACCCTTGAAAATCATCGAAACCCATTTTCGATCCAAACCCTTCCTCATCTCTGAAATCTCAGCTTCTTCAACAGCAAACCCTTATTTCAATTTTAAGATGAATTCAAGTATGCGTTGCTGATTTCTCTTATTTTCTTCATCAATCCGAAACCCTCATCTCTCACTGTGTTTCTCGATCTGGTCTCTGCAATAACAACAAATCACACCCCAAAACATCATAATTTCAGCTCTCTGATCTTTTTCAGCAATTCTTATCCCCATCTTTGATTCCAACCGGCGTCGAGAACGCATCTTGAACAACATCATATTCCCAATTCATCTCGAGCTCACCGGCAGTCACAGCTGCTTCTCCTTCTCAGTTTCATGAGAAAATGATTGAGTGAATTGAACGAAAGAAAATATTTCTCGTTTTTTGGGTTTCGTTTAAAACTTTGGGACAACTATTTGCGCCCCACTATTTATGCATAACCCAGGATATTTACACCTGCTCAGAATAATAAGGGACACCCAGATGGCAACCCCTTAACCTTGATTGGATTGTATTTAGAACTCCTCCAAATAGAGTTGCCCCTTAACCTGAACTGGGATTCATATAGTGTCTGCCCATGAAATGACAATTTTTCCCTTTTTACTCAAACGGAATGTTTTCTTCTTCTTTTCCTCCTTGTGACTCCAAAGTACCTAATAACTCAAAAACACACGTAAAATACATAATTTACAAGAAAAATGGCAAAGAAAGCATAAACTACTAGATAGTAAATTAGGTGTATTCTACACCTATCAAATTCCCCCACACTTAGACTTTGCTAGTCCTCGAGCAAATCAAACTCAAAACTTACAACTTCAAATCTTTCCAGCGTCCCAAGCATCCAAAGAGCTATGAGGACATAGAGTTTCTGCATGCTAGTAATAAGAAGTTAGAAATACTAAAGAACATATTCTCATTCTTAAATGTTGAGTGAGAAATAACCACATCATAATGAGAGAATGCGTGTTTGAGAAACGATCAATAAGCATTTCGCCTCGATTTCTGCCTCACCAAAAAGGATTTTATGATAATTGCACTCAAAAAGACGGCTTTTTATGGGTCTCACATGTGCGCAGGTAGGAATGAAGAGAGAATTCCTGCAACACGTTGATGGTGGGAAGGACATCTTCCGAAATATTTAAAAAAACCCACATCTTTTAACATTTAAAAAAAACCATTTTTTCTAACGATCATTAAGAAAGGAAATCAACCACTATTATCGAGGATGAGATTACTTACTTACCTTCACATCCGATTGCAAATTATGATAACACCACTCTCACGGAATCCAAAAGAAACATCTTCCGCTCCTATCTTCTTGGTCTTCGGCTTCAACTATTGATGATAAACTTTCGAATTTCGTAGATCCTCGACAATTTGTAACCTTTTTCCTTAAAATCCTTGTCGCTTGAAACTTCCTTATAATTTTCCTTCCCCACGGCTTATTAAATAAACACAATAATAGATATTTCTCTTGTCTCATATTTTTCATATTTTTTTATTTATTTTTTTGAATCAAGAGAAACAAAATACAAGTCAAAGTGAAAAATAAAACAACCATGGCCGTGGAAAAGTACTTTACCGCTTGATTCTTCACAACTTGTATCGTCTTGAAATCATAAACTTCAATAATTCTCACCTTTTACTTTCTTCGCTCTTGTAAATTAGTCTTCATACTTGAATATAGAATTACATCATTGTATTGTAAGTCTTCAACATATATGTAAAAATCTGCTCATTGTATGTTGCTTTACTTGGATTTGAAATTTAGCTCTTTTCTTGTTCCGTTGCTTGTAAACCTCAAACCTTTTCAACTTTCCTTGTAGATTTTGATGTCGCTCCCTTGTTGTTGATTATGGTGTTTCTATGGACCCGTTGTTATCGAGCGAGAGAATGGTGCTAACTGCAAATCGAACTACAAGAAGGAGGCTTTCATCAAAAATTAGCACTCAAGAGATCAAAATAGTGCTGAAATTGGTGTGAAATTGGGTAGCTCACCATTCTACCCGGAATTAACGTACGGTGACACACACTCAAAAGAATCTCTTTAGTCATGGAAGAATTTCTGGTCGGTGCCTTGGTTGATATGAAAATGGGTAGTCTCCACTAATGATTGATCAGAGACTCTAATAATGCATTCTTCTCTGCTCCTAATTTGCATCACCGGCATGATTAAATCCATTATTTAACACTCTAACAAGCAAGAAATCGAACGTAGTTCCCTAACATTTCCAAGTTCAATTATGTCGGTCAGAATTCTCTATGTAAACATACCTAGAAGTATGATACTGACTCTAAAATCTCTAAAAGTTGAAAGTTTTATGCAAAAATATATGCTTAGCCACTCCCCCACACTTAAACCTTACATTGTCCTCAATGTAATTGAATCGTCCAAGTAAAGTCAAGGTGGGAAATCCTAACATGATATGGAACAAGAAAATTAAACATACAAAACAAAACGCAAATAAAGACAAAAGGATAAGAGATACAAAACCGGTGGGTTGCCTCCCACTTAGCGCTTGTTTTAAAGTCGATGGCCCGACTTAGTTCTTGTTTCACATTACTCCTCTAGAGGGAGCAAATATTCAAATGGAAGTTCATCCACATTCACATAGGCGATGTTCTCATAGTATGGCTTCAATCTATGGATGTTGACTTTGGAAACCGAGTTGTCTCTAAGACTAGTAATTTCAACTGCACCATAAGGAAAAACATTAGTAATAACATATGGGCCAATCCAACGGGACCTTAATTTTCTAGGAAATAGTTTAAGGCGAGAATGAAATAAAAGGACTTTTTGTCCCACGATGAAGCTTTTACGAGAAATCATCTTGTCATGGAAAAGCTTAGTCTTCTCCTTGTATATTCGGGCACTCTCGTAAGCATCATTATGTAACTCCTCTAGCTCATTTAGTTGTAACTTTCTTTGCTTCCCCGCTTCATCATACTCCATGTTGAATTTCTTTATCGCCATATAAGCTTTATGTTCAAGTTCAACCGGAAGATGACAAGCTTTGCCATAAACCAACCGATATGGAGACATACCAATCGGTGTCTTGTACGCCGTTCTATACGCCCAAAGTGCATCATTAAGCTTAACTCTCCAATCTTTCCTCGTGGTATTCACCATTTTCTCAAGAATGGACTTGATCTCACGGTTTGAAATTTCCGCTTGTCCACTAGTTTGTGGATGGTAAGGCGTACCAATCTTGTGTGTTATGTTGTACTTCTTGAGGAGAGTGTGAAAAGACTTCTTGAAATGCGGGCCCACATCGCTTATCACCACTCTTGGTATGCCGTGCCTAGTGAATATGTTTTCTCTTACAAAATCACAAACAACTTGAGAATCATTAGTTTTGGTGGCTCTAGCTCCCACCCATTTCGAAACATAATCTACGTCAAGAAGTATATAAAAATTTCCATTCGAATTGACAAAAGGGCCCATAAAATCAATTCCCCACACATCAAAAATCTCTATGGCGAGAATTGGTGTGAGTGGCATTTGATTTCGAGCACCTAGATTGCCCGTTCTTTGACATTTATCACACGATTTACAAAAAACATATGAATCTTCAAACAAGGTGGGCCAATAAAATACACTCTCAAGAAATTTGAGAGCGGTACATTTAGAACCAAAATGGCCACCACAAGCAAAAGTATGACTAAAGGAAAGAATGGATTGAAATTCGGAGTTAGGTACGCACCTTCGTATTATTTGATCAACGCCATATTTCCATAAGTATGGTTCATCCCACACATATTGATTCGCTATCTTCTTAAGTTTCATCTTTTGGAAGTTGGACATTGTACTAGGTACCTTTCTTGTCACCAAGTAATTCACTATATCCGCGTACCAAGGTGTTGATCCTTCCAAGGAGAAAAGTTGTTCGTCCGGAAAGCGGTCTTGTAATGGAAGTTTTTCGTGAGACATAACAAGTCTACTAAGATGATCCACAACTGTATTCTCCACACCTTTCTTATCTCGAATTTCTATGTCGAACTCTTGTAGTAATAGGATCCACCGGATTAGTCTTGGCTTAGCTTCTTTCTTCTTTAGTAAGTATTTAAGTGCGGCATGATCGGAATACACAATAACCTTTGTATCCACCAAGTATGATCAAAATTTTCCCAATGCAAACACTATAGCCAATAACTCCTTTTCCGTGGTAGAATAGTTGATTTGTGCATCATTGAGGGTCCTAGATGCATAATAGATAACATGGGACAACTTGTCCACTCTTTGACCCAAAACGGCTCCAACCGCATAATCACTAGCATCACACATTAGTTCAAATGGAATATTCCAATCTGGTGACTTGATAATTGGCGCACTTGTCAACATTGCCTTCAATTTGTCAAAATCATCCTTGCATTCCTTGTTGAAGTCAAAAGGTACCTCCTTTTGTAGTAACTTGCACATCGGCATGGAGATTTTGGAGAAATCCTTGATAAACCGCCTATAGAAACCTGCATGGCCAAGAAAAGAACGAACCTTCCTCACCGAAGTGGGATATTGTAAGTTTCTTATTAAATCTATCTTTGACTTGTCCACTTCGATCCCTTGAGAGGACATAATGTGACCAAGTACTATGCCATGGTTTACCATAAAATGACATTTATCCCAATTAAGGACAAGGTTTGTGTCTATGCATCGTTTAAGAACTAGTTCAAGGTTGTCTAAACAACTATCAAAAGAACTGCCGTAAACACTAAAGTCGTCCATAAATACCTCAATGATGCGCTCCACGTAATCCGAGAATATACTTACCATGCATCTTTGGAAAGTAGCCGGTGTATTGCAAATACCAAACGGCATCTGTATATACGCAAACGTTCCAAACGGACAAGTGAAAGTAGTCTTCTCTTGGTCCTCCGGTGCAATCACAATTTGGTTGTATCCCGAATAACCGTCCAAGAAACAATAATACAAATGCCCCGCTAACCGCTCCAACATTTTATCAATGAAAGGTAAAGGAAAGTGATCCTTTCGGGTTGCGGAATTAAGCTTTCTATAGTCAATGCACACTCTCCAACCGGTTTGAACTCTTGTAGGAACAAGTTCATCGTCTTGATTTCGAACAACCGTAACACCGAACTTCTTTGGTACCACTTGTACCGGACTAACCCACTTGCTATCAGAGATTGGGTAGATTACCCCCGCACTTAGCAATTTGAGTATCTCTTTCTTCACAACCTCCATCATGGGAGGATTAAGCCTACATTGAGCATCACGTACCAGATTCACATTCTCTTCCATTAGAATCCTATGCATGCACATGGATGGACTAATGCCTTTGATGTCCGCAATTGTCCACCCAATAGCCATTTTATGCTCTTTCAAGACTCTAAGCAAACGGTCTTCTTGTACCGGTGTGAGGTTCTTTGCAATAATCACCGGAAGCTCATCTCCATCTCCCAAGAACGCATACTTCAAATGGTCCGGAAGTGGATTCAACTCTAGTTTAGGCGCCTTCACAATAGATGGTACAATTAATTCATCATTCACGGGTAAAGAAATATGTGAAACATTACCCTTAGCTTCTTGTAATGCCGTCAAAGCACCACACGTCTCCACCAATTCCTTGGAAAGTGTAACATCCAAGTTAGGCAAGCCGTGGTGGATGTCCAATTCAATGCTCTTTTGCAACACCACATCAAGTTCGTTCTCTTGATTCAATTCCACCATTTATTTCGCTAATGAACTAACCACATCAATGGAGTAAGAGGAATGCACATCACTTGGGTAGCGCATGGCTTCGAATATGTTAAAGTGTATTACTTCCTTGTCGAATTCCATAGTGATTGTACCCTTGTCCACATCAATCTTCGTATTTGCGGTCTTCATAAATGGCCTCCCAAGAAGTAGAGAAGTAGATGAACGATTCTCATTGTTGTCCATATCCACCACAAAGAAATCCACGGAAAGATTAACTCATTCACTTACACTAGAACGTCTTCTACAAGTCCCTTTGGATAAATGTTAGACTTTTTTGCTAATTAGATAATAACTCTTGTCTCTTTCAACGGTCCAAGATTCAAGAAGTCATATATATCGGCCGACATCACACTAATGGAAGCTCCCAAGTCAAGTAAATCATGTTCAAACCTTTTCTTACCAATAGTAATTGGCACCGTGAAACCACCGGGATCCGTGCACTTTGTAGGCATCTTCTTCAAAAGCATAGCCGACGCACTCTCGCAAACTTTAGTAATTTCATTATCAAGCAACCTATCCTTCTTTGTGCATAATTCCTTCATGAACTTTGCATACCTTGGCATTGTCCTAATAGCCTCGATGAATGGGATGTTGATTTCTATCTTCTTGAAGATATCCATGAGTGCCTTGTCTTGATCTTATTTCTTGGACTTAGCAAAATGACTAGGAAAAGGAGGTGGAGTAGTAAAATTAGGAACCGCTTCCTTGGATTGGGAGGTTGGTGTTGATTTCTCCCTTGGTTCGGCTTCCTCCTTGTCTTTGACTACCTTTTCACTAGCTTCTTCATGATGACTTGGACTCTCTACTTGTCTTCCACTTCGTAAAGTAACCGCATTAACATTCTCTCTTGGGTTCAAAAATGGTTGTGAAGGAAGCTTTGTGGATGTTTGAGTTTTCATTAAGTTCATATCAGTCGCCAATTGTCCCATTTGAGTTTGTAAATCCTTGATTGCCGAACCGGTCCTTTGTTCCAAATCTTTGATTGCCGAATCATTCTTTTGTTGGTTTTGTTGTAACATAGAAGTGGGACCTTGCATGCTTTGCATTATCACATTCAACTTATCATCATTCGAAGAATCTTGCTCCTTGACTTGTTGTGGTTGGAATTGTTGTTGAGGTTGGAAACGTGATTGTTGGAATCCACCTTGTTGCGCATATGGATTAGGAGACGCCGCTTGCTTGTTTTCATAGCTAAAGTTGGGATGATCCTTCCAACCAGGATTGTACGTATTTTAGTATGGATCATACCTTGGCCTTTGATTTGGATATAAATTATTTACTTATTCGGTTTCATCATCCGGAATAATTACCGCGGCCAATCGTTGCACTACCCTCTCTATGTTGTTTAACCGTTGATCGGATTGTGAAGATGAGTCACTAACTTCATGCACCAACTTAACCATTGAGTCACCTCTTGCATAGAATTGTTGCGAGTTTGCCGCCATACTTTTAATCAACTCGGTAGCTTCGGCCACCGTCTTGTTCACTAGTGCACCACCACCGGCGGCGTCAAGAAGATATCTATCACTTGTTTGGAGACCTTCATAGAAGTATTGGATTATCATGGCGTCACTAAATTGATGGTGTGGACAACTTGCCACCAATATCTTGTACCGATCCCAACATTCATATAATGACTCTCCCACATGTTGTTTCATCCCACAAATCTCCTTGCGAATTTGAGTAGCTTTTGATGCGGGAAAATATCTCTCAAGGAAAATTTTCTTCATCCCATTCCATGTTGTGATACTTCCGGAAGGCAAATAGTACAACCATTCCTTAGCATTTTCCGCCAAAGAGAACGGAAAAGCTTTCAACTTTGCTCCATCCGCATTAATATCTTGTGGAAGCATGGCTATGACTATGGTATTGAAGTCCATAAGATGTTTATTTGGGTCTTCATTCACCATGCCATGAAACTTTGGTAATTCTCTAATCAACCCCGGCTTGATCTCGAAAGTTGAGTTAGTTTGGATACACCATTGTTGTGTATCGAGCTTGTGAGAAGCTAGGTCCTTGAGTGTACGATCACCCATTGCTTCTTCTATGTCCGAATCTGCGAACTCACTTGATGTAGAATGAGGAAGCGGAGTACTAACCGCTCGAATGAAATCCTTTAGTTGGGTGCCGGATCGAAGACGTATTGGACTCGGTCTTCCCTTTTTAAGCATTCACCAAAGATATAGTACCTACAACAAGGTTCACAAAACTAAGTTAGATGCGGTATAGAATCTTAACAAATCAAAATAAAAACAACTAAAATCGTCCGTTGCTCCCCGGCAACGGCGCCAAAAATTTGATGCGAGTCGTAACCACAACAAATTAATTAATATTTTACTACCTAATTAACAAGTAATATAGGGCAGTCAAGATCGTTCCCACGAGGAGCAAGAGATTATTAGTTGTAAAATTGTCACAAAAGGGGGGTATTGGTTCTAAAGTATATAAAGCAAAAGAAATAAGCAAAGTAATTAAAAGTGTAAGTTGAATTCAATAGGAGAGAATAGATCAAGGAATCCTTCTTCGCTGCAAAATAATGATTAAAGTTATGTTATTTTCCACTTTTTATTAGTCATAGATTATCACCAACCGTAGGTATATCAGCTAGATCAGTGCTAACCCCTAAATCCCTTGTATCACCGGACACGGAAGTTCTCGACTACTGGATTCTATTTACCAACCCACCTAGTAGTAGATCACTCAAGATGTAATTTAGTTAAACGCGTTAAGATTTATGAATTTATTAGGTTGATATTAGTAGTTAGACTCTTAGATCAAGGTCCACTTGCTAACGTTGTTTTTACACACAATTGCTCCATAGAATCCCTCCGCAAGGTCTTGTGTTTTCTACCTATGTAAATAGTCAAGAAACGATTACTTATCCCCTACCTTTCACTAGCTTTGGATTAATTAACAAATCAATTTAGTTGTCCACCCAAACGACCTATCAATCAAGCATAAACACTCATATTAGTAAAAACAATCGATAATCATATGAAAAACTTCAAGATATAATTGAAACAAAACTCAAATCATATATTAAGAGTTAGGAATTCATCCTCAATCAATAAGAAAATTAGCTACTCATAGTTTGGAGTTCACACAATAATAATAATAATAATAATAATAATAATAATAATAATAATTAAGGAAGAAAGAAAGAAAAACTTATTGAAAAGATGATGGTTGCTCATTCCTCCAATCCTTGTGCACTTTAACTCCTTCTCCAAAGTAGATGTGTGTGTAAAGGTTGTAGAGAACTCCTTTATTTATAGGATTCAATACTCTCCATATCTTTGTAGGAAAAGATTCCACATTCCATAAGAACACCACTTTCCCAATTTGAGCCATATTCCAATTTCAAGTCCAATTCTCCAAAACTTCCAAGTTTTCATCCAATTCCCAATTCTAAGTCTTCACACCCATGAGAGAATTCCACACAAAATTCTGCATTTTTGGTCATCGGAAAACTGGGTTTTTGGTCGGAAATCCACCGGAATCCATCACCGCCGGCCGCCTGAAAGTTCTCTCCGTCGACGGAATATTCCTTCAGTCCATCGTTAGAGATAACGGTCAAACAGGTCAAACGTTAGTCAAAAGTCATAGTCAGATGGCGAGTTAGCTTCTTAGTCAGGCTGAGTTGGATGATTCTCTTGGTCAGATCGGCTCATCGGATCGTCTGAATCGGTCATCGCCGGTACTGAGTCAACTCGCCGGAGTGGAAAACCGACCGAGTTCTGGTTGTTTACAGGGCAATTCCGACCAATTTTTCAGGCCATTCTTTCTTCACTTGTGACAAGCCTAATCATACATCTAACATTTCAAACATCAGTCCTTGTAAAGCAGCAGCATCTCTACTTCATTCCCGATCTGTAGCAGAAACCCCTAGCTTCTCTGGCAGCAACAAAATCTCAATCATCATCTCAACCCCCATCCGAATTTCGTACCTAGTTACAACACCATCACCTATTCTTCTCAGCTTCAAATTACCACCTCAGTTTCGTCTCGATTTAACAAACAGCAAAAAAATCCATCTTCTACATCTCCGATTCAACATCAAACATCAAATCCCCTTTTCCATTCGAACCCATCTTCTGAGATATCTGAAATTCATCTCAACTTAACTCGTAATTCACCAAACCCTTGAAAATCATCGAAACCCATTTTCGATCCAAACCCTTCCTCATCTCTGAAATCTCAGCTTCTTCAACAGAAAACCCTTATTTCAATTTTAAGATGAATTCATGTATGCGTTGTTGATTTCTCTACTTTTCTTCATCAATCCGAAACCCTCATCTCTCACTGTGTTTCTCGATCTGGTCTCTGCAATAACAGCAAATCACACCCCAAAACATCATAATTTCAGCTCTCTGATTTTTTTCAGCAAATCTTATCCCCATCTTTGTTTCCAACCGGCGAAGAGAACCCATCTTGAACAACATCATATTCCCAATTCATCTCGAGCTCACCGGCAGTCACAGCTGCTTCTCCTTCTCAGTTTCATGAGCAAATGATTGAGTGAATTGAACGAAAGAAAATATTTCTCGTTTTTAGGGTTTCGTTTAAAACTTTGGGACAGCTATTTGCGCCCCACTATTTATGCATAACCCAGGATATTTACACCTGCTCAGAATAATAAGGGACACCCAGATGGCAACCCCTTAACCTTGATTGGACTGTATTTAGAACTCCTCCAAATAAAGTTTCCCCTTAACCTTAACTGGGATTCATATAGTGTCTTCCCATGAAATGACAATTTTGCCCTTTTTACTCAAACGGAATGTTTTCTTCTTCTTTTCCTCCATGTGACTCCAAAGTACCTAATAACTCAAAAACACACTAAAATACATAATTTACAAGAAAAATGGCAAAGAAATCATAAACTACTAGATAATAAATTAGGTGTATTCTACACCTATCATTGAGTTCAATAAATATATCGTCTTCTGAAATAGTAAAGGACTAATATGTTCGCTAACCACTCTTCCAATCTTAAGAACTAAATCAGAGGCTATAGTTGAATTCAACAAAGGTTATTCCGTATAATCAAATAAACTCATTTGTTGGTTAAGATCTACCAATATCGAGATAATCAAGATAACCATATCTAGCTAAAAAAACTATCAGATTCAGATTCTTAAGAATACCAACAAATGATTGATTGTTAATCTAATAAGACTAGTCAATCAGTTTTCTATCAATATAAACAAGATCTAGTCAGATCCCAGCCGATCAAATTTGTGCATGAAGTTAAATCACAAAGATACGAAACCAATTAAAAAATATTGTTGTCTTAAAATATTCAATGTCTACCTGCGCAACCACAGTTGATTCTAAATTATGATCCATCACACACATAACAGGGTCTGCTAATAATAAATGATCACAAGTCACCGTCAGATCTAAAGACAAATATGAACTACCGTTAATCCCTTGATCTAGTTTGAGTGATCTTATGTCTGAAAAGAAGGCTCTCAAGAATAATCAAACCAGATGAAATCAAGGTATAACAAAAGTTAGTTAATCAAATAAAAAACTAAAATAACAATGCAAATTCTAATTTGCACGTCAAGTTGGAGAAACTCACAGCAATATTACGAGAAGCAGAAAATAAATGTAAAAAATTTACAAGGAAAAAAAAGAGAAGAAACAGAACTAAGTATATCCATCACCACCTTCATCAGATTTCTCTTCTTCTTCAGATTTCTCCTCATTACCAGATTTCTCTTCTTCATCATTATCATTGTTATCTCTATCTTCGTCAGATTTCTCTTCCTCGCCAGATTTTTCTTTATCATTATCATCTTCGCCAGAATCCTCAGTCTCGCTGTCAGAAATAACAAGATTTGGAGTTTTTGCTGGAATCTCCTTTGCAAGATCAGGGTACGTAGAATAAGGAATATCGTGATCATCAAAAACCAATTTAACGACATTATTGCGGACAACAACAAGAGAACTATTAAAATTCGCGGTAGTAATTCTAAATTGTTCTTTCAACCGTGAATACTTCTCATTGCGAGTAGTAAGACTATTTGTGAGTTGATTCTTTTCATCTTCAAGTTCTTGTATTCTTTCAAGACATCTCTTTTCAGATCCTGCGGAATGGTTAACAACAATAGATTGGAAATTTTATAAGGAAGAATAATAAAAACAAGACATCGATAAGGAGGAATGGTTAACAACCTTCTCTTTCTGAAATCATGTCCTTAATTAAAGCTGCTTGTTCAGCATGAAGACTAACATCTACACCTAAATTATTTCTGGCATTATCAAGAACCATAGAAAATTCATCATCACTATTAATAAGAAGACGAAAGTGAACTTGTGTTTCCCTCGCAAGAAGATCTTTATTCTCGTAGATAAGTCTATCTCTTTCCATTTGAATGATAAGAAGAGTTTCATGGAAATCTGCTAGGGCCTTAGTGCCATTTTTAATTGCACGATCTTTCTCATCAATAAGATCACTATTCTTACTTCTTAATCTATTAATTTCTTCTTTTGAATCAAGATAAAGGCATTTAAACTTATTAGTTAAACTTAAATTGAATCTGTGCTCAATCTTTAAAAGATTAAGTTTGGATTTAAGTTCATCTATAGAGAGGGACCTAATTTGATCATCTGAGAAACTACTTAAAGAATTATTAAGGCGATCAAGAAGGGTACTCTCGTCTACAGGTTCAGGAAAAGATTGGAGGAATGTAGCCTCGTCAGTAAGACCATAAATATCTGCAAAAATGGTTGCTTGAATAAGCTGCGACAGGGTGAGAAGAATTAAAAGAGAAAAGAAATAAATCATACCATAGAGTTGTTGATTAGCTTTATCAAGATCAGAGATTTTTTGCTTATTAACTGAAGCTTCAGTCTCCAGCTTCTTATTTTTCCTGTGAAGCTCAGCAACTTCAATTTCTAGTTTTTCTTTATCCTGGCGAAGATTAGCAGCTTTCTTTTCATAAATAATACGTCTATTATCCAAATCAGAAGCAACAACAAAAGAAGCTCTTCCAACCTACGATAGAACTATATAAGTCAAGATCTAGTAAAAATATCAATAAATACATAAAAAGGATGAACAAGTAGAAACATATCAGGCTGCCAAGTGAATTTAAGAGACTTGGAGTCAGCGATCTTGAAACCCCGCGAAGAGAGTCATTATCGGCTAATATGGGAGCATCGCAGATTTTGGCGAGAGAATGGGATATTCCATTAATAGCTTCATCTCCATACTCATTTGGGATACCAAATGTACCATCGCCAAAAATTCTTGATAGTTGAGCCATTGCAGACTCAGAAGAAGAGGAATCCTTTATGGAAGGAACGTCATTATCAAAACCAAAATTATCATCATTATTATCCGTATCGAAATCAACACTTAAATTTTCTGGAATAGATTGAGGAGTTGAAGAAGAAGAGAGTTGGGCTTTTCTCCTATTTAAGGGAGGATCGTCAGATCCCTCATCGCGAGGAGCAGTAGGCTTCTCTTTGGGAGGAGCAGTAGATTTCCCGTTGCGATCAACTGAAGATTTCACCTTGGTCTTTGCAGGTTTTATTGGTTCTAATTCTTCGATTTCCTGCGAACACAGATGAAGATAAGAAATAGGGGCAACAATATATTGTTAAAATTCATGAAAAGATATTTCTTACTTCATCTGTGAAAGATTTAAGAGCTAAGAGAGTGCTGGGTTTCCTAAAGTTCTGGTAATTGAGTTTCATCCTGTCAATCTGGAAAAGATCGAAGTCATTAAGCGAGAAAATGAAAACATAAGGAAGATGATGGATAGTAATTATGCAAAAATTGGAGAGAACATACCTCTTTGGTTCTTTCAGGCCAATAGAAGACCCATTGTTGATACTCTGTAGCACTCGTAGGTAGTGCATGGGAACCAGAGATATATGGACCCTCTAAAATTAGAGGGAAGATGAACCATTTGTCATAGCTGGAGTGGCGAGGACCTTGATTAGTATTTGTATGCCAATCTATATCTAGAATAAGAACTTTATCATCAGCGATCTTCTCTTTATTCTGCAAGCGAACACCCCAGCAAGTGCTATCCCTCTTCATATGAATTATCTTCTAATTTTCAAAGAAGTTATCCACAGTATAATTTGCAGAGAAAATTGGAACATCTTTAAATTGAGGATTCTTCGCAGATTCAGGGTAGCGAGATCCTTTATCAGCACCGCAAGAAGCATATTTAAGTAGTAATCGAATACAATCTCCACCCAGATGATATACTGCTCGTGAGAACTTCTCGTGAGAGATTATTTGATAGAATAATGGAAGTTCCGGGTCGTAGAGAGGAATGGGAAGGCCAGCTTCAAGTTGACCTAGCGAAATTATAACTTTCTCGCGAGAACATTGATAATCAGTAAATAATTTGAGAGAAAGTTCGAATTTAGGGTTATGATCTAGAATTGTGGACAAAGTAAAACCTTTGCTTTTGAGTTTTTCTCGCATCTCACCAAAAGCAGCCAAATGTTTAGCACCAGCAGCAACCATTTTTTAAGTATGGGAATGAAGAAAAAGGTTGAAAAATAAGAAATGAATCACAGCGATAACAGACGCGCAATTTACGGAAGAACAGTAAACTTGCAGAGAAGTTACGGAGAGAAAGAAGAAGAAAGTAAAAGAGGAAAAGAAAAGAATGAAAGGCGTATTTATAGAAGAAGAAATTTCTCGAAGAAGATGAATGTAATAAATGCTAAGAAAAGACATGAACGGTCAGATCGCAGCGGTTAGAGAGGACATGTCATAAATTTATTAGAAGAGAGAATATGTGAAAACAGCTGGCGAAGGATACAGAAACGTGTCAGAAAAGAGAAATATGAAAAGATAAGTAGTTGCGGCATTTTAAAATTCTCATGATCTTCTCTTCTTCACAGAAAAGAATGAGAAGAGGCAAGATGTAGGACCAGAATATCGCTATAACACTTCTCTGCGAGATTAAAAACACTTCCCAGCGAGCATCACCGCAAGATCTTCAACTACACTTTGCGAGTGTCACAAAAGCACTCAAAAGAGTGACGTAATAGCTGACGATTAAAGAAAACATAAGAAAAGCATGTTTGTCCCGCGATGGTTATAAAGCTTGCGAGAATGAACATTATAATTATCGCGGTACAATCGCAGTATAAATCCGAGATAAAAGGAAGACTTAGCTGTCATCCATTATGTAACTACCCTATAAATAGAGACCCAATATGTCCAGAAAAGGATGATGTATTTTTGAGAGTTGAGAAAGTCTTGAGGAGAGAGAAACTTCAAGAGAAAAGTTGTATTCTTGAATTCTTACATTTCATGTAAACATTTCTGAAAATCAAATAATAAAGCGGCGTTCTTAATCTTCAAATTTGAGTTGGTTATTACAAATTCTTAACAAGGGTGTAGTGTAGGATTTCCTACAACTACAACAGGATATCCATGCAACACCATATTATGATTAGGAATCCATAATTCTAGCATAAATGTACCTAGCCCTTAATACAACTTGTATTGGAAAGAAAATTGAAAAAATAGGGGATACCAAATGCACCCAACGTTTTCTTTCGGCAACCTGTATAGACAAAACTTAATACAATAGAAAGTAAACCAACTTAATGATCCTTGACAATATGTATATAAAGTTTATATCTCAACCACTACTCAACCAATACGTATATAAACACAAAGTCCGTGAACCTGATTGTTAAGCAAAGTACTTGGACGATCTCAAAAATCAATATCCAAGATCAGTCTAGTCATATCCAAATAATTCAATCGTAATTCTACCAAGTGATTAAACTTGTTATATATCTTTCAAGATATGAATTCTACAAGAAACTAGTCTCGTAATCGATCACAATTAAGCGGACGTATATACTTAGATTGAATACTACAAACTTGTGTAAATCCAATTATAAAGATAAAAAATATAATATGTAAAAAGAAAAACACAAGACTCCAGAAATTTTGTTAACGAGGAAACCGCAATAGCATAAAACCCCGAGACCTCGTCCAGATTGAACACCATACTGTGTTAAGTCGATACCGACACTAGCCTACTATCAGTCTTCGGAATGGAATGTAGTTGAGACCCAATCCACCCCTAAGTGATTCAGTTATAGTCACGCTCCTTACTTCTATTGAATCTCGTAAGGTTCTACGCAATTGATTCCCTTAGTTGATGTCCTTTACAGCGTAATAGTTGCCTCAGCCGAAGTGAAGACTTTTGATATCAATTTTCCTCTAACAGATAAGCATATTTGATTTCCATTTAGATCAAAGATCAAGGTGTGGAAATCTGTTTGAGATAGAAAAATCTAGCAAACCTCGCAAATCCGGACTTACAACTCCCGAAGAGCATCCTAGATTCTTAATCACCTCCCAATAACAATCTTAGAAAGATTAACAAAGTCTGAGATGAAAAAAGCAGTTTTTGAGTGTCTACAAGCAGCGCATGCGCAGGATTTTCTTCTCGCTATCCCGATTGACGGCCTTGGACAGAAGATGTCCCCCTTGGAGTATCGGTGCATCCTTAAATACAGGTTAATGATCCCCCTATACCCTTCTGATTCTCGTTGCCCTGCTTGTATTACAGGCTGCCTAGACGCATATGGGGAACATGCTGTTCACTGTAAGGTGGATCCTGGTTTCAAATATGGACATGATCATGTGAGAGATATCTTATATGATGTATTATGGAGGGATGGTATTTCGGCAAAGAAAGAGGCGTCGGTCAACTTTTTGACGGATCCTCTTGAAGGCAGATCAACACTCGTGCCAGCGGATGTTCTTATTTTTGGGTGGGCCAACGGAAAACATACGTGTGTTGATCTTACTGGGGTTTCTCCATTAGTAGGCATCGGGCAAGGCTCTTTCACAGTTGGACAAGCAGCTTTGAAAGCTGCCTTGGGTAAGATAACGAAGCATGAAAAGGCTTGTATTGATAATGGACATGCTTTTATTCCCTTTGCCTTTGACACTTTTGGGTATTTAGCTCCGGAGGCGGTTGGACTCCTAGCGAGAGTTCAAAGACTCATGCACAGTAATGTCATGACTCCCGATTCTAGAGAGTTTGTGTTTAAGAGGATAGGGTTTGCCATTCAAAAAGGGCTTGCGGCGCAGCTTGTTGCTCGCTTGCCTTCTATGTAATAACTCATGAATCTGTTATTAATCTCTTTTTAATTCAATCCATATGAAATTATATTTTGTTTGGAAAAAAGCTTTGTGATTACTATCAATCTTGCCTGAAAGAAATTTCGAGAACCTCGATAACAGAAAATCAAGATCAGAACTCACGAACAATCAAGGTAAAGATAATCGGACCTGGCTTTACGAATCCTAAAAGCGAAGTCTTTTAATCGTAGACCTAATTATGTTTCTCAGAGAAAACCTAGGTCAATAGAGTATGACTCTAGAATCAACTAGGACACTAAATGTCTGGGATTAATTTTCCCAGTTGATAAAGATGCTCTATTTATAGTTTTCAAATACCAGGGTTAGATTAGAATTCAAGCTAAGATAACTTGAGAATCAAGCAAACACTTTAAGTCTTCAAAATACAATATAAGAGTTTACGTATAGGTTCGGATACGGAACCGTGTATAATAACTGTTTGTTTGGCAAGTTGGTCAAAGAAATCAAAGCTATTTGATATTCATTTAAATACATAAGAAATAAATCATGATTCGCACACATAAGTGTCTAAGTGTTAAATAAAGCCTTAGAAGTGTTTAAGATACTTCTAGAAATGCTAAACATATTAAAATAATAAGTCTTTGAGCATATGCTAAACATTATCGCGACAGTTGGTACAACGGTTCGCCAACCATAGGGCTTGTTTATGAGTCATGGTGCTACGGTTCGTGAACCGGGTTCGCAAACCCTTCTAGACTACCGAACTCAGTTGACCATATTTCATGAACCGGGTTCGCCAACTGCTAGCCTATTTATCCAACTTATAAAATTCAGTTCGCCACGGTTTTCCAACCGGGTTCGTGAACTGTTCCCAACTGAACTTGCGGTTTGCGAACTGGTACACCGACTTCCTGTATTTGTGTATCTCAAATATCCATGGTTTGTGAACTGGATTGCCAACCTACCCTGAGTAGAAATATCTGTAACTTCATCTTTCTCTCTTATGGTGTTTGAAACATTCTTAATTGATATGATTATTTGCATGGAAAATTTCTAATTGATCCACAAATTATTCACAAAGCTAATATTGTTAAGGACGTTTGAACATCTAATTGCAAAATCATATTTCAATATTTTTCACAAGACAGGCTTGACTCGGAACTTCTTCTTCGTGACTCTACTATAAGTCATGAGACATAGTCTCAATAGATACAATGATGGTATAGTGAGTAAAATAGAATGGCTCAGTCTTAGCATACTTGATACAGAAGTTCTCCAAGTATTTTTTAGACTTGACTCAGTTAAAAATCATGATGTTAGAGCATTGCTCGGTCGAACTCGCATGCGTTTCTATCTCAATCATGTTTGTCAATGTTAGTGATCAAAACTATAAAGTCTTGATTTCTAGTCTACTATAGCTAAGGTCTCGGACTAGGATAGAAAGTGTAGTTGAGCTCAAGAACTCCATGGCGATCATCATACAAGACGAAGGACTACTCAAGGAACCCGTGGATCTTCAACGACTAAAAGGTATGTGGAGACTTGAACTTATCTATCACACAAAAGTCTATCTACTCTATCTCCTATCTTGAGACAAAAGTCGTAT
Source organism: Papaver bracteatum (assembly GCA_023529315.1). Taxonomy (NCBI): domain Eukaryota; kingdom Viridiplantae; phylum Streptophyta; class Magnoliopsida; order Ranunculales; family Papaveraceae; genus Papaver; species Papaver bracteatum. The sequence continues at coordinate 1,621,157 of JAJJWX010002427.1, read as the reverse complement.
TACTATATAGACTAAGATTATACACATGTGGTATTTCGAGCTGAGTATATCTCGCTTATCTATTGGTAAAGCTTTCGCTTCAGCCAAGTCATCTTTACCTAGTGACGAAAGTCATGTTATGTTTCAATCATTTTGGAAATCGCTCTGACGAAAAATAGTTTGTGAATAACAACTATATAACACCCTCTGAGAATGTTTCAATGATTGAAATGAGAGTTTAGAAAATATAACTTGAAAAGACGAGGGTACCCAAATACACACATTCTTTTATTTTGATCACAACCTATACAAGACCCACTGTGTATAAACCTCTTGGAGCAACAATCACTCAAGTAATATTTCAACACAATGTACACTTGAAATAGGGTTAGTCCGGATTGGCCTAACTCGTGAATTATTATATAAGATAAGTGGAGAAATCCAATACACTTTGTGTGACCGTCTATGTATATGAATCGAGACAATACTACGAAAAAGTGTTCACTTGATAACCGAAACCTTATAAGATAAATATCAAGTGCCTAGTTAACGTACAAGTGAATTTACTTTAATTATAATATAAAACCAATTATAGTGTAGAAATAAAGTAAAGCACACACACCAGAATTTTGTTAACGAGGAAACCGCAAATGTAGAAAAACCTCGGGACCTAGTCCAGTTTTGAATACTCAATTGAATTAAGACGCTACAAAAAGTAAACCTGCAACTTCGTGTAGACAATACTAAGTAAACTGAAATCCTAGTTACTCATCTTCAGCAGTATTCTTGATTTGATAATATCTAGCAGAACCGAAGTTCTCAATAGATATTTAATACCCAATAAATAACCTAGCAGAACAGACGTTCTCTTTAGGAGTAGATCTATTATATCTTCTTAATGATTCACAACAACTTCTTCTTCAAATCTTAAAAAATTTCAATCTTCGATTTAATCTTCAAAGTAACAATCTGCAAAAACAAACTTGATTCCTTATTGATATGTCGCGCAAAACAGAGTCTGTTAACAATGGAAAATCAATGAATCTATCTTACGGATCTAAAAAGATTTAGATCCGTATAAACATTGATCTTTAATCTAGTTTGAGTGAGCCTTATATCAGAAGAGAAGGTTCTCAAGAATAAACAAACTAGGTGCAATCAAAGATTCAACAACCGTTAATCAATCAAATCAATAATCGAAAACTGAAATAACAATGCAATCTTCTAGTTTCCCACCAACGGTACACGCTAGAGCTTCTCAATCCCAAAGAAGACTTTAAACTGAGCGGTCGTAAGAGATTTCGCCTAATTAGGTTACTCTCCTCTCCGAATAGGCGGCTTCACCAGTAACAGTACAACAGAGGAAGTTTACTGTCACGAAGGATTAGTTTACTTGAAATGCAAGCTTCAAGTATTTATAGATCAAGGAAATTTGGATGCCAAGTAATTACAATTAATATCCAAATAATATTACCGAAATCTTGATAACCAAATATTTGCTAGCATATAAAATAATTTACTAATATAAATCAAGAGATATGCTTAATATATATCAAATGTGTTAAAAACACAATAATATATATATAATTCCGAATTTTCATAATAACTGTATTAAAAACACATTTCCGAAAATTTCCATGTTAATACACTATAATATCATATTAATTCTAAATGTGTTAAAAACACATTTATGAAATTATCATAATAATATATTTTCGAATATTAATATATTAAAAATATATTTTCAAATATCAAAAGATATTAGGAATATTTCGGTTTGAGTATCAAGGAATATCTTTGAACAATTAATAAATAAGATTTATGCACACGTTCAAGTATGTCGACATCTTTTACTTTGTAAGTTTTTCATACTTACAACCTTGAAACCGATTTGCCACACTTCCAAACAAGTTTAGAATTGGTTCATCTGACTTTCAAGAACAATGTGATTGATCAAACCAACATTCAATCACAATCATGGGTTTAACGGTTCTACCAAAACAAGTTTCGGTTCTACCTCCATGTGAGTATTGTGCATAGTCAAACTAGCTTTCCAAACTTTGGTTGACTAGGTACTAGGATCGGTTCCCACATATATTTGGTATCTAACTTATATGTGTTGCACATGTCCATAGGATCGGTTCCCCTTTGCCTAAAAATGTGTTGCACATGTTCATAGGATCGGCTCCCCTTTCTACTATAAACTTTACTGCACCTCATATAAGGATCGATTCCCTTTTGTATGTGTTTCACCTCTTACTAGGATCGGTTCCCCTTTACCCAGTGTTAGGTCTTACACACACAAACTCGATCATACCCCATGTGATTACTTAAGATCGGTTTCACTAATAAAAGTCATACCAATACATAAGTCAGGCCTCATGTGAATAGTTTTACCAAGAACACAAACAAGTCATGAGCGGTTATACTAATCATACATATTGGTCGTTCATAAGATATGCAATGAAAAACATCCCCAATAACGCCTGGAAATTTCCTTTTCGGTTCACAACACATATCATGAACTTACTTCCTTAAAACACATGTAAAAACATTGTTTCCTATGATGAAATCCTCACCTTATACCCATACATCATCACAATAGCATTCAAAATATTATGGCGATGTCTTATCTACAAAGTTTAATGGTTAAGCAATAAACCTCGTATTATATTTCTTAACTCTTTGATCATAATAATATAACTATTCATATTATGTTTTCAATATAAAAGATTTGAAAGACATAAGGTAGAAATGGAACAAGTCAAGTCGTAGTTACTAACCTCAAGATGAAGAATAATGTCTTTGTTGTCTTCAATACAACTTCAGATATTTGTGAGTAACTGGAGCATAATACTTCTATCATTTCTATTCTATCCCATCGAAGTTGACTGTAGTTTACAAATTAAGTGACTCGAGTTTTGGCACTAAATATGACAACCAATCTTGACATACCAACGCTTGGTGGGTTGAACCGAGCAGTGATCTAACATAACCATTGGAGGATATAAGCATTGTTGTGGTAACACATATATGTATAAGTTCTTATTGATTGAACCAAAGTTTGCGAACTTTGTTTATCAAGTAAAAACGGAGCAGCACGTAAACTTCAGTCCGCGAACCCAGTCCGTGAACTAGTGTAGTTCTCGAACCCAAGAATTTCTGCTGGAGTTTGTGAACTCCGTCTGGGAACTTAAGTTCGTGAACCCAATCCGTGAACTTGAGTAGGTTATGACTAAAAACGATATTTGTGAACTTATCTTAATAAACTAAGGAATGCAATTGCAAACCGTGGATTTATAGTTAATGAAACAATTCGAGTGAATCATATCATTTTTGCTTCAATTGTGTCTTGTGTAGTACATGAGATTTCCTTGCGATTGAACAACTCTCCAACTAGTTCATTTGAGTTATTTGGACTAGTTATGGTGAAGAAGAATATGGTTTATATGAAACATGCATTACATGTGTGTGTAACAAGCTATGTTTTCGATCTAACAGTTGATAAATATTAGCTTGAATCTAATCAGGTTTTCATCTAACGGTGAATATTGAATGCTTTGTTAGTAAGCTAACATTGATTGCAAACCCTGATTTGAAGACTATATAAGGGAGAACTCTAGCAACAGGGAAATCTAATCCCCACACATTATGTGTGATACTAGTTTTGCTAAGCTAGAGTTGATTCTCCTTTAACCTTTGGTTTTCTTCTTCTAAAACTAGGTTAACGACTTAAAGACTTCATTGGGATTGTGAAGCCAGACCGATACTACTTTTATCGTAGTTGTGTGATATGATCTTGTTGTTTCTATCGTACGAGTACAACTGTAATAATTTTCTTGAGATTTCTATCTCCGATAGGAAAGATATAAAAGTAGTCACAAACACTTCGTCTCATCGTTTGTGATTCCACAATATCTTTTTTCGCTGCGTCGATTAAGACTATTGTGAGGTGATTGATAAAACTGAGCTGTTCTTCAGGAATATAAGTCTGGTTTTATCAATTGGTTCATGTTCACCTTGATTTATCAAAAGACATAACAAAACTTATAGGTTTATGTCTAGAAACTTGTAGGTTTATGTCTAGAAACGATGTTCGTGAACTTATCTAAATTATCTAAGGAATGCTATTGTAAACCGTGGATTTATAGTTCATGAATCGATTCGAGTGAATCACATCGTTTTTTCTTCAATTGTGTCTTGTGTAGTACATGAGATCTCATAGCAATTGAACAGCTCTCTAACTAGTTCATTTGAGTCATTTGGACTAGTTATGGTGAAGAAGAATATGGTTGATATAAAAATTATCATTTGGCTAACCATTTGGTTGACTAATATTTAACCAACTATTGTACACATTTGGGTACGGTTACACAAACCCAAATCTTCAAGTACATGTGTATACGTCAAGCTAAGTTTTCGATCTAACGGTTGAGAGATATTAGCTTGTATCTAATCAGCTTTTCATCTAACGGTGAATATTGAATGCTTTGTTACTAAGCTAACATTGATTGCAAACCCTGATTTGAAAGACTATATAAGGGAGAACTCTAGCAACTAGGAAACCTAATCCCCACACATTCTGTGTGATACTGGTTTGCTAAGCTAGAGTCGATTATCCTTTAACCTTTGGTTTTCTTCTTCTAAAACTAGGTTAACGACTTAAATACTTCATTGGGATTGTGAATCCAGACCGATACAATTTTTATCGTAGTTGTGTAATCTGATCTTGTTGTTTCTATCGTACGAGTATAATTGTAATAATTGGCTTGATATTTCTATCTTCAATAGGCAAGATATAAAAGTAGTCACAAACACTTTGTCTCATCGTTTGTGATTCCACAATATCTTTTTATGTTGCGTCGATTAAGACTATTGTGAGGTGATTGATAAAACTGAGCTGTTCTTCGGAAATATAAGTATGGTTTTATCAATTGGTTCATGTTCACCTTGATTTATCAAAATACGGAACAAAATTTATAGGTTTGTTCGTGGGAGACAAATTTATCTATTATTGTAGACTTTTCTGTGTGATACAGATTTGTTTATTAAAGTCTTCGACTTTGGGTCGTAGCAACTCTTGGTTATGGGTGAGATCAGCTAAGGGAATCAAGTACATAGTATCCTTCTAGGATCAGAGACGTAGGAGCATAACTGTACCTTGGATCAGTGTGAGATTGGTTGGGGTTCAACTACAGTCCAGACCGAAATTAGCTTGGAGTAAGCTAGTGTGTTTAGCGGCTTAATACAATGTATGTTTAATCTGTACTAGGTCCCAGGGTTTTTCTGCATTTGCGGTTTCCTCGTCAAAAAAAATTATGGTGTCTGTGTTATTTGTTTTCCCCATTATATTATGTTATATAATTGAAATAATACAGGTTGTGCGTTGTTCAATCAATGAGATATCCGACCTTTTTGGTTGTTGATTTAAATTTATTGACACTTGGATATTGGTCTTTGGTACCATCCAAGTTATCTCTCTTTGATAAAGACTCGCAGATTTTATTCGCTTGAGTAAAGATCAAATCGGAAGATTGAGATAATAACTCCTTGAGATATTTTCTATTGATTGAGTCTAGTTGATTCTCTAGAAAGTAACTCGGAGTTGTCCATACAGATTGCTAATCGAAATATTGGGTGTGGTTGTTAGACCTCTGCTTTTTCAATTGGTATCAGAGCAGGCAAACACGTTAAAGACCTTACAAGTCTGTATTTGTATTGATCTGGCTCTATGGACAGAGGTGTTATCTCAATAAACGTACCACCAGTCTTTGATGGCTCTAATTACTTATGGTGGAAAATTTTTATGCTAGGTTTTCTTCAAGCACATGATTTTTAATTATGGGTATAAGTTGTTAATGGCTATGATCCTTCCGTTATGGCAGTCGGAGATGTAAACGTTCCCAAAGATATTGGTGAATACACCCCTACCGAGATACTTGTTGCAAATAAAAATTCCAACGGTTTGAATGCGATCATACATGCCATTACCCAAAATCTTCAGCACCATGTGTCTAATTGCACTAAGTCGTAAGAAGCTTGGGATATCTTAGAAACTGTATTCGAAGGTAATACCAGTGAGAAGGAAGCTAGGCTTCAAAACTTAATTTCGATTGGGAAAACCTTCGTATGGCAGATAAAGAAACATTTGATGAGTTTAATCACAAAGTGTATGAAATTGTTAATGCATCTTTTGCATTGGGTAAGACTATTCCTGTAAAGGATATTGTGATGAAAATTCTCAGATCGCTGCCATCTAGATACGATGCTAAGAAGCATGCCATCGTTGAGGGAAATAACCTTGATAATCTCTCCAGAAATACGCTAGTTGGAAAGCTTAAGATCTTTGATCATGAACATTCGTCCAAATCTAAGGATGTTGCGTTTAAAGCACTAAAGGACACTAAATTACTTGATAAAAGTAAAAAAGTGTATATCTCTGAAGATGATCACTCTGAGACAGATTCATTAGATGAAGATCTTGAAAAATCAGTCTCGATGATCACAAGACAGTTTTGGGATCTTCTATTGAAGAGAAGTAAAAGGTTCTCCAGAGATAAGCCTAAGGCATCAGTCAAACCTCATAATTGTGTTCCTACTAAAAATAGGGATATTGATAAAACTGGTGATGAGGATATGCCTTGGTGTTTTAAGTGTAAGGGATTTGGTCATTTTGCAAACGAGTGTCAAAATTGGAGAATATACACTGGGAACAAAGGTCTTGCTGCAACTCTTGATGAAATGTCTGACGACTATGATTCTAATGAAGATGAAAAATCAAGTGTTGCAATTCTTGGTGAAAATATTGATTTTAATAATTGTAGCAATACATATATCAATCTTGATATTCTTTCGGAAGATAATCCAAATATTCTGGAAGACAAAGTTGACCCATTACTTGGAAACACTGTTTGTAATATTTCAGGTTCCACTATGTGCCTAGCTGCTTGCACATTTCAGAAGCCTGATTTTTATCCAAGTTTGACGTGTTCATATTGTTCATTAATTAAAGGGTCATGAACTTTCAAAGTATTATAAGTTCAAACAAAGACAAAGGCACGTCAACAAACTTCAACAAAGATAAAATCATTTAGAAAGGAAGCTTAGATCTTCTCAGAAGATCGTTGAGGTATGTAGGATTTTATCTTCGTCTAAGAAGTTAGTTTCAAAGAATATGACTAGACCAATTGAAAAGAAAGTATGGTGAAGTCATTTTGATATACAAAGGTCTGTGGATTCCTCTCAAGAGGAAAATGGTGGACAAATTATTGTTCACCACAACACAACTTGATTGTGTTGTCTGAAATCGTGTCTCATGTGCCTGATTAAAATAGACAATGATTTTATTTTTCAGGCATTTAGGAAAAGTTTGTTTCTCTTCTTTTCTTAGTTTTTTGTTTTTTGTCTATCAAATAAAAAGAAAGGGTACTATCGACAATTCTACTCTTCATAGGGTTGAGAGTTGGTCGTTTACGAACCTGTTTAAAGGTTTCGAACCCTACATCATTTTTCCTTCTATAAAACATCTTTTTATCTCAAGACTACTTGTTGAGTTAATTGTGATTACCTCTCACAAACCCATACGTTCATGGAAACTCCAAGTATGATGTCTTCTGATGGAAAAGATGGTAGTATGATTGTTAAACCATCAATCACGAAGGAAAAAGAAAAATCTCCATTGTCTCCAACATTGAAAAGAAAAAGAAGGAATGTGAGGAAGCCAAGAGTTGTTCCTTCAAATTCTCAGAAGTTTTATGATGTTCTTGAAGTGTTGAAGGGGTTGCGAAAGGAGATTCAACAAATAAAGGCTTTTGAGTATAAGACTCATGAGATTCAGAAGGCCCTGGTTCGACAACAACAACCAAGAAGGTTAATTTATTGATATAAACTCCTACCTTAATGAACCTTATGTTCCAGTGGTTGTTGATGACTGGTCGGTTGTCAGCCAACACAAATATAATTTCACTTTCTTAATTCCTAAAATAAAGTAGTATGCGATAAGAAAGAGTTCGTATCCACGGAGAGGCTTTTTGTTGTTATGCAAATTTTCAGTTTCTTAGTAACCAAAGGGGGGGGGGGGGGTTGAGTTATCAAAGCTATAAAACTAATTTGAAAGAAATAAAGTATTAAAGTAATCAATATGGAGAAAGTATTGGTCACGGGATAGTTTCATTCACAAACACATATTTTCATCAATGACTAGAATTGAAATTTAATCTCTCATTTACTAAAAGTCCTAGGATACCTTGATCGCAAGAATACCCCACTAATTCCATGATTTCATCACAACTACATTAAAAGATGCATATGTGAATTCTTCCTAGAAAGCAACCTAAAGTGTAAAAGAAAATTAGATTTAACTCCCTAAAAGCAATAAGCTATATGGAATAAGACTAATCAAGGAAATCGAAATGTGTAAAAGCACTAAATCAATTTAACCCAAGTTATGATTCATATGTGACTAGTAGGATATATCTCTACAAGCACTACCCACATTTATGCTACTTTGAATCAGGGATTAACAACGTTTTCGTATTGAAAACCCTAATATAGCTCTAGATATGAATGCAAATCGGATTGATTCCGGACTCAACCAATCAAACAATCAAATCATATACAATATAAACAATGAATCATAAACAGTAAAATATTGAGACAAAACTACTTCATTAATTCCAATACTATTTGTGAAATCTACTTATTATCCCATAACCAATAATATGGAGTTTAGCTACTCATAGTATTTTGATTCAACATAATTATTATCAAAAATAAAATGAAGAACATGAAAAATAAATGAAAGCAAACCCTAGTAGAATCGCTCTCCTCCAAACTCCAGTATAAAAATACGTGATAAGTGATATCCCCAAAGAATAGAAACTTCTTCCTTTTTATTGTTTTTCAACTTGCCAAATTAGGTCTTCAAAGCCCAAGGTCCAATAACTAGAAGTCCACCAAGCCCATGAACCATGTGTGAGAAAAACCCATGTAAAAGTGTGCCAAAAAACAGCTCGCCGGAAAACTGGTGCAACGGTCGGAATCCTGCCAGAATCCGGCGCCGGAAAAAAATATTCTCAGGTGACCGGCTAAGTCCGCCCGGTCACCTGAGTCAACCATGTCAAGGCAACTGAGTTAACACCAAGTCAGGGTAAGTCAGATCTGAGTCAGTGCTAACTCAGCTGACTTGGTATAATTCTGGCCAAGGCCATTGCATAGGATGTTGCAATGCCAGCCATAATGGATGTGCTTCAGTAGTTTACATCCAGCCATGTACTAATCCTCTACTGCCCAGATTTACTCCGCTTCTTATTCTCATAGCACCACCAGCTACCTCAGTTCCGGAAGCAACAACACCTGCAATACCTGAGACAGCAGCAGCTACCCCATTCAGATTCATTTGTTCTCTGCATTACATCACACCCTCACCAGTACCATATGTAGCTTGTCACCTGCAATGCCTTTCTTATTGATTCAACCATTCAATTCCATGGCTACCAGAACCACTACCAATAGTTGAGCATAAATATCCTAGTCATCTCCTTTCACTGCCTCAAGCCACCACCAGCTAAAATTTATATCACAAACCACAGCAGCTACAATTCATACTCTACAGTTCCTTCTCCTTAACTGCAACACTGAATTCCAGTCACATCTCGTACAACTGCAGATCCATTCTCCAACCTGCAATTCACCCCTTTTTCCATGTCTGCGGCAGCGTTAAGACCTGCAACCTTGGTGATCAATAACTCCTTTTCTTCCAGCTCAAACCACCCTTAGAGGAAACACAAACACCAGTATCAGTCCCTTCACTGCAGCTAAATTCCTTGCCTTCTACAACCTCCTGCTAGTCTCAACATGTGCTTGCTATCACTCCAATTGCAGCTTCAACAATCGACCAACAACTACCAGTTGCAGCTGCATTTCCAACTCTCATTTTCTGCAATGGCATATAACATTCATCTCACAGATCATACATTCATTCCATTCTACTCAGCTTCAACCAGTACAACTGCCATCTCTTCTCTATCAACAGTGATCCATTCCATCTCCATTGTTCTTCTACATCATCCACAGTAGCATCTATAACACAATATGCCTTGTAACTTCAATCACCCACCAGGACATGGCCTAACTGACTGCAACAAAATCAGTGAACCACTTTGTTTCCCCAGGGAAATTCAGCTCCTTCTATGTCTCCTTATTGGCCACAGCAAGACCACTGCCTCCTCCCTTGACCACCATTGCAATCTCATACCAGCTCCTCCATGAGCACCTAACAACTTCTTCAACTCCATTGACTGCGAAACCACCATACCAGTACCACCAATTCCATCAGCTTCAGTTGCAATCTAGCATCACCATCAGTTAAAGCAAACCCCATCATCTCAGATCCATTTAAGTACCTGCAACAAGCCAATTCAATAACTCCATGACTCTCATTCTGCAGCTTCATTTCTATTATCACCTTAAATTTCAGATCCATCTCCTCTTCTTTCACAAACCCCTTTCAGAATCTCCATCAGTAATTCAGTCTCAGCTCCCCTTCTCTGTGTAAGACCACCTGCCTCAAACCAAATCAGATTTAATTCCCATTCAAGAGCAAACCCCCCTGAATCATCAACCAATTTCTTCATTCCCATGAACCTAGAGAATTAAAACAAACCCTAACCTTCACTGTAAACTTCTCTTCATCATCAATTCATCCACATAAACCCTCATTACTACAGTACATAAGCCCCTAAGCAACAAATCCGATGAGAACCCATTAACATCAATATCACAAGAACTTGAAATCACTCAAACTCATCTCAGTAAACAAGCTAGTTCTTCTCGATTTGAACATGGTACATAGCCGTATAACCCTAGTTCTTCCATTTCTCTCTATAGTTGATCCATCACAGAATCACCAGAGCTCAACTGTATGTAGATCACAAACTTTTCTCAAGGCCCATCTCTCTGATATTCAGACTTCCCACTCTGAATTTGTGTCGCCATTCTTTTCTCCCTCTGTCTTGATTTCAACAGGAAATGATTGAGAATAAATTTCCTCTGAATTTTAGGGCTGTTTTATTAAATGAAAATGGATTTATGCACCCCGGGTGAAGTGGATAAGGTGTAACTAAGGATGTTAAATTTCATGTCGGTTCCAGAGAACTGACACGCCCATCCTCTTTCTTGATCAACCGCGGCTATCTTCGCTCGCCTATGAATTGAAGTGTTTGACTTTATGCTCCAAATGGGAAATTTTCCTTCTTTTGCCCCCAAGTGCTCCATAACACCTAATAATCTCAAATTCACACATAAGATACATATTTCACAAAATAAATAGCAAAGAAAGCATAAATACTAGATATGAAACTAGGTGTTTTACAACACCTATCAAATTCCCGCACACTTAGACTTTTCTAGTCCTCGAGCAAATCAAACAAAACTTATTCTAAAGGATACATATATCACAAAATCTACTTTACCAACTTACAAGTTCTCCGAAGTGATAGTATCCAACGCGCTAAGAAGACATAAAGATTCTGCACACTACTCATAAGAAGTTAGACACATAAATGAACACAATCTCATTATTAAAAGTTGAGAGAGAAATAACCATCCCTTATCGAAAGAAATTCGGGTTTGGAGTGATCAAAAGTCTCGACTCTGCCTCACAAGAAAGGATTTTATGAAATTGCACTCAATAATAAACAACTCTTTATGGGTCACACATGTGTCCAGGTAGGAATGAAGAGAGAATCCTGCGACACGTTGAATAGTAGGAAGGCAAACCCTCCGAAATGTTTTGAAAACCCACATCTTTTATTCATTTTGGAAACCCTTTTTTCTGACGATCTCTAAGAAAGGAAATCAACCACTTAACGAAGGTGGAAATATGCTTACTTACCTCGTTATCCGTTCGGCGTGCATCTAGAACCACTCTCACAGCATCCATAGAAACGTCTTCGGTCTTCAATCCCTGTCTTCATATTCGGTCTTCAACTCTTGATGATAACTCTTGAACTTCGTAGAATCTTGACAATGTGATTCTTTCCTCTCATTCCTTGTTGCTTGAAACTTCACTGTAGATATTTCTTCTTCCGTTGGCTTATTGAATGAATACAAAACCAAAATATGATCGAAATAAACCAAAATATGATGCAATGAATATTTTTTTTTTAATTAAATACAAAGTAAATAAAAAATGGAAACAAACAAAATAAAATAAAAACTAATGATGATCCTAAATAACTTTTCTCTTGTCTCTTTTTTTTTTTTTTTTTAAGGGAACTAGCATAATGATAACTATGTTCCAAATTTTTTTTTTTTTTAGACAAGAGAATATAATACAAATAAAAATAAAATAAAAATGCAAGTACAAATGCCATGGTGTGAGTACTTTACCGCTTGATTCTTCACAACTTGTAAGTCTCGATATCATAAACTTCTTGAATTCTCATCTTGATAATCTGCACTCTTGTACAATAGTCTTCAACTTGTAAAAATTCTGCTACTTGTCTTGTTGCTATACTTGAATCTGAAATCTGCTCATTTTTGTACCGTTGCTTGTAAACCTAGAACGTCTTCAACTTTCCTTCCAACTTGTGATGCTTCCCTTGTTGATGATGATGATGGTGTTTCTATGGACCTGTTGGTGTAGAGAGAGATAAAGTGGATGGTGCTAACTGCGAACAAGATTACAAGTGGTATGTAAGTTAGCAATTCGATGTCACCATTCATGATTGATAAAATAGCACTCAAGAGATCAAAATAGTGCTTCTATTGGTGGGAGGTTGGGTAGCTCACCATTCTACCTGGAGTTTACGTACGGTGACACACACTCTAAAAGAACATATTTAGACAGGTACAAAGAAGTGAAGGTCGGTGCCTCTCATGATGTAACATGGGTAGTCTCCACTATAGGGAACCACTACTCTACTACCGAATTCAGTCTGCACCATATTTGCCACTGGCATGGTTAAATCCAACTTTAACTCTCATACAAGTAAGAAACCCGATCATGTTCTCTGTCATCTCTAAGTTCAGTCACTCTTATGAGAATCTCGATGTAATTTTAGCGACATGGATACTATGTGACTCTAAACTAACTACAAGTTGGAGTTTTTTCATGCACTAATTTACACAAAAGTTGAAAATTTTGAAAAAAATTTACAATGCAAATGCAAATACTTAACCACTCCCCCACACTTAAACTTTACATTGTCCTCAATGTAAATTGAGTCATCCAAAGTACGTTAAGGTGGGAAATTATGCATGACAAATGACAAGAAATCAGAAAAATAAAATCAATATAATACAAGAAAAATCTAAAAACAAAACAAGAAAATAAAAATAAGACAAGAGATACTCATCCTATGGGTTGCCTCCCATTTAGCGCTTGGTTTAAAGTCGTCAGCCCGACTATCTCCTTGCTTTCTACGACTCCTCCAGAGGGAGTGCATCCACAAAATTAGCTCCTTCCACCACTTCGGAAGTGAAATTCTCGTAATATGGTTTCAACCGGTGCCCATTAACTTTAAGTTCATTGCCTGTAGCTATGCTACGAATTTCTACTGCACCATGAGAAAACACATTAGTAACAATGAAAGGTCTGATCCATCATGACCTTAATTTACCCAGAAATAAATGCAAGCGAGTATTAAACAAAAACACTTTCTTCCCAACACAAAATTGTTTTCTTGAAATCATAGTATCATGAAAAGCCTTCGTTTTCTCCTTGTAAATGCGATAGCTTTCAAATGCATCATTGCGAAGCTCTTCTAGCTCTTGGATTTGTAGCTTCCTTTGCTTTCCAGCCCCATCCATCTCCATATTGCATTGCTTAATCGCCCAAAATGCTTTATGTTCAATCTCCACGGGTAAGTGACAAGGTTTACCATACACAATATTAAAAGGAGACATCCTAATAGGTGTCTTGTATGCGGTTCTATACGCCCATAAAGCATTATTTAATAGCATGCTCCAATCTTTCCTTGTTGGATTCACCGTCTTTTCTAGAATGGATTTCACCTCCCGGTTAGACACCTCGGCTTGTACATTTGTTTGGGGATGATAAGGTGTTGCAACCTTTTGTGACACATTGTACTTCTTCAACAAGATTTGCAAAGTCCTGTTGTTGAAGTGAGAACCCCCATCGCTAATTATGGCTCTTGGAATTCCAAACCTTGCAAAAATGTTAGCTTGCAAAAAATCTGAAACAACCTTGGAATCATTAGTAGAGGTGGCCTTAGCTTCCACCCATTTAGAGACATAATCAACAGCAAGTAAGATGTAATAATTCCCATGAGAGTTGAAAAAAGGACCCATAAAATCAATACCCCATACATCAAAAACTTCAATAAATTAAATAAAGGTTTATGGAATTTGATTTCGGGCACCTAGATTGCCTGTTCTTTGGCACCTATCACAAGTTGTACAAAATATATGTGCATCATTAAACAAGGTTGGCCAATAGAAACCGCTTTCAAGTACCTTGTAAGCGGTTCTTTTACTTCCAAAATGTCCTCCACAAGCATAGGAGTGACAAAATGACAAGATAGAATTAAACTCAGATTCGGGAACGCACCTTCTTATTACTTGGTCGCTGCCATGTTTCCATAAGTATGGACCATCCCATATATATTGGTTCCCTAACCTCTTTAGTTTGTCCCTCTCAGCACGATACAAGTTCTTTGGGATTTGTTTAGTTACCAAGTAATTCACGATATCCGCATACCATGGTTCTCCAACGGCAATTGAGAATAGTTGCTCATCCGGGAAACTTTCACGCAGTGGGATAGCTTCCTTGTCCACAGCAAGATGGCTCAAGTGATCCGCAACGGTGTTCTCAATTCCTTTCTTATCTTTGATTTCAATATCAAACTCTTGCAAGAGTAAAATCCAGCGTATGAGCCTTGGTTTCGCTTCTTTCTTCATTAGCAAGTACCTAAGAGCTGCATGGTCAGAATAAACAACAACTTTTGTACCAATTAGATAAGAGCAAAATTTCTCCAATGCAAATACAATAGCTAAAAACTCTTTTTCAGTGGTTGTGTAGTTTTGTTGGGCCTCATTTAACGTTCTAGAAGCATAATAAATGGCATGAGGTATCTTCCCCACACGCTGCCCAAGCACCGCACCAACCGCGTAGTCACTTGCATCACACATTATCTCAAAAGGCTTGCTCCAATCTGGTGGTTTAATGATAGGGGCTGAAATCAAAAGTTCTTTCAAACGATTGAATGCCGCCATACACTTCTCATCAAAGTTAAAAACCACATCTTTTTGCAATAAGTTGCAAAGTGGTGATGCTATCTTGGAAAAATCCTTGATAAATATACGATAGAAACCTGCATGACCAAGAAAAGAATGTATCTCCCTCACCGTAGTAGGAGGGGTTAGAGCACGAATAAGTTCTATCTTAGATTTATCAACTTCCAAGCCCTTAGAAGATATAATATGGCCTAAAACTATGCCATGAGTTACCATGAAATGGCACTTCTCCCAATTAAGCACAAGGTTTGTTTAAAAACATCGTTCAAGGATTAATGATAAGTTGTTCAAACAAAGGTCAAATGAATCACCAAAGACACTAAAGTCATCCATAAACACTTCAATGATGTTTTCAACATACTCGGAAAAGATACTTACCATACACCTTTGAAAGGTAGCTGGAGCATTGCATAAGCCAAAATGCATCCTTCTATAAGCAAAAGTACCAAAAGAACAAGTGAAAGTGGTTTTCTCTTGATCCTCCGGTGCTATCACAATCTGATTGTAACCTGAATAACCATCAAGGAAACAATAATAAGCATGTCCAGCTAAACGTTCAAGCATTTGATCAATAAAGGGTAAAGGAAAATGATCCTTCCTAGTAGTGGCATTCAACTTTCTATAATCAATACAAACCCTCCAACCGGTTTTCACACGAGTTGGGACGAGTTCGTTCTCATCATTCTCTACCACCGTTACCCATGATTTCTTTGGTACAACTTGTACCGGGCTCACCCACTTGCTATCGGATATTGGGTAGATAACACCCACTTCCAAAAGCTTGAGTATCTCCTTTTTCATAACTTCCATCATGGGAGGGTTTAAACGACGTTGCGCTTCCTTTATAGGCTTTGCATCGTCCTCCAAACGAATATTATGCATACAAACGGCAGGGCTTATACCCCTTGATATCAGCGATTGTCCATCCTATGGCCGTCTTGTGCTTCCTTAGCACCCTTAGAAGTTTTTGCTCCTGTAATTCACTAAGCTCATTAGAAACAATCACAGGTAACTCTTCATTGTCACCCAAGTACAAGTACTTTAAGTGAATTGGAAGAGGTTTCAATTCCAACTTTGGAGATTTAACAATAGAAGGTAAAAGATTTTCATCACTGCATGGTAAAGAAATAAAAGAGATATTATGAGTTTCCGGACATCCTTGTAGTGAGTTGATATCACCAAGGGATTCCTTAACTTCGTTACCACACTCTACTCCATCATCCATGGATGTAGTTAAAACAGTTTCCAAAGCATCATCACCATTCAATTCAAACACTTTTTGCGCCAATGCATCCATAACATCAACGGAGAAACAAGAGTGGACATCACTAGGATATCTCATCGTCTCGAAAATGTTGAAAGGTATTATTTCTCCGTCAAACTCCATAGTCAACGTTCCCATATCCACATCAATAATGGTTTTATCCGTTTTCATGAAAGGACACCCAAGTAGCAATGGAAGAGACGAGTCCGGTGAACCTTCATCCATCTCTAACACACAAAAGTCAGCTGGAAATACAAGTTGATTAAACTGCACAAGAACATCCTCAACAATACCCATTGGGTAAACATTAGAGCGATCGGCTAATTGCAACACAATTTCAGCCTTTTTCGAAGGACCTAGATTAAGTGAATTATACATAGATGCCGGCATAACATTAACGGATGCACCTAAGTCTAACATTGCTTTGTTACCAATTGTGACGGGAATGTCAAAGCTACCGGGATCCTTTCATTTTAGTGGGAGTTTGTGTTGTAAGATTGCCGAAGCATTCTCCCCCACACTTAGCACTTCATTGCCTTTTAGCCTTTGCTTGTTGGTACATAAGTCCTTCAACACTTTTGCATACTTGGGAACTTGCTTGATAGCATCAATGAGTGGTATATTCACATGAATATTCTTAAGAACATCTAAAATCTCCTTTTCTAGTTCCGCCTTCTTAGAACTTGCAAATCTGCGAGGAAAAGGTATAGGAGGAACATAAGTAGGAATAGAAGTTTTAGAGTTATGAATAGGTACCTCGGGTGTTTGGGGAATTTCATCCCTCTTTTCCTCCAAAACCGGCTCCTTTGGAGCTTCCTCTTCATCCAAATCAGCAACTTTGGGTTGCTCAAGTTGTGTACCACTTCTCAACGTAATAGCATTGACACCCTCTTTTGGGTTAATGGGTTGAGAAGGGAGTCTTCCACTATTTTGTGCTTTCAACTTGTTGATATCAATTGCCATGGAGCCCACTTGAGTCTACAAATCCTTAATCGCACTCTTGGTTTCTTGTTGGCTCTCCTTGAACATGGTAGAAATACCTTGCATCATTGTTTGTAACTTTGCATCAATATCGGAACCTTGGTTTTGAACCGGTTGTTGTGGTTGCTGAAATTGTTGTTGTTGTTGTTGAGGTTGAAATTGTTGTTGTTGCGGTTGAAATTGTTGTTGTTGAGGTTGAAATCCACTCGGACGGTTGAAAGTAGGTTGCTGAACCGCACCTTGCTTGTTGGCATAGCTGAAATTTGGATGATCTCTCCATCCCGGATTGTAGGTGTTGGAATAGGGATCATACTGTCTTGGTTGGTTTGGAAAAACCACATTATCTTGCTCCAACTCTTCACCATACGAAGGTAATATAACCGCAGCCATATTTTGCATCATGTGCTCCATATTGTCCATCCTTTGATCACGGTGTGATGATGATGAATCACTAACTTCATGCACTTGCCTCACCATTGGTTCACCTCTTGTGTAAAATTGTTGCGAGTTTGCAGCCATGCTTTCAATCAAATCGGTAGCTTGGGCCACCGTCTTGTTCACTAGTGCACCACCACCCGCAGCGTCAAGAAGATATCTATCACTAGATTGAAGACCTTCGTAGAAGTACTGGATTATCATAGCATCACTGAATTGATGGTCAGGATAGCTTGACACCAATCTCTTGTATCGCTCCCAGCATTCATACAAAGATTCTCCCACATGTTGCTTTATTCCACAAATCTCTTTGCGAATTTGAGTAGCCTTTGACGCAGGAAAATACCTCTCTAGAAAGATTTTCTTCAATCCGTTCCATGTAGTGACACTTCCAGCTGGAAAACAATACAACCAATCCTTAGCGCTGTCCACCATAGAAAATGGAAAAACTTTCATCATTGCACCATCGGCTTCGGTCTCCGCTGGAAGCATAGCCTTGACAATGGTATATAACTCCATGAAATGCTTGTTTGGATCTTCATTCGCCATACCATGAAAATTTGGCAACTCTCTAAGCAACCCCAGCTTGATCTCAAAGGTTGAGTTGGTTTGAATACACCATCGTTGTGCATCAAGCCTATGAGAAGCCAAATCCTTGAGTGTACGACTTGAATCTTCAATTGCTTATTCTTCTTCAACTAGTGGTTCTTATACAAATGGAACCTCTAGTTCTTCTTCTAGTTGTAACTCTTCTTCCACTTCTCGATGAAGAGCTTCGAGTTCTACTTCCAAGACTTGTTCTTCTGTTGTGTCTTGACTTGGTTGGAGTATTGTGCCTCTTCGAGTAGCTATCCTGCACCTTGGATAATTCCAATCTTTAGAAGCCAGGGATTAGTACCTGAAAAACAATTCTCGCAAACAAGAAATAAACAAGACAAGAAAATATGCAAGCAGAAAAATGATAAAAAGAAACTAAAAACTTAATAACAAGCCGTTTGCCTCCCCGGCAACGGCGCCAAAATCTGGTCGGTTGTCAGCCAACACAAATATAATTTCACTTTCTTACTTCCTAAAATAAAGTAGTATGCAATAAGAAAGAGTTCGTATCCACAGAGAGGCTTTTTGTTGTTATGCAAATTTTCAGTTTCTTAGTAACCAAAGGGGGGGGGTTTGAGTTATCAAAGCTATAAAACTAATTTGAAAGAAATAAAGTATTAAAGTAATCAATATGGAGAAAGTATTGGTCACGGGATAGTTTCATTCACAAACACATATTTTCATCAATGACTAGAATTGAAATTTAATCTCTCATTTACTAAAAGTCCTAGGATACCTTGATCGCAAGAATACCCCACTAATTCCCTGATTTCATCACAACCACATTAAAAGATGCATATGTGAATTCTTCCTAGAAAGCAACCTAAAGTGTAAAAGAAAATTAGATTTAACTCCCTAAAAGCAATAAGCTATATGGAATAAGACTAATCAAGGCAATCGAAATGTGTAAAAGCACTAAATCAATTTAACCCAAGTTATGATTCATATGTGACTAGTAGGATATATCTTTACAAGCACTACCCACATTTATGCTACTTAGAATCAGGGATTAACAACGTTTTCGTATTGAAAACCCTAATATAGCTCTAGATATGAATGCAAATCGGATTGATTTCGGACTCAACCAATCAAACAATCAAATCATATACAATATAAATAATGAATCATAAACAGTAAAATATTGAGACAAAACTACTTCATTGATTCCAATACTATTTTTGAAATCTACTTATTATCTCATAACCAATAATATGGAGTTTAGCTACTCATAGTATTTTGATTCAACATAATTATTATCAAAAATAAAATGAAGAACATGAAAAATAAACGAAAGCAAACCCTAGTAGAATCGCTCTCCTCCAAACTCCAATAGAAAAATACGTGATAAGTGATATCCCCAAAGAATAGAAACTTCTTCCTTTTTATAGTTTTTCAACTTGCCAAATTAGGTCTTCAAAGCCCAAGGTCCAATAAATAGAAGTCCACCAATCCCATGAACCATGTGTGAGAAAAACCCATGTAAAAGTGTGCCAAAAAATAGCTCGCCGGAAAACTGGTGCAACGGTCGGAAACCTGCCGGAAAAAAATTCTCAGGTGACCGGCTAAGTCCGCCCAGTCACCTGAGTCAACCATGTCAAGGAAACTGAGTTAACACCAAGTCAGGGTAAGTTAGATCTGAGTCAGTGCTAACTCATCTGACTTGGTCTAATTCTGGCCATGGCCATTGCATAGGTTGTTGCAATGCCAGCCATAATGGCTGTGCTTCAGTAGTTTACATCCAGCCATGTTGGCCATGTACTAATCCTCTACTTCCCAGATTTACTCCACTTCTTATTCTCATAGCACCACCAACTACCTCAGTTCCGGAAGCAACAACACCTGCAATACCTGAGACACCAGCAGCTACCCCATTCAGCTTCATTTGTTCTCTGCATTACATCACACCCTCACCAGTACCATCTGTAGCTTGTCACCTGCAATGCATTTCTTATTGATTCAACCATTCAATTCCATGGCTACCAGAACCACTACCAACAGTTGAGCATAAATCTCCTAGTCATCTCCTTTCACTGCCTCAAGCCACCACCATCTAAAATTTATATCACAAACCACAGCAGCTACAATTCATACTCTAAAGTTCCTTCTCCTTAACTGCAACACTGACTTCCAGTCACATCTCGTACAACTGCAGATCCATTCTCCAACCTGCAATTCACCCCTTTTTCCATGTCTGCGGCAGCGTTAAGACCTGCAACCTTGGTGATCAACAACTCATTTTCCTCCATCTCAAACCACCCTTAGCGGTAACACAAACACTAGTATCAGTCCCTTCACTGCAGCTAAATTCCTTGCCTTCTACAACCTCCTGCTAGTCTCAACATGTTCATGCTATCACTCCAATTGCAGCTTCAACAATCGACCAACAACTACCAGTTGCAGCTGCATTTCCAACTCCCATTCTCTGCAATGGCATATAACATTCATCTCACATATCACACATTCATTCCATTCTACTCAGCTTCAACCAGTACAACTGCCATCTCTTCTCTATCAACAGTGATCCATTCCATCTCCATTGTTCTTCTACATCATCCACAATAGAAGCTACAACACAATATGCCTTGTAACTTCAATCACCCACCAGGACATGGCCTAACTGACAGCAACAGAATCAGTGAACCACTTTATTGCCCCAGGGAAATTCAGCTCCTTCTCTGTCTCCTTATTGTCCACAGCAAGACCACTGCCTCCTCCCTTAACCACCATTGCAATCTCATACCAGCTCCTCTATGAGCACCTAGCAACTTCTTCAACTCCATTGACTGCGAAACCACCATACCAGTACCACCAATTCCATCAGCTTCAGTTGCAATCTAGCATTACCATCAGTTAAAGCAAACCCATCATCTTAGATCCATTTCAGTACCTGCAACAAGCCAATTCAATAACTCCGTGACTCTCATTCTGCAGATTCAGTTCTATTATCACCTTAATTTTTAAATCCATCTCCTCTTCTTTCACAAACCCCTTTCAGAATCTCCATCAGTAATTCAGTCTCAGCTCCCCTTCTCTGTGTAAGACCACCTGCCTCAAACCAAATCAGATTTAATTCCCATTCAAGAGCAAACCCCCCTGAATCATCAACCAATTTCTTCATTCCCATGAACCCAGAGAATTAAAACAAACCCTAACCTTCAATGTAAACTTCTCTTAATCATCAATTCATCCACATAAACCCTCATTACTACAACACAGAAGCCCCTAAGCAACAAATACGATGAGAACCCATTAACATCAATATCACCAGAACTTGAAATCACTCAAACTCATCTCAGTAAACAAGCTAGTTCTTCTCGATTTGAACATTGTACACAGCCGTATAACCCTTGTTCTTCCCTTTCTCGTTGTAGTTGATCCATCACAGAATCACCAGAGCTCAACTGTATGTAGATCACAAACTTTTCTCAAGGCCCATCTCTCTGATTTTCAGACTTCCCACTCTGAATTTGTGCCGCCATTCTTTTCTCCCTCTGTCTTGATTTCAACAGGAAATGATTGAGAAATCAATTTCCTCTGAATTTTAGGGCTGTTGTAGGAAATGAAAATGGATTTATGCACCCCAGGTGAAGTGGATAAGGGGTAACTAAGGATGTTAAATTTCATGTCGGTTCCAGAGAACTGACACGCCCATCCTCTTTCTTGCTCAACCGCGACTATCTTCGCTCTCATATGAATTGAAGTGTTTGCCTTTATGTTCCAAATGGGAAATTTTCCTTCTTTTGCCCCCAAGTGCTCCTTTACACCTAATAATCTCAAATTCACACATAAGATACATATTTCACAAAATAAATAGCAAAGAAAGCATAAATACTAGATATAAAACTAGGTGTTTTACAACACCTATCAATGACAAGGAGTTCGGGGATGATAAAGAATTCTTCAAAGGTCTTATTTCCTAGTAAATATTCTATTTTTAATGTTTTTATTAGAAGAATAACTAGTGTTTTGGAATAGCCATTATTGTGATTACACATAGCTATGTCCAAAGTTTTCATCTTCTTGTTTTTAGATTTATTGGCTTAAATTCTAAACTTGTTTGGAAGATGATGTTTGCAGTATTAATCTTTATGGTTTTATATATTGCAATATTGTTATGGGATATGTGTGTTTACGTCCGTGAACTTGATTGTCCCATACTTTGTCCAAATTAAAGTCGTTCGTGAATTGATATGCAAGTATTGATAAAAGAATGAATAGACTTTTGACAAACACAAAAGTTACGCCTATATTATCAATTATTGATGTAAGATAGGTTAAAATCTTTTGTGATTCAAGGATTATGTCTATTGTGTGTCATTGTGCAAATGGTGATGGAAACATAGAATGAATCCTTGTGTATTCCGCAGTAATTGATCTTCCCTGATCCATATTTTGTGTATTACTGTGAGACTCTGTATTGTGTATTATGTCGATCACTAGACAACCAAGTTGATTATCTTTGTGATTAGTTTAGTTGTGTTCCGTAAGGTACTTTACGTCGAGTATATTAAACTAAATTAATCATCTTGTGTGATTATTTAGTTATCACTCCGTAAGTTTGTCTTATGTTTGATCATTTTCGACTGGGTTGGTTGTTTTTATGATTAACTTAGTCATCACTCCATAGATTTTCTTATGTGAGTATAAATTATTAAATTGATTACTTTTGTGATTAGTTTAATTGTGTATTCCGGTTAGATTAATTATGGGTTCTCTTATGATTAATCTAATCGAGTTATTAAGTCTCCATAAGTTTACTTGTGTTGAGCATATTTAGTCAAATTAATCTTGGGTCGCTTACGTTAATTTGATTGAATATTTTTTTTTGGATTCCAAATTCATACTTGTATGATATTTGTTATGTCCAAAGAAATCCTTCTTTTCTTTTGAAATTAAGGTCGTTCCCTTAGGAATGACATTTTATGGGGGAGAGTTCTTTTGAACTTGTGCTTAATTGCCAAATATTTGTGGGGAGTGCGGATGTGGAATATTGTAGGGGTTATCTTGTATCTTTATGAACTCCTTGATGAATGCATTTAGCTTCTGCTTTATGATTGCATCTAAAGAAGATGATATACATTTACCTTTGGTCATGAAGTGTCTCTTACGGAAATTTCATTAGGATCTCGTTCTTGTACCTTTGCCAATTTTATTGAAAAAAGGTGGGAGAATTAATATGTAGATCACACTACAAATACATATGGTTTTCGGATCATTATGTAAGGGGGTGGTTTCCATGTGAGATGGAGTATTGACTAAGGTGGAGTGACGTATCACCATAGTATTGTTGTTGAAGTTGTGATGTAATTGGACTTTGACGATGTGTAATGATACTATGACATTGTATAACAATGATTGAGAACTCTTGTTTTCTCGTTGTTATAGCTATGGATTTTCAACTACGATGATGCTAAACTTACAACCTTTGGGATCATTGGACTACTTGGAAGTGATGAGGATTTCGAGTAATGTTGAAGATTAGACATGTGGAATAGGAGCTACAAAGTTTATTTATATATTTTTTGTATTCCATATGTATTAATAGTTTTTCCACTAAATTCACAAAGGGGGAGATTGTTAGATCATTGCTTGGTCGAACTCGCATGCGTTTCTATCTCAAGCATGTTTGTCAATGTTAGTGATCAAAACTATAAAGTCTTGATTTATAGTCTACTATAGCTAAGGACTCAGACTAGGATAGAAAGTGTAGTTGAGCTCAATAACTCCATGGCGATCATCATACAAGATGAAGGACTACTCAAGGAACCCGTGGATCTTCATCGACTAAAAGGTATGTGGAGACTTGAACTTATCTATCACTCAAAAGTCTATCTACTTTATCTCCTATCTTGAGACAAAATTCGTATTACTATATAAACTAAGATTATACACATGTGGTATTTCGAGTTGAGTATATCTTGCTTATTAATTTGTAAATCTTTCTTTTTAGCTAAGTTCATCTTTACCTAGTGACGAAAGTCATGTTATGTTTCAATCATATTGGAAATCGCTCTGACGAAAAATAGTTTGTGAATAACAACTATATAACGCCCTCTAAGAATGTTTCAATGATTGAAATGAGAGTTTAGACAATATAACCATTGGAGGATATAAGCATTATTGTGGAAATACATATATGTATAAGTCCTTATTGCTTGAACCAAATTTTTCGAACTTTGTTGATCAAGTGAAACCGGAGTAGCACGTGAACTTAAGTCCGGGAACTGGTGTAGTGATCGAACCCGAGAATTTCTGCTGGAGTTTGTGAACTCCGTCTGCGAACCCATTTCGCGAACTTGAGAAGGTTATGTCTAAAAACGATGTCTGTGAACTTATCTTAATAAACTAAGGAATGTTATTTCAAACTGTGGCTTTAGAGTTCATTAAACGATTCAAGTGAATCACATCGTTTTTGCTTCGATTGTGTCTTGTGTAGTACATGAGATTTCCTTGCAATTGAACAACTTTGTAACTAGTTCATTTGAGTCATTTGGACTAGTTATGGTGAAGAAGAATATGATTGATATGAAAGTTATCATATGGCTAACCATTTGGTTAACTATTGTTGAACCAACTAATGTACAAGTTTGGGTACGGTTACACAAGCCTAGAAACGTGCATTACATATGTGTGTAACAAGCTATGTTTTCGATCTAACGGTTGATAAATATTAGCTTGAATCTAATCAGGTTTTCATCTAACGGTGAATATTGAATGCTTTGTTAGTAAGCTAACATTGATTGCAAACCCTGATTTGAAGACTATATAAGGAAGAACTCTAGCAACAGGGAAACCTAATCCCCACACATTCCGTGTGATACTAGTTGTGCTAATCTAGAGTTGATTCTCCTTTAACCTTTGGTTTTCTTCTTCTAAAACTAGGTTAACTACTTAAAGACTTCATTGGGATTGTGAAGCCAGACCGATACTACTTTTATCGTAGTTGTGTGATCTGATCTTGTTGTTTCTATCGTACGAGTACAACTATAATAATTGGCTTGAGATTTCTATCTCCGATAGGCAAGATATAAAAGTAGTCACAAACAATTCGTCTCATCGTTTGTGATTCCAAAATATCTTTTTTCGCTGCATCGATTAAGACTATTGTGGGGTGATTGATAAAACTGAGTTGTTCTTCAGGAATATAAGTCTGGATTTATCAATTGGTTCATGTTAACCTTGATTTATCAAAAGACATAACAAAACTTGTAGGTTTATTCGTGGGAGACGAATTTATCTATTACTGTAGACTTTTATGTGTGATACAAATTTTTTTATTAAAGTCTTCGACTTTGGGTCGTAGCAACTCTTGGTTGTGGGTGAGATCATCTAAGGGGATCAAGTATGTAGTATCCTGCTGGGATCATAGACGTAGAAGCATTACTGTACCTTGGATCAGTGTGAGATTGGTTGGGTTTCAACTACAGGCCAGACCGAAGTTGGCTTGGAGTAGGCTAGTGTTTGTAGCGGCTTAATATATTGTATGTTTAATCTGGACTAGGTCCCGGGGTTTTTCTGCATTTGCGGTTTCCTCGTTAATAAAATTCTGGTGTCTGTGTTTTTTTTTTTTCCGCATTATATTTTGTTATATAATTGAAATAATACAGGTTGTACGTTGTTCAATCAATTAGAATATCCTACCTTTTTGGTTGTTGATTTAAATTGATTGACACTTGGATATTGGTCTTTGGCACCATCCAAGTTATCTCTATTTGATAAAGACTCGTAAATTGTATTTGCTTGAGTAAATATCAAATTAAGAGATTGAGATAATAACTCCTTGAGATATTTTATATTGATTGAGTCTAGTTGATTCTCTAGAAAGTAACTCGGAGTTATCCATACCGATTGGTAATCGAAATATTGGGTGTGGTAGTTAGACCCCCTCTTTTTCACATGATATAGTTTTGATCATCTAACATTGATAACAAGCTTGAGATAACAACACTTGTGGGTTCTACCATACCAAGCAATGCTCTAACAAAAATCTTCAATGGTTCTCGGGGTATCATAAAGGAAAATATTGCAATTCAAATATCTCGGTTGAGCATTTTTGTTTTGATAAACATGAACATATACCAATTTAGGAATTATTTTTAGTATTTATAGTATACCTACTTCCGGGTTTGCCAAAACTTATTGACAACCAAAGAAGAATTCCACTTATAGACAAGTATGTCAAGGATAACTTGGTCCAAAGTAATGTGACGATGGTACGATGTCCGTTTTTATTATTAGATATCCGAAAATAACAAGAACTTCCAAAATGTTGGTGTTCATCCTTACCAAGATTTTGTAGAACCTGAACCAAACTAAGTTTATGATAATTCACTACGTAAAGTCATTTTATTCAGTCTGTCATCGAATAAAGGTTTTTGGTATTTAGGGGAAGACTTATATTCCAGTAACACATGGTATTTTCGTAGAGGCCATAAACCCCCTCACGTTTTAGTACCCCATCTAAAAATATTTTGAAAGAATGCAACAAACATGTTGGGTAAGACAGAGAAAATGTTAACGCCACGTAGTATTAAAAATCAGTATCTCAAATAGCACAATAAAATTGCACAGCCGACTATTGGTGTTGAGAATACGTACATTTCTGGGTTTGATTTACCATCATTAGCGCGACTTGTCATGATAATTCAATAATTAGTATCATGCTTCCTCTAGAAAAACCGTGATCAATGGAGTAACCAAAGATGCAGCTTCTTCATCATCCTCGTCAAGTTTACCAAAAATACTATGGGGTTTACCAAGTATAACTGCTACGACGATCCTAGTAGTTTTAACAACTATGGATCGTACTTATCGTTATCACAATGTAGGCACCATTGTAGACAAATTAATGGCTCAATCTAATGATTACTGGTATGTAAATCAACAGATGAAAGCTCTAAACTTCGAAGTAGTTAACAAATTGAGGACGAAGTACATGTTGTTTGGATTGAGATCATCAACTTTTAATCCTCCTATGATAAAACACATCGTTGTGTATTTCAATTCTAGACGAGATCACTGGGACCAAGTGTTCATCTCTTGAACCCTAGTTAGGATTATCATCATGGGCCGCCACATCCTTCAACTTTGCCACTTTCCTCTTATGCTTTCAATCTTCTTCTGCTAATTTTTAACCTTATGGAGAAGAAGATAACTAATTTCTCAAATCTGTTAGCCGGTAGACATGTTTTGGGTCTCAATCCCTAGAACCAGAATGATAACAACAGTAGAATGTATTTATATTAATTCTAATTTTTTTTCTAATGTATTTTATTTTAATTAATCAAACGACTACTTTCATTTGAAATCAAATTAGTCATGATATTAAACAGGGACGGATGGAAAGGGCACAAGTGACACCAAATTTTGAATTGCAATAAAAGGTTTTTTGTAATTTCCATGCACTATGGGTGCAAATAATAATGGCAAAATTAAACTTCGCATATTTTTCTTCCCGAAGAAAAAGTTATATTAAAAAGGAAAAGAAGTTGATCCAGCCAATAGAGTACACAAAACAGTTAACAACTCTCAACTAACTGAGAATGGAACTAGCAAAAAAAAATATAAAAAAAAAACAATTTCTGCATCAATTTTTTTTTGTTGCAGACCAATGCAACTAGACACAACCAGAAAACCCAACTCTTAACAGATCAAAGCATGTTAAAATTCGCATATTAATAGGATCAAAATGTAAATTGATCATCTAATTTTATTTTTTTTCTTCCTGCTAAACTTTCTTCTGGGAAAACTAAAAAAAATAAATGATAATGTATTCTTTTCTGCCCACTAAACTTTCTTCTGGGAAAACTAAAGAAAATAAATGATAATGTCCTAGAAGACTAATGATAATGTACTAGAAGACCGTGGTATGAGAATTTAGGTGTCGCAGCCATCGTCGTTGGGAAATAACACAATATATTCACTCTCTTCCGGCATCCTTCACCGATAATGATTTAGACTGTTATAAACTAAAACTTATAAACTAAGGGATCTTAAATAACCAACACAATGTGGGACTAATAGTTTCAACACATTTTGATATACATACTATAAGATTTGTTGGTTTGGTCATTCAAATTTCTCTTTCGCACATCACATAACGGGATCAAATTCGATGGGATTTGCACTAAAATAAGAATCCTATTATTGGGGATGTAGGGGGCTGGGTATTTGGGGGCTTAAAGTACTAATTGCAAACAAAACGTGATAGGGGAAGACATAATCTATGTGAAATATCAAAAATACCCTTAACCTTAAATAAATCAAAATCTAACTTTTTAAATCAATTTTCTTCTCATCTTCTTAATCATATATCATGATGAACATGATCATAATATCACCGTGATGAAGATGATAATCATAAAAAAACTTAAATTTATTATTCTTCTTCCTCTTTTCTTCCTCTCCATCGCATCACGATGTCATAATAAGAAAAAACTAAGAATACCCACTATTTATCTTTGCTTTTGATTGCCAAAAAAACTTAAATTTATTATTCTTCTTCCTCTTTTCTTCTTCTCCATCGCATCATGATGTCATAATAAGAAAAAACTAAGAAAACCCACTATTTATATTTGCTTTCGATTCGATTAAATTAGAGTTAAAATAAATAAATTTAAGAAACTGTTTACGGTTGGGAGTTCTTAATTTCCCAACCGTAAATCATACTTTACGTCATAGAAAATAGTATTTCCTAGTCGTAATTTGGTTTACGGTTTGGAAAATTAAAACTCACGGCCGTAAAATGTTATTTTAAGCGATTCTGATAATCACGAAAAGAAAAAAAAAACAGAGGTTGGGTTTTAGTTAGGATTTCTTAACCGTAAATCAGAAATATGGTTGGAAAAATTAAAATTCCCAGTCGTAGATGTCGTTTATGGTTAGAATTTCCCAACCGTAAGTTGACAAAAAATTCCAGAATGAAAATATTTGCTTTCTAATTTTATACTCGATCTTGAAATGAGTACTAGTTTATTTATACTCGGTTTTAGAATGAGTAGTACTTTATACTCGATTTCTAAAAGAATATCAGATCATACTCGATTTTAGAATTTAATACCCGATTTCAAAAAGAGTATAAGTTCATACCCGATTTTAAAATGAGTATAACTTTATACTCGATTCCAAAAAGAGTATAAGTTCATACTCAGTTTAAGACTGAGTATAAAGTTATACTAATTCTCTGATCATAAAATGAATACAAGTATATATTCAATCTAAAAAGAGTTCAACTATATACTCATTTTCATATAAAGTAGAGCTCATTACGGCTGGGAAATGTTAAATTCTTAGCCGTAAATCAGGTACACGGTTGGGAAACTACGAAATCCTAGCTGTATGTACCACACCACCTGTAGGTTTTTTTTTGTCACGGCTTGGTCGACCTAACAATTTTCTAGCCGTAATCGGAAAACGGTTAGGAAAACCATACGTATAGTTTTACTATTGGGAAGTAGTTAGCCGTATATTACTCTGATAACCCAAAAATCAATGAACTCCTGGTTACGGCTAGGTATCATGTCTGTAACCCAGCCGTAACATAGAAGGTGATTCTGGGAAATATAACGGCCATAAGTTCTTCGCTTCCCATCCGTTATTTGTAATTACGGCTGGAAGTTCCTCAGTTTCCAACCGTGGTTATCTATTTATGGCTAGTTCGACACTTTTTCTTAGCCGTAACAAGTAAAAAACTCAGATTTTGCTCTCATTTTTAACAGATTTGAATCGATAAAATTGCTATTGGGAGTTGATTATAAGGTTTCTCTGAGTATTGTGACGAAGGTTTTCATCATTTTTTTTCAAAGTTTTCCATATAAATTTGACCTAAATCACATTTTTTTCCCTCTTCAAAATCCAAGAAAATTAAGTTTTGATTTGCAAAAGATTAATGATTTAATTAGTTTAATTCATTCACCAATACTGATTAGTTAGCTTAATCATTTTAATTAGCACTAAGCAATTGAGGGTAGATTAGGTATTACCAAAAAATTAAGATAAAGGGTTTTATGAATTACTATTTCATGAGCCTATGAACCCAAAAAAAAAAACTCGGCCATTTAAAGCCCGAATAATAGGATTCTAAAACAACTTTTTTTTTTTCTTATAATCAAACACGAAAAAACCGGATTACAAATTTGTCTCCCCCCTTAGATCACCACAAAGGTCAGGGATTAGCCAAGTCGGTGGAACTGACCAGCCCATACTACCATCATTTTTCTTGCCCCACTGGGCTAGTTTATGAGTAGGCCTATTACTATTGCGGTTAATGAAACTGAATGAAATCAACCTAATCTTAGATATTAGGTTTTTTACATCTTGAAATATACAGTGGGTTCTCAAATTTCCTAAGAAATTCTTCCCATTTATCTTCTCAATAACTTCTTCCATATCAGCTTCGATTATTACCTGATTAAACCTTCTTCCTTCCACGATTTTTAGCGCATCTCTGATACCACAAATCTCCGCCTCTTCTGCCGAATGACAAATCAATTTTTTCGCTTATGCGTAAACAAATTCATTAGATGAATCTCTTATTAAGAAACCCAAACCTCCTAATTCAGAGTTATGGTTACAAGCCCCATCTGTGTTAATCTTCAAGCAATTCCTCGGCGGAACAACCCATGAACTGGAATTAGATCGATTTTGTGTTATTGCAGCAATTCGGCTGATAGTAGGGGTTTTTGTTGTATTCAACATCATTGATTTAGATCTCAACAGTATCGCCTCTGGTTCTTCTTGAATATTATTGTGTACAATTTGATTTCTGCTTTCCCAAATTGACCACAGCATTGCTGCAATCAAGGGAAGTTTCTCTGCTCTTGAGGTAAGATCCTGGTATGGATATATTTGCAGCCAATACTTAATCTATTGATATCCTGCACCTGGTCAATTTGTATGTTTATGAGTTGCCACACCCTAGTCAGTTTTTTACAGGTGACTAAGGCATGTAAGATAGTTTCCGATTTAGCTCTGCACTTAGGACAGTAGAAATCAGAAATATGCATTCTGTTGTAAAGAATTTGTTTTACTGGTATAGCACCTTTTAGTGCTTTCCAGAGAAAAAGTTGAATCCTTGCAGGTACTTTAAGTTTCCAAACTGCATTCCATAGGTCAGACTCAGATTCATCCCCTCTAACACTCAGGGCTGAATAAGCCGATTTTGTCGAAAAGACACCATCCATAGATGGGGTCCAAATTCTTCTATCATCAGAAGGTTCCATAGTAAGAGGTATTTTTTGTATCTTCTCTTTTGTTTGTTGGTCAAACACATCACTTAATTTATCTTCATTCCATGTTCTTGTATTAAGATTTATTAAATTTTGAACTTTTAAGTTTTTATCCGGGACTGTGTTTTCTTTCGGTGTAGCAACCCCCTTGTCTGAGATCCAATTATCGCACCATGGATCGATGAAGTTTCCTTCCCCCACCACCCATGACACAAAAGGTTTTATTTTTTTCATGGTATTATGTATGCATTTCCACACCCACGATGCCTTATCAGGGCACTTAGAATTTAGGACATCACAATTGGCATAGTATTTTGATTTCAGAACTTGTGCTAGGAGAGAAGATGGGTTTTCCACCAATCTCCAAATAGTTCTGGCCATCATGGTCAAATTGTTAATCTCACTTAATCTAAAACCCAGTCCGCCTTCTTTCTTTGTTTTGCAGATGTTCTCCCAAGCTAAGAGATGCATTTTTCTCTTTTTTGATCTCGGATCCTGTCCCCACCAATAATTATTCAGGTGAGAATCGATTTTTTGGCACATACTTTTTGGTATTAAGAAAATGTCCATTTGATACAGGGATATAGCTTGGCCTACATGTTTGACCAATGTAGTCTTGCCTGCCTGATCTAGGAATTGAGTGAACCAATTATTCACACTCTTTTCAATATTACTCAATAGAGATAGGTGAGTTTGAGTCTTTGATTTAAGGATAGTTGTTGATGCTCCTAAGTATTTCTCTCCCAGGCTAAAATTGGAGATATTTAGGATCTTAGCAAGCATTTTTTTATGCCTTGGATGCACTTTAGAACTGAAGTAGAGTCCCGACTTGTTAAAATTGATCTCTTGACCACTTGATTTACAATATTTTTGCAGGTAGTCTTTTATAGCATGGAAATCAGGTATTGTAGCCTTAGAGAAAAGGAGGCTATCATCAGCAAATAAAAAATGGCTGACAGCAGGACCATTCTTTGCACATTTTAAACCATGCACCGGGTTTGCATTTTCCAAATGTTTGATATAGGAAGATAGAGCTTCTGCACAAATAATATACAGGTAAGGTGACATAGGATCACCTTGCCTTAAGCCTCTTTCTGGATGAAATTTACCCATAGGACTACCATTTAAAAGAATAGAGTAAGATACTGAACTTAGGCAGTTCATTATCAATCTTATCCATTTTTGATTGAATCCCAATTTTGCCATAACCTTAGCCAAAAATGACCACTCCAATTTTTCATATGCCTTGGACATGTCTAACTTGATAGCACCACTCCCTATTTTTTTTATTTATTTTTATTGAATCAATTAGCTCATGCGCCAGAATTACATTATCTGCAATTTGCCTTTTTGGGATAAAGGCACTTTGGTTGTTAGAAATAACTCTATCCATTAGTGGTTTCATTCGGTTAGCAAGAGTCTCAGAGATGACCTTATACACAAAATTGCATAGCCCAATAGGCCTAAATTGATCAGCTGTATTCGCCATTGGATTCTTGGGTATTAGAACTATGTTTGTATGATTGAACTGAGTTAGTAGCTGTTCATATTCAAAAAATTGTTTAGCCATTTGGATAACACTATCTCCCACAGTATCCCAATAAGTTTGATAAAACATACCAGTGAATCCATCTGGCCCTGGTGCTTTCTTTGACCCCATTTGGAATGCGGCAACCTTAATTTCTTCATCAGAAAGAGGTGCTTCCAGTCTAATGTTGTCTATGTCAGATAGTTTTGATTGGACCATGTTTAGAACAACATCCTGATCAACCGGGTTGGACGTTTTATATAACTGATGAAAATAGGAAATGAATTCATCTCCAATAGCTTCTCTTGTTGTCAGCCAAGTTCCATTTCTATCTTTTAGCCAGTTGATGTTATTCTTTTTCCTTCGCAACATAGTAGATTTATAGAAATAGGGCATATTCTTATCACCCTCACTTAGCCATAACTCTCGTGATTTGTCTTTCCACAAAATTTCTTCCAAGGAATACAAGTAAGATAGTTTATCTATAAGATCTGCTATTTTTCTTGTATCCCCAGGGTTTTTTGTTTGCACATTCTGGATTTCATTTTTTGCATCATGTAAAGAGACGGTTATGTTTCCAAAAGATACTTTATTCCATAATCTCAGCTGAATCTTTGCATGATTCAACTTTTGTTTAAGTTGAAAGGATTTTGAGCCTCTTACTTTTAATGACCAAGCTTTTTCAATTACTGTTTTGCAGGTTTCATCTTTGACCCACATTGACATGAAATGGAATGGTTTATGTAGATTCTCAACTCCCGGATTTAGAGAAACTAGAACAGGTGCATGATCAGAGCTAATACGAGGGAAATGTACAACATTTGTGTGAGGAAAGTTTTCTTCCCACCGCTCATTAACCAGAGCTCTATCAATACGTTCCATCACCAGATTTTCTCCTATTTGTTTATTTGTCCATGTAAAATCAGGACCTCAGAACGGTACATCTCTCAAGTCCCATAACTTCATAAGATTTTCTAGTATTTTTGTATCGTTTTCTGTAACCAGTCTCTTTCCCCACTTGTCTTGTGGGAGAAGAATGCAATTCAAATCCCCTACTACCATTGTAGGGATATTTTGATTATAAGGTTGTGCCATAAATGCATCCCAACAGAGATTTCTCAAACTTCTATTTGGTTCCCCATAAGTAAAATATAACTTACAAACCTTGTTAGCTTTCATCGATCTAGTTGAACATACGAATCCTTGTTGGCTGGACTGTTCAACAACAATGTCAAAGCCATCCTTCCAGGCTAGCGCAACCCCACCTTTCTTTCCTATAAATGGGACAACAGCAGAGTTGTGATATCCTAAAGCCCATAGCTTAGAAGTAGAGGCCTTAGTACCGATCATTGTTTCGCATAAAAAAATTATATCAGGAGATTTTAACTTGATTAAGTCCCTAAGTTCATGACTTGCTTCTGGTTTTGCAAATCCATTGCAATTCCAGCTCAGAAAACTCATCCCTCGATGACAAACGTAAGGAAGAAACTATATAGAAACCAAAGTAGAAGAAATTATAATACAAAAATTAGCTAACCTTAAGTTAATTCAAATAAAGATAAACCAATCAAACAGAAATCACAATTAATCTTTCCAACTAGTAGAGCACAGACATGAATCAATCTAGAAACAATTTTAAACGAAAACACACGAAGGAAATAAGCACTTGACATTTCTAAAAAAAACAGAGCAATCACCAATCCTAAATATTTCCGGTCTTTAGCAACTTAATTTTGTCTCACGAAACTTTGTGTCTTCTAGAATCTGAAATTTGATTAAGTATCTTGGTGTCTTGATGTCTCTAGTGTCTTGGTTTCTTTGTATTTCTAGTGTCTTAAGAGTCTGTAGGTGTCTTTGTGTCTAAAAACCGAATCCTAATGGCTTAGAACTCAGGCTAATCGGATTGAAAAGATTTAGGAAGCAGAGAACAAAAATGGAGAAGGTTGGGAACCAAATAAACTCAAGAATCATAAATCAAACTTTGAACTCTGTTGAAAGATCACGCCCCCGGCATTGTCTTCCGGTTGAATAAGACCGTTAGAATGGTAAACCGGCTAGAAATAAGACCGTTGGAGTAGCCTTAAATGAATTTGAACTGAGAATCCGGTAACAGAGAAGACGAGAGAGAGGGGAGATAGAGGAGAGAGAGACTCTCATTTCGCTGGGATTCTAAAACAACTACGTAGCGATGGTGGGATGATAATACTAGGTAATATGGAGCGGCCGGTAATAGACGCTCACAGTCCCCGACAACAAAACAAAAAAGTTTTGGGAACACGGAAACCTTTTGAGAAATCACATTGGAGCGTCAAAGGTGGAGCATTTTACATCCAACGCATAGAGAATAAAGGTCTCCAACGTATATTTTCCCAACGGTCAAAAATCTCGAACAGTTCCCTCAGATCTATCTATTTTTTACTCCCATAATCTTCTATCGAGAAATAATCATACAGAAACCAAAAATCAAACAACTCCTTCATCTAATCTCCTTCTCTTGCTCTAAGCAATATGCTTCAATACCCAGAAAACATTAACCTTCCTGATCTTCAAATATGGAACAACGCCGCTTTTGACAACAATTCATCATCCAGAGTCGAGACTAATTCCATTAAAGAGGGTTCATGTGGTTCTCTTCAAAAACCCAACTTAGGTAATGGATCAAAATCTTTGAAATTAGATTCTATCAAAGAAAATATCACTCCTTCATTCTGTAAATCTCCCGTTCGTAGTAAATCCCCCTTATCTGTAAAGCCACTTCATCCAAATGGTGCCCTGGAAAACCCATCTCAACAGAAGAAACCGCTAAAACTTTTATTCAAACAAGGACTTCTTCCGCAACCACCTTCCCCAAAATTTTCCAAATCAGAGAATGATGAGATTAAAATCGATGCAGAGATTGAAAGTATTGAAGCCGAAATCAGTCGATTGTCATCCAAACTAGAATCGCTTCGGCTTGAAAAGGCAGCGCTGAAACCGAAATCAAAGAATTTTGTAGTTTTTCAGAAGGAATTATTAAAGAGTTCTTCTTTAACGGCTAATTCAAGAATCAGGCAACGAGGGTTTAGTCTTGGGCCATCAGAAATTTTGGGTATGAGATCACAGAATACAGGTAAACCAGAAAAAACTCCTATTCAGTCTACACTAAATCGTCGAAAATCTTGTTTCTTTAAGCTTCCCGAAATTTCTGAAGAGAAGGGTTTAAAAGGAAAGGGAGGGAAGAGTTCTAGTTTAAGCCCTAAATCACGACTATCCAAAATACAATCGTCTAGGCAAAGTCTTACAACGATTGGGTCGAAGAAATCAGAGAGAATTGGTAATGTAAATGTTTCTAGTATCCAACCAAAGAAACTTTTTCAAGAGGAAGCAAAATCAGTTACAGCCAAAAAGCCAATTAAACCTGGAAGGGTTATTGCAAGTAGATATAATCAAACTCCAACAACACAGTCTAAAGAAATTCGCAAGATGTCGTTACCAGGAATCAACAAGGACATCAGTAAGGGGGTTGACAACAGACGTGCTACTATGGCTACAAATGTGTATGATGCAGGTTTTGCAAGAAATCAGAAAACGGCGAGTAGGACTAAAACCCCATTGGCAATTCGAAATGAGGCACCGTCAACATTGAAAATCGATGATCTGTTGCCAAGGATCAGGACCCTTCGGTGCAAAAACGAGACCCCTCGGGATTCTGGACCTGCTAAGAAAGTAATCGATTTGGTAGGAAGGAGGACATATTTTGGTGCTGACGAGATTTATGTGGAAAGTTCAATTTGTCAGGCTCTGAGTTTTGATGCAGAAGAAGATGAATAGAGTATGTCAATTATAACCTCTATTCTTGTTTGGCTTTTGTCTTCCGTATACTATATAATTTTGTCTCGCAATCAAATTTCACGACTTAACTGACTGTAAGTAAATTTGTTTGGTTTTTTGCTTGCCCTACTAGTGATAATGTATTCAAGTTCCAATCTATGGATCTATAATAATTGTGTGTGCAATAATATCATGATAAGATTTCTCTTGATATTATACTTCTATTATTATTAGCTCAAACTGCAAAACAATTTCCGATGCAACAATAATATCCTACTCAGGTAAATCCTAGTGAAGGAAATAATCCTTTTACTCCAGATTGACTCGCCAGAAAGCTGTGAAGTCAGAATTTGAGGAGATAAGATATGTCGTACGGAGATTCCTGTGTCTCATTTACAAAACTTAGAAACCTGTCAAAATGGGCTTTCATATCTGTCACATGTTCTACTATATGGAGCCAATATAACAGAATAGACCGAACAGTAATAAGTTAACCATAAAGAAAGCATTCCCGTTTCAGTACTCAGATCCTACCCACCAAGTGCACCACAAAAAACCCAACCATAATAGTTCAATTCATTCTTCTTCAATTCTTGAAAAGTAAGACCTTATTAAATTGGTCTTATCTTCATTCTTGATTCATCATGTTTTGTTTACTGATAAATCATCACAAGAAAGTGCAGGGACATTAAAAACTTCCCATGTTGAAGTAGAGAAATTTCTGCGGTGTAACAAATTTTCAAAGGCAAGTGATTCAATATGCAGTCTTAATCTATCACTCTCTACTTTTTGTTAACTATTTAGAGACGGGGAGGTCCTATTGTCAAGCTTGCATCACTGGTCCCCTTATCATGTGCCATTGTGCCTCCACTAAAGCATCCAAAATTATCTTATCTAATTTTCAACTTCAAAACACCCAAAAAACGAATCACTGGAATTCACTGACAGCAACCCCATTTTTTTGGATGAATTTCAATTACATTATCTTTAAACATCCTTAATAACAGAATTAAATTACATACACTTTTTGCTTTTGAACATGTTTTTTTGGAGATTAAGAACTGATACAGAAGAAGAAAAGATATGTTATTATACCAAAATGAGG
Source organism: Papaver bracteatum (assembly GCA_023529315.1). NCBI lineage: Eukaryota > Viridiplantae > Streptophyta > Magnoliopsida > Ranunculales > Papaveraceae > Papaver > Papaver bracteatum. The sequence continues at coordinate 1,582,974 of JAJJWX010002427.1, read as the reverse complement.
ATCAAACTTTAAGATCTTAATATCCCGTTTAATATATTTCGAAATCTGCTGGTAGATAACTTTCTAAGAATTTTTTTGGCATCACTAACGTCGGTTTCTGCAAGTTTTTCCAAGTTCTTAAGATAATTGGAATGTGCAATCTTTTTTCGACCACTGTTGCAATTGGTTAATGACATTAAAATAGATAGTAAGAACTTCTTGTTACCTGATTTTTCCTCCCCTGGATCAAGCAATTGCAGCATTCGGCTAATGTTACATTCTTCTTGTATTAGTTTCCTCCTATTCTTTGGGACTGAAATCATGCTGGACAGTACTTCAGAAGCCAATTCTCGAACTTCATGAGTTCTTGCATCAAGTAATCTTATAAACTCCGGCATAAAATTTGCATCCCCCATTGCCTTTTTAGTCTCTTCCGATATCCCGCAAAGACGAATTCCTACCTTTAACGCTGATTCTTGAACTGAAACTTCACTGCTTCGGAGAATGTAAAGAAGCCGATCGAGAAATCCATAGCCCATAAGTGAACTGAGAGAAGTAGTAGAATTAAAACAGAAAATCTCAATTGCTCTTAATGCAATCTCTCGAGTTTTTGATGAGAAAGAAGCTTTTGGATCTAAAATTTGGACTAATGAATAAATTCCTCCTTCTCTGACAACAATTCGCCGAATGGATTCATCTCCAGAAGCCATTAACTGTAGAAATTCAATTGCATTTATTTGTAAAGATTCGTCCTTGGATCTCATCAATTTGACGAAAGCTGGAATTGCATCTTCCTCAACCATGAACCTTTTAATCTCTTCAACCCCAGCTAGATTTTTCAGAACTCCACAAGCTGGACTAATTATATCACTCTGATCACCATTATTAGTAGTACACATCTTCAAAAGAGCAGTAACTCCACCATGTGCAGAAACTAACCAAGCATTATCTGAATTCTCTGTCAGTTTCTGTAAAATCCTAGCAGCTCTTTCTTTCCCCAAATCACTTCCTGATTCCAAAACCCTAATCAAAGGTGCTACAGTTCCTGCTCCAACAAGAACACCTTTATACAAATCAAATCCTGCAATTACAGATATTGTCTTCATTGACTCTTCTTGAATCTCTGTCTCAGCGAATTCAAGAAAATCTACTAAAATTCCAACGATTTCACCTGTATCAATCACAATCTTCACATATTTCTCATCTTCCAATGTAACTTCACTCAAACCCTTCAAAGCTTGAATTTTCATATCTGAACCACCAACTTTCATCCTTGTTAACAAATCATTAACATAGAATTTCATATCATCTCTACAACAACCAAAACTAGGTTTAGAAACAACAATTGCTGAACCTAGGGTTAGATTTCCAGAATTATAAATACCTGTAAGTTTCTTTAAATGAAAATCAATTTGTGAACAAATTATATCAAGATCACTCTGCATAAGAAGTTTCCCACTATAAGTAAGATTAATACATCGATTCGCAAGATCATAACTTTCATTAACTGTTACTAGTATATCAGGAATCATTTCAGAGAACATAAAATTCTCACCAAATTCACAATTCTCAGCTGCTTTTAAACCAGAATTCAGTTCTTCTAGTTTGCCTCTTATCAATTGCCATTTCCCATGGAATACTTTAATGGAATTAGAATGCGAAATCAACACAGATATTCGTCGAATTACGCTTGTAAGACTCGATTCTTCGTCGACGGCCACGGGTTCTTTACCTTCTTCTTCACCCATTTCTCTGCTCATATGTTGAAAAGCTAAACTAAATTTTGTGCAAGCTGGGTCATCTTCTTTATATGAACCTCTAGTTAAATTTGCTAGTAGAAAACAAAAAGAACCAAATTCTGGGTTTATTTTTGTTGAATTCTTTTTAGGTCCAGGTTAACTGAAAATCAAAGTGATGATCTTTAAAAAAAAAAAAAAAAAAATCAGAAAAGATTTCCTATTTATAAACTTACAATTATTACTGTGTTTACTGATGACAACACTGGATTTACTTTTGAGTACTTTTAGTAAGCGACTAGTAAAGTACAATGGAGAACATTTACTGGGGTTTAGATTTTCGGCAAAAGATTTAACAGTTGGAGAAGAATTAAAAAACTGTTGCTAGAAATGGCTTAGAGTTAGCACTATGAGAGGGGACTTCCTTCCCTATCCCTTCATTTACCTCAAAATCCTAAAAATGCAACCACTATGGTCTCCCATACAGTGGCGGAGGCAGCTGGAAGCAAGGGTATGCAACTGCACACCCTTCTCAGCTCACTCTTAAGCCTAAAATTTGGATGAAAATGGACTTACAAGCCTAATTAAGAAATCTTGCTACCCCTAACATTATGTTGCTCCCCCATAGCTAGATTTCTAGCTCCGCCCCTCCTCCCATATCCCTACACGAATAGGGATATACACCAACATCCCTACATGGGTGAACAGATCTGTTCAGCCTTGTAGGGAAGGGAAATCACACGGGTACTCAGTACTTGTATGCTTTTTCACTTTACGGGTACTGACACCTCTCTCACACCCGATCCTAACCATCCATCAGGACCATCACTAATAACGGCTCTATTTTGTACGTCGTCGGATCCCAACGGCCATTTTTTCAAAATCCCCTATAAATACCAATCTAATTCTCTACTCAAACCACACCAAATCAATTGATTTTTTATATTCTCCATCTTTCTCTTACATCAATTGATTTCTTCTTTCTCTGCATCTTATTACAATACGTTTTTTGTATTTAGATTTAGATTTATTGTACCAGTTATTTATTTTTATCTTAGTTTCATTAAAAATGGTACTTAATTTTGTCACACAAGAAGAGGTTGATCTTACCACTGCTTTTATTTATGTGAGTATGGACGGAATTGTGGGTTCGGGGTGAGTGTGCATGGAGGTGCTACACCCTTTAGCATGTTATCAAAAAGGGGTGAGTGTGCCAACACATTCAAATCGTTGTTTGATCCAGGCATTCCAAAAAAGGCATGCCAAAACCACAAATCATATGATGCCACCGCCTCTAATACCAAACTACTCTCTTTATCTTTACCTCGGTAAGTTCCTTGCCAAGCTACCAGACAATTCTTCCATGGCCATTGCATACAATCAACACTACCAAGTATTCCTGGAAAACCTCGGTCCGCATTCTCATCTAGCAACCTCTGAACATCTTCAGGAGTGGGTTCACGCAAATATCTGGCTCCAAAGGTCATGCAAATGGTGTGGCAAAATCTTTTTAAATGCATGTATATTGTAGTAGCACCCATACGAGTATAATCATCAACACTATCAGCTGGCGTACTTTTGCATAAACATTTCATCACGGCAACTAATTTCATATGCGGAGAATGCCCCATAGTACCAGTTTCATCCAGACGTTGATGCCATTCAGGATCCACTTCAAGCAATTTTCCTAACAATTTTTCGAATAACTCTTCCCTCATGCCTAGACGTTGTTTGAATTGTCTAGAGGTATAACCGGTTCCAGGCGTAAAATAATCATTCATCATTTTGGCATCAAGCCATACACGATCACGCGTAATTACACTACGTGTATGTACCTCCCTTGGTACAGGTTGTCTAATAATACGCAACCGTTCATCCAAACATAGTTGTGTAAACATAAGCAAGGCTTTCTCTTCTTCATCACTATCACTAGAAGTATCCAAATAGACTCCATATTTGTATCTCACATAAGAACGCATTAGACTCATTGTGCACCTTAGCAAACCAAAAATACAATATCAATTTATGTATAACATACATAAACTCAAGTATATCAAGGTTCTACATTAATATGCATTTACATGAAACATTGCATTCTACATAAATCAAGACAAACAACAAATAATCATGCATTTTTCACTAAATACATGTTTTAATAACGTTATTTCATTGCATATTACATATCCAACCAACCTAGTATCAACAATTTCATCAAAACAAGAATAAAATTAATTTGAAAACCCTAACATTAGAATCACTCACCTTTGATGTTTTTTTTGATGAAATTCGAAATTGATTGAGGGATTACATTCACCTTGAAGTAACCATCAAAATCATTTAATCTTAGCAATGGAATCGCCCTGAGTAAACAACCAAATCGAAGGGGGGTTAGAGGGGTTATGAGGGGAAGAGTTTAAGTGAAGAAGAGGAAATGGTAGGAAGAACCGAGTTCTGTGAACTTAAACCTATCAAACGGGTACTGAGTACGCGTATTTAGTCAAGTCAACGAGTTGACAAATACGCGTGCTGAGTACCCGTTTGGCACTATTTATACGCGGACTGAGTACGCGTATAATGTAGGGAAGGGATAACAAAGCACCATAGCAGGATTTCCTTTCTTGTGCCATCCCTTCCCTTTATTTGAGGGATAGGGAAGGGATAGATAGCACCATAGTGCTAGCTCTTAGAAGTTAGAAGTCGGCTCTGATTCCGTTATTAAACAACCAAACGTATCTAGGTGTTGTCTTTTTATTCTGTTCGGTGCCAGGTTTCTGTTCGGTTCTATAAACCGAGATGCCCAGGCTCTTCCCAAAGAAAAGAACCGTCGGCTAAACCCCATCTTCCTGCTAGCCTTTCCTGGTGTCTGGGAATCCCAGTGAGAAGACTCCGAGGATGGGCAATGGTTAGGCGTTTTCAAAAAGTTGAAAAATGGATAATGATTGTCCGTTATATCCTTAAAACCATTATAACTTAGTGGGGAAAAAGAGATTTTAGCGCAAAAATTTACAACTTGTATGAACCGGATAATAATTATCCGTTTTTGATGAAATTTAATGGGACCAACAGAGAAGTAAGTGGGATTTCTTTAATTGGTGGACCCAACAAATTAAAATCTGGAAAATCATTATCCGTTTTTCTCTTAAAATGGGGAATATCCACAAGACTTAGGCTCTTCCCAGGCTGATGTGTAAAGGTATTTGGGTAGGAACTGGGAAGCTCCATAAGACCCAGTCTTAGTATGCCAAGAGTGAAAGTGAGTCACATATATTATGGAGGCACGTAAAAATGGCTATGTGATGGTCTACATGATTGATTTGATCGGCCAAACCAGGTTAAACCAGTCATCGGTTAAATTAGAGATGGTTGTCTATGGATTGGTCGAAAAATACACATTTTTAACCTGTATAAATCTATTTACTATTTTCACAAAAATTCATCAAATTTCTTCAATATATTACTTATTTTCAGTATTCAATCAAGATTTTCCGTTTCTTATGGATCTTAATTTGGAAAATGATGAAACTCTAACACCAACAATCGTTTATACAACAGTTGGATCAAATGTATGAAGATTCAGCTGACAAAAGAACGATGACCAACACCATGATACAATTATACGTAGGGAAAATACCGCGAGCTTCAGAACCAAGAGCATTATTGACAAGATATACGTGGAGATTTTGAGAGGAAGAACATCAATAAATAATGTGTTTAACAACGAATATGTGTACTCTAACGAAGATTTTCAACGTCACTTCCTCATGCCGCAAAACTTGGTCATTAAGGTTACTGGAGAGGTTTATCAAGTAAATCATAATTTCAACTATCAATTTGGTGCCTGAAATATAGGAGGACATAATTTTGAACAAAAGGTCACTGCAACCTTAAAAATTCTAGGTTATGGTTTGTGAGCTTATGCCTACAATGGGTATATTCATATGGAAAAAACGAACATCATATGAAGATCTTAATATGTTTTGCAAAATTATAGTCAACCATTTTGGTCTACTTTTTTTAAATAAAACCAACACAAGATGATATTGAACCGCTACTGGCTGAAAATGCGAAGTTGGGATTTCCCAAAATGCAGGGTAGCTAGCCTTGATTACATGCATTCGGTGTGGCACATATGTCGTTATTGTTGACAAGTTCAGTATAAGGGTCACTACTCAAAACCAATTGTTATTATGAAATTCGAGGCTTCTTATGATGGTTGGATTTGGCATGCTTTTTTCGGATTATCAAGTGAAAATAACGATGTCAATATTTTACATAAGTCATTTTTGTTTGAAGAACTGAAATATGGACTTGCTCCAACTGCAAATTTCACCATCAACGACAATGACAATAACATGAGATATTTTCTGGCCGACAAAATTTATCCAGCGTGGTCAACTTTTATCTAAGCTTACGCTAAGATACCCGATCATGAGTAAAACCACGATAGAAGGTATGTTAACCAGAAGCATATATGGTGTACGAAGGATGTCGGACGAGTATTTGGAACTTTGGAGAGGAAGTTCCATATATTTTGTGTACTATATTGTTCGTTTAAAGCAATATAAATGAATAGGGTTATTCTCACCTGCATCATTATGCATAATATGGGAATCGAGGAAAGCCAATGAGATACCAGTTGGACAAGTTATGCAGATAAAAATTGAGGTAAGATTTTTGACATGGTCAGGATTGCCCACAAGAGAGTACATAAAGCTAGAAGGTTTTCCCTATTTCCTATCCCCACTTTTCCCTATTCCCATCCTACTCATAATTTCTGAAATCAATCTACTTTTCAAGTCTTATTTTTCCTATGTAACACCTATAAAAGTCAAAAAAAAGTCAAATTAGATATAATTATGATTAATACCATTTTTATTTGTCTTTCTTCTTCATCAATTTCCCCTTTTTATCATACAAAACCCTTAGAAAAGCATAGCAAGCGAGCCATAACAACTTACGCTTGAGCTTGAACCTAAACTACCTGTAGAAGAGTAATCAACGATATAAATTCCAATTGGTTTGTTCTTGACCAACTCATTTAGTTAGCCATTGCAACCCGTCGTGGATGGTGAAATATGATTATACGTGCACATGTAAAAATTTGATGATAAAGGAGGCAGTTTTCGTGGTTTCCTAGAGGGTGGGGGTGGAAACTTACAACATGCTTCGTATAAGATTCCACCATCAACTAAGTTGCGCTTGTAGTTGTTAATACAAGAATCATTTGGTTGTCTCTTTCTAAACCACCATCAGTCGCCGTGAACTAGACGATTACAAACGATTAGGCTCCCAAAAATGATAATCAACCATAGTCGTTCATAATTAAAGGCTAGTTCATGTGAGTACTTAAAAATAAAAATCCAGTCGTTCAAAACCAATTCAGTCCATGTAATTGTAAAACGTTAAAAATTAGGTTTAGTGGTTATCTCTTTTTAGGTTTTTATTTTCCTTTGTAAAATTCCTAATTTTTTTGGGAGGCATTTTTTTTCCCGGCAGCATCTTTTGATTGAAGGTTAAGAATTACAATTACAAGGAAAGATTAAAGAGAAGATGATTAAACATGGTGGTGGATGGAGATCAACCTTAATTGTTGGGGTGGTTTTAATTATTGGGTGTAAATAAAAAGTCAGAAGATACGATTTAGGATTTCTGAAAAATCATTAGGGTAGTAGATAGGAAACTGGGGATTGGAATTAATTTGGATGGGAAATAGGGAAAACCAAGCTAGAAAAGATACTTCAAAACAAAGGTTTATATTTAAGACTAATGAAGGATCTCTCTGCGCACAATTAGGCTATATTTGGAAGAAGAAACCCTCACAGGATTTGGTTTTTCTTTTTCTTTTTTCACTTTTTAGGTATCATATTTCAATCATTTTAGTTCTAATAATATAGTTTGATTTGTGTAATTTAAATTAAACAAACGTTGAATTTCAAAGTAAGGATCACATTGGGAAACAAAACAAATCAACATACGAAGGATTACATTGGATTTAAAACTAAAGATTTTATTAAAATCAGACTAACTATTACATCAGAATTCAACACTAATAACTAAACTAGTGCATCGATATTATTTTATCCTCATCTAAGGTGTTTTGCTTATTAGAATCAATGTCAACTTCCGTTGGGCATAGTCGTGCCTTCTCTACTTGAGTTTCATCAAATTCATCTTGCAAGAGTCGTATTTGTGCAGCATTTATTCTTGACATGTCCATTCCTAGGATGCCTCTCATGTGCACATTAAACAAATTTTGTTCAACTTCATTACGACATTTCTTCATTTTTGCTATCATTTTATTATGCTCTACTATTTTTACAATATCGTTTTATTCTAGTTTTTCAAAAAACTCGTGAATGTTGTATTCTAAAGTTGATTGTTGTCTGTTTTTTTGTTGTTGTGTTTTTTGCTTTTTTATTGCCTGGTATATCATATTTTTCTCCATTCCCATTAATATTAAGATTAAAATTACCATGTTGGGATCCGCTAGTATTGGGGTGAGGGTTTGAGTTTGTTTCTAGTGAAGAATAAGGAGATCTTGGTTGTTGAGAAACATATGTAGTCTCATAAGGTGATTCCTTTGGTACTTGATATCCATTTAACAAATTGGGGTTGTATAGGTTCAGCTTTCTGAGGATGTGAAAACATGCTTCGTTCTTGAAGTTCCTATTTCTTTATCTTTGCCATTCCTCTCGAGTTTTTTCGTTACTGCAGTTTAAGATTTTCAAATTAGTTATTACAACAAAATTACATGTTTTAAAAATCAATTAAACAAAATTAAATGTGCCACATAGATTTCAGTATTATCACTCATTTTGCAATAAAGCTACCCAATGGTTCATGTTTTTTTTGATTGTATTAAAATGACCTGATAACTCGGCAGTATCATGGTAATTTATATTCCTTACCTAACAAAATTATTTAAAAATATTCCCCCACGGCGTATTATGTTGTTTTTGAACACCGTTGACATGATCAAGCGTAAATGTTGCATAACCTCTTCAAATAGCTTTATCTTTATCCAGACTATACTTTGGACCGAGAACTTTTGGTGATGAGCTATTTTCTGTTGAAGTACTTTGTATGTCTGATGAAGTTGTCATTTTTTTGGGAATTTTTTTCTTCGGATTTAGAGAGTGGAGTTTCAAGATTATGAAATTACGATGGTACAAAGTACACCACAATCTTTTCGTATCAACCTATTATAGACACACCTTCTGTAATCCTACAAATATAAATAATTTCCAAAAGATTAATTCAACAAATTGTAACTAGGTATAATAGCTTAAGTTTGTTGCCGAACCAATCTATGGGATTGATACCAATTAGATTAAAGTACAAGTGTTAATACCTAATTATAACTGTAAAAATAATAAGAAGAAGAAAAGTAAAGTAAAGTAAAGTAAAGTAATGGAACATATAATATTTTGTTAACGAGGAAAACTACGAGGAAGAAAAACTTCGAGACCTAGTCCACTTTTGAATACTTTCAGAATTAAGTCGTTATATAAAAAGACTACCGCATCTTCATATAATTCAGACCAAGTAAACTACTCTTGTTTATATAGTTCCTTCAATATCCGTGCTCCTATAAACAATTTGGTTTACACACTAAATCCCAAGATAGAATTCATTATTTCAAGTTGTTTCATATGCTGTGAAGAGTTCCGCTCTTAGCTCATTTGGTTCGTAACTCGAAACAGTAAAAAACTGCCTATTCCAGTAACCACCTCATTGTATACCTCCCAAACCCGGAAATGGTCGGAGACAAAGTTGAGTATAAAGGATCTTCCATTATATAAACTCATTTGGTCAAAGATCATACCAAGACCAGACTAACTTATCTCAGTCAGCAAGATCTAGTCAAGAAATTCTACGAGGAAAAGCAACTAACCGGTTTTTCTAATCTTTCTACAAGTTTGACATTTGTAAAATAAATTGCTCATTAGATCCTAGAAAATCAAGTGTGTACAAAGTATCACAAAGATCAGACTACCAAAAATAAAAAGTCTTCTAGTCTTTATTCTTTAATATTCAAAGTATCACCTGCACAAACAACTTGATTCCTACAAATGATCAACGCACACATGACGGAATTTACTAACGTTAGATGACCAAAAGTTCTATTGCATATCTCAAATCACTAGATATGGCATATTAAATCCTCAAACAAACTTGAGTGTCCTTATATCAGAAGTAAATTACCATGAAATAATCAAGTCTAATCTTTCAGGGATAACTATACCGTTAGTCAATCAAATCAATAATGAAAAACTTAAATAACAATACGATTTTGTTTCCTACCGACGGTACTATTAAAAGCTTCTTAATCCCAAAAAAAAATTAAAACAAAGGCAACATAAGAGATTTCACCTAATTAGATTACCTACCTCTATCGAGGAGTTGGATTCCTACAAACTCCACCCAAGTTCGTGTGTCACGGGATAGGTTTTCAAGAATACAAGCTCCACTATTTATAGTGTTACGACCAAGGCTTGTGTAAGGAACCTCAATCTCGTCAACGCTTTTAGACCAGTCAAGTGACGAATTAACCGATAATAACTCGTTTAGTTTAACATGAACGTTAATTAATAGAAATCAATCTAACAACGATCTAGATACGAAATTAGTATCACTGAATAGGTCTCGAAAAGTTATACATAATGGACTACTCGCACGCGTCATTTAGACACTGGGTGAAAAAGATGTATCAATTTGTTTTCGGAGGGTAAAATAGTAATTTTGGATATTATCCTTGTGGTTGCACGTGTCGAAGCGAGTGGGTGTCTCAGCAAATTAGGTCGTCCTTATCCCCAATCTAACCGAGAAGATAAGTTTTACTTTCTTTGTTGGATGTTAGAAATCCCCTTCGTAGAGGTTTCTGGGTTAAGAATGTTGCATGTGAGGAAGTCTGGATTAGGTTGTTTTATGAGAAGCAGCCTTTTAATATGTGTGATTTCTGCTACACAATAGATCACAACAAGAGTGTGAAACCATAGCTGCTTTCCTCCTTCAGCAGCAAAGAGGTTATCTATCTTCAAACTCGATTCTTGATCCACCATCCTGGACAAACCCGGATACAAGAGCTAAAGCAAAAAATCAGCATGAAAATGTAGTGGTGGCAAATGAAAGATCAGATCAAGGAATTCAAAGTGATACTTCTCAAAAGCAAGATAGTCAGATTGTCATTGTTGAACCAATGTACATGCATGCAGTCTCTACAGATCAGAATCCAGCGCAATTTATTGTTGAAGTATCTAAAGATACAATCAGTCTGAATGAGCAGAATAAAGACAATACTATCAGGAATGTTTGTTTGTCTTCTTCCTCTCCGGTTCCATAATTGGTTGTGACTCTCAAGGTATGATACAAGTGCATGTAAATAAAAACGTAAATTTTGATATGGTGGTCCATAGGCAAGGAAAGAGAATAAGGTTTGAAGATGGTGGCCCTAGTAATTCCAAAAGTATGAGTAACAGTGTCAATAAAAATTTAGAAAGAACTAATACTTTAGAAAACATGTCTGAAGAGAATGTGGAACACCATTTGAAGACTTTTAATATGTCTATGGGTCAGAAGGGTGGATATGGGTCGAATATGGATCTTCTAAAATCATATGTCACTAGGTGAATTGGATGTTACTTTTGATGATCTTAATGTCAGTAACTTAGATCCAGACAGTGCCCATATAGAACAAGTTTTCAAAGATCCCCTACAAGAACTTATTAATCAAGTGGAGGATAATTTATCAAGCTTTAATTCTACTGATTAAAATATAGATCTGTCAGGAAATGAGCATGTGAGTCTAGATGAACATTCACCGTTTACAAATTCTTACACATCCTTCCATGAAACAGTTTCAGAGCAAAACCAATCCAAAAGATGTAAAGCAACCTCTTCGAGTATTGATGCCCATGTATTCATCTATTTCTTAGAGTTTTCCATTTCTAATTTTGAATTTTTGAAAGTCCGATTTAATCTACAATTTATTTCTGTTATATATGATGTTTTCTCTTATAATCATCATCTGAAGTCTTATCTTAAAAATTGGTCTGCTTTTAATAATTATCATTTGGGTATTCTTAGTTACTTGCATTACATTCACAATAGAATGAAGGTGTTATCATAGAATGATCAAGGATTAGCTTTTAAAGATACTAGAGATTATTTAGCACACATTATACATAAGCATAATTAAGATATTGTGTTTTTAATGGAAACTAAAGTGTCAGACTCTAGAGCAAAAATATTAACTCAACAATATTGTTATCCCAACTCCTTATTTCTGAGTTCAATTGGGCTCTCGGGTGGATTAGTTTTACTTTGGAAATAAGGTTTTCCTTGTGATGTGGCTTGTAGCAAAGACAACATGATTCATCTTATTATCTCATCTAATACCTCTAAACAGGAATGGATCCTCCCATGTGTTTATGGTTCAACTTATTGTGAATTGAAACAAAGCAATGGGAATTCCTTAGAGAATTGAGTGACAATGTGTTTCAGCCATGGATAGTTATAGGAGATCTCAATATCCATCTAAATAATCAGGAAGCTTCTACAAGTACAACTTCATTAGATAATTGGGTTTGCAGGGTCATTGATAGTGCTGGCTTAATGGATTTGGGATACACAGGCTCCAAACACACTTGGTCAAATAGAGTTAATGGAAAGGGGTATAGAAGAGCTATGATAGATTTGGCTTTACAAAATTCAAACTGGGTCAAATAGTATCCTGATTCAAAAGTTTTACATCTTCTTTTTTTAGGCTCAGATTATTGTCCTTTACTTATGATAACTGAACCTACTCTAGTTCAACCAAAAAATGTGTGGAAATTCTATAGATGTTGGTTAAGAGACTCAATATGTTCTGAATTGATCTCAAATACTTGGGAATCTTCACTGGCAAATGTAGATATTTACACTAAGCTTGTGGCAACTAGAAAGAATTTATCAAGATGGAATCGACAACATTTTCGTAGTGTTCATTACCGAGTCCAACAACTTCATCAACATCTTTCTCAGTTAGAAGCTCTACCGTATAGTGATAAAATTTCTTATGAGATATGTCGCACTATTCAAGAACTTGATTACTGGGAAAAGATAGAAGCAGACTTCTGTAATCAAAAGTCTGGGGACCATTGGACTAATGATGTGGATAATAACACAGCTTACTTCCATACTAGGGCAAATAGGAGAAGGTCTAGAAATCATATATTTGCTTTAAAAGATAGTAATGGACAGTGGTGTCTTTCTCCGATTGATCTGGAAAATCTTCTTACTTCTCATTTTACAAAAATTGCTACCACTACCAACCCAGGCTTTACTCTCAATTCCTTCTGAAGATGAAATTTATAATGTTTTGAAATCCATCCCTAGTTGGAATGCTCCAGGACCGGATGGTTTTCCGGCAGGCTTCTTTCAGACTCAGTGGTCAACAGTTGGTTCATATATTATTAGCTTGGTACAACACTTCTTTTGTACTAAACATTTTCCATCACATATTAATTAAACATCAACCTGCTTAATTCCAAAAACTCATCACCCAATGACACCCAGTGACTACAAGCCTATTGGGCTGTGTAATATCACTTATAAAGTAATTTCAAAATTACTAGTCAATAGAATGAAGCCTCTCATGGAGAAGATCATCTCCCCAATATAGGTAGCTTATGTACCAAAGAGATACATAAATGACAATATTGTGGTGGCGCATGAACTGATTCATTCTATGAAAAAATCAAAAAAGAAACAAGAATTAGTAGCTCTTAAATTAGATATGTCCAAGGCATTCGACATGGTGGAATGGTTCTTCATTGATAAAATATTGCTATCATTGGGATTCCGTGATGATTGGAGAATGATTATCCAGTAGTGCATCTAAACAACTTCTGTCTCAGTTCATCTTAATGACATAATGTGTGCACCATATCAACCATCGCGTGGGCTTAGACAGGGAGACCCATTGTCTCCCTATTTATTCATCATTGCAATGGAATATCTTACTAGATTTTTAATGAAAGATGAGGTAATGGGTTCTATGAAAGGCATACAAGTAGGGAAAAATTCAATGACTATCAATCATCTGCTTTTCGCAGATGATTGTATGTTATTTTTTTATGCTAATTAAGATAGTGTTAATCAGGTGAAAGATGTCTTACAGAATTTTGGTCAACTTTCGGGGGAAATGATTAATTTTAATAAATCATCAGCTTTTGTTACGGGTGATATTTCTTCAAATCAGAAGGAATTCATTAGAAATAAGCTAGGTGTTAAACAGTTAGTTTCTTCGGATAAATATTTAGGTCTACCAATATTGTTGGGCAAATCGAAAACTAACTCCTTCATTTCTATTAAGGATTCTTATGAGCATAGGCTTCAAGGATGGGTTTCTAAAACACTAAACTTGGCGTCTAGAACAACTTTAGTAAAATCAGTTCTTAATTCAATACCATCACATTATATGAGTAATTTTAAGCTTCCTAAGAATGTTATTACCAAATTAGATTTAATTCAGAGGAAATTATGGTGGGGTCGTAAAAATAATAAAGGTTTCAGTCATGTTTCTTGGAATTCTCTTTGTTTTCCTAAAGAGGAAGGGGGATTGTCTTTCAGGAATCTAGAACTGTACAACAAAGCACTGATTATAAAGCTAGCATGGAGACTATGTACATAAGAAGATAAGCCTTGGACTCAGATTATGAAGGATAAATATTCTCCTTACTGTCATTTTCTTCATCTTCGAGAATATCAAAATAACTCATCATGGATTTGGAAAGGTCTGGAATTAGGACTCCAATATGTTAGGCAGTTTTATAGGTGGGATGTAAGGTTTCGCACAAAGATCTTAGTCTGGTATGATAAATGGGTCAGGGGCTTGAACTCACCACCAGTACCTAAGGATAATTATTCATATTCGATCAAAATTCTATATGTTTCTGATCTCATGTTAAATAATCCAAGAAGGTGGAATACTCAGTTAATTCAGAAGGTTTTCTCAAAAGAAATTGCTGATCTTATTCTTAAAATGCATCTAGTTCAGTTTGGCACTGACAAACTAATTCGAGAATTGAATAGAACAGGGGAATTCACTGTTAAATCTATATATAAGGAGCTTGTTAGACAGTCCCAAGCCAATAAAGCACATAGGAACAGTGATATTCCTAAAACTGTTTGGAGACAAATGTGGAAAATGAATGTACCTCATAAAGTTAAGTTGTTTATTTGGAAATGTCTCAAAGACATACTGCCTACAAAAGAAAAATTACACATATTTACAAAAAATATTAATCCTATATGTTTTAGGTGCTTACAGGCTGAGGAGACCCTAAATCATCTTCTTATCGAGTGTGATCACTCAAGATCAGTTTGGTTTGGTATGAGTATTAATGTTTCCTCCCTTCAAGATCAGCATATTCAAGTTAAAGACTGGATAGTTTCTTGGTTTGCATCTACTTGGTCAAAAAATTCATCTAACTGGATTTCAATGGCAATGATTACGGCTTGGTTCTTGTGGAAAATAGGTGTCTCAAGGAGTTTGAAAACAAAAACCAAAATCTATATTCTACAATTTACTCCATTAAAACATGACCAATCAATGCATGGTACAATATAATCACATGTCTACCCAGGAACATGCACATTGGTCTCCCCCTAATTCTGGAATTTTAAAAATAAATATTGATGCATCCTTTGCTCACCATAGTTCACTTATAGGTGTTGGTTTAATCATTCACAACTCTGGGGGAACCTGTGAAGGCATCATAGGCAGATTATTCGATGGAGGAATAGATCCAGAGAAGGCAGAATGTCTAGCCTTCAAAGAAGCTATTTACTGGGCTAGAGAAAGAGGATTGTAGAAAGTAACTTTTGAAGGAGATTGTATAAATTTGATCAACTCGGTGAAGTATGCCAAAACTTCAGTTCATTGGATGAATGAAGGCATTATAAATGAAATAAGGAATCTACTATCCTACTTTTGTTGGTGTAATGTTAACTATGTTAAAAGACAAGCAAACAATGTGGCACATGTAATTGCAAACAAGGTAAGAACTGGCAGAACCTCTTTTGATTATCATTGTAACTTTCCTGACTTCTTCATGAATGATCAACCTACTGCCAGTTGAAGTTATCTTGTAATTTTCCTTAGAAATATAAGTAGTCTGTTTGCATCAAAAAAAAGTTTCACTTTCTTTCTTTTCTTCTCTTTCTTTTTCTTCAATATTCTTTCTTATTCTGCTTCTTCTTTCGTTTTATCTTTTTCTTTCTTCGGTTATGCTCATGCGAGAGATATAAGAGTCGAGAGTGAGTTTTGAGTGAAAGTAACTCGGTGATGGAGTTATTTAGATGATGTAGGAGTCGAAGTTGTTGTTATTGAAGAAGAAGAAAAGATGAATCAGAGAATCAAGTTAAGGTTTCTCAGGGAATCGAATTAAAGTTCGAATTGATGACATATAAGAGGATTTAAAGATTGGGTTTAGCTGATTGAAGAAAGGGTTGGATTTAATTGGAAGTTATGGAGTTATTCATGAAGAATTGAAGAGTTAGAGTTCATGAGAAGAACTCAGGGAAGTTTTAGAAGATGAAATCGATTATTAGGGGATTGAATTAAAGGATGTGTTTGATAGTCTTGAAGAGTTTTATCGATATTTTGAGTTTGGATTAGAGAAAAGGAGATTTGGAAATTGAACTAGGGTTTGGTCGAGAACTGATGGTGATGATGGAATATTTTGGTGTTGGATGAACTGAATCGAGGTAATTTCTCTTATCAGTAAATTTAGTTTAATTATTCATTTCAGTTTTGGGTTTTTGAAGTTGTGAATTAAGAATTGAAAAATAGGATTAATGTGGATGTGGAAGTTATAAATCATTGTTAGTGATGTTGTTGAATTAGTAGGAGGATTGTTAAGTGGCATGGAGGATTCGAACCAGTGGGGGTATGAGGTTGTTTGATAGAGGAATGGTGTTGTGTTGAGTTAATTAAAGATGCTTATGTTATTGGTGTGTGTTTGATGATATTAAACTTGAAGAACAGAGAGTTGTGAGTGTTGTTAAACTGTGCAGTTGAAGCAGAAGGGGAGAAAAATAGTAAAACGTAATTGAGTCGGATTGTGTTATTGTTGATACTGTTTGGTTCTAAATGGGTTCAAGTATTAGATGTATATCTAGGATGTTACTCTGGGGAGAATGAGTTCTGCTGAGTTCATATGAGCGTTTATGAAATCAATGTAATGAACTGGACAAGGTAATTGGTGTTAGTGTATGAGTTATAAATGGAAAGAGTGATTGAGTTGAGATAAGTCTGGTGGCATATGAATATGAATCACGTGAAGGTTGAGCAACCGTAGTGGATTATGAATTGTGTCTAAGACATAAGATGAATTTGTTATAAATGATGTTGATGTTGCAGCTAAGAGTTGAGATGACAGTGGAACTGAATTGCAGGTGGAGATGTCATGGCAAGCTAGATGAGATGACAATGGTTGTGGTCCCGCTGATATGAATGGTGTGTGTGTGGAATACAAGAACTGTTGATGGGTTCTGCCGAGGGTAGAGTCGGGGTTGAGCAGAATTGAATTATTGTGAGAGAGGGTAGATAATCTGAGTTGAAGTTGGTTTGGATATTGTGCTGGAATGAGTAGATCTATTGTTGAAATGGCAGTAGCTGGTGAAAGCCTGCAATTGCAGACCAAGGTGAGCCTAGCTTACATTTGTAAATAGATTTTGTAATTGTAATTGTAATTGTGTTATAAAGTTATTTGAGTTGTTTGAGTTACTGCAATAGAGTTTTTAGTTTAAGCTTGTTAGTCATCCTAGTCAGTTTAGCTGACTTAGTGTGACTGACTGAGTTAACTCAGTGACCAGACTTGACTCATTGAACCTTGACTGAGTTGATTTCTTTGACCATTGACCCTGGACTTTGACCTTGGACTGACGTTGACCGTAAGATAACTATATTGACCATAGGTTGACCGTTAGTGATCGTTAGTTGACTCAGGTGGACTTGATCTTAGTTTATTGGGCTGGTTTAGTAGACTTGGGCTTGGGACTAGTTTTCCAATAAGTGATGAATTGGACCCTTATGGTCCGAATTATTCTTTGGTTTCTTCTACAAAGTTGTAGATATTCATAAGACTTAGCTACGAACTATAGAATCAACCTAATTGGATCAGTAAACTCTTAGTTATACTAAATATAGAGAATAAGATACCATAATGGGCTTAGAACCATTAGATAGAATTGTATGATTCTTGTGTGAGCCTTTTGGCTAAACTCTTAGAGTGCTTGTATGATTAATAGTTAGACTATTAACAACAATCGATTCAAAGAATGAACCAGTGGATTGTGGATCTCGAGGTAGGCGTGGCTTGTCATCAAAATAGGTGGGAATACTTTAACTCTTTTGTAACCATATTGTTGTTGTTTCTTTTATAAAAGTTTATGTTTAACAGATTCATGCATTGCCTGATTGTGTATTCCTTGCATTGCTTAGTTTTAAATTCCGAAAGTTCTGTTATCTCTTTTAATCTTTCCAGGACATGGAAAGGAAATGTAATGCTTTGTTTGTCTTTATGATTGTCTTTGGAAAATGAGAATTTCCAACTATAGTATATTGGATACGCTCCTTCATTATTTTACTTTTGTGCTTTATTCGGTGTGGAATTAGCATCAATATTACGGGTGTGTACATTCACCCAAAGACTATCTAGGTGGTAATGGCCATCAGTATTACGGTGTGTAAATGTAACCACAGAAAGTTATCAGGTGTGTAAATGTAACCGCAAAAACTAAAGGAGGAATTTAAGTCCATATACATGATTGTTTATTTCAGTAGTTTGGTTGTCTTTTAACGTTTGGGAAAACATGTATTGTTTGCAAATCATGCCAATGATTACTTAAAAGTTAAATGTTATTTCTACTGGGAACCCCTTTTAGGGATGATGTGCTCACCCATTCCCACTTTCAGTTTCAGATACAGATCAGAGTTGCTCAGCGAAAGCTTTGAGGAGTTGAGTCTGTTTGTTAGATTAATTCAGCTATGTTTATTTGTTGCATATTATATTTGAAAACCAAATGACTATTGTATATGTATTATTTGAGAGGAGTTCTTGTATATATATTTCTGAGCGGGGCTAGTTTTGGGTTAAGATTCGTAGCAGATTTCTTAATTGAATGTTAAGTAAATGTTTTAGGTTTTTTTAGTGCCTCTTTATTAGTTAATCTCTTGGATTAGTCAGCTGCTAGCTTTAGGGGCGCTACAGCTTGTTTGGAAGACAAGGAATTACAAAATCAGGAAATCCTTAAGATATGCAATAAATGTATATTTTTGGTTTTGACAAGTTCCAACTGTATTCCAACCAATGTACCGAATTCACTCCTAGTTGAAACTAATATTAGCTAGCATACTTCCATAGACTTTACTAAAATAGTGGTAGTCAAGTCTTTAGTGTAATGTCATATTGTTCAGGAAAATTAGTTATGTTTGATTCATTCCTTGTTTCTAGTAACACCACTAGTTAGACGTGGTTGTTTTGATCCTATTTTATTGTGTTTGTAAGGCTATTTATATCCATTGTTATTTCTCTTTCAATAACAAGAAATACAGTAAGTTTTCTTATATATTCTTGTCTCTGGATTTGGTATACGAGCCAGCTAGAACTGGTTTGTCAAAAGGAGTGTGAAAGATTTGTGTGTTTGAGTGATTTGAGTACAGCATGGCCACAAAAAGAAGTTTTGTGCAACCATCAATTCCAAAGTTTGATGGTTTCTATGAACACTGGTCGATATGCTGATGGAGAATTTCCTGAGATCAAAGGAGTATTGGAGTATAGTGGAAGAAGGGATTCCAGTTGTTGATACAAAAGCTACAGAAGCTCAGATGAAGGAACATAATGATGCGAGGTTGAAAGATCTGAAGTCTAAAAATTACCTTTTCCAGGCCATTGATCGATCAGTCTTGAAGACTATTCTAGATACTGGATCAGCCAAAAGTATTTGGAATTCAATGAAGAAGAAGCATCAAGGGACTGAGCGTGTAAAACGTGCACAACTGCAAGCTCTCAAAGGGGATTTTGAGGTGCTACATATGAAGACAGGTGAATTTGTGAATGGATACCTTTCATGTACCTTAACCATTTTCAACAAGATGAGGCAGAACAAGGGCAAGGTAAGTGATGAAGATATTGTGGATAAAATTTTGAGATCGATGACACTTAATTTTGCCTATGTGGTTTGTTCAATTGAAGAGTCAAAAGATCTCAATACTCTCTCAACTAATGAACTACAAAGCAATTTAGTGGTGCATGAGCAACGAATGACTGCACATGTTGATGCGGAGCAGGCATTGAAGGTGACATATGGAGAGTCTTTTAGAGGAAGAGGACGTGGTAGTTTTCGATATCGAGGCAGAGGCAATGGCAGACCTAATTATGACAAATCGACAATTGAGTATTTTGGGTGTCATAAAATCGGGCACTTTCAGTATGAATGATCAAACAAACCAGAAGAGAATGCACACTATGCTGAAGCAGAATAAGAGATGTTTCTCATGTCTTACACAGATGAAGGGAAGACAAGTCAAGATGAAGTGTTCATGTGGTACCTTGATTCAGGCTGTAACAACCATATGAGTGGCAAGAAGGAGATGTTTTCTAGTCTTGATGAAGGTTTAGAGAAATAGTGAAACTAGGAAACAATTCAAAGATGAAGGTGATGGGGAAAGGAAATGTTATGATGGTGGTGAATGGCATTACACAGATCATCACTAGTGTGTTTTATGTTCCAGATTTAACTAATAATCTGTTGAGCATCGGGAAGCTAGCTGACAAGGGATTAAAGATTGTTATAGAACATGGGAAGTTCATACTATATCATGCTCAAATAGGTTTAGTTGCAGATATTGCTATGTCTTCAAATAGGATGTTAAAATTGTTTGCAACCATAAAGAAAAAGGAAGAGATGTGTTTTTCTATTGTTGATGATGTGGATAAGTTGTGGCATCGTATATATGGACACTTGAATCGCAAAGGACTGAGACGACTTCAGTAACAAGGAATGGTAATCGGCTTACTCTCACTTGGAGCTATGTCAAAAGTATGTGAAGTGTGTCTCCTTGGCAAGCAACAAAGACTCTCATTTCCAAAAGAAACTACATGGATAGCTACACAAGTTCTTCAACTTGTACATGCTGATATATGTGGACCTATCAGACCTATGTCCAACAGTGAAAAGAGGTACATAATCCCTTTATTGATGATTTTAGTCGTAAAACATGGATTTACTTTCTTGTGCAAAAATCAGAAGCTTTTGATGTATTTAAATTGTTTAAGAGTCGTGTTGAGAAAGAAAAGGGTATGTGTATCAAAGTCCTTCGTATTGATCGTAGTGATGAATTCACCCTAAGAGAATTCAATGACTTTTGAAGAAATAATGGCATAGTCCTTCGTACTAATCGTGGTGATGAATTCACCCTAAGAGAATTCAATGACTTTTGCAGCAGTAATGGCATACAAAGACAGCTGACAGCCTCATACACTCCACAGCAAAACGGAGTTGCAGAAAGAAAGAACCGAACTATCATGAACATGGTTCGTAGTTTGCTCGTTGAGAAGTATATGCCAAAACCATTTTGGGCCGAATCTGTAAATTGGAAAATTTATGTAATGAATAGAAGTCCAACAATGGCAGTAAAGAATCAAACTCCATAGGAAGCTTGGAGTGGTATAAAACCTTCAGTTTATTATTTTCGTGTGTTTGGTTCCATTTATTATGCACATGTGCCTGATAATAAACGCATCAAGCTAGATAATAAAAGTATCAAGTGCATATTCCTTGGAGTCGGTGAAGAGTCAAAGGCGTACTGGCTATTTGAACCTGTCTCTCAAAAGATTATAGTAAGTCGTGATATTATCTTTGAAGAGGATGAGAGATGGAAGTGGGACAAGGAGCATGAACAAGGTGTAGTTGCTGATCTAGAATAGGAAGACGATGATACAATGGTTGCAACTGATGAGGCTGCACCAACTACAATAGTACCAATTGACACAGATGTTCATGTGCCAACTGAAGTAGTTGATCAAGCTGAAACTGATACAACAAGAAGCAATGTATCAGGCACCAGTGAAGATTCTCCATATCCAGCTGCTCATGGGATAAATAGAAGACCACCATCATGGATGAGAGACTACACTAGTGGATAAGGTCTCTCAAAAGAAGAATAAGATGATGATGCAGTTTTCTTTGCAATGATGGCTGCCTCAACAGATCTAGTATATTTCGAAGATGCTGGTAAAAGTGCATCATGGATAGATACAATGGATGCTGAAATTGCTGCCATAGAAAGAAACAACACTTGGGAATTAATTGCTTTACCAGCTGATGCAAAGAAGGTGGGAGTGAAATGGGTCTACAAGAAAAAACCGAATGAACATGGAGAAGTGGAGAAGCTTAAAGCTCGTTTAGTACAAAATGGTATACTTAAGAGTATGGAGTAGATTACACTGAAATATTTGCACCCGTGGCTCGATTGGAGACGGTTCGTATGGTGATCTCTCTTGTTGCGCAGAAGGAATGGGATATTTATCAACTTGATGTTAAGTCAGCCTTTCTTCATGGTAAGCTCATTGAAGAGGTGTTTGTTGCACATCCACCAGGCTATGTGATGAAGGGAGAAGAAGATAAATTCTACAAGCTGAAAAAATCCTTATATGGACTCAAGCAAGCTCCACGAGCATGGTATAGTTGCATAAAAGCTTATTTTTCTAGAGAAGGATTTCTGAGATGCCCTTATGAACATACACTCTTTGCCAAGGTAGGAGATGAAGGTAAAATACTCATTTTTTGTATCTATGTTGATGACCTGATATTTACTGGTAATGATGCAATGTTATTTGACAAGTTCAAGAGTTCTATGATGCAAGAGTTCGACATGACAGACCTTGGAAAAATAAAGTAATTTCTTGGCACAGAAGTGATGCAGAAGAAGGAAGGTATTTTCATATGTCATAAGAAGTACACCGAATAGATACTTGAAAAGTTTGGGATGGCTGCTTGCAATGCAGTTCATAACCCAACTGTTCCTGATTCTCATCTCAGCAAGGATGATAATGGCATTACAGTGGATAACAGTTAGTACAAGCAGCTGATTGGAAGTCTAATGTATCTTACAACAACACGTCATGATATTATGTTTGTTGTAAGTCAACTTGCTCGATACATGGATTGTCCTACTGATCTCCATCATAATGCATCAAAGAGAGTATTGCGATATTTGAAAGGAACATATGATTATGGTGTTCTTTATAGGAAGGGAAGAGATGTAAAACTTGAAAGCTACACAAACAGTGATTATGTTGGTGACTTAGATGATCGCAAGAGTACATCAGGATATGTGTTTCAGCTGGGTTCTGGTGATGTATCTTGGCTTTCAAAGAAGCAAGCAATTATTATTCTATCAACAACTGAGGCAGAATTTGTTGCAGCAGCTTCAACTGCAACTCAGGAAATATGGTTGGGAAGGATTGTAGAGTATCTTAAGCAGTCACAACATGGTGAGTGCATAATCATACTCTATAATAATAGTTCCAGCATTGTTATTTCTAGAAACCCAGTTTTACATGGTCGTAGCAAACATACTGATGCCAGATTTCACTTTCTTCGTGATCTCACTAAAGAAGGAGTTATTAAGCTAATTTATTGTCCCAGTCAAGATCAAGTTGCTGATATCATGACAAAGCCATTGAAGCTGAATATTTTTGTAAGGCTTAGAGGTTTGCTTGGAATGTGTTCTGCATCAATTCTAAACTTAACTTCAATGTTCAGTTTAAGGGAGGATATGTTGAAGTAGTCAGTCCAATAAAATAGTGGTAGTCGAGTCTTTAGTTTAATGTCCTATTGTTCAGGACAATTAGTTATGTTTGATTCATTCCTTGTTGCCAGTAACACCACTTGTTATATATGGTTGTTTTGATCCTATTTTATTGTGTTTGTAAGGCTATTTATAGCCATTGTTATTTCTCTTTCAATAACAAGAAATACAGTAAGTTTTGTTATACATTCTTGTCTCTAGAGAAACTAGGGTTCCAATTGAGTACCTTTCATCAACAGAGATTGAACTGAAAACAGACATCCAATTGCAGAATTCGACTTCTTCAACAGGTTAGTTTCTTCTTCTGATTCTATTGATTGATTTTATGTGATAATTGAATTTATGAATGACAATATCCATTTTTAGGGTATTTTTTTGTTTTCTATAGATCATTGTTCGTTTGGTATTCATATGCAATTTATTTGTTTATGAAATTAGTTGAAATCAAGATTGTTGACTGTATATGATTCTTGAGAAGAATTCATTAATGTGTTTCACTAGAATTTTTGTCGCAATTCAACTGAATTTAGAAGGGGTGGGTGCACTAATGCTTCTTATAAAATAAAAATCAGGAAATGAAATGAAAATCCCTGCCATGTTAGCTTCACGTTAAGCATGTTTGTGTCTATACTCAATTTATTTTTATTCATATGAACTCTACCTTTCTCTAAAATATCATAGTGATATAGCTTCTATGGATTCTATTGCAGATGTTCGTCAGTCTTAGTTTCTATCAAGAAATAACAAGAGTCATCACACAATTTGGAATTCATGATGCTTGATCAGCATGCAAGAAATTCGAAGCTCTACTGCCAGACTTTATACCTATTCAAGTATTTATATTTTTGATTTAGGTTCGTACTCTGCAACCAACTTCTGTGCGTAGTCTTAACTGGATAGTCACGATTCTTTATCGTCTTCCCCTGATGTTAGTGTGAGTACCATTGTCTATGTATCCTCCAATTACATTTGAGTAGAATCCCTTTATAAAACATTTCACATGTAGCTTTGACATCCGTAGTTGGAAAATTTTCACCTTTTAAACATTTGTGGGTATAAAGAATCATTACAGCGCATAGATTTTGGAATGTGTATTTTTGATGTAAGCTAAATTAGTGTATATACTATGTAGAGTTTCAAATTTGTATACTTGGTATTTGGTTAATTACTGTGTATGCTTTTCTGGTTCTGTATGTTTGTGGTAGGGCTAATCGACAAGAGTATTAGCAAGAAAATGCGTTATTTGGATGTTACCGAGATGTTAGGAGTCTGGGAATATATCAAAGAAGAAGTTTAACGCTAAAGGATGTCAGTCATCAGCTGCGTTGATGCAGCTGGGATTCAACTATAGCATACCCGTCGTCGCTGGAATGAATACCATAAATGTTTGTCCGGATGTCTTAATGTATGGGAAGTATTACTGAAATATTAGCTTCTG
The DNA here is from genome assembly GCA_023529315.1 of Papaver bracteatum. NCBI lineage: Eukaryota > Viridiplantae > Streptophyta > Magnoliopsida > Ranunculales > Papaveraceae > Papaver > Papaver bracteatum. Next base: position 1,557,959 of record JAJJWX010002427.1, on the reverse strand, counting down.
AATGACAAAGAATTAGTGTTTGCCGACGTGCAACGCACGTGCTCTCTACTTGTCTATAAAATAGAAACAACACAAGGAGTACGTGAATCAATCTCGATAGTTTAAATCTTTATTATTTGAAATCAAAAACAAGACTCGCTCTTGATGAATTCATATCTTGAAAGATAGATTGCAAGCTTCATACTTGTTAGAATTCGGATACGACTAGATTTATCTTGGATATTGATTTTTGAGATCGTCCAAGAAATCATCTACACAATCATGTACATAGAACTTAGGCCTATACATATTAATTGTGGAAGAGAAAGAGCAAAACTCTATATATGATCTTCTTCAAAGGTCTTTGATTTTACCTATTTGTGGTTGTATTAGGTTTTGTTCTTACATGTTGCCGAACGAAAAAGTTGGTGGTCTACTTGGTACCATCTCCTTTCCAGAACTCAGATTTAAACCTTTACCCATCCAGTTTGACCGTTTTCCCAGTCCATTATTATAGGCTGCAAATGGGCAAACTTTCCAATTTACCCACCTCACTAGTTCTGCTCTAAGGAAGTCCGGCCGTTTTGTCCATACTCCTCTTGTCCATACTCCTCTAATAAGTGCATATTTTGACGTGTTAATTTAATTAGTTGATTAGTTAATGGATGACTATTATCATCTAGAATTAGGATCTCAAACCTAGTTACATAACTTTCATAATTTTCACAAACAAGTAACAAATAAGAATTTCAATTTCTTTTCAAACTTCACCATGAAAGATTAGATTGTGATACGAGCCATCACAAGCCAAAAGCATTGTTATAAAACAAAACAAAAGCATGGAGAGTCATATGAAACATGCAAAACAAAGAAAAAGTTTAGGATTATTTGGTTGAAGATGACAAGGAAAACGAAAACATGATAGTTATGTGTATGCACTTGAATCATTATACAGTTTCATAAAATATCTAAAATATATCCTTCCACTTTAGATAAATCCCATTCTTTAATCAAATATCTTTCCGTAATGTAATTAAGTTTCATTTATTATCCCTAATTTTTCTTAATAATAATAACAAGACCCAATAATAATAATCAATCTTTTGCCTTTTAGTTTAGTATACATTAGGTTGTTAAGTGGGGAATTAGCTAAATCATCCTTCCTGATTTTCATTTTTTATGAATTACGTGCCAGTAATCTCAGGGGCAGACCCAGTTGATGAAAACGACTTCAATCAAATCAAGTACCAAATGTTAATTTGAAAACTACTTCAATCAAATCAAGTACTAAATTATGCAACTCAAGAATTGATATCATACTTAATTTCTCTCCATCCGATCCACATTATAGTTCTTTAGATAATCTTAAGTAGTTTTTCCTTTTTTTTAACTCAGAATTCCCAACGTATATAAGCCGTAACAACACTTGTACTCTATCTGAGTTGCATAATTCTGCAAGTAAGGTTCATCGTACACAACTAGCATGCCCTACTGTTGTTAGGAACCTACCTCGTATAAATATAGCTTTTGGGTGGAAGGTTGCTATCTATGATAACGAATAAGTAAAGGATGTTTGTGAATCAAAACACAAATTAAAGGAAAAATACATAAACTAGTAAGTTGGCGAGATGAGGTTACAAAAAATTTATATCTTAGCTTAGAAGACTTGTTAAATACAGTGGTTTCCTTATTCATCCATCTCATCATCATCAGTTGAAAGGAAATATACCACCTTGTTAATAATTATTGATAATGACACTGAGATGACGAAGATGGTGACAACAAAATAACAGCAATGGTGATGTCTAATTCCACGAACGGGCATGAGTTTGGTCCGTATGTCTCAATTCATCGACCACGTCCCACTGCGTTCAATATGGATGACTAACTACCAGCACTAAGATTTTAAGATGTTGCTTACAAAGCAAAATGAACCGTAGTATTAATGAACTTGATGAAGTAGCTAAATCTTTGACTAGCGTGTTATCTTACAGTGAAACTCAATAATGAAGGCTTCAAATATGTCTTAAATGTCAGATCTAGCTAGTTTGAAGTTAAGGCTACAGCCTCGCCAAAGACTTATGCACAGTGTTATGAATTTATGACGATCCCAAGGCTTTGAGAATAAATTCGCTGAAGAAACTATTTTCAAGATTGCTAATAGGGGGGACTGGTTTTGCTTGGAGGTGTACCAAAATGCTAATAAGACAAAATATCATTTGCCTTGGGGTTGATACACCCCAAAGCAAATTGGTACCCTCATTAGCAGCGCTTGAAATAAATGAAGATGTTATCATCGAGTAAAAGGTGATCATGAGCAAATTTGTTATAGTTGACAAAGGAAGATTGGAGTGAGACGTTTAACCAAACAGTTATATTAATATGAGCTTAGTGTGATAGCCATGTCCAATCTACTAGTCTATGTGTTCATTGTTCAATAAATGGTCAGTCACCAAACAAATCTTCTTGAGTACCATCCTTCGCACATGATCAAGCCAAGAATACGAGTGAAGCTGTACTTCCTGAGCGCCAAACGACTCTAGACAACTATATAGATGACATTGTATGACCAACATGTGGGATAAAAGGGGAAGTGTAAGCATAATGTACTCGGAAGAGTTTCGATAGATACATAGGTGATGCACATACAGTTTACACAGTTATTCCAAGCCTCAACATAGCAGATGAAGATGTTAGCCCATGAGCCATGAAAGTAATGAAGACTGGAGAGACAACTCCCAAGCCCAATCATACAAAAAATGACTTTATGCACAACATACCACTACTGCATGCGCCCGGAAATGCAGACACATAATGTGATAGTGGGGGTCCGGTCAACCATAAATGTGCACAACAATCAATTGGCCGAAAAAGATAGACCCACACAATCATTGAAATCTATCAAAGTGAAAGTCTAATAGAAGGTTGGAGGATAACAAGATCATCCAGTCAATACTTTCCTGCAGAAGCATTTTGTACTGCAAACAGATTTTAGAAAAGGGTGATTTATTGATGACAATGCAATGTGATTACACTGATCACAAAATGGTTTTTAAGTAGTAGCTCATCTCTAGCAAAGCCTCAAATTCAAATACAAATTAAACTTAAAATAAAATGCTAGCTAGTCTAATGAAAATGTTTAAGCAAATCTTCCATGATTTGTGGTGAAGAGGATTGTGGCTTTGGTAAATTACATTTAGTCACATTCTAAACCTACTCTCATTCAAAGAAAAAGAGAGGAGTGGAGAGAAGTTACCGTATTATCTGAATTACTCAAGAGTGAGAACAAAAGGCGGCGCATCTTTTCTGGGTCCAACAACTGTACGATATATGTAAACCTTCTCAGCTTGTACATCGTCTTCACTTTCTTCCTCCTTTATCACCTCCACATTTAGTTTTGGCTTTTCCTTGGCCAGTTTTCGGCACCCATCTATTGTTAAATTGCATCCTGACATCCAGAGTGACCTCATTGATTCATACCGATCTAGCCCTGACAGAAGTGCTGCATCTCCAAAAGGGCAATCCCTTATCTCAAGCTTCCGCATCTTAGGACATCCACTCATCAAACACTGCATTGATTTGTCAGAGCTGCCCACAAATGCCAATGATAGGAATTCCAAGTTTTTAGCATACTTTCCTATGTACTCAAATGCCAAATCCGTAAGTAAGCCTGAGACAGAAAGCCTCGTGAGATTAGTACATCTCTTGACTACTGCACCAAAGGCTTCATCCATTGGTTCATTAGTCGTGTAGTCGGGCTGGCAAGGCTTCAAGATACAGAGACGGAAGTGGGTAAAATTAGGGCAGTTTTGAACCACAGTAGCCACCGCAGCATTTGTCATCTGCCTACAAAAGTATAGAACGTAGTGAAGTTTTGGACAGCCACGGGATACAGCAATGAAACCAGCATCTGTCACACCAATATTTTCCCCAAGTACAACATCTGGATCAGAGGGGTCTGCAGGGAATACACGGAGCTCCTCAAGCAGTGGACAGTTGGAAGCAACAGCTTCTAGGCCTTTGTCTTCTACAGTGTCTAACACCTGCATTAAGTTACTAGACTTAGAACTTACAACAACAAAAAAACATTTGAAAGAGTAGAATCATAATGCTTTTTGAATACTTCCTGAAATTAATCCTACTCCTAAAGAACCTACAGTAAAACCTGGAAAAGGGTTACGGTAATGAAAGTAAGATCAAGTGATGTTACAACGGATTCTACGCCAAAATATTGGACTTATCAGTAAGAATCAGAAGCCACAGTAACTTTTGGACCTAGAACCAGCCAAATCAATTTTGACTACATAAAAAGTAAGAATCCCTTGATTACTAGCTTTACAAGTTTCCCCAAATAACCCCCAGAGCAGAAGAGTTGCTTTAGAGCAACAAATACAAACACAAATTGTAGGACAAAGATATCTGGTGCAGATTTTAGAACAATATTGAGGTAGTAAATGCTTCTTACCCAGAGGCGTCGTAGATTTGGACAATGTTCAAGAAACTTAGCCAGCTCTTCACTCTCCAGGGGAGCATAGCTTAAGTTTAAGAAAGTTAGGTTGCTGCAGGCTGCATACAATACTGGGAGGAAGAGTGAACTGGCTTCCCACAAACCCGATAATGCTTCTAAATTCTTGCAGTTGTTGAATGCGTTCTCAAGTTCTATAAGTTGGTCAGGGGTAAGCTCTTCAGTGAAGGTACCAGTCCCGAGCTCCTTCAGTTGAGGAGCAAGGACGAGCAAACGCTGCAACTGCTCTAATGTAATGTTCCTATTCACTTTCAAAGCCTTCAATGACTTGCACCTGGTTACAAGCTTCTCCAAAGCATCAAAGCTGACTTCGCTCTGAAGATTAGCGAAGTTGAGAACTTCCAGTGATGTGTAATTTTCAGGGAAGCAACTCAACCAGCTTCCCCCTAGATCATCTATGCTGTTCTCTTGTATATCCAGCTCTGTCAAGTTTCTAGGAAAAAAATCAGAGTTATAATTTGCCATTCCACCAAGTGTTAAAATCGCTTTAAAATGTTAAGGGTAAAGAATATAAATGCAGATCATTAAAAATGAAGAAAAACATTTAGCCACCAGCGTAATCAGAATTTTATTTTTACAAGAGACTGAGTTTAAGGTATCCAGCAGTTTCCAAGTGAGGAAAATTACAGTTGCAAGTGATAGCGATATTTTGACCCACAACCTTGGAACTATTTTATAAATTCATTTCTCAGCTCTTATGATTATGACCAAGTCCCGACCATGTTGGTGATTAACACGAAATGTATATTTCCTTGTCCAGATTAATGAATTTCTCACCTCTAATCCTAAGCAACATATGCTAGTAAACTTACACATCCATCTAGAGGCTCTCCAAATCTATACAATGTAAGATATTCTCTAGATCCTTTCTTCTCACTACCTTCATAGAGATTATTTTCACCCATTTTTGAAATTGAAAAAGCATTCATCAACTAAGGTCCTACATTATTCAGTCTTTGTTTTCCCCACCAAAACCATCAGTGTGATGACAAACTGTTGCTACAGCTTGGCATGGATCCACTTCCATAGATACAGTTTGGTGGAGGGAGATTTCTTTCAAGATCAGATCGGATAAGTTTTTTTTGAACCCAATCAAAATGGTGACAATGGATGATGTTTTCATAATAACCATTAAAAATTTAACAAACTTTTCAATGGGTCTAAAAGTAGCCATTATACAACAACTCCATGTATGCCCCCACAGTATAAAGTAGATGCATAATAAAAATAACTAATAATGAACCGTTTCTAAAGCCTCACAATTGACACAGATCACTACTAAAATACACCAAATCCAATCAAGAACTAGGAAAAAAAAATACCAAATGAGTGATGTAATTATACCTGCAATAAGTAGCAATGGATGCGATTCCTTCAGTACTAAACCCATCACAGCTAACAAGAGATATAGCTTTAAATTTAAGAAACGAATGAGCTAAAAACTCCAAGCTTTCATCAGTTACAGTCATTCTCTTAAGCTTGAGTTGTTCCAAACAATGATAAGCTGAAGCAAAAGCAACTAACCATGAATGAAGATCAGATCCCCAATTAGGTGGAACCAGATTAAAATCTGAGAATCTGGGTTTCCCTTTAAGTGTAACACTTCGTATATTTGGAAATCTCTTAACTACTCTCTCTGGTGAAATAGAGTAACAATTCCCAATAAACAAACTTGTTCTACTTATCCTTTCAGTTTCATACCAACCTTTACACACCAAAGAAACTGAGTTTCTATCCTTGTGACACTGTACGAAATCTAGTATTCGTTTCAAGAACTCATCAGGAAAACTAGTATCCTTAGAAGAACAACTACGCTTTACACCCTCTTCTTCTTCCTCCCCTTCCTCCTCAGGTGATTCCTTTCTCTTCTTTGAAGCCATTGAAGAAAATTCGTACTACTTCCAGAAAAATGAAAAAAACTTCCTCCTCTTACTGAACCCTGAATGCAGTGGATATAGAATAGAGAGAGTGAGAGATATAATGGCCAAGTTGTGAGATGGGGAGAAGTTAAGAGAAAAATAATAATATTAAAAAAATGGGGACAGAGAAAGGAGGTTCTGTTTATGCTAATCTCCGCCATATGCGCTGTACGCACCACTTTCATTTCTAATTCTCACTGCTTCCCTTAATAGTTTCAGACAATCCGTAGTGTGATAGAGATTCCGTCTTGGAAGAGACAGCTCAAGGTAATTGCGTAATTTCTTCGCAACTCGTAGGGTCGTATACGTCCTTTCACCCTTCTGAAAAAGTAGCCTAGGTTACTGTTTATCACTTGGTCTGTTTGGTAGGATAGATTCGCTCACTCGAAGAAATGATATTTATCCATCTTAATATTTTGAAAATCAAAATAAATGACGTCCGCAAACTGTGTAGTCGAGTACTCGAGCCTCTTTTCTTGAACCATGATCGCGAATTGTGATCGAATCCTGTGGGGCAGTAAACACGCTTCACTTACAAAAATTTACCTCTTGTAATTACAGATTTATTTGGTTGTATTCGGAATCTGCAATCTCTGAATACAGGAATACGAAATTTGGCCGAATATTCGGATAGAGCGTGCGTTGTCAAGTCGTATATAGATTCCGAAGAACAAAGAGATGGGCACTGAGATGTCCAGCCTGCCAAACGAAACCTTAGTGAATATACTATCTAACTACGCTTCCTCGATTCAATGTCCCATAACTTTACAGTGATTAAAGAATTCATGCATGGTTTCCTCTCTTCATTTTCGAGGAAAGGAAATTCTTAAGATGGAGAGTACTTAAAAAAGAAGGAGAAGAGGAAGCGGAATTTTCTTTGAATGAAATCTATACATTTCCTCGTGGGTTCCTGATAATTTTTATTTTGTTTGTCCAATAGTCATTGATTTTTATTTACATAAATCCATCCCTGAATTTTTTATTTGATTGATGCACACACACACTGATCCAACTAATTCGCTGGCACTCGACATTACCACATTAATATACCCAACATGTATTTAATTAAGACAGCACAAAGGACAAATAAACGGCCATTAGTACAGGCAGCAACGGAAAGCTTAACCAAAAGAGTTCACGGAGGTTAGGGTCATAAAAAAGAAATTTAAAACAAGGGATTTTTAGCTCTAAAATCCAGAGTGAATCGTGCAATTCCTACATTCTTCGGTAATAATGCTTGTTGAAACGTACAGTGTGTCTTCTTATGTTCTACTAAGACAACACGGTTCTTTAGGAAAAGTAAAACATCTTTTTACTTATCCTAAACATGGTTTCGAGGGAGCATTTATAACCAAAACATTGTCAACAAAATTAATTAGAAGGATACGTATGTATATCGGGGATTACGAAATACACAAGGTACATTGGGGATCCAAAGGGCACTCTACCATAGATACGTCTATAAAACCAAAAAAAAACACTCCTACTTTCCTTTTTTTTTCTTTTTCTTAGAGCACAGCATGAGGCTGACCACCATGGTCATCCAAGATACAAGATTCCATTGTTTCCGATGACCGATTCAGTTTTTTCCAGAAATCAGAGGGTATTTTAGTTTAGGGAGTTACTTTAGATTAGATTGTTTGTTTGTGATACAAAATTTTGAGAAATGGTTGGATCTTCACTTGGAGATCCTAACATAACTGCTTTATGTATTGTTGTTACTTTGTTGGGTTTTGTTAATGTCAAAACTCACAGGGCCATTTGAACCAGTCCTTATGCCTTGTTATTGGTTTATTGGGAAGACTAGTATGTTTGGGGTCGAAATGGTAAAATCGATTAATCTGAAACAATGGAATACTTATAGAGTTGATGTAACCAGTGACGGAGCCAAGACGTCTCTGTGGAGGGGTCAAACGAAAGCCTCTTTTAAAAGTCTACCTATTTAACCCTATAGCAGGCGAAAATACCCATTCTGTCATCTTATTAGCCCCCACAAGTTACCAAAATTTCAAAAATACCAAGCTATTTAGCACTGAGTTGGAAAAACAAGTGGGGTCTAGGGACCCCATTTGTCCCTGTGTGCCTCCGTCCCTGGATGTAACTGTTATGATTTGTGATGTTTATCAAACAGAGAAACCATGTAATGACGATCCGAGTTTGAATCGGTACTATTAATATAATCATTATTTTCCGGAAAAAAAAAGATACAAGATTCAAGGTGGTACAAGGTGGTCTCCTAGCCGTTATGGTTGTTCAAGATACCTGTGGGGCGTCTAACCATTTGGCGCCCAGGAGAAGCGACCAATGGTTTGGCGCTTGACCAAGTCAACATGGCCAAAGCGTCAAACCATTGGTCGCTCATCTATTTACCCAAAGTCAAACAGAAACACGATCAGTTCCCTTTTCTCTTTCTTTTTTCTCCTCCATAACCTAGTTTTGAATGTGTTGATTTAAGCCAGGAAATTGAGCCGTTTGAAGAGAAATTAAAAGGGTTTTTGCTTGTGGTCGTTGTGGTTCTTTTGAACCTATTTTGCTTAATTTTCATCCACAAACAAGAACAAGGTATGTACAGCCACTGTGGTTCTTTGTCCTTGATTGCATCTTTCAACCACTGTGCTTCCTCACGACAATTCTCGTATTGGCGACGCAAGTACCTACTCTGTCTCGGTTTCGTTTCAATTAACATTTTGATGCCCGTATAACCTCTCGGAGAGCACTTGGAATACATCTAAGGGAATTGCATGGGGGTATGGTCATCAAGAAAACATAGTGGACAAACCTGTTTTGCTTCCACATATACTATTTGTTTACATTTGCGACTAGAATTCATGGTTTGACTGTGTATATTTTGGGAATGGTTTTATGCTTCACGGTGTGTTCCTGAGAATGGTTATAATGGATGTGTAAACGTGTGAAAAAAATGATCTCTTTTGATCTTATTTTATAAAAGGAATCGTGGATATTAATATCAATAACTGTGTGTTGATAAAGATAAAGAGATATTTATTTCAATGAGATATCAATAACAGTGCGTTGATAAAGGGTGATGAAAATTACGGGCTAACAATTAGATATCCCTGCCAGAACACGCACTATCTATCAACAATGTGAATTATGTCGTCTGAGTGTGAACAATGTGTAGCTTCAAAAAAGGTCCAACAAATATTTAAATTGAGCGACTAACCATTAGACGCCAAACATCATATTCTTCAAGAATATGCTTATGAGCGCCTATACATTGGTCGTTAAAGCAGATTTTCAAGTGTTAAATGGTTAAACGCTCATGTGTTGATTCAAGATAACATCCAAGCAAATGCTTGAACTTGATGTTGAATCAAGCAAAGTGCAACGCTTTTGCAACACTTTTTAGGCTGAATCTTGGTTGTTGGATGACCATAGTGGTCATCCTAATAACATTCCGAAGAGAACTTTCAAACCAATTTTATTTATTTTTTGGATTATCAAACCATAAGTATTTCATTCCACAAGAAACGTTTACATGATGGTTTTAAAGAGAAACAAGTACATCATAACATGAAACAAATACAAAGATAGATACAAACGTAAATAAACCGTGAAGTGAAGAGAAAGAGTGATTTACCATGATAGCACCCAAATCTGGTGGGGGGGGGGGGGGGGAATTAATCGCGTGCTGCGCAATCAAAATTTGAACGAGCACCTCTTTTATCGTTGGATTATTATTAAGATGTGACGTCGTCATATTTTGAACTTAACCATAGTTATTTTCCAGATTTTGGTTTTAAAAACGACCAATAATATCCCTAAAACTTTGGGCGCCAATATATCAGGAATCAGGTGAGGAGAAAATTACTATAATAATCAGATTTTGTGAATGACTTGGACATATCATATCTAATCGTTGGTGTATTCCTGGTAAGAAACATTTTGCAAGATTATCTTGCTTCTTGATCTGTAATTTGAATTCACAGGAATAATCCAACATCGAGATCAACTACTTGGATATATTACTCAAGGAGTACAGAACAATACTGTAAAGACCCTCAAGCTCGTCAACGCTATTAGACTAGTCAAGAGACGATTATGCCGATAATGACTCGATTAGTTTGACATGAATGTTAATTAAAAGGAAGTAATCTAACAACGATCTAGATACGAAAATAGTACCGCTGGATAGATCTCAAAAAGTTATGCAAAATAGACTACCCGAACGTGTCATTCAGATATCAGATGAAGAAGATTTATTAGTTTGTTTACGGAGGGTAAAATATTTCGTTGATGGATTTTATGGCAACCCTTATCCAAGTGGTGGGTGCCTCAGTAATTCTGTTGTCCTTATCCCATCGATACGAGAGGATAAACTCACTCTCTTTCTTCTTCTTCTTCTTCATTTTTCTTTCTTCTTCTCTTTTCTTTCCTCTTCTGTTCTTCGTATGTGAGAGTTTTGTGAGGTGTGAGTGATTATCGTTTGATGAAGATTATATAATGATACCTTTAGATGATGGGGAAGATAGTTTGGTTGTTGGATGTGAAGAAAAACAGTTAGGGTTCGAATCTGAGATGATCCAAGTTAGGGATATAGATTGGATTTAGGTTCTGAAGATTTTAAGGATGAAATTTAGAGTTATGATTGATTGAAGAACAAAGTGTTATCTTTAAATTGAAGTTTAGAAGTGATTTTGATGAAGAACTGAAAGGTTAGGGTTTCTGGAAGAAACCAAAGAGGAAATAGAAGTTGAAACTGATACTTTAAGAAGGAGATTAGAGACTGGTTCGAATTGAATTAGAGATTAAGGTTTAAGAATAGTTTGTAATCGGTGGTTAGGATTTGGTTTTGTTTAATGAACGTTTGAGAATCGAATTAGGTTCAGTTGAGAATTAACGGAAATGTTGGAAAGGTTCTGGTGCTGGATAAATTGAAGCCGTGGATGTTGTTTTGAAGCTGTTAATGAAATCAGGGTTTGAGACTTTTGAATTGGGGATTTAATGGTTTCTGAATTAAGATGACTTGTTGAATCAAATCAAGCCAAAGAAGAGGTAAATCCATTTGTTTCAATAACTCTGTTTTGAGGTAAATGTTCTTATCAGTAAACTTAGTAAAGTTATTTGATTCTTATAGTGAAGTTATGAGATTGTTAATTGAACTAAAAACTGAGATGTTATAAGAATTGAATTGGTTATGGTGGGTGTGCATTCTTGAGCTGGATTGTGGTTAGGTTTGTGTTGAATGGGAGGGGAAGGATATAGGAAGGCATTAATTGTGAATGATTTTGAAATAGAACTGTAGTTGTAGATGGAACATTCATGGAGTTGTTGGTGGTGGAGATGTAATTTGGAAATTGGCGATTGCAGTAATGATATATGAATTGCAGGTTTAAATGATTGGATTAATAGTGATGTTGTTTGTGATATGCTAGCATTGGAATCTGTTGGCAGAGACATGATGTTGTTTTAAATGCATCTAGAATTGGAGATGGTGACAGTTAGATATATGTTTCGGTTGTTGAAGTTTGGTTGTAGCAGTGGCATTGTAGTTAGTAGTTGTATCAAGATTGTAGGTTGGGTTAGGTGGTTGGTATGTAGGGGATTGGTAGAGGTTGCTTATAGCGAAGATGATTAATGTTGGGTTAAAACAAGTGACAGTTGTTGAGAGTTTGTGTTTAGAAATGGAACTGAAGTTGGGTTTAGTATGTACATGATTATGGGGTTGTTAAGGGAATTGTGGGTGCAGGTTGTAGACCTAATTTTGTTGTTGTTTGTGGATTAATGTTATAGCTAGATGAATGTTGAAGGAGTATTGCTAAGAGCTGCATTTTGCAGGTAAACTAAATTATCAGTTATAATTTATTATGAAGTTTGTTTATGAATGAATGAACTGATGTAATGTATAGATTGAAGTTGAACTTGAATTAGAGTTATAAAGATAGATTTGCAGCTGTGTGAGAAGAATACTTGACATGTCTGACTGAACTTACTCAGTCTGATTTAGTTTTATTAGCTGACTCAGTTTAGCTGACTGAGTCGAATCGGTGTTAACTCACTGAGTTACAGATCCTGACCTGAGTTGACTCAGTTGATTTAGACTTGACCATTTGACCAGGACTTGACCTTGACTGGACGTTTACTGTTAATTGGCCCTTAGACTTTTATTGATCGTTAGTTGACACTGTTGGACAGGGCTTTAGATTAATGGGCCGGTTTAGTAGACTTGGGCTTAGAACCATTAGTTAAACTTTTATGAGCCTTTTGGCTAAACTCTTAGAGTGATTGTATGATTAACAGTTAGTTATTAATGACGATCGATTCGGAGGATGAACCAGTGGATCGTGGATCTCGAGGTAGGCGTGGCTTGTCATCAAAAGAGGTGGGAATTTATATTTAACTCTTTAGTGATTATTGTTGTTTTCTTTTACCAAAGTTTATGTTTAACAAATTCATGCATTGTCTGATTGTCATGCATTGTTTTATTTAAAATTCCGAAAGTACTGTTGATTCTTTTAATCTTTCTGTAGGATCGGAATATCGCCACTACAACACTTCTGCGAGATTTATAGCGACAGTTCTACGAGTTCTTCAACAACACTTTGCGAGTGTCACAAGATAATTTAAAGAGTGACCTAATAGCTGGCAAATGAAGAAACACGAGAAGACCATGATTTCCCTACGATGGGAACGACGCTTGCGAGAATGGACATTATAACTACTGCGATAATATCACGGGTCAGATCCGAAATTAAAGGATAACTTAGCTGTCATCCACTATGTAACTATCTTATATAAAGAGACCCAATAGATTCAGAAAGGGATGATGTATTTTTGAGTGTTGATAAAGTCTTGAGGAGAGCGAAAATTCAAGAGAGTGGTTGTATTCTTAATTTCTTCCATTTCATGTAAACATTTCTGAGAATCAAATAATAAAGTGTTGTTTTTAATCTTCAATTATGTGTTAAATACTGTGAATTCTTATCAAGGGTGTAGTGTAGGATTTTTGTAACTACATTTTGGCGCCCGAAACAGGGATTGAATTAACAAAAATCATAGAAAAAGCAAGGTAGAAGATGAGAGTTATTCAGGATTAAGAAGATAATTGAACAAATCAGTGAAATAGTTGAAGGAAGAATGATTAGAGCCAAAGAGAATTGTAGGAAATTGGAGTGTGGTATGGTAACAAGCACAATGATCGACAAATTCCATGAAAACATTAATGGGAAGATACATAAACGAGATTTTGAAGGAAATAAAATTATGACGGTAGAGAAAATATCATCATTGAAGGATTGGGAAAAGCAGAAAATCACATTTACAGCAGCAAAAATACCAGAAGAAAATTTAAATCACACATCTACTTTGGTAATCACGGTATCCATTGTACCAATGGAAAGGGGAAAATCAATAAAATCTGCGGAAGAATGGGCCGTGAATAGAACTTTGGTGGACACAGGAAGTTCTATGGACATAATATTTTATCATGCATTTAAGAAAATGGAATACAAAGATGAAGAAATGTCTTGTTCAACATATCATATCCATGGCTTTGGAAAATCTTTAACAAAACCTAAAGGCGAAATAGTGGTACGAATTCTGCTAGGAAAGATCGAAACACAGGTAACATTATGTGTGGTAGACGTGGAATCGCCGTATAACATGATACTGGGAAGACCATGGATACATGCAATCAAGGCTGTAGCATCAACGTTGCATCAATGCATCAAATTTCCTATGCCTGATGGAATTGGAGAAATTAGAGGAGATACTGATCTTGCGAAGCTGTGTTATCAAACTGAAGTGAGAAACTATGAAGAGCGTCCAAAGCTGCGAAAAGCTCGTAGAAAAATGGCAAAGGAGACAAAGAAAGAAGAAGAATATAAAGTTTACATGATAAGAGCAACAGAAGGAAAAGGAATACCCAGCGAAATCTCGCAAGAAGGAAATGAACTCGCGAGAGTTGTGAAAACCTCAACACCAATGGGAGAGCCTGAAGCCAGCTACACCGCAGAAGAGCCAACAAAAGAAGTAAATATTGGAAGTAAAGAAGAACCTAAGATGCTAAAAATCGGAATGAAGATGGATGCAGATGAAGAATACCAAACCTTAAACCTCTTGTGAGAGTATAAAGACATCTTCGCATGGAATATGGATGAGATGCCTGGGATAGACCCATCAGTTGCATGTCATAAACTAGAAATCAACAAGGAAGTAAGACCATTTAAGCAATGGATAAGAAAAATCGCAACAACGTACCATTCCCAAATAGAAGAAGAATTACAGAAGATGCTTGATGCGGGGATTATAAGGTAGGCAAAGTACCCGGAATGGATTGCAAATATGGTGGTGGTTCCAAAAAAGAATAAAGGGATAAGAATTTGTATAGATTTTACTGACTTAAACAAAGCTTGTCCTAAAGATAGCTTTTCATTATCAGATATTCCTTAAATGGTCGAATCAGCAACGGGAAATGATAGAATATCTTCATTAGATGGGTATAAAGGATATAATCAGATTCCGCTCGCTGAAGAAGACCAAGAACACACCGCATTCTTTGCCCAAAGAGGATTATATTGTTATACAAAGATGCCCTTTGGTTTACGAAATGCTGGCGCAACATATCAAAGAATGGTGGAAAAAGTGTTTCCAAAATGGATCCATAAAACATTAGAGGTATATGTAGATGACATGTTAGTCAAAAGTAAAGAAGCTAAAAACCATGTACAAGACTTAAAGGAGATCTTCGATCAAATGCGACATTTTAACATCAAGGTGAATCCTGAAAAATGTATTTTTGGAGTAGCTTCAGGGAAATATTTGGGATATATTGTGTTAAAGGAAGGAATAAAAGTTGATCCAGATAAAGTACAAGCAATTCGTGACATACCAACACCAGCAACCGTAAAATATGTGCATAAGTTGAACGGGCTCTTAGCCTCGCTAGGAAGATTTATCTCGCGATCTTCAGATAAATGCAAGCATTTCTTCAACATACTCAGGAAGGGTACAAAGTTCAAGTGGACAGACGAATGTGAGAAGGCTTTTCAAGGAATTAAAGAATATTTGATGAACATATCTATCTTACAGAAACCAGATCCCGGAGAAGAATTATTGATCTACCTTGTGACAACCCCGCACATATTAAGTGCAGTATTACTGCGAGTGGACGCATGAGTAGAAAAACCAATTTATTACATCGGTAAAACATTTAATACTTGAGAGAAAAATTACTCAAAGATCTAGAAGTTAATTCTGGCATTGGTTTATGCAACCTTTAAACTTCGCATCTATTTTCAAGCACATAAAATAAAAGTATTAACAAAGGTACCAATTGAGTCATTAATGAAGAATTAAAAAAGATCAGGCAAGGTTGAAAGATGGAATACACAAGTAGGGCACTTTGAAATCAAATACGAAATCCTATCCTCGCCAAAATCACAAGTTGTAGCATATTTTTTAGCAGAATTTCCTCTAGAAGATGATGAAGCTGTAGAAGAAATGATGTACATAGAAGAAGAACATGGAGACCCAAAAGATCTATTAAAAGAACCCAACATGTGGGAAATATTTGTGGATGGATCATAAAATGGGGAAGGTAATGGAATTGGAGTTGTCTTTATTTCACCAAAAGGAGAAAAAATGGCTTTTTAATTTCGTTTGGAATTCACGTCCACTAATAATGAGACAGAGTATGAAGCGGTGGTGCATGCGTTAAAATTCGCAATAGAAATGAAGTTGGAAAATGCAAGAATTACTAGTGACTCGCAATTGGTTATTCGCCAGATAAAAGGAGAATATACAACAAATGAACCATCGTTGAAGAAATACAAGAAACTTGTTGAAGAATTGTCTGCGAGAATTCCAAAAATAAAATGGAGACATATATCAAGAAAAGATAACAGACTCGCAGATGCTTTTGCTTTCATATCTAGCATGATGATAAATCCAGCTGCGAGATGCATAAAAATTCAGACAATTTTATCACCATCAATCAATAAGAAAGAAGAAGATGAAGCAAATGTGATGATGATAGAAGGTGGTGAAGAAGAACCAAAATGCAATATTTCAGATTGGCGAACAGAACTTCATGCATATTTGGAAAGAGGATAGACACCAAGAAATAGATAAGAAACACATAAATTAAAAGGCCGTGCAACAAATTATGAATTAAGAGATAGAGTATTATATCGCAAATCTTTTAATGGACCATCACTAAGATGCTTGACAAGGGAAGAAGGACAAAAGGTGTTAAAGATGTTGCATAGTGGAGATGCTGGTAATCACAGCGGGGGAAGATCTTTGGCATACAGAACAAAAATGCAAGGTTATTATTGGCCATATATGCATGAGGACGCGAAGCAACTTTCAAGACGATTATGGACCAGGGGCACCATTATCATCCTCAACCAGTGTGTGGCCTTTTGGAAAATGGGGGTTGGATATCGTGGGACCATTTGTACCAGGTTCTGGACAAAGAAGATATTTAATTATCGCTACAGATTATTTCACAAAATGGGGAGAAGTAAAAGCAGTGCAACACATCCGTGACAAAGACATTTTTACATTCATATTTGAAAATATAATTTGCAGATTTGGGATTCCTGCACAGTTGGTATCTGATAATGGAAAACAGTTTGAAGGGCAGAATATCGAATTGTTACTTAATGCATTTAAAATCAAATGTGTAAAATCGACACCACTATATCCACAGGCCAACAGACAGGCAGAGGGAACAAATAAGACAATTGCAAATATACTAAAGAATAAATTAGAAGGACACCACAGGGCATGGTGCGAACAAGTACATAATGCAATATGGGCTTACAATACAACTAGATGGGAAGCTACCGGAATGTCACCTTTTTGTTTGACATATGGGGTTGAAGATGTGTTGCCAACAGAAGTTGCTATTCCTACAACAAAAAGAGAGGCTTGGGAGAAGAATCTTAGTGCTGGGATGATTCTGAATAAACTAGATGTATTGAAAGAGAATAGAGAAAAAGCTTTACAACATATGGAAAATTATCAGCGAAGAATAGCTCGCGAGTACAAAAAACATGTCAAAAGACGTGAATTCCAACCAGGTGACCTAGTGCTGCGAGAAACACCAAGTTATCAGCGAGAAAATGGTGGTAAACTGGAAAGAAAATGGGATGGACCATACATCATTAAAGAAATAGTTGGAACTAGGGCATACAAATTAATGGATCCTGAAGGCAGAGATGTTGATCAAAGACTTGATAGACCATGGAATAGATTATTCCTGAAAAGATATTATCAATGACAAATTCTGCGAGATTAGAGATGCTGGTATGTCATATTATGAAACGGATAATAAATTTTTCTATATTATATCTACGAGATTCTTCCAATAACAGAGAAAGTAAGAAATGCGTAAATATCGCAAGAAACGCGAATAAAAATTTCGCAGAGATTAGTAGAATATGACGAACCTTTATGGCGTACACCCTAGTTCGCGGATACAATTTCGAAAGAGGCAAATTTAAGACCTAAAGTGCGACATATGAGGAGATATCTCTTTACATGATTCAGGGATAAGGTTATACAGCTGCTGGAACCTGAGTCATGGAGATGTTGGGGTTAAAGAAAACCTATCCGGGGGAGATACCTTGGATTTCCAACTATATAAGGTTATACCCTAGTTGGACGACTGAGGGTCTCTTCTAAGGAGTGCAGAGTATGACCAAGGTGCTGAGGTACACGGTTGAGCCAAGGGTGCCTGGGGCGTATGAAACTACCCTGGCCATTCTTGGCAAGTCTTGGCTATGATGCACTCGGCCCGAAGAAAACCCCACTTAGGGTACAGTCTTGTAACTATAAGCCATATAGGCATAAAGGACAAGAGGCTGCGAAAACAACTGGTTGTTGTTAAGACCGGATGGGAGGAGCTAGTCTTGTATGACCGATGTGCCCTCCTTGAAGGGGCAACCAGGGGGAAGATAAGGGCGGCACCCTCCATTAGGGAGCTGATAAGTGTCTAAAGACGGCAATATCATGGGGCTTTATGCTCGCAAGAGCATCTAGGCATGTCATATTGTCGCGTGAAAAATATTCTACAGAGGCAACAAGCTAAGAGAAAAAGTTAAGATGAGATCAATGGGTTTTTACATGAAAGTGTAGAAACGTCCTGCGATTTCATCGCAAGACGGCAATGTCATAAGGCTTTGTTCTCGCAAGAGAGCTTAGACTTGTCATATTATCGCAGAGAAATTGACAAAATACAGATAAGGCAAGATCAATGGGTTTTTGCATGCAAATGTAAAGAAATCCTGCGATTTTGTCGCAGACACAAAAAATTGGCAGAATAAGACCTTTAACTAGGAAGGCAAAATAAGACCAACAGAATAATCCCAAACATTAACTATTTTCTTGTAAGAATGCATGAAAGATAATGAGAAACAAGTATCCTTCAGGATTTCTAAGAAGTATTATTCAGAACCACACAACAGGATTATTCATAATATCGCAGTATTATCCATAATTTCGTAAGTACTATTCGCAACACAATTCGCAAGAAGAAAATGCGGAAAACAATTGATCATTACAAGAAAGATAATGAAGGGCAAATAGGGGAGTTGATAAATAAAATATCATTATCTTTCTTGAGAATATTCAAAATAACAGAAATAAATTTGAATTCCAAAGTTGCATAAAGATACATTGCTCGCAAGAAAGAGGAAGAAAAAGAAAACAAAAAAGAAAACTCAAGCTTCAGTGTTGATCTCGCCAGCTTCATTCTCCTTGCCAGTATTTTTCGCGTCATTATCAACTTGAGTCTTTTCTTCATTTAACTTTTCACCAGTAATTGCTTCACCACCAGTAGCTAATTCTTTAAAATGACTCTTTTCTTCTTCTTCTGTTGGGTCTTCTTGAGAGACATCTTCTTCACCTCTTGCATAGTATAGATCATTATCAATGGGAAGAGGAACTTCATCATCATCTACTTCTAGAGGATCAATGGATACATGAGGAAGAGACTGGGATATCAGAACATCATTCACAAGAACTTCAGCACAAAGATGAACCTTGCGAAGGAAACCTCTATCACGATTTCTAATCTCCATATTTTTGAAGTATTAAAGGTAGTCATATCTCCTCTCTGCACGATCACGAGACTGAACAAGATGGGTGGTGAGCTTTCCATTTTCTTTGCGAACTTTAGCCAGTTTTTCAGTCAGGTCAGAAATGGTAGAATGAAGAATTTTTTCAGATTCTGCGAGAAAGATAAGTTGACAAGAAGATATTCAGATGAAAACCTCGCAAGAAATATAGCAGAGAAATTAAATAGAAAAATTAACAATCAAGTCATTCAAAATGACTACCTTCTTTTTGAGAAGTTAAGTTTTGAATTAGTGTTAAAAAACAATTCTCCCATTGGTTCATGGCATCATCAAAATTATCTCCAACTATACCCTTCAGGCGAGATTTTATAATTTCTTCTTTGGAGAGATGATAAGCATTTTCTTTTGCTAATAAGGAGTAAGATTCTTCTAATTGAGAATATTGATCTTGGAGTTTACTGGCCTTTAAACTTAGAGTTAACCTGCCCTTGATAAGCTTATCTTTCTCAGCGGCAGAAGATTCAGTTACTTCCTTGAGTTCATCTTTTAATAAATGAAGAGATTGTTCTTGGTCGTTACACAATTTCTGAAGAACATTTATTTGCTGCGAGGAGATCGCCATCTTGTTTAAAAAGCTATGTTTCTCCTAAGATAAGGTTTTATTCTCATCTGATAAAGATTCCATTGCCAAGTTAGCTCGGGTTAACAAATATGAGAGGCGAGTAACTTCGCTACTTAATAGATTTTGACTTTGCACTAATTGATCGTTCTCATTGGTAAGATTATTTATTTGATCGATCGAGTATGTGTAGAGATTATCTAATCTATTATATTTATCCATACAAAAATCTCTCTCAACACGAGCTTCTTCAGCAACAGACTCAAATTCAAATATCTTCATTAATCGTTTCTGACTTAAAGCTAAATAGGCAAACCAAATATTTAAAAGGAAATTGAGTACAGAAAAGATGAAAATCTACAAGAACAGAAAAATTAGAGGCAGATGCAGAAGAACTATACCTTTTAACTCCTTGTTTTTACCGCGAAGATTTTCGCAATCTAGTAAAGAGTTGCGAAGCTTGTGATCAAGAATATCACATTCTGAAGTTTTGGCTTGGAGACTTTTCTTTAGAATTTCAACTTCATTTTCTAAAGACGCTTGCGAAGCAGTTCGATTAGGACCAAAATATTTGATTAAGGTCTCGCAGACATCATATTTTAAAGGGTCAGTAGAAGATTTTCTGGCATCATCTAAAATGTCAGACAAAACTTTAAAAGCAGCATCAATCCATACTGCTGCTTCTTTAGATGAGGGAAGAGGTATAGAGGGTGAAGTGGTAACGATAGAGAGTTGGAGATTTGAGTCATTTATGATGGTTGCATCATCATAAGGTGGAGTGTCTGGAAAAGTAACGGTTGGAGGCAAAATAGGAGAGGAAGAAACTTTGTTCATAACAGTTTTGGGAGTCTCATTTATTGGAGGATTAATGGCATTGGGGGTATTGATAATGACATTATCGCAAATAGAGGATGGAGGTTCCATCTGCAAAGTAGTAGAAACAGATTTTAAAGATGAAAATTTGGGAATAGTAATATCAATCTCAAGAGTCTTGGTTTTGCGATATTGCTTGCGAGGTCTAACAACATTTTCATCACCCTGCGAGTAATAATATAGATAAGAAACAGAGGAAACAATATTGTTATTAAGAAAACAAATGTTTCTTCCTACCTTATGACTCGCAGACTTCCTTTTCTTTTCAGCGAGTTTTTGTTGTAAATCTTTTTGAAGATTAAGGTTTTGATCGACAAACTGGGTGTTGGATGTAGTTCCACTGAAAAGAAAACATGGTGTGGGAGTTATATATAATTAGGCAAAAAAGATCAAATTGAGTGAATAAATAGGATTTAGACAAGCAAAATCGAGTTTAATAAAGAACACATACCTTGGAGATTCCATTGAAGAAACATCAGGTGAATTTGCAGAAGTTAAAGAAGAAGGTTGCAGGTAGAAAAAATTTGCAGAGAATGAAGAAGTGAAGAAGACAAAGAAGTAAAAGAAGAATTTTTTTTTTTTTGATAGATTCTCTCTTTTATAGACAAAAGGATGGTAACCGGGTAATAAAAGATTAATCGGTAAAAAGAAGAATATTCGACACGTGTAGGCGGTAACACTTAATTTACGGAGTTTTGTTGGTCATAGAAGATGAAACGATGAATAGCTGCGACATTTTATTTCTCACGATCTTTCCTCCCTCGCAGAAAAGACATGAGAATAGGAAAGATATAGGATCAGAATATCGCCACTACAACACTTCTGCGAGATTTATAGCGACAGTTCTGCGAGTTCTTCAACAACACTTTGCGAGTGTCACAAGATAATTTAAAGAGTGACGTAATAGCTGACGAATGAAGAAACACGAGAAGAGCATGATTGCCCTGTGATGGGAACGACGCTTGCGAGAATGGAAATTATAACTACTGCGATAATATCGCGGGTCAGATCCGAAATTAAAGGACAACTTAGCTGTCATCCACTATGTAACTATCCTATATAAAGAGACCCAGTAGATTCAGAAAGGGATGATGTATTTTTGAGTGTTGAGAAAGTCTTGAGGAGATAGAAAATTCAAGAGAGTGGTTGTACTCTTGATTTCTTCCATTTCTTGTAAACATTTCTGAGAATCAAATAATAAAGGATTATATACAGAAGTAGGCCTGTTCTGGACCCTCACTTTCGTTTCTAGGCCTCTTTTTTTATTTCTTACAAATCTAGGCCAATTAAACGGATTCCATCCAAATTCGTTATCTCAGTCAATATCTCGTGGAGACTGGTCAATATCTCTTCAAAATCTCATATACCGAGATATCGCGGAGGTGCTTACATTACGAAAATACCCTTTCCGTAGTGTGTCAGTAACAAAAGATGTTTTGGTGTTAGAGTTTTTGTCCATGGAGTTTTTGACAAATATTTTGAAGCCGACAGAAAATGGAAGGAAGAGATTGAGCATTAACAATTGGAATTGGGGATGTATTCGGATATGTTCTTTCAGTGAAATTGATTAGTAAAACAAGAATAAAGGGTTTTGCTGGTGGATTAAAGTTTGGTTGGAAACATGAACATATAGGTGTTGATGCTGTTTCGTGAGAAGATGATGGAAAGGAAAATGGGTTCAGAGAAGGTAAGTGTATACAGTGTTAGAGTTTGGCTAGTGATTTTGTGGTGATCAAACACGAAAGAAATGAGTGGTTGTTGTTGAAGATGGTGATTCATTGGAAACGATGTTGATGCTGAGCTGTTTCAATAATGTTTAAGAATGATTGAATGGGTTGTATGATTGCAATTTCAGGGAAGGATATTAATTGGTTTTGAGACAAACAACAACTACTGTGTGAACAAAAAAATGCACATCAGGTGTTTGTTCAAATGCCTGAATGGTTTGTTCACTATCAAGAGTTGTTAGTCTTGTCATGGCTCGAGGCAGTGGTGAATGAGTGAGTCTTGGACATGATTCTGTAGCTGCCAAACATGAAGAAACTGAACTATTGGCCAGCTAACTATGGCTCATATAGCTAAAGAACATATCAAAAGTGGCTTGAGACTGTGATCAATATCTGGATGTGGTTTTGAGTTGAGTTTTGCCGAGAAGTGAGATGATTCAAAAAATGGTGTTAAGAATAGATGAGCCTAGATTACTTTTAATATGTGATTTAAGTTGAGAAAGTACAAGGCATAAATGGGTTCAAATCGTGGTGGTTTTGGTTACGGCATTGTCATGATTTCCCAGCCGGAAAAAAAAAAAAGTGAAGAACTTCAACATCTGTCATTGATTTTGGTAGCGATGAAAGGGGTTAAAATGAGGTTTTTGAAGTTCAGAGAAACATGGAAGTTGAGTTATGGCTTGATTCAATTTTGATAATGTCTAGGTAAGAGTTTTTAAGAGGGAAACCATGTGAAAAACTGAACCTATTGTCGTGGGAAGAAGAGTTAATCCTATTATTGATGTTTGAAGAGATTAATGTGCATTTTATAGGTTTGAATGAATTAGAAATGAGAGTTATTGTGGAATTAAATTACATTGTAGGGAATGAGATAGAATTTGGTCTTAAAAATCAAGTGAGAGTTCATCTATGAAGGATCAGAAAAACACACACGAGGTGCTTGTTAAAATTCCTGAACCGCGCAACTCTAGTTTCAGCCTCAACTGAAGTAGCTTTGCCATCGATATTTCAGATGAACATAAGAGATATAGATGTGAATAGAATTTATACAAGATTAGGGAACATGGTCTCTATCTGATTTGAACTTTCAGCAAGGGAATTGAGCTATAAAAGAAGAACACAGCTAAAGAAAGAGAACTCCCAGTTCACGATAGAGAACAAAACAGCAAGCGAGCGGACCTTTCTTCACTTCTTCTCCACCAATCAGGGAAGACACCCCCTTTACGACTGCTATCACCACATCCAACATAGAGGATCAAGGGAGATATGGTTAGATTATATGTTGTGCTTGATATATAATGGATAGGTCAAGAGATGGGTGTTGCTGCTAGTTATGGGTTTGATGAATTACTGGCCATGGCACTTACACATTTGCAACTCGGACCAACCGTACGAGTCAGGCCAGCTAACTCGGTCTGATATGAAAAATATAGTGACTTAAACCAACGATTCAAAGGATTATTTGGTCTTTTTATGTTCACCTAACTGGGCTAACTTTCCGTCCATAGTTTTTGGTCAAAACTAGCCTAGTTTTGTAAGAAATAAAAAAACTGGCCTAGTTTTGTAAACCATAAAAAAAAACAGGCCTATTTTTGTAAAAAGCCCAATAATAAAGTGTTTTTTTAATCTTCAATTATGTGTTAAATACTGTGAATTCTTATCAAGGGTGTAATGTAGGATTTCCTGCAACTACACTTTCCATAGTTTGGAAAGAAGTTGTAATGCTTTGTTCGTCTCTGTGAATTGTTTGGGAAATAAGAATTTCCATTTGATTGCTTGGAAAATAAGATTTTATATCTGTGGTATATAGGGTCCGGCTCCTTTATTTATACCTACTTTCTTTTATTATCTAGGTGTGGGACGAGTTCACCATATTATTACATTGTTTTGAAGGAGTTAGGTCCATATACATGATTGTTTACCTATGTGAAATTGGTTGCGTTTTAGTGTTTAGGGAAAATATGAATTGTTTTCAAATTATTTTCAATAATTACTTGAAAGTTAAATGTTATTCCTACTGGGCACCCTTTTTAGGGATGATGTGCTCACCCATTCCCACTTTCAGTTTCAGAAACAGATCAGAGTTGCGCAGCGAAAGCTTCAAGGTTGATTTCGTCAGTTGGTTAACTTTTACTATGTTTATTATATTGCATGTTGTATCTGTAAACCAAATGACTATTGTATATGTATCACTTGAGAGGACTTCTTGTGTATCTATATTTCTGAGCGGGGCTACTTTTGTGTTAAGTTTTGTAGAAGATTTCTTATTTGGATGCTTAAATATATGTTTTAGATATCTTAGTGCCTCTTTATTTAGTTAATCTCTTGGATGAGTCAGCAGCTAGCTTAGGGGGCGCTATAAATACAATCAACCTAGCTTCTTGATCGACTTGTGTGATTAATAAATTTTCTAACTAGCTTGTCTGGTTGAATTTTGAATTTTTTCCTCCTAATTGGTCGCTAAACAAAGGAGAGCCATAACTTAACCACCACTATCAGTCATAGTTCTCAATCCTTCTTGATAAGATGCCGTATTCCATTAACTGTAATCAATGTAGAGAAGTTAGTTGCAGTAAAATTGTTTTTGATATTACGACCTCAAAAACTTGAACTTTTCATGAAGGATTTCCTTTAGATCATCACCTAGATTCCATATATATTGAATTCTCTTAAATACAGCCCACGCTTTTGTTAACCATAGTCCATTTATCTTTGGTCAATACAGTTAGACTATAATTTTAAGTTTGACTTTTTCTATTATTTGTTGGAAATTTTGGGTATAAAACAGAGGATGATAACACTAAAATAAATTGTTGTTGTACTCAAAAGCTTTCAAGGCTCGGGTGATTTCTTTTAGACGATTATTTCTACCCTCCCAATATAAATTGGCGATTGCAACAGGTATGCGAAATAATGCCTTCAGGATACAATGAAAGCCCTACAACAGGAAATTGGATTCAAGGTTTGCACCCCTTGACCCAACCAAGAACACATGAGAGAGATTTCTGATGATGCTTTAGATGGAGAGAAAACAGGTTGAATTCATTCTCTAGAATGGGAGAATTCCTTCACTACTTATAGGGTTATTCATGCCTATTGGAGATGCCTCTTCACTTCCAAAAGACACATAAGGTGTCTGTTGGGAATGGTTGTGTCCTTTATGAACCATCACACCTATTAGAGGTGTCCCTTCATCTCCAACTAACATCCATTGTGTTTATCCAACACAGAACACTTCCCCATCATAGTGACAAACCAAAAACGAAAACAGTTTTATTTTCTAAGTTATTGAAAATATCCAACAATCTCCCCCTATTTTCAAAACCAAAAAACATAAAATAAAATAAAACTTATAAAACCGGAGTGGCTGCATCACTCAAGTGACTTCCTACGTACCCGAGTGGGATCAAGCCAACGTAGTTCAAGCACAATTGGGACTAAGCATCATCGCTGAAATCAATACATAAATGATAGGTACCTTCTGGGTTTGAACCTTCACTTAGTGTAAGAAACTCAAAGCCTTATCGAGATTCTATGGTGAAACCAGTCTTGAACCAAGTATCCCTTATGATAAAACCGGAGTCTCCACACATATTGATTCCATAAATCATGTGTTCTGTAGCCAAGCACTATAAAGGCCTTGTGCTTATATCCTTATTCATGAGTCTTCTTTAGAGAACGGTCTTCTTCTCTTAGGAAACGGCCCACATTTCCATACTCATATAGGTAAGTCTCGAAGGTGTTTCTACGAGACACCTTTTACTAATCACAGACTCATTAAGGATTTACATCCATCCTATTTTCTTGCAGAAAAACCAAAGACTAACTTGAAATGGGAAGTTTTATGTTAGTGCTCCATAATCTACAGCCATAACTTGTTGGTACCACATTGAACCTTGTTTATCTTTTTCAAAACATAGGTTGGGTTTCTGCTATGGGAGATCAACCTTCCTTCACAGACCTTAGTCCCATTTCTATATACTTCATTGAAATTAATTCCTTTGGGAGACTCTTCATAAGTAGGTCTACCAAGCTTTTCTCCGTTTCAATGGTTAACTGCAATTACTCCTTTCTTGAGTAATTGACTTATCGTTCCTTGTCTAAGACTTGTATGTCTTGACTTTTCATTATAAGTCTTGTTAAAGACGTTATAGATCATATCCTGATTCACAATTAATCAAGACCTCCTAAGATGGCTTCTTCCAAAAATGGGATCTTTACAAGTTAGGTTCTAAGCCATTCCTCCACATTAATTGCATCTACTCATGCAATCAATTCTGAAAACATTATTAAAAATGTTCCTATTTGATTTTACAAAATAATTGTAACTTCTCTAGTGATCCTAATTAACATTTACGGTTAATTCACAAGAAGTCATTATAGACTTCCATACACTAGAGGCATAGAAAATTTGTAGGCAACTTATATATTTGCTATCTCAACAAATATAATACCTTGATGAGTAACTCTTTTACTCATGCCCAATCCTCTACAAATTCATACCCAAAAAACATAGACAATGTCTATTTAACATTTTACATTATGTAATGCAAATGTTCATAATTTATGCATCGGTAATATCATAACATCGCTGGATATTTGGTCGGCCCCGCCCAATCTTCCAATATGTTACATATTCACCGGTATTCCACTTTCCTTTCAATGTCATTTAAGACATACCAATTTCCAAATTTTGGAACCTATAATTCTTATCACAAGAATTATGTTCATGCCATACCATTGTTGTCTCAACAATTATGACGATTTTGGTTTTAAAATAATCCACCAACTAGAAAATTTTATACGACATTTTCGTATAAATTCTCCCCCTATTTCATGATAATTCTCAAATGCCAAAATGAAACTCAATATCATGAAATACCATTTGTGTCAAACATGTACCCCATAATTTCTAAATAGAAATTAAAACTTCAAATCCAATATACCAGTACGGGTACCATTATTATGGATCTGGATTTCCTTTACAGATAGCAAACTAGCCATCACATGTACTAGTAATCGACCCATCTAATGACGGGCCCTATTTGCAACTTCGGTTGATACAGTAATATAGGATGTTACCAACCCATTAAGGTTAACCAGGCTAGCCATTAGCATTTAACTGATATACCATTCGTCCATTTTAGATGCCAGTACTCATCATAATAAGATAAATATTTTGAGATTCATTAATGGTAGATCCTTTACTTATCCCATCAAACACACTGCATCCTTGTACGGCTTCAAACACAGACGTAACTAAAATTACCGATCATGGAATCTAATTCCAATCCATGGTTCTTTCCCAGAGATCGACTATATGCCTGTTGATTTCTCACCCTTCGAAAAATTCAAGATTGAACTTTCAAAATTGATGTAATCATCACACTTTAGATGATCATGCATCATATGCATTTTGATTCAGCCAACCATCGGTTCCTGAACCAAGTATCTTCTTTAAATGGCAAACAAAGTACTATCACCAGTGTTTGAAAATACACTTTGCTGTTGAATCTTTCAAAGCAATTTCAGTTTCAAACCGAGTTATGAACATGCAAGTAATGTGTCTTTTGAAGAAGATCACGTCCCTTCGTTATCTAACTTCCAGGGGTTGAAACGGTTAACCAATACCACACAAATTTATTGGTAAAATTAATGTTCTTGATCAAAAAACAAAAATTTCAAAACATTTCTGGAAACGATATTCTATTTTAATTTCCCAGCCAACAAAGTTATACAGTCAAAACAAAGTCATCTTGATTCATTCACATGCAGTTGAATTGACAAGCATCAATATAGCATACGAATCATGCATGCATCAATTAAAATAGAATAAACTAATCATCAACATGCATTGGACATGATTTGCCATGCTAAAGTTTTGACGTTGGTGCCTGCATACAAGAGTCATGGCGAAAAAAATGTACCTACTTCACCAAATAATATTAACAGGCACGAAAATAAAAAAATTGTAACGAAGGCCATCTACTACAATTAGCACGCATGGTCCATAAAAAAAAATATTTTGGACTTGGACATTTATTCAAACATCTGGCATGCATATCAAACTCATATTGATTAAGCATTATCATCAGTAATTATGAATCATGCATTCACTAGAAGAATCAATATTTATGCATTTTCAGTAAGTTAAGAATATGGCATCTCATGACATGATATCACACAAAAAATGACATGGGGTACTTATCTGATTCCATCGACATTTCCTTGTCTTTCTCATCTCATCTTTCGCAAGTCAGCAAACTACACACCAGAATTTAATAGCCTTCCGTCATGAATCGTAGCGAACAGATTTCATCAAAGATCTTTCTTCAAAAATTCAACGACAACTGATCATTGATATGTTGTTGGTCTTTATATAAGGCCCAATTTCTGGAATACGGTAAAAGCCCAAATGGTACAAGTCTACGCCTCTAAAGTATCCAGCGTACTATTACAGAAGAAACTCTCCATTATTTCTTCACGACTCTTCCAGGGAGACGTCCATATATTTTAGAAATGTTCCATCCTCCATTGTCAGAAAATAATCGTCTAAAACTGTTGGAAATTTTGGGTATAAAACAGAGGATGATAACACTAAAAGAAATTGTTGTTGTACTCAAAAGCTTTCAAGGCTCGGGTGATTTCTTTTAGACGATTATTTCTACCCTCCCAATATAAATTGGCGATTGCAACAATATGCGAAATAATGCCTTCGATACAATGAAAGCCCTACAACAGAAATTGGATTCAAGGTTTGCACCCCTTGACCCAACCAAGAACACATGAGAGAGATTTCGATGATGCTTTAGATGGAGAGAAAACAGGTTGAATTCATTCTCTAGAATGGGAGAATTCCTTCACTACTTATAGGGTTATTCATGCCTATTGGAGATGCCTCTTCACTTCCAAAAGACACATAAGGTGTCTGTTGGGAATGATTATGTCCTTTATGAACCATCACACCTATTAGAGGTGTCCCTTCATCTCCAACTAACATCCATTGTGTTTATCCAACACAGAACACTTCCCCATCATAGTGACAAACCAAAAACGAAAACAGTTTTATTTTCTAAGTTATTGAAAATATCCAACATTATTAACCATAGCCTATAAACTAGGTTAGCGAATCGTTAAGTTGGTAAACCGGTGATTCAGTAACCACTTAAAAAAACATCTGCCACCATAGGTTGTTGATAGCTTGATCGATCCCCACATATAGTTTTTCATTTTCGCATCGCTTGGACATTTATCAACACCAATGATTGGAACATCGTAATTGAAGTACGCAGAAAAACAAGTTAGAGAAGATTCTGAGTGTCTTTTCTAAGAAAGCTTCCCAAAATGTTTGTGTTTCACTAGGAAATTAAAGCTTCCCGACATGGACTTTCATCAGTTCTTCATTTTCGTGTCGCTTGGACATCTTTATTGCATCAATAATAAGAATCACAGCATCCGCTTGAGTAGCACCATACATCATATTTGAGAACAAAATCTTTATCATGATGACTAGCTAGTAGAATCGGCACAACAACATGATACTTCTTCAGTGTGAAACTCATGTTTGCTCAAATTAGTGTGTTGTGTATCAAGGCCCGTTTTTTCCTAATTCAATATTTTCATGGCAAACGTTAGAGTACAACTAGATCAGGTGCTGAAAACAAGTTTTTAGTATGAAGCTTAAGTGGGAAAAACATGGATATCGTCTTTTTGTTAACCGTTTGTTCAAGGAAAACCTTTTTTGTTTTTTGTTTTTTACATTATCCCTTGATGTACTTATTAAATCGAGATGATTGGGTTAACTAGTTTTTTACAATATTTGAAAACTTAAATTCTAGGGTTTATGACAAGAGGAAGTTTAAGGGAATATTAGGTTTTGATCAACACAAGTCATCTTTTAAAAATCGGATAAAACAGTTGAACCCTGAACTCAGTAAATATATTTTGGGCTATGATTTGGGCTATGGCTAATAAATTGAAAAATATTTATGGGTTATAACTAAAATGAATTATGGTTAATAAAAGTATGGGCTATATTTAAGAGAAGCCTATATATTGGCGCCCAAAGTTATAGGGATATTATTGGTCATTTTCAAAACCAAAACCAAAATGGAAAATAACTATGGTTAAGTTCAAAATATGACGACGTCACATCTTAATAATCCAACGATAAAAGAGGTGCTCGTTCAAATTTTGATGGCGCAGCGCGCGATCAAATTTTTTTCCTCCAAATCTTGTACTTTGAGATTGGAGAAGAAATGGTATTCAGAATTATAATTCGACCATTTTGATAGATTTTATTCTTGGAAAAGAGATGCTTCTATGACAAAGGAATGATTTTCCCAAAAATTCTTCATGTGCAACGACTAACCCGAAACTCTAAATCTATTTTTCTGATGAAAATGATATTTGCCCGTGCAAAATCGCCGATGTACTTTTATCAAGAAAACCAAACACGAACATATCGCTAGAAAGGAACACTATAAAAGTGTAGATAAAATCGCCCAAATAGCGAAGATAAAAATCTCTCTAATAGCGAAGAATTATTAAAAAGAACAAAAATAACTCCTAATTCAAAATCAACTATATCTAATACTCCCTCCGTCCTAGTTTACTTGCCAAAATTGGTTTTTGCACAGATTAAGAAATGTAGAGAGAGTGGATTTTTTCCAAAATTACCCCAAGCTAGCATTTAAGATACATAGTTTTTACATGTCTAGTTTTCTGGTCTTTACTTGAAGAACTCAAAAAAAATAAAAATAAAAGATATATAGAGAGGAGAATTTAAAATTGTGTATAGGAAATAGAATTACACAATTCTCAATAATATGACCTGATTCCAACAGAGGGGTATATTAGGATAAAAAGTGGAAAAATATGAAACTTGGCAAGTAATTTAGGACAAAAAAAATCCATAATTTTGGCAAGTAAACTAGGACGGAGGGAGTATTATGTAAAATAAGAAATCTTTGCTCAGATCTAGCCCTTAAAGGATTAGATCTTTTCAAAGGAGGAATAAGAAGAAGAAAAAAAAAAGTGGTTTTTAAAAAAGAACCATGAAATTTCACTACAAAAACAGGTCTTATTAGTGAGGATTTTTTTAAAAGGGCGTCACAAATATTTGTGAGGGTTTTTGACCAACTGTGGGAAATATGAGGCTTAGTCAAAGGAACAATTTTCTTTTGTCAGTTTCGTGTTTCCGACAATGTAAAAATAATAATTCAGGCAGAATAATGGCTACGGTTGCCCAACCGTCAAAAAATAGTTTGAGAATTTGGCTCCAATTTTTTTCCCCTCCCGCCCACTCTCCGGCAATTATTTCACCATATTCTAAAAATAAATAATTTTATTATTATTATTCTATTATTTTTGAGCCTTATCTCTTCTATCTTCTAAAAATATCTGGTCTTTTATCAATTTCTTCTCTTACGGTTTTGCCGTTGAAGAACTTCTAGGTTTGCTCTCGGCTCGTCTCTTCCATGTTCTTCTCTCGTCTCTTTTCTTATCTCCTCCATATATTTTCCGTTAACCAACTGTTCTCAATCTTTTCTTCCATTAACAGTTCTCGATCCGTTCTTCCATTAACAGATCTGTTCTCTAAATAAAAATCTAAATGCTAATTTTAATTTTAATTGATTTTTTTTTGCAGCAACGATAGGATGAATCTCTGAGTAACTATAAAAGACTGTTAAGGTGAAATTTGATCTATAAAGGAGAATCCTTAATGGATTTGATTTTATTTTGCGAATTATTAATTTTAATTTCTTATTTCTCTTTCTGTTGGAATTAATTTTATCTCTGTAGGGGAATTAACACAAATTATAATCTTCCCCTGGGGAGGTAAGACAAATTACCCCGTAATAAAATTTTGGTTAACTCACTTATGATTAGATTTCCTTTTAGAAACCAGATGCATTCTCGAGCCGAGATCATCTACTAGTACAGGATTCATGTCATACGAGAGTGATACCGATACTGCCATGTGTAGTTGTGTACTAGTATGGGTCAACCAATTTTGCAGAATTCATTCATTAAAAACTCTTATAAGTTTATAGATCCATCCTCTAGCTAGTATAGCTTTTTCTGACATTAATACTTGATTAATCTAATTCAACTTTTGGTAATTTATAATTAAGTCAAACAGTGCTGCCACCCCCAAGAAAATTGATTTTAGATTTTTAGTTAATAACCTCGGCCAATTGAATTTTTTGGAATTTTGTCATGAAGCTTCCAGTTGTCAATTTGGAGTCTAATTCCTGTAGGTCATTGAAGAACTAGTTACCAAATCTCAGATGCCCCTCTTATCCGTTTGACCTTCAACTTCCTTCTACAGATTTTACCCGGATACTTGATTTTACCCGAGTATGTGTGCAGAGTGCAGACTGCATACTGGATTCCAACCATGTTGTCGACATTCCTAGGGGCGGACCATTAGAGGTGGCCTCCACCACAGGATCTGATAGGGGTGGGGTTTTTAGTATCCAGATGAGACCCCAAAACAACATCCAATGGTTATATTTTGATGGTCCACCATTGGTCCGCCCTTAGCTTTTTCCCATGTTGAGGGAGCTAAGGGTCCCAGTGGACCCGAATTTAGACGTGTGGTTCCACTTAATTTAAGGTCCCACAAATTTTCTCTCACCACGTAGTCAGTATTTATTATCCAGTTATTATCACATGCTGCCTATGAGACTACCGATGGAAACCCCATGTCATCATTGGTCCATGTATGTAAATGATCTGCAAAATTGATTTAAATGAAGAAACTCCTTTAACAATAGCTTTGGACTGTTGGATATTTTCAATAATATAGAAAATAAAATGGTTTTCATTTTTGGTTAGCCACTACAATGGGGAGTGTCATGAGCCTAATAGATGTAATGGATGTTAGTTGGAGATGAAAAGGCATCTCCATAGGGTGTGATGGTTCACAAGAGACAAATCCATTCCCATTAGACATTATTGGTGTCTTTTGGAAGTGAAAAGGCATCTCCAATGGGCATGAATTCCCTATAAATAGTGATGGTTTGTTTTCATTCAAATAATGAAAAATACATCTGATTTCTTTTCTCTCTAAGCATCATCAGAAACTTAATACTGTGTGTTCTTGATTGGGACAAGGGGCGCAAACCTTGAATCCAATTTCTATGTTGTAGGGCTTTCATTGTATCCTGAAGGCATTATTTCGCATACCTGTTGCAATTGCCAATTGATATTGGGAGGGTAGAAATAATCGTCTAAAAGAAATCTTATGAGCCTTGAAAGTTTTTGAGTACAACAATTTCTTTTAGTGTTTTCATCCTCTGTTAAAACACCCACATTTTCCAACAGTTTTAGACGATTACTCTTCCGACGAAAGAGGATGAAAGTTAAACGGAATTGTTGTTGATTTTTGATACTAAAAGTTGGGTGAACAAGTTGCTTACAAACAACATGGATTTATATATTTCCAGTTAACGTTGTAAACGTCCGTTCAAAGAGCTATTGGTTAGGGCTTCGTCGTATTTCCAGAAGTTTTGAGTTTACAAAGAAGTAAATATTTGTTTCCACACGTTTATTAAAGTGTTAAGAACCTTTCTGGTTGATTTTAAAGAAAGATTTACTTGGAGATACGACAACAGAGTTTGGCCTAGTAAGAGAGTTTTGCTTGAGACGAATCGGAGGACAATATCTTTCCCATATATCTTTGTTGCAGACAGGGATTCAGGGACCACCGGGTTTCGTTTCTTATGGGGACTGAAATTTCTCCCTACGTCTCCATAGAAGAACGGTTAATGGATGTTTTTTCGGAAACAAATAGTTGTAACTTCGGATTCGTTTTTTGGGAGATGCTTGATATTTGGAAAAGGAAGAAATATGAATAGAAAACGAGAAAGAAGGAAGTTGGAAAATAAACTTCAAATTTACGGTGGAGAACGG
The DNA here is from genome assembly GCA_023529315.1 of Papaver bracteatum. Lineage (NCBI taxonomy): Eukaryota > Viridiplantae > Streptophyta > Magnoliopsida > Ranunculales > Papaveraceae > Papaver > Papaver bracteatum. The sequence continues at coordinate 1,523,352 of JAJJWX010002427.1, read as the reverse complement.
GAACATGGTATACGAAATTGTTTCAAAGATTGACGCATTGATTCTTCATGGTTGTCACTAAGGGAAACTTCCCGGGAATCAGATAAGTACCCATCTCTGACTTTGTTTCATATCTTTCCGTGAGTGCATGGGTCATAATTTATAATGTCTAATTAAGTAGGATTGGACGATTTGAATTGCTACAATTTAAAAGTTTAACCCCTGATAAGTTATGAATCATATGAATCCACTAGTTGGATTTTAAAGAGTGAATAAACGTAATAGTTAGTTTCAATCTCTTACGGAGTATATCTATTCTTTAGAAACTTTTGTCCCTGGCAAGAGTGGTTGTTAACTCAGTAGTGAAATGATATTCTTCCTAGAATTCTTTTATGGATTTTGGAATCTTCATGTATTAGTAGCAGTCCGTGGTTGGTCTTAGAATGACCATTTGGTTGCAATTAATTGAAATTTAAAATCCATGTCCGCTGGAAAGTGAATGGTGTCTCTTGATAAGCGAGTGCCAACTCTTTCACAACTTTAGGAGAAGGCACAAGGAAATGGTAGAGCGCCAAACGCCAGAATTATTGTATTTGTTTGGTTTTACCATGATGATCGTTTGAATCAGAGTGTTGGAAAGATTCCTTGGATGGGTGTGTGACAGTTCATGACTGTGTTCTTAACAATCTTTTTGATCGCCTCTTGAAGGAAATATGAACTTGCGCACTTCTAACTCCTGATTTAAACGTTTCCGTTGATCATCTGATTGCGACACAAGTGATATCCTATCGGTGTTTACAGTTATGTTTGAGAATTGTAACGCTTAGGAATCCTTGGTTAAGGGTTGTGATAAAAAGCATGTTTGTAACTTCCTTGTTTACTTGAAATTTCCCCTACGTCTGAAAGAATGCAACAACGCATCTCTGGATTGGATTTGTCGAGTCTCAAAATTCTAGGATTGGGTCCATTCATGGAAAGATGTCGACCCTCATAGAAGAGATAAATTAATCCTTAATGGTGCCAGTGGTTTCATGAAAATTTTGTAATGATCATGAAATATAGGGGGAGAAGGGATTGAAATTAGTGTTCCGGAGACTGCAGTTTAATTACTTAACTGTATATGAGTATGATCAGTGTTAATATTCCTTACAGCAGTTGTGAACATCTCGAATGGGATATAACAGATTCATGACGTACATAAGGTATGGTAGTCTTCATGGAATTGGAATCAGTAAATTCTGAAAAATGGTTTTAGATGGTAAACCTTCTTTGGAGAACACAAAGACTACCAAGTACCAAGAATACTAATAGGAATTGTATCTCTTTGGAATTTGGTATCAAATTAGATACATGCGTCCTTTCATTTGAAAAGGATTGTTTCGTATGCATGTGAATGTTGAAGTTTTTGCTTATCTGTTGTGATACGAGCATAATTCTTGCAATGAGAATTATATGGTTCCAAAATTTGGAAATTGGCATGTCTTAAATGACATCGAAGGGAAAGGTGGAATACCGGTGTATATATAACGTATTGGAAGATTGGGCGGCCGACCAAATATCCAACAATGAGGTGTTACGATATTACCGATGCATAAATTATGAACATTTGCATTACTTAATGTAGAATATTAAATAGACATTGTCTATGTTTTTTGGGTATAAATTTGTAGAAGATTGGGCATGAGTAGAGGAGTTACTCATCGTGATAATGTGCTTGTTGAAACAGCAAGTAAGTTGCCTACAAATTTTCTATGCCTCTAGTGTATGCAAGTCTATAATGACTCCTTGTGAATTAACAATAAATGTTAATTATAATCACTAGAGAAGTTACAATTATTTTGTAAAATCAAATAGGAACATTTTTAATAATGTTTTCAGAATTGGTTGCATGAATAGATGAAATTAATGTGGAGGAATGGCTTAGAACCTAACTTGTAAAGATCCCATTTTTGGAAGAAGCCATCTCAAGCGGTCTTGATTAGTTGTGAATCAGTCTATGATCTATAACGTATCTAACAAAGACTTATAATGAAAGGTCAAGACATACAAGTCTTGTACATTGAACGGTAAGTCAATTACTCAAGAAAGGAGTAATTGCAGTTAGCCATTGAAACGGACAAAAACTTGGCAGACTTATCTTGAAGAGTCTCCCAAAGGAATTGTTTTCAATGAAGTATAAAGAAATGGGACTAAGGTCTGTGAAAGAAGTTTGATCACCCATAGCAGAAACCCAACCTATGTTTTGAAAAAGATAAACAAGGTTCAATGTGGTACCAACAAGTTATGGAAGTGATTATGGTGCACTAAGTAAAACTTCTCATTTCTGTTTAGTGCAGGTTTCTGCAAGAAAACAGGATGGATATAAATCCTTACTAAGTCTAACTTTTATCACAAGGTGTCTCGCGGAAACACCTTCGAGACTTACCTATATGAGTGTGGAAATCAGGTCGTTTCCTAAGAGAAGAAGATCGTTCTCTAAAGAAGACTCATGAATCAAGGATATAAGCACATGGCCATTAACGTGCTTGGCTACAGAACACACAATCCATGAAATCAGTATGTGTTGAGATTCCGATTTTATCACATGGGGTACTTGGTTCAAGATTGGTTTCACCACTGAACCCCGATAAGGATTTGAATTTCTTACACTAAGTGAAGGTTCAAATCCAAAAGATACCTATCATTTATGTATTGATTTCAACTATGATGCTTATTTCCCAACTAAGCTTGAACTACGTTAGCTTGATCCCACTCGGGTACGTAGGCAGTCACTTGAGTGATGCAGCCACTCCAGTTTTGTAAGTTTTACTTTGTTTTATTTTCATGGTTTTTGGTTATTGAAAATAGGGGGAGATTGTTGGATATTTTCAATAATATAGAAAATAAAATGGTTTTCATTTTTGGTTAGTGTTTCGGTGCTGCAAGTGACGCATAATGATGATGCGTTACAGAGTTGCAGGCCAAGTCAGTGTTTAGCCGTAATGGCGCATTGTGAAGCCATAATAGCGGTATACTGTATAGACTATCAATTGTCAAGAATGTCATAACCCTACAGGGCCAATGAAGCGCAAGAGTGGCGCTACATTGTAAATACATTTGGCTAAGGAATGAAGCTTATTGGCCACACAATAAGGCTTCATTGAGGAAAGGCAAGACATGGCCAAAGTTGACAGATGCAACATGTGATGTTGGCATCGATGCATATCCATGGAATTGAGTTGGCCCAAACTCAAGGATGATGCAAGAAGAGTGTAATAGACTAAGAGTTAGTCTATGCATTAGTTCAAGGCAGGGCCAAAGTATGAACAGTGCAAACAAGTTGGTAATGCAAGAGTTGCATTGCTATTGTCAAGCTAATTGGCGAAGTGAAGCATATATGACGCACAAGTAACTAGAGTGAGTTTAAGGAGTTGTCCTTGATGATGGAAGCTTAAGAATTGTCCATGCATGAGTTTAGAGTAATAAACATGCAGGGCCAAGAGAGCTAAACATTGGAGCAAGGCAGAATCCAGTATGGCGCAACAAGTGGTGCAATACGCTCAAGTGACGGTTACGAGTTGGTTACGAGCTTCACAAGCATGCCAATGATGTGAGACAAATTAGAACGGTTATAAAAGAAGTTATCACCATGTGGGAGTGTTTCTAACCACCAAGAACAGATGTGGAATCTGTTGGCTTGACAACACAAAAGTTGGCGGTTGAAAAGCAAGCTGGCGGTTATAGAAACTACCTGATGGGACACATGGCTGTTCCATGCGTGTGCAAGTGTTGTGCATAGTTTTTGCCATTGTAACCACTATATAAATAGTCCTAAGGAGTAGGAAAATCAGTAGGCTACATAGGAGAGAGTTAGTCTCATGCTTGGGAGAGTTAGGCATTCACCAAGAGGGTGAATGGCCTGTTTTTGGTCCATGTGATGGACGAGTTTTGTAATCTTCCTTTGATACAATAAAATGGGTTAATTGTGTCATGTATTTGTGTTCATTATGTTTCTGGTTTGTGTGAGAATTATTGACGTGCATGGAAGAACCTCTTATGCTTATGGGGGCATGAAGAGTTAGAGAGAAAGAAGAAAAGACATCCGTTGCGTATTGCCTTATGAGTGAAGGCAGATGCATACTTTGATGCAAGTGTGCAAGGCTGAGTACTTGTGGGTGAAGTTGATTCACTGCCCCACATAGTATTGCCGGTTATGTCCTGTGAAAATTTTAGGCGATTAAATGGGCATGTGACAAGCGGGTATCAGAGCCAGGTTAGGGGACATAATTGCTGATTTTTCTCTCTTTTTACTCAAGTTGGTGTCATTTGTTTGTCGAATTCAGTTGTGAATTGTTTGGGTTTCGCTAGTATGGAGACTAGAAGAAGTTGGTCTTGTGTGGAAAGATCAATTGGAATGAACTTGAAGCTTGAATTAGCAGCAGGCCATGAAAATTTATGACAAAGGTGTCAAAATTCCTACCCAAAGTGTTAGACGAACGTGCAAGAGTCATTGAAAACCGGGTTTTCAAGTGATTGCATGAAAAAACTAAGGAGTATGCTGACTTCTATGGTGCAAGTCAGGTGTTAAAGTCCATGTTTCTCACAAGTATGCGAAGGCGATGCATTAGGAATGCATAATTTCGTAGTGTTATCAGTAGCAAGTACATTACAAGAGGTAATGGGAATTTTAGGGGAAATTCCTGAATACAAAGAAGTTGTTGGCCTTTGCAGTGGCAAAGAAGATGAAGAACATGTATATGCGATAGATTGAAGGTGTTTTCATCGTAGCCAGTTGGATGGAAGATTATAGTTATCTCTCTTGAATGCATATACCTTGGTGGTAATGCAAAGTCTGATTGTGAATCAGCATTTTTTTTGGAAATTGTGATTCCATAAAATAAGAATTGGATGGACAATTCTTATCTAGCATAAAGCTTATTGAAAGGCTGAAGAAATAAGCGCAAGTTAAGGAAAACCGATACACCACGGTCTTGCGTTTGCAAAGAGTTCTTCGTTGATGCTAGATGAGCACAAGGAGTGTGCTTGCACCTGGTTTATGAGTGAGATCAATATGCTTGGACAAGGGTGTCCAAAGACCTGCAATTGATCATAACCACAAGAGGATATTCTTGTCGACTGCAAATCAATAATTGTTGCTACTAAAGTTGATTTTGGCGGAGGGGAAAGACAAGAGTTGCCAGATGTGCGTGAGAAGTAAAAATGAGTTCCAAGTTTGAAGAAGAATGTGGTATTCTTTCTTCATGGAATGTAGGCAGTGGCGCCTCATTTGCAAGGGTTGTGCCTTATTAATATTGTCCAAGATGATTGTCCACGGAAGTCATTGATTGATATGACTTTGCTGAGCTCTATGGTGATGCTCAGAAATCACCAAGTTAAGTCTGTTCTATTTGTGCAAGGGTGCACAAGTTTGTGTCAAGATTTGGGTGCTAATTGGCATAGCATGTATGCAACAGTAACATGCGCCAAATGAGATTTGGGCATGGCCAAGATGCATGATGCAGTTGAAGATGCAAAATTAGGCGACTCATAGATACATGGGAGAAGGAGGACAAAGTAGTGGCGATGCATAAAGATGGAATGTGGCCATTGTTGAAGAAATATTCATGAAATCTAAAGCAAAATGATAGCATCAGTCTAAAAGGAGTATTCAATTAATTGTCAATTATAGTGTGCTTCGTTATGGGAGTTGCATACGAACGTTGATAGTTGGAAGAGTGCATGTGGCAAAGTGAATTGCTATATTGGGGACAGTAGGTGTTGTCTCGCTTCCTTTATTGCTTAGAAGCGAAGTTGAAGTCAGTATTGCAAGACTTGTTAGGTCTTACAAGTTGCAATCAGTTGGCATGAGTATTTGCTCAAGTTTGAGTATACTTTCAGTTTGGGTCGAATGGACCTTGGTGTTGGAATGAAGTCTCTATATGTAAGGTAGTAGTGAATGAGGGTATTTGAAGTGAAAGATCTTGCCTCTTTCGTTCAAAGTAAAGCTAATTCGCGTGGAAGATGCTACACAGTATATTAAGCCAAAATATACAATAGAAGACGCTGAAAGTGAAAGAAGCAAATAGAGGAGTTGGTGGCATAGTCGAGTTTGCTGTTGAGAGTTATGTGGAAGTGCGACGGCATATGGTAGCGATAGCATGGAGTAACGCAGCAAGAATGAAGATGTAAGTCCATCAAGTATATGAGTTAAGAGTAACTCATAGTTAGGAAGAACATGATGATGTTTTTCCGCCACATTAAAGCGTTGCAGTTTGAAAGAGAAAATGATTCTTAAGTGCTGGTTTCAAAGGCGTATGAAGAGGATGCCTGGTCTCTGGGAAGGTGGTCTAATGTAAGGGGCATCCTAATTCATGACTATACCAAAGTCATGCATTTCAATCAAGGTGTTGCGACGATGCAAGAACAGCGAGGTGCTGGTTCTTTGGCATACAAATGATGCGAGTCCGAGAAGGTGAAGTTTGCAACATGATTTGGAGGCCAAACCTAGTGAAGGTGCTGATGTTTGCAAAGTGCAGAAAAATCCATAGGTTGAGGCGCATACCAAGAATGGTATGAAATCATAAAGTGCATACCTTAAGGCATGGCATGTATGGCGAAGGCGCAACATGATTGAAGATTAAGGCCAAGTCTTGTATAAGTCATGTTAAGTTGCGTGGTGCAACTAAAGTCGGAGAATGAAGGCGTAAGTCTATGGTAATGATCATTGTGATCAGTTGGAGGAACCATTTATTGTGTACACTTAGGCACAAATGATTCAAGTGAAATTCAAGTCTAATTCAGGGAGTTGGCAAGAAGAATTTCCAATTTGTATTTGGGTGTTGATATATGATTTGAGATGGAGTTGAAAGCGGTCGCGACGTAAAAACAAAGTACAAGTTAGTAGGATCAATGGCAAGGCAGTAAGATAAGTGATGGCATTTGGTACTAGGCATAAAAGTTTTGGCAAAGATGAAGGCTAAACAAAGTTTGCTGATTTCTAAGAAGAACTTAGAAGCGTACAAGGCCAGAGAACAAGTATAACGAGTATACTTTGTGGCGTTCAACGAGGACGTTGAACGGATTAGGTGGGGGAGGTTTGTTGCGGTGCTGCAAGTGACACATAATGATGATGCGTTACAGAGTTTCATGCCAAGTCAGTGTTCAGCCGTAATGGCGCATTGTGAAGCCATAATAGCGATATACTGTATAGACTATCAATTGTCAAGAATGGCATAACCCTACAGGGCCAATGAAGCGCAAGAGTGGCGCTATATTGTAAATACATTTGTCTAAGGAATGAAGCTTATTGGCCGACACAATAAGGCTTCATTGAGGAAAGGCAAGACATGGCCAAAGTTGACAGATGCAACATGTGATGTTGGCATCGATGCATATCCATGGAATTGAGTTGGCCCAAACTCAAGGATGATGCAAGAAGAGTGGAATAGACTAAGAGTTAGTCTATGCATTGGTTCAAGGTAGGGCCAAAGTCTGAACAGTGCAAACAAGTTGGTAATGCAAGAGTTGCATTGCTATTGTCAAGCTAATTGGCGAAGTGAAGCATATATGACGCACAAGTAACTAGAGTGAGCTTAAGGAGTTGGCCTCGATGATGGAAGCTTAAGAATTGTCCATGCATGAGTTTAGAGTAATAAACATGCAGGGCCAAGAGAGCTAAACATTGGATCAAGGCAGAATCCAGTATGGCGCAACAAGTGGTGCAATACGGCTCAAGTGACGGTTACGAGCTTCACAAGCATGCCAATGATGTGAGACAAAGTAGAACGGTTATAAAAGAAGTTATAACCATGTGGGAGTGTTTCTAACCACCAAGAACAGATGTGGCATCTGTTGGCCTGACAACACAAAAGGTGGCGGTTGAAAATCAAACTGGCGGTTATAGAAACTACCTGATGGGACACATGGATGTTCCATGCGTATGCAAGTGTTGTGCACGGTTTTGGCCATTGTAACCACTGTATAAATAGTCCTAAGGAGTAGTAAAATCAGTAGGCTACATAGGAGAGAGTTAGTCTCATGTTTGGGAGAGTTAGGCATTCACCAAGAGGGTGAATGGCCTGTTTTTGGTCCATGTGATGGACGAGTTTTTTAATCTACCTTTGATACAATAAAATGGGTTAATTGTGTCATGTCTTTGTTTTCATTATGTTTCTGGTTTGTGTGAGAATTGTTGATGTGCATGGCAGAACCTCTTATGCTTATGGGGGCATGAAGAGTTAGAGAGAAAGAAGAAAAGACTTCCGTTGCGTATTGCCATATGAGTGAAGGCAGATGCATACTTTGATGCAAGTGTGCAAGGATGAGTACTTGTGGGTGAAGTTGATTCACTGAACCACATAGTATTGCTGGTCATGTCCCGTGAAAATTTTAGGCGATTCAATGGGCATGTGACAGTTAGCCACTACAATGGGGAGTGTCATGAGCCTAATAGATGTAATGGATGTTAGTTGGAGATGAAAAGGCATCTCCATAGGGTGTGATGGTTCACAAGAGACATCCATTCCCATTAGACATTATTGGTGTCTTTTGGAAGTGAAAAGGCATCTCCAATGGGCATGAATTCCCTATAAATAGTGATGGTTTTTTTTCATTCAAATAATGAAAAATACATCAGATTTCTTTTCTCTCTAAGCATCATCAGAAACTTAATACTGTGTGTTCTTGATTGGGACAAGGGGTGCAAACCTTGAATCCAATTTCTATGTTGTAGGGATTTCATTGTATCCTGAAGGCATTATTTCGCATACTTGTTGCAATCGCCAATTGATATTTGGAGGGTAGAAATAATCGTCTAAAAGAAATCTTATGAGCCTTGAAATTTTTTTAGTACAACAATTTCCTTTAGTGTTTCCATCCTCTGTTAAAACACCCACATTTTCCAACATGGACAACTAATGATATCTAAGGAGTAAAGAGGAAAGACAGTACTTAAGCAGAAAAGCTGTGGCTTTGTTGCATCATGCTCCATGACGTACAACACTAAAACTGTACAAACTTATTTTTGAAAGAGACCTATCAATATATGTTCCACAATATATGATTTGGTATGGTACACATAGATTTTTAGTGAGCCCCAAAACATAAAGTTATTGTTCGCAAATTTTTGATCGAAAATTAGCCATAAAAACATCTCACTAGTTATTTACAACCCTGGATGGATACTGTTGTCCTCCTTATTTGTAACCCCGAATACTGTTGTCCTCCGGCATTTAAAAGGAATCATGTTATAGGGACCGATGAAACCATTAGAGGGACTGAACCATGATAATAGTGTCTCTCTAGTTGGTTAGGTGGTGTCCTAATGGTGTTGTAAATTATCTTTTTCTTTTCTTTTTTCATAAAAGAGGAGAAACCTCAAACTTACATAGTTAACAAACGTCTTCGGTTGAAGTCGTTTGTGTTCATAACTTGTACATTCCATCTTTGAATATCTAAATAGTTCATAATGGCTAAAAGGCTTTCACCTTTCCAATTTTTTCGGATAGTGAATCTATTACAAAAAACTGACAAATTTGCTGCTCAAATGATATTGTATCTACTTGTTAACACAAGAGCCATAACTTTAAAATTTATATCGAAGTGGGAATTGTTTCCAAAGTCCGTACTATGTTTGAATCTTCTTTCTCTAGCTTTAGCATATATTCCTATTAGCAGCTTTAGAGTGGGTTGCGAATCACTTTGGAAAATGATATAGTAGCCACTAATTTCAACTGCCCATTGAAAAGCCGCCTCAGCTCCTGCCACTTCTAATTGTTCTCTAGTAGTACAACTTCTCCAGCTACCTCTAGCTTCAATTTTTATACCTGCAAAATAAGTCATTGTTAGTCCAACCCCCGAACTAGTTATATGGTCATGCATTGATGAAGCTACATTTATCGTTATTGCCATGTATCCCAAAGTATCCTGAGGTTGTGTGATAGTTATAACCAAAGAGTCATCATTAAGTGGGTTGTAATATAAAGTTTGCATGATATTATAATCTTTTCTGTTAACCCACATAAAGCTATTTATGAATTTTACTATCCTCCCTGCTGTTACAACACTATTTTGAATTTCCTTTTTGAACACCCTATCACATCTTGCCTTCCAAACATGCCATGTTACAATTCTACAGAAAACCTTCCATTCCATTCCATTATTTCCTCTATCTCTTGTAGTAAACCAACCATTTAACTAATCATGAAAGGTGTCAGCATTTTGCATTACATTATCAATATCAAAGTTAAGATGCATCCATACTTGTTTTGTGAAATTACATTTCATAAATAAATGAGTAAGAGATTCCTCCTCTATACTACAAAGTTTGCAGCACACATATATTTCTGGTATTATGGCAGCAACTCTCATACTATTTGGAAGTATAGAGTGTGCTGCCTTCCATATAAAGTTTTTGATTTAGGGAGTTATATTCATTTTCCATATACTCCATTGAATGTTAGTTCCTCCTGTACAATTTATATTTTTATATAAAGACTTAACAGTAAAGTTACCTGTGTTGCTTAGAATCCAGTGAGGTATATCTTCTAAACCATTGTTAGGAATTTGTATCTTCCTTATCTTGTATACAGTAGTACTGTCGAAACAACCTGCTAGTTTTGTTAAATCCCATATTTTATTAGCTGTAATTAAGTGACAGACTTTAGTGATACCTACATTCCCTGCTCTAGTAATGTTTTCGGTTAGTTTAACATCTGGAATCCAGTAATCATCCCATATATCTATGTTTTCTCCGTTTCCCAACTCCCAAAAACAATGTTTCTTTAAGTAAGCTATTCCTAGAAGTATACCTTTCCATATCCAACTATCACTTTGGTTTGGAACAATATTTATATGAAGAATATCACACAAAGGATAATACCTAGCTTTAAGACTTTTAGCCATTAGAGAATGAGGATTTTTGCACAGTCTCCAACCGGTCTTAGCCAACATATCTATATTAAAAAATTTCATGTTTTGAAAACCTAAACCTCCTTCCTCCAGATATTTACACAAGTTATCCCAACCCATTAGACAAATGCCTTTTTTTACCTTTCTCATTCAAACCATTTTCATCTCTCCCCCACCAAAAGTTTCTTTGCAGTTTAGTTATGCCATCACAAATCTTAACAGGTATCCTAAAACAATTCATTTGGTAAACACAAATGGAAGAAGAAACATTTCTAATCATAACTGCCCTTCCTTCCGGGTTTAGAAGCTCACCTTTCCATCATATTAGTCTATTTTTCATTTTTTCCGCCAAGGGTTCAAAACATTTTATTTTTGAAGTGTATGTAAATAAAGGGTATCCTAAATACTTATCATTTATAGGTATTTCATTCACTCCTAGTATTTGCTTCACACTATTTCTCAGATTAGGATCCGTTTTGGAGCTAAATAAGACCCCTGATTTGGTCAGATTGATTAACTGACCCGAGGTTTCCCCATAGTCCTTAAAAAATTTAACAAGATTGTTACTAGAGAGATTCTAAGCATCACAAAATATAATACAATCATCTGCAAATATTAAGTGGCTAATTGAAGGGGCATTGTTGGTAATTTTTATTCCTTTTATTAAGCCTTGGTCTTCAGCATGTATTAAGGTTCTAGAAAGGGCCTCCATGCAAAACAGGAATAAATATGGAGATATAGGATCTCCTTGTCGCATGCCCCTAGTTGGTTTAAAAAAAATTGTTGGGGAACCATTTATGAGAATTGCTAGAGTGGTGGTAGAGATACATTGGTAAAAAAGATTACACCATTTATCATTAAAACCCATCCTTTGCATGATACGGATCAGGAATTCCCATTCCACTCTGTCGAAAGCTTTCGACATGTCTATTTTTAGACCCATAAAACCTTTTTTACTTTTGTTGTTTCTCATTTTATGAATTAATTCATGGGCTAAAGTAACATTTTCAGATATCTGCCTTCCAGGAATGAAGGCAGACTGAAATGGGGATATGATTTTACTAAGGAGACCTCTCATTCTATTAGACATAAGTTTAGAGATAACTTTATATGTAGTGTTAGCTAATGCTATAGGTCTAAATTCAGCTGGGGTGATAGGGTTTAAAGTTTTAGGGTTGAGAGAGATGAATGAAGCATTCATCTCTTTAGATATATAACCTATTTCGAAAAAAGCTCGGATCATTTTTGTTAACTCAGGGCCTATTATTTCCCAATTCTGTTGAAAGAAAATTGGTGGAAATCCATCGGGCCCTGGACTTTTATCTGGCTCCATAGAGAAGAGGGTTTGTTTTATTTCAGTTATAAAAGGGATGGTGCATAGCATATCATTATCAATAGAGTTAATGCTAACAGGAATCATATCAATCATGTTTTGGTCTAAACAAGTATTTACGGTAGTAGCTATTTCATGAAAATGGTTAGTAATACAAGAAATAATTTCGGGTCTACTGTTAATCCAAACATCATTTTTATCTTTTAAAGTTTTTATCATGTTTCTTCTAAACCTCTGTTTATCCCTAGTATGAAAGTATTTAGTGTTTTTATCTCCTAATAGATTATCTTGATCTCTACTTTTGACCTTCCAAAAAATTTCATGTATAGTATACCATTCAGTAAGATTTTTTCTAAGAAGAGCGATATCCTTGTGTTTATTAGGATAACTGTTTTTACTATTGACTCTTTTGAGGCCTCTCTTAGTTTTTCGATGTTTGTTCTTATGTTACCCAAAGTGTATTTGTTCCAGTCCCTAAGAATATGTTTGATAGAAGTAAGTTTCTTATTCATGGTATGAGCATGTGAACCCCTAATCTCATTTTCCCAGCATGTCTGTATTAGAGGCTTACATTCATCATGTTTCATCCAGTCTCCAAAATATTTAAAAGGGGTGGCCCCATCATTCCAAGTATTATGGGTACATGGTCAGAAGCAAGAGGCCCGAGATGTTTGATACTAGAATTAGGAAAACTAGTAATCCATAGGGGATTACATAAAGCCCTGCCAAGTCTTTGTTCTATAACATCATTTTTTTTTGTGTGGTTATTCCAAGTAAAGGTGTAGCCAGAGAAACCAAGGTCAATGAGACCACATAGATTAATAAGATTATTAAAAACAGTAGCTTCACTATCATTAAAAGGAAATCTACTATTTTTCTCTTCAGCATGCAATACCACATTCAAGTCACCTATAATTACCCAAGGTTTGTTTATACTACTAGCTAGATGTTTAATAATATTCCATGATTCAAGTTTCAACTGAGAGTAAGGGCTCCCATAAAAACAGGTGAGGATCCATTCAACATTATTATTATATGGAAGCATAACAACATTTATGTAATTATGAGCATAAGCAGAGATTGTTAGTTTGATATTGTTTTTCCAAATCAGGCAAAGACCTCCAGCAGTACCTCAAGGAGGGACTAACCAATAATTATACACATTCAAACTCCTCATGATGTTATGCATAGCTTTCTTTTGTTGTTTAGTCTCAGAAATGAACAAAATGTCAAGGTTTTTTCCATTTAGAGTATCTATCAAGCTATTCCTAGTTTCATTACTACCTAACCCTTGGAAATTCCAAGCTAGGACACTAATAAATTCCAAAAAATATGAGACAATTGGGTATTCAACATTGCGCAAGTATGGGTCGCAAAAAGTGTAAATTCTCAAGCAAGTAAAGGCAGCATATTTATTAGCAAGCAGTTTTTCATAAAGAAATAAATAAGTTTTACCATAGAAGTTAGGTGTCAAGCCCGTTATGAGAATACAATTAAAAGTATGAGCATATAGTAGATAAACTGAGATGTTAATTTTTGGATAATAAAACGTTGAGGTTATAAATACCTCAATTACATGTAGATTGATTTCCCAAATAATTAAATTTTCTAGCACAAACAGACCATTAGCTTCTGGCTGATTTCCCTCTTCTACCTCAACACGAGTCAGCAAATTGGTTTGATCGTGTCTTTGAGTTTCTTTTTTTCTCTGTTCTTTCCTTTTTTTCCAATTGTAGCAAATGGTACCTGAGATCAAACAGTTTAGCATTAGACTAGAGAGAGGTACGGAATTCACATTGCAATACTTAAGGAATTTCATAGTGCTATTAATGGTAAACAGAAAAGAGACAAACAAATTGTAATTGAAACAAATCAGTGAAAGACAACTAGGGAAAATCAACTAAAGAAAAAGGGATTTTAAATGGGAAAACCAGGAAAATAGACTGAATTAATCAGACTCAGAAAGCAAAATTAAGTTATTCAAGCAAAACCAAAAGCAGAAATCAAGAGATAACTAAGCAGGGTTAGAAAAATCAGAGATTGTTGAATCACCTGATGAATGAAAACAAGAAAGAAACACTCAGAAATTAAAGTTTAACTGAAATAATAAATAGGGTATCAAAGAGATAGAGAGGAGGAATGTCAGTGTCTTCTTCTCGATTGATGGTCGCCGAACTTAGGGATTTAAGCACCGATCTCAGAGAAGGCTTCAGAAAACAGAAGTTAGTATCTTAGTAGCCGATAAAAAAAGATACAGATCTTAGAGTCTTAAAGAGGTCTATAATGATTGAGTCTTAGTATCTTAGAGTCTCAGAAACATGGAAACATGTGGTTTTAGTGGCTTGTAACTTGTAGATCTCAGGTTAGGGAAATAGGTGAGATCAAAAATTATGATTGTTGTCTTGGGCGTTTGTGATAATAGATCTGGAAACGGGTTCTTCAGTAAATATTTGGGAGAGTTAATGGTGGATTTCGACTATCATCGCCGTCATCGGCGGTGATTACATGCTACTTTATTGTTGCGAATGGTGGTTACTGGTAACTTGATGCGAATTTAGTGGTGGCGTGAAAATCGCCTTAAATTCGCATGAGAGAGAAAAGTGGTTCAAAGCTTAAAATCGCCTCAAATTCGAATTTAAGGGTTCAAAGCTTAAATAATTTAGTGTTGTAAATTATCTAGATTACCCTTTTAATTTTAAACGGATTAATTTACTCTTCTAAATTTATATGAAAAGACAAAATTGTCCTCCACTATTTTTAAAACTATATGTAAAAAAAAAAATCATCCTTTTTTCTTCACCTTCATAGCCGACCTCCATTAAAGCTTCAAAATTCATCGTCTTCGATTAATCAACGAGACGAGAAATTAATAATCGTTAATTTGTATATATATCTGAGATGCTGAAGAAGAAGAAGGTTGATGATGATTATATGAGGTATGTTTTGAAAAACCCAGTTAGGATTTTGGTAATCAACCTTGTTCGATTTTGATGATTATAGAAATGTAATTAACCTTGTTCGATTTTGGTTAAATTTCTATCAATAGTTAGGGTTTTAGATGAAAATTGAAATTCCAAATTTTGGGTTATTGTGAGTTACGGTTGATTTTAATTCACTTACGAACCGTAATCGAAGATTTTGATGTTGTTATGGTTTGTAAGAGTTCCATTACCAACCGTAGATTAGTGAATCTGAGAATAAAAGCGGAGTTACGTTTTTCCCCCCGCAAACGTAGCTTCACTTACGGTTGGTGTCTACACCACTATTACGAACCGTAACTCTTCATGCATGTCTCCAAAATTTTCTACGACTTATAACTTATCAACAATAATGTAGTTACGGTTTGTATTTGTATCAACCATTATCGGCCGTAAATATTCCTGTAGCTCAAAATTTTATTTTCAAGTAGATGTTTACGGTTCAAACATTTAGTTGATATACCAACCGTAGTTTAGTTACGGTTGGTCTCGATCCTCAACTACAAACCGTAATTAGTTATGGTTTATCTTGGTGGTAAATTTTCAAACCGTAAATCTTTCTGTTCACTTTTTTTTTTTTTGGTTTTTTTTTCTATATTGTTTGTTCAACCCTTAGGAAATCAATCAATTGTTTTGTTTGTGTAGGAATCCTAATAGGGTGAAGAATAAAAGAGGGAATAACTTAACTCTGATTGATCATACGCCAACCCCTTGTGATGACAAGCATTTAGGGGTAGATAACAAAGGTATCCACAAGAATAATAATAAGAAGAATCCATTTGAAATTAGGTTGAGAGAATTACCTGTAGCTGAATTTGAAGTTGAAGCAAAAGGAGTGGAACCTAATCATCAAGAAATTGAAGAAGAATGAGTTGAAAATAACCATGAAGGAAAATAAAAACAAATTGGAGAGAAAAAATCTAATGATGAAGAAGAGGAGGAATAAGAAGAAAATTCCAAAGAATCCGATGATGAAGAAGAGGAGGAAGAGGAAGAAAATGATGAAGAGGAGAAAGAGAAAGAAAATGATGAAGAGGGAGAAAACATAAGAATTTTTTTTATTGTAGCTACAACTCCAGTGAAAGAAAAGAAGCCGAGAAAGAAAACTACATCGAAAGGGATACATATTCATAAAGGCAAAAATTTGTTGTTGCACAGAAGAAGAATAAAATACCTTCGGGAGATGCCCCAAATAAGTCTTCAATCTTATTTGGTTATACTAATTCTTGGGCCGCAAAAGTCTGTGAGACTAGGGTATGTTTTTTCTTAAAACATTGAATTTATAACTTATTTCGATTCATTTTGTTTATCTCAGTTTAACAAAATATATTCGTGTGTTTTTGTATTTTTTATAGGATCATACAATGGAAAACAAATTTCTCAAGCGTCAAAGGGCTAAACATTGACCATTAGGTGAAGAATGTTCTTCTATTCATAATCTAATGTTGAGTACAGGATTAGGGCCTGAAATTCTGAATACCCAAGTAGAGTTTGATAGTGTTATGGTATCTGCCTCCATGGAACGATATTGGCTTGAAACCGATACGTTCCATCTCCCATTTGGAGATATGACAATAATACCGGACGATGTGGAGAAAATTCTTGACCTAGAAGTTGAAGGAAGATCTGTGGCAAAAGGTTTTGACAATAACATGTCTTGGGGTAAGCTTTACAGCCTTGTTTAAGAAACACTTGGGTGGGAGAAATACGAAACCGAGATGGAGTTTCAGTTGGCTGCTAGTTATGACCCAAAAGAACCACATATATAACTTATCATTATAAAGCTATTGTTGAAGAATTTGAAAACGGAGTTTGGAGGAACGCTCGCAAAGGAAAGGGAATGTGAGGTGATAGACGAAACAAGATAAAGGTGTATATCTACATCGTATTTGTTGTATTCTCTTAGGACCGTATGCATGCCTGATAACTCGGGAAATAAGGTGTATATTCATTACCTATAATTGTTGAAGGATTTGAACAAGACCAAAAAGTATTCATGGGGTACTACCACCCTTGCGTATTAACTTGACATCCTAAGAGAGGCCTCAAGAGTTGGAGCTACTGAAATTGTCGGGAATGTTGCGCTTCTAATATTATATGATAGTTTGTTATATTTATCATTTTTAGTCATGTGCCAATTTTTTAAATTAATTTTAGTTTTAGGCATGGGACCATGGGTGTATGAACACTTTCCAATCCTGAGACCTTCTACAGAATGAGAAGAAGATGATATTGGCCCTACATGAAAGAAGTTCAAGTTCACTGGTAGACAAAAAAGGAACAAAGACAAGAAGCTCATTCTAGTGAGACACCAAATAAATGCTTTCACTATTTAAGATGTTATCTTTCACCCTTATTTGAGGATTCAAGATGTATTTGATGTTCATTTTTTCACATATAGACCGCAGGCTACAACGAACCATTGTATCATCCCACAAGATTCGTTATGACCAATCCTCGTCGAACTCTACGCTAAATTGGTCATATTCAAGAAAAGGTTATTAAAGAAAACTTCAAATTAATCAAGGAAGGATCCGTGACAAAAGGCCCCACCATTTTACTCAACTACCTCCCAACTCCGACGATCGATACTTGGAACAACCGCCATGAATAAAGATACCAACTCGCAGTGGGAGAAGCAAGGGCTTATAACAACACGAAAGTAGCCATTGATGATTACATGGATTTGTATTATCATTTTGGTCATCCACATGTGATCAATAATAATCCTGAGGCCCAGATATATATTCAAAAGGCTCAAGCAAAAATGAAGGTTGTCGAGGAGACCAAAGAGAAAAAAGGTCTATTTGGTATGACTTGGAAGAAGCTATGTTTCATGTCGGTACGTAACTTTTTTATCCTCATGACTTGGATTTTAATATTAATTTACATAATGAAATAATCTCTTAACAATCCTTTTGATATGTTAATAGAAAGAGCGAGGACAATCTTTGGAAAATAGTATGACTTCATGCATCTGTAGTAATAGTGTGATTATAGATCCTTAACAAAGGACCTTACAAGAGAAAATAACGAACATGCATGATCCAACCGTGAAAGAATTGTATGAGGGGTTCGTCATGGAAGAAAGAGGCTTAAAGTGGAGCATAAAATCTTTTGGAGGTGCGAGTACTAGCCATAGTCAACCGTCACCTAGCAGGGAAGAGACAAATTTTGAAGAGGATGTGCATGGTATAGATACTATCCAAAGAGGTGGTCGTGGTCGTGGTGGTCATTGTGATGGTCCCCACACTCGTGGTTGTGGTAGCACCAACAAAAGAGGTCATGGTCGTCGTGGTTAGTTATGGTTATGTGTCATTGGATAGGAGAACACCATTTTATTTCTTTTCTTTGTGTGGTTAGTTATGGATTTTAACTTATGGATATTATGAAGAACTAATGGTTGTGTGGTTAGTTATGGATTTTAGCTTACAGATATTATATATGAACTAATGGTTGAGTGGTTAGTTATGTATTTTAGCTTATGGATTACTTAGAATGAATGAACATCTTATGAATTGTGTCCTTAGTCACTGGTTGAATGAACAAATTCAGATAACTCATTTATTACGGTTGGTCTCGATTTTCAATTACCAACCGTAAATAACCATGAAACCAACAAATTCAGATAGTTTATCTATTACGGTTGGTCTCGATTTTCAATTACCAACCATAAATAATCATGGAACCAACAAATCCAGATAGTTCATCTGTTACAGTTGGTATTGGTTTTTGTTACCAACCGTAAATAACCCTGGAACCAACAGATTTAGAGAGGGAATCTATTACAGTTGGTATGAAATTTTGGTTATCAACCGTAACTCTGTAGAAAAATAACTTTCTCCATCTTATTAAAATGTAACTCTGCAATAGAATTTTCTGCAAAGTTACGGTTGGTATCTAGAAACTCTATACCAACCATAACTCTGCACCAAATTCTATTGCAGAGTTACGATTGGTCTCGATTTTCTGATTACCAACCGTAAGCAACCATAATATCTTGTTTTGGGGATTTTATGCACTCACACGTCCTTGTTTGATTTGAAAATATAGCCGTTGAAACCTTTAACGACTTTATTTTCAAAAAATAAATTCGTTACTGTTGATGGTGGTTTTCAGTTCAGGGTTAAAAATTGTAAAACCCTGTATTTCATGTGCCGTCATTCTGCAAAGAAAGAGAGCCATTTAGAAGTGATGAGTGCCTATACCTCTTTGCTTACATATGTATTGAGAAATTCAATATACTTATATATGAAATTTATTCAGAATAGTGTTGGTTGCAAAAATCCCATATATTCTGTAACTTTTATTTATCTCCCACCTGCATTATTCATTATGCATGGCTTGCTGAGTATTTCTGTATGTGTTAAAGCATTGCTCATTTGAACCCACTGGCATTGATATGTCAAGTTAGTTTTCAATTTTAGTTGCAAAAATGCATTCTTGATTTAGTATACTAAAATTAGTTTCGGACTAGATTAGGTCTAAGAAGAGCTATTCTTGAAGGATGAAGATTGAAGACTACAAGAAGACATCAATGAGGACTTCATCAACAAAGGTATGTGGTAATTGATTTAATTTGGATTCTTGTTAAATTCTACCTTTCTAATCTATCGAAACAAATGCTCACTCTATGGAACAATTCCTATGACGGTAATGTACATTTATGTATATATACTAGAGCTTATTTGAGCCACGACTTTTGTGACAATAACCTTTATCCCTGGAAAGGATCTCATGTTATAGTGAATGAGCTTGCGAATTCAATGAGCCAAGAATCACTCAATTCTGAGTTATAACGATGAAGTTATGAGTGATTTATTAAAGTAACAATTATAAGTGTTGCTGTAATTGTTACAATTTGTTATTAGGAAACAATCCACGAACCGTTTGTAACGGTTCACGGACTTGAGCCCAATTACGTGACTAGAGGCCATTTTTGGTCAAGTTTTTTATGCTTCCTTATCTAGGCAAGATAGCTATTACTCCAAACATATTTGATTACCATATTAAAGTGTTTGTGATTCATTTTTAAGATAAATTGTGATTTATTCACATAAATACAATATTTGCTAAATTAATTATTTTGGCAAGAGTTGTAACTTAGGAAAGACTCCCAAAATTAGGAGAGTGTTGAAAAAGGAAAATATCTTTGCTTTGCTTTCAAGCTACCTTGCTCACTATAAATAAAGGGTTCGTGAGTGCTACGCGTTTTCATCCCCTTTGGAAAATTGGTGTAAGCTTCATAAGGTTGTTTTCCATGTCTTTTGTTCTTCGTAAACAAGAGTGAGATAAAAGTCTTTGTATTGGGGATCACAAAGCCGAGTTGGATTTAATTTTCGTGATTGATTATACAAATTGTAATCTAGGTTTTTCACCTCTTGTCTATTCTAAGGTATTTTCTTCTGATATAAGACCATTCAAGAGTTGTTGATCATAAACCCTAGGTTTTGATAGATTTTAGTTCTCGATCGTATTCCAACTCTTGTTGGTCGAAATCAGAAATAGAAAGAAATCTTCGATTGAGGTACCTCGTAAAAATTCATAAGAAGTTTTAAACAAGATATCTCAAGATTTATTCTAGTTGTTCTTGTTGTAGAATAATTAGGTTTCTCTTCCATTTTTGAAGAGTATAATAAACCTTAATCTACAAGTTTGTTTTGATATTACTTTTACTTAGTAATTGTTTTTCTCAAAACAAACACAAGATATCCAAAACCTTGATTCACATCTAAAGAGAAATCAAATCGGTGTTTTGTGAAAACAGAAGATCGAAAAATATCAATGTTGCTGTTACATCTTCTAAAGATAGCTAACATTCTGCTAGAAGATTTTTGAGAGTGCTTCTGAAGAGAACCTTGTTCTGCCAGGAGATTTTCGAGAATAACTTCTAAAGAGAATTGGTGTTCTGCTAGGAGTTTTACAAGTGCTTGAATATAACTGAAGTAGGTATTACATCTAGTCAGAATAGGTAGTAGGAAATTGGTGTAACAACTTACAATCAGTGTGTGTTTATTTTGGACTAGGTCCCGGGTTTTTTTTGCATTTGCGGTTTCCTCGTTAACAAAATTTCCGGTGTCTGTGTTATTTATTTTCCACATTATATTTGTTTATATAATTGATATATCATAGGTTGTGCGTAAGTTCAATCAGTTTGTGAATCCGACCTTTGTGTTGTTGATTAAATTGATTGACACTTGAATATTGGTTTTTGATACCGTCCAAGTTATTTCTTATATTCAATCGGGCTCGCAAATTCCTATTTGTTTGATTGCAGATTTAATTTAGAAATTGAGATATAACTCTTGGATATGCTTTTCTTAAGATTGAGTCTGCCTGTCTAGTTGATTCTCTTGAAAGTATATTGGAGTTAGTCCATATAGATTTCTAAGCGAAATATTGGGTGTGGTTGTTAAACCCCCGCTTTTTCATTTGGTATCACAACAGCCAAACACGCTAAGACCTTATAAGTTTGTGTTTGAGGCAATCTGATTATTATGTACATAATTGCTATCTCTGTAAACGTACCGCCAGCCTTCAACGACACGAACTATTTATGGTGGAAAATTGCTATGCGTGCTTTTATACAAGCGTGAGATTTTCAATCATGGGTTCATATTGTTAATGGCTATGATCCTCCATTAGTTACAGTAGACGGTGTAACTTTTGCAAAGGATATTGGTGATTATGATGATCTTGAGATTCTTGCTGCAAAGCAAAATTATGACGGATTAAATGCTATCATCCATGCCATTACCCCAGATCTTCAGCACCACATGACTACGTGCAATAAGTCTAAAGATGCTTACGATATGTTAGAAACCGTAACTGAAGGGAATGCCGTAGAGAAAGAAGAAAAGCTTCAAAATCTAGCTTTTGACTGGGAAAACCTTCGCATGTCTGATGATGAAACCTTTGATGAGTTTAACCAAAGACTTTCTCAAATAGTTAACTTCTCATATTCATTAGGAAGAACTATTCCGGAGAAAGTTATTGTGTGCAAAATTCTCAGGTCTCTACCATCAAGATACGAGTCTAAGAAACATGCCATTGAAGAAGCAAACGATCTTTCAACACTCTCCAGAAATACTCTTGTTGTAAAGTTACAGATCTTTGATAATGAACACCGGTCAGGAAAAAAGGTCATTTCTCTTAAAGCTGCAGACAATTCTGAATTCTATAAGGATAAATCTGGTTTGCCAGATACTAAGGATGTTACTCCACGAAAATTTAGAAAACTCTTGAGAAACAAGAAAAAGAGTTTTTATAAAGTTACAACATATCCTAATGATGATGTACAATGCTTTAATTGTCATGGTTTCAGGCACTTTTCTTCGGATTGCCCTAGCTAGAGTCGTAGACAATCCGTATATGTAGCATCTTTACCTATTCTTGATGATGGACCTGAATATTATGATCACCAAGAGTACGCAGGAGAGGTTGCATTAGCTTCTGGAAAAATTATTTCGGATACTGATTCTGATGAAGAAGTGTTCCATGTGGATCCAGTTGCTAATAATCTTCTTAAGGAATTTCATCAGAAACTTTCGGAAGCTGAAAGCACCATATTCAGTGAGAAAGTTAAATATGATATACTTCGTAGTCGAAATAAAGACTGGCAAGACCAACTTGATTCTATTGGTGCAATATATTATCTCAATGAAATACGAAAGATTAAAGAAGAAATTGTCGGAGGTCGTGATCGGGAAATTATCCTTCAAGCAAAGCCAGATAAATTGGAGAACATTGATATGAACTTGTTGTTTGATTCAGAATGATAAGATCTCAAAGTTTAATGTGAATCATCCAAGAATGATCTAGTTATTTCTCTTGAAAAGGTCAAAAGGTTGGAAGAAGAAAACTCGAGCTTAAAAGAGAGTTTGTCTAGAAACAACACCTCATCTAAATTAACCTCGGTATTGGGAGCATGTAGAATTCATCATGATACACGAGGATTGGGCTATAAAGGAATAGATTCTTCTGGTATTTGCAAAGAGGTAAAATTTGTCAGAACTAAAGATTCTTCTCAACCAAAACCTTCCATGGTTGAAAAAAATGAAATATCTCTACCAACTTCCGATGACGAAAAAAGGAAATGATGTCAAGCTCCAAAGTGAGCACATACATATTCAGATAAAACTAAACATAACTTTTTCCATTCTACTAAATATTGCTTTTATTATGGAAAACCAGGTCACTTGCAAAGGAATTGCAGATTTCTTAAACGAGATAAAACCAGATCTGATTCTGTTAAGATGACATGATCTGATGTTCCAAACTAGAGAAAACCTGAGTCTCATAACATCAGTTTTTCCAGTATTCCCCCTAGAAGTTTCATAATTATATTGGGGAGAAAAAGAAATACGTTGCTCCAAAAGATGCTCAGAAATAGGTACCAAAGAAGATCAATAAAGCAACGAGTGATATTAAGAAGGATCTCCCAGAAAAGAGTTCGACAAAGGATAACATCTTAAAAAGGTATGGAACAGTTATTGAAAGTTTCAAGGTAGTTGTTAAATTCCTAGAGTCTATGCATGATTTTGTTTCGAATACCTATAGTGAGAAAGATTTTGTTCAACTGAACACAATCTAATTGTGTTGGAAGTACATCCTCACCAAAAAGCCCTTCTAAATGAGGTGAGGATTTTAAAAGAATTTGGGCTCACATATCATGTTGGGTATTTTTTTTAATATGTGGAAGATTTTTGCTTTAGATAGATTCATTTTTATTCTTGACGAAAGTCAAAAGATGATCATGTGAAAATTGTCTGGTAACATCTTACATGATTCGTGTGAGACAATCATTTGATGTAGACTCGGAATATTTCGTATTGATCATCGATCACTTGAGAATTGCTTTGAAGCTAATAGTTTGTATGAGATAGCTACTGTCGTCTTTCGAGAATGTTTCAATGGTTTAAATGAGAGTTTAGAACAATTGGATATAAGCACAGTAGGCGTACTTTCATATGTGTAATCCAAGTCCGGGAACCATGATATGCATACCAGTATGCATACTGTTTGGTTTAGTCAAGTTCCGGGAACCAAGTACATATACCGGTACACGTACTGGCGTGAGGTTCAAGTTCCTAGACTTTAATTGAGTTTGTGGTATGCGTACTAGTTCGCGTACTGGAGAACCCAAACTTAGTCCGGCCACTTAGGTGTGCGTACCCGTTTGTATACTTGAGTTGGTTATGTTCTAAAATCGCTTTGTTCGTGAACTAATATATTTAAATAATAAGGAATGCAATTTTTTGCAAACCTTGGCTATAATGTTCAGGAATTGATTCGATAGAATCAAAATCGATTTTTCTTCAATTGTGTCTTGTATACTTCTATGAGAATCTAAAAAGTTGAACAACTTTATGAGTAACACAATTAGATTCATTTGATTATCATTTGACCTAGAAGTGTTAGATGAATATGGCTAAATACCACGTGTATGATTTTTAATTACCTAACTTGATTTGTGATTGAAATTCTTAAGTATAACAGGTTAGAAGCAATAATCAAAGCCATTGGATGTTGGTTTTTATTGTCAAAAAAACTTTTTCATACACTTATGGTAACCATTTTTGGTGTAAATCCTTGTGGAAAAGGCTAGTCTTCCTTCTAAGCCTATCAATTCTTGTTATACAAGTTTGTATCTTGGAAAAGATGATCACAATACTTGATCTTCATGATTACATATTGTGTATTTTTTACCATGAGATAGTTCTAAATATTTTTTTTAGTAACACGATCTCATGAGAGACTTTCAATGATTGGTTCTTTGCTCATATCTGATAGACACATTTTTATGTCTGAATTGTCCTCAGTGTCTCTATTATTAGTGCTTGATTCTGTACTTATTATGGTGTTTTTATGTTTGTGTAGGTGTTTTTGGAGGAATACACTTGTGTGAAAAAAGTTTCTCAAAAAGTATTTTTTGGACCCCCGGAGAACAGTACTAAAGGAACCCTCACTTTGGATAAGGGCACCCCAGGCATGATAAAGGCGCCCCTGTTTTGGATCGGGGCACTCCATCCTCTCCATTTCAAAAATCAGAGTTTGGCGGGAAAACTGGGTATTCATGGCAGCAAGATTTAGGGTTTGCATTTTGGTCGGGAACCAAAGAGACTTAATGGCTGGAATTTGTTGGGATGATGTGGCAGCTCATAACAAGCATGGTATGGCTTATTTCGAAGGATAGAATTGGCTGGATTCTCGCATTGAAGAAATCAGAGCAACTCGGGTTTTGGGTAGTCCATTCCAAGCTCTGAGTATGTGATCAAAGGGTTTTCGCGTGCCTGCTGGATGCCTTCTGCATGATTGACCACTTCTGGACGCGTTGGGATTATTTTAGCACGAGATAACAGCGTATGGAGTTAAATTTGAGAAGAAAATATTCTCGAAAATATTTTTCTTCACTGCCGAATAATGGAGAAGATTTTTAATTAATGAGGTGTTATTCTTGGGCCTGTTGGGTATAAATAAGACGTTGGAGTATCAGAGAAGGGGGATGGAGAGTTTGGGGATAGTTTAGAGCAGCAACAGAGTGAGAATCTGGAGTTGCAGAGAATATTTTTATGCTCCTGTGGAAGACGAAGAACAAGAAGAACAGACTTCCAGAAACCGTCGTTCTTCAACATCGTCAACGACAGAGAATTTAGGGTCGCAGAACTACATTAACAGCGACAGTTCACATTTATCGCTCTCTGTAACAGTATTCTGCAACAATTATAAGCGTTGCAAATACCCGGTTTTAAACATTTTCTCTATATTTCATCTTTGTAAACATATTGGGAGCAATGAAAAATCAATTTGAGCGTGTTTCCAACATGATGTGCTAGACCCATCCTCTGGGGCGATGGAGGAAGTTATTTTTCCAATGAAAAAGTGGTAATTCTTAATTATTTAATTTGTGCAATTTTTATTATGATTATTTTCCTAGATTGAAAATAGATTTTATGATTTTTGTTAAACAATTGTATATTCTATTGATGTAATATGCTTAGCCTAGGGTTTTGATATCCCATGCTTTGGATTCACATTTGTTGTTTCTAAAAAATCTACTTTTGCAATAGTTGAGAATCAAATTGAACGTGTGAATTTGCATGATTGTAATTAGTATCACTTTGGAATCGGTAAATAGCGGAATCCTAGCCCCAGTCTCTCCATAATTCTCACGACACTTTTTAATTTTGAGTTTGTTATATTTTTTTCTTCTTTAAACTAAGTCTAAAAATCTGCTTTTACAAGTCTTGAACGAATCATCTTACTACAACATCATTGAAAATACCATCAATATATCCTTGTGGGATTTCTAAAATCTAATATATAAATCTTCTTCCTGGAGTAAGGTTACTCGTGTTGTTCTTTTGGGAATGACATTTTATGGGGGAGAGTTCATAATTGAACTTGTGCTTAATTGCCAAATCTTTGAGGGGAGTGCGTTATGTGTTTTAAATTTTATTGTAGTAATAGGTTCGTCGAGACTTGTGAAAGAAATAGTTTTAGACTTAATGAAACTTAAAAATTAACAAAATTTTATTCAAAATTTTATTTCAAGATATTAAAAATAGACCAAGGCTCCGGATTCCACTATTCCTTCTAGTTGATTGGTTTATAATGATATTTCAAGAATTATTATTAAGCTCTTTTCTCATTAATGCACTATTAGTCTATAAGATGTCCAAATATTAAATTGTAATCCCTAAGCATGAATTATCAAAGAATTGATTCTAAGCATAACACATCGAATTGATTCACAACTAATTAAGAAAACCAATTTTATCTTTAAGTTGATCCTAGTGAATTAAATAAAATAAATAAATTAGAAAAGAAATTACCAATCAAGCATGAATGAATTGTTTCCTCCATTGCCTCAGTCACCAGGTATTTTAGCCGCTTATCATGTTGAAAACCCTCTCAAAGAATTTATTTATGCTCAAAAATGGTTTACAAATGATGAACAAGGGAGAAATGATGAAAAACCGGGATTGCAACAGTTATATTTGTTACAAACCGAACCGTTACATAGAACGATAAATGTTTACTGTCGCTGACATTGTAGCATATACAACTGTTGTCTGTGCGTCTTAGTTCTTTGTGTTCTTCATGCACAACAACAACAGTAGAAATTCTTCAACTTCGATTCTCTTCCTATGTATTTTCTCCCAACTCTCCGTCACCCAAACACCCTTTATATACTCGACAGGACCAAGAATATCCCCTCATTACTCTGGAAAATCTTTCCATAGCTCGGCAGTAAATAAAACTATCTCCGGATATTTCCTTTCCTTTTTTGCTTCATCCATCCATCTGCAACTGTCTAACCTTCCTCATTTATCTCTTTCACACTCCTTCCTGTTTCTCGAGTCATCAAACATGTGTAGAACACACTCAAATTCATGAGATCCCGTGAATATCTACCCCTTAAATGTGACTTGCCCAGTTTTCTTCTCACAGATTATCTGGTCCAGCTGGACTGAATCCAACACCTCTACCACGCCTATTATGCTTAAAAAAACCTCCCCACACAATTTCAGACGTTGAGTCTCATCCAAACACAACCAAAAATTTGAACCAGAATCTGTTGCGAGTCTGTTAAATTTTCCCGTAAAAAAAACTAATTCAAACGAGGGAAAAGAGGTGCCCCTTATCAGTGTGTGGAGTTCGAATAGCAAGTGTCCAACTGAGGTGCCCCTTATAAATTGGGGTGCTTCGAGTAATTTTTTGAGCTGATTTTTCCAAAAATATTTATTTCTCAAAAATACCTACAAACACAGAAAACACCATAATAATTACAAAATCGAGTACCAACAATACAGAAAAATGAGGACAATTTAGACATAAAAATGTGTCTATGAAATACCCCCAAACTTATTATTTTCTAGTCCTTAAGCAAATCTAATCTAGAAATAAAATCCTAACTCACTGTCTCGGGCATCACGACTACACTTAGCACATGCAGCAAGCCGTTAAACCGCTAGGTGGCCCTAGAGGACGAGTGTTGTCTCGGGAGGGTTTACCAGAGGTGTACCCATAAAACCTTTTATTCCAGACCCTAGCTATCTAAGCAGAACCTTGAAAGTCACTAAAGAATCTCCTTGGATGGCATACTCTCATTGACTACAGGAGGAAGTACCCTGATACGAAATTCCAATTGTTGTACACGAGTTTGCACTCAAGCGTACTAAAATTCATATATAAGTGATAGAGCTCTACTCAGATAGTTTCATTATGGACATCATAACCGGAGTCAAGCCAATCACATGAAGAGATCAAAAAGATGGATATAGAGAAAAACATAGATGGTTTTAAGTTGAACGGTGTTTCCCATATCTGTCTGAAGGCCTTTACCTAGATGAACCTAGCCTAATGTACTGAGATACCGGTCTGAATAATACTAACACAACTGGCATATACATGGGGACCAACGATCGATAATCCTAACTCTAGGTCAACACAACTGGCATATTCAAGGGAACCAGCGGTCAACTTTATTGAATTTATTCTAGTTGGTCTAATGGCCTGGTCTCAATTATATTTTATTTTTGGGTATCTCAATTACTCTATTTCACCCTAGAAATGGTAACAACTTTATTCATGTGCCCCACCAAATCACTTAAAAGAAAAGAAAAAGAAAAACAGAAGGTGAAAAGGACTCAACGAGATATGGCGAAACTATCATGCTATTTCTAACACCTGAGCTCTGTGCTTTTATGAATAGATTCTTTAGATGTTTCCATCTACTTAGATTGGTTCCCCAACTCCTACAACCAAGATGCTTCCATCCACTTAGATCGGTTAGTGCCAACCTTAATAAGAATAAATGTCTAGGCTCTCGAGTTTATTTATTGCAACTAAAAGCTAACAAAAAGTTTCTTCCCCACCCCCAAACTTAAATCTAACATTGTCCTCAATGTTTCTAATGAAAGAGAAGTATCAAAAAGTAAAGTAACATGAGGAATCAGTAAAGAAAGAAGTTGAAAATATAGTACCTAGGTGAAGATAGAAATCAAAAACTAATATACAACATACAATCGCCTCGATGGTCAATCAAGGTGTTTATGGGTGAAAACTATTCCTGCTAATTTTGGTAATTTGGGATGTGGATGAGGATTGAATCTAAACCTAAAACAAATGCAATGCGCGGTGAGTGCTTGTATATTCGAGAGATCAATATGTGCAAGTCCGGCCTAAACCAAGAAATGGCCGTTCCTGACTTGTTTCGGTCACAAAGTGAAGGAGATGGGGTTGATCTTAGGGAGGGAAGCGAATAAGCTGTTGAGAATATGAAGGTGTTGGCTATGAAGGACTTGTATCAGAAAGCTAATCTGGATTGCAAGATGTAAGCTATCAGTTCTGGTGTTTGAATACGATTGTATAAACACTTGCTTCTGTTGTCTGGACTTGTGTTGTTTTTGAAAATAGGGCGGAGAACCTATTTATACGAGTCTTTTAGCCTAACCTTCGTATCTCGTGGGAAGTGGAGAAAGTGGAGTGATGTAGTAGTGGAGTAGTGTGTTGGTGTCACACGACCAGGCTTGCCCACTTCCCCCATCATCACTAACCGTCCATGACTTCCTGACACGTTCTTGTGATGACGCGTTGTGCACTTCACGCTGTAAACTGCCAGACCAAAAACCCAGTATGTATCCCCCAGTTTGTGACATGATTGATGTCTCGAGTGTGTGGATTTGTGGGATCCACAGAAAATAGCATGTAATGCTACGTGATTTAGGAAATTGATACTTGTGAAGTATCGTGTGTATACTATGCAAGTACTGCATTGAGTATATTCAGCATGTATGAAGCATCGCTGTTTGAGAGTAATAACTTCATGCCCATCCTACTTCATGTGATAGTTTGGAAGTTGCGCATTCAAACCATCCCTTGACCGACCACATAATGTGGTAGAGTGATGGATGGTGATCACCATGACTCCACACTGACCAATTAACTCCTGACCAGGGATATATAACCGAGCTAGTGAATTTGGACGGATGAGATGATCTTTGAGACACTCATCCGCGACACTTGGTGAAATTAGGGTTTCAAAGGAGGTGCGCAAGCACTGCTCTTCACCTTGATCGAAACCAATCTTAGGAAACTATTCTGGGCTGGCCGATCATACATGTGTGTAGATGGCGTGATGGAGTAGGCGCTTATACCTACCGTCCTATAAAAACGTGATCTGGGCCACTCAATTCGTCCGGCAAAGTTGAGTGGTCGAGATCGAATTGCGACGGAAAATTAGTGCCGCAAAAGCCGTATTCCATACCAACTTTGGGCGGGCTTTACAAGACGACCAGGCTTGGTCGGCCTTGGTCGACTGCTCCAACGTGTAGGTGGTAGGCTGGTGTTCACGCCTATGCCTTACCGTCCCATGAAAACACGATCTAAGCCACCCAATTCGTCCGGAGAAATCGAGCGGTTGAGATTAGTTTACATCTTGGGAGATGCGACCACGCATGTTGGAGCGAACGATTTGGGGATATCCAGGCATATTATTCCTTGGAAGATTAGGTGAAGGGATAGACGGGTCCACGGTGGTCATGTTGATATGACCGGACCTGCTTTGATCTAATCTCGGACCCTCCATTCGTGCCGGAGAAAATGGACGTTCGTGATTCTAAACCCTAATTTTGGGTTTCAAGGCTGTGCGTCATGCTCCATTCAAGCGCACGATTTGGAATGACCAACCATGGTTGGTCCTGACCGATTGGTCAGGTATGTATGCGGGCCTGCGATGATTGTATTGACATACTCCGTGCCCTTTGAATCTACATCTGCACCCTCCATCTATACCTGCGAAGATGGATGGTTGAGGCTGTTTTGCGACACATGTAATGTGCCGCAAACCCTAATTTAGGGTTTTTCATCCATACTGATATGGTTTGGACGTTTTGGCAGGCTAGGCCAAGGGAGGCCGATCATGCGGGGTCCGCGTTGGTTCGGCAGGTATTCCATACCTGCTTGGGGGTTATGGAATCGATCATGGCCATCCAATCATGCTGGTGGAATTGGATGGTCGTGATCATATCCATACTGATACGGTAAATATGGATGCTCAATCGGGATTGTATAACACACCGAGAGTGGCTCAATCGGGCTAGTATAACACACCGAGAGTTTATCCTGTACGGGTATTTCGTACATGCTTTCATTATAATGCTTGAAGATTCGTGTTGCTCTGCTGAGATCAACACTCAGTCGTCATGCCGCACTGATAATGAGTATAGGAAATACAAAGCTGGTTGCGCATTAATTAATAATGCTGGAAATTCACAGGGTATATGGGGATTGTTGCTACATGCTCCAACCTGGATGAATTTCGTGTATTTTATTCATCGGATAGGATTGTTTCCACATTCTCCATCCTAGGTGAATAAAGTGAAGGAGTATCCATCACTTCATTAATGGATTTATCTTTTACAAGATGTTGGCGCATAATTTTTAGGTTTTACAACTTTACCCCTTAAATGAAAATCCACCATCAACATTAAGTCCCCTGCCTAGCATATAATGGTTACACTATTGTAGGGTAGGCATGAGATGGTGACATACATATGTGAGAAATACAGGATAAAGAAAGTTTACCCGGAAGAGTATTGACCGCCCGCTAGTTGTCCATGCCGTTGCGCTTGTATGGAATCCTTTGGTGGAACCAGTTTCCTTCTTTGGGTATTTGAATCAAAAGAGGAATCCAATCGAAAGAGGAATCCTTGTTCTATTAGGATTCTTCCAAAATTTGTCTATATAAGGGACCGACCCCTTCTTCTTTTCCTCACAACTTTTTTATTTATTTTGGTTTTAGAAGCTCACGTCTGTGCTCCACTGCCGCCGCCGACCGCCGTTACCAGAGCTGCCGCCGCCGTCCGTCCGACCAAGGTAAGTTTTTTTTTTTTTTTTTTTTTTTTTTTTTTTTTTTAGGAAAAACCCTAATTTCTTAGTTAAAAATCCTTTGATAGATACATCATGCTTAGCTTTCCCATCAAGATTGATAGTAGAACCGCCCATTTTTGCTAGAATTGTTTGGTATTGGGATCCCATGAATATGCTGTCTTTTGCTTCTTCTTCCTTTGTTGCATGCAAAACCTAGCTTCTCAGGTTGTAGTTTGGAGAGAAATTTTGCTTGAATTCCGTAAACACAATTCTCATGAGTATAAGGAAACCGTGTTATAATACGTGCACATGAATGCGACCCCATCATGTGTGTTTGATTCAAACGTGGCCCTACCTACATATGCTTGACCGAAAGCCGACTTTATGCTAGTCTTGTGCCATGAACCAACACCGGTCTTGATACTTGAGAAATACCAGACTTAGAATAATACCAGACTTGAACCAATACCGGACTTGAAATAATACCAGACTTGAAACCAATATCGTACTTGGACCCAATTCCTTTGTGCATTCAAACGTGAACCGTGTCTTGTTGTTTTTCATACAAGTTATAACTCCTGTCTTTTATTTCATTGTGAAGAAAAGAATTCCTGTTGAGATGTCTTCCAGAGATAATACTGGTGCCAAGTCAGGCAGTGTTGACAGTTTCAAAGATATGCCGAGCATCGATGATGAGTTGTTCACCTCGCCTTTTCCAAACACTAGGAGAAATCCTTCTCACAAGATAGTGTTTCTCTCCGATTCAGAAAACATGGAAGCTGATTCATCTTCTTCTTCAGCACGTGTGATGAGATTTTGTCTTCGAAGAAATGAATATCCGCCTTCAAGATTTACCATACTCCACTGGGTTATTATGAAGGATGGATGAGACGCATGTTGAATAACAAGGATGTTAAATCTAATTTGACCAAAGCGCAAATCCTTAATGCGGTCATGGAATCTTCTGCTCTTGAAATTAATAAAGACGATTTAGGCTTGATTACTTTTGCTTCTCGGTGGCGCCCTTCTACCCATACAGCCATATCTAGGTGGGGAGAGATGACTATTACTCTGGAGAGTGTAGCTGTATTAATGAACCTGCCTATCACTGGGAATCTTTGTTACGAGCTTTATGACACCGAACAACGTAATTATGATGCCATACTCCACAAGGTGACAGAATTCAACGGTCTGTACAAGGAGGAGAAAAAATATACGAGATGCTTTTACACCTGGTGGGTGTCGGAGTGGTCTCCTGCGGACCCAGAACCGGATCAAGAGTTGGAAAACGAGCTCACTGTGATTGCATTCCTGTCTTTGTGGCTCTCCAGAGACATATTTGACGACGGTTCTGGAAAGATGACCATAAGAAGTGACCTTGTTAGGATTTCTATAAGGCTAGGAAAAGGTGAAGTTCTTCCCTTAGGTGCCTTGTTCCTTGGACCGTTGTATTCTCATTTGGACGCCTTAGCAATGGACATGCACATTTCCAACGGGTACAAGAAGGTGAAGTCGCACGTTCACTTCGCTTTCCTTCAGGCGTTCTTATGGGAACATTTCAAAGGCTATGCTCCTGCTCCTGCAAATTCGCTCAGCATTTTGTATGGTGGTTCGAGAATACTCTGTTTGCATAGGAGGCATCCCAGAACTGGTGCAAAACTCGTGGACATTTTCGATAATGTGTCTTCCATAGATTTCCGTCCATGGGGGACGATCCATTCTTCCATCGTTCAACCGAAGACCTTTGCTATTGCTTCTGATGGTCTTGATGCTGCGTTGCGTACCGATGCTAAGACAATGAAGTTTGGAGAACTTGTTTATCTGTGCAGCTGCATCCCGGGATATGTCCCATCTCTATTCAACGAAGCATTTACGGTGACTCCGTACAATATCGATAGGGCTGCTCGTCAAATGGGATTTCACCAGGGTGTTGCATTTATCCGTCCATCAGAAGTTCTGAAAGAACTTCTCCCGGATATTCTTAATGCTGACGTATTTTTAGAACGGCTGAGTCTTCCTTTCTGGCCTATCGGGAGAAATCTTGTGGTAGCCGATGAGTATAAAGAGTTTTGGAGGAAACAACTGTTGGTTTTTCAGAAATTTTCAGAGAATGTTGTGACAAATTCCCATGGTGAGCCATCCTCTGACATGTTGAGGAAGCATTTCCGATTGAAACCACTCCCAGGCAAACGAACCAGAGATGACGGCTGCAGTCCCCAATCAGGAGGAAAATCCAAGAGGCAGGCATGTAGTTCGGTGATACTTAATTCCTCCTATATGCAGGTATTTGAATCTCCTTCTGCTGATTTCTTCATTTCTCCCCAGAGTAATTTCTTCTAAGAGTGATCCTTGTCTGAATACAGGGAATTCCAAAGGAGAATGTATTTACCAGGATGTCGCGCATTCAGAACGAAAAGTCCGGTGACATTGGCCTTCGTGTTGAGAGGTCTGGAGATACTGATCCTCATGCCGAGAAGTCTGGTGAAACCAAAACCGTTCCTTCATATGACAATGACGGAGACAACGCAAGCTCGGCTGGACAAGGCGTCTCTGTAAGTGATCTTGTTGATGAGGCGGTGATGGAAATCAGTACCCAGAGCGAAGTAGACATTAGGATAAACGTAGGAGAGGTAACATATGTTATTGAGATGACTCCCCTTGAAGCACGTCCTGAATCGGTTTCGATCAATCAAGCTGTGGTGACTTTTTCCGACAGGCCTCCTGCAACTGACAAGGCTCCTGTAGTTGGTGAAGTATTGGTAATACATCCTGAAGCTTTGTTCGATCCTCATTTCACTACTCCTTCTCCAGGTCAGGTGTTGGTTGGAGGATTCAGTGTTCCAGCTCAGTTCGAAAGGTTGTACAAGGAGATATGGGAGAAGCAAGGCCACATTGCTACCACTACGAAGCTCAAAAGTCTCCTTTCTTTGGTCAACCATGTCCAAGAAGCTTTATTTTCTATCCATGGGATGAGCGTCACGACCGGTCGGACAGTTTCTGAGGAGATGATTGAAGACTGGAAGTGCCATCGGGATGTGTTTGTGCAGTACGACTTCAATGCTCCTTGGTTCCTCAAAGGGTTCTCCGAGATTCAGGAGATCCAGAAACTACAAGATGAAGTCCCTTCTGCAGACTTTGTTGCTCGTCAGGAAGAGAAGATTGAAAGAATGTCTAACGAGTTGAAGCTGGAACAGGCTGTACTTCAGAAAATGAAATCCGCTCTTGCAAAGAAAGATGAGTTGCTGTTCAAGGACTTTCCTTGAAGGATTCCCGCAACTTATTTGCCTTTTCTTTTAGATGTTCTTGTTTTTTGAGTGGTAGTGAGGATTTCCTTTCACAATTTGACTTCCGGTTTTGAATTAATAGGTAATTGAATTGGTTTATCTTGAGATAGTTTTGTGAATCGACTTTTATGAAAAGGGATTATCTTGAATGGAATTTGCATCTTGGTCATGAATGATTGCACATATCATATGGAATTGTAAATTTCGTATAAAAGGGAAGTGTGAAAGGAAACAGACATGGCGTTTGATTATTGAGCCTCTTTTTCCACGTGCGGGATGCTCAGTCCCCAGTGAATTCTAAAACTATCTTTTTCGTAAGATTGTTGGATGTAACTTACTTGCTTTCGAGACCTCACTTGTGTAAAACCGAAGTAGCTCCTCCAAGGAAGCCATCCGCATTAATTCCTCAGAGAAGGGAAGTTATCCTTCTGAACCAAGCTTCTCCTGAACAATGCGCTTCAAAGTGTTGCATTCACTGGTGGGGTGGGGAAGGAACCGGTAGAAATGACAATACCTCGGGTCCATTACTTCTTGATCAGTGGGTGGACGCCATACTGGAGGTATCTCCACCTCTCCGTTTTTCACCTACGCCTCCAGTAGCTCCAAAATATTCTTCATTGGGAAGGGAAAGTGTAGGTATTTCGAGTCGATATTTTCCTGTGTTAGTGGGCGTTGTGATGTCTCTACATGGCCTTTATGTGGAACACGTTTCAGAGATAAAGTCAGAAAGTTTGCGAGTGCCATCATATCCGCGGATCGCTTGCCTGGGTAATGGGATGTGGAAGGTGTCATAATATCACTGCTGAGTGATCGAATTGAACGCTCCCATCCTCCGTATTCACGTATTTTATTGATCTCCCCTTCCTCAAGAATTTCTTCGCTTGGTTGAAAGGTAGATGCGGATTGGACAGTCTGTCGGGCTTCAGCAAGAGTCTTGAGGTATAAATCTTCCAGCAGGACTCCGTAGGATGCAGTCTCCCTTTCTTTATCCGGCAGACGTTGTAGTGCTCCGGACGAGTCCTTTCCTCTGTGGAGCTGCCTCGAGTCTTCATTGTCGGCTGGACCATGTTGTTCATCTTTCCTGAGTCTCCTGCGATTACGCGCCATTTTTGCTTCTCCATTGGTAAAGGTGTGACCCCTGGCTAAGGGTCCAGCGCTTCTCACACTGTCTAGGCAGATGTCTGTCGACCCTTCTTGTAATTGTGTTGTTATATTATTCAAAAGGAGGAATGTTTCGCTCTGTCTTCTAGCGATACCAGCTTGATTTGCCAAGATATCCTCCAGCATTCTAGCTATACTTCATATGGTATCTGAACCGCCTGTAGTTCCCTGGTGAGGGTACATCGCGAGATGAAAACCGAAAAATTGAGAATTCAATTTTTTGTAACCGAGAGATCAACCTCCCACTATGGTCGCCAATTGTTTATGGGTGAAAACTATTCCTACTAATTTTGGTAATTTGGGGTGCGGATATGGAATGAATCTAAACCTAAAACAAATGCACTGCGCGGTGAGTGCTTGTAGATTCGAGAGATCAATCTGTGCAAGTCCTGCCTAAACCAAGAAATGGCCGTTCCAGATTTGTTTCGGTCACAAAGTGAAGGAGATGGGGTTGATCTTATGGAGGGAAGCGAAGAAGGTGTTGAGAATGTGAAGGTGTTGGCTATGCAGGACTTGTATCAGAAAGCTGAACTGGCTTGCAGGATGTAAGCTATCAGTTCCGGTGTTTGAATACGATTGTATCAACACTTGCTTCTGTTGTCGGGACTTGTGTTGTTTTTGAAAATAGGGAGGAGAACCTATTTATGCGAGTCTATTAGCCTAACCTTCGTATCTCGTGGGAAGTAAAGAAAGTGAAGTGATTGAGTAGTGGATCAGTGTGTTGGTGTCACACGACCAGGCTTGCCCACTTCCCCCATCATCACTAACCGTCCATGACTTCCTGACACGTTCTTGTGATGGCGCGTTGTGCGCTGCACGCTGTAAACCGCCAGACCAATACCCAGTATGTATCCCCCAATTTGTGACATGATTGATATCTCGAGTGTGTGGATTTGTGGGATCCATAGAAAATAGCATGTAATGCTACGTGATTTAGGAAATTGATACTTGTGAAGTATCGCGTGTATACTATGCAGGTACTGCATTGAGTATATTCAGCATGTATGAAGCATTGTTGTTTGAGCGTAATAACTTCATTCCCAACCTACTTCATGTGATAGTTTGGAAGTTGCGCATGCAAACCCTCCCTTGACCGACCATATAATGTGGTAGAGTGACGGATGGGCTATATAACCGATCTGGTGAAGTTGGACGGATAAGATGATCTTTGAGAAACTCATCCGCGACACTTGGTGAAATTAGGGTTTCGAAGGAGGTGCGCAAGCACTGCTCTTCACCCTGATCATAACCAAGCTTATGAAACTATTCTGGGATGGCCGATCATACATGTGTGTAGATGGCATGACGGTGTAGGCGCTTATACCTACCATCCTATAAAACATGATCTGAGCCACTCAATTTGTCCGGCGAAGTTGAGTGGTCGAGATCGAATTGCGACGGAAAATTAGTGCCACAAAAGCCGTATTCCATACCAACTTAGGGAGGGCGTTCCAAGACGACCAGGCTTGGTCGGCCTTGGTCGACTGCTCCAATGTGTAGGTGGTAGGCTGGTGTTCACGCCTATGCCTTACCATCCCATGAAAACATGATCTAAGCCACCCAATTCGTACGGAGAAATCGAGCGGTTGAGATTAGTTTGCATCTTGGGAGGGGCGACCACATTCCTATAACAAGAGGATCCATCTACATTTTCTGCACCTTTTTTGTCTCTAATATCTAAGGAAAATTCCTATAACAAGAGGATCCATCTAATAAATCTAGGTTTAGTATCCTTCTTGGACAAAAGATACTTGAAAGAAGCATGATTGCTGAAATTATGACCTTAGAACCTAAGAAATATGGTCTAAACTTGTCTAAAGCAAACACAGTGGCTAAAAATTCCTTCCCGTAGTGGTATAGGTCAACTGGGCATCATTTAGAGCTTTGCTAGCATAGTAAATCACATGAAGTAATTTGTTTACTTGCTGACCTAGCACAACACCAATAGCATAATCTAAAGCATCACACATGATCTCAAAGGATAGGTTCTAGTTGGGTGCCTGGACTATGGGTGCGGTAGTGAGTAAAGTCTTAATCTTCTCAAAAGGCTCTAAACAAGCATCATTAAAGACAAACTTAACATATTTTGCGAGAAAATTGCAAGGAGGTCTAGAAATCAAGCTAAAGTCCTTAATGAATCGACGATAAAAACCTGCATGCCCTAAGAATGACATAATATCTCTTATGGGTTTTGGGACCTGTAAAGTCTTAATAAGGTCAACTTTGGTTTCATCTACTTATATGCCCTTAGAAGATACGATATGCCCTAAAACAATTCCTGAACGAACCATGAAATGACATTTCTCCCAATTATGCACTAGATTCTTTTCCTTACACCTAGTCAACACTAATGACAAATGATGCAAGAACTCATCAAACGACGAACCAAACACTGAAAAATTATCCATAAAGACCTCTAAGAACCGTTCTACCATGTCAGAAAATATACTCATCATACAACGCTGAAAAGTCGCAGGGGAATTACATAGCCCGAAAGGAATGCATCTATACGCAAAGGTACCAAAGGGATAGGTAAAAGTGGTTTTCTCTTGGTCTTCTGGGGCAATAACAATATGATTATAGCCAGAGTAGCCATCTAAAAAGCAGTAATGGCTATGTCCAACTAATCTCTCTAGCATTTGGTCGATAAACGGAAGGGGAAAGTGATCCTTCCTAGTGACCTTGTTCAATTTCCTATAGTCAATACAAACACGCCAACACATGGTCATTCGGGCTGGGATTAATTCATTGTTATCATTCTGGACTACAATAATACTGGATTTCTTAGGAACAACTTGAACGGGACTGAACCACTTACTGTATGAAATGGGGTAGATAATGCCTGCATCTAACAACTTAAGAACCTCGGTTCGAACTACTTCTTTCATATTAGGGTTCAGTCTACGTTGGATCTCCCTAGAAGGTTTGTTGTCACTCTCTAAATAGATCTGATGCATACAAACAGTATGACTTATACCCTTAATATCTGCTATGGTCCACCCTAAAGCTTCTTTGTTATTTTGAAGGACGGTTACTAGCCTACTTTCCTGATTATTATCCAAGTCAGATGCTACAATCACAGGTAAAGTTTCAGATAAGCCTAAAAACACATACTTCAAGGTATCTGGTAGTTGTTTAAGGTCCAACTTAGGGGGGTCTTCTAACGAAGGAACTAGAGACTTTGAAACTGGTAGTTGTTCGAACTTAGGTTTCAAAGTCAGTATTTTTCGAACGACTTTCTCATTAACCTCGTTACCCTATAGGTCTCATTCTAGTCAATATTTTAAGCTTGCATTTGCGTTTGTTATCGTTTTACTAAGGCGAGAAAGAAGAGAACGGTGACGAAATCCAAACCCTTATCTTGTATGTCTAGGCCTTTCCCTTTACTAGGAAATTAAACCGTTTTCGGTCCTCAACATATATGCATACGAAGGAAGACAGTAAACCCACTGACAGGGGATTCGCGGGTGTTTCGATAAACTTACCTCCCGTACCAAACTTGCGAAGAACCGTTGTAGTAGACTCGGGCCACGACTCCTATGTCATGTACGAACCCGAGGGGCCGCAACAATATTGTAATTGCCGTACTTCTCTGCAAACAGTTTAATATTTAATATACTACCCTTTCGTAGGGTTTAAAAATAAATGAATGTCCAAGTCCAAAGTCCAAAATAAAAAGAAAATTACAAAAATAGAGAATATCCTAGTATAATTTCTAAAAGCTAGAAAAAATGTAAAAGGTAAAAACAAAATCTAATAAAATTCTCCCCCTTTTTTTTTGATTTTTTTCTTTTCTTCGTTCTTTTCGCTCTGTCTTTTGACTCCAAATATTTAAGTGGTCACCAAAAGCTTTGGCAACTCCTTTTTCTTTCGCTCCGAAATCCAAGAATCTGTAATAAAAAAAACAAATACCCAAAAATGTAAAATAGAACAAATAAATAATAAATAAATAAAAACCTAAAAAATATAAATATAAATATAAAAACTCTTGCCTAAAGACAAGTCCCCGGCAACGGCGCCAAAAATTTACGCGTTTTCAATTTTGTTGTAGTAATAGGTTCGTTGAGACTTGTGAAAGCAATAGTTCTAGACTTAATGAAACTTAAAAATAAACAAAATTTAATTCAAAATTTGATTTCAAGATATTAAAAAT
Organism: Papaver bracteatum; assembly: GCA_023529315.1. Classification (NCBI taxonomy): domain Eukaryota; kingdom Viridiplantae; phylum Streptophyta; class Magnoliopsida; order Ranunculales; family Papaveraceae; genus Papaver; species Papaver bracteatum. The sequence goes on along the minus strand of JAJJWX010002427.1, from coordinate 1,482,702 downwards.
AGACCAAGGCTCCGGATTCCACTATTCCTTCTAGTTGATTGGTTTATAATGATATTTAAAGAATTATTATTAATCTATTTTCTCATTAATTCACTATTAATCTATAAGGTGTCCAAATATTAAATTGTAATCCCTAAGCATGGATTATCAAAGAAATGATTATAAGAATAACACATCGAATTGATTCACAACTAATTAAGAAAACCAATTTCATCTTTATGTTGATCCTAGTGAATTAAATTAAATAAATAATTAAAGAAATTGTAAAAGAAATTACCAATCAAGCATGAATGAATAGTTTCCTCCATTTCCTCAGTCATCAGGTATTTTAGCCGCTTATCATGTTGAAAACCCTCTCAAAGAATTTATTTATACTCAAAAATGGTTTACAAATGATGGATAAGGGAGAAATGATGAAAAATAGGGATTGCAATAGTTATATTTGTTACAAACCGAACTGTTACAGAGAACGATAAATGTGTACTGTCGCTGATACTGTAGCATATACGACTGTTGTCTATGCGTCTTAGTTCTTCGTGTTCTTCATGCACAACAACAACATTAGAAATTCTTCAACTCTGATTCTCTTCCTCTGTATTTTCTCCCAACTCTCCGTCACTCTTCTCTGACACCCAAACACCCTTTATATACTCGACAAGACCAATAATATCCCCTAATTACTCTGGAAAATCTTTCCATAGCTCGGCAGTAAATAAAACGATCTCCGGATATCTCCTTTTCTTTCTTGCTTCATCCATGCATCTGCAGCTGTCCAACCTTCCTTATTATCTCTTTCACACTTCTTCTTGTTTCTTGAGTCATCAAACATGTGTAGAACACACTCAAATTCATGCGATCCCGTGAATATCTACCCCTTAAATGTGACTTGCCATGTTTTATTCTCACCGACTACCTGGTCCAGCTAGACTGAATCCAACACCTCTACCACGCCTGTTAAGCTCAAAAAAACCTCCCCACACGATTTCATACGTTGAGTCTCACCCAAACACAACCAAAATTTTGAACCAAAATCTGTTGCGAGTCTGCTAAATTTTCCCGCAAAAAAACAACTAATTCAAACGAGGGAAAAGAGGTGTCCCTTATCAGTGTGCGGAGTGCGAATAGCAAGAGTCCAACTGAGGTGCCCCTTATAAATTGGGGTGCTCCGAGTAATTTTTCTAGATGATTTTTCCAAAAATATTTATTTCCCAAAAATACCTACAAACAAAGAAAACACCATAAAAAGTACAAAATCGAGTACCAATGATACAGAAAAATGAGGACAATTTAGACACAAAAATGTGTCTATCAGTGCGCCTGTGTAATATTGTAGGAGTTTTCTTGTATCTATATTAACTCCTTGATGAATGCATTTATTTTCGGCTATATGATTGCATCTAAACAAAGTTGATATGTTTTCTTCTGGTCATGAAGTGTCTCCATGAGAATTTCATTAGGATCCCACTAGTTTTCGTACCTTTTCCAATTTATATTGACAAAAATGGAGAGAATTAATGTGTAATTCACACTACAAATACATTTGGTTTACGGATCATTATGTAAGGGGGAGTGGTTTTCATGTGAGATGAAGTATTGACTAAGGGGGAGTGATACATATCACCATAGTATTGTTGTCAAAGTTATGATACAATTGAACTTTGATGTTGTCTAATAATACTATGATGTATTTTCAACAAGTACAGGATGAACACAAGTATAGTTGAAGAACCAAGGAAATCAAGCATGTCAGATTTTGGAGCTGTAATGCTTTTAACAAGTACAATCCATATGAAAAATGGTTTTGTCACTAAAACTGACAAAAGAAGATATTGTTAGAGCATTGGTCGGTTGAACCCACTAGCGTTGGTATGTCAAGTTAGTTGTCAATTTTAGTTTCCAAAATGCATTCTTGATTTAGTATACTAAAATTAGTTTCAGACTAGATCAGGTCTAAGAAGAGCTATTCTTGAAGGATGAAGATTGAAGACTACAAGAAGACATCAATGAGGACTTCATCAATAAAAGTATGTAGTAATTGATTTCATTTGGATTCTTGTTCAATTATACATTTCTAATCTATCGAAACAAATGCTCACTCTATGGAACACTTCCTATAATGGTAAATGTGCATTTATGTATATATACTCGAGGTTATTTGAGCCACGGCTTTTGTCACAATAACTTTTATCCATGGAACGGTTCTCATGTTATAGTGAATGAGCTTACGAATTCAACGAGACAAGAATCACTCAATTCTGAGTTATAATGATGACGTTATGAGTGATTTATTAAAGTAACAATTATAAGTGTTGTTGTAATTGTTACAATTCGTTAGTAGTAAACAATCCACGAACTGTTTGTAACGGTTCACGTACATGATCCCAATTACGTGACTAGAAGCCATTTTTGGTCAAGTTTTTGGTGTTTCTTTATCTAGGCAAGATAGCTATTACTCCAAACATATTTGATTACCATATTAAAGTGTTTGTGATTCCTTCCTAAGATAAATTGTGATTTATTCACATAAATACAATATTTGCTAAATTAATTAATTATTTAATTATTTTGGCAAGAGTTGTAACTTAGGATAGACTCCCAAAATTAGGATCATTCAATTATTTAATTATTTTCCATATCTTCTGTTCTTCGTGAGCAAGAGTGAGATAAAAGTCTTTATATTGGGGATCACAAAGTCGAGTTGGATTTAATCTTCGTGATTGATTATACAACTTGTAATCTAGGTTTTTCACCTCTTGTGTATTCTAAGGTCTTTTCTTCTGATAAAAGACCATTCAAGATTTGTTGATCATAAACCCTAGGTTTTGATAGATTTCATCTCTCGATCGTATACCAACTCTTGTTAGTCGAAATCAGAACTAGAAAGAAATCTTCGATTAAGGTATCTCGTAAAAATCCTTAAGAAGTTTTAAACAAGATATCTCTAGATTTATTCTAGTTGTTCTTGTTGTAGAATAATTAGGTTTCTCTTCCATTTTTGAAGAGTATAATAAAACCTAATCTACAAGTTTGTTTTGATATTACTTTTACTTAGTAATTGTTTTTCTCAAAACAAACACAAGATTTCCAAAACCTTGATTCACATCTAAAATGAAATCAAATCGGTGTTTTGTAAAAACAAAAGATCGAAAGTATCAACATTGTTGCTACATCTTCTAAAGATAACTAACATTCTGCTAGAAGATTTTTGAGAGTGCTTCTGAAGAGAACCTTGTTCTGCCAGAAGATTTTTGAGAATAACTTTTAAAGAGAATTGGTGTTCTGCTAGGAGTTTTACAAGTGCTTGAATACAACTGAAGTAGGTATTGCATCTAGTCCGAATAAGTAGTATGAAATTGGTGTAACATCTTATAATCAGTGTGTGTTTATTCTGGACTAGGTCCCGAGGTTTTTCTGCATTAGCAGTTTCCTCGTTAACAAAATTTCTGGTGTCTGTGTTATTTCTTTTCCGCATTATATTTGTATATATAATTGATATACCACAGGTTGTACGTAAGTTCAATCATTTAATGAATCCGACCTTTGGGTTGTTGATTAAATTGATTGACACTTGGATATTTATTTTTGATACCGTCCAAGTTATTTCTTATATTCAATCGGGCTCGCAAATTCCTATTTGTTTGATTGGAGATTGAATTGAGAAATTGAGATATAACTCTAGGATATACTTTTCTTAAAATTGAGTCTGACTGTCTAGTTGATTCTCTTGAAAGTATATTGGAGTTAGTCCATATAGATTGCTAGGAGAAATATTGGGTGTGGTTGTTAGACCCCCAATTTTTCACTATGCTATGTCCACAGCTGAACTCTTAATATTGACATGATATGATAACTAATGTTCGTTCTCCACTGAGCATCACGAGTTTCCTGAAGTGTCAGGATTAAGATGTGCATGAAAATAATCAATTAGAGACACGCAAGCTGCGCTGCTCTCTGAGATAAAAATTAGTGATTTTGTGCCAACGCGCAATATTCTCCAAAATTGATTAATTTTGTGTTAGCTCGCAAAATTCAGTTTTCTAACCTAATTTTATCAAATTACAAAAACTAGGTTTTTGCGGTGAGCGCAATATATCGATCCCTATTGGTTAAGACTAAACCTAGGAAAACTAGGAAATTGATCCATCATGGATTAGTAGGAACATGATCCTACAAAAAGTTGAAAAACAAGAAATAAAGGGAAACTGCGACAAATAAAAGCAGCAACAAAAGGGGGCGCGGCCACACCGTTTGGTCGACCGGTATTGCCAGAGCTGGTGCCTCCCATGGCCGACCGGCCATGCCTTATATCGTTGTCTGTCGGCCCCTCTTTCCCATTGACCAATCAAATCGCTCCAAAGTCGCAGCCTATACTCTTAACTAAAGTTAGAAGTTGGCTAGCCGACACGCTTAATTTATTAAGAAATTAAATCTAGACTGTCCATGTCAGTCTTAAAACGATCACGACCTTCCAACTTGGCCGACCAATTTAACGAGCTTGGACTTCTCCCGGCGTGACCAAACAAGCTCCATGATACTTACCGACCAACCCTATGTTATTTCAGCCAATCAGAGCTCTCCTAGCGCGCAGGTAGCATCCGAAATTACTATCCAAAGTAAGCTAGTCGAGCCGCTTGAAAGGGGTCTTAATTAGGTCATTACCGACCATGGCAGTCTTAAATCAATAACGGCCATCCAACTTGGCCATCTAAATTTATCGGCTTAGATTCAAGTTTGAGCAACCAGTGAGGTTCCATTATGTTCGCTGGTGGCCCGTCTTTGGGTTAAGCCAATTATATCACTTCAACTTGGTCGGACGATATCCAAAAGGTCTCCAAAGATTGGACGAACATATGGGAGCATTTGGTAAATGATTTAAGTATAAGATACATTCCAAAAGTTTCATATATATGTCTAGTATAACATACTAACAATTCATATCAATGGGATTAATGAGCTAAAAGATACAGCTTAAAAGGAGATCTAGGTCATGGCTGAAAACTGACAGAATTCCTCATGATTTTTACTGTCGGGAAGTTTTCACCTCCTAAACGAGTTCAGAACCTAAATATTCCCTCGGAAGAAGATAGGAAATTCTACATCAGTTTTAGTACGGGTCCCACATCTGAATTTTTTGATTCCGAAATTTCACAAATTAACATAAATCGCTGCAAATCATCTCAACCATCCAGCTTGGCTTGATGATTTAACCGGTGTAGATCTAATTTGGGCCGACCAATAGGATGTCAAAATGGCTACCAGCCATCATTCTCCTATAAGGACCGCATTGTGTGCTATTTTTTGCGGCAAGTCTCACAACTTGACTTGTCACATATGAGTGCCTTCCGCCTAGCTTGCGCGTGATTGGTCGAAACAATTAGGTCTTGCAAGCAAGGCCCGCTCGGCAACTTGCTACATATTTTTCTACAAATTACTCGAGCCATCAAACATGTCACAAACTGGGGATGTTCATCAGGGTATTGGTCTGGCGGTTTACGGCGTGCGGCGTGCAACACGCCCATTATGAGAAAGTATCAAATAAGGCGGACAATTAGTGGTAGTAGCGAAGTAGTGGGTGTAAAACCAACCTGTCTTCCCCTCATAATAGGGATATGGTTTTCATCATTTTACACGATCCCCACTTCTCCATCACTCAACTATTTCCACTTCCTATGAGATCAGGGTATGTTTGACTATGACTTGTATAAATATATTTTCAAACTATTTACACCAATATGAGTTCATTAACGCAAGTATCCTAACTTACATCCCGCAAGAAGGTTCTGCATTCTGATACAAGTCATAAAACAACCACACCTCATAGAATTCATCATTCTGATCTCAACACCTTCTTTGCTTCCCTCCTTAAGATCAACCATTCTCCTTCATTTTGCGACCGAAGCAAGAACGGAATGGCCATTTCTTGGTTTAGGCCAGAATTGTACAGATTGACCTCTCGAATCTAAAGTACTCATGTGCAGTATATTTTTTTAGGGTTTAGATTCGTTTCTCGGAGGCGCACCCAATTTACCATTTTCAGCAGAATAAGTTTTTACCCTACTATAAATTGGCGACCATAGTGGGAGATTAATCTCTCGGTTGTAAAATCAGTTTTTCAATTTTCATTCCAGTTTTCTCAATTTCTAAAGGGTGGATCTTAGATCCAATTCAATCATTAAACTCAATTTAGGTTCAACAATCAATTTCAATTCTAGTGTTCCATTCGTGAAGAAGCTTCGCAAAAATGCTTTTTCAAGCAATGCTACTGGGAATGCCTTGGATAGCCGAGCACTAGTAAATCTCCCAGATGAAAGGACCAGAAAGCCTCGTGGAGACACAAGAATACGTGACTACTATTTATAAAGGAACAATGGCTTCTCTCGAGATCCGGATGGAGAAACCTCCTTTTATGCAACACCATAAGTGTTATATGGAGCAAGCCGAAAATGCTTCAAAGTTATCACTGATATTAATGTCACCAGGGTCCACAACCAAAGAGATAAAGAGAAAATTTGCATATCCTTTGTTCCAGTATGGAGATAGTCGACAACACATATCAACACCAGTTGAGTCCTAGAAAGGCACTTGCAGAGATCACGAAAGAAAAGGTCTATCTCTATTCAACCACTGCTACCATTTTATGGTCATGAGTATCCGCTATCACTTCATCAGCAAAACGTGTATATCAAGACAATGGCGTAATATGGGAATTTGTAAATCTGCCATAGCAAAGGAGGTTTGACACATCTTCAAATCATCATAAAGGGGTTCGCCTATTATTCCAACCCAAGTAAGAGCAAGCTCGGGATATCTTCAGATCTACCAGAGCCGACACATCAAGAGAGCAGCCTCAAGAAGATAACGATGCCCGCGTCATCATGCTAGAAAAGAATCTGCAGCCGAGATAACCTCAAGAAGAGGAGATCCAAGAAGTTGTTGCACCAAAAGGACCCACGTCTCCCATATTTCCTTTGCCTAGAGAAACGGGTAATGCTAAAGAACATATGTCCCATCTTTGGAATACTTAGGAGGAATACGAGTATCACCAAATGTTATGACTCGAAGAGTTATTTATACCGGGTACAACAACAACGCGCCGAACATCACCTATGATCGGTTCCAAATGGTGACGCTCCCTACCACCAATATATCTTCATTCCCGATCCGATCACCCTCAAGACTTGGACAAAATATTCCAGCAAAATAACATGCATCTCGATAACTACGTCAAAAGATCCATAATTGAAGCCCTCGACTTTCAATTCCACTGCTGGTGCTAACACATCAAGAGATAACTCACCAAGAGATACACCTCATCAACAACGTCACCCACAGTAATCTCCAAGAATCCCTCATGTCTTTCTTCATTTGGGTCGTACCACCGCTGAAAAATCATAAAATAGCAAAAAATGGTTCAAGCATGGAGATTCAATAAAAAACCATAAAATTTATAAAACATGTCCATTAACAACCTAAAAATTTATTAAAAAGTGTTTTAGGACATGTCATGTAGCTTAGAAAGGTTACGGGTTATTTTGCAAAAACTCCATCAGAAACGTTTTTACATTGCCCTCTAGAGGAATTAAAACTGTCGCTAATTGGTGAAGAATATGGGAGTGAGCCATATACCAAACAATTCTTATTGAAGTCTTCTATGATATACTAAAAGGGCACGTTAATCCGATGCATGAGCTATGAATGGCAGCCGAAACTCTCGACTATGTGAAAGCTGAAAACCTACATAATTTTTCCTGGAAAATTCTGAATTCTCGGAGTCTTTACCCTCCAAACGGACTCCGAATCAAGTAATTGTTCTTAAAGATGTTACATATTCCTCTTAGCTAAATAATGAGAGGTCAACCACTTCATTTCGACATCGGGTGAAGATTTTACGACCGTTATGGCAAGAAGACACAAATTTAAAATTTTCAGTAAGTCAATACAACAAGGTCGCACTTACGATCAGGCAAGCAACAATAGGCGAGCTTCCGCACGCAGGGAATCAGGGGGGAGCTGCTTCACCTAAAATAAGAGAGGGGAAAGAATATAATGAGAAATAAACTCACGTATGTAAGTTATATGAAAGGAAGAAACTCATCCTTTGGCCATAACGGTTGATCGAATCCTTTTAATGTTCATGGTCGTGGCTAGCATCACCACCTATGCTCTCCTAAATATCGTGGATGTAGCTACCACTACTTATGCCTCTCTCGCTTATCCAAGATTTGTGGTCATGGTTACCAAAGCCCATGACCACCATCACCGCGCCTCTCTCTGTCAAGTTCGTGCCCGTAGCTACCACGCCTTTCCATGCCAGGTCCGTGCTCGTATTCACCATGTCGGGTCCGTGTTCATAGCCACCACTCCTTCCTATCAAGGATCTTAACCGTAGACAACCAAGATCCATCTAACCTATTTTGTTTCCAAGAAAATGTAGTCTCTTCTGATCACAACTGCTGCCAAGAACCGTTGCTGCTCATTTGTTGATACCACTACGGAAAAAGGTAATCCGAACTTTTGCATATTTTAGTTTCCCATGGTGGAAGTAATAGAGTCACCAGTACGGAGGCAAGATGGTGATATATTTATCATGGACATCCCACCGATCATACAAGATAGAACCACGTAAACCACATTCGGGGACTGAGGCTCAACACAGAATCCATTCACTATCATGGACCTCTTCAACTCAAAAGATACGGTCAACCAAGAAGTCATAACCGTGACAAGTTCACCACTCTTTAAAGATGTAGCGTAAGGATATCATCACCTCCCTGTCTGGAGAGTGCCTGACCAACAAGCAGTATTTGGTTCAGCCATCCATAAGCATTGTTATCAATGAAGAATCAAAGAGGAAAACCGCGCCTCAGCAAGCCACACAGACCAACCGCATCATGTCTGCTACATCACCTACTTAGAACTTAGCACCGCCTACCAAGGCCTGCATGAAGCTGCGCATCAACAACCACATCGCCGACAAAGTCATATTCAGTGTTTCTAGGTTTCCAATTTCTTATGGAAGGGGTACATGGGATGCCAGAAGTTTGGATATAACACAGGTCTATCAAGTGCGACTCCCGCCAATTGATCAACAAATGACGGATCCAAAAGATTTCCGCTTTTGTTAATTTATCAACCACCTTACCAGCAAATGCAATCGAAGTACATCTTTTAGGAGAAATTAGGCTCAAGATAATTACACATGGGGACTTCCAGCAAGGGATGCCTTCACGTCCCTCAACCAGGTTATTTCTGATGTCAACATCATCACTGTCAAAGCTTTACCAGTCACATGAATTTCTCAACATGAAGCCGTACACGTGCATCAAAGACCCTAAAGGAAGATCCAGAGATACTTATGGCCGTAATACCCTTGAGCAAATCCAAATAAGACGCACCTCAGATACAAAATTACTATCAAGGGACCCGCCTGATGATCAACAGTAAAACAGAACTATAGTTCATGTGAACGTTCCGAGACTCTTCAGAAAAATCGCATTGACTATTGTATGAAGCATAACTGCATACGAAGAATCACGTGAATCATACTTATGGGATTGAAGGCTTGCATAAGATCCCCTCACTGTCAAAAATCCTCCACCTCATAGAAGATAGACAACCAGAGCGCCATAAATTTGATGAGGATTTCTTGCCCTCCAAAAGTACGCCATGAAGATATATTCACATATTTGGCCACGCCATCGGATCTAGTACGCATCTACAACTCCTTACAAGACTGCATTGTATTCCTAAGCCGACTCAAAAATTCAGCTCTATTAACCAAACATAAGTGTAACTGGGGACTGCTCATTGCATCCCATTCCATACAACAATCCAAGATTCAGAAGATGGTTCAAAGGATGTTGCTTGGAATGAAGTCCTTGAAGACTTGATATTAGCACATCGGCAACAGAACGCCTCTCAGATCGTCTACTTCACCCAACGGCTCCGGAAGATTTTTCCTATACAAGCATTCCAAGCATATCATCATCACAGTCAGAAGGGAAAGAATAGGCCTATGAGCTAAAGAGTCAGAATAAATACAATTTCGTTCCAGTTAATGCTCATGAATTTAAAGAACATTTTAATCACGACTCAGCAGTCCAGACACAAAATAACTTAAAGTCAAGGCCTCTTGCAATCGAGCGCGATTGAGTTTGGAAAATTTTAAAATCCACTGGAGAGGCTAGATGCTCATTTTTCTAGAGACACTACCTTATTACACATTTTGGAAAAGATCGATGGTACAACTTCTAAACCCTCTAGTCCAGAAAGAAGAATCATCACGTGGTTAAGATGAGTCCTAACATTCGTATAGGATACTTCAAAGAAGTTAGCATCTATACTTTGCATGTCTTTGGAATCATTAATGTCTTATGGCTTAGCAGTGGAAATATCTCTAGGAGTTCACTCAGGATTGGATGAAATTTCAAAGCCGTGGAAGTTATACGTGCAACTAAAGTTCATACTTGCAAAAAGAAGAAGAATGAACAAGATGTACTTCCATTTCCACTGATGATTGGCACACTCGTGATGGATCTACTGACAGTGACGAAGAAGATCCGAGTGCTGCAGATGAAAGAACGGAGACGAACGAGCAAAAAAAAAAAAAAAAAAAAGAGGGCCGATACCCCTTTTATACGAACAGAGTTTCCATAGTTGTAACGGAAGAAGGATTCCTTCTTGCTCCATGAATGGGAATAGATGGATGGGACCACCGCATTCATACCCTATAGCCGAACTAGCAACACGCTACTACGAAGGCCACTGGCCACGCGATCCCGCTGCTGAATGCCGATTAGAATTTTCCTAGTAATATCTACCTGCTTCGTCTTTTCAATTTTATTTTCGAATGTCACCATCTAGTTCTTACCCCGCAACAATGTCACTGTTATGTACTAAGCAAGGGGCTTAATGTTGATGGTGGTTTTTTATTCAGGGATAAAATTGTAAAACCCTGTATTTAATGTGACATCATTTTGCAAAGAAAGAGAGCAATTTAGAAGTGATGAGTGCCTATGCCTATCTGCTTACATATGTATTGAGAAATTCAATATACTTATATATGAAATTTTTCCAGAATAGTGTTGGTTGCAAAAATCCCAAATATTCTGTAAATTTTATTTATCTCCCACCTGCATTATTCACTAATGCATGGCTTGCTGAGTATTTTCCCCATGTTATGTTCACAACTGAACTCTTAATATTGACATGATATGACAACTAGTTTTCGTTCGCAGCTGAGCAACATGAGTTTCCCGAAGTGTCAGGATTAAAATGTGCATGAAAATGCCCAAATAGAGACATGCAAGCTGCGCTGCTCTCTGAGATAAAAATTAGTGATTTTGTGTCAACGCGCAATATTCACCAAAATTAATTAATTTTGTGTTATCTTGCAAAATTCAGTTTTCTAACATAATTTTATCAATTTACAAAAATAAGGTTTTTGCGGTCAGCGCAATACCTCGATCCTTATTGGTCGAGACTAAACCTAGGAAAACTAGAAAATTGATCCATCATGGATTAGTAGGAGCGGGATCCTAACAAAAGTTGGAAAACAAGAAATAAAAGGAAACTGCGACAAAAAAAGGCAGCAACAAAAGGGGGAGCGACTGCATCGCTTGGTCGCCCATTTTTCCCTAGCTAGCGCCTTCCATGGCCGACCGTCCATGCCTATATCGTTTTCTTTCGGCCCCTCTTTCCCATCGACCAATCAAATTGCTCCAAAGTCGCAGCCTATAATCTTAATTAAACTTAGAAGTTGGCTGGCCAACGGGCTTAATTTCTTAGGAAATTAAATCTAGACTGTCTATCTCAGTCTTAAAATGATCACGACCATCCAATTTGGCCGACCATTTAATAAGCTTGGACTTCTCCCGACGTGACCAAACAAGCTCCATGATACTCACCAACCATCCATATGTTATTTCAACTAATCAGAACTCTCCTAGCATGCATGCAGCATCCGCAATTGCTAGCCAAAGTTGGCTAGTCGAGCCGCTTGAAAAGGGTCTTAATTAGGTCATTACCGCCTATGGCAGTCTTAAATCAATCACGGCCATCCAAATTTATCGGCATAGATTCAAGTTTGAGCAACCAATGAGGTCCCATTATGTTCGCCGGAGGCCCGTCTTTGGCTTTGACCAATCATATCTCTTCAACTTGGTTGGACGATATCCAAAAGGTCACCAAAGATTGGTTAACATCTGGGAGCATTTGGTAAATAATTTAAGTATGAAATATATACAAAAATTTTTGGATGGATGTCTAGTATAACATACTAAAAATTCACATCAATCGGATTAACGAGATAAAAGGTACATCTTAAAAGGCGAGTTAGGTCATGGTTGAAAATTGACACAAGTCCTCCTAATTTTTACTATCGTGCAGTTTTCACCTCCTAAACGAGCTCAAAACCTAAATATTCTCTCGCAAGAAGATAAGAAATTCTTCTATGATAATAATAGAGGGGCGGATCATCAAAATCCGAGTTCGTATGAGAATTCTACAGCATTTTTAGTACGGGTCTCACATCTGAAATTTATGATTCCGAAATTTCACAGTTTAACATAAACCGCTACATATCATCTCAACCATCCAACTTGTCTAGATGATTTATCTGGTTTAGATCTAACTTGGGCCGACTAATAGGATGTCAAAATGGATACCAACCATCATTCTACTATAAGGACCGACCACCTCATCTTTGACGTATGTGGGTAGCTCCTGACAGCTTCCCAAAGATGGTCGGCCATGCTTAGAACGATGCTTCATGAGCATCGATTATTTTGAGTTGCTTGCTTAAAAGAGATGCTTTATATGCATCGATTACAAACGATATTTTATAAATATCGATTTCACAAATAACTTAATTATTTGACCTAAAAGCATTGTGCTTTGAGGCAAGTCTCACAACTTGACTTGTCACATATGAGTGCCGGCAAGCTTGCGCATGATTGGTCGAAATAATTAGGTCTTGCAAGCAAGGCCTGCTCAACAACTTGCTACATATTTTTCTACAAAATACTCGAGACATCAAACATGTCACAAACTGGGGGATGTTCATCAGGGTATTGGTCTGGCAGTTTATGACGTGCAACACACCCATTATGAGAAAGTGTCAGGAAAGGCGGACAGTTAGTGGGAGTAGAGAAGTAGTGGGTGTAAAACCAACTAGTCTTCCCCTCATAATAGGGATGTGGTTTTCATCATTTTACAAGATCCCCACTTCTCCATCACTCAACTATTTCCACTGCTAATGAGATCAGGGTATGTTCGACTATGACTCGTATAAATAGATTTTCAAACTAATTACACCAACATGAGTTCATTAACACAAGTTGAAAAAGCGGGGGTCTAACAACCTCACACAATATTTCGATTAGCAATCTGTATGGACTAACTCAAATGTACTTTTAAGAGAATCAACTAGACAGTCAGACTCAATCTTAATAAAAAGTATATCAAGGAGTTAATATCTCTATATCTCGATTTGATTTATACTCAAGCAAATAGAAATCTGCGAGTATTTATCAAACACAAGAGATATAAACTTGGATGGTACCAAAGACCAATATCCAAGGATCAATCAATTCCCAATCAACAAACAAAGGTTGGATTTCATAATTGATCGATACAATACACAACCTATGATATTTCAATTATATAACAAAATATAACGCGGAATAGAAATAACACAGACACCAGAAATTTTGTTAACGAGGAAACCGTAAATGCAGATAAACCCCGGGACCTAGTCCATATTGAACACCATACTGTATTAATACGTTATAGACACTAGCCTTCTACAAACTAACTTCGGCCTGGACTGTAGTTGAACCCTAATCAATATCACACTGATTCAAGGTACGGTTGCGCTCCTTACGTCTCTGATCCCATGATTCCCTTAGCTGATCTCATCCACAACCAAGAGTTGCTACGACCCAAAGTCGAAGACTTTAATAAAAAAATTTATATTATACAGAAAAGTCTACAATAATAGATAAATCTGTCTCCCACAGATAAACCTACAAGTTTTGTTCCGTCTTTTTGATAAAATCAAGGTGAACATGAACTAATCAATAACCCTTATATTCCCGAAGAACAACCTAGAATTGTAGTTGCAGGATTTCCTACACTACACACTTGTCAAGAATCTATGAAAACTAAGTCATAATTGTGAATGAACAACAACACTTTTATTAATTCACTTTCAGGAAGATTTACAAGAAATATTAAAACTCAGAATTACAACTTTCTTTCTGGAGTTTCTCTCTCCTCAAAATTCTCTCAGCTCTCAAAAATGCATCCCCCTTTTCTGGATCTATCATGCTATTTATATAGGAAAGCATATAGTGGAAGACAGCTAAGATTTCCCCTTAATTCGGATCTATTCTGCAATCTTATCGCGATCGTTACAATATTTCTCTATCGCAAACATGATGACCATCGCAGGATCAGTCTGGTTCTTCTTTTACTTCTTCCATCGTTAGTTTCTTTTAATTGTTCTGCAACGCTCGTGAAGCGTTGTTGAAGAATCGTCGGTAATGCTCACAGAAACGTTGTTAATATCGCAGGAATAGTGTTGTAGCGATATTCTGGTACTACATCTTGCCTCTTCTCATGTCTTTTCTGCGAAGAAGAGAAGATCATGAGAATTAAGAATGCCATAATCGCTTATCTTTTCTGTTTCCCCATTCTGACATGTTTCTACGTCCTTCGCCAGCTGTTTTCATGAGTTTCTTTCTACCAATAAATTTTTAACACGTCTTCTGTAACCGCTGCAATCTGACCATACACGTCTTTCCTTCGCATTAATTGCCTTCATTCTTTTCGAGAATTTTCTTCTTCTATAAATACTCTTCTCATTCCTCTTCTTTTCTCTTTTACTTTCTTCTTCCTTCTCTCCATATTCTCTCTGCAATTTTTACTGTTCTTCCCCAAATTGCGCTTCTATAACCGCTGTGATTTATTTCTTCTTTTCAAATTTTTCCTTCATTCCCATACTTTAAATGTTTGCTGCTGGTGCTAAAAATTTGAAGGCCTTCAATAGAATGCGCGAGAAACTCAGACTTAAAGGTTTTAACTTATCTCTGATTCCGGATCAAGATTCCAAATTAGAACTTTCCCTTAAACTGTTCACTGATGATCAATGTTCTCGCGAAAAAAATCGTAGTATCTCTAGGACAACTTGAAGCTGGTCTTCCCATCCCTCTTTATGATCCTGAGCTTCCGCTGTTTTATCAAATAATCTCTGACGAGAGATTTTCACGAGCAATATACCAATTGGGTGGGGATTGCATCAGATTACTACTTGAATATGCTTCTCGTGGAACTGGTAAAGGAACTCTCTACCCCAAGGCTCCAAAGAATCCTTTGTTCACAGATGTCTCCATTGTTTCTTGCGATTATACTGTGGACAACTTTTTTGTAAATTATAGAATTATCCCCATGAAGAGGGATAATACATGTTGGGGTGTTCGTTTGAAGAAAGAGAAGGTCACTGGTGACAATGCTCTCATGATGGATATTGAATTTCATACATTTACTAACCAAGGTCCTCGTCATTCTAGCGACGATAAGTGGTTCATCTTCCCATTAAGTCTTGAAGGTCCTTATATATTTGGTTCTCGCGAACTTCCCGAGAATCTCGCTGAGTATCAACCCCGGGTCTTCAACTGGCCTGAGAGAACTAAAGAAGTATATTCTCTCAATTTTTCATATTATTAACGTTTATCATCTTCTTAATATTCTCGTCAATGTCTTCCTTATATTCTCGCTAATTATTTTGGTTTTTCTCAGATTGATAGGATGAAACTCAGTTATAAAGCTCTTAGGAAACCCAGCATTCGCCTGGCTTTGATGTCTTTCACAGATGAAGTAAGAAATATTTCTTTATAAGTTTTTACAATATATTGTTGCCCCTATTTCTTATCTTCATCTGTGCTCGCAGGAAATTGAAGAGTTAGAACCATTGCCTCCTGCAAATATCATGGATAATTCTTCAAAGGAACCATCTGGGAAACCTGTAAAGGAAAAGTATACTACTTCTTCTAGGGGAAGATCTTCTGCCCCTCGCAATGATGAATCCAGCCATCCTCCGCTAAAGAAAAGAAAAACTCAACCTTCTTATTCTTCAACTCCTCCACTAATTTCAGAGAATCCAAGTGCTAGTTTTGACGAGGATTTTAATGCTGGTGGTTTTCCTTCAATAAGAAATTCTTCTTCTTCTGATTCCTCAATGACTCATCTGTCCAGAATTTTTAGCGATATTTCCCATAGCATGACCTCTAATGGCGAGGATGAAGTTATTTAAAAGACATCTCAAGCTCTCGCTAAAGTTTGCGATGCTCCTATCTTGGTAGATAATGATTCTCTCTAAGGAATCTCTAGATAACTGACTCCTAGTCTCTTGAATTCCCTTGGTGCTTTGGTATGTTTTCACTTCCTTAGTTTGTTTATTTTTCTTCATCGCTATATTTTAATTTGTTTTTCTTCTTCGCAGGTTGGAAGAGATTCTTTTGCTGTTGCTTCTGATTTAGACAAAAGATGCTTCTACGCTGAAGAGAAAGCTGCTAAAGTTCGCCAAGATAAGGAAAAGCTAGAGTTTGAAGTTATTGAACTTCGCAAAAAGAATAAGCATATGGAGACAGAAGCTTCTGTTGATAAGAAAAAGATCGCTAATCTTGATAAAGCTAACCAACAACTTTATGGTATGACTAATTTCCCTTCTCTCTTAGTTTCTTTTATTCTATCGCATCTTATTCAAGCAATCACTTTTAACTTGCAGATGTTTATGGTCTTACTGACGAGGCTATAATCTTTCAAACTTTTCCTGAACCTGTAGATGATCATACTCTTCTCGCTAGTCTTAATAATTCCTTGAGTAACTTCTCAGATGATAAGATTAACTCCCTCTCCATAGATGAACTTAGATCTCAGTTTAATCTCTTAAAACTTGAACACAGATTCAATTTAGGCTTGACTGACAAATATAGGCGCCTTTATTTTGATTCAAAGAAAGAAATAGATAAATTAAGGCAGAAGAATAGCGATCTTATTGACGAGAAGGATCTCGCCATAAAAAAGGGATCTGAAACCTTAGCAGATTTTCATAAAACTCTCCTTGAAGTTCAAATGGTTAGAGATAGACTTATCCGCGAGAATGAATATCTTCTTGCGAGGGAGACTCAAATTCGATCTCGTCTCCTTATTAATAGCGATGACGAGTTTGCCTGGGATGTGAAGGTTCTTGACAATGCCAGAAATGATTTAGGTGTAAATGTTAGCCTTCAAGTCAAACAGGCGGCTCTAATTAGAGATATGATTTCTAACAGAGAAGGTTATTAGCTAATCTTCTTCTTGCTAATTTCTTGTTTTCATTATTCTCTTTTATAAAATTTCTAACTTGTTGTTATATTCTTGTAGAAGCTGAAAAAGGTTATCTTGAAAGAATCAGGGAGCTTGAACAAGAGAAGGATCAGCTCGCGAATAATCTTGCTGCTCGCAATTACAAATATTCACAACTGAAGAAGCAGTTTGGCATCACCACCGCGAACTTTAATAGATCTCTCATTGTCATTCGCAATGATTCTATTAAATTGGTCTGTGATGATCATGGAATTTCTCCTTCTGTATACCCAGATCTTGCGAAAGAAGTACCCGCAATGATTCCCATTCTTGACATCTCTGATAGTGAGGCTGAGAATTCTAGTAAGGATGAGAATGATAATGATGATGAGGGTGAAAAATCTGGTGAAGAAGAAAATAGTGATGATAATGATAAAGGGGAAGAATCTGGCGATGAAGAAAAATCTGATAAGGAGGATCGCGATGGATCTAACTAGTTCTTCTTTTTCTTTCTCCTTTCTCTGTAATATTGCTGTTAATTTGCAAATTTCTTTTGCCTCTTTTGTTTCTACCTGTAAGAATCAGAAAAAAATTCTTTTTCTGCAAGTTAATCAATCAATATAACTATTATTCTTTTAATTATATGCGTGCTTGTATCTATGCAATTTTTATATGATAGATGAATAATAACTTCATCGTTCTCATGCATTCCCATACTTGCCTCTATTATTTATCTGCAATATAAAAATTGGTTAAAGATTAAATAAAAATCAAAATTTTACCTTAATATTGGCGATCTTACCGTCAAATAATAGTTGCGTGAAATCGCAATTCTTATAACATCCGCGAGTATTATCGCAGTAATCTTGTGGTCTTATTGTGCCTTCCTAATTAAAGGTCTTATTTTTCCACGCTTCTTCTTTCTGCGACAAAATTGCAGGACGTCTTTACATTTGCATGTATTGACCCATTGATCTTGCCTTAACTTTCTTCTTTGATAATACTGCGATAATATGACAAGTCTAAGTTCTCTCGCAAGATAAGAGCCTCGTGACATTATCGTCTTGCGATGAAATCGCAGGACGTCTTTACACTTTCATGTAAAAACCCATTGATCTCATCTTATCATTGCTCTCGTGGATTTTTTCCTCTGCATTATTTACGTTACGTGAAAATATGACAGGCCTAAATATTCTTACGATCATAAAGCCCCATGACATTTCCGTCTTATGACACTTATCATCTCCCTAATGGAGGGTGCCACCCTTATATTCCCCCTGGTTCCCCCTTCAAGGAGGGCACATCGGCCATACAAGACTAGATCCTCCCATCCGTATCTGTCAACAACCAGTTGCGTTCGCAGCCTCTTGTCCTTTATGCATATATGGCTTATAGTTACAAGACTGCACCCTAAGTGGGGTTTTATTCAGGCCAAGTGCATTGTAGCCAAGACTTACCAAGGATGGCAAGAGAGTTTCGTACGCTCCGGGAACCCTTGTCTCAACCGTGTACCTCGGCGCCTTGGTCATACTCTGCACTTCTTGGAAGAGATTCTCAGTCGTCCAACCAGGGTATAACCATTTATAGTTGGAAATCCAAGATCTCTCTCCCGGATAGGTTTTCTTTAACCCCATCGTCTGCATGACTCAGGTTCCAGTAGCGGTATAACCTTATCGCTGAGTCATGTCCAGAGATACCCCTTTTATGATGCGCTATTAGGTCTTACATTTTCCTCTTGTGAAATTGTATTCGCGAACTAGGGTGCACTCCATAAAAGTTCGTCCCATTCTTATGTCTCTGCGAAATTTTATTCGCGTTTCTCGCGAGTATTGTAACTCTGATAGAATTTCATAACTTTGATCGTTTTTGTAGGTACTGAATATCGCAAGATAATAGTTCACGAGTATCGTAATAAATAAAGGAGAAAAGAATTATAAAATGATACGATGATAGAAGTAGCGCGGAGAAATATGAAGTTTTGCGAGGATGGAATAATGTTGCAAGTATGAGTTACGATACTTCGCAACTCATATACAGCTGTATAAGTTTTACTATAAATAGGAGTTCAAATGTAAAATTCGAGAGGTTCTTTTAGTGAGTGTTAGAAAATATCTTAGGAAAGATAATAGAGAAAGTTGTAACTATTCTTGTTCCATTTAGATACTTCTTTGTAATCAATTGAGAACATTAATAAGAAAATTGTTATTCATCATCAATAACTTCTTGAGTTTTTACTAATTCTACTGAGGGTGTAGTTGTAGGTTATTCTGCAACTACATAATTGGCGCTAGAAACAGGGATTTGAAGAATTCCTGTACCATAAGAATGACAAGAAGAAGAAACACATCAGAACCATTAACTGAAGTAAGAAGAAGTGTAAGACTAGCAGGAGGAGAAGCAAATATAACAGGAGAACCTAGTAGGAGAAGGAGTAATCGAAGAAATCAAGCTCAACAAATAGGAGATCATGATCAAGTGAGTATACACACTTGGAGAACTAATACACCAAAAGAAGAAGATAGAGAACCACAAATTAGAGAAAATGGGAGGTTGATGGGAGGAACAATTCTTGAAAGAGAAAGGGAGATGTTAGAAACATTGAGACAAGGAATCCAAAAAGAACGAATGATCGAAGCTGAAGAACGTGCCAATTTAACAAGACAAAATCAAGAATTGAGGATGGAAAATGAGGTGCTACAAAGAAGGAAATCTCAAAGTATTGCAAGATCAAATGTTAGAACAGAAAGAGAAGGACAAAATTCACCGATAATCAATAATGAAAATAATATGCAAGAACAAGCGCAGAATCAAGGTGATAGAAATCAAGAAAATCGTTTCATTTTAATACCAAACCACGAACCAAGCATAGAGAATTTACGAACAAGACCAAATCCTAGAGAAAACAATCAGAATCGAGAGGAAGAACAACAACTTATGGAAGAAACTGAGAGACAACAAGCAATACATCAAAACAATCACGAGAATGGAGTAAGAAGACATGAAGAAGTTCGTAACAAACAAAATGTTGAGTATGAAAGAATTAAGAGAAGAATTATAAATCAACAAACAGAAGTGGAGAGGAATGAACCAAATTCTCGAATCAGAGTACAAATAAATCAAGAAGAAATAAATCACAGAAGAAGGAGAAATGAAGAAGAAGAAATTCATGATATTCGCATGAGAAGAATGAGAAGAATAGAAAGGGAAGAACAAGAATTCCAAGATGCTCTGCAACTAAACAATTATGATAATTTAGAAAGAAGATATTTGCAAAATTATGCAAATGAAAACATTAATGAAGAATATGATAGAATGCGAAGGATCGCAAGGGAGGAAGCGCAAGAACGTAGAATAAGAGAAGCTGCATTAAAAAGACCAATGGATGAGAATTCTGAGGCAAATGCACGAATCTTTCGAGAATTAGCAGAAATGAGAGGGATGATAAACAATAGAATAAGAGGAGATAGAAGGCAATTAGACGAATCAATAGAAGAAGCTGCGAGGACTCCATTTGCTAGAGAAGTACAATTGGGAGGAATTCTACCAAAATGCAATTTTCCCACACTTACCAGTATCTTTGACGGGACTTCATGTGCTATTCAGCAGATTAAAGCATACATAAGATGCATGTTACAATGGGAGAATCATGATGCTGTGTTATGCAAGTACTTCGCATCAAGTTTAACAGGGGAAGCTTTAAAGTGGTTCGAAGGACTCCCTAAGAACGCTATTACGTCATTCAGTCATTTGCAAGCAACTTTCCTTGGAGCATATATCACAAATCACTCTTCACGGCTTGGTATTGAAGATGTATTTGGTTTAAAACAAAGAGTGGGTGAAAGTTTGAAGCATTTGGTAAGACGATTGAAGACTATGTGCAGTGATATGGCAGGGCGTGTGGATGAGAGATACTTGATTCTGTCCTTCATAAATGCGATGTTCGCAACTGAACAATTATATGTTCAAATTTTCATAAGAAAGAATTCCATAATGATGACAGAGTTACGAGAATTGCAAGAAGAATACATTACACTAGAGGAAAAGAAAAACAGTATGGAGTCATATCCAGTAGAAAACACTAGCAATCAAGAGGGAGGAGCAAATTTACTTCCCAAAATAATCAATGTAGTAGCAGGTACTTCGAAAACATCCTCACAAACTTCTTCGCAAATTTCATAAGAGAAGAAAATCAATGATAGCCAGCCAAAGATGGTAGCAATGGGCAGTAGAGATCAAGAAGAGTATGATAGAGAGAAGAATTTCTATAATCGAATAGGAAATAACCAAATTCCAAGACTAGATCAACAACAAGAAAATTATGGGGGACAAAGGAAAAATTATTTTGGACAAGGAAACCAGAGGCAAAATTATAACAACGGTCAAGGAGGTCAAAGAATGGTAAGGGAAGAGATAAAGTTGCCACCTTTGAATACAAGTGTAGAAAAGATATGGCAAGCAATTATCCTGGTAGAGAATATACCAACTCCATGGAACATGGGAAAGGAACCACCAATGGGTCCAAGAAGTCATGAATTTTGTTCATATCATCATTTTCATGGACATTCTACAAATAATTGCCATAATATCAAGAGGATAATCTTGCGAATGATTGATCAAGGAAAACTAAATCAATTTTTACTTAAGAAGACACAGTCGCAACAATTACCACAGGCTCCATCCATAACTCGCAGGGAGAACACAACAAAAGAAAAGGGAGAAGAAATCCTACATATAGAAGTGGGGTCAAAAGCAAGGAATGTTTTCTGTAATTCCATTGTTCATTCATATAAAACCATAGAGGATTTTCATGATAATGTGTTAAGCAGGGTATATGCGAGGGATGGTGAAGGAAAGGAAGTAATGAACATCGCAAAAATTTCACGACTTGAAGATTGGCAGAAACGTGAAATTTCTTTTGAAGCCACTGAAATTCCAGAAGGTTGTGAAGCACATGATAATCCATTGGTAGTAAGATTAGCAATCTACATGAATATGGAGGAAAACGAAGATGATATGGAGGAAGAATCAATTGGTCTTAATAGGATTTTGATTGATACGGGAAGTTCTGTCAATATCCTCTTCTATTCCACTTACAAAACTATGGGGGGAAAAGATGCAGATTTAATACCTTCTACTTACAGAATTTATGGTTTAAATGGAACTGCCAACAAGCCCAAAGGAGAAGTGAGCATGCGAATTCCATTGAGTGGAATGCGAACTGAAATTCTGTTCTGCGTTGTTGATGTCGAATCACCATATAATGCTTTGATAGGAAGACCATGGCTTCATGAAATTCTAGGCGTAGCTTCCACTCTACATCAGTGCATAAAGTTTCCTCATATGAAGGGTATTGGAATTATCAAGGGTGATTGGGCTGAGGGAAAGAAATATTACGATACAGAAGTAGAAGTTTGCGAAGGAAAAACTGCTGAGAAGGAAAATTGGAGAAAAAGAGCAAAGGATGTGAAAATTTAATGGCAGAGGATTAAGGAAAAAGAGAATAAAGTTACGATGATAATCATACAAGAAATTTACGATGATAATAAGGGATTGTGATTTGCGAAGAAAGAAGAAGGAAAATAATAAAACAAGAAGGTAATCAGTATGTCTGCTCGTGGAAATAAGGTATGTGGCAAAACAAAATTTTTATTTCGTGATAAATTTTACGAATATTGTTTGCTCGCAGGAAATTGGGAAAAGTTACGAATTTCAGAATTTATATTCCGATTAAAATTTCATTAATTTGCGAATAAAAGACCGCAATCTGTGATCAGCCTCCAAAAAGAAAGAGAGCATGAAAATTTTATACAGGCAAACCTTTGTGGCGTACACCCTAGTTCGCGAAGCTATATTTCGTAAGAGGCAAAGTCCTAAAGTACGTCATTTAAGGGGGTACCTATAACGTGGCTAAGGGTAACCGGAACACCACCAAGGGCCCTTAGTACATGGTAAATTTTTTTGGGTACAACCCAATAATGGGGTACCTATCCGGGTTAGACACCTTGGATTCTCACCTAATCTAGCGACATTACGCAATATAAAATGCGGTGTAAGAGGATTTAGGTTGGGCGACTAAGGCATACTGTCTTTCCCAAGAAGTGCAGAAAACGATCAAGGCGCCGAGGTACACGGTTGAGTCAAGAGTGCCGGGTGAGGTTGAACCACATCTGACATTTTTGACAAGTCTTGGCAAATGATGCACTTGGCCCAAAGATACCCCATAGGGTGCAACCTCGTAACTATAAGCCCTATAGGCAAAAAGGATAAGAGGTTGCGATCAAAAGCTGGTTGTTGCGAACCGGATGGGAAGAGCTAACCTTGTATGGTCGATGTACGCTTCCTTGAAGGGGCAATCAGGGGGAAGATAAAGGGCAGCACCCTCCATTAGGGAGCTGATACGTGCTATAAGACGCAAATGTCACGAGGCTTCTTGTTTGCGAAAACATAAAGGCTTGTCATATTTATGCAACAAATGAAGTTCTGCGAGCCTTCTAAAAAAAAAAAAAAAAAAAGAAAGAAAGAAAGAAAAGAATAAAGAACTCGCATAACATAATAAAGAAGTTAAGATGAGATCAATGGGTCACTACATGAAAGTGTAGAGACGTCCTGCGATTTCATCGCAAGACGACAATGTCATGGGGCTTTATGTTCGCAAGAATATTTAGGCCTGTCATATTGTCGCAACAATTCCTGAAGAGGCTAAAATACTATTCAAAGAAGTTAAGATGAGATCAATGGGTTTTTGCATGAAAGTGTAAGAACGTCATGCGATTTCATCGCAAGACGATAATGTCACGAGGTTGTATGTTCGCAAGAATGTTCAGACTTGTCATATTATCACAAATACAAAAATTTACTACAAAAGAGGTGGCAAAATAAGACCTTTACTTAGGAAGGCATGATAAGACCACAAAAATTAATGAAATCCATTGCATCAACATCATTGAAGAAATTATACAAGAATATACATTATGAAGATCTGAAAAGAAGACAACTTTGTCAATATCATTGAATAAATTTTACAAGAATATACATTAAGAAGTTTTGAAGAGAAGACAACTCTGTCAATATCATTGAAGAATTTTTACAAGAAGTCCTATCAAAGAAGATAACATCATTGAAGAATTTTCACGAAGACTTAACAAAAGATGCGATTTTGATAGTAATCAAATACAGATAAGTTCATACTCGTAAAATGTTACGAGAATTAAATACTTCTTATACTTCTCCATATATTGAATATTTTTCTACAAATTCAATACTATTTATACTTCTTCAAGAGTATATCATATTTATTATACTTCTTCAACGGATATTTAAATTTTGCGAAGGTTAAGTACTTATTATACTTCTTCATACAATTCTTATACTTCTTCATATATTGGGCAATTCTTCATGAATTGGATATTGCTAATACTTCTTCAAAGATATTTTATACTTCTTAAGGATATTTCATATTTCGTATACTTCATACTTCTTATACTTCAAGAGGAGATTTATTATTTACCTCGCAACATTCCGCAAAAGGCAAAAGGCTCATATTTCTTATACTTCAAAGGGAGGACTTTTTATTCATAATCACAATCAGACAAAACTTCGTAAGATAAATTGAGAAGGATATTCTAATACTTCCAGCAAGAGTTGATCATCTGAAGAGCAATAATAAGGGGAAAAGGAATACTAAGCTAAGTCTTTAAGATATATTATTTCTCTCCACATGATCAAGTTATGCGAATAAGGGAAACAAACGTCAAAGAAAGATTAATTCAAATTAAGCTTTGAAAAAGAAATTATTGGATTGATTCAAAGTGCAATCAAGAAGAAAGTGTTATATTGAAAAGAAACAGAACAGACATACAAAAAAGAGAGAAGTTATAAAACAGATATACAAAAAAAAAAGAGTGAAGTTATTTTTCAGGCGATCTATTCCCATCAAAATGATCTTCTTCTTCAACTTCACTATCATTTTCAACTTCACTTTCAGAGATTTCCAGATATGGAGTATCTTCAGGAATTTCTTCAGAAAGGAGCGTATGGTATTTCTTGAGAGGAATTTCATTATCTTCTCAAATCTTGCGAGTCATCTTAGCTCGAAAACGCTTGACATATAAACTATGGTTATGCTGGGAAATTAGAAGCTGAGATCTCAAGTCAGAAATTTTCTTATTACGATTAGCAAGGAGAGTTTCCAGATCGTTATTCATCTTCGCATAACTTTCTGCAGCAAGGAGAGAAATTAAGGAATTGGTTAGCAAATTACGAAGGAAAAGTAACCAAAATAATTACCATCGCAAAGAATTTACCTTCTAGTTGCTTCTTATCATTACGAAGAGAAGAATTTTCAAGCTTTAATTGATTATTCTCCTCAAGAAGAGAAGAATTATCAATTGCGATGTTCGCAGATTGTGAATTATCTTCGTGACGAGATATTAATTCTGCGTTATCAATATTTAGATATTCTACTTTCTCACGGAGATTTGAATTTTCAACCTCTAACTTTTTACAACGATTCAAAGTTTTCTTCTCAGCAATAGAATGACGTCTTTCCCAATCAGAAGCAGCTGCACAACTAACTCTTCCAACCTAAACAAGAAAAAAGGGGTTAGAAATCAACAAAATAAGGGAAATAAACAAGGAATAGAGAAGAAACTTACCATGCTACCTAAAGCATATAATGAAGCAGGAGAGACGAATCTTGAAATTCCTTTGAGAGAGTTATTATCAATTACAGTAGGAACTTTACAAGCCTTCGCAATAAGTTTGCGAGGATTCTCTGTAGGAGAATTTCCTAATCCATGAGAAGAATGGAGGAAAGCCTCAGAGATGCTAACCATTGCTGAGGCAAAAGTTTCTGGGATACTATAATCTTCATTTCCACCTTCATCAACATCATTATCATCATCTCCTTTGTCAGAAAGGGTATCGGAATTGGAACTAAAGTCCTTCTCAGGAAATTTATCATCTTCATCACCAAGATCTTCCTCAATGTTCTCATTAGAAGAAATTATATTGGAATGAGACTTGGTTGAGAGTTTCTTCTTTTTCCTCCTCTCGTAAACAACATCTTGAAGCTTTCTTTTCCCCTTACGAAGAATATCATCTAGACTACCAGAATCTTGGGTAACCTTTGCAGAACGAAGAGTTTGTTGTCTTGCAGTAAGCCTTTTACAAGAAGTAGAACTCTTATTTTCACTCGCAGCAATCTCAGGAAGAAGTGGAACCTGCAAATTCAAATAAGGATAAGAAACAGAGGCAACAATATATTGTTTAGAAAAATACAAGAGTGTTTCTTACCTCATTTGAAATTAAAGGGTAACAAAAAGATAAGGATATGGAAGTACATACATTTCTAAAAACCCAAGGTTGATAATAGCGGTTACGAAGGTTCGCAGGAAGTTCTACTATCCCAGTAATATAAGAACCTGATAATATTAAAGGATACTTATACCAATCTTCATCATTAGAACGAAGAGGTGTCTTATTATTTTCTGAAGCATAATCGATATCGTGCATGAGAATATCATCTGCTGCGATATTAGCTTTACGATGAAGACGAACACCCCAACAATTATCTTCTTTCCTCGCAGGAATTAGTGTGTAATTTTTGAAGAAACCCTCAACTGTATAATTCGCAGCAACAATTTCTATATTTTAAAATCCAGGTTTCCTAAGATCAACTGAATACAAAGATTTCCCAAAAGCGGCATGATTTGCGAATTCAACTAAGAGGCGAATACAATCACCAGTCAATTGGTAAATGGCACAAGAAAAATTGGGGTGGGAAATAATTTCGTAGAATAAAGGAAAGTTAACATCATAAATAGTAAGAGGAAGACCTGCGAGGATTTGACCTCGTGAGATTAAAATTTTCTGATCATCCCAAACATAGTTGGTAAAGAGCTTCACACAGAGAGAAGACTTATTGTCATAACCTTCAATCTCAGAGAGAATAAGATCTCTATCAGCAAGTTCCGCATTAATTTGTTCAATAGTTTTCTTCTTTGGTGCCATTGAATATAAGAAGGAAAATAGAAACAAAAAAGATAAAAGAGATTGCAGAGGCAGAAGTGGTGAAGAAGATGAATAAGGGAATAAAAAGCAAAAACAAAGGATAATATTTATAAGAGAGTTTGATGAAGATAAAAATTCATTAATACGAGTAAGCGTGAACGGTTGAAAAGAACGGTTACGAGGAAACGTGTCAAAAAGATAAGGGAAAAGTAAAAAGACGTGTTGCGAACTTGATGGGTGGTAATAACTACACTAAATTTACGAGAATAGGGATTCTCATGACATTTCTTCTTCGTAGAATTGACATGAGAAGAGGAAAGATGTAGGTACTGAATATCGCATGATAATAGTTCACGAGTATTGTAATAAATAAAGGAGAAAAGAATTATAAAATGATACGATGATAGAAGTAGCGCGGAGAAATATGAAGTTTTGCGAGGATGGAATAATGTTGCGAGTATGAGTTACGATACTTCGCAACTCATATACAGCTGTATAAGTTTTACTATAAATAGGAGTTCAAATGTAAAATTCGAGAGGTTCTTTTAGTGAGTGTTAGAAAATATCTTAGGAAAGAGAATAGAGAAAGTTGTAACTATTCTTGTTCCATTTAGATACTTCTTTGTAATCAATTGAGAACATTAATAAGAAAATTGTTATTCATCATCAATAACTTCTTGAGTTTTTACTAATTCTACTGAGGGTGTAGTTGTAGGTTATTCTGCAACTACAGTTTTGGTAAAATTTTGCGATTCTTTCAAGCATAATATCTTGTTCAATTACATATTGTTCGAACAAATTATTCGCAGAATTCTCTGAAGTTCATCATTTTACCTCTTTACTTACTATTTTCTGATTTTGCTTTTCTGCTACATTTTGCTGTTGTTTCTTTTTCTGCGAGACGCTCGTCATCAGCTTTCACATATTCTTTTCATTCTATTGCATTAATCATTAACCTTTCACATTTCTGTCGTTGCTTAATTTTGCACTTCCAATTGCCATTCTTTTCATCTCTTTCTTCGCAAGACTTCATATCGATTTCATAACATTTCTTGCTTTCTCCCCAATCTCCTTTAATAACTCTGACACCTTTTGGATGAGGAAATTTGATACACTGGTGATAAGTAGATGCTACACCCAATATCCCGTGTAACCAGGGTCGTCTTATCAAGGAATTGTAAGGTGATTCGATGTCCACAACACAGAATAAGATTTTTGAAGATATTCCTTGCAACGGTATCTGCATTTCAATTTCCCCCTTTGGTTTGTTAGTTGTGCCATTAAAACCATAGATTTTGTATGTTGATGGAATTAGATCTTCGTCTGTTCCTCCCATGGTTTTAAAGGTATGATAAAATAAGATATCAACAGAACTCCATGTACCTATTAAGACTCTGTTGATGGCCCAAGAATCTTCAACTTTACTATCATTCTCTTCATCTTCTTCTTGCATCTGTTTTGGATTAATCTCTAATCGTACGACCAGTGGATTATCATGATGCTCGCCAACCTCGGGTACATCTTGCGCAGTGAAATATAGAGTTTGCTTCTGCCACTCCTCTAATGGCGAGGATCTCGCGATATTCAATATCTCTCTTCCATCTGTGTCTCTCGCGAAGACCCTGCTTAAGATATTGTCATGGAAGTCCTCTATGGTTCTGCATGAATGTACAATAGAATTACAAAACAAATTCTTTGCTTTGGATCCAACTTCTATTACAAATGTTTCCTCTCCTTTTACAGCATTCACTCTGCGAGTTTCTGGTGCTGGCGGTAATTGCTGAGATTGTGGATGTCCTACTAGAAAATGATTTAACTTTCCCTGGTCAATCATCCTCAAGATTATTCTCTTCACATTCCTACAATCGTTTATTGTGTGACCATGAAAATGATGATAAGGACAGAATTCTTGACTTCGAATGTTTGGATGGGGTTCTTTTCCCATGTTCCAAGGAGAGAGTATATTTTCCATTAAAATGATAGCTTCCAAAATCTTTTCTATGCTAGTATTGAGAGCAGGCATCTTAATTTCTTCCCAGATTATCCTTTGATTACCTTGTCCTTTAAAATTATTTTTCCTTTGTCCACCATGAGTCTCTTGAGGTTGATCGAGTCTTTGAATCTTATTATTACCACCACGATTATAATAATTCTTCTCCCTTTCATACTCTTCCTGATCTCGACTGCCTATCGCTACTAATTTTTGTTGGTTATCAATGACCACTTTCTCCTGTTGTGGTTGCGAGGTGCTCGCTACATTATTTATCATTTTAGGGAGCAAACTTCCACTTGCCGCCAATGAGCTGGTGTTCACGATTGGGTATGATTCCATCTCATTTTGTTTCTCCTCCAAAGAAATGTATTCTTCCTGCAGTTCTCGCAATTCTGTCATGGTGATTGTATTTTTGATTATGAAAATCTGAATGTACAGTAAATTAGTCGTGAACATTGCATTAATGAAGGATAAGATCAGATATCTTTCATCCACTCTTCCAGCCATTTCGCTGCACATTTATTTCCATCTTATAGTTAAGTGCTTAAGACTCTCGCCAACTCTTTGTTTTAGCCCAAACACATCTTCAATACCAGGTCGCGATGAATTGTTGCTGATGTACGGTCCTAAAAATGTAGCTTGTAAATGATCAAAAGAAGTTATAGTATTCTTTGGTAACCCCTCAAACCATTTCAACGCCTCGCCAGTTAAGCTAGATGCAAAATACTTGCATAACACAGCATCATGGTTCTCCCACTATATCATACATCTAACATAAGCTTTAACGTGTTGAACGACACAAGTAGTCCCATCAAAAATGCTGGTTAATGCTGGTAAATTGCATTTTGGAGGTATTCCTGTACTTCTTGAGTAAATGGAGTCCTCGCAGCTTATTCAATAGCTTCATCAAGTTGCCTTATACATCCTTCTCTTCTATTGCTTATCATTCCTCGCATTTCTGCTAATTCTCTCAAAATTTGCTCATTCTCAACTGAATTTTGTTCCATTGGCCTTTTTAATGCAGCTTCCCTTCTTATGCGTTCTTGTCTTTCTTGTCTTGCGAGATTTTGTGTATCTCCTTCTTCATCATCATCCTGTATTTCTCTGCGATTTTCTCTTTCACCATCCTCTTGAAATCGCAATTGCCTATCTTCTTCTCTGCGAATTTCTTCATTTCTCCTCATTTCTCTTCGCTGTCTCTCTATTCTTCTTTGTATCCTATCATACTCCTCTTGAATATTGTCATTATAACGATTTTGTGTACGTCTTTTTTCTCGATTTTCATGGTTATTTTGTCGTACTGCCTCTCGAAATTCTTGCTCTTCTACTTCTGCTCTTAATCTTTCTCTCTCGCAAGCCAGGCGCGCTTGTTAAGTATAGTATCTTTTAATTTCTTCTTCAATTATTCTTTGATTCCTTTCATTCTCTCACCCATGTAATATCCTCCTACCTTCCTCTGAATTTTCTTGTTCAATTGGGTTGCTTCTTCCCTCTTGATTTCTATTGTCACGCAGATTATAACGATCGCCAATTATCTCTTCTTCTCTATGACGTTGCTCTCCATTTAAATTTTACACTTCTTCTCTAACATTTATCATTGGGGAATTTCGCCTTGGTTCTTCCCTAAATGATCTTGAATTTGATCTTACAGTACTTCTTGACCTCCTTCTTTGTAACCTCAAATTCTCCATTCTTAGTTCATGATTTTGTCTTCTTAGATTCGCACGTTCCTCCGCCTCTAATCTCCTTTCTTCCTGTGTTCTTTGCCTCAGATCATCTACTATCCCATTTTCACGCCCCACGTGAACTAATTCTCCAGCCATTCTTTGATTTCTTTCTCCTCCTTCTCCATTTCTTAATTGTCGATTTTCTGCTTCTTCCATTGAATCTGACCTCCAAGTGCGTACACTCACTCTATTATAATCCACATCCCTATTTTGCGATTGTGCTTGTTGATTCGGCTGTTGATTTGAATTTTCTACTTCATTTCTTGTTCTATTTTTTCCTGATCTTATTCTTAAAGATTCTTCTAATTCACCTGTTCCTTCACCTGCAAGTCTTTTTCTCCTCCTCACAGTTGTTGGTGGTTCTGATGTATTTCTTCTCCTTCTAGCCATTTCTCCATTTCTAACAATTTTTTCAAATCTTCGAGTTGCAATTTGAGATTTCTTAGACTGATTCTCCCTGTTTCTGGGCGCCAAAATGTAGTTGCAGGATTTCCTACACTACACCCTTGTCAAGAATCTATGAAAACTAAGTCATAATTGTGAATGAACAACAACACTTTTATTAATTCACTTTCAGGAAGATTTACAAGAAATATTAAAACTCAGAATTATAACTTTCTTCCTGGAGTTTCTCTCTCCTCAAAATTCTCTCAGCTCTCAAAAATGCAACCCCTTTTCTGGATCTATCGTGCTCTTTATATAGGAAAGCATATAGTAGAAGATAGCTAAGATTTCCCCTTAATTCGGATCTATTCTGCAATCTTATCGCGATCGTTACAATATTTCTCTATCGCAAACATGATGACCATCACATGATCAGTCTGGTTCTTCTTTTACTTCTTCCATCGTCAGTTTCTTTTAATTGTTCTGCAACGCTCGTGAAGCGTTGTTGAAGAATCGTCGGTAATGCTCGCAGAAACGTTGTTAATATCGCAGGAATAGTGTTGTAGCGATATTCTGGTACTACAAGAATTATTGATCAACTCACAATAATTTAAATCGTATGGTAGCGAAACTAGATATTGCGAAATCACAAACGATGAGACGAAGATGATTGTGATTTTTTTTTATCTTGCCCTATCGGAGATATAATCTCAAGCCAATTATTCAATTGAAATCGTACGATAGAAAATGACAAGATCAAATCACTCAACTACAAGAGAAGTAGTTTTATCTGGCTTCACAATCCCAATGAAGTCTTTAAGTCGTTAACCGACAGGGTCTCGAGAAGAAACCTACGGTTAAAGGAAAATCGACTCTAGAAAAACCAACTATATCACACATGAGGTGTGGGGATTAGTTTTTCCAGTTGCTAGATGTCTCCTTTATATAGTTTTCAAATCAGGGTTTGCAATCTAAGTTACCTTGGTAACAAATCATTCAATACTCACCGTTAGATGAAAAACCTGATTTATCCAAGCTAATATCTTTCAACCGTTAGATCGAACTTAACTTGTCACACACAAATGAAATGTATTTCATTTAGGTTTGAGTAACCATACCTAAACGTGTACATTTGGTTGGTTCAAAAATAGTTAACCAATGGTTAGCCATATGATCACTTTCATATCAACCATATTCATCTTCTTCACAACTAGTTCAAATGACTCAAAAGAACTAGTTGAAGAGTTGTTCAATTGCTTAGATCTGTATACATAGACATAATTGACACAAAATCGGTTCGATTAACTCGAATCAATTCATGAACAATATAGCCACGGTTAGCAAAGATTGCATTTCTTATTGATTTATTGTTTAAGTTCATGAGCTTACCAATTTTAGAAATATAACCATCTTGGGTACGCGTACGGGTATTCATACCTTAGCTACCGCATTTGATTTTACAAACTCAGCAGAATTTTAGGTTCGAAAACTTCCGTGGGTACCCGTACGGTACGCGTACCTAAGGTGACTGGTTTGACAGTTTGCAAACTTACAAACTCAGCAGAAATTTTCGGTCCGAAAACTTCCGCCAGTACGCGTACCTAACCTGTCTCCTACACCAATACCGCATGCACACATATGCACGCACTTGGTTTCCGGTACATGGATTTATACACTAATGCGCGAACACACTATATATGCTTATATCCATAGATGGTTACATAATCTCAACTCTACATTTCAATCATTGAAACATTCTTCTATAATGTTATAACAATCGTTATTCACGACTATCGTCATCAAAGTTATTTTCAAGATTGAAACGTCATCATAACTTTTGTCACGGGTAAAGATGAAAAGTGGTTAAAATGAAAGCTTACCAACACATATTTCGAGAAAAAGATAAGCGAGTAAACTCGGCTCGAAATAGTAAATGTGTATGCATGAAAACTATCATACTTATACGACTGTTGTCTCAAGAGTAGGAGATAAATAGACTTTTGAGTGATAGATAAGTTGAAGTCTCCAAATACCTTTTGGTCGGATGAAGTTCCACTGGTTCCTTGAGTAGTTATTCGTCTTCGTAAGATAATCGCCATGGAGTCTGGAGCTCAACTATACTTAACTATCCTAGACTGAGACTTAATCATAAGTAAACTAGAAATCAAGACGTATAATTTTGATCACTAATATTGAAAAACATGCTTGATATAGCAACGCATGCGAGTTCGACCGAGCAATGCTCTAACAATCTCCCCCTTTGTCAATTTTAGTGACAAAACTATCAGTACATATGGATTACAAAATAGATATAACTTTGTAGCTTCTCATCCACATGCTTGATATCCTTGGTGCTTCAACATTACTCGAAAACTTCGTCTTTTCCAAGTACTCCCATGATTCCATAGATGTTCAGTTCAGCATCATAGTTGTTGAAGATCCGTAGCCATAACAATGAGAAAACAAAATCTCTCGATCATTTTTATACAGTGTCATAGTATTATTACACAATATCAAAGTTCTTATATCACAACCTTGACAACAATACTATGGTGATATGTATCACTCCCCCTTAGTCAATACTTTCGTCTCAACATGAAAACCACTCCCCCTTACATAATGATCCGAAAACCATATGTATTTGTAGTGTGAACTACATAGTCATTCTCCCCCTTTTTGTCAATAAAATTGGCAAAGGTATGAAAACGGAATCCTAATGAAATTTCCACGGAGACGCTTTAAGACCAAAGAAAAGTACATATCAACTTTGTTTAGATGCAATCATAAAGCCGAAGCTAAATGCATTCATCAAGGAGTTTATAAAGATACATGATAACCCCTAAAAAATTCCACAGTCGCACTCCCCATAAAGATATGGAAATTAAGCGTAAGTTCAAAAGAACTTTCCCCCATTTGATGTCATTCCCAGGAGAACAACAAGAGCGACCTTACTTTTACAAGAAAAGAAGGATTTCATTGGACATCAAAAACCAAAAAAATGTTTTGTATCCAAAATTCTCAATTAAACTAATCACAAGAAAACCCATGATTAATTTAATCGGAATACACAACCAAAATAATCACAAACGAATCTATGATTACTCTAGTTGGGAATGCTCACACAAGAAGACTTATGGAGATACACAGTATATACATAAAATATGGACCAGGGAAGATCAATACTGCGGAATAAACAAGGATTCATCCTATTATCCATCACTGTTTGCATAATGACATACAATAGACATAATCCTCGTAAACAAGAATTCATCCTATCTTTCATCAATTATTTGCATAATGACATAATAGGTTCAATTTTTGTTTGTCAAAAGTTCATCGATCTTGTATCAATACTAGCATATCGACATATAAAAGAGATAACTTTTGACATCGTATGGGACAATAATAGTTCACGGAAGAAAACACACATATCCCATAACATATTGCAATATATAAAACCATAAAGATTAATACTGCAAAAATCATCTTCCAAATTTTTTTAGAGTTTAAATAAATAAATCTAAAGGAAAAAAAGATGAAAATATTGGACATAGCTATGTGTAATCACAATAATGGTTATTCCAAATTCTAGTTATTCTTCCTAAAACACAAAAATAAAATTCTCATAAGAAGACTTCCTAGACATTAAATTCATCTACCCAAGTCGTGCAATAAGAGCTCAAACACAAACAAGTTCCTCACTGGCTTCCTTTAGTTTGATCTTCACAAACTCGAGATTCTTTACAACAATTGAAAATTTATCATGTACAACCTTAAAGTCATGAAGAAGATTTCCAACCAATTGTGATGACATCTGAACTGGTTGCTTGTTTTCATGATCAATTTCATGATAAAAATTTATAAGAACATGGTTCTCATAAAACTCAACACTATTGATTTCTTCATCCTCAACTTCTTTCTTGCTTCCATCCATAGTTTGCACCATTATCTCAAGAGAGACTATTACCGTTACCGAACGTGTATATATATATCAAAGAAGAACTGCGTGATATATATACTTGTACATGTATAAGGTATACATAGAAAGGAACCCTAGGGGTACATGTTTAAAGTCGGTAGCGGGCCGGGTATACAAACTCTCAAGGTTACGAAATGAGTTTCAAACCATCTGAGCAATGGTACCTTAATTAAAAAGGTTTTGACAAAAGTAGATTTACATGAGTCTTTAATTCAAAATACAACAACTTAACTGTCAAAGGAAGCAGTACTGATTTTAAAACTTTAGAGATTGTTTGTGGGTGAAAACCGTTTCTGCTGATTTTGGTAATTTCGGGTGTGTGGGTGAGAAACGAGTTTAGACCTAAACAATGCACTGCACGGGAGTACTTTTGATTCGAGAGATCAATCTATATAATCCTGGCCTAAACCAAGAAATGAAGGAGAAGGGTTGGTCTTAGGGAGGTAAGCGAAGAGAGTGTTGAGACCAGAATTGTTGATTCTGAAGTTGTTGTTATTTACGACTTGTATCAGAAAGTAGACCTGGATAGCAGGATGGAAATCTACCAGGTGATTTCTGGATACTATATTGTTGCTGACTAAAACTTGTTTTTTGGCGAAAATAGGTGAAGCCAATTTATACAAGTCATATTGAAACGTACCCTGGTCTCGTAGGAAGTAGAAACGATTGAGTGGTGGAAGAATAAAGTAACGTGTAACCGTCAGGCATTATGCTTCCATGATGAATGAAGTGAATTTGTGTAACCGTCATACATTAGGTTTCCATGATAAAGGAAATGAATTCGTTTACACCGTTACTTTTCACCACCACTAATTGTCCCGCTTCATGACACTTTCTTGTAACGGGCGCATTGCACGCCGCATGCTATAAAACTCCAGACCAATACCCTGATGAGCATCCCTCAGTTTGTGATATGTTTGATTCTCGAGTGTTTTCATGGAAAACATGTAGCATTTTGCTACTTGTGGAAAGTCAAAGTCAAGGGACTTACCGCAAGAAAATAACACGTGTTGCTATTAGGATTCGTTTTGGCTGATCGCCTAAAACTTGCCACAGGTTTGTCAGTTCGGTGGCGAACTTCAATGGCTGAGATTGCGTCTCATGAAGGTGGGTAGCCATTGATTATGGCTACCTTATGTTGGCGCCTGATAATGGAGCATGGGAATTTTGGTGTACGCCAGTGGTAATGTGGCATGGCTGGCATGGTTCGTGAATGCCAATGGCACGGTGGTACAAGTGGCGCCTAGCGTATCCATGGAATGGTGGTTCAAGTGGCACCTAATGTAGCCATGGCCCCTAGATTTAGGCGGATGGTCGCCTGAAACTTTCCACAAGCCAGCCAGTTCGGTGGCGTCATTGGCATTGTAGCGCTTGGTGTAGCCATGGCATAGTGGTATGCCAGTGGCATGGCCATGTATGAGGCATTGTAGCATGTCCAAGGCTAGGGTTTGGCGCCGTGTACAAAGTTAGGGCTTGGCGGCATGGCCAAAGTTAGATCTTGGCGATGTGTCCAAGGTTAGGATATAGCGCCATGGCCAAAGTTAGGGCTTGGCGTCGTGGCCAAGGCTAGGATTTGGTGTCGGGGCAAAAGTTAGGGCTTGTCGGCGTGGCCAAGGCTAGGATTTGGTGTTGTGGCCAAAATTAGGGCTTGGAGGCACGACCAAGGCTATGGCTTGGCGTCGTGGCCAAAGTTAGGGCTTGGCGGCGTGGAAAAGACTAAAGTGGCTCGTGGCATGTTACTGGCAGAGTTGCATGTTGGCATGCCGCTTGATATGTGTTTGTGGCAGGGCGCGTTTGGATTTCCAGTTAGTATGGTGGTGCGGCAGGGTGCGGTTGGCCTTTAATGTATGGTGGTAAGTTTGGAGCGACTTGATTGGTCAAGAAAAATGGGCGGCCAAACATAAAGCGCGTCCTTTAAAGTGACCTGATTGGTCGGTAGGAAAGGGAGGGTCGGCCAAGCATGGGCACGGCTAGACTTATGGTGTGAGTATGGCGGATTTATAAAAACCTGATTGGTCAATGGGAAATGGGACCGTCAAGTATGGGCCCAGCCACAACTTATGTGTGTGTGGCGAGTTTAAAGCGACCTGATTAGTCGAGGGAAATAGGGCCGGTTTGGGATGGGGCGTGGTCAATGACAAGTGGATCCATCTGGCCTAAGGCATGCCCACGCCTCTCTTTGCTGCTGCGGCTCGCTGTTTGTGATTCTGGGAAAGGTTTTGCCTCTACTAATCCATGACGGATTAATTTCCTAGTTTTCTTAGGCTTATTTTCGATAAGCAAGGTCCGGTATATTACGCAAGGCGCAAAAGTAATTGATTGAATCTTATGTGTTGACACAGAGTTCTTTAAGTTCATTGCCAGAGAGCAGCATGCTTTCTGATTGAATACTTTATGCAAAGACCTTATTCTTGATATTTGGAAATTCGTGCTACTCTGCTACGAGTGAACACAAATTTTCATGCCATATCAACATTAAGGGATAAAGCATTCATAGAAACTTATATTAAGCGCAAGGTGCCAAAATTTACAGAACATCTGGGATGGTTGCTACATGTGCCAGTCTGGATAAATTTCATGTAAATATATTGAGTGGCTCAATAAATATGTCGGCGGAGAGGCTAACACTCGCGGATCCATTTACTTACATAGTAACGTCAAATCAGATGCAAGGTTTTACAATTTTAACCCTAAGCTAAAAACCACCATCAACATAAAGTCCCCTACTTAGCATGTAATAGTGGCGTTGTTGCGAGGTAAGCATGAGATGGTGACAGACAAGAGTAAAATCGAAAGGTGAAGACGTGAAGATATTTCTAGGGAAATTCGACTAACCTTTGGTGGAAGGCAAAATAAATCCGTGATCCTTGTGTTGGCGGCTCTGCGTAATTCTGACTTGGCCATAAGGTATTGGCGTCAGCGCTGAAACTTTTTCTACTGATTGACATAGATGGGATAACTGGCTAGGTCATGGAACATATGTAGAAGACGCTTGGCTTTAGTCTATGAAATGATGGAAAATGGCTTCGGTCTATGGAACGGTGAAAACAACACTTGGAACTTTGGCTAACAAACAGTGAAGATGGAGCCAGATAGGTCGCATGAAGGGAAGGGATAACACTTGGCTTGGAATGGTGAAGGTGGCGCTGCTTTGAACTGGTAGATAGCGCTACTTTGAATGGATAAGATGGCGCCGCTTGGCTGGCTAGGGCATAATCGATGGAACCGCTGGTTTGGGCGTGGACTGTTGGCGTTGGGAGTGGCGCCTGTTGGCGCTGGCTTGGGTGTGACGCTGGCTAGGATGCGGGCTATTTAGCGCTAGCTTGGTCGCAGCCTGTTGGTGCCATGGAGCTTTTCCAACGCATGTCCGGTTGCCTCTTTACGTTTATATCCCAAAACAAAAAAAATTCCTCCATTCGAACTCCAAAAAAGTGCTATGCCTATAAAAGGCGTCACCTATCCTCTTTACCTTGTATTATTGGCTTTGTTTCCACGTCTTGGTGCTAGCGGCAAAGTGGTAGCAATAAAACAGGCGAGCACATTCCAGGTATGTATCTCCGTGTTTCTTCTTTTGTTTGCTCTTCTGTTGTTGGTGTAAACCCTAGCTATATGCATATATTCCATAAACTCATAGAAACACTTCCATATGAAAGATTATTCTCAGGTAGCAGTATTGTAGTAATATTAGCGGTTACATTGATAGTAAGGAAGCCAATTATTATGCGAAGTGGGCGTGCACGGACAGGTGGCTGCCATTAATTCGTTTCCCATGAAAACCTAGCTTTAGGGTTTCCTTTTCCTTTTGTGGACGTGCATACAATTTCCGTGGTAGGACACATTCTTCCTTTGGACGAGAGCGTACTTCTTGCTACGAGACACGGTTTTGGCTAGGGGCATGTTTTTCGCGATAATACATGGCTTGTTGAAGCGAGTATCAGTCTCCATTCCTTTTAGCCGTGAGTGTCATGACATGTTGCCAAAGGAAAATTTCCCGTAGAAAATTTGTTGTTGGCCCTTGATTATTGTACCTAGACCCTGGCAAAATCTCCACGCATGTTTTTTCTTCAAAGTAGTAACTTTTGTTTTGATTTGTCATAGTTACCTCGAAAGTGGAAACAGTATAAGGAATTTCGTTAAGATGTCACTTGAAAGCAGTTCTGCTGCCGCATTGAGAAGTGCTAACAACTCAAACCCAAATATAGATGACGAGTTTTTTACGAAGTCTGCTACAGTTATGAGGACCCATCCCAAATTCGTGCCAACTCTTCTGACTGATTCACAAAATGATGGAAAAGTCCAATCAGTCTGTCCAGGGCGTATAATGAGGTTTTGCCTTCGGAAGAAAGAGTATATGGCTTCTCCCACAGACTTCAAAATCTGTCAGAGTCCATTGCGCTCTTATGATAAATGGATGAATTTCATGATTAGCCGAGACCATGTAAGAGCTAATTTGACTGGAGCGAAAATCGTGAATGCTGTCATGGCTTCTGCAACACTTCAAATCTGAAAAGACGTTGCATGCTTGATTACTTTCATCTCTAGATGGTGTCCGGAAACTCACACGACCATATGTAGATGGGGTAAGATGACTATTTATTTGGAAGGCGTAGCCGTTCTGTTGAGTCTTCCAATAATTAGGGAGCTTGACGTTGTTTTGTTTGAGGAATAAGAAGAAATACACGCCGCTTTGGTCACGAAAGCAACATGATATGTTCAAAAGAGTTATGAGGAAAAGTGTTTTTATAATTGGTGGGTGTCTGAGTGATTACCTAATGAGCCGGAGTCGGATCGAGTGTTAGATGATACACTCCATGTTTCTGCATTTTTAGTTCTGTGGTTATCCAAAGATATTTTTGATGATGGCTCTGGCAAGAAGGAGATAAGGCATACGCTCATCAAATTTGCTATCAGACTAGCGAAAGGCATTGTTCTTCCCATTGGCAGTTTGTTTCTTGGCTCTTTGTACACCTACCCGGATCATTTCAAACATTATCCTACTAACCCGAAAACCTCATTTCTTGATACATATGGCGGCTCTAAGATACTCCGTTGGTTGGATAGGTGTCCAAGGCCTGGCTCAAAGCTCATTGACTTTCTTGACAACGCGCATGCAGTTAACTTTCGTCCCTCGGCTCCAGTCCACACCTTCATGGTTCAACTAAACACTTTTGCTTCCGCACCAAACATGATATTGCATTCTGCTGACGAGAATATGAGCATTAGAGAAATTGTGTTCTTGCGAAGTTGCGTATCTAGGTATTGCCATTTTTTTCCAGAGGATCTTGTGGAGTAGTCTCTTGCAACATTGACAGCGCTTCTCGACATATAGACTTTGATCAGGGAGTCCCATTCCGTATCCCACTGACATCTCCAGATGAAATGTTATTCGTTATTCTTGATTACAGATTCTTCGCATCGGATAAAAGCCTTCTCTTCTTGATCTCAAAACGAAAACCTGTGACGACTCCAAAATATAATATCTTCTGGAAAGATGAGTTTCTCGCCATTCATCAGTTCATGCAGGAAGTTGTAACAAATACACGTGGAAAACCTTCCTTTGCGGTTCTAGCAAAGCATAAATTGTTGAAACAGCTTCCTTAGGGTAAGCGAAAATCCCCTATCTCAGATGTAGACAGTCCTAAGAAAGGGAGCAAAGGTCAAAAAATCGTGCAGGTGGCTTCCAATCGGGTTCGACTTCAATGGCTCTTGTGGCTTTCAGTTCTTCCAATATGCAAGTATGTATGATTTTCTTCCTGATTCGGTCGTATTGCATAAATATTCTGAATTGTTGCCACTGAAAATCTTTCCCCTTTTTGACTCAGGGTATTAGAAAAACAAACGCCTTTACCAGACTTGCTCGTGGCCAGGAAATGGCACCTTCTGAAGAAAAATCTGGTGATACTGAGCCTCTTGTCAGTGAAAAGGAAGGTGAAGAAGAAGAAAGCTCAGGATCCGATGGTGATGGGAAAAGTACTTCGGAGCGTAGAAGCGGGTCTTCCCTCAGTTCCAGTGGGCCCGACGATGAGTTGGTGAGTTTCCCACGTGTTTTCCTCTTGGGATATTTATTTATGTGGAATAAATATTTAATTGGTGATATTTACAAGAAGAAGCCGCTTTTGAAGATAACCCTGAGATGGAAATTCATGACAATGAAGATGTAACCGTGTCTCTAATCATGGAAACTGTACAGACTGGTAATCTGGAGATGAAGGTTGATCGTCGTGAGGATGTTGATGTGTCTTCAATGGCGGAAAACGCTGTCGTGTCAACGGGCGTGATTATTCCCAAAGAATCTTTGCTAGTCGCACATCCATCTGCTGGTGTCATTTTCGATCCTCCATTTAAAGCTCCTTTTGTGCGTTGATTAGAGGATTCAGTGTGCCAGTGAAGTATGCAGAGCTGTATACCAAGATATGGAAGAAGTATGGGCACATTACCACAACCAGGAAGATTGATAGCCGTTTTGCATTGGTCAAGCATGTGGAGGAAACTCTATCTTCATTTCATGACATGTGCGGCATGACTGGACACACTATTTCTGGAGATATAGTCAAAAGATGGGAATTCCATCGGGATATGTATGTAAACTTTGAGTTTAATGCCTCCTGGTTTGTGAGGTATTTTCTGAGATCCAAAGGCTGCAGGCTGAAGCCGTTGATGGCCCTTCCGTAAATTTGATTAATCAACACGAGGCAGAAGCCGAAAAGTTGTCCCAGAAGTTGAAGCTGAAACAAGCAGCCCTTCAAAGCATGAAAGACATTTTATCCAAGAAGAACAAGCCGTTGTTAGGCAATATAAATGCCTAGTTTATGGTTTGGTTTTCTGGTTTTTGAATTGATAGATGATTGATTCTTATAAGAGTTTTTGAATTATTTTGGAATAATATCCCTTTGACCAATCGATATGTTAAAATCTGAATTGCAAATGTAGGTAGAAAAGTCATTTGGGAAAATCGTGAAACCATGAATATTGTGTGAGAAAGGGAAAGATATGAAATCTTGGGATGATTGGGTTATCGGCTTTCATTGTAAATATGAAAACCCAAACAATAGATCGTGTAAACATTGCCTGACAAAACTTACTCACTTTAGTGTCTTTTACCAAAACTGAATCTTCAGGTAGTAAACCCAAGTCTTTATGTGATGCCCTCCTTGCCGCAAAAAGTCCCCAGTCAATCTTTATTGTCTGTGGAACATATTTATGTCGATTCGCGGTAAGGCAGAAAATCTCGAGTCCCCAGACGTAATTCTCCTGAGTCCATCTCTTCTTGGATGATGCGCTTTGAAGCATTGCGTTTTACTAGTAGGATGATGTAATTGGTAGTTGAAGTTTCAACCGAGAGATTAACCTCCCACTATGGTCGCCAATTGTTTGTGGGTGAAAACCGTTTCTGCTGATTTTGGTAATTTTGGGTGTGTGGGTGAGAAACGAGTCTAGAACCTAAACAAGTCACTGCACGGGAAAACTTTTGATTCGAGAGATCAATCTGTACAATATTGGCCTAAACCAAGAAATGGCCATTTCAGGCTTGCTTCGGTCACAAAATGAAGGAGAAGGGTTGGTATTAGGGAGGGAAGCGAAGATAGTGTTGTGACCAGAATTGTTGATTTTGAAGATGTTGTTATTTACGACTTGTATCATAAAGTAGAACTGGCTAGCAGGATTGAAAGCTACCATGTGATTTCTGGATACTGTATTGTTGCTGACTAAATTTTTTTTTTTTTTGGTGGAAATAGGTGAAGCCTATTTATACAAGTCATATTGAAACGTACCCTGGTCTCGTAGGAAGTGGAAACGATTGGGTGGTGGAAGAATAGAGTAACGTGTAACCGTCAGGCATTATGCTTCCATGATGAAGGAAGTGAATTCGTGTAACCGCCAGACATTAGGTTTCCATGATAAAGGAAATGAATTCATTTACACCGTTACTATTCACCACCACTAATTTTCCAACTTCATGACACTTTCTTGTAACGGGCGCATTGCACGCCGTGCGCTGTAAACCGCCAGACCAATACCCTGATGAGCATCCCCCAGTTTGTGACATGTTTGATGTCTCGAGTGTTTTCATGGAAAACATGTAGCATTTTGGTACTTGTGGCAAGTCAAAGTCAAGGGACTTACCGCAGGAAAATAATACGTGATGCTATTAGGCTTCGTTTTGGCTGGTCACCTAAAACTTGCCACAGGTTTGTCAGTTCGGTGGTGAACTTCGATAGATGATATTGCGTCTCATGAAGGAGGGTAGCCATTAATTATGGCTACCTTGTGTTGGCGCCTGATAATGGCGCAGGGGCATTTTGGTGTATGCCAGTGGTAATGTAGCATGAATGGCATGGTTCGTGCATGCCAGTGGCACGGTGGTGCAAGTGGCGCCTGGCGTAGCCATGAACACTAGATTTAGGCGGGTGGTTGCCTAAAAATTGCCACAAGCCTATAAGTTCGGTGGCGAACTTGGATGGTTGAGATTGAATTTCACGTAGAATGATGGCCATTGATTATGTCCACATCTCATTGTATAGCAAAGTAGCGTCACTGGGATTGTGGCACCTGGCGTAGATATGGCATAGTAGTATGCTAGTGGCGTAGCCGTGGCGTGGCCCTAGGGTTTGGCGTCGTGGCCTAAGTTAGGGATTGACGGCGTGGCCAAAGTTAAAGCTTGGAGATGTGTCCAAGGCTAGGATTTGGCGTCGTGGCCAAAGTTTGAGCTTGGCGGCGTGGCCAAGTGTTTATGGGTAAAAACTATTCTTGCTAATTTTGGTAATTTGGGGCATGGATGAGGAATGAATCTAAGCCTAAATCAAATGCACTGCGCGGTGAGTGCTTGTAGATTCAAGAGATCAATCTGTGCAAGTCCGGCCTAAACCAAGAAATGGTCGTTCCATACTTGTTTCGGTCACAAA
Source organism: Papaver bracteatum (assembly GCA_023529315.1). NCBI lineage: Eukaryota > Viridiplantae > Streptophyta > Magnoliopsida > Ranunculales > Papaveraceae > Papaver > Papaver bracteatum. The sequence goes on along the minus strand of JAJJWX010002427.1, from coordinate 1,438,359 downwards.
GTGAAGGAGATGGGGTTGATCTTAGAGAGGGAAGCGAAGAAGGTGTTGAGAATGTGAAGGTGTTGGCTATGCAGGACTTGTATCAGAAGGCTGAACTGGCTTGCAGGATGTAAGCTATCAGTTCCGGTGTTTGAATACGATTGAATCAACACTTGCTTCTGTTGTCTGGACTTGTGTTGTTGTTGAAAATAGGGCGGAGAACCTATTTATACAAGTCCTTTAGCCTAACCTTCGTATCTCGTGGGAAGTGGAGAAAGTGGAGTGATAGAGTAGTGGAGTAGTGTGTTGGTGTCGCACGACCAGGCTTGCCCACTTCTCCCATCATCACTAACCGTCCATGACTTCCTGACACGTTCTTGTGATGGCGCATTGCGCGCTGCACGCTGTAAACCACCAGACCAATACCCCAGTATGTATCCCCCAGTTTGTGACATGATTGACGTCTCGAATGTTTTTGGAAAACATGTTGCATGTTGATGTGGCTTGGCAAGTCAGGGTCGTGAAACTTGCTAGCTTGGTGACCTTCGATGGTCGAGATTTTACATCTTGAGAGGAGGGGCAACCGTTGATTGTTGCACTAGAAACCCTAATTAGCGCCCCTTACTAGAATCGTTGTATAATTCTAGTACGGACTCGGATTTTTATGGTCCGCCCCTCCATTCCATACGGAAAAGAATTTCCTATCTCCCAATGCTGGAGTATTTAGGTTTTAAGCTCGTTCGGGAGGAGAAAACAGCCCGAAAGAAAAACCCAAGAAGGAAATTGATACTTGTGAAGTATCGTGTGTATACTATGCAGGTACTGCATTGAGTATATCCAGCATGGTTTGGAAGTTGCGCATGCAAATCCTTCCTTGACCGACCACATGGTGTGGTAGAGTGGTGGATGGTGATCACCAATACCCTGTACTGACTAGTTAACTCCTGACCAGGGCTATATAACCGAGCTGGTGAAGTTGGACGGATGAGATGATCTTTAAGACACTCATCTGCGACACTTGGTGGAATTAGGGTTTCTAAGGAGGTGCGCAAGCACTACTCTTCACCCTGACCGAAACCAGACTTAGGAAACTATCCTGGACTGGCCGATCATACCTGTGTGTGGATGGCGTGACGGTGTAGGTGCTTATACCTACCGTCCCATAAAAACGTGATATGGGCCACCCAATTCGTACGGCGAAGTTGAGTGGTCGAGATCGAATTGAAACAGAAGATTAGTGCCGCAAAAGCCGTATCCCTTAACAACTTTGTGCGGGCGTTCCAAAACGACCAGGCTTGGTCGGTCTTGGTCGACTGCTCCAACGTGTAGGTGGTAGGATGGTGTTCACGCCTATGTCTTACCGTCCCATGAAAATGTGATCTAAGCCACCCAATTCGTCTGGAGAAATCGAGTGGTTGAGATTAATTTACAGCTTGGGAGGTGCGACCAAGCATGTTGGAGCGGACGATTTGGGGATATCCAGGCATGGCATGACTTGGACGATTAGGTGAGGGGATAGACGGGTCCACGGTGGTCATGTTGACATGACCGGACCTACTTTGATCTAATCTTGGACCCTCCGTTCGTGCCGGAGAAGATGGACGCTCGTGATTCAAAACCGTGCGTCATGCTCCATTCAGGCGCACGATTTGGAATAACCAACCATGGTTGGTCCTGACCGATTGGTCAGGTATGTAGGAGGGCCTGCGGTGATTGTATTGATATACTCCGTGCCCTTTGAATCTACATCTGCACCCTCCATCTATACCAGCGAAGATGGATGGTTGAGTCTATTTTGCGACACATGTAATGTGCTGAAAACCCTAATTTAGGGTTTTCCATCCATACTGCTATGGTTTGGACATTTTGGCAAGCTAGGCCAAGGGAGGCCGACTATGCAGGTTCCGCGTTGGTTCGGCAGGTATTCCATACCGGCTTGGGGGGGTGATGGAATCGATCTGGGCCATCCAATCAGGCTGGTGGAGTTTGATGGTCTAGATCATATCCAGAATGATACGGTCAGTCTGGATGCTCAATCGGGCTAGTATAACACACCGAGAGGGGCTCAATTGGGCTAGTATAACACACCGAGAGTTCAGCCTGTACGGGTATTTCGTACATGGTTTCATTATAATGCTTGGAGGTTCGTGTTGCTCCGCTAAGAGCAACACTCAGTCGTCATGCCGCACTGATAATGAGTACATGAAATACAAGGCTGTTGCGCATTAATTAATAATGCTGGAAATTCACAGGGTATATGGGATTGTTGCTACATTCTCCAACCTGGATGAATTTCGTGTATTTTATTCACAGAATGGGATTGTTGCCACATGCTCCATTCTTGGTGAATTGATAAAGTGAATGAGTATCCATCACTTGTTAATGGCCTTATCTCTTACAAGATGTTGGCGCATATTTTTTAGGTTTTACAATCTTAACCTTAAACAAAAATCCACCGTCAACATTAAGTCCCCTGACTAGCACATAATGGTTACACTATTGTGTGGTAGGCATGAGATGGTGACAAATTTATACATTGAAATGACCAAGCTAAGGTGAATGTATATTTACCGGACGGATCGAAACCGTCAGGTGTTGCCCTGGGAGTCCTGATTAGGGTTGTGAAGGAAGCGGGACTTGATACGGTGAGTCGCTTTGATTCCTTTCTTACATATCTGGGCAGAGCTCGGTCCCTTGGGTCAGGTGCACTCCTTTTCATCATATTGCAGCTTTCTTCAGATGCGTGCGATAAGCATTTGTGAATCATTATCCCGAAATAGTATCCTTCATAGGTGGTAAGTAAAGACCTATTTCCTCCTGGGACTCTGTTGAGGTTATAAAGAATCATCTTATGTAATTGTTCCTTCTACATCTCAGGTACTGCTCCGCACTTATCTGATCTTCTGATTGACTGATTGATTTGATTTTTTTTATAACTTCTTCTTCTTTGCAATTTATCATGGAGGCGGTGGATGACCAACCCATCACCTCTCCAGAAAGAAGCTTCGAAGTTGATAAGCCCGAAAACCATGCGCACGAAGAAGTAATGGCTAAGATCGATCTTCCACTTCGCGAAGTTGGCCGTGCTATACAGGGGATGTCTATTTTGCATCTGCGTATCGCCATAGGACGTATCTGTGCACTTTCGTCTGCGATTGATATGGAAGAACGGTGGAGACACGAGGAGGCGTTGCAAGCACCAGTAAGCGCAAGGGAGGAGAGATTTTCATCGCGGTTGAATAGGCGGAGAGTTGAGTACAAACGACCTCCAAGTGAAAATAAGTGTGATTACCCAATCTAAGACGGTGTAATAATTCTTCATTCTGACACTAACGAATCTGAATGTTTGAAAGCATTCGGCCCGATCCCTGATGTTGATGTGGCCTTTGATGCTCATGCCGATGATGCTGGAATGGAGTGCGTTGCTGCGGAAACATCTGGTGCAGAGGCCGAGGCAGATCCAAAGGCAGGAGCATCATCAGGTGATGGCGTTGAAGCAAAACTTCATGTCAGCGTAGGCGCAATCCACTTTCTTGACGGTTGAAACATCTTTACTTCTTTTCCTATTTTCCAGCATATTCCGTAATTTGTGAACACCTTTCTTGTACTCAGTGGAAGCCGAGGTCAAGGGTTTTTCTTCCATTATTTGATTATTTGAATAGAAGTTTCTATGTTAAATCTTTCGTTAAGACTATATCCGAACCTTCTCAGGCACAAGGGTGCGCCTCCACATGTATGTAATTCCCTAACATAAAAGAAATAATGCTATAATAGACCATCACGGACCTGTGTTCCCGACGCAAAATCTTCTTGTTTCTTGCTGGGGTGAGCGGCTCAAAGCTTCTTCCCTTTCCGCGTAACTCTTTTCATGATTTTTTTTCTCTTAGGGTTTCTTTCCTGACCTACCCTAATGGGTTGATATAGGCTGAACTTTGTGTCTTTAGGGTAAAGATGTCCTCAGACGGAAATAACACTCCAATTAATTTGAAAATTGAAAATTGAAGATTGAAACCCTAATCATGAATGCAAGTATTGCAATCATTTCCTAAAGGAATTACAAATATGATATGAAATTTTAAAGGGAAACATGCCGGAGGAAGTAGCACAACGTCTTAAAGTGTGTAAGATGCTGGAAAGTGATAGCACAGCGTCTTAAGTGCGGTATGGTTTGAGCCACCGTGATTGAATTGTTACGCCTTCTAGCTTGTCAGCGTTGATGAGCTTGCAGTAGCCGCCTAGGATGATATTTGCTACCAGGTACGGTTCATCCTCCTTCTCGGCAGGAGAATTAGGTGAGGTGGCCATTTTCACCGTAATGCTTCCGACCTTGAATGTGGTTGCCTTTGTTACTAGGTCTCCAATTCCGAATGGGTTTGGACGTGTAGACATCAGGGTCTTGGTTTTGTCGTATTTAACCGAGACAACTTCTAGACTCCGGATAAATTATTTAAAGGGGCCGGCCTCCCATTCACATCTCTTAGCCAAGATTGGTTTTTTGGCTAGAGCCAGTCCCCAGGACTTATCAGAATGATGGGAGGTTGATCGTAAAGAGGGTTGCGTGATGAGACTTACTTGATATTGGAACCTTTCAACATATGTCGACTGGCTTTCTCCGGGAAGTTGTGTTGCACTAGAAAGTTGTTGGTACGGTAACAAACAGTCATCAGGTCCAGAAGGCGTGTTGGAGATTCTTTCAGGTATCGAAGCCAGTAGAGGACAGACTCCTAGCATTGCCTTGTTTCCGCGCATCCAAGGGCGTCCTAGGATCATGTCATAGCTTGGATGTTCTTTGACTATGTAGAACATTGCTCGTGTCTAGGTATCACCCGATTTAACTTCAAGATCAACGTATCCATATGCATCTCTGAGTTCTCCTTCTGGATCCTTAACCATAGTTTGATGACAAGTAGCCTCTCGCTTCGGAATCTTAGCTGCTCTCAAGGTCTTGACGGTAATGATGTTAAATTCAGAGGCCGCATCGACCAACACGCTATCGAACTCGACATATCTCAATCGGGTGACGGTTAGGAGTCCCCAGTTTCCCCCGCTAGCGTCTTCCAGGAAAGGTTGGGGTTTCTGGACTGCTTCCGGATAAAAATGCCTGCCTAATACAATGCGATTGAGGGACGCAAATATGTCTTGACGCTGTCCGTTGGAGAAATACAAGATTTCACACAAGTTCTCCATCATAGATTGTACAGTCTTGCGAACAGAATCCCCGGAAATCATAAAACTCCTGATATGAAGAGGATCCATGTGAACACCTTAGTTTCCGAGTTGGAGTTCTACCGTCTCTATCTTTTCCCTGAAGATTTGTTTCAGCCTGTTACAATCTTTGGTTGGATGGTGAACGAATATATGGTAGTGGCAGTATTTGGGATCCATCATGTCTTTTTCAGTAGGAGAACGTCTGATAGGAGGCATATTGATGGCATCGTCTTGGATACACTCTTCTAAGAGTTCTATCACTTCATTCATGGGGAAAGGAAAACCCTTATCTTCGGTGTCTTGTGCAGGAGTTTTATCCGCTCCTTTCCGAGACGAAGTCTTGTGTGCTGGGGATGCCCGCTTGGTTTGTTGTTCCGTTGCGGAAGCTTTCCTTTTTTCTGCTCCACCCACTACACTCACAGAAGGACCAGTGTCGTATTGTTTGTTCGTGAGGCGCCTTCTTCCTCGACTTTTACGTGAATCTTCACTTCGAACAACTCTGGTTCTTTCTAGCAATGATGGTGCGGTTGTTGCTGAACGTTTGGCATCTTCATGGAGTTTGGAGAACGTTTGAAAGCACATATTCTCTAATAGAGTGCGGTATATGGGTATCATCCCATTGATGCACACCTCCACCAATTGTCGTTCGGTGACGTTCGGGTCATGACAATCCAGCGCTTAGGTCCTGAACCTCTTAACGAAGTCGTTGGGGTGCTCGTTGTTCCGCTGAAGAATTCTTCTCAGATCTGAAAAGGTAATATGTTCGGATACAAAGAAATACTTCATGTATAAAGCACTGACCATCTCGTTCCAATTGGATATGTTGTTAGGTGCGATGTTGTTGTACCAGGTATATGCCCTCCCCATAAGTGACTTTGAGAATTCTTTCAGGCGTAGAACATGGTTGTATTCATGTTCTCCCAGGGATTCCAAGAATCGAGAAACGTGTTCACGAGCATTACCAGTACCGTCGTAGAGGGAGAATTGGGGAGAGGTGTAACCTCTTGGAAGAGGAATTCGTTGCACATCTTGGGGGTATGGCGGCTGATGTTGGTGTACATCCGTTCGGTCCCCCTTGCCTCGATTTTGGAGAAGTCTTTCCAGGTCCTCGCGTGTGATAAAGTTGGATGGTTGGTTCTTTTCCCTTGGGCGTTCAGGAGAAATGCGAGTTTCGTCGTCCGTGTGAGTCAGGATGGAAGCGCTTCCCCCGGGTTGTCGTGAATCTTGTGGTAAACCTTCAGTCAAAGTTTTGAGGAAAGTGAGTACCTCCTTTTGAGTCGCGGCCATATCCATTTGAGTCTTAGCCAAGACTTCTTGCTTCTCCATCAAGTCTTCAATGGTAATAGGCGGTGGTCCTCCTCTCGTCCCTCCGGATCCTCGTCCTGATGAAGGAGTAAAAGTAGTTTCCCTGGTGACCACCGGAGGTGTTACGCTTGAGGAAATGCCGGGATTCGCGGCTGATCCGGCTCTGATAATGGGAGGCGTTACACCTACTGGAATATTTCCCGCTACGCTGGTGGTGTTAATGGTAGAAGTGACGGCCCCTCGAGATGTATTGACCACGGTAGCTCTACTGACAGGTACATCGACACCGGGAGTGTTATCCGCACTAGTTCCATCAAAATTGATTGCTGATCCAGACCTGAGTTCCACCATCTTGAAATGAATTGTCGATTTAATTGATCCTAAGATCTACCCTCTTAAAATTGCGGAAATCGAACCGGGTACTGAAAAGATGAAATTGATAATTGGAAATTGATATTGCAACCGAGAGATTAATCTCCCACTGTGGTCGCCAATTGTTTATGGGTGAAAACTATTCCTGCTAATTTTGGTAATTTGGGGTGTGGATGAGGAATGAATCTAAACCTAAAACAAATTCACTGCGTGGTGAGTGCTTGTAGATTCGAGAGATCAATCTGTGCAAGTCCGGCCTAAACCAAAAAATGGTTGTTCCAGACTTGTTTCGGTCACAAAGTGAAGGAGATGGGGTTGATCTTAAAGAGGGAAGCGAAGAAGGTGTTGAGAATGTGAAGGTGTTGGCTATGCATGACTTGTATCAGAAAGCTGAACTGGATTGCAAGATGTAAGCTATCAGTTCCGGTGTTTGAATACGATTGAATCAACACTTGCTTCTGTTGTCTGGACTTGTGTTGTTGTTGAAAATATGGAGGAGAACCTATTTATACAAGTCCTTTAGCCTAACCTTCGTATCTCGTGGGAAGTGGAGAAAGTGGAGTGATGGAGTAGTGGAGTAGTGTGTTGGTGTCACACGACTAGGATTTTCCACTTCTCCCATCATCACTAACCGACCATGACTTTCTGACACGTTCTTGTGATGGCGCGTTGTGCGCTGCACGCTGTAAACCACCAGACCAATACCCCAGTATGTATGCCCCAGTTTATAACATGATTGATGTCTCGAATGTTTTTGGAAAACATGTTGCATGTTGTTGTGGCTTGGCAAGTCAGGCTCGGGAAACTTGCTAGCTTGGTGACCTTCGACGGTCGAGATTTTGCATCTTGAGAGGAGGGGCAACCGTTAATTGTTGCACTAGAAACCCTAATTAGCGCCCCTTACTATAATCGTTGTAGAATTCTAGTACGGACTCGGATTTTGATGGTCCGCCCATCCATTCCATACGGAAAAGAATGATAAATTTGCTATTTAGTCCACAAAACCCGACCCGGGTTAATGTGTAGTCCAGCGGGATAAAATATTTGCTGTCTGGTCCAAAAAGGTTTTGAAATATTAAAATTACTTGACTGCACTCACCAATTACGTGTGAATCATCTAGTTCATTCTTCTTCTTCTTTATTTTTCAGACGAAAATCAAAATTCCACGCCAAATAAACAGATTCAGTGAAACAATCAACAAAAAATGATCGAAATCATCAACCAAAAGTGAGAAAAACATAGATCCAGTGAAATCATTAATGAATGTGACGAAAATCATTCAGAAAAACTCAAAAAAGATTAAAACTAAAAGAGCAATAAGAGAAGGAATTAACAGAAAAATAAAATAGTATTCCTGCACCAACAACAAGAAAGAAGAAAAAAACAAGTTGTAGAAAAACAAGAAGAAATTGATCTTTATTAGTCACCAAGAACAGTACATACCGATCCAACAACACATATTGATATGTACCGAAGGATAATATTTACTTTAAAAAAATGTGTATGATCCTACAATACACATTGATATGTATCGAAGGAAAATATATACTGAAGAAAAAACTATCTGATCCCACAGTACATATTTATCCAACACTACATATTGATATGTATTGAAGAAAATATGTACCGGAGAAAAAAGGGTATAATCCCAGTACATATTGATATGTAGTGAAGGGAAATATGTACTAAAAGAAAAAGAGTATGATTCAATAGTACATATGATCCCAGTACATATTGATATGTAGTGAAGGGAAATATGTACTAAAAGAAAAAGTGTATGAATCAATAGTACATATTGATCCAGCAGTACGTATTGATATGTACTCAAAGAAAATATGTACTGGAAAAAAAAGGTAAAAAAGAAAAATAGTAGATAATCCAACAGTACATATTGATATGTACTGTATGACTGTACAAAATCTACAAAAAAAATTCACGATTTTAAGAAAAAATAAAAGGGAAAAATTGAGCATCATATCCAAATGAAAAAAATGATTAAAGAATATAAATCAAAATCCAAAGTTAATGAATTTATATTAAGGTTTCATCTTTTAATATTGAGCATCGGATCCAAATGAAAAAGAAGATTAAAGAATATAAATCAAAACCCAAAATTAATAAATTTATTTCTCTTTTTTCTTCTTATTCTTCTTCTTCATGGATATGAATCTTCTTGATGTTCTTCTTTGCTTGCTTATCTTCTTCACCATCACTTAATTATCACAGAACATACCTGGATTTGATGGAGATGAAGCCGATTACAGAGGAATAAAACGATCTTCAAAAACAAACCTAACCATGGAGAGCAGAAGCAGTAGAGAACGAGAAAAACCAGCAGCAGCAAGCGATCTCAGATTTGAGATGAAGAGAAAAAAGAAGACGAAGCTCGGATCTATTTCTGACTATCAATCGCAAAAGGTTAAATGTGGAAATATTTCATCTTGCTCGCACGTATTCTTTTCTTTTTTGGACGAGCGGATAAAAATTCTGGTCCAAAAACATGTTTTTGGACCAACGGTTAAATTGTTTCTAGGACTGGATTAACCATTAACCGGGTTTCCCTAAATTGGACTAACTAGTAATTCCTAGGAAAAGAATTTCCTATCTCCCAACGCGGGAGTATTTAGGTTTTAAGCTCGTTCCGGAGGAGAAAACAGCCCGAAAGCAAAACCCAGGAAGGAAATTGATACTTGTGAAGTATCGTGTGTATACTATGCATGTATTGCATTGAGTATATCCAGCATGGTTTGGAAGTTTCGCATTCAAACCCTTCCTTGACCGACCACATGGTGTGGTAGAGTGGTGGATGGTGATCACCATGACCCCGCACTGACTAGTTAACTTCTGACCAGGGATATATAACCGAGCTAGTGAAGTTGGACGGATGAGATGATCTTTAAGACACTCATCTGCGACACTTGGTGGAATTAGGGTTTCGAAGGAGGTGCGCAAGCACTGCTCTTCACCCTGACCGAAACCAGACTTAGGGAACTATCCCGGACTGGACGATCATACCTGTGTGTGGATGGCGTGACGATGTAGGCGCTTATACCTACCATCCCATAAAAACGTGATCTGGGACACCCAATTCGTCCGGCGAAGTTAAGTGGTCGAGATCGAATTGAAACAGAAGATTAGTGCCGCAAAAGCCGTATCCCATACCAACTTCGGGTGGGCGTTCCAAAACGGCCAGGCTTGGTCGACTTCTCCAACGTGTAGGTGGTAGGCTGGTGTTCACGCCTATGTCTTACCGTCCCATGAAAACGCGATCTAAGCCACCCAATTCGTCCGGAGAAATCGAGCGGTTGAGATTAATTTGCAGTTTGGGAGGTGCGACCACGCATGTTGGAGCGGACGATTTGGGGATAGCTAGGCATGGCATGCCTTGGACGATTAGGTGAGGGGATAGACGGGTCTATGGTGGTCATGCTGACATGACCAGACCTGCTTTGATATAATCTCGGACCCTCCGTTCTTGCCGGAGAAGATGGACGCTCGTGATTCAAAACCCTAATTTTTGGGTTTCAAAGCCGTGCGTCATGCTCCATTCAGGTGCACGATTTGGAATGACCAACCATGGTTGGTCCTGACTGATTGGTCAGGTATGTAGGCGGGCCTGCGGTGATTGTATTGACATACTCCATGCCCTTTGAATCTACATCTGCACCCTCCATCTATACCTGCGAAGATGGATGGTTGAGGATATTTTGCGACACATGTAATATGCCGCAAACCCTAATTTAGGGTTTTCCATCTATACTGCTATGGTTTGGATGTTTTGGCAAGCTAGGCCAAGGGAGACCGACCATGCGGGTTCCGCGTTGGTTCGGCATGTATTCCATACCTGCTTGGGGGTGATGGAATCGATCTGGGCCATCCAATCAGGCTGGTGGAGTTGGATGGTCGTGATCATATCCAAACGATACGGTCAGTCTGGATGCTCAATCGGGCTAGTATAACACACTGAGAGGGGCTCAATCGGGCTAGTATAACACACCGAGAGTTTAGCATGTACGGGTATTTCGTACATGGTTTCATTATAATGCTTGGAGGTTCATGTTGCTCCGCTAAGAGCAACACTCAGTCGTCATGCCGCACTGATAATGAGTACAGGAAATACAAGGCTGTTGCGCATTAATTAATAATGCTGGAAATTCACAGGGTATATGGGATTGTTGCTACATGCTCCAACCTGGATGAATTTCGTGTATTTTATTCACAGAATGGGATTGTTGCCACATGCTCCATTCTTGGTGAATTGATAAAGTGAAGGAGCATCCATCACTTGTTAATGGCCTTATCTCTTACAAGATGTTGGCGCATATTTTTTAGGTTTTACAATCTTAACCTTAAACAAAAATCCACCATCAACACCAAGGCTAGGATTTGGCGTCGTGGCCAAAATTAGGGCTTGGCAATGTGTCAAAGGCTAGGATTTGGCGTCGTGGCCAAAGTTAGGGCTTGGAGGCGTGGCCAAAGCTAGGATTTGGCGGCGCGGCAAAAATTAGGGCTTAGTGCCGTGGCCAAAGTTAGGGCTTGGCGGCGTGGCCAAGGCTAAAGTGGCTCGTTGCATGTTACTGTGGCAGAGTGGCATGTTGGCATGCTGCTTGATATTTGTTTATGGCATGGCGCGTTTGGCTTTCCAGTTAGTATGGTGGCGCGGCATGGTGCATTTGGCCTTTAATATATGGTGCAAATTTGGAGCGACTTGATTGGTTAAGAAAAAGGGGTGGCCAAACATAAGGCGCGGCCATACCTCTAGTGCTTGTGGCACATTTAAAGTGACCTGATTGGTCAGTAGGAAAGGGAGGGTCGGACAAGCATGGGCTCGACTACACTTCTGGTGTGAGTGTGGCGGCTTTAGAACAACCTGATTGGTCGATGGGAAATGGGGCCGGAAAGTATGGGAACATCCACAACTTATGTGTGTGTGGCGAGTTTAAAGCGACCTAATTGGTCGAGGGAAATAGGGCCTGTTTGGGATGGGGCATGGTCAATGGAAAGTGGCACCTGCTGGCCTAAGGCATGGCCACGCCTCCGTTTGCTGCCGCAGCTCCCTGTTTGTGATTCTGGGCAAGGTTTTGCCTCTACTAATCCATGGCGGATTAATTTCCTAGTTTTCCTGGTCTTACTTTCAACAAGTAAGGTCCGGTATATTACGCAAGGCGCAAAAGTAATTGATTGAATCTTATGTGTTGACACAGAGTTCTTTAAGTTCATTGCCAGAGAGCAGCATGCTTTCTAATTGAATACTTTATGCAAATACCTTATCCTTGATATTTGGAAATTCGTGCTACTCTGCTGGGAGTGAACACAAATTGCCATGACGTATCAACATTAAGGGTTCATCCAGAGAACATAGAATATAAAGCATTCAGAGAAACTTATATTAAGGGCAAGGCGCCGAAATTTACAGAATATCTGGGATGGTTGCTACATGCGCCAGTCTAGATAAATTTCATGTAAATATATTGAGTGGCTCAATAAATATGTCAGCGGAGAGGCTAAAACTCGCGGGTCCGTTTCCTTACAGAGTGATGTCACATCTGATGCAAGGTTTTACAATTTTAACCCTAAGCTAAAAACCACCATCAATAGAGATACAACCGAGTGAGAGTTTCTCAAGAGTTTTCATTGATCAACTAATTAAGCTTTATTATGATAAGAAAGATGGGGAAGATTTTACACGAATGCTTATTTTATTGACTAACCATATACTTAAAACAACCCTCTTTTGTCAAGAAGAGATGCTTCTTAAGACGTATATGCATACTCACGCAGTTGAAGAGAGGATACACAGTAAATATAGGTTAAGTTGTAGTCTGATCATATAACTCATCAACGTTTTCCTTCTTCTTCTCACATGAACCATTAAGAGGATTCTCGCGATTAATCTTGATATAACTTTTACAAGGAGAACAAGACATACCTGGAGATGCTGTCTTCCTCAATTTTTTGATTTTACGCTTGAGACTATTTATGCTAGTCCTTAGATCTGAAGCATGATTGTTAATGTGTATATAATCAAAGGCAGAACCTTTGGACATAATGTGATCCTTTCCAAAAGATGATATTCCTTTCTTAATTGAATCATCCTTTTTCCTTTGACGTCTTTTATTTTTTACTGGAACATCAACATTCTAAGTTGTTCATATGACATTATTTCCTCTACGATTGTATAAGAAGTTAGTATCATACATATAACTAAGTGAGGCCTTATCACGGTACTCTGTCTGATTTGGGGCTATGATGTTCTCAGCACGGAGAGAACCAGGCTTGATTACTTCCTTTGACATCCATATGAGAATGTTATGAAGTTTTTCATTCCTTATTCGGAAGCGACATTTTTGTTCAATGTGGCCTTTGTTTCCAAAATAGTATCAGTTGAAGGTAATGTTTTTACTGGATCTCCTACGCTCATTCTTCGAAGTATGACAGTCTTTGTTTATAGGAACATTAGCTGTAATAAGTGATTTTTCACATAGCAAGTTGCTATTAGCACAAAAAAAATTGATCCTCCCAGTATTTGGAGTGTCTATTCCTTTATAGCCCAGACCAAGTGTATCATGGTGTTCTTTACATGCTCCTAACATGGAAGATAATTTTGTAGAGCTAGCATTGAATCTTTTCAGATTCTCTTCTAGTGATTTTACCTTGCTGACAGCTGTAGACAGATCATTCTTCAATTATCTTTCTTTGGAAAGAGAAAGGTATTCTCTGTCACTATAGTATTTCTGTTGAGAGTCATACTTTGCCTCAGATTCAACAAGTTTTTCTTTTAACATACAGAAACTCGATCTTCTGAAGTTTTTCACATTCAGTAATCTTTGAATGGACTTCTTCATCACGGTCTTTAAGGATAGATTGTAAAAGTATATAACCACTATTATATCCTTTAAAGATTTTTTTGAGTTTCATGTTTTCATGACAGAGAGGAAACAAATATTCTGCTAGGTAGGCAGTTGATCCTTTCTTTGTTATGATATCGTCAAAGAGTATGATATACTTTGAGACTTCTTCATCAATACTTGGTTCCTCGTTTGAATCACTTCCATCTGAAAGTTCATCCAGTTGTTCATCTAGGTGATTTTCCCAGTTAACATTGGTTTCTGACAGAGGAGAAGATTTGAGAGATTTCTTAGCAGTCTCAGAACTTTGAATTGTATCACAAGGATCCTGATCTGGTTTTGCACAGTCAGAGATATCACTACTGTCCATAGAGTCATATTGCTACAAACACAGACTGATAAGGTCTTTAACGTGTTTGTCTTCTCTGATACTAATTGAAAAAGCGGGGGTCTAACAACCTCACCCAATATTTTGATTAGCAATCTGTATAGACTAACTCTAATATACTTTCAAGAGAATCAACTTGACAGTCAGACTCAATCTTAATAAAAAGTATATCAAGGAGTTAATATCTTTATCTCTCGATTTGATCTATACTGAAAAAAATAAAAATCTGCGAGTCTTTATCAAATACAAGAGATATAAACTTGGATGGTGCCAAAGACCAATATCCAAGGATCAATCAATTTCCAATCAGCAACCAAAGGTTGGATTTCACAATTGATCGATACAACGTACAACCTGTGATATTTCAGTTATATAACAAAATATAATGCGGAATATAAATAAAACAAACACCAGGAATTTTGTTAACGAGGAAACCGCAAATGCAGAAAAACCCCAGGACCTAGTCTAGATTGAACACCATACTGTATTAATCCGCTACAGACACTAGCCTACTACAAACTAACTTCGGTCTCGACTGTAGTTGAACCCTAATCAATATCACACTGATTCAAGGTACATTTTTTCTCCTTATATCTCTGATCCCAGCAGGATACTATGCACTTGATTCCCTTAGCTGATCTCACCCATAACCAAGAGTTGCTATGACCCAAAGTCGAAGGCTTTAATAAACAAATCTGTATCACACAAAAAAGTCTATAATAATAGATAAATCTGTCTCACACAGATAAACCTACGAGTTTTGTTCTGTCTTTTGATAAAATCAAGGTGAACATGAACTAATCAATAATCCAGACTTATATTCCCGACGAACTTCCTTGAATTATTGATCACCTCACAATAATCTAAATCGTATTGTGTAGCGAAACTAGATATTGCGGAATCACAGACGATGAGACGAAGATGTTTGTGATTTCTTTTTATCTTGCCCTATCGGAGATATAATCTCAAGACAATTATTCAATTGAACTCGTACGATAAAAAATGGAAAGATCAGATCGCTCAACTACAAGAGAAGTAGTTTCGTCTGGCTTCACAATCCTAATGAAGTCTTTAAGTCGTTAACCGACAGGGTATCAAGAAGAAACCTACGTTTAAAGGAGAATCGACTCTAGTAAAACCAACTAGTATCACACAGGAGGTGGATTAGTTTTTCCAGTTGCTAGACGTCTCCTTTATATAGTTTTCAAATCAGGGTTTGCAATCTAAGTTACCTTGGTAACAAAGCATTCAGTATTCACCGTTAGATGAAAAACCTGATTTATCCAAGATAATATCTTTCAACCGTTAGATCGAAACTTAGCTTGTCACACACAAATGAAATGTATTTATTTTAAGTTTGAGTAACCATACACGTGTACATTTAGTTAGTTCACAAATAGTTAACCAATGGTTAGCCATATGATCTTTTTTTTTTGGTAAATCCAAATATGTATTAATGAATAACAAGATTACAAAACAAACTGAATAGCAAGAAAAGAGGTCAGGAAAACCCCAAAAACTTGATACTCATTTGAAACGAAAATAAGATACATTTGGTAATTCAATAGATTTCAAGAAATCAGGTCTTCCAAAATAATGTCTTCCCTCCTCATTAGGAAGAGTACACCCTCTCTTAGCCATCTTATTAGCATAAAAATTAGCCTCTCTATAGGTGTGATCAAAACGAATAGCCTCATAATTAGAAGAAACCTCTCTCCACCGTTGAATAAAAAACCAAGGAAGATTAGAAGAATTAAAATCCATATAAGCACTTTCATATCAACCATATTCATCTTCTTCACAACTAGTTCAAATGACTCAAAAGAACTAGTTGAAGAGTTGTTCAATTGCTTAGATCTTTATACTGAAACAAAATCGGTTTGGTTCACTCAAATAAATTCATGAATAATATAGCCACAGTTTGTAAAGATTGCATTCCTTATTGATTTATTGTTTAAGTTCATGATCTTACCGATTTGATAAATATAACCAGCTTGGGTACGCATACGGGTATGCGTACCTTAGCTAAATGATTTGAGTTTACAAACTCAGCATAAATTTTCGGTTTGAAAACTTCCGTGGGTACACGTACCTAAGGTGACTAGTTAGACAGTTTGAAAACTTATAAACTCAGCAGAAATTTTCGGTTCGAAAACTTCCACCAGTACGCGTACCTAACCTGTCTCCTAAACCAATACCACATGTACACATATGCATGCACTTGGTTTTCGGTACATGGATTTATACACTAATGTGCGAACACACTATATATGCTTATATCCATAAATGGTTACGTAATCTCAACTCTACATTTCAATCATTGAAACATTCTTCTATAATGTTATAACAATCGTTATTCACAACTATCGTCATCAAAGCTATTTTCAAGATTGAAACGTCATCATGATTTTCATCACGGGTAAAGATAAAAAGTGGTTAAGTGAAAGCTTACCAACACATATTTTGAGGAAAAGATAGGCGAGTAAACTCGACTCGAAATAGCAAATGTGTATGTATGAAAACTATTATACTTATACGACTGTTGTATCAAAAGTAGGATATAAATAAACTTTTAAGTGATTGATAAGTTGAAGTCTCCATATACCTTTTGGTCGGATGAAGTGCCATTCCACTGGTTCCTTGAGTAATTCTTCGTCTTCGTAAGATAATCGTCATGGAGTCTGGAGCTCAAATATACTTAACTATCCTAAACTGAGACTTAGTCATATGTAAACTAGAAATCAAGACGTATAGTTTTGATCACTAATATTGACAAACATGCTTGAGATAGCAACGCATGCGAGTTTGACCGAGCAATTCTCTAACATAAGTATCCAGAAAATACCAAGAACTTATAGCTTACATACCGCAAGAGGGTTCTACATTCTGATACAAGTCATAAAACAACCACAATTCACATAGTTCATCATTCTGATCTCAACACCTACTTTGCTTCCCTTCATATTATTAACCCTTCTCCTTTATTTTGCGACCAAAGAAAGACTGGAACGTTCATTTCTTGGTTTAAGCCAGAATTATACAGATTGATCTCTCGAATCTAAAGTACCCATGTGTAGTACATTTGTTTAGGGTTTAGATTCTTTTCTCGGCGGCACACCCAATTTACCATTTTCAGCAGAATCAGTTTTTACCCTACTACAGTTACAAAGTACAAAAAGAATAATTGTTATATATATATATATATATATATATGCCTATCCACCTTACTTAGAATTTACAACTCCACATGAATCATCTCCTACTAAACTACCTTCACCTAAATTATGGCTCAAGTTCCTGATTTTACTTTAGAAGAAGATTTATGTATTTTTCGCAATTATGTTCTATGCTATCCAAAAATAGGTGAAGAACGACGTCGAGGTGGTTTTGTGAGTACAAGTTATTTTTGAACCATTTATGAATTTTTTTTTTTCCGAAACAGGTAACCTTTATAAACGCGATAGAATTATATTGTATGTTCGATATGGAGTTATTTGGGATAAAGTTAAAGAATTTATGGCATTATGGGTCAAATATGATTAAGGGGTGAAACTGATGCTAAAGTTTTAGAGAGCTCTATTCAAGAATGGAGATGATGGAAAAGATTGAATTTTTAATACTTACCTCATTTCAACATCCTTAAAGACTTATATCGCACTCGTAAACCTAAATATTAGTATCCTTGTAAGTCACATAAATTAATAAGTTGTAATGTCATTTATATTTGTAATGGTTTAATGGTTGTAATAGTATTGAAGATGGTTAGTAACGAAGATGGTTTAATGGTTGTAAATTTTCCATCTTGAATTTATTACAGTTGATAATAAAGTATAATCTACCAACCGTAAATAACCATGGAAGCTTATATTAGTTTTTAGTGATAGTTATGGTTCATAACTGGATAATCATTACCAACTATAAATAATCATGGAAGTTGAAATTAGTTTTAGTATTGGTTATTGTTCGTAATTGAATTAACATTACCAACCGTAAATATCCCTAGAAGCTGAAATTTGTTATCAATTTAGTTCAAGTTGTAGATGGGGAAAAACGGTTCGCTGGTTTTTTAGGAAAGTGAAGAGATGGACGTGTTGCCAAGACTCCTCAACCTCACACAGATGTACTGCAAATGAAGTGCTTAGATTCGAGAGATCAATTTGTAGGACTCCGGCCTAAACCAATTCAATGGCCGTTCCAGAGTCAATTCGGTCACAAAGAGGGAGATGGGTTGATCTGTAGGAGGGAAGTTGAGAATTGTGTGGGATGAATGATGATCAAGGATTGTGGATGTGTTTAAGGTTTCTACAAATTGAAGAACTGCTGAATGTGCGTTATGTGAATCAATTTTAATCGAATTGTTGACGGATGATGATAATGATCTTTTGTCCTCGATTTGGACTTATTTATATTGCAAGAATGATAAACCACTGATCCGTGTAAGTGTGACGGTTCTTGAGTGAAAGAGTGGGAAAGTGGAAGAATGTGGTGAAACCAGTTCCATGTTGTGCGGAGACTTGGTTAACCGTCCACCCACTACTTTGCTAACTCCTTAAACCATTGCACGACTTACTCACATTATCATCGTGGATGAATCCACGTGTCGTAGGCCGCTAGACCAAAACCCTAATTAATATCCCCCCATGTGACGTGATTGATGTCTCATGAATCATGGAGTCTGCAAGACAGACGTGTATTTTATTAGTCAGTTGTTGACTCTTTAGACAATGAGTCTAGGATTTGTTGAATTGAGCATGAATGACGAATTTCTCAGTGGAACATTCGAGTAACCGAGCAAGTATTACTCAATGAATTACTAGATATCGATGGTTGGATCAATATTCGAGCAATTGAGCAAGTATTGCGAATTATTGAATATTAATAGCTGGGCGATTGAGCAAGTATTGCTCGACTGAATATTGATAGTGAATCAATATTCGAGCAACTGAGCAAGTATTGCTCGACTCGACGAATTACTGAATATTGATAGTGGAACAATATTCGAACAATTGAGCAAGTATTACTCAATTCTACAAATTAATAAATACAACTGAGCAAGTATTGCTAAATTCGACGAATTATTTATTTATTGGTGATGTGACCCAATAAAATATTAAAAATATTGGTAGATTACCAAATATTATAAAATTAATCCGCGTGTTTCTTGATGGATCAACATAAACTTATTTAGTTTTTGAACTTGCTCAGAATAATGATTTGTTGAGCGTTTGTTCGAAAACCCTAATTTTTGATAAATTGCTCATTAGTCGACGAATTGCTGAAAATAGGCCATGAGCGGAGGAGGGACCAACCACATGAGACTATGGACATCCATGTGATGCACAATTACTCGAGTGAGCGTTCACCAGGGTCCTGAGTTGGCCAGTTGGTGAAAGAATGACGATTAAATGCCGGTTTCATCATTTATTGAAATAGTGCTGGATTGAGCATTAGGTGATAAAACCTAATTATAGAAAAGTGAGGGACTGACCAAGGTGGAATGAGACCGTCCCTTGGTGGTCGTGGGACTTCTGATCAGCGTTTGCACAAACTCCGAGTTGGTTGTGAAGAGTTTGGACCCAATATGAGCGATTGCGTAAATTAGGTCAAAAGTGTGAAAACGCTGTAGTAGTAGGAAATCCCACAGTACACCCCTCACTAGAATTCATTCAATTAAGTCATTTTTAGATCATCAAACACAAATTTTATTGATTAACCTCACAAATTATACAAGATAGAAA
This sequence comes from Papaver bracteatum, assembly GCA_023529315.1. Lineage (NCBI taxonomy): Eukaryota > Viridiplantae > Streptophyta > Magnoliopsida > Ranunculales > Papaveraceae > Papaver > Papaver bracteatum. Next base: position 1,418,520 of record JAJJWX010002427.1, on the reverse strand, counting down.
GGAAATAAAGCTAAGGAATTAACAACCGCTCTAGAATTTCTCTCTCCTAATGACTTGCTCAACACTCGAAAAACATCTCTCCCTTCCTTACGCCTGTTCAACTATTTATATAGGGATTTACATAGTGGATGACAACTAATCTGTCATTTAATTTCGGATCTGACTTGCAATATCCTCGCAAGAGTTCCATTGTATACCTTCGCAAACACTCTAAATATCGCAGAGTCATCACACTTTTCTCATGTTTCTACCATCGTCATCTGTTGCGTCATTCTTCAAATTATTCTGCGATACTCGCAACGTGTTGTTAACCAAACTTCGCAAATATGTCCTTCTTGCGATATTCAGATCCTACAAACGAGTGGGATCGGCTTTGTGCAAGCCCTAGGGATGACCTTGGTCGGCTTTGCTTTTCGCCATAGCCTTTCCTTCTGCGACATTTTCATCATTTGTTATTTTCAGCAATCTTTGACTTCGCAACATTCCTTCTTCTATTTTTTCTACTAAATCAACCACCAATCTTTCACTTCTTTGTCCTTCTTTGATGTTATACTTCCAATTCTCCTTCTTGGCAGCTCTTTCTTCGCAAGATTCCACATCGATCTCATAGCATTTCCTTCCTTCATTCCAATCTCCCTTTATGATTCCAATGCCACTGGGATGAGGAAATTTGATGCATTCGTGGAAAGTTGATGCTACACCTAGAATCCCATGTAGCCAAGGTCGGCCAATCAAAGCGTTGTAAGGCGATTCTACATCTACTACACAAAATAGGATCTTAGAGGATATCCCATTTAATGGAATTCCCATAGTGATTTCCCCTTTAGGCTTATTGGCAGTACCATTAAAACCATAGATTTTATAAGTTGAAGGTATTAGATCCTCATCCCTACCTCCCATAGTCTTATAAGTATGATAGAATAAGATATCCACAGAACTTCCCGTGTCAATTAAGACTCTATTAATTGCCCATGTATCTTCAGCTTCATCCTCATCACCATCTTCATCCTCCTTTCCATCTTCTTTTGGTGTTGGGTTTATCTCTAATCTTACCACTAATGGGTTGTCATGTGTTTCTCCTCATGTGGGAACTTCTTCTGCGGTGAAAGAGATAGTCTGCTTTTGCTATTCTTTTAGTGGCGAAATTTTCGCAATGTTCATTATCTCTCTTCCATCAACATATCTTGAGAAAACCCTTCTTAGAATATTATCATGAAAGTCTTCAATTGTTTTGTATGAATGTATAATAGAATTACAAAACAGATTCTTCGTCTTTGCTCTAACTTCTATGACAAATGTTTCTCCTCCTTTTGTCACATTAACTCTGGGAATTTCTGGTGGTGGTGGTAAGAGTTGAGATTGTGGGTGCCCTATTAGAAAATGATTTAGCTTTCACTGGTCTATCATTCTGAGAATGATTCTCTTTATGTTTCTGCAGTTATTTGTAGAATGTCCATGAAAGTGATGATAAGAGCAAAATTCTTGACTTATGTTATTTGGATGTGGTTCTTTTCCCATGTTCCAGGGTGTTGGTATATTTTCCATTAAAATTATTGCTTCCCAATTTTTTTCCACATTAGTGTTCAAAGGCGGCATCTTGAACTCTTCCTATATCATTTTTTGACTTCCTGATCCTCTCTGATAATTTTGTCTTTGTCCTCCATAATTTTCCTGCGGCTGATGAAATCTCTGAATTTTGTTGTTTCCACCTCGACTATAAAAATTTCTTTCTCTTTCGGATTCTTCTTGATCTCTTCTTCCCGTAGCTACTAACTTCTGTTAATTATCATTCTTTTTTTTCTTGTTGTACCTGCGAAATTCTCGCCGATGTGTTTATCAATTTAGGCAATAAGCTTGCATTCGTCGTATTTGAACTTGTATTCACAACGGGATACGATTCCATTTCATTCTGTTTTTCTTCAAGAGCAATGTACTCTTCCTGTAGCTCCCGTAACTCTGTCATTGTGATTATGTATAGTAGATTGGTTGCGAACATTGCATTGATGAATGATAAAATAAGATATCTCTCATCCACCCGTCCAGCCATCTCACTGCACATTATCTTCCACCTTATGGTTAGATGCTTCAGATTTTCTCCAATTCTCTGCTTTAATCCAAACACATCTTCTATTCCTGGTCGCGAGGAGTTGTTAGTTATATACACCCCTAAGAATGTAGTTTGCAAATGGTTGAAAGATGTTATAGTATTCCTGGGTAGACCTTCGAACCACTTTAGCTCCTCTCCTATTATACTTGATGCAAAATACTTGCACAACACAACATCATGATTCTCCCACTGTAACATATATCTCATATAAACTTTAATGTGTTGAATTGCACAAGTTGTTCCATCAAAGATGCTAGTTAACGCAGGAAAACTTTGGTGGTATTCCTCCTAACTGTACTTCTTGTATGAATGGAGTCTTTGCAGCTTCTTCAATGGCCTCATCTAATTGCCTTCTGCCTCGTTCCCTCCTATTATTCAGCATTCCTCTCATTTCTTCCAGTTCTCTTAAGATTTGTTCATTTACCCCGGACGTTAATCCCATTGGTATCTTTAATTCTGATTCTCTTCTCCTGCGTTCTTTCCTGTGTTGCGTTGCGAGATTTTGATTTTCTTCCCCATCATTTTCTTCTTTTCTTTCTCTGCGATCTTCTCTTTCATTTCTTTCATGAATTCGTACACCATTATATCTCTCACTTTCTCTTCTGCGATTTTGCTCACCCCTCATCAATTCTCTTTGTTGTGTTTCGATTCTCCTTTGTATTCTATCATATTCTTCATTAATATTACCATTATTGTGGTTTTTCTCACGTCTTGTTTTTCGATTGTCATGATTGTTCTGACGTATTGCTTCTTGGAGTTCTCTTTCCTCCATTTCTGCTCTCAATATCTCTCTCTCTCTCTCTCTCTCGCAGGCTAAACGTGCTTGTTCAGCATAATGTCTCTCGATTTCTTCTTCAATTACTTGCTCATTTCTGCGATTTTCTCTCCCAGGTAATATTCTTCTTTCTTCTTCTTGGTTTTCTTCATCAGATTGGTTATTTTTTTCTTGACGCTGCCTATTTTGAGGAATTTCACCATGTGGAATATATCGATCTTCAATCATTTCTCTATTTTCGCGACGTTCTTCATCTGGATTTTCCACCTTCTGCCGACTATTTCCATCAACATTTTCTACAAGTGAGTTTCGTCTTTCTTCCCTTCTGATTGATCTTGAACTTGATCTTGTAGTGATTTTTGACCTTCTATTTTGTAATCTCATATTCTCCATTCTCAACTCATGATTCTGCCTTGTCAAATTAGCACGTTCTTCTGCTTCTATTCTCCTTTCTTCGTGTATTATTTGCCTCAATTCTTCTAATGCTTCAATCTCTTAATTTCCATGAATTATACCTCCAACTACTTCTTGATCTTCCTCTACTCGTCTATCATTTCTTAATTGTCGTTCTTCCTCCACTTCATCTATTGGATCTGACCGCCATGTGTGTACACTCACTCTATCATAATCTATGGTTCTATTTTGCGCTGGTGTATGCTGAATTGGTTGTTGAATTTGATTTTCTCCATCATTTCTTGTATTCATTCTTGATGTTTCTCCGGTTTCATTTCTTATTTCTCCATCAAGTCTCTTACTCCTCCTTACAGTAGTTGGTTGTCTTGAAGCATTCCTTATTCTAGCCATATCTTCAATCTCAATAAATTGCTAAAAATTGTCTAAAACTTCTCACCAACTATTTCAAATTTTCTCAAATCACAATACTAATCTTCATACTAGAACAAGGAATAGTCCCTATTTCTAGCGCCAATATGTAGTAGTAGGAAATCCCACACTACACCCCTCACACGAATTCATTCAATTAAGTCATTTTTAGATCATCAAACACAAATTTTATTGAATAACCTCACAAATTTTACAAGATAGAAAGGAAATAAAGCTAAGGAATTAACAACCTCTCTAGACTTTATCTCTCCTAATGACTTTCTCAATACTCGAAAAAGATCTCTCCCTTCCTTATGCCTGTTCAACTATTTATATAGGGATTTACATAGTGGATGACAGCTAATCTGTCCTTTAATTTTGGATCTGACTTGCGATATCCTCGCAAGAGTTCCATTGTATGCCTTCGCGAACACTCTAAATATCACAGAGTCATCACACTTTTCTCATGTTTCTGCCATCGTCATCTGTTGCGTCATTCTTCAAATTATTCTGCGACACTCGCAACGTGTTGTTAACCAAACTTCGCAAATATGTCCTTCTTGCGATATTCAGATCCTACAAACGCGTGGGACCGGCTTTGTGCAAGCCCTAGGGATGACCTTGGTCGGTCAAGAAGGCATGCACGTGCTACCATCATGTCCATATTTCCGTACTGAGAGTTTCAGTATTTTCTGATGTGCGTTTGAGCAACATTGTGAATTTTCATAAGAGTTTCATCTTGACTGAAATTCTTGATTTTGTTGGAATGAGCATGTATGCTCAATTGATCAATATTTTATAAATATTAAAATAAGAGTATTTAAACATTTAAAATTTCCGTGAGAGGCTAGCCGGTCATGTGACCATGTTGGCTTTTGGTTTTTCATGATTTGAGTAAAATTTGAGAAATTATGACAAAATCATGATTTTTGCTCAAACCAAGGAGTTTCATGAATTGAGGAAAATAATAATTATAAAAGACTAGGGATTGCAAGGTGTGGGACCGACCACGGCTAGGGCATGGCCGGACGGCTATGTTGCCCGGTCCCACAACACTTTCCCTAATTTTATATTATTATTTTTCATGAAACCACGATGTTATGGAGAATCCATGAGTCTTTGTTGAAACGGAGGAGTTTCATGAAATTGGGGAATAATATTATAAAAGGCTAAGATTGTAAGGCGTGGGACAGGCCACGGCTTGGGCATGGCTGGCCGGCTAGGTTACCCGGTCCCACACACCTTTCTTAATTTTTATATTATTATCTTTCATGAATCCGTGAAGTTATGGAGAATTCATGATTTTTGCACAAACAAGGAAAGTTGTTAGAATAGAGGAGTCTTCATGAGTGTAGATGGGGAAAAGCGATTTGCTGGTTTTTACGGAATTGAGGAGACGACTGTATGGAGGAGACTCCTTGAACTGAGAAAAATTTTCAACCTCACACAGACGCACCGCTGCAAAGGGGGTACTTTGAATTCTAGAGATCAATCTGTAGTACTCCGGCCTAAACCAAGACAATGGTCGTTCCAGAGTAAATTCAGTCACAAGAGAGAATGGGTCGATCTGTAGGAGGGAAGCTGGGAAATTTGTGGAATCAATGGTAATAAAATATTATAAGTGTGTTGTGAATTCTGAATATGATAAGTTCTGAATGATTGAAATTGCTCAGTTGAGAGTAATTTCTCAATTGTTGAGTTGTTGATCTCTTGTTGTATGTGAGACGTGAGATCCTTGTTGTTTCAATCATAATTCAGAGACTTATTTATATTACTGTAATTGTAGACACCATGATCCCATGAAGTGTGACAGTTAATAGAATCAAGAAGTGGGGAAATGGAAATCGTGTTTGAAACCAGTTGCTCATCATGTGGAGACTTGGTCGATTTTCCATCCACTACTTTGTTAACTTCTTCAACTGACTGCACGACTTGCTATCATTCTATCGTGTGTTTGAACACACGTGCCGTAGACCGCTAGACCAAAACCCTAGTTGAAATCCCTCCAAGTGACACGATTGATGTCTCGTGGTTAACTAGTCAGTTGCTGACTTCATGATTTAATGGGACAATGAGTCCATGTATTTGCTGAGTTGAACATGATTTGCAAAAATGTTCAGAAACTCATGAATTGAACGTGTCTACTGAGACAAAGATAAAATTCTGATGTTGAAGTGAGAAAGTGTTGCTCATTAGATGAATTGTCGAGTATTGATAGTTGAACCAATATTCCTTGGTTTGAGCAAATATTGCTCGTCTGAGCAAGTGTTGCTCGTCTCATGAATTATTGGTAGCGTGACCAAAATAAAATATTAATTAAAATACTGGTAGTTGAACCGAGCATAATTAATAAGAATACTGATCATGAGATCGCCATAAAATTATTAGTGTTTGAATCTGGAATTATAATCCTTGGGCTCAGAAACCCTAATTTGATCAATTGATGACCAATTGATGGTTTATTTGAAAATTAACCATGGAATGAAGGAGAACCAACTTCATAGGACCGTGGGTCGAACATGAAGATCCCATATGCTCGTGTGAGCCAATACCAAGGCCTCTCGAAGAGTTGGTGATTCGTTGATGAAAGAATGATCAAATGTTGGTTTAATCATTTATTCGAAAATGCTCATCTGAGTCTTAGGTGATAAAACCTAATTAATTATGAAGAGATGAGAGACCGACCAAGGGGTCATAAAACCGGCTCTGGGTGGTCACGGGATCGAATGACGATCGTTCCATGAAAATCCCAAAATTATTTGGAAGAGTTTTGGACCTAATACGTGTAATTGCGCAAATTAGGTCAAATTTTGTAAATATGCGGGACCGGCTCCTTGCGAGCCAAAAATCCAACCTTGGTCGATCAAGGTAACATGCTCATGTCACCAAAGTGTTCGTATCTCAGTTCTGAGAATTTTGATATTTTCAGATGTGCATTTGAGCAATCATTTGAGAAAATATGAAGAAGTCAGGTTTTTTTGATGAAACCATCAAAACTTCATGATATGAAGGTAAAATAATAAAAAATTGAAGGAATCATGAAGTGTGGGACCGGGCATGGCCGACCGGACAAAGGGCCCAATCCCACTCGTTTTTCCCAATTTTTTATAATATTTTCATGATTTTAGGGAAATATGATAAAACCAAGGAATTTGTTAAAACCAAGGAGTTTTTGTTGGAATCAAAGATTTTTGTTGAAATCAAGGACTTTCCATGAGATGAGGAAAACATGAAAAACAATAATAATAAAATAAGGGATTTGTGGGACCGGCTAGGGCCTGGTCCCGTGAGTTTTCCTAATTTTATGTATTATTTCATGATTTAAAGGAATTATCATAATTTGAAGGAAATATCATGAAATCAAGGAATTTCATGGGATTATGGAAACATGAAAAATATAGTAATAATAAAATGGGATGTGTGGGGCCAGCTAGGGCTTGACCGGCCGGCTAGGTCCCGGTCACACTGGTTTTCCTAATTTTATATTATTTTTTCATGGGATCAAGGAAATATCATGATATTAAGGAGTTTTCATGAAATTAGGGAAATAATAATAAACTAATTAGGAACCATGAGGTGTGGGGCTGGCTAGGATCAAGGCATGGTCGGTTGGCCAATAATCACGGCCCATAATATTTTCTTTAATTTTATATTATTTCTTTGGTGTGAGGGAAACACCATGAAACTGAGGAGTTTCCTCAAAACGAAAGATATTTGTTCAAGTGAAAGGATTTTCATGAACTCAAGGAAAATAATAAATAATATGATAAAAATATGAAACCGGCGTGGGATTGACCACGGCACGTCCAGCCGGTAAGTGTGCCCATGCTCCCAGCGCCTTGGTCAATTTTTAATTATTTATTATTTTCCTTCCTATTTTGCATAGGTTCATCGTCTCGTCATATTTTGAAATACTTGTTCGTACGGTGATTGTTAGTGCATCATCGTCGAGTACATTTTCACCATTTGAGTCGAGGCTTACCCGGAGGTAGCTTAGATGCCTGTATTGTTGAATATTTATTACTAACCCATGGAACTCCGCTGGGAAGAACCATGGATTGAAGTAACGAAATATTACAAAAGTATTTGAATACTTTCAGAAAATATTTGAATATTTTCAGAAATTCAGTGGATGAATCCAAGAATTTAAGAATAATTAATTAATGTCTCTATACTAGCAGAGCAAGCTATTTAGGAGCATTAATCATTCTGATATGAGCTTGCTGGAGCTTCATATCTTTTATATAGTCAGGGAAAACTGTTGTTTGTATCCTGAAGACGTTATCGCTCTATACTAGCAGAGCAAGCTATCTAGGAGCCGTCAATCTTGTGATTCTATATAGAAATAATTACTGAAGTGTTCAGTATTCATGAGATACGCTGTTGTCCAGCCGAGAGACTATATATCTACATGTACTCTGAGAGACAGTATTTCTCAGTCATAGGTTCGATGAGAGACTCGTGTCTCAATACTCACGCCTGATTGATGGATCAGAAGTGAGTATAATTATGGGTTTACGATTTTAGCCTTTGTCAAAAATCCACCATCTACATTAAGTCCCATGCTTAGTGTGGAAATCCGTGTTCCTCAGTCAACATTGAATAATGATTTTCCGGTCATAAACAATATCAGTAATTGAACTTAGTCGTAAGTTAAGATGTTATCGGATATCGGTAGTACGGGCATACCATGACTTGAGTGAAGATCCCAGTGGCATGATAGAGTAATGTTTGGTGGACATAAATTGGTGTTGAACCGCTGATTCGGACGACGGGACCTTGGTCGTTTAGGATTCGCGGACCGGGCCCAAAAAAGGAAATCCTTAGAAAATTAGGTTTTGGAAAAACAATTTGATATAAAAGGATTTGTTCCTTTTTTTTTTTTAATTTTCCCACGACCAGTACCTTCATCACCTCTCCATCATCTTCACACCAGCAGCAGGGGATAAAAAAAATTCGCCGGAGCTTCCAGCGTCGCCGTCCGTTGCCGCCACCGTTCGACCAACTTCCGCCGGCGCCGACCAGGTAAACGCAATATTTTATTATTAATTTTTTTTTTTGATGTTTGCTGATGTTCGTATGAGTTTCATGAAGTGATCATGTTGAAACCACATATTTATGCATGTGAGTAGGACTTTATTGAAAAACCCTTGTGTTTTGAAAACGTATGTTCGTTTGATCGTTAGTTTTTGAAAACTAATAATAATCCCTGATTTAGGAGAGATTTTTTGTTTTATATATGAAGATTTAGGTCCAGTGATAAAACTAAGTTTATGAGCTTTCATGTGAACCAAAGTTTTATCATGAAAAGGTGAATTTTCACAAAACCTAAACAAACCTTCGTTTTAAAGAATGATGATGATACTAAGAAAGAGTTTTCATTCCTTATATATATGAACTTGTGTCCAGTGATAAATTTTTTTTTATGGGCTTTCATGTAAATCAAAACTTTATCTTATAATGTGTATGTTTTCACAAAAGACGTATGACGATACGAAGGAAAAGTTTTTTTTTTTTATAAAACCATGGTCTATTCATGGATTTAAAAAAAAAAAAAAGGAAACCGTGTTTATTTACGTGATTAAATCACGTTTTCTTTATATATATATATATATATATATATATATATATACAAATATATATTATTTTCTTTAAAATCAAAACTTGAGTTTTGTGTAATATTACTCAGAAGTAAACAATTATTTATGATGAAATATTGTTTTAGTTTTCATAATTCCATGGTGAATGTTCACACGGTAGAAATATTCATGATTTTATGAAAAATCTGATTTTTGCACGTTTTTGTAGGTTTCGAAGAAACGAACGATTTTGAGGTGTTAACTCTAGCATTACTATCACTATCGTTAGTGGAAGCATAAAAGTTAAGGGTTATCAGTTTGTAGATGTTAGCATGAGCATTTTTCTAATTACTTCATTCCACTAATGTTTGCATCTTATTGAGTAATATGCTGAAGCGGAGTATTATGTGTATGTTACAGCTACTTTGCAAGGATGTCTGATCCCCAAGCCAACGATGTTTCCATGGATGATGATATGTGTATGGATAATGATACCTCTAGGGATGATTCATGCACGGATGGGACTTCCATTGGCGAAGATGAAACTCCTGGAATTAAGAAAGTTCCAAAAATAGAGGATACATTATCCATGGACCAAGATCCTGAGAAGCGTCTCAAAACTCCAGCATTTCGTTTTCTGATAAATCCCAAAGAGGTTACTCAGAAGAAGTTGGTGATTCCTCAGGGAGGTATTCGGTTCTACCTTGAGAGAGTATATTTTTCTGCGTCAATAATTGAATATAATCATTCTCGACGGCCCTTGGAAAAGTTTTCTGGTTGGTCGAGGTACATGCTGGGTTTTCCTCGGGTCCGAGCCAGATTGCATGACGCACGATTAATACGAGCTATTCAATCTTTTGGAGATTTGTTCATCTTCCACGATGCGCGAGGTATTGTAGCTCTACTTGATCGATGGTGTATTCCAACTCACTCTTTCATATGCAGATGGGGAGAATTTACCATTACTTTAGAAGACGTAGTTGCTTTGTTGCATCTTCCAATCATATGCAATCTTCCTGAAAATATTTCTTCAGAGGAAACTACAATCTCTAATATCTTGACAACCAAAATGGAGGAGATTAATAAGGCATCTGGAAGAAAATGTTGTTATGCTCATTGGCTGATACACTGGTGGCCAAGAGATACTCGTCCGGATTGGCCAGTTGACGATACGTTATCCATTGCTGCTTTCTTGTGTTTATGGCTGTCTAGAGATGTAATTGAGGATGCTGGAAACTTGTTGAAGCCGTTCATGATTCCTTTTGCGATTAAGATGGCTCAGGGTGAGAAACTCCCAATAGGTAGCTTGTTCTTGGGTTCTCTGTATTCTAACTTGGACTCCTTGATTATAGACTCCAGCGTTTCGAATGGTTTTATGAAGATTGAATGTTATGCCAACATAATGTTTCTTCAAGCTTTGATGTGGGAGCGTTTCAATAATTATGCACCCATTCCATGGAATGTCTTGCAAGGATTGAACACTGATGTTAGCCATGTATTCTTTGAGAAGGCTAATGCCAGGATCATGCGTTGGTCCACAAATAAACCTCGACTCAAAACCCGCTTCGTCGATGTCTTGGATCGTGAATCTGAATTCAACTTCCGCCCATGGGTATCAGTTCCTCCTTATATCTCTTAATTAAGAACCTTTAATGATGAAGAGAGTATGATTTTAAAATCTGATGCTGATTTGGATGATAGAGAGAGATCTTTCATGTTGAGTTGCACTCCCGGTCATCTGGTATCCATAATTCACGGTGAATTCTTGGTGGAAGAATACAATATTGATAGGGCATCTCGGCAAATGGGTATGCATCAGTGTGTTCCGACTTTTCGAAGAAGAAGGCCTTCAATTGAACATCTCATGACTCTTCTGGACCGTACACATGTGGAAGGAAGTGAATTCTGGTTCCCCAGCTCTGATATAGTCATATATGTAACTCCGTGTTACATAGAATTTTGGGATCAGCAGCTCAAGCGTTTTCTTAATTTCGTGAGAGATGCTCAACCTTTAATGAAATATCATCCTTCTCCTGAGATGATTTCTACTAGACCAAGATTGAAGCATTTTCCTAGTAGTGATAAACGGAAAACATCTCCAGGGTGTTCACGAGTAAGTATTCTTTGTAGAGTCTTCATAATACCATGATGATTATGTTCTGATTATTGTATCAAAATTTCTTCACAGGATGGTCGTAATGTAAGACCACGAGTCGATGTAAACCTCTCAGAAACTGAAGTGACTATTCATGGTGGAGAAGGCAGGAGTAAGAATTATAAGATGTTACCTAACACCATAAAGTCCCCAGTGATTTGTTTGGTGAGTTATCGATATCTCTTGCATCATGAATTCTTCTCATCCATATAATTAGGATCTAAAAACCTACTTTGTTATTCCGTTGCAGGATTTTACTCCATCGAGCATCGACGGTCTTTAGTTCTCTGCTGCTGGGCAGACGGTTTCTGACTCGGGTGTTGAAGAAGAAGCTGAAGTAAGTATCTCTTCAAGTAGAAAATTATGATGCTTGTTAAACAAAATGCTAATTTCTGAGAATATATCCAGGAGGGCGTTTCCATGGAATGGAGAATACTGGTGATGCTCGTTCGAAGGATGGCGATGAAGAAAACTCCCGGAGTTCAAAACCAAATGAAGGTAATGGGGTTGTCGACGTTGATGCGAGAAATTATGATTCTTTGAATGCTTCAGAGACCACCCAAGTAAGTATTCCTCTTGTATTTTATCCATAGAAGTATAAAATTGCTGATCTATGAGTGAATGAATGAGAATGTCTGTGAACATATGACAAGTTTTGTTGAAAATACGTCACCAGAAAATTCAAAACTCAGCATTTTAGGAAAATCGTCGTAGAATCTTCATCTGTTGTCAGATTTTCATGATACGCATATGCTTCCTTAATCCTAGGAAATTTCCAAGCTCTAACAAAGAAGTTTTTTAAGTTTTGAGCACATTCAGGGGCCGAAATAGACAAAACAGTAAACATCCAGGAGACTTTCAGGAAATTTTCAGCTGTTGGGTAGTCCCGAGTTTCGACCACATCCTTTTTCCCGTTCATCCGATTGCTATGAAACTTTGACATGTTGTAGGTAACACCCATACGAAGAGAATTGTATATAACTCAATCCTTGATTCTTCACCAATTTCTCCCAGTTCGTCATTTCGTACAGGGCAGTATAAAATCTTCTCAGGCGAGCTTGTCGTAAAATGTGTTTTTTGTGGCTTTTCACGTCATTTGTTGACATCTAGCATATATAATGAAAGACTTTGATGATGTTAGGCCACTTTTATGCTGTAGTTCATGATTTATTTTGGTTCATGCTTGGATGATCCTAATCTCGTGTAATCTTCGTATTAGGTGCAAAATACCAAAGTTGAGAATGAAGGAACCCAAAATGACGAAATGAGCGGTCTTGAGGTCGTTGATAAGGAGGAAACCATCCCTGAACTTCAAGGCCATGAAAGTGTTTCTATTGAAACAATCAATGAAACTGAGACTTCGATTGTTATTGCTTCAGTGGCGAAAGGAACTGAACCGCGAGTAAAAAAGACCGAAGAAACCGTTTTTGTAGAAATTGCTCCAGTAATTGAAAACCGTATAGTGGTGCATGAATACCCAAGTGCAGGAGTTGATTTTGATCCCCTATTTGATGCATTACTCCCATACCATGAGCTAGTCGGTGGATTCAGCGTTCCCGTTGGATATTCAGACTTGTATGATAAAATATGGAGGAAGTTCGGTCACATCGTCGTCACTAGAGACCCAAAGCGTGCTTCTTCTTTAAAAATACAAGTAAGTGTTATCTTGCATGTTGTGAATGATATATGCACTAGGGGGAGAATTGTTGTGACTCTAGATGTACTCTTTGATTGGGAGTTCAACTTGGAGAATTCTGAGAGACTTGGATTCAACGTGAAGTGGCTTCGTAAGAAGATAAATGCTATTAAGGACTCATGTGAAAAAAACATACCCTTTCCCAATGACATTTTGATGGAGAAGGAAGACATAATTTCCAGGCTAACTTAAGAGCTTAACATGGAGAAGGCGGCGTTACAAGTCTTGAAGGATGCAGAGGAGCAAAAATCTTTCTTCGCTGATTTTCTTTGATTCATTTTCCATAATCTCTTGAACTTCTGAACTTCTGAGAGATGTGAGATTTTATTTGGGTTTTGATATCATGGTTTTAGATTGGTAGATGGTTAAGGATTTTCTTTTGGATTTGATAGATATTTTCTTTTAAGAAATATGAACTGAATTTTGATAAATTGTTGAATTCAAATACTTATTGCAAGTATTGCAAACATTTTGGAGGAATTGAAATACAATGAAAGAAAATCCTAAAATGCCAAATCCAGACGTCATGAATGCTTAAACGCCCAGTACCTCAAATGTCCAATAATTTCAGACAAACGCCTTAAGCCAATTCTCATGAATTACTGGTAGGGTTCGTCCATCTGTGTTGATCAACTTGTAATATCCTCCAGTTATGGACTTATCAACCATGAATGGTCCTTCCCAATTGGAGTTACTTGCTGAGTGAAGGTTGCACTGGAATGCTTTGAGAACTAAGTCCCCTTCACAGAATTTGTTGGGTTTGGTCGTCCGTGCCTTAAATATCTTCTGTTGATTTGGAATTCCTCGTATGGTGAGACTCCATAGTTGTGGCACATATGGACACCCGTGTAGGAGGGAGTATCCCTCATAATGTGTGTCATGTTTGGCCACATCTTCCACAATGAATCGCCTGATTGGATGATCAACTTGAAGAGGTTCTGGACTCAACCATTGGGTGAAATATTTCTGTGGCGAGATGATCCACTCATAGCATTTTGGAATTGCTAAATTGTTTGTGGAGTGAATACCATATTTGAAAACTGACCGTATGGGCACATGAGAAGGAATAAGACTTGCCTGGGTGCGAAATCTCTTGACAAAATCATTTGGATATTCTTCAGGTTTCTATGTAAGCTCTGTCAAGGCTTTGACCTCCTCCAAAATTTCAAATGGTGAGGTATCTTCTGTTTCTTCCTCCGGGTCAGAGGTTTCTTCAACAGAGGAACATGCAATTGAAGGTGTTTGTGCCACTTTTTCATCATGAATCCATGCGCATCCAAGAATCATATCATATCCTGGGTCTTCTATGATTATGTAAAACTTGGTCTCAGTGCAGACCAAATTTTCTTTGACTTTGAGGATGATATAGCCGTAAGCGTTTCCGAAGATTCCTTCGTGATCTCTGATTGCCATAGGGGCATGAGTAGATTCCTATCGAGTAATGCCACCGGCTCTGAGAGTTTTCAAATGGATGATGTTGATGGCGATGCCGATGTCAACAAATGCTCTCCTGAATTCGTTTCCTTTGATGTGCACTGTGGTGAGCAGTCCTCAGTCATATATTTCCTTATCTATCACTGGAGGCTCAGTGGTAGTCTCTTAAATCAACAGACGCTTGCCTGATACGATGTGGTTTAATGCAGTGAATATGTCTTTCCTATGAGCTTTTGACAAGTATAGTAACTCGAAGACATGTTCAATCAGGGATTGAACTGCTTTTTTGACAAGAGGTTCAAAGATAGAAAAAGGACTGATTGGAAGAGGATTCTCATGTACTCCTTCAGTCCCCAAGTTGAGCTCTCCTGATTCGACCTTTTCTTTAAATATGCGCTTCAAAGTCTTGCAATCACTTGTGGGGTGGCTGTCAAACCTATAAAAGCGACAATACCGAGGATTTTCCATGGCCTCTTCGGTTGGTTCCTTCTTGACATATGGAAACTTGATTGCACCGTCTTGAATCCAAGCCTCTAACAATTCAATGACTTCTTCAATGGAGCAGGGAAAGTCAGGTGCTTCCGGATCTTCTGTATGTTGAGGAGAAGTTTGCACGTTATCCTTCTTTTGTGCCTTTGAAGGGGTGAAAGAAGTATGCTTGCTTTGTGGCTCAGCTTTCCATTTTCTCCCATCCGTGAAAGCATTTGTGGAAGGCTGCAGGTTGTACTTCTTGTTGATCAGACGTCTGCTCCCTCGAGTGTCTCGTGCTTCTTTAGTCTTTGTGGATTTTGCTTTTTCTAACAGAGCAGGTGCAGTGGTTGCTGACCTCTTCGCGGCTTCGTGGATCTCTGAGAAAGTATGGAATCAGAGATTCTCCAGAAGGGATCTATAGACCGGGAGCATGCCATTGATGCAAAAATCCACCAGCTGTTGCTCCATGATGTTTGGATCATGACAATCCAAGACTTGGACTCTGAAACTTTTCACATAGTCATTGGGATTTTCACTGACTTTCTGAAACATCCTTCCAAAATCAGAGAGAGTGACTTGCTCTGACACAAATAAGTACTTCCTATAGAAGGAATTAATCATTTCTCCACAATTATTGTTAGTTTCAGGTGCAATATTGTTGTACCAGGTGTATGCCCTGCCTTTCAAAGATTTTGAAATTCTTTGAGTCGAACAACATGCTCATGTTCTCCCAAGGCTTCAAGGAAACGAGAGACGTGTTCTCGAGCATTGTCGGTTCCATTATACAAAGTGAAAGTTGGAGAAACGTAACCTTTAGGAAGGGGAATCCTCTGCGTTGCAGTAGGAAATGGGGGTTGGTGACGATGTACATGTGATGTCTTGTATTTTCCATGATTCTCTAGAAGACGCTCCAAGTCTTCTTGAGTGATGAAGTTTGATGATTCTTTTGTTGAAAAATTTCCCGCAAATCACTGTGTGAATTGGAATTACCTCAGGATCAGAAGCGTTTGAGGACTTCTCATTCTCTTTCCCCTTTTCTTGAGTTTTCTCTGACAATTTGTCAATAAGAGTCTTCAGATGATCAAATAGATTTTGTTGTGCTGCGGACATATCCGTCTGATTCTTTGCAAGAGTCTCTTGCACTTTGATGAGATCAGAAATGGTAGGTGGTGGATTTCCTATGACTTCTTCGGGATGTCGTCCGAACAGAGGATGACCTTCCGCATTAGTCTGAGGAGGAGTATTGTCACCGCCATCGATGTTAGTAGACGGAACAGTTTCCGGGATGTCTTCATTTTTGCTGGTGCTAGCAATGTTTGCGTTAGGATTTGTAACTGATCCTGATCTAAGACCATCCATTTTGATGAATTTGAAATTGCAACCGAGAGATTAATCTCCCATTGTGGTCGCCAAACTGTAGATTAGGAAAAGCAATTTGCTGGTTTTTACGGAATTGAGGAGACGACCGTACGGAGGAGACTCCTTGAACCGAGTGAAATGTTCAACCTCACACAGATGCACCGCTGCAAAGGGGGTGCTTTTAATTCGAGAGATTAATCTGTAGTACTCCGGCCTAAACCAAGACAATTGCCGTTCCAGAGTAAATTCGGTCACAAGAGAGAATAGGTCGATTTGTAGGAGGGAAACTGAGAAATGTGTAGAATCAATGGTAATCAAAGATTGTAGGTGTGTTGTGAATTCTGAATATGATAAGTTCTGAATGATTGAAATTTCTTAGCTGAGTGTAATTGCTCAATTGATGAGTTATTGATCTCGTGTTGTCTGTGAGATGTGAGATCCTTGTTGTTTCAATCATGATTCGGAGGCTTATTTATATTGTAGGAATTGTAGACACCATGATCCTATGAAGTGTGACAGTTTATAGAATCAAGAAGTGGGGAAATGGAAATCGTGTTTGAAACCAGTTGCTCATCGTGCGGAGACTTGGTCGAATTTCCATCCACTACTTTGTTAACTTCTTCAACTGACTGCACGACTTGCTCACATTCCATCATGTGTTTAAACACACGTGCCGTGGACCGCTAGACCAAAACCCTAGTTGATATCCCCCAAGTGACACGATTGATGTCTCGTGGTTAATTAGTCAGTTACTGACTTCATGATTTAATAGGACAATGAGTCCATGTATTTGCTGAGTTGAAAATGATTTGCAAAAATGTTCAGAAACTCATGAATTGAACGTGTCTGCTGAGACAAAGATAAAATTATGACGTTGAAGAGAGCAAGTGTTGCTCATTAGATGAATTGTTGAATATTGATAGTTGAACTAATATTCCTTGGTTTGAGCAAATATTGCTCGTCTGAGCAAGTGTTGCTCGTCTCATGAATTATTGGTAGCGTGACCAAAATAAAATATTAATTAAAATACTAGTAGTTAAACCGAGCATAATTAATAAGAATACTGATCATGAGATCGTCATAAAATTATTAGTGTTTGAATCTGGAATTATAATCCTTGGACTCAGAAACCCTAATTTGATCAATTGATGGTTTATTTGAAAATTAACCATGGAATGAAGGATAACCGACTTCATGGGACTGTTGGTCGACCATGCATCTCCCATATGCTCGTGTGAGCAAATACCAAGGCCTCTCGAAGAGTTGGTGATTCGTTGATGAAAGAATGATCAAATGTTGGTTTAATCATTTATTCGAAAATGCTCATCTGAGCCTTAGGTGATAAAACATAATTAATTATGAAGAGACGAGAGACCGACCAAGGGGTCATGAAACCGGCCCTGGGTGGTCACAGGATCGAATGACGATCGTTCCATGAAAATCCCAAAATTATTTGGAAGAGTTTTGGACCTAATACGTGTAATTGCGCAAATTAGGTAAAACTGTGTAAATACGTGGGACCGACTCCTTGCGAGCCAAAAATCCAACCTTGGTCGATCAAGGTAACATGCTCATGTCACCAAAGTGTTCGTATCTCAGTTCTGAGAATTTTGATATTTTCAGATGTGCATTTGAGCAATCATTTGAGAAAATATGAAGAAAACAAGGTTTTTTGATGAAACAATCAAAACTTCATGAGATGAAGGAAAAAAAAAATGAAGGAATCATGAAGTGTGGGACCATCCATGGCCAAGGCATGGCCGGCCGGCCAAAGGGCCTAATCCCACACGTTTCCCCAATTTTTTTATAATATTTTCATGATTTTAGGGAAATATGATAAAACCAAGGAATTTGTTAAAACCAAGGAGTTTTTGTTGGAATCAAAGAGTTTTGTTGAAATCAAGGAGTTTCCATGGGATGAGGAAAACATGAAAAATAATAATAATAAAATAAGGGACGCGTGGGACCGGCTTGAGCATGGTTGGCCGGCTAGGGCCCGGTCCCGTGAGTTTTCTCTAATTTTATGTATTATTTCATGATTTAAAGGAATTTTCATAATTTGAAGGAAATATCATGAAATAAAGGAATTTCATGGGATTATGGAAACATGAAAAATATAATAATAATAAAATGGGTCGTGTGGGGGCCAGCTAGGGCTTGACTAGCCGGCTTGGTCCCGGTCACACGGGTTTCCCTAATTTTATATTATTTTTTCATGGGATCAAGGAAATATCATGATATTAAGAAGTTTTCATGAAATTAGAGAAATAATAATAAAATAATGAGGAACCATGAGGTGTGGGGACGGCTGGGATCAAGGCATGGCCGGTTGGCCAATAATCACGGCCCACAATATTTTCCTTAATTTTATATTATTTCTTTGGTTTGAGGGAAACACCATGAAACTGAGGAGTTTCCTCAAAACGAAAGATATTTGTTCAAGTGAAAGGATTTTCATGAACTCAAGGAAAATAATAAATAATATGATAAAAATATGAAACTGGCGTGCGATTGACCACGGCATGGCACGTCCGGCCGGTCAGTGTGCCCATGCTCCCAGCACCTTGGTCAATTTTTAATTATTTATTACTTTCCTTCCTATTTTGCATAGGTTCATCGTCTCGTCATATTTTGAAATACTTGTTCGTACGGTGATTGTTAGTGCATCATCGTTGAGTACATTTGCACCATTTGAGTCGGGGCTTACTCGGAGGTAGCTCAGATGCCTGTATTGTTGAATATTTATTACTAACCCATGGAACTCCGCTGGGAAGAACCATGGATTGAAGTAACGAAATATTACAAAAGTATTTGAATACTTTCAGAAAATATTTGAATATTTTCAGAAATTCAGTGGATGAATCCAAGAATTTAAGAATAATTAATTGATGGATCTATACTAGCAGAGCAAGCTGTTTAGGAGCATTAATCATTCTGATATGATCTTGCTGGAGCTTCATATCCTTTATATAGTCAGGGAAAACTGTTGTTTGTATCCTGAAGACGTTATCGCTCTATACTAGCAGTGCAAGTTGTCTAGGAGCCGTCAATCTTGTGATTCTATATAGAAATAATTACTGAAGTGTTCAGTATTCATGAGATACGCCATTGTCCAACCGAGAGACTACATATCTACATGTACTCTGAGAGACAGTATTTCTCAGTCAGAGGTTCGATGAGAGACCCGTGTCTCAATACTCACGTCTGATTGCTGGATCAGAAGTGAGTATAATTATGGGTTTACGATTTTATCCTTTGTCGAAAATCCGCCATGTACAATGAGATCATGAAAATAACAAAAATAAGGAAAAAAAATGGGGGAAGCATGGGACCGTCCACGGCTAAGGAACAGCAGGACGGCCGGTAGGCCCGACCCATGGGCGCTTCTCCATTATTTTAATGTTATTATTTTCTCTCTCCTATTTCGTGTAGGATTCCTCATTTGTCCATATTTTGGATGCTCATTCGCGCATTTGGGTGTTCGTTCGTGCATCATTGTCGAGTACACTTGCACCATTTTATAAGGCTTACTCAGTGGTAGTCCGGATGCCCGATTGTTGAGTATTTATTACTAATTTATAAAATTCGGTAGAGAATGATTCATGAAACTGAGTAATAAAAGCAAGTAGTTATTTATTATCAATCCAAAGTATTAGACGTGAATTCGACCATGGATTCGGAATAATAAATGAGCATTACCATTCCATGGGATCGTGGATTCGCCCATAGAATCAGAGTAATAAACTATTATCATTCCATGAGATCATCCATGGATTCGACCATGAAATCGGAGTAATGAAAGTAGCCATTACCATTCTATGAGATCAGATGTGGATTCGATCACGAAATCGGAGTAATGAGATTATCCATTACCATTCCATGAGATCAGTCGTGGATTCAATCATGAAATCAGAGTAATTAGATAAAATATATTATTTTCTAGGAATTCAGTAGTGAATGTCACGGTAGAATTAATCTATTGCAGAGGGATATTAGCCAGTTAAAGCATCATACCCATTCCGAAAGGTGCATAGTCAGGAGACGGCTGGTATCCTGAAGGCGTTATTGTTCTCAATCTTACGGAGAACCGCCTGGATCTATACACGGTCTCTCTACATAGTCAAGGAACAGTGAGTGTCACCGACGTCCTGAAGGCGTTGCTGCTCCCAATCTTATGGAGAACCGCCCAATTGTTCTTCTATGTAGAGGGGGGTCTCTCTCATGTATTCAGGTAATAGTGAGTATCACCGACATACTGAAGGCGTTATTTCTCTCAATCTTACGGAGAACCTCCCAATTACGTTATTCTACATAAAGGGCATGATGAAATGCGTGGTACCGAACGCTCATCTAGTGGAGGATTTTCAAGAAACATATTCACCATGGCTTCGTAAAATATGAATCGTCACATGCCTGAAGTCGTATCAGAAACATACAATATCATGATTTTACGGTTTTAACCTTTGTTGAAAATCCACCATCAACACAAGCTACTTGGATTTTTTGTTAAGAACAATATAAATTGAACAAAATACTTCATTCATAACGTGAATCAAATAAATATGATATTGTTACTTTTAATCACATCGCATTTACAGGGGTTTACTCAATAAATACATTTGTAGATTTGTAGAGATTTAAAAAGAGTCATGAATAATAACTTTGCGAGAATTATACAGAATTGAGCAAACTTTTGCGGAGTTATGAAGAGTTGTCTAATGTCTTGTAGACATTTGTAGAGTCTTGAAGAGTTGTATAAACAAATTTTATATGAAAATATGCATGATAGACATAAATATAAAATTTATTGTAGCTTATTAATTATAGTAACTTCAACTAAATTAAATTAAATTATTATTATTTTTTCTATATATATAAAACTTATTTTTGGTTCAATAAAATACAATAAAGTGTAACAATAAATTAAGCTATCAACCAAGGTTTTGTAGGAATCCTAAATGCTTTATTTATTTATTTATTTATTTATTTTTTATATAAAAATATATATTATTATTGTACATTTGTACATAATAATTAAAATTAAAAAAATATTTAATCATATCATATAATTTATACTCATCTATAATAGGAGTTTTATAGATTGTGTATTCATGAAATACAATAAAATAGAGTAAAAAACATCTTTATAAAAAATTTGGAAGTCTTCCAAAATCTTACATATTTTGCAAGACTTTTATCAAGGAAAATATATACCCAAAAGTCATTCAAAGTCTTGAAAATAGATAAGTATGCAAAGTCTTTGAATTTTCAAGTTTACAACGAGTAACACAAACTTTAGAAGACCTTTTGACAATCTACAACGAGTAACATAAACTTTAAAAGAGATTTTAAAAGTATACAACCAATAACACAATACTTTATAAATCCATTAAACTCTTTCGAAATCGATAAAAGTATTTGTTGAGTAAACCTCAGTTAGTCAAAATACCAAAATACAAAATATAAAATGTTTTTTACCACCCTACACTACATTTAGTCATCCTCATCATCACTCATAACCAAAGTAGTCAATATCGTGTATCAGTATCGTATCGTTCGGGTCCGATACACCTATACAAAAGATTATATCGGTTTTTATCGGTGATACATCATTAAGATATAGAATACTAAATATTTATAAAAATTTCAATTTTGGTGCCATATGATGCATTAGTTGAAAAAGTGGGGGTCTAACAACCTCACCTAATATTTCGATTAGCAATCTGTAAGGACAACTCAGAGTTGTTTTCTAGAGAATCAACTAGACTCAATCAATTAGAAAATACTCAAGGAGTTATTATCTCAATCTCTCGATTTGATTTACTCAAGAAAATATGGTTCGCGAGTTATAATCAAAGAGAGAAAACTTGGAAGGTACCAAAGACCAATATCCAAGTGTCAATCAATTTAAATCAACAACTAATAAGGTCGGATATTCTAATTGATTGAACAACACACAACATGTATTATTTCAATTATATAACTAAATATAATGCGGAAAAGAAATAACACAGACACCAGAATTTTGTTAACGAGGAAACCGCAAATCCAGAAAAACTAGTCCAGATTAAACATACACTATATTAAGCCGCTATATACACTAGCCTGCTCCAAATTCACTTCGGTCTGGACTTTAGTTGAACCCCAATCAATATCACAATGATCCAAAGTACAGTTCTGATCCTACGCCTCTTATCCCAGCAGGATACTGCGCACTTGATTCCCTTAGATGATCTCACCCACAACCAAGAGTTGCTATGACCCAAAGTCGAAGACTTTAGCAAACAAATCTGTCTCACACAGAAAAGTCTACAAGATAGATAAATTCGTCTCCCACGAATAAACATATGAGTTTTGTTTAGTCTTTTGATAAATCAAGGTGAACAGGAACCAATCAATAAAACCAGACTTATATTCCCGAAGAACAGCTCAGTTTTATCAATCACCTCACAATAGTCTTAATTGACGCAGCGAAAAAATATATTGTGGAATCACAAATGATGAGACAAAGATGTTTGTGACTACTTTTATATCTTTCCTATCGGAAATAGAAATCTTAATACAATTATTATAATTGTACTCGTACGATAGAAACAGCAAGATTAGATCACACAACTACAAGAAAAGTAGTCGATCTGGCTTCACAATCCCAATGAAGTCTTTAAGTCGTTAACCTGATTTTATAAGAAGAAAACGAAAGGTTAAAGGAGAATCAACTCTAGCTTAGGAAACTAGTATCACACAGAATGTGTGGGGATTAGGTTTCCTAGTTGCTAGAATTCTCCCTTATATAGTCTTTCAAATCAGGGTCTGCAATCAATGTTAGCTTAGTAACAAAGCATTCAATATTCACCGTTAGATGAAAACCTGATTAGATACAAGCTAATTTATCTCAACTGTTAGATCGAAAACTTAGCTTGCCATACACACATGTACTTGACGATTTTGGGTTTGTATAACCGTACCCAAACATGTACAATAGTTAGTTAAATATTAGTCAACCAAATGGTTATCCAAATGATAACTTTCATATCAACCATATTCTTCTTAACCATAACTAGTCCAAATGACTCAAATGAACTAGTTAGAGAGTTGTTCAATTGCTATGAGATCTTATGTACTACACAAGACACAATTGAAGCAAAAACGATGTGATTCACACGAATCGATTCATGAACTATAAATCCATAGTTTGTAATAGCATTCCTTAGATAATTTAAATAAGTTCACGAACATCATTTTTAGACATAACCACTCAAGTTCGCGGACTGGGTTTGCGGACTTAAGTAACCGGTTGGAGTTTCCAGCAGAAATTCTCATGTTCGAGAACTTCCGTCAGTTCGCGGACTGAAACCGAGATACAACCCCAGCATAAATTCTAGGGTTCGAGAAATACGCACATTCGCGGACTGAGTTCACGGACTGGGTTGACTGCTCAAGTTCCGGTTTTCACTTGATCAACAAAGTTCGCAAACTTCGGTTCAAGTGATAAGGACTTATACATATATGTGTTACCACAACAATGTTTATATCCCCTAGTGGTTATATTTTCTAAACTCTCATTTCAATCATTGAAACATTCTCAGAGGACGTCATATAGTTGTTATTCACAAACTAGTTTTCGTCAGAGCAATTTCCAAAGTGATTGAAACATAACATGACTTTCGTCACTAGGTAAAGATGAACTTGGATAAAGTGAAAGCTTTACCAACACACATTTTGAGAAATAGATAAGCAAGATATACTCAGCTCGAAATGTCACATGTGTATATCTTTAGTCTATATAGTAAAATGACTTTTGTCTCAAGATATAAGATAGAGTAGATAGACTTTTGATTGATAGATAAGTTCAAGTCTCCACATACCTTTTAGTCGATGAATATCCACTGGTTCCTTGAGTAGTCCTTCGTCTTGTATGATGATTGCCATGGAGTTCTTGAGCTCAACTACACTTTCTATCCTAGTCCGAGACCTTAGCTATAGTAGACTAGAAATCAAGACTTTATAGTTTTGATCACTAACATTGACAAACATGCTTGATATAGCAACGCATGCGAGTTCGACTGAGCAATGCTCTAACATTAGTTTTCAAGATCAAAAGCTTCACGGTACAAATTCACTATGATTAAGAAAAATGAAATAGTTGGAAATTTCTTCACTGAATCAGATTGAGTTTTCGAGGATATAGAGGAACAATACGATTAGGAGGAAGGGTTACCTTTACAAATTTTCATACCAAAATAATTTATTATATCAAATTACCCTTGCCGATATTATCAGTGTACTAGCGAACCCGATATATCGGTTTGTATCGGCCGATATAGGTGTTTTTATCGTTCAATCCTTGTATCGCTGATATTTTTGATATCGTACAGTTTTTTCCCGATACACGATAAAAACCTATAATATTGGCTGATACAACCGATATTGACTACCTTGTTCATAACTATAAATTGAGGTTTCCTCGACAATAGTATGGCCTTCTGAAAAAGCGGGGGTTTAACAACTACACCCAATATTTTGTTTAGGCAATCGGTATGGATTAACTCCAATACAATTCCAAGAGAATCAACTAGACAGTCAGAGTCAGTCAATAAAAATATATCCAAGATTTATATCTATGTTTCTTAATGTAATCAGCAAATCAAATAGCTAGAAATCCGCGAGCCTGATTATTATAAGAAGCAACTTGAATGGTACCAAATACCAATGTTCAAGTGTCATCAATTTATATCAACAACCAAAGGTTGGATTATATAATTGATTGAACTACACACAACCTGTGATATTTCAATTATATAAACAAATACAATGCGGAAAAGAAATAACACAGACACCAGAAGTATTGTTAACGAGAAAACCGCAAATGTAGAAAAACCCCGGGACCTAGTCCAGTTTTGAACACCACACTGTATTAATCCGCTACAGACTCTAGCATACTACAAGTTAACTTCGGACTGGAATGTAGTTGAGCCCTAACCAATCTCACAATGATCAAGGTACAGTTGCGTTCCTTACATCTCTGAATCCCAGTAGGACTCTACGCACTTGATTCCCTTAGATGATCTCACCCACAACTAAGAGTTTCTACACTAGTGGAAAATCAAAAAAAAAAGTCTGCCAGAAAAGGACTTAACATCACTAAAAACGACTGATTCTGGGAGCCCTAGAATTGTAGTCTTAATTCCCAAAACGACTGTTTCTGAGATTCTTTTAATTTTTTAAATTACGACTTACTTCAAGAGACTCATCATAAGGTCTAACATAAACAGACGTTTCATTAAATTCAAATTAAAAACAATAAAAGCTTATCTACACTAATATGGGTCTGAATAATTTCAAA
Organism: Papaver bracteatum; assembly: GCA_023529315.1. Classification (NCBI taxonomy): domain Eukaryota; kingdom Viridiplantae; phylum Streptophyta; class Magnoliopsida; order Ranunculales; family Papaveraceae; genus Papaver; species Papaver bracteatum. The sequence continues at coordinate 1,392,779 of JAJJWX010002427.1, read as the reverse complement.
AAGCTTATTCATCTGAATCGCGATCTAACTGGTATTTCTGACTGAACCCATTTCAGAAAATCTGATTCATCTAAATCCTCTGACTCAATTCTGACTGAAGATTGGAAACTCACTAAATTCAAATTAAAACTCATTTCATACACTAATCAAAACATTCACTATTCGATTCAAATTTTGTTGTATCATATATTAACTGGATTCATATGTGAATTGGGCCGACACTTAGGTCAAAACCCCAAAAAGCTCTGCACAACTACTAAATTCACACCAATTTAAGTTCTTACAGATGTATTTTCTTACAATAGGTGGAAACCAACCTACAAACAATGAAAATAGACTGAAACCAACAAAAAGATGAACTGCTCCAACTGATCAAAATAGTATACCTGCGGGAAAAATAAGTTCATCATTAGAAGTTTAAAAAAAAAAGTTCGGATAGCATAGTACAACTGGTTCTCACAAACAAGCAATTCTTTAAGAGTTGATGATGATAAAAAAAAAAGTAAGCTCTGATGGAGAAGCTAGTGATGACAAAAAAAATCAAGGAGATGCTGCAAGCAATAATCAGAGAATAATGCAGTTCTAATTTCCCAAGTAGAAAAGAATCTAGTTGAATGTTGACATGAACTGAATATTTTCAAGTGCAGATATTCTTATGAATATGTTGCTACTTGGCAGGCATCATGTATGTTTGATACTTTTTTCTACTCTAAACATGTGCCACGTATTCAACATTAGCTAATGGAGGTGGTAATTAACTTGTAATGAAGATATATACCTGAATGACGGGCTGCAATCCTTGGTTTTATCTTGTTTCCTGATAACATGAAGAGGATCATGTGTTCATCTCTCCATATACATAGAAAAAAGAGGAAAAAAGCAAAATTCAAGTATTCAATCAAAAATTATTACCTGATCTCCATTCAAATACTCGTTGTCATCTACAGATGTTGAAATTAGTGGAGCTTGATTAGCAGATGCAGTAAACACATAAGGATCTTTATAAGCATTCACATTTATGGATGATCTTTTGGGAGATTCTATAACAATATGCCAATGCTTCCTAGTCTCATCGCCGCAATAAAAAACTTGGAAAGCTTGAGAAGCATGGATGAATGGTTCGTCGACATCTTTAGACTTGGTCGTAAACCTTTCGAAGTTGACGAACCTCAAGTTGGTATCTGCGTCCACATATGATCCATGTTTTTTGTCTTCCACTCGAACCCAATTACATAAAAAAACCACTTCTGTGAAATCTTCATAATCGAGTTCAAGTATCTTTTGCACGATGCCGAAGTAAGAAGTATCATCAACCACAAAGTTAGAATCTCTAGCACTTGCTCTAAAGCTGGTGAAGGCATCCATTGTCACTCCATTGTTTTGTGTGGTCATAGACTTCTCTGCTTCTTCCGTATAAAACAGATAACCATTTACCGAATACGCCCGATAGGAAACTGTCTTGAAGGAAGGACCAAGTAAGAGCCTATGAAACTCTGTCATGGGTGTGCCTAGAAGTTCCTCTCTTAACCAGGGAATGTACTTCATAGCCTTGCTCCTTGATTTTTTGTTTAGACTTCCAATGTAACTCTTGTATTTACTGCGAAACGACAAAGATAACAATTAGCGGCATGGTTATTAGTTCATACTGTACATAATTATAATGGTCAAGAGTTGCATATAGTGTAAAGAAATGATTCAAAGACAAAACTTAGGATTCTGCTTACTCTTCCCATTCATTATTTTCATCTGAATGTCTTAAAACCCAAAGGCGGACTTTCTCATGTTGTACGGCGGTTAACTGGTATGGTTTTCCAAGTGAACTAGGCGGGTGTGGACCTTCATAAACCTAATCGCGTAATGATACCTTTCCATGACACTTATAAGACTTTAACTTACCCTCGAGAATGAACTCCATCCAATGGCGATCTCCTTCAACAACATCATGATGTGCAGTAATAGACCCTTCAATATAGTTTTTGTTCAGACCATAAACCTTGTAGGTTCTCATCATTCTGCACATGCAATAGGTAACACCAGATATATAAGGTAACCACATAATTTCAAAGGAATTAAACTAAAAGGATCAATAGTTAAAGGAGTATACCTCTCAAAAGGGTACATCCACCTAAATTGAACTGGTCCCAATTTTTTTGCCTCTTCGGCCAAATGTGCGACTAGATGAGTCATAGAAACAAAAAAAGCCGGTGGGAAGTACATTTCAAACACACATAAAGACTCCACTACACGTTCATGCATTAGACGAAGCTCTTCACGATCAATAACCTTATAACAAAGAACTTTAAAAAACAATGACAAATGTCTTATTGCCTCGCGCAAAGGCTTATGCTCTTTCAAACAGTACATTAGGAAAATTGGCATCAAACCCTGCATAAGACAGTGATAGTCATGAGATTTTAAACACTTAAATTGTAACTCTTTCAGATCCAATTTTTTTTTTCCAGTTTCCGCTATAACCAATAGGAACCTTCAGTTTGCTAAAAGTTTTACAAACTAGTTATCTTTCATTCCTAGGCAACCAATAAGGAGCATGGGGGACTTCTTGTTTTCCATTATTTTCTAGCAACCACAAGTTAGGTTTTAAGTTTAGCAGTTCTAGATCTCTGTGCGCCGGAACCCCATCCTTGGAATTATCCTTGTGTCGCATTAAAGTTCCAAATAAGTTCTCTGCCCAGTTCTTTTCTACATGCATCACATCCACATTATGTCGAATATGCAAAAACTAAAGTTAAGATTAATTAAGTTAGCAAAGGCTAAGAAATAACAAAAACATATTGAATAAAAGTTAGTGAAGGCTTAAAAATAACAACATATTGAAAATTATGCATCGTTACCTTCCAATATGGAAGACTGAAAAAGATTGATCTCTTCGAATAAGGAGATTCAACTGACCGCTTTACCAGCTTCTCAAATTCCTTATTTGTTGTTGATGTACTATTGAACAATTTAACGCCACTCAAATGACTTGGTGCACCCCTATTATCCTCAGATTCATTGAACCTGGCTTTGTCACGTCTATAAGGGTGAGACCGATCTATTAAAATTTTTCTATGACCCATGTACGCAAACTTGCTACCCTATTTCAGCCAAAAGGCCTCAGTTTATTCACCGCATGCCGGACAACCAAATCTTCCAGATGTTCGCAAACCAGACATGTGTGCATAAGCCGGATAGTCGTATATGCACCACATCAAAATTTCTTTCATTGTGAAAGAGGTCTTTGTATGAGCATCATACGTTAGCTTTTCGTCTGACCATAACTCAATCAACTCGTCGATCAAGGGCTGTAAGTATACATCAATATTGTGGTTGGGAGCACTTGGACCAGGAATAAGTAATGATAACATTGTGAAATCTTTTCCCGTGCATATTGATGGTGGAAGTTTATAAGAATTAATCATGACAGGTCAAGTACTATGCGAAGTCATCATTCCAAATGGATTAAAACCATCAGTGGCTAGTCCTAGACGCACATTACGTTTCTCGGCAGCAAACGCATGCCATTTCCTATCTATTGATTTCCAAGAAGAAGAATCCACAGGGTGTCGCATGTGTGTAGAACTTTCTTCAACATAAGAATGCCAGTACATCTGTTCAGCTATCCATGGAGTACCATACCAACGATGTATCCTTTCAGTAATTGAGAAATATCTTAGTTTCTTCACTGATACCTTTTTAGCATTTGGATTAATCCCTTCAGGAGGTAATTTCCATCTACTTGCGTGACATTTAGGACACTCATCACAATCAGCATACTCCTTCCGATAAAGTATGCAATCATTAGAGCAAGCATGTATAATCTCTACCGGCAAGTTAAATGGCTTAATCATGTTCTTAGCTTTAAGATAAGAATCTGGTAACGTGTTCCCTTCGGGTAAAATAGTTTTCATAAATTTCAATAATTCAATAAAGAAAAAATTGGAACATTGGTACCTTGATTTCATACTAAGTAGCTCGATTACTGCCGACAGTTTTGTATGTTCACCACCACAATCTGGATACAGGGGTTGTAATGCATCCAGCATCATCTTACTGTAATCGACACCGGCACCATCTTCAAAATTAGCACCAGAACCATCTTTAACTGTTGCAGCAGTACCAGCTTGCAGATCAGAATCACTAATGAAGTCTTCACGATTAATGAGATCAGCGCGACCTAGTGTGTCAAAGAACAAGTCGACCATTCTCGGACCAGGAGCTTCATTTACAACATTATTAGTGGCTAATGCAGGAGCTCTAGCATTGGAATCATTCGCACGAGGTTGCTCTCCATGATGGATCCACGTTCTATATGTCACATCAAACCCATGCTGAAGAATATCACCATGTATTTCATGAAGAGATTTTGGAAAAGTATTGTAATTTTGACATTTCATACAAGGACAATGAAATTCATTTATATCTTCCCCAAGACTCTTAATTGTAAATTGAATGAACAACTTAACACCTTCAATAAACTGAGGTGAACCCTTAGGTGCCTTGAACCATTCTTTACTTGGAGGATCTACACAACGTAGTGACATCTACAAATAAATGAGAAAAGCAATCAATAGTATTAATATACTTGAGCTATATAGTAAGAAAAAATAACAGAACCCACCAAATACAATTACTCTTGACAAATTTTAGTTAAATTACTGTTTCCAAATACATTAATCACTGCATACAAAATCCCCCAAATAAAACCCTCAACTTTAAGAACCTTAAATTATAAGAATAGTTAGCAAAAGGGGTAAATAAACCCCAATTTTATTTTAAAAAATTATTTATCACCTGAATCACTTCAAGTGAAGCTTCAGCAGAGATTAGGAGTCTGAAATTGAAACCAAAAGAATAATTTAGGAAGGCGCTACCATTGAAATTGATATCTAATCAAAACCCTAATAAAAGAAATCTCAGAATGAAGAACATACCTGATTTGTCAGAGAGAAACCTGATTTAAAAGATAACCAACAATATGTAACCCTAATAAACTTGCGTGAGACGATGATTTTGTATTAAACTTGTCTGAGAATGTTTTTTATCAGACATTAATGAGAGAAAGAAGAGAACGGGAGAGAGAGATGGAGTGAGACGATAAGGATAAGAATAGATTGGGAGATATTCTTTTCTTTTCAGACTAATAATCTAAGCCGAGTCAGATTTGAAGCCCACTCAGTAACATCTGAATGAGCTGAAACGTCTATCTTTTTCCATGGGTCTCGTATTCTGAAAAGAAAAAAACTGGATCAATCAAGGGATGGGGTTTTTCTCAAGTTGATTGAAGATTAAATGAAGTTTGGGAAAAACATTCAACCTTAGATATGATTCTGTTATCGTATACTACAAGTTTATTATAGAGTTAGCAAGTGATGAATCCTGTTGTGAGAAACTTCGAGATGGTTTTCAAAATTCCAGACCCTGACATCAACATGTTTAATTGTAAATTAAACTGAAAAGGACTGATTACAAATTTGAAAAGGAAACCAGTCTTCCTGGTATTTGACATTGAACAAGTTACTAAGATTGAAAGTTAGTAATATTGAACACATACAACTCATAAATTTAAAATCAACAACATGTTCACACAAGCACAATCAATCTGCAAATTCAATAGCTAAAATATAAACTACAAGCACAATTAAACAAGTTACTGACATCAACAAGTGCATAAGCATACTAATATATATTTCATTAGATAATAACAGGGCTATAAAACATGCTGAAGCTACACACATATAAAACCATAAAACTTGAGATTAAGTTTTGAGTTTCTTCTTTACAAGAGAAGAGAAGAGACTCAAAACCACAAGTTTTCTTCTTTACAAGAGAAGAGACTCAAAGTCCCAAAAAAACTCCACAATATCTACTTCAACCACCAAATACGAAAACAAGCTTTTAACTTTAAAAGTCTGTATCAAGAGTTACTGGCCAAGGACTAACAAAGTGCTTGGGCCACAAAATCTTATCACCATGTGCAACAGTAGAAAGAGTTCCATCTCCAACGCAAAGCTCCTCACTTCCCATAACTATTTCATCAATGAGGACGAGATAATAAAAAGCATCATTTTCATCAGCACTCATGTCAATACGGCCAAATGCAACTGCAGCCTTACGCATATTCCTTAACACAACATTCTGGATTCTTCGACCAACCACATTCATTTGCTAAAAACAAATAGACATCCTAATGTAAGAAATAAAGCAAACTGATTGTTTTAACTTCTAAGTTATTCATTCATTGTTATTTAATTCAATCTGATAGCCATTCATTTTTCTAATTGTTCCAACTGTTAATTACCTGCTAACTAAAGATTCTAGAATATTACCTGTGCATTATTAGGATTGCTGGTGCTAGGGTTGACATTTATAGCCAACTGACTTAATTCCTGAACCACCTCTTCAAGACTACGGACACGTGTTTCCACAGCCGCAGTCTTCAGCTTTTCCTGTCGTAGTTGTTCTCTACAAACTGCGGATGCTTATAACTCTGTCTTTGAGATCCCACCTCTCATTCCTCGAACAGTACCCCTAATATCAACACCAAATGTCTGCCAATAAATAAATAAAATTAGTTAGTAACATTTTTGTTACATAAAAAAGAAATATAAATTCATCTCCACCCACCTGTGCAACTGCATCCCTATCTAAATGGGTCTCATTTATATTCTCTTCCATTGCATATAACTCCCTCACAGCTTTCTGCACAATGTAGAGAAAATTATACATAAGTGGATGACAAATATTGAAACTGCAGTTGTAAGTAATACTAGTGAATTCAACTAAATAGATGACAACACAAAACTTACAATATAATTTCTTGATCGTACATCATAAGATAAGGGATCCATATCTGCAAGGTTCTATTCAGAGATTTCCTGGTACACATGTGTATCCAGGTACAAATCAACCCTTGAAACCTGAACAGTAGGATTTTGTTTCTCCATTTCCTCCCGGCGAGATGCAATACCAGCCCTACCAGTGCTATGCAAAGTTTTCAACTGTTTCCTTGCTCGCTTCATTTTTTCCCTAATAACCCTATCATCATCTTTACTCACCCTATCAACAAATACCTCCCAATCCTCTTTCCTCACATTTCCAGGTCTATTGTTTTTCATTTCAGCAACAGTGGTATATTTATCACATATCCGCCTTAGGGTAGTCTTTGAATTCTTCCATGCCTTATGTGCCCTTTTCAGTACTTTGTCCTTCACAACTTCAGGAACCTTGTAGTCATTAGTTATACTCTTCCATATTGATTCCTTCACTACCGGTGGGACTATCTTCCAAGATACATAACCTGGTGAGACAATATTTCTGGTTATCTTTCCAACCTTGGTGGAAAACGTCTTACGGGTAGGGCCTATATGCTCTCCATTGTCATTGAATTCAATTGGCAGACGTTGATCACCTACACAAAATAATACAATAATCATTAGAGGTTCTACAAAGCTTGATATATTCAGGGAAGTTAAAGAAAAGATCTCGTTGCATTACCAATTACGCTTTCTTCACTATTGTCAGCTTCACTATCGGTGTTTGTCCGCTGTAGAGCCTCAGGACATAGATCACCCCCATACAATGGACTCCCCTGACCATGACTAGGTGAATGCTCACCCTCAGACGATGGAAGATACCTATGCCCATTACTTGCAGATGGACTTCCGTGACTATCTAAACCATCATTTGATGGAGATCTTCGTGTATCAACCAAAGGACGCCAAGTAGATGCTGGATTTGTGCTAGGATTTGAAGAACAACGAGATATGTTGCTACTTGCAGGGCCCCTAGACATAGTTATCTAATCAAATCAAAAAATCCATAATAAGTATCTCTTAAGCCACATACACCCATATCAGAAATCATATGCAGTACACAATCATAAAGGGAATCATATAAGGGTGTCGAAAACATAAATGACAGGGACATCCCATTGTTTAGATATTACTCTATGAATGCATTTGGCTCATACATTGAACCAAAAGCATTTTATGCATCATTTTTGTTTACATATTACCCTATGAATGCTAACTCTAGAATTGATACTAACAAGAAAGTAAGGAAACAGATCATTATATAAAATATAAGTAACTGACTGAATTGGTATCACCAAGAGTAAATAACAACAGTTCTGAACAGATTCAAAATTTCAAACAACTTATGATGGAGAAAAAAAGTGAATATTACAAGGTCCCTAAGCTATATGAGAAGCAGTGAAAATTTGATTGTATTCCTGTGCTAAAAAATAAATATTAATATCCATTAAGATTGTTGTTAAAGGAGGGACACTGTTAGCTCATTATACACTAAAAAAAAAGAAAAATAAGCACAATGGATATTATGATTCTTTTCTTACTCGTTGAGAACAATTCATCAAACCATTATCCTAGATGCATAATACTGAACTAAAAAAAGTATAGAAATGCATCATGTTACTGAATCAGTCAGTCCTTTGCAAACCGATCCGTCCTCATCTCATACTTGCCTACAAGAAAATCACTTTGAAAGATTAACAAAGTAATACAGAAACCTAGTCAACTGGATAAAAAAAATCATCATTCTAAATCAAGTTCGAACTAAGAATAACATCATACATAATCAAATACTAATATCCGTACAAGCACTGAAGTATTCATTTTATAACTATCATGTTGTTAGAAACAGAAATCACATTACATTTGACATCAACCAAAATACAATTACTTCAAAGCAAACCTATTACTCCATCATAATCACTGAAAACAGAACATGCTGGTATAGTAACATCACCAAACCAGGGATACAAATTGATCAAACACTTGAAATAAGAATAATTAAATTTGAGAAAAACAACTTTTGGTTTAGTAACACAATTCATCAAACACTTAACCTACTGAAACTAATGAAAGTTGATTGAAATAAATTTGGATTCAGTATCACAAATTATCAAACACTTAACCTACTGAACATAAAAAAAAAAAAAATACCTATAGAGATTGAGCAGGACAGGGAATATTTGACCTTTCAACAGATACAATTCTTTTTAACAGTTAGCATCTAAAGAGAAATACCATTACTTAAATAAAAAAGAAAAAAAAAATCATCTAAGAACAAATTAACTGAAATTCATATCATATCATATCATATCGAATCAAATCAAATCATATTAGATGTTATACCTGTAGTTCTTTGAGAAATCCAACTGACTTGAAAGTCTTCTGCATTGAAAAAAAATAAAAAATAATTAAAACCTTGACAAAGAAATTGAAAATGGAAACATGAAAATCTAACACAAGATTTAACTTTTACAAATTCAATTCAAATCGAATCAAATGATGTATATGGTATACCTGAAGATAAACCCAACTGCACCGGTCAGAAGGTCTTCTACTTCAGAAAAAAAAAATTGATTAAAACCCAACATCAGAAAATTGAAGAAGAAAACAACAAAATTGAAGAATCAATACTTTTCCTGATAAAGATAAAAAAAATTAAATTAGGGTTTCAGGAAAAGGATTATGAAATTATCAAGAGAAATAAGTTTTCCGGGAAAAGAAAAGGGCTTTTAAATATGAAGAGAAATAGGGATTTTAGGGTTGTGAAGCTTGCTGTTTTGCTCTAATCAGATCATCATCTAAGTTTTTTCTCTAGAGCTCTAAACAAGAGAAAACAAAGGTTGTCTAAACTGATAAAAAGAAAACGAGAAATGGCTGGATATATTGTAATTAAAAAGTAAAAGATACTTTCGTTAGAAACGATGAAGTTTTATCATCACCGTCCACATTTTTCGAGGATTACATCTGACCCTTGTTTCTAGAGGGAAAAACCCATACAACTCCCTCCTAAAAGTGGGACTATAGAAACAATTTCTTTTGTCAGACTTATCTCAAATCTACGTGGAATAGCTTTTTATTCCCAAATTTGGTCCCTTATGTTAAGTCTGTTTTGGTAACTAGATTAGGTTGTCCGTGTTTTTATTATTGAAACGTTTGTTTTTGAAAGACCAAAATGAAAAGAAAGGCTTAGTAAGTTGTTTTTATAAAGCCCAATCAGACTTAAAAAACTCATTCTCCACTAGTACTACGACCAAAAGCCGAAGACTTGATAAACCAATCTGTCTCACACAGAAAATTCTATTGAATAGATAGATCTGTCTCCCACATAAATACCTACGAGTTTGTATTATGTCTTTTGATAAATCAAGGTGAAAAGGAACCAATTGATACACCGGTCTTATATTCCCGAAGAACAACCTATATATAAATATCAATCACCTCACAATAACTTAACTAGAACAAGTTATGTGGAATCACAAAGAATGAGACGAAGAGATTTGTGATTACTTTTTATATCTTACCTATCGGATATAAATCTCGAGCAAATCTTAGAGTAGATAATACTCAATACTATATAATAAGTAAGCTCAGAACACGCAACTACAGATAAAATAGTTGGGTCTGGCTTCCGAATCCCAATAAAGTCTTTAAGTCGTTAACCTAATAATGGTTTTAGAAAAACCTAGGTTAAAGGAGAATCGACTCTAGTACGCAACTAGTATCACACAGGAGGTGTGGGGATTAGGTTTCCCAGTTGCTAGAGTTCTTCCTTATATAGACTTCAAATCAGGTTTTGATAACTTTGGAACAAAGCAATCAATATTCACCGTTAGATGAAAACTTGATTAGATTCAAGCTAATATATTTCTGTTGTTGGATGGTCTTAGCTTGTTACATACAAAAGAAATATGGGTAACCGTACATAAACATTTATATTGAGTTGGCTCAATAACAGTTAACCGAAGTTAGCCATATGAACACTTTTTGTTCATCTAACACTTCTAGATTACATATGATGATTGGTGAGGTGTCAAACTCACAAAAATATATTCCTTACTCTTCTTACACTAACTAGTAGAACAATAATAAGCATGTTCATTCCTAAGGGAGAGTTGAGCTAAAGTTGTTGATTTAATTTCTGAAAATATGAATAATGCAAAAACTAAAAAACAAATATGAATGTGAACAATGAGGATGAGAATGATTAGGGGGTCCTTCTCCACTAGTGAATATGAATTTTCTTCAATATACGTTTACTGTTAGAGCACTGCTCGGTCAAACTCGTATGCGTTGCTATCTCAAGCATGTTTGTCAATCTTAGTGATCAAAACTATATAGTCTTGATTTCTAGTCTACTATAGCTAAGGTCTCGGACTAGGATAGAAAGTGTAGTTGAGCTCAAGAACTCCATGGAGATCATCATACAAGACGAAGGACTACTCAAGGAACCAGTGGATCTTCATCGACTAAAAGGTATGTGGATACTTGAACTTATCTATCACTCAAAAGTCTATCTACTCTATCTCCTATCTTGAGACAAAAGTCGTTTTACTATATAGACTAAGAATATGCACATGTGACATTTCGAGCTGAGTATATCTCGCTTATATATTTCTCGAAATATGTGTTGGTAAAGCTTTCGCTTTAGCCAAGTTCATCTTTTCCTAGTGACGAAAGTCATGTTATGTTTCAATCACTTTGGAAATCGCTCTGACGAAAACTAGTTCATGAAAACAACTATATGATGTCCTCTGAGAATGTTTCAATGATTGAAATGAGAGTTCAGACTATATAACCATTGTGGGATATAAACATTGTTGTGGCAACACATATATGTATAAGTCCTTAACACTTGAACCGAAGTTTGCGAACTTTGTTGATCAAGTGGAACCGGAACGTGATCAGAAACTCAGTCCGCAAACTCAATCCGCGAACTGGCGTAAGTTCTCGAACCCAAGAATATCTGTTGAAGTTGAAGCTCACGTGCAGTCCGCGAACTGACGGAAGTTCTCATCCCGAGAAATTATGCTGGAGTTTATTAACTTCAACCGGTTAGCTTGTGTCCGCGAATTCAAGAGGTTATGTCTGAAAACGTTGTTCGTGAACTTATTCTAAATTACTAAGGAATGCTTTTGAAAACCGTGGCTTTATAGTTCATGATTAATGATTCGAGTGAATCACATAGTTTTTGATTCAATTGTGTCTCTTGTAGTACTTGAGATCTCATAGCAATTGAACAACTCTCTAACTAGTTCATTTGAGTCATTTGGACCAGTTATGGTAAAGAAGAATATGGTTGATATGAAAGTTATCATTTGGCTAATCATATGGCTAACCATTTGGTTGACTAATATTGAACCAACCATTGTACACGTTTGGGTACGGTTACACAAACCCAAAACGTCAAGTACATGTGTGTAAAGTGATAAGCACGTATGTGCTATATTTTATACCCATATTTATATTAGTTAGGACTCAATATTTTGTCTAACAACAATATTTTAGTGCTTTTATAGAAAGTACAAGTAATTCCGATCAACGAAAGAATAAATGGCTAAATTTGAAGCTAAAGGGTGTTTACGACGAAAACGATTAAATGTGACTGGCCTGGTGTTTCTATATATCAGCAGCTCTTATATACGACGGCACCAAGGAAGTCTGGAGCTTATTTCGGCTGCCAAGTTCGCAAATTATGTTGCGGCATCACCTAGCTATTTCACGGCCAGAATATAGTTAGTGGATCAAGCTAGCTCGTCAATCCCACTGGAGGTTAAACAGAAGACAGTTTAGTGGATATTTACATGCAAGTCCACTAAGAATTAGAAGGGTATACACGCGAGATGTTGAAGTTCTGAGCAATCATTTGTGCATTTCTTGGCCAAAAGGAGTACGTACTATTGGGGCGTACACTAATTGTGTCCAAGCCCTTTCTTCTTATCACTTGAATTTTTACCACGAGCATAAAATATAATCTGATTTGCTCTGGAACTGAAGTCTCTCACAGCAGCAACATGTCTTTGTTTCATATCATTTATGGTGTCGACTATTAGTGTTAGAGAGGAATGAAAAGGGATGAGTGGAAGGCATAGATGGTGGTTAATTTCCTTGTAACATGTACCAGCGGTGTGCGTTTCCTAATGTCCTACAACAGCTGACTATATGGAGTTGGTCGTGGTTAATCTGTTGCAGCCAATGGGTGCCAAGATGGAGAATGAATTGGTGTTGTTTCTGCCGTTAATCATGGAAGCCAGGGATTTTGAGAAGAAGGTGTTGTGGCTGGAGAAAGTATGTTGTGACGTGCTTGCGCTAAACTAGCATGGAGAGCTTGGCGTAACTGGAATTTAAGGAGCTGGGGAAGTTTGAGTGCAACAACGGACTTGAGTATGCCTTGCTGGTGAAGAGAGTCAGAAGCTCAGGGTACAGCTGGTGGTCATGGGATGATATTTCAGAGATCATGGGGCTGTTGCTTCAATTGATTTCAAGAAGAATGATCACAAAGGGAAGATTGATGTTTGTTGAATGCTGTGATAATATGGCTGCTGCCATGGTTGAGTTCGAGAGAGTTGGTGGTCGAAATTTGTATGGTTAGAAGAGTTTTGCTCTCGTACTGAAATGGTTTTTGTGGTTGGTGATCGTAGTGGCTGATTCTCAGATAAACTATTGCTCTCGAGTAAGAATGCATTGCAGGAAGCGGTGGATGGCTACAGGTTCGAGACGTAAATGAAGTTGTAAAGGAGCTAGCTATGTTGGTGGATCGAACCCGCTGGTATCGAGAGAAGAAAAGAAAGCCTTTTCGCTACAAGCTTTGAGTCATGGAGCATATAATGGAGTCCCAGTTGTTGATTACTGCAGTAACGAAGGGTTTGGGGTTTTACTGTGGTTTGAAATGGGGTTCCTTCAGTTCTCGAGACAAGAAGATGTGAGCAATCTGAATCAAACTGCAGGTGGTGAACTGTTAGTACTCAAATGAAGAAGATGACTTGAGCTGCTGCTGCCGTTAGTTGTGTGGGCTTGTGTCGTGATTGAATGAAGCAATGAAGAAAGAGAAAAAGAGGAGAAGGTAACGGACGGACAGAAAGTGGTGTTGGGACTGGTCCCGAGACTAAGATGGTTAGGGAATTTCCGTAGGTGCTGTGGTCAGTTTGGGTGATTGGTGTTTTAGCCGGTTGGTGAAATTTAGATGGTCACGGTGGAGCCTGGATTGGATATCGGCATGGGTATTGGACTGGGCCTTTTAGCAATTATTCGTTAGGTCTTAGTTGAACGTTCGCAGCAGCTATATAGGATACGAACAGAAGAACATAAGGGAGAGAGCGGCCAGGGAGCCGTAAGGAGTGAAGAGAGGAGCGGCTACTACACGGCCATTTCACAGAGAACAGGGTTTGAAGTTGATTCACTCTCATTTTCGATTCTGGTTTGTTGAGTTTGTGATTTTCTTTATCATTTTTATGGCTTTTGAGAAAGCCATGGCTTGCTAGTTTTTATTGTAGCTAGGTTTATGTTGAAACCACATGGAGTTTTAGGCATTTTGAATTGAATTGAATAAAATACATCAATAGACCATTATGATTTGAATAAGATTGATCTTTGATTATTGTTTATCGATTTATCAAAATATGAGTTGTTGCTTCACCGGTTATTATAACCTTTGTGTAAAATTGTTAGGATCGAAAATATATGTGTCTACTTATTTGATGTTCCATGCTTCGGTTTAATCCTTTGATGGGGTATGCTTAGAATAGCCAGGTATTATTTGAGGACCTAAATTTAGTTTCGTATAATTTTTCTCGCTAATGCAATTTGATGGTTCATGATTTAGTTTAGTATTTTGATGTGCCATGCTTAGGGCGTCCCAGCGATATTTGCGACTCTAATACATATAATAGGTGATGCCAATATAACATACGATAAATAAATATTCATTGAGTTATGTTTCATTTCAGTAATTGAATAGAAATAGTGGTGGATACCATAAAACCCTGGTTACCGTCCTTCCCATTGGATTCATTTTGTTACTTTGGTTTATTTTTCGTTTAGTTTATTTTTCTTTTGTTATTATTCATTCAAAAATCTACAAACATCTTTGTTGGTTATTCGATTAGGGATATTGATTACAGTATTTCCACCGCTCTTCGTGGGAACGACCCGTACTTGCCTCTGTCTACATTGTAGACACCGTGCGATTGCGGTTTATTATATAGGTATCTCCGGATCCTATCAATTTTTGTTGCCGTTGCCGGGGAGCGGCTGTGTAATATTGTAATTAGTATTTTTGATTTGTAAATAGTTTTTTTTTTTTTTTTTTGTTTTTCTTTTTGTATAGTCTTATTATTTTTAGTTCCATTTGACTTGTTTGTGTTTTAGAATTTTATTTCAGGTGTCTTTTTGAGGATGATGAATTCTTTGGACGAGACGTCATCTAAGATGACACTTGCAGAATATAAACGTAGAAGTTCACATTCTCAGGAGACGTCTTCTGATATGACGCTTGGAGAGTATATGCATGGGCAACAGTATGGAGTTTTTGCTTCACATATGGTGAGTGAAGAATCGCCTCTAATGATATATGAGAAGTATTACAAACACACACCACCTAGTTTGGAACAAAGGTTAAGAATTCTAGCATTACAAAAGTTATATGCAGATGATGATTCAGAGGAATCTGTTTACACAGAAGATACTATTGTTGAGTCTAACGACTTTGAGACAGTAGACTTTCATCATGAGACACCTTCTAGTCATTCGAATAGTGAGATTCTAGTTGCAGATAATGATGAGGCGATCCATGATATTGTTGTCCCATTGAGCTCCTCTTACGCTGATCCATCTTGTGATTTTATAAATGCAGATGTGAATGTTGAACATATTGATATTGGTCAGATAACTTGTACCGATGATTTTGAGCCTTTATCTGTTTGTTTAGCCCACTTTGCAGATTCTGATGATCCTATGCTTATTGACATTGTCAATGCATTGCGCCCTCTAATGGTTAATCAAGGTAACTCAATAACGGAAATTATTTCCGCGGACTTAGAACCAGATTTAAGAGTTACTGATTTTCATAAACTTGAATCATCAGAAACAAGTTTAAATAATTGTGATGAGTTTGATAATCAGATGCCTTTTTGCATTGTCAATACATTGCTTCCTTTGATTTCTAGTAAAGATAATGTATCGATCGAATGTATTTCCGCTGATTTGGAACCTGATTTAGAGTGTGCTTCACGAATAGAAAATAGTATGCATTCTATTGTTGTTGTCCATGTGTGTTATTTGTTTATCTCTACTAAGGATTGTTTTCTATTGGGAATGAATTTACACTTCTTTTTGGAGGTTTATAGTGCTTGCAGGTTCAGATCCGCGGGAGGCTTGATTTGTTGGAGTGATCCCCAACTTTTCAGACTATACATATATGCTTTGCAGTTTACTTTGGTGCAACCTCACCTTGTTTGAGGTTCTTCTTTATGTGCGCAAACATGGATACAAAGAGTATGCTTTATGGGAGTCAACCCATACGATTTCGCTTCATGGGAGTCAACCCATCAGATTTGTTTCATTTACTCTATCCTTTATTATTTTTATTTGCATTTTAGATTTCCCACCTTAACTTCTACGTTGGATAACTCAATTACATTGAGGACAATGTAATGTTTAAGTGTGGGGGAGTGGCACTGTCGTTAGGAATTTTTTTTAAAAAAAATTAAATTGAATACTATGACCAGCTGTATAGTTAAAAAAAAATAAAAAAAATTTGAATACTATGACCAGCTGTATAGCGGGTCTAAATTTTTTTTTTGAATATTATGACCAGCTGTGTAGCGGGTCTACAAAAAAAAAAAAAAAAAAAAGACCAGCTGTGTAGCGGGTCTTTTTGTCTAGCTGTTTAGCAGACATCTCTATCCACTGTTTAGTGGATTCGTCTCGTTGTTTAGAAGACATGTCTCGATCTCTTTGTTTAACAGATCGGTCTAGCTGTTTAGCAGACGTCTCTCCATATCCAGCGGTGTAGCAGATTTATTCTTTGTTTTGCTTGAGGACTAGCAAAATATAAGTGTGGGGGTGTTGATAAGCACATATGTGCTATATTTTATACCCATATTTATATTAGTTAGGACTCAATATTTTGTCTAACAACAATATTTTATCTAACAACAATATTTTAGTGCTTTTATAGAAAGTACAAGTAATTCCGATCAACGAAAGAATAAATGGCTAAATTTGAAGCTAAAGGGTGTTTACGACGAAAACGATTAAATGTGACTGGCCTGGTGTTTCTATATATCAGCAGCTCTTATATATAACGGCACCAAGGAAGTCTGGAGCTTATTTCGGCTGCCAAGTTCGCAAATTATGTTGCGGCATCACCTAGCTATTTCACGGCCAGAATATAGTTAGTGGATCAAGCTAGCTCGTCAATCCCACTGGAGGTTAAACAGAAGACAGTTTAGTGGATATTTACATGCAAGTCCACTAAGAATTAGAAGGGTATACACGCGAGATGTTGAAGTTCTGAGCAATCATTTGTGCATTTCTTGACCAAAAGGAGTACGTACTATTGGGGCGTACACTAATTGTGTCCAAGCCCTTTCTTCTTATCACTTGAATTTTTACCACGAGCATAAAATATAATCTGATTTGCTCTGGAACTGAAGTCTCTCACAGCAGCAACATGTCTTTGTTTCATATCATTTATGGTGTCGACTATTAGTGTTAGAGAGGAATGAAAAGGGATGAGTGGAAGGCATAGATGGTGGTTAATTTCCTTGTAACATGTACCAGCGGTGTGCGTTTCCTAATGTCCTACAACAGCTGACTATATGGAGTTGGTCGTGGTTAATCTGTTGCAGCCAATGGGTGCCGAGATGGAGAATGAATTGGTGTTGTTTCTGCCGTTAATCATGGAAGCCAGGGATTTTGAGAAGAAGGTGTTGTGGCTGGAGAAAGTATGTTGTGATGTGCTTGCGCTAAACTAGCATGGAGAGCTTGGCGTAACTGGAATTTAAGGAGCTGGGGAAGTTTGAGTGCAACAACGGACTTGAGTATGCCTTGCTGGTGAAGAGAGTCAGAAGCTCAGGGTACAGCTGGTGGTCATGGGATGATATTTCAGAGATCATGGGGCTGTTGCTTCAATTGATTTCAAGAAGAATGATCACAAAGGGAAGATTGATGTTTGTTGAATGCTGTGATAATATGGCTGCTGCCATGGTTGAGTTCGAGAGAGTTGGTGGTCGAAATTTGTATGGTTAGAAGAGTTTTGCTCTCGTACTGAAATGGTTTTTGTGGTTGGTGATCGTAGTGGCTGATTCTCAGATAAACTATTGCTCTCGAGTAAGAATGCATTGCAGGAAGCGGTGGATGGCTACAGGTTCGAGACGTAAATGAAGTTGTAAAGGAGCTAGCTATGTTGGTGGATCGAACCCGCTGGTATCGAGAGAAGAAAAGAAAGCCTTTTCGCTACAAGCTTTGAGTCATGGAGCATATAATGGAGTCCCAGTTGTTGATTACTGCAGCAACGAAGGGTTTGGGGTTTTACTGTGGTTTGAAATGGGGTTCCTTCAGTTCTCGAGACAAGAAGATGTGAGCAATCTGAATCAAACTGCAGGTGGTGAACTGTTAGTACTCAAATGAAGAAGATGACTTGAGCTGCTGCTGCCGTTAGTTGTGTGGGCTTGTGTCGTGATTGAATGAAGCAATGAAGAAAGAGAAAAAGAGGAGAAAGTAACGGACGGACAGAAAGTGGTGTTGGGACTGGTCCCGAGACTAAGATGGTTAGGGAATGTCCGTAGGTGCTGTGGTCAGTTTGGGTGATTGGTGTTTTAGCCGGTTGGTGAAATTTAGATGGTCACGGTGGAGCCTGGATTGGATATCGGCATGGGTATTGAACTGGGCCTTTTAGCAATTATTCGCTAAGTCTTAGTTGAACGTTCGCAGCAGCTATATAGGATACGAACAGAAGAACATAAGGGAGAGAGCGGCCAGGGAGCCGTAAGGAGTGAAGAGAGGAGCGGCTACTACGCGGCCATTTCACAGAGAACAGGGTTTGAAGTTGATTCACTCTCATTTTCGATTATGGTTTGTTGAGTTTGTGATTTTCTTTATCATTTTTATGGCTTTTGAGAAAGCCATGGCTTGCTAGTTTTTATTGTAGCTAGGTTTATGTTGAAACCACATGGAGTTTTAGGCATTTTGAATTGAATTGAATAAAATACATCAATAGACCATTATGATTTGAATAAGATTAATCTTTGATTATTGTTTATCGATTTATCAAAATATGAGTTGTTGCTTCACCGGTTATTATAACCTGTGTAAAATTGTTAGGATCGAAAATATATGTGTCTACTTATTTGATGTTCCATGCTTCGGTTTAATCCTTTGATGGGGTATGCTTAGAATAGCCAGGTATTATTTGAGGACCTAAATTTAGTTTCGTATAATTTTCTCGCTAATGCAATTTGATGGTTCATGCTTTAGTTTAGTATTTTGATGTGCCATGCTTAGGGCGTCCCAGCGATATTTGCGACTCTAATACATATAATAGGTGATGCCAATAGAACATACGATAAATAAATATTCATTGAGTTATGTTTCATTTCAGTAATTGAATAGAAATAGTGGTGGATACCATAAAACCCTGGTTACCGTCCTTCCCATTGGATTCATTTTGTTACTTTGGTTTATTTTCCGTTTAGTTTATTTTTCTTTTGTTATTATTCTTTCAAAAATCTACAAACATCTTTGTTGGTTACTCGATTAGGGATATTGATTACAGTATTTCCACCGCTCTTCGTGGGAACGACCCGTACTTGCCTCTGTCTACATTGTAGACACCGTGCGATTGCGGTTTATTATATAGGTATCTCTGGATCCTATCATATAGCAAGCTAAGTTTTCGATCTAACGGTTGAGAGATATTAACTTGTATCTAATCAGGTTTTCATCTAACGGTGAATATTGAATGCCTTGTTACTAAGCTAACATTGATTGCAAACCCTGATTTGAAAGACTATATAAGGGAGAACTCTAGCAACTGGGAAACCTAATCCCCACACATTACATGTGATACTAGTTTGCTAAAGCTAGAGTCGATTCTCCTTTAACCTTTGGATTTCTTCTTTTAAAACCAGGTTAACGACTTAAAGACTTCATTGGGATTGTGAATCCAGACCGATACTACTTTTCTTGTAGTTATGTGATCTGATATTGCTATTTATATCGTACGAGTACAATTGGCTTGATATTTCTATCTCCGATAGGCAAGATAAAAGTAGTCACAAACATCTTCGTCTCATTGCTTGTGATTCCTCAATAATCTTATTCGTGACGTCGATTAAGTTTATTGTGAGGTGATTGATGAAACTGAGTTGTTCTTCGGGAATATAAGTCTGGTTTTATCGATTGGTTCCTGTTCATCTTGATTTATCAAAAGAAGGAACAAAAATCATAGGTATATTCGTGGGAGACGAATTTATCTATTACCTGTAGACTTTTCTGTGAGACCGATTTGTTTGCTAAAGTCTTCCACTTTGGGTCGTATCAACTCTTGATTGTGGGTGAGATCAGCTAAGGGAATCAAGTGCGCAATATCCTGCTAGGATCAGAGGCGTAGGAGCATAGCTGTACCTTGGATCAGTGTGAGATTGGTTGGGGTTCAACTACAGTCCAGACCGAAGTTATTTTGGAGTAGGCTAGTGTCTGTAGCGGCTTAATACAATGTATGTTTAATCTGGACTAGGTCCCGGGGTTTTTCTGCATTTGCGGTTTCCTCGTTAACAAAATTCTGGTGTCTGTGTTGTTTCTTTTCCGCATTATATTTTTATATAATTGAAATAATACAGGTTATGCATTGTTCAATCGATTAGAATATCCGACCTTATTGGTTGTTGATTTAAATCAATTGACACTTGGATATTGGTCTTTGGTACCATCCAAGTTATGTCTTTTTGATTAGGCTCGCAAATCATATTTGCTTGAGTAAACCAAATCGAGAGATTGAGATAATAACTCCTTGAGCATTTTCTATTGATTGAGTCTTGTGGATTCTCTATAAAATAACTCGGAGTTGTCCATACAGATTGCTAATAGAAATATTGGGTGAGGTTGTTAGACCCCCGCATTTTCAATTGGTATCAGAGCAGGCAAACACGTTCAAGACCTTACATGTATGTGTTTGTTGCGATCTGACTCTATGGATAATATAGACTCCTATAACGCTTCACCAGGATTATAAACCAATCGTAGAAGAAGTTCTGATAGTCTAGTTATTCTTCAGAAAAGGTTGGAGGAACAAATCCGGATCAATTCTGATCTTGATGCAGAAATTGCAATTCTAAAGGATTTGAAACCCAACTCAAGTCCCTTGATGGATATGAGTAACCAAGGTAGTTCCTCTCTAAGGAACCGTCATATATCAGATGTTAAACAACGTTTAAAGGTTGTAAAAACTGATGTGACTCAGAACTATTCTATGAAAAGTAAAAGTGATGGCCCATGTGTGTTCTGTGATTTTCCTAATCACCGCCAACATAAGTGTGTGTCTTTTCAAAAGAGTTTAAAAGTTGCAAGTGATCTTTATAAGAAAACTAAAAAACTTCTTACGTCTCTAAAAAGACATACAAAATATTAGGAAATTCCAAACAGAATAATACTAATAGTATGGGAGCTTTTCCTTTTAAATCAACGTCACCTTTTCAATGGTTTCTTGATAGTGGATGTAGCATACATATGACAGGTGATCTTTCTTGGTTTGTTTCCGCAGATAACTATGAAGGAGGGCCAGTAACTTTTGGAGATGGAAAGTGTTGCTATATAAGTAAAAAGGGAACGATCAAATTACCTGGCGCACCTGAAATACATGATGTAGTCTACGTAAAAGGTATGATTGCTAATCTTCTTTCTATTAGTCAAATATGTGACAAAGGCCATTAGGTTGTCTTCAATGCAAATGGATGTGACATTTTAGACAAAACCGGGGAAGTAATTTTCTAAGGAACTCATGGTAAAAACAATTGTTATCTTCTCGATACTCAGTTCAGCAATTGTTGCAATTTGAATAAGGTGGAATCTACACATCTTTGGCATGAACATTTTGGTCATATCAATTATCGCCTTCTAACTAATATCATTAACAAAGAACTTGTTAGAGGTGTTCCAAAAATCAATGCAAAGATTGAAGGTGTATGTGGTGCCTGTCAAAAGGGTAAACAAACGAGAGTTCACCATAAATCATCTCGAGATATTCTCACCAAAGCTCCACTTGATTTAATACATATGGATCTCTTCGGACCAATTCAACAACCCAATGTTGATGGTAAGAAGTATGCTTTGGTTATGGTAGATGATTACACCAGATTCACTTGGGTTGCATTTCTATCTCATAAGAATGAAACCCCTAGAGAATTCAAGATTATTGTAAGTAGAATCCAGAATGAACAAGGTCGTAAACTAAAGAAAATTAGGAGCTACCTTGGAACAGAATTCAAGGACACCAAAGTGTTTGAATTTTGTGACGAACTGGAGATTACTCAACAATATTCTCCACCTATTACTCCTCAAGATAATGGAGTTGCCGAAAGAAAAAATAGAAATATTCAAGAGATGGCCAGGGTAATGCTCCATAACAAAAATCTTCCTTTAAGATTTTGGGGAGAAGCTGTTTTTACAACATGTTATTTGATCAACCGTGTTTACTTACGATCTAAAACTCTTAACACCCTGTATGAGTTATGGTATGGTAGAAAACCCAAATTGCATTATCTTAGAGTGTTTGGAAGTAAGTGCTACATACTAAAAGATCGAGAACATAGAGGGAAGTTTGATACCAAAAGTGATGAAGGTATCTTTCTTGGCTATGCTTCTGACAGTCATGGATTTCGAGTATTTAATTTCCTAACCCAGGTCATGATAGAATCTGCTAATGTTATTATTGATGATATTAGTGATTTTCATCATGATAATTCTCCTGTAGAATTGCCTACAACAGAAACAATTGAGAAAGTCAAAGAAATACCTGAATCAGTTGAAGTTATTCCAACTATTATTGATCATGATATTTCTAGTGACGAGGAGAAGAGCACTGATCAAGCCACCCCTCATGAACCCGAACGTGTTCCTCCTCCAAGACACCTCTGGGTTCAAAGAAATCATGATCCAAACAGTATTATTGGAGGAAGAGATTCTACTGCTAGAACAAGAGGACAACTTCAAAATATTTGTAATTTTGGTTGTTATCTTTCTCTTGTAGAACCAAGAAATATTGATGAAGCTCTTAGTGATCCCGCTTGGGTAAATGCTATGCATGAAGAGTTAAATCAATTTCAAATACAAGATGTATGGGAACTCTTACCTTGTCCCTCCAATGTTAATATTGTTGGTACCAAATGGATATTAAGAACAAGTCTGATGAATATGGCACAATTATTAGAAATAAATCCAGACTTCTCACTCAAGGATATTCACAAATTGAAGGTATTGATTTTGATGAAACCTTTGCACCTGTGGTACGCCTTGAGTCCATTAGACTCTTATTAGCTCATGCTTGTTTCCTCAAAGTTAAATTTTTTCAGATGGATGTAAAATCTGCGTTTCTGAACGGGATTTTAAAGGAAGAAGTGTATGTTGCTCAACCAAAAGGGTTTGAAAACCGTGATTTTCCGGATCACGTTCTCAAACTCAAAAAGGCTCTATATGGATTAAAACAAGCACCTAGAGTCTGGTTTGAAAAACTTACTACTTCCATTATTAGAAAAGGTTTCTCAAGAGGATGAGCTGATAAGACCTTATTTACCAAATGGAGTGGAAAAAACGTTGTCATTGCTCAAGTCTATATAGATGATATCATCTATGGATCAACTTCTAAAAAGTTAGCAAAGGATTTTCAAATTTCACTTGCTAGAGAATTTGAAATGAGAAATGTTGGTGAATTGAAATTATTTCTAGGATTGCAAATTCAACAACATAATGATAGAATTTACTTATCCCAAGAAAAGTATGCAAGGGATCTTGTGACAAGATTCGGCTTGGATAAGTCCTCTCCAAAATTGACACCTATGCCTACTACTGGTAAACTTCATAGAGATGAGAAAGGAGTAAAAGTATATCAAAAGTTGTATCGATCTATTATTGGAAGCCTTTTATATCTAACATCTACTAGACCTGATATTTCTTTTAGTGTTGGCTGTTTTGCTAGATTTCAGGCTGATCCAAAGGAATCTCATCTTGCAGATGCAAAAACATACGTTATGTCAATCACACTGTCGGGTATGGTCTATCTTACACTTTTAATACTAATACTGACCTTTCCGCTTATTCTGATGTTGATTGGGCAGGATGTGTAGAAGACAGAAAAAGTACATCTGACGAGGTGTCGAACTCGCAAAAATAATATTTCATTACTTCTCCTTACACTAGCAAGTAGTATAATGTAAGCAGGATCGTCCCAAGGGAGGTGTATTAAGCAAAAGTTGTTATGAAATTACTATTAGAAAAGATGATTTTGTTATGGAAATTCTGAAAATTGTAAATTGTATTCAAATATGAGATGGAATTGATTAAAGGTTCATTCTCGACCACGGAATACAAACCAAATTGATAGATAACTACGTTCTTCATATTATCTCGTTACTAACAACCCTAAAATAATTAGTACGCTCAACTATTTTGTTATTATCTCCTAAGCTCACCGGATACAGAAGCGCTCAACTACCGGTTTCTACTTTCCAAGTTTCCTAGAGGTACGCTTACTAGGTGTGACTTAAACAAGTGCTCTAAGTTTTGTGAGATAAGTTTGCTCCTGGTGATGAACTCAAAAGAATGAATCACCTACTAGTGTCAATTTATACATATAGGAACTTAACAAAGTCCCATCATCAGTACCCATATATTGCTACTTGTGTTTATATTTCTAGATAATTACGGGTCGAAGAAAATCTAAACTAGCAATAAAATTAAGAGCTAACGATTCAATTTTGAACTTAAACCATTAACAAATAATCCATAAACAATATTAGCATAGTAGAAATCAAACAATAACAGAAATAATTGCGAGAAAACGAGTTATTGCATATCAATCATGAGTTCATATTTCGGTCTTTGAAATCTCCCTTTATCAAGAAGAGTTTTAGTTACTCATAATAATGGAGTTCATCATCAAAATAATAATCGAAATAAAGTAAAGAAGATGAAAATATAAAAAGAAAAGCAAACCCTAGCTGCCGCTTTTTCCAAAACTCCAAATAGAATACGTGATATCCAATTTATAGAAAGACTTCTCTTTTATAGCTCCCCTTGTTCCAAAATTAGGTTAAGTCTCAAAAGACCATATCCAAAGTGTCCACCAAGACCACACAATAGAAACCCATGTAGAAAATATACCCCAAAAAGTGTCACCGGAAAAACTGGTTAAGGTGTCGGAAGTTGGTCAGAAATCAACTTCAGGTGTCCAGAATAAGTGTCTCAGGTGATAGGTTTTCATTGGTCAATCGGTTCAACTCAGTCAGACCGAATTATGATGAGTCAACTGGGTCATATGTGAGTCAGCTACTAGTCAGATAAATATTATCTGATTCAGAAGCTAACTTGGCTGAATTGGCTCTAGGCCATCTTGCAGCACAGAGCTGTGCTGCACCATCATTACGCTGCATTTCTTCACTGCCATCCATAACCTGTACTCCAGTTTTAGTCGCATCAATCCCAGCTCCATCTAATCTGAAGCTGCACCTGCAATACCCATTGCAAACCACCAATTCCACTCATTGCAGTTCATCTCCTTCTATGCCTTCAACATGACACTCTCCTCATACACAGCCCACTGAGCCCTGGCTAACCAGATTTCTACTTCCCTTCTTGCCTGAACTGCCGTGAATCACCTGGTACTTCAGTTATCTCTCAAAACCCATTGAAAACTTTCCACAAAATCAAACACAGTATCTCATTCATGATAATAACGTCACCTTCATCACAACAGCACAGTACAGCTGCAAGACTGCTTTCTCTCGCAGCTACAAACAGCTACATTACCTCCAGCGCCATCCTTCCGTTCTCAGTATCTAGCTCTCCCATTTTGTTCACAGCTAGATCCCCCTCTGCAACTGCAATACAATCCAAGCCACGACGCCGTCTGTAACTGCTCATCATAACCAGTCCAGTGCGGTAGCTTATCTTCCCTTTTCTGCAACCAGTTCAATCTACCATCCATTTAGGCCTTTATCCTCCACTGCAACAAACAGCTATATCAGTATAGCTGCACCCATTCTGCCTCCATATCTACCAGCTGCATTTCATATTTGCCAACTGCACAACCACGAATCAGCTGCAACAATTATTCTTAGCTGGTTTCTTGGCTGAACATCGACCTCAATTTTTGCCATGAACCATTGCAATCTTTACCATAACAACACCATCTCAGTTCCTTCTTCTTGGCAACTTCAACTGCAGTACAAGGGCAATATCATCAATTCTCAAAACTCCTTATTCAAATTCACAATACCCATGACTCTCTTCATCAATTTTTCCATTTTCTTGACCTAATTACCAACAGCAACAGATCCATCTCCTCCTTCTCAATTGTAATTCCCTGTCCTAAACATACATCTAAGCATTCATTCAACACACATCTCAGTCATACCACCACTACGTAGACCACACACCAACTCATCCCTTGTACAACTCAACCTTGAACACGTTCTCCTTCATTTCAAACATTCTTCATGGACAACAGCAGGAACCCATCTCTTGTTACTGCTAAGACCTTGCAACATGTTCAGAAACCCTTTCTTCTTTCCATATCACTAGTATCACCTAGTTCACCACCTAATTTCATCTTAAACACCAGCTGAAGCTCAATCAACAGCACCAACAACCGCATCGTTTTAATCTCATGACTGCAACCAACCAAAATACATTAGTTCAAACCCTAATTTCTTCATTAATCTTCCTTGCTGACCAGTTCTTCTAGAAATCGAAATCAAACCCAATTATTCTCTTCATATATGAGTTATAAAAGCAACCCATCTCTGATTTTTGCATCAATTTCTTCATAACAAAAACCCTAACCTAAATCCCATCGATCTCTTCATAGCAACTCAGATTCCATACACACCCTAGCTTCTCATCCATTTCTCGATTCAAAACCTCCATCGATCTGATTCGCAACTCATCTGAATTTTCACTGATTCTTAGAAAATTGCAGCCGCACTTCTGCTCCCTGAATTCCACACACAAATGATTGAAAGGATGAATTTCTTTCTCTCTTAGGGTTGGTAATGACAAAAATCATTGCAGGCACCCAGAACTCAGCTATGGGCCATACAGTGATATTTGGCTTGTCTCCCATTAGCGCTCGCCTTTGCTCCATGCTTTCGCCCTCCTTGCTCCATGCTTTCACCTAACAACATCAACCATCTCTTACTCCTTTTCTCTCCAAATGAACGCCTTTTTTTCGCCTTCCACCAACAACAACCGTCTTTTACTCCTCACATTCACTTCTTCTCTTCAATGAGAGTCATCACTAAAGTTGTCGTGATTTTCAGACAGAAAAGTTGCATCACTAAATCCGACATACTTTTCAGAAAGATATGAAGAAATAAAAGCAAATAATGAGAAATAGTTAGTCTCCAACAGCAGTTGCACCTTTTTCCCTTTAAAACGACGTTTCTTCTTCTTTTGTTCCAAATGACATCCAAAGTACCTAAACACTCAAAAGCAAACATAAGATACATATTTTACAAGAAAACTTAGTAGAGAAAGCATAAACAATAGATAAATATCAAGGTTTTTTAAACACCTATCAAATTCCCCCACACTTAGACTTTGCTAGTCCTCGAGAAAATCAAAAAAATATATTCTAAAACATACATACAACTCTGTGTCGTCGAGGCTACGGTTATTCTTATCATGAATAACATGCCTTTAAACCCCTAGGTGTCCCTAGTGGATGAGTTTTAGTCTCGTGAAGGTCTACAAGAGGTGTACCTACAAAACATTTTACTCCAAATTCCAACTACCTGTGAAGAGTCGATGAACGAATCCAAAATGATTACAGGACGAGGTACCTTGATTCAAATCCAATTCATATATAAGTAATTAAATCTCTAATCAGAAAGTCGAACAAACCACAATACTCGGAAACTAACTAACCACAATCACTCATGAATAGATTAAGAAGATGGATATAGAAGTAGATGTTTGCGAATGTTTACAAGTGATCGGTGTTTCCCATATATGTTTGAAGGTCACCGCCAAGATGAACCTATACATCCTATTGGATTGAGCTACTGGTCTGAATTCTAGTGTCAACACACTGGCATATACAAGGGAACCAGCGATCAACAAACTTAATTCTACATCAACTCAACTGGCATATACAATGGAACCAGGAGTCGACTTTACTAAACAATAATAATTTTCTTTTTCACCTTTTTTTTAGACAGCATGATTAGATCTTTTGGATCCAAGCACATGTTTCTTGTCAGCAGATTACATGATAATTCCCTTGGATCCTGCATTCCACGCTTGTTTAGGCGACGGATACAGGGAGAACACACACATATTGCTATCCAAGTGTCATTTTTATTCCGATTGGTCTAATTGGTCGGTCTTTTTTTCTTTCTTTTTTGTAACTCAATCACTCTATTTCAT
Organism: Papaver bracteatum; assembly: GCA_023529315.1. NCBI lineage: Eukaryota > Viridiplantae > Streptophyta > Magnoliopsida > Ranunculales > Papaveraceae > Papaver > Papaver bracteatum. Next base: position 1,364,331 of record JAJJWX010002427.1, on the reverse strand, counting down.
CCTAGAAGTAATAACAATTCGACACCAAATCACTTAGATAACAATAGATGAATATGGAAAATTAAAAATAGAACGTGATATGGTGATATTCCGAGATATGGTAACAACTTATTTTTAAATCCTGAGCTATGTCCGTCCTTTTAGTTAATGGGTTCCTCAACTCCTGTAACCAAGATGGTTTCATCCACTTATATTGGTAGTGTCATCCTAAAGGAACAAGTTTCTAGATTTCGGAGTTTATAAAGCAATTTTTTTTTTCCTTATTTCTTAACTAAAAGCATTAAACAAACTATACAAATATATAATGCTCCCCCACACTTAAACTTTACATTGTCCTCAATGTAAAATTTAGTCATTCAAAGTAAAGTTCAAGGTGGGAAATTCCGCAAATGATATGAAAAAACAAGAAAATAAAGCTAAAATGCGTAAAAATAAAAAGATAAAGATACAAAACCGGCGGGTTTCCTCCCACTTAGCGCTTGGTTTAAAGTCGTCAGCCCGACTTTCAGCTCCAATTACTCCTCCAGAGGGAGTGGATCACTCAATGTCATCATATCCTGATTCTCCGTCACAAACTGCTCATAGTATGGTTTCAAACGATGGACGTTGACCTTGGAAACCAGTCTTGTTTTGGGACTAACAATTTCAACTGCACCATGCGCAAACACATTAGTAACAACAAATGGTCCAACCCATCTGGACCTAAGTTTACCCGGAAACAATTTAAGACGAGAATGGAATAAAAGAACTTTCTGTCCTACTTCAAAACTCTTTTGGGAAATCATTTTATCATGGAAAGCCTTGGTATTTTCTTTGTAAATGCGTGAACTTTCATATGTATCATTTCGTATCTCTTCTAACTCATTGAGCTGAAGTTTTCTATGTTCACCAGCTGCATCTAATTCCATATTACATACCTTGATAGCCCAATAAGCTTTGTGTTCAAGTTCGACGGGAATATGGCAAGGTTTTCCATAGACAAGCCTAAAAGGATACATACCGATGGGTGTCTTATAAGCTTTCCTATACTCCCACAAAGCGTCATTGAGTCTATAACTCCAATCCTTCCTTGTAATGTTCACCGTCTTCTCTAGGATGGACTTAATCTCCCGGTTGGAAATTTCAGCTTGACCGCTCGTTTGTGGATGATACGGTGTGCCAACTTTATGAGAAATGTTATACTTCTTTACAATAGCGTGAAAGGATCTCTTGAAGTGCGAACCTCCATCACTAATCACCACTCGAGGTTTTCCAAACCTAGAAAGGATATGTTCCTTCACAAACTCACAAACAACATGAGAATCATTGGTAGGAGTGGCTTTAGCTTCCACCCACTTAGAAACATAATCTACAACAAGAAGTATATAAAATTTCCCATTGGAATTCACAAAAGGCCCCATAAAATCGATACCCCAAACATCAAAAATCTCAACAACGAGAATTGGTATTTTCGGTATTTGGTTTCTAGCACCAAGGTTTCCTGTCCTTTGACACCTATCACAAACCTTGAAAAATAAATATACATCCTTAAACAATATAGGACAATAAAAACCACTTTCGAGAACCTTGAGGGCTATCCTCTTGGCTCCGAAATGGCCACCACAAGCATATGAGTGACAAAAATTCAGAATTGATTGGAACTCGAATTCGAGTACGCACCTGCGGATCATTTGATCGGATCAATGCTTCCACAAATAAGGTTCATCCTATATATATATATATATTGCTTGGAAATCTTCTTGAGCTTGTGTTTTTGGAATGTAGACATGGAACTAGGTACTTGTCCCGTTACCAAGAAGTTAACAATATCAGTGTACCATGGAGTTGTGCCACCAACCGCAAAGATTTGTTCATCCGGGAAGCTATCATGTAAAGAAATCGCTTCTTCGGACATAACCAATCTGCTTAGATGATCCTCTACGGTATTCTCACTACCCTTCTTGTCCTTGATTTGCATGTTGAATTCTTGAAAAAGGAGTATCCACCTTATGAGCCTTGGCTTAGCATCTTTCTTTGTTAGCAAGTATCGAAGTGTAGCATGGTCGGAGAAAACAACCACCTTTGTACCCACTAAATACGATCTAAACTTCTCTAGTGCAAACACTATGGACAAAAGCTCCTTTTCAGTAGTGGAGTAGTTGATTTGTGCTCCGTTGAGAGTTCTAAGAGCATAATAAATGGCATATGGAACTTTACCATCTCGTTGTCCCAACACTGCTCCAACGGCATAATCACTTGCATCGCACATCAACTCAAATGGCTTGCTCCAGTCGGGTGGTTTGATAATTGGTGCGGTAGTTAACAACTCTTTCAAGGTGTCAAAAGATTCCTTGCATTCCTTGTCACAATTAAAGGCCACATCTTTCTGAAAAAGTCAACACAGGGGCATTGCAATCTTGGATAAATCCTTGATGAATCTCTTATAAAAACCTGCATGACCAAGAAAATAGCGAAATTCCCTCACAGTTGTGGGGTATTATAAGTTCCGAATCAAATCTATCTTAGCCTTGTCAACTTCTAACCCCTTATAAGATACAACATGGCCTAGCACAATCCCATGATTCACCGTAAAGTGACACTTTTCCCAATTAAGCACAAGATTAGTTTCGACGCATCATTTAAGAATAAGTGCAAGGTTATCTAATCACTTGTCAAAAGAATCACCATACACACTAAAATTATCCATAAACACTTCTATGTTGCTTTCTACATAATCTGAAAATATGCTTACCATACAACGTTGGAAAGTGGCTGGAGCATTGCACAAGCCAAATGGCATACGTCTATACGCAAAAATTCCAAAAGGACAGGTAAACGTCGTCTTTTATTGGTCTTCCGGAGCTATTACAATCTGGTTATAACCTGAAAAACCATCAAGGAAGAAATAGTAAGCGTGTCTAGCCAACCTTTCAAGCATTTGATCAATGAATGGTAAAGGAAAATGGTCCTTTCGAGTGGTATAGTTGAGCTTTCGGTAGTCAATGAAAACTCTCCAATCGGTCTGTATTCTAGTTGGAACCAAGTCATTATCTTTGTTTTTCACCACCGTGATTCCGGACTTCTTTGGAACGACTTGAATCGGGCTCACCCATTTGCTATTGAATATGGGATAGATAACCCCAACATCCAACAACTTTAGGATTTCTTTCTTGACTACTTCCATCATCGGAGGGTTCAAGCGACGTTGAGCTTCTCTTGTTGGTTTTTCCCCCTCCTCAAGAAGTATTCGGTGCATACATGTGGAAGGACTGATTCCTTTGATATCGGCAATGGTCCACCCAATGGCAGACTTCTACTCTCTTAGCACTCGAACAAGTTTCTCCTCTTGCACATTGGTGAAGTTGTTGGCAATGATCACCGGTAACTCTTTCTTGTCACCTAAATATATGTATTTAAGGTGATCCGGAAGAGGTTTCAACTCAAGAATAGGTGCCTGCACAATCGACGGTAAAAGTTTCTCATTAGCGAGCGGCAAAGAAACATAAGACGCATTATACTTTTGTGGAACTTCTTGTAATGAGTTAAGAGATAAAACAGCCTCTTTAAGCTCATCACAAATAGACAATTCACTTTCAAGGTCGTTGTATTTTCCATAACCTAAACCTTCCACTATGGTGCTTTCTAAAGCATCGCCACCATTTAATTCAAACATCTATTGATCTAGAGAATCAATAATATCAATAGAAAAACATGAATGCACGTCACTTGGATATCTCATAGCCTCAAATATATTGAAACTTATGATCTCATCATCAAATTCCATAGTTAAAGTGCCCTTGAATACATCTATCTTCGTTCTAGCGGTTCTCATGAATGGTCTACCCAACATCAAGGGGGTAGTCGATGGTGAATCTCCTTCCATCATGTCAAGAACAGAGAAATTTGCCAAAAATATAAGTTGATTAACCTGCACCAAAACATCTTCAATAACCCCTTTCGGGTAAGTATTAGACCTATCAACAAGTTGTATAACAATACCGGTATTCTTAAGAGGTCCAAGATTCAAGTATTCATAAACGGAGGCATGCATAACATTAATGGATGCTCCTAAATCTAGCAAAGCACGTTCAAACCTGATTTTACCAATAGTACAGGTATGGTGAAACAACCGGGATCTTTCAACTTAGGTGGGAGTTTCTTTTGAAGATATGCCGAAGCATTTTCCCCCACACTCATTACCTCATTACCGGTCAATTTGTGCTTGTTTGTGCACAATTCCTTCAAGAACTTTTCCCAACGCGGAACCTTCCTTATCGCCTCAAAGAGTGGAATGTTCACTTCAATTTTCTTAAAGATTTCCCAAAGCTCTTGGTACAATGTCTCCTTGTTCGACTTCACAAACCTGCTAGGAAAAGTCGGAGGAGTAGCATAAGTAGAAACACTAGTTTTAAAGTTAGAATTTGTTACCGGGTCAGCCTTTTTAGGGGCTGTTTCACCCTCTTCTTTCTCCAAATCAGGTTCTTGGGACACAGGTGATGTTGTCGGTTTCTCTACTTGCTTCCCACTTCATAGCTCAATAGCATTTGCATTCTCCTTGTGATTTAATGGTTACGAATGAAGTTTTCCAGCTGCTTGTGCTTCCAATTTGCTCACGGTAGTATCTAATTGACCCATTTGTGTTCGGATGTCCTTCATATCTATCTCTGCCTTTTTCTTATCTTGCACCATTGTGTTGAGAATGAGATTCAACTTGTCATCTATACTCGTGCCTTGAGTTTCTTGACGTGGCTTTTGCAAGAAGTGTTATCCACCTTGTTGATTGAAAGGCGGATTGGGAACTGCAGCTTGCTTGTTGGCGTAGCTGAAATTGGGATGATCTCGCCAACCCGGATTGTATGTGTTAGAGTATGGATCATATCTTGTCCTTTGCTGATTTTGGTACATGACACCTGCTTGCTCAACATCTTCGGTATATGATGATGGTATGATAGCCGCAACTATTTGATGCATCATCCTCTCCATGTTACCCATCCTATGTTCCATGTGTGAAGAATTGCCAACTTCATTCACCTTCCTTACCACTGATTTATCTCTAGTGAAGAATTGTTGTGTATTTGCAGCCATGTTCTCCAACAAACTTGTAGCTTCCGCAAAGGTCTTGTTGTTGAGTTCACCACCACTTGCGGCATCGATCAAATGTCTCTCATTGGAAAGCAACCCCTCATAGAAATATTGGATGACAAGTTGATCGCTGATTTGGTGATGTGGGAAGCTAGCTAAAAGTTTCTTATAGCGCTCCCAATACTCAAAGAGAGTCTCTCCCGATACTTGCCTAATACCACAAATATCCTTGCGAATCACAGCTGCTTTTGACGCTGGAAAATACTTCTCAAGGAACAATTTCTTCATTCTATTCCATGTGGTTATGCTTCCAGCGGGTAAATAAAAGAACCATTCTCCTACAGCATCTATAAGGAAGAAAGGGAATGCTGTCATCATAGCCATATCGGCGTCTGCAGTTTGTTTCTTCATATTAGTGACAACATGATGGAATTATTGCAAGTGACGATTAGGATCCTCTCCCGCTAAACCTCTGAATTTGGGCAGCAAGTGAATCAATTGTGGCTTCAACTCAATGGTTCCATTCAGCTGAATACATAACAGCTGATGGTCAAGGTTTGGAGAAGTGAGCTCCTTGAGTATTCTTGGAGCAGGTGGTTGATCTCCCATTGTGTTGTCTTCCTCTTTGTCCGAGTCGGAAAATTTGTTAGGTGAAGAACTAGGAGGAAGTGGAGTGTTGACTGCTCGAATGAAATCTTTAAGCAAAGTGCCCGAATGAAGACGTATACCAATAGTAATTGGTCTGCCCTCTCCACGCATTCACCAAAGAAATAGTACCTGAAAATCATATTCTAAGAGATTGAATAAGTAAACTGAAATTAAAAATAAAAGCAAAAGTAACAACTAAGAATAAAAATAACAACAAAACTTGCAACTGCCTCCCCGGAAATGGCGCCAATTTTGACGAGGTGTCGAACTCGCAAAAATAATATTTCACTACTTATCTTTACACTAGCAAGTAGTATAATGTAAGCAGGATCGTCCCAAGGGAGGTGTATTAAGCAAAAGTTGTTATGAAATTACTATTAGAAAAGATGATTTTGTTATGGAAATTCTGAAAATTGTAAATTGTATTCAAATATGAGATGGAATTGATTAAAGGTTCATTCTCGACCACGGAATACAAACCAAATTGATAGATAACTACGTTCTTCATATTATCTCGTTACTAACAACCCTAAAATAATTAGTACGCTCAACTATTTTGTTATTATCTCCTAAGCTCACCGGATACGGAAGCGCTCGACTACCGGTTTCTACTTTCCAAGTTTCCTAGAGGTACGCTTACTAGGTGTGACTTAAACAAGTGCTCTAAGTTTTGTGAGATAAGGTTGCTCCTAGTGATGAACTCAAAAGAATGAATCACCTACTAGTGTCAATTTATACATATAGGAACTTAACAAAGTCCCATCATCAGTACCCATATATTGCTACTTGTGTTTATATTTCTAGATAATTACGGGTCGAAGAAAATCTAAACTAGCAATAAAATTAAGAGCTAATGATTCAATTTTGAACTTAAACCATTAACAAATAATCCATAAACAATATTAGCATAGTAGAAATCAAACAATAACAGAAATAATTGCGAGAAAATGAGTTATTGCATATCAATCATGAGTTCATATTTCGGGCTTTGAAATCGCCCTTTATCAAGAAGAGTTTTAGTTACTCATAATAATGGAGTTCATCATCAAAATAATAATCGAAATAAAGTAAAGAAGATGAAAATATAAAAAGAAAAGTAAACCCTAGCTGCCGCTTTTTCCAAAACTCCAAATAGAATACGTGATATCCAATTTATAGAAAGACTTCTCTTTTATAGCTCCCCTTGTTCCAAAATTAGGTTAAGTCTCAAAAGACCATATCCAAAGTGTCCACCAAGACCACACAAGAGAAACCCATGTAGAAAATATACCCCAAAAAGTGTCACCGGAAAAACTGGTTAAGGTGTCGGATGTTGGTCAGAAATCAACTTCAGGTGTCCAGAATAAGTGTCTCAGGTGATAGGTCTTCATTGGTCAATCGGTTCAACTCGATCGAGACCAATTATGATGAGTCAATCGGTCCATATGTGAGTCAGCTACTAGTCAGATAAATACTGTCTGATTCAGAAGCTAACTTGGCTGAATTGGCTCTAGGCCATCTTGCATCACAGAGCTGTGCTGCACCATCATTACGTTGCATTGCTTCACTGCCATCCATAACTTGTACTCCAGTATTAGTCGCATCAATCCCAGCTCCATCTAATCTGAAGCTGCACCTGCAATACACATTGCAAACCACCAATTCCACTCATTGCAGTTCATCTCCTTCTTTGCCTTCAACATGACACTCTCCTCATACACAGCCCACTGAGCCCTGGCTAACCAGATTTCTACTTCCCTTCTTGCACGAATCGCCGTGAATCACCCAGTACTTCAGTTATCTCTCAAAACCCATTGAAAACTTTCCAAAAAATCAAACACAAGATCTCATTCATGATAATAACGTCACCTTCATCACAACAGAACAAGATCTACTGCAAGACTGCTTTCTCTCGCCTTCTACAAACAACTACATTACCTCCAGCGCCATCCTTTCGTTCTCGCATCTAAGCTCTCCCATTTTTTTCACAGCTAGATCCCCTCTCAAAATCGCAATACAATCCAAGCCACGACGCCGTCTGAATCGCTCATCATCATAACCAGATCCGGTCAGTAGCTTATCTTCCCTTTTCGCAACTTGATTCAATCTACCATCCATTTAGGCCTTTATCCTCCACTGCAACAAAAAGCTATATCAAGATAGCTGCACCCATTCTCGCCTCCATATCTACCAGCTGCATTTCATATTTGCCAACTGCACAACCACGAATCAGCTGCAACAATTATTCTTAGCTGGTTTCTTGGCTGAACATCGACCTCAATCTTTGCCATGAACCATTGCAATCTTTACCATAACAACACCATCTCAGTTCCTGCTTCTTGGAAACTTCAACTACAGTACAAGGGAAATATCATCAATTATCAAAACTCCTTATTCAAATTCACAATACCCATGACTATCTTCATCAATTTCTCCATTTCCTTGACCTAATTACCAGCAGCAACAGATCCATCTCCTCCTTCTCAACTGTAATTCCATGTCCTAAACATACATCTATGCATTCATTCAACACCCATCTCAGTCATTCCACCACTGCCTAGACCACACACCAACTCATCCCTTGTACATCTCAACCTTGAACACGTTCTCCTTTATTTCAAACATTCTTCATGGACAACAGTAGGAACCCATCTCTTGTTACTGCTAAGACCTTGCAACATGTTCAGAAACCCTTTCTTCTTTCCATATCACTAGTATCACCTAGTTCACCACCTAATTTCATCTCAAACACCAGCTGAAGCTCAATCAACAGCACCAACAACCGCATATTTTTAATCTCATGACTGCAACCAACCAAAATCCATTAATTCAAACCCTAATTTCTTCATTAATCTTCCTTGCTGACCAGTTCTTCTAAAAATCGAAATCAAATCCAATTCTTCTCTTTAGATATGAGCTATAAAAGCAAACCATCTCTGATTTTTGCATCAATTTATTCATAACAAAAACCCTAACCTAAATCCCATCGATCTCTTCATAGCATCTCAGATTCCATACACACCCTAGCTTCTCATCCATTTCTCAATTCAAAACCTCCATCGATCTGATTCGCAACTCATCTGAATTTTCAATGATTCTCAGACAATTGCAGCCGCACTTCTCCTCCCTGAATTCCACACACAAATGATTGAAAGGATGAATTTCTCTCTCTCTTAGGGTTGGTAATGACAAAAATCATTTCAGGCACCCAGAACTCAGCTAAGGGCCACATAGTGATATTTGGCTTATCTCCCATTAGCGCTCGCCTTTGCTCCATGCTTTCGCCCTCCTTACTCCATGCTTTCGCCTAACAACAACAACCGTCTCTTACTCATTTTCGCTCCAAATGAACGCCTTTTTTTCGCCTTCCACCAACAACAACCGTCTTTTACTCCTCATATTCACATCTTCTCTTCAATGAGAGTCATCACTAAAGTTGTCGTGCTTTTCAGACAGAAAAGTTACATCACTAAATCCGTCATACTTTTCAGACAGAGATGAAGAAATAAAAGAAAATAATGAGAAATAGTTAGTCTCCAACAGCAGTTGCACCTTTTTGCATTTAAAACGACGTTTCTTCTTCTTTTGTTCCAAATGACATCCAAAGTACCTAAACACTCAAAAGAAAACATAAGATACATATTTTACAAGAAAACTTAACAGAGAAAGCATAAACAATAGATAAATATCAAGGTATTTTATACACCTATCAACATCAGGGGGTTTCTACTATGTAGGACTGAATCTAGTTGCTTGGCACAGTAAGAAACATAATTCACAATCCCTGTCTACATGCGAAGTAGAGTATACTGCTGCTGGTTCATGTTGTACACAACTCTTATGGATGAAACAAATGTTGGCTGACTATGGAGTTGATACTGGAATAATGAAGATCTTTTGTGATAAATCCAGTGAGATTCGAATCACTGAGAATCCTGTTGAGCACTCAAGAACAAAGAACATTGACATAAGGTACCAGTTTATTCGAGATCTTTATGAGAATGGTATCATAAATATGGAATTTATGCCTTCCGAACAACAGTTGGCTGACATCCTCACCAAACCGTTAGACACTGCCACTTTTCAGCACTTAAGGAAATCTATTGGTGTTGTTTCGGTTCATTAACTATTTTCATAACTCTTGCCCCCGTGATTATCTCGATATTTTGGGAAATTGAGTTAGAACTCCAGCCAGTTTACGACTTTCTTTTAGTTATTTCATCTAGATGTTGTTTTAGTATGTAGAAATCCTTCTTTTATCTTGAAATTAAGGTCGCTCTTGTTGTTCCTTTGGGAATGACATATTATGGGGGAGAGTTCTTTTGAACTTGTGGTTAATTTCCAAATCTTTGTGGGGAGTTCGGCTGTGGAATTTTCAGGGGTTATCTTGTATCTTTATAAACTCCTTGATGGATGCATTTAGCCTCGGCTTTATGATTGCATCTAAACAAGATGATAGAACATTTACCTCTGGTCATGAAATGTCTCTTACGGAAATTTCATTAGGATCCCGTTCTTCTACCTTTGCCAATTTTATTGACAAAAAAGGGGAGAATTAATTATAGTTCACACTACAAATACATATGGTTTTCGGATCATTATGTAAGGGGGAGTGGTTTCCATGTGAGATGGAGTATTGACTAAGGGGGAGTGAAGTATCACCATAGTATTGTTGTTGAAGTTGTGATGCAATTGGACTCTGACGCTGTGTAATAATACTATTACACTGTATAACAATGATTGAGAACCAATGCTTTTCTCATTGTTATAGCTACGGATTTTCAACAACGATGATACTAAACTTACAACCTTTGGGATCATTTGACTACTTAGAAGTGACGAACATTTCGAGTATTGTTGAAGATTAGGCTTGTGGAATAGGAGCTACAAAGTTTATGTATATAATTTTTGTATTCCATATGTATTAATAGTTTTGCCACTAAAATTGACAAAGGGGGAGATTGTTAGAGCATTTCTCGGTCAAAATCACATGCGTTTCTATCTCAAGCATGTTTGTCAATCTTAGTGATCAAAACTATATAGTCTTGATTTCTATTCTACTATAGCTAAGGTCTCGGACAAGGATAGAAAGTGTAGTTGAGCTCAAGAACTCCATGTCGATCATCATACAAGACGAAGGACTACTCAAGGAACCAGTGAATCTTCATCGAATAAAATATATGTGGATACTTGAACTTATCTATCACTCAAAAATCTATCTACTTTATCTCCTATCTTGAGACAAAAGTCGTTTTACTATATAGACTAAGAATATGCACATGTGATATTTCGAGATGAGTATATATCGCTTATATATTTCTCGAAATGTGTGTTGGTAAAGCTCTCGCTTTAGCCAAGTTCATCTTTTCCTAGTGACGAAAGTCATGTTATGTTTCAATCACATTGGAAATCGCTATGACGAAAACTAGTTCGTGAAAACAACTATATGACGTCCTCTGAGAATGTTTCAATGATTGAAATGAGAGTTTAGACTATATAACCATTGTGGGATATAAATATTATTGTGTAAACACATATATGTATAAGTCCTTAACACTTGAACCGAAGTTTGTGAACTTTGTTGATCAAGTGGAACCGGAACGTGAGCAGCAACTCAATCCGCGAACCCAGTCTGTGAACTGGCGTAAGTTATCGAACCATATCTGCTGAAGTTGAAGCTCAGGTGCAGTCCGCGAACTGACGGAAGTTCTCATCCCGAAAAATTCTGCTGGAGTTTATTAACTTCAACAGGTTAGATTGAGTCCGCGAACTCAGTCCGCAAACTCAAGAGGTTATGTCTGAAAACTTTTTTCGTGAACTTATTCTAAATTACTAAGGAATGCTTTTGCAAACCGTGGCTTTATAGTTCATGATTAATGATTTGAGTGAATCACATATTTTTTGATTCAATTGTGTCTCTTGTAGTACTTGAGATCTCATAGCAATTGAACAACTCTCTAACTATTTCATTTGAGTCATTTGGACTAGTTATGGTGAAGAAGAATATGGTTGATATGAAAGTTATCATTTGGCTAACCATTTGGTTGACTAATATTGAACCAACCATTGTACACGTTTGGGTACGGTTACACAAACCCAAAACGTCAAGTACATGTGTGTATGACAAGCTAAGTTTTCGATTTAACAGTTGAGAGATATTAGCTTATATTTAATCAGGTTTTCATCTAACGGTGAATATTGAATGCTTTGTTACTAAGCTAACATTGATTGCAAACCCTGATTTGAAAGACTATATAAGGGAGAACTATAGCAACTGGGAAACCTAATCCCCACACATTCTGTGTGATACTAGTTTGCTAAAGCTAGAGTCGATTCTCCTTTAACCTTTGGTTTTCTTCTTCTAAAACCAGATAATGACTTAAAGACTTCATTGGGATTGTGAAGCCAGACCGATACTACTTTTCTTGTAGTTGTGTGATCTAATCTTGCTATTTCTATCGTACGAGTACAATTGTAATAATTTGCTTGAGATTTCTATCTCCGATATGCAAGCTAAAAGTAGTCACAAACATATTCGTCTCATTGTTTGTGATTCCTCAATAATATTCTTCGCTGCGTCGAGTAAGTTTAGTGTGAGGTGATTGATGAAACTGAGTTGTTCTTCGGGAATATAAGTCTGGTTTTATCGATTGGTTCCTGTTCACCTTGATTTATCAAAAGACGGAACAAAACTCATTGGTATATTCGTGGGAGACGAATTTATCTATTACCTGTATACTTTTCTGTATGAGACAGATTTGTTTGATAAAGTCTTCGACTTTGGGTCGTAGCCACTCTTGGTTGTGGGTGAGATTATCTAAGGGAATCAAGTGCGCAGTATCCTGCTGGCATCAGAGGTGTATGATCATAACTGTACCTAGGATCAGTGTGAGATTGGTTGGGGTTCAACTACAGTCCAGACCGAAGTTAATTTGGAGTAGGCTAGTATCTTTAGCGGCTTAATACAGTGTATGTTTAACTCGCGGTTTTCTGCATTTGCGGTTTCCTCGTTAACAAAATTCTGGTGTCTGTGTTATTTCTTTTCCGCATTATATTTTTATATAATTAAAATAATACAGGTTGTGCATTATTAACAAAATAATATTGGTTGTTTATTTAAATCGATTGACACTTGGATATTGGTCTTTAGTACCATCCAAGTTATCTCTCTTTGATTAGGCTCGCAAATCATATTTTCTTGAGTAAATCAAATCGAGAGATTGAGATAATAACTCATTGAGTATTTTCTATTGATTGAGTCTTGTTGATTCTCTAGAAAACAACACGGAGTTGTACATACAGATTGCTAATCAAAATATTGGGTGAGGTTGTTAGACCCCCGCATTTTCATTTACTAACAATCCTAGACAAGTTATAAGTTCAACAAGTCAATTAAACTCCAAAGTCACTTCGTAGAATAAGTTCTCTACTCGTGTCTAGTCAATCAAGCCACTTTTAATAAGCTCTTTAATGTAACTAAACTAACCGATATGTTCTATGAGTCGGATTGATCCTAACCACATGCACGTGTCAATATCCACAAAATCCCATTGCAACGTTGATGTTTCGCTACTTGTGATTATATTACCATAACATTTGCGGATTACGGTTCTAAAATCTAGCTTTAGTATTGCAAACAAGCTATTTGATTGGCCACGCAAACACTTGAACACAATTCATGGTCATAAGCATGGTAAAAGACAAGCAATAAAACGATATTGAAAATCATTCACAAGTCACATACTTTTGAAATAACCCTAATCAAACAATTATTTAGCTACTGGAATTCGTGACACTTGAAATAAATCAAATAGAAAATACGACTGCGAAACCCAAACAACAACACGTGGTATTGGAATGGAAAACTAATGACGCAGTGGTGGCATATGGACTGGAGACTGCTGGCTTAGTGCTGTTGCGGAAGTCTTGGTACTAGAGTATTCGTGAACTGCAGCTACTGGTGCGATGATGTTGTTGTTGTATAGACAGGTGAGGATAGATATAGGTGGACTGGACTGGTGGGGGTGATGGTAGTGGTGAGGCGTGGATCGGTGGTGGCGAAGTGGAAAGCTTGTCGTACCGTAGTAGTTGTTACTATTTGGTATCTTTGTAATGGTGCAAGGAGGTGGACTGGTGATGCTATCATGCAGGTGATAATGGAGATGGTATGCAATGGAAGTCAATGCAGGTGGTAATGGAGATGATGTAATCGAGAGATTGAGATAATAACTCCTTGAGTATTTTCTATTGATTGAGTCTTGTTGATTCTCTAGAAAACAACTCGAAGTTGTCCATACATATTGCTAATCGAAATATTGGGTGAGGTTGTTAGACCCCCGCATTTTCATTTTGCTAACAATCCTAGACAAGTTATAAGTTCAACAAGTCCATTAAACTCCAAAGTCACTTCGTAGAATAAGTTCTCTACTCGTGTCTAGTTAATCAAGCAACTTTTAATAAGCTCTTTAATGTAACTAAACTAACCGATATGTTCTATGAGTCAGATTAATCCTAACTACATGCACGTAAGTTTAACATATTAACTTAGGGTTGTCAAATACACATCAATATCCACAAAATCCCATTGCAACGTTGATGTTTTGCTACTTGTGATTATATTACCATAACATTTGCGGATTACGGTTCTAAAATCTAGCTTTAGTATTGCAAACAAGCTATTTGATTGGCCACGCAAACACTTGAACACAATTCATGGTCATACGCATGGTAAAAGACAAGCAATAAAGTGATATTGAAAATCATTAACAAGTCACATAGTTTTGAAATAACCCTAACCAAACAAGTATTTAGCTACTGGAATTCATGACACTTAAAATAAATCAAATAGAAAATACGACTGCGAAACCCAAGCAGCAGCACGTGGTATTGGAATGGAAAACTAATGACGCAGTGGTGGCATATGGACTGGAGACTGTTGGCTTAGTGCTGTTGCGGAAGTCTTGGCACTAGAGTATTCGCGAACTGCAGCTACTGGTGCGATGATGCTGTTGTTGTATAGACAGGTGCGGATAGATAGAGGTGGACTGAACTGGTGGGGGTGATGGTAGTGGTGAGACATGGATCGGTGGTGGCGAAGTGGAAAGCTTGCTGCTGCTGTAGTAGTGGCCTGCTGGTATGCTGTAATGGTGCAAGGAGGTGGACTGGTGATGCTGTTATGCAGGTGATAATGGAGATGATATGCAATGGAAGTCAATGCAGGTGGTAATGGAGATGATGTAATAGATGATGGTGGTGTATTCAGATGGAGACTGTTGGAGGTGGAAACAGTTGTGAGATGGGGGTATTGGATGTTCCTTCTATAGCTTTTAGGTCTTCTTTTTATAACCCCAGTTTCTTCACTTCCCTTTCTTTATTCCTGCAATTTCGAATCAAGCACAAACCCAAGTTTCTACATACCATACAAACTCTGAAACTTCCATATCTCAAAATCAAAATATCACAGGAAAGAAGCTTCACTCTCTTATTAACTGGTTTTTCGGCCAAGTTTCACAAACCCAATCTTCGAATATTCTACCAATGTTTCCATGTTTATCTCAAGTTCTAAATCAAGTCCTAGCTAACCACTCTTGTACACAGCCCACAAACTCACGACATACACCAAGACTCCAAGTTGTTTTCTAGGCCAAGTGACTACACAGATCCACAACACATTCGAGAGTATTCTCTTTGTTTCCTTCTCATTTCCTGTCCTAGTTTGTCTTAACCTTGAATCTCTCTCAACCAAACTCACAAGCCAGTAGAACCCATGGCTGGCAGCTACACTTCGATTCTCTGCTAGCTTCAAAGTCCTCTCATAATCTTTAGTATACAAACCTCAAATTCAAACCCATGGCTAGCCTGGTGAAACTCAGCTTGGCCGTGGTTCAGACATTCTGTCAAACACCCTATGCACATGATTTTGACACTGGAGAGGAAGCTCTTCTCTTGATGCCTAAGCTTTTACATATCTCCTTCCCTGCAAATTTGCATTCAAATACAACACACATTCATTCAAAACTCAAATACATTAATCTTAGAACTGCACTTCAAGCTTCTCCATGTATTGCCTACTGTCAATGGCAGCAGCTAGGTTCTTCTTTACTTAGTTACTCAGCTTACTTCGCTGCCAGACAGAACTCCAGCAAAAACCCAATTCTAGTGAACCAATATGGACTCTTAAAAATCACTAATCTCCTCCTTTCGTATGATAAACTAACGACAGGGAGTTAATCTTCTTGGTTCAGTAAGGAACTTGGCAGCAGACTGGTTCAGGACTTTTTACAAACATATTATGTGCCTGAAACTTGTAAAGCAGGGACACTCATTTTGCTGTTGTATTGAGTGCTCTTTAACCTACAATTTCGAATTATAAACAAACCCAATTTCATAGACATCAGCAAACACTCAAAACACACCATAATCATCTACCAATCGTCTTCAATTAATAGCATAAAGTGATAGAACAGAGATATTGATGATGTAAAGCAGTGATATCGATGTAGAATAATGATTATCAGAGGTATCAATGTTTGAACAAAGATATTTGATGAAGTTGTGAAAGAGTTATCATTGATAATAAGTGTTGTCTGAAAGAGACTACACAGGCGTACATATAAAGAGTACATGGTTTCAAAAAATAAATAATATAAAGAGTACATTTAAGAAACTAAACCCTAAGGGGTAATCCACAGAATATCCTATATAGATAAGTTCAAAATTCAAAAGAGCAATGCTAATAATACCAGTACAGGACAGATAAAGCAGTAAAAGTAAAATGAGGAATTACATTCCTAACACTCCTCCTCAAACTGAAGCAAGAGGAGAGGTGAAGTGCATCATTTTGTCTCGTAAACTAGCCAGCAGAGGTAGTGGTAACCCTTTTGTCAATACATCAGCAATCTGCAAAGCTGAGGAGATAAACTCAACATCTACGGTGCCGGCTTGAATAAGGTTTCTGACATAGTGATAGATGAACTCGATGTGCTTGGTACATGCATGGAAGACTGGATTCAAAGCAAGAGCTCTAGCACCCAAGTTATCACAAAACATATGATGAGGAGTAGACACAGGAATATGCAGCTCATCAAGTAAAGTATCCAACCACATGACTTCAAATGCTAGGCAAGATAGGTCCTTGTATTCCGCTTCAGTAGAGGACTTAGAGACCGTATGATGCTTTTTAGACTGCCAGGAGATCAAAGTTGAGCCCAAAAAGACACAGAAACCAGATGTAGACCGTAGAATATCAGGGCATCCAGCCCAATCTGAGTATGAGTATCCTAACAGTTGGGTAATATCGCCAGCAGAAATTGTAATCCCAGAGTCCACTGAAGATTTCAGATACCTGAGAATTCTCTTTACCAGTTGCATATGTTCAGAGGTAGGCGCATGCATGAACTGGTAAGCATAGTTCACATCAAAGGTGATATCCGGCCTAGTGAGTATCAAGTACTGAAGAGCCCCAACAATACTTCTGTAATCTGATGGTTGAGAAAGTGGTTCACCATCATATAGACAGATTCTAGTCCCACTTGCCAAAGGTGTGTGACAGGGTTTGCAATCAGCCATATTAGTTCTTTCAAGTAGATCAAGAGTGTACTTAGATTGAGTAAGAAGTAGAGAACTAGTAGTTGGAGACTTAGTTACCTCAATACCCAAGAAGTGGTGTAGATCACCGAGATCTTTCATAGAAAAATAAGTACTTAAGGTGTCCACAAAATTTGAAAGAGCTGAAGAAGAAATACTAATGAGAAGGATATCATCCACATACAACAGAATAATGAAGACAGTATCACCAGAGAAGTACATAAAAAGAGAGTGATCAAAATCACTCATGACAAAGCCAAACTTAACTAGAAAGACACTGAATTTCTCAAACCAAGTCTTGGGTGCTTGTTTGAGGCCATAAAGAGACTTGTTGAGCTTGCATACATAATCAGGCTTGTCAGGGTCCACAAAACCTTGGGGATGTTTCATATAGTCCCCATGCAGATTTTGTTTTTGAGACATCCAGTTGCCTCACACTCTAATTATTTGTCACAACAATAGTAAGAAGAGTTCTTATAGTACTAGCTTTCACCACAGGGATGAAAGTTTCATTATAATCAAGCCCATCTACTTTGTGATATCCCTTGGCCACAATCCTTGACTTAAGCCTCTTTATATTGCCATCTGATTTATACTTTGATCTTATATACCCATTTACATTTCAGAATGTTCATGGTTGAATCTGGTTTAACAAGAGTCCAAGTATCATTGTCTTGAAGTGCCCCATTTTCTTCAACCATTGAATGCATCCACTTTGGGTCTTGAGCTGCTTCTTTGAAATATTTAGGTTCATGAAGTTAAGTAAGTTCATGAGTGAAGGCAGCAAGTTGAGGATGGCTAACAAAATAGTGTGTGACAAAATCAGGAAGGTATTTAGGTTTGTGAATATGAAGTTGTGATCTGGTGGTCATTGAATGTCCAAGAGGTATTTTAGTAGATAAATATGGCAAGGTGACTGAAGGTAAAGGCTCAAGAGAGGTGTCATTACCTGAATCTACATGGTGTGTAGGTGAAGATGGTTCAGTGTCTGAGTCTGAGTCAGGTGGTGCAACTGATTGAGTGATAATAGGTGCATGTACATAAGTAATCTCAGACTGAGCAGTTAATGAGGGAGACCCAGTAATGCAGGTACAAAAAGGAAATCTAGTTTCATCAAACAACACATGTCTTGAGATAAAGGTCTTCTTAGTAGAGTTCTCAAAACACTTATAACCTTTATGCATTGGACTGTAACCAATGAAGGTGCACTTGGATGACTTGGGGCTCAACTTATACTTCCTATATGAACCAAGAAAAGGATAGCAGGTGCATCCAAAAACCTTAAGGATTGACAAATCAGGAGTTTTATGAAATAGTACCTCATATGGTGTAGAGGGGGTTCTGTTGATAAAAAAAGTTGCATCCTGAAATGAGTTATACCAAAAATTCTTGGGTAAACAAGCTTGAAAAGATATAGTGTTTCCCAAATCAGTGATGTGCATGTGTTTCCTCTCAGCAACACCATTCTGTTGAGGGGTATATGGGCAGGAGACACAAATAACAATCCTATATTGGCCCAAGAAGTCCTTGAATCTTCCCTTGCCTAACTCAAAAGCATCATCTGTTTCGAAAAGCTTGATGGAGTTCCCTAAAAGCTTCTCATTTATGTTCTTGAAGTGTTGAAAATACACTAGGTTCTCATCCCTTGTGATCATTGGATAAATCCAATGGAACTTAGTAAAATCATTAACAAATAAGATGTGGTATTTATAACCCAAGAAAGAAACAAATGGAGCTGGTCCCCATATATCACAGTGGATCAGCTTTATAGGAGCAGTGGATGACCTTGTATAGGGTTGAAAAGGAAGCATTTTGCTCTCTCCCAGTTGGCATGCACTACACCAAATTCCTGGATTAGTAACATACCTTAGACGTTACTAAAACGGGTTGTAACGGCTCATGGCTGTTACAAACTGGGCGTTACATTTTTTGTAACGGCAATGTAGCCGTTACGAATTTGGTTGTAACAGGTGTGGACCGTTACGAACCCGCCATGTGGTAACAGCTCAGGACCGTTACTAATTTTTTCGTAACAAGAACGTCGTAACATCTTAGAGCCGTTACTATGTGGCAGGTTAGTAACAGGCCGGAGCCGTTACTACGTGGCAAATTGAAACGGTTTCTAACCGTTACGAATTTTTTCGTAACAAAAAAAATTCTTCATCGCCATCAACCTTGACCTGGTCAAAATTGGTCAATATTGACTAATTTTGACCAGTCAAGCTTGACCGCGCTTCATTTTCTCATTTAAATAAGCCGGAATTCTAAATTCAATACCAGCTCAGGACCGTTACTAATTTTTTCGTAACAAGAACGTCGTAACATCTTAGAGCCGTTACTACGTGGCAGGTTAGTAACAGGCCGGAGCCGTTACTACGTGGAAAATTGAAACATTTTCTAACCGTTACGAATTTTTTCGTAACAACAAAAAATTTACTGCCAGTCAACCTTGACCTGGTCAAAATTGGTCAATATTGACTAATTTTGACCAGGTCAAGCCTGACTGGCAGTTCATTTTCTGCCGGAAATAAGCCGGAATTCTAAATTCAATACCCTGCATACACCTTTCAATGCATTCATCATCCACATTCAATAATATGTTCTTGAATCAATTCATTTCATATTCAATCCATCCATTCATATAAAAAAAACTGAATTTTTTCTAAGTACCAAATATTTTCTAAGCATCAAATTTCTAAGGGAACACATGAAAACTTACTAACTGCCTACATAGAACTTACAAAATTTGAAGCTGCTAAGAGACCTTATGATTGCATGAACTGAATCATGGACTGATTAGATCCCAGATCCTGAGAGTTTTGTCAAGCGAGGAGGTAGCCAAACGCGACATACTTGGACTGAAGCGAACATCAGTGATCAGCAAGTAATGCTCTTCTAAAGTTTTTTTTAGGCTTGAAGGTGTTCTTCTGAAGTTGTTTTAGACTGCAATTGCAAATTAACCGAATAAGTTTGTTAACATTAAAACATGGTATATTACATCTGGCCTTATACATAACAATAATTCCAAATACACTAGCCTACACCTTTTTATCATGCCCACCACTGGCGAGTAGCTTCTCACTACTCCCAAGCCTACATGGAACATCCAATACAAAATAACAAAATCATGCTCGAAAGTTGATAAGATATGCTAGTTATCTAAATTTTGGGTTTTAAGGATACCTGTTGGAATGATTGCAGCATCTAAACCACCATCAAGCATCGCATCATGCAGTATCTCCATAAATTAGAAAAGATATTCATTAAACAGGTAAGGATAATTATGAAACTTTTAAAACCATATCTAGTCTATGATTGACAAAACTAAGAATTAATTGCAACCTGCTTCGCCTCTAACATATCACATAAAGTAAACTGAAAAATAGAGTTTTGTATTATACTATTGTTCATGCTTTCCTCGGTATCGCCAGGATCATTATCTTCCTGATGAAAAGTGTCGTGCCATCCATGTACCTCTGCTTGATTCCCAGTACCTTAGCTTAGAGAATTGTCACCATATGACGAAGACACGCGTTGACACCCTACACTTGGACTTCCAGCTGTGTGTGCACCATCAATTGATGGACAGCCTTGTGAATTGAGCAAACCCCTTGGACAGTTATCTTCATTAGAGCTAGGAGTAGTAGTTGGAAATCTAGTACTAGCAGACCTAGTGCTTCCAGACCTGAATCGGCTGCTGATACCACCAACATGATGTCTTGGCATATTTGTCTACAAGAAAATCACTTTGAAAAAGATAAGCAACCATAACACAAAAACCTATAGAGATAATATCACTATCAATACTAACACCGAAGAAAAGAAACTATAAACATCTGGTTAAAAAAACTTTCAATCATTGCAAGCTGCTCTATATTAAGAAACTATAATGCATCACGGTAATTTACAATCAAACTACAAATGTTCTACCAAAACAAATAATCCCTAACAAGAAAACATGAGAAGAATTTCTGCCAAATGGAAACTTTGCTTTAAATCCATAAGATGTAACTAACGTTTAATCATTCAAATATTTACAATCCTCTACTAATCAAACGGAAGTCCAAACTCAGCACATAACACAATGAATGCCTCTAGTACTTAATTTATGACTCTTATGTATATCTGCAAATGAGGTAGTACTTAATTTGAAATGGAGAGTTTGAGAAATGATAACCCCAAGCTCACCACTTCAACCCACATAGTCAGTACAGTAGATGCTTGTAAGGTAAATCAACACCAAAGAACTTAAAAAGAGTCTTAGTTAGGCATACAATCACTCCACTCAACGAATTTTCTACCATATAATACAAGCCTTCTAATCAAACAACATAATTACACATGGCATAATCCAAAGCTACAGAACAATCAATCTAAGGAAGACATACAAATAACTTACTGCCATCAAGTTATCAACACACATAGAAAATTCCTCAAGCCTTGCTACCAAACAAATCCTACCATCATTCATCACCAATAGCAAAACCTAACCAACAAAATAATTATCATATCCTACTCAACTGTTGACATCAACTGTGCCTGACATTTGTAAAATCAAACTCGTAAGTACACTGAATTGAAAGATCCACCTGAATTCAACAAATAAACGAAAAAAAGATTAAAACCCAATGATAAAAAACAAAAAAAACAAAAAAAAATTAAACTGAAACCCTAACTCACCTGATTTTGTTTGTAAATGCAAACCCTAGAAACTATGAAATGAGATATTAACCTGAAATCAAAGAATAAACTATGAAATGTATATACATTAGAACTGAGAGTCCACATGCTCTACTTTAACAGATATATTTACACACCTGCCCTATCCCTGGATTCTACAAGTGACAAATTCACAACCCTAGATTAATCACAAAATGTTTCAACTGAAATATGTTATTAACGTGTTGATTGACCCAAAAATTTCATGTTTCAAATAGAATTCCCAATTCTCAAAACCCTAAAATAAAAAATTCAATTTTACAGAAATCCTAAATTCAATATTGCGATTAAACAAAAATTAAACAACATAGATGTGATCATACAATGAAAAATGGAATTGGGTTTAAATAAATTACCGTTTTGAATCACCATGACCTTTATTTAAGCACCTTTGATGGAAAAAAAAACTCAACTTCTCTGAAATTCGCGTTCTTCCTTCAATAATATCTAATCATCTCCAAAAACACTTAAAACCCACTCGATCTATCACTATTACACTCGATCTACTACTATTTCACTCGATTTCACTCGAAAATCACTGTCTTGAAAATTATGAAAACCTAGGTCTAGAACTCCAAGGTTACCAAACCTTGTTTCATGAAGAAAGGTATGAAATCTAATCGATGCTTTACTGATTCTCTTCAATCTTGTTTTTTCAGGATTTTGTATATCTGTTTTTTCTTCCTGTGTAGAGATATCGAGAGAGAGAGGAATAGGGAAGATGAGGCGGAGATAAACAGAAATAAAAAGAGAGAGAGAATAAGAAATATGGTAGAGATATTGGTTTAGGGTTTTATGATTGAGGTGCATCTCGAAACTAGAATGAAGGGTAGAGATATTAGTTTAGGAATACACGGTGTAGATGAAACATAATACCATGTATGTGAATGGCACGCGCACATACTCAAGGTGTTACTACCCAAGTGTGACCAAGCGTGTGACTCGCACGCCTATCAAAAAATTCATAACGGTTTAAAAATATTAGTAACGGCTTGACCCTGTTACGAATTTTTAAGAAATTGGTAACGGCTTATGCCTGTTACGAATTATTTGTAATGGGAAATTTGTAACGGCTCCTAAGACGTTACGAATTCCTGTTACTAATCCAGGAATTTGGTGTGGTGATGGTGCACATAAGGAATCATAAGTGGCAGTTTTGAGCTATATTTGAGAGGTGTTGCATAATTTTTGAAGAATGGAGTTTGAAGTATGACCAAGCCTGGAATGTCAAGTAGTTGGTGATGCTTGAAGAGATAGAAGTGCCTGAGTGTAGGAAGGTGACTTTGGTATGATAGGATATAAGTTTTTCTCCATCTTCCCTTCAGCAAGAAGCTGCTTTGTGGCTAAGTCATTTATCTTATACCCTCATGGAAGAAACTCAATGGAACAAGAGTTCTCAGCAGTGAACTTCCCAATTGAGATCAGATTTCGATGTAAAGATGGGACATACAATACATTTGAAAGTGTGATGGTTCCTGTGTCAGTTTGAAGAGTTGAGGTACCTACCATAGAGATAGCCAGATGATTTCCATTATCCACCAATACTAAGTCAGATCAAGTATATGGAGAAGTATCATGAAGCACAGAGAGATCATTTGTCATGTGTGCAGTTGCACCAAAGTCTGGTATCCAATCAACAGCTACAGGGAAAGTTGGCTCTTCAGAGATAAAAGCAGTGTTGACCTGAATGCACATATTTTCCTGAGATCTAGATGAACCATTATTCTTAGGTTGATTGTATCTGTAATAACACTTATTTGCAGTGTGTCCATTCTTCTTGCATATTTGACAGGTAATATTACTGAAATCAGTAATTTTATAAGGTGTAAGGGTATTTTTCTGAGGTTTATCTTTATAAAAGGTATTGAAATAGGTATCAGTTGAAGAGGTAGAAGCTTTATCTTTATAGTGAAAGGTATTTTTTGTGAAAAAGGCAGAGTTCGTGACTGAGTCAAGACTCTTTGTAAGGTCAGAATCATGTGAGGCTAACCATTTTTCATGTTGAATAAGTCTAGATCTGAGAGCTCCAAAAGAAAAGGGTACATCTCTGTTTTGAGTAGAGATAACAAAGCTATCATCTCTGTTGAATAAGTCTAGATCTGAGAGCTCCATTCAAAGTGTACATGATGAGATCTAATTCAGTAACATGCTCATTAATGGTAGCTAAAGAATCAGTAAGCTCTTAAATATATTGTAAATACACATACATAGGAGTAGAATCTCTACGAATACTTTGAAGTTGGTTTCTAAGCATAGTTTTCCTAGCAACAAATTGATCTGAGAATTCTTTTGCTAGAGAGTTCAATACCTGCTTGGAAGTACCAAGACCAAGGACTGCAGAAGAGATAGAAGGATTAAAAGTAGCGTTTAAATAGCTCATAACATACGGATCCCATTTCCTCCATTTGATATGTGCATGATTAAGAACTTATTTGTCTCCAACTAGAATAGATGGTGAAGGTGGAGGAATATATCCATCTATGAATCCAAACAGATCTGTACTTATGAGAATAGACTCCATTTGATCTTTCCAGACTAAGTAGTTCGTCTCACATTCCAACTTGATAGAGATGTAGTTTACTATGTTACTCAGAGGTAGAGGTTGAAAATTAAATTCAAAGTATTTTTGAGAGTTATCATTATTGGGTACTTGATGAGAGTTATCATTATTGAGGTCTTATGATGGCGTATCCATGATGATGTATTGATAATAAAACAGTAATGGTGATGGCAGAAATAAAAAAGAAAACACAGATCCCGAGGAAAAGTTAATGTTTCCCTTCTGATACCATGATAGAACATAGATATTGATGATGTAAAGCAGTGATATCGATGTAGACTAATGATTATCAGATGTATCGATGTTTGAACAGAGATATTTAATGAAGTTGTGAAAGAGTTATCATTGATAATAAGTGTTGTCGGAAAGAGACTACACAGACATACAACTAAGAAACTAAACCCTAAAGGGATAATCCACAGAATGTCCTATAGAGATAAGTTCAAAAGAGTAGTGGTAATAATACCAGTACGGGACAGATAAAGCAATAAATGTAAAATGAGTAATTACATTCCTAACAGAAAGCTTGTCTTCTTCACTGGCTTCTCTTGCTGAATCTCTGTACAAATCTGATTGCAATTCGATTTTGATGCTAACCCATTCTTTCATCCTTCTCACAGAACTCAAAGACTGCTTCCAATCATCACCTTCCACCATTGATTTTAACGGTTTAAGTTCTTCTTCTTCCCTGTATTTCTAGCCATTAAGTACAACACAAACTAAACCCAATGCATGTTTTCATTTCAGATTCGAATACTCTTGAAAACTCAGCCGTACGACCCAAGTCTGCCGGTGTTGCTCTTGGCAGTGAACTAATAGCTACCGGAAGCCGAGATGGAATACCTAAAATTGGTTCTCCCTGATAGATTTTAGTTTGTATGTTGTAAAGAAGGAATGGTGGCCCTTATCACAAGTTGCGCATATCTTTAACAGTCTTCCCTATAGTCCGGTGACAGCTACGAGTAGATCAGATCGGGTGCTTCAGTAAATGTTGGTTTCC
Source organism: Papaver bracteatum (assembly GCA_023529315.1). Classification (NCBI taxonomy): domain Eukaryota; kingdom Viridiplantae; phylum Streptophyta; class Magnoliopsida; order Ranunculales; family Papaveraceae; genus Papaver; species Papaver bracteatum. The sequence continues at coordinate 1,338,778 of JAJJWX010002427.1, read as the reverse complement.
TCCAGTAAATTGTTGGCTTTAGCCACACAAATCCTTACACTCTTGATATGTTTCAATTTCACCGATTCCGACGTCGCCAAGCAATGAATTAAGCTTCAATTTCCATTATTTTTTGTCACATGACTCCAAAATACCTACAAAATGCAAAACAAGCATAATATCCGAAAATACAAGAGAAAATAGCTAAGAAAAGAATAATAAAGTGATACTCAAATGATATATTTTAGGTACTTATCAAATTCTCCCATACTTATTCTTTTCTAGTCCTCGAGAAAAAAAAATTAAAATATAATACAACAACTCCATTTCGTCGAGGCTACGGTTACTCTTAGCATGAATAACAAGCCTTTAAACGTCTAGGTGTCCCTGGTGGACGAGTTATAGTCTTTTGAGGGTTTACTAGAGATATACCCACAAACCTTACTCCAACTCGTAGATATTTCTGAACGATAGAGGATAAACACTAAACAAGCTAATTAGCTAGAATTTAATCTCGACCCAGCTGAAATATACCTCATTGTCGAATAAAAATTCCATCTACTTAGAATGTCTAGTGTTCATTCTAAATTGTTCAAAAATCTCTAAAAGTTAGAGTTTTGTATACGTCAATTTTTGCTTATGGAACCCTACCCCCACACTTAAATCAAACATTGACCTCGATGTTTCAAACCATTATAAAAAAAAGGAGTACTTGAAAAAGACAAGGAAGTAAGAATTGGAAATGTTCACCTGATTGACGCATACGAGTAACATTCAAAATAAATTCCCCATATATCAACAATCTGAAAAATTTGGGATCCAACCATAAAACAATCTGCATATATAGAAATAGCTTCACAAAAAATATTAGAAAATAGTGATAAAAGTGAAACTATCATATCAAAATAGTCACCCCCACACTTAATTCTTTCCACACTCGGAATTGTATACAAAACACAAGTTGAAGGAACCTCCATTGATTCCTCTTGGCAAACTTGCATGGTGTTAGACTCAAACACATATGGTGGATACTTAGAAGTATGAAAATAAGATAAAACTTTAGAAGAACATAATTCCATCCCTAAATGAGGTATCTTTTTAAAATATGGATTAACAACTCTTTGAGAAACTACTTCAAGTTTGGGAGGATCAACATTAGATAGAGATTCATGTAAAGGGTTAGAAAAACCTTGCAAAACCTCGTGTATTATCGGATCCTTGGTACTGCTGGATAATTCTATTTTCACATCACAAGTATCATCATTCTCACTCAAACTCTTGTTAAGACATTGTTTATCAGTTTCTTCTATATCTATAACTTACAAATCTTCATCAACGGAATCGAAATCTGCTCCTAGTAAATCATCGTAATTCTTACGGTCTTCATCACAAGTTTAGTTCTCATTCAAAATATTCGCTATCTCTGAATTAGGGGTATTATTCACAAAGAAGTCATAATCATCATCGCTCTCATATACAACATAAGTCTTACCATTAACAACTTTAATGTTTATAGACTCAACTTCTTCATTTTTAATAGGTGAATGATCATTATCACGATCAAGAGTTGAGCTAGTTACACCATTATTATCAACATTTAAGGATTCGTCTTCTTCGGATTCATCATATTTAATATTGGCTTCCATGGGAATGTTAGAATGAGTTTAAACCTCTTCCTTGTTCCGCTCTTCTTGAATTTGATTCATGCCATTTCTGATGTTTTCCATATTCCGTTGAAGTTCTCGGAGTGATTCATTATATCTCAGCTAAAATTCGCAAAATTGTTTTGTTATTTGAAGTATCTGTTGCATAATGGGAATAAAAGATTCAACAAATTTCTGATTTGAAGATTGCTTCGCCAAACTTGGATAAACACCACTTTCACTCAATACATAGTTTCATCCCAAGTATCATCCCTTTGAATAGGTGAATGATCATAAAAACGATAAGGAGATGGGATAGACTCATTGTAATAAGGTCTGGTTGGTTGTCTAAAACTTGACAACAAGCTTGAGATAGCAACGCTATGGTTCGACCGAGCCGTTTCTAACAATCTCCCCTTTGTCAATTTTAGTGACAAAACTATCAATACATATGGATTACAAAATACATAAATTTGTACCTTCTCTTCCAAATGCTTGATTTCCTTGGTTCTTCAATATTCGTTGAATTCTTCGTCACTCCAAGTACTTCGGTGATTCTGAACGTGTTCAACTCAACATCATAGTTGTTGAAGATCCGTAGCTATAACTATATTTAAAAACAAGATGTTTTCATATTGTTATACAGTGTCATAGATTTATTACACAACATCAAAGTTCAATTGTATAACAACTTTGACAATAACACTACGATGATATGTATCACCCCCCTTAGTCAATACTTCATCTCACAATGAAATATACTACGATGATATGTATCACCCCCCCTTAGTCAATACTAGAGATATACCCACAAACCTTACTCCAACTCGTAGATATTTCTGAACGATAGAGGATAAACACTAAACAAGCTAATTAGCTAGAATTTAATCTCGACCCAGCTGAAATATACCTCATTGTCGAATAAAAATTCCATCTACTTAGAATGTCTAGTGTTCATTCTAAATTGTTCAAAAATCTCTAAAAGTTAGAGTTTTGTATACGTCAATTTTTGCTTATGGAACCCTACCCCCACACTTAAATCAAACATTGACCTCGATGTTTCAAACCATTATAAAAAAAAAGGAGTACTTGAAAAAGACAAGGAAGTAAGAATTGGAAATGTTCACCTGATTGACGCATACGAGTAACATTCAAAATAAATTCCCCATATATCAACAATCTGAAAAATTTGGGATCCAACCATAAAACAATCTGCATATATAGAAATAGCTTCACAAAAAATATTAGAAAATAGTGATAAAAGTGAAACTATCATATCAAAAGAGTCACCCCCACACTTAATTCTTTCCACACTCGGAATTGTATACAAAACACAATTTGAAGGAACCTCCATTGATTCCTCTTGGCAAACTTGCATGGTGTTAGACTCAAACACATATGGTGGATACTTAGAAGTATGAAAATAAGATAAAACTTTAGAAGAACATAATTCCATCCCTAAATGAGGTATCTTTTTAAAATATGGATTAACAACTCTTTGAGAAACTACTTCAAGTTTGGGAGGATCAACATTAGATAGAGATTCATGTAAAGGGTTAGAAAAACCTTGCAAAACCTCGTGTATTATCGGATCCTTGGTACTGCTGGATAATTCTATTTTCACATCACAAGTATCATCATTCTCACTCAAACTCTTGTTAAGACATTGTTTATCAGTTTCTTCTATATCTATAACTTACAAATCTTCATCAACGGAATCGAAATCTGCTCCTAGTAAATCATCGTAATTCTTACGGTCTTCATCACAAGTTTAGTTCTCATTCAAAATATTCGCTATCTCTGAATTAGGGGTATTATTCACAAAGAAGTCATAATCATCATCGCTCTAATATACAACATAAGTCTTACCATTAACAACTTTAATGTTTATAGACTCAACTTCTTCATTTTTAATAGGTGAATGATCATTATCACGATCAAGAGTTGAGCTAGTTACACCATTATTATCAACATTTAAGGATTCGTCTTCTTCGGATTCATCATATTTAATATTGGCTTCCATGGGAATGTTAGAATGAGTTTAAACCTCTTCCTTGTTCCGCTCTTCTTGAATTTGATTCATGCCATTTCTAATGTTTTCCATATTCCGTTGAAGTTCTCGGAGTGATTCATTATATCTCAGCTAAAATTCGCAAAATTGTTTTGTTATTTAAAGTATCTGTTGCATAATGGGAATAAAAGATTCAACAAAACTATCAAATTTCTGATTTGAAGATTGCTTCGCCAAACTTGGATAAACACCACTTTCACTCAATACATAGTTTCATCCCAAGTATCATCCCTTTGAATAGGTGAATGATCATAAAAACGATAAGGAGATGGGATAGACTCATTGTAATAAGGTCTGGTTGGTTGTCTAAACTTGACAACAAGCTTGAGAGATAGCAACGCTATGGTTCGACCGAGCCGTGCTCTAACAATCTCCCCTTTGTCAATTTTAGTGACAAAACTATCAATACATATGGATTACAAAATACATAAATTTGTACCTTCTCTTCCAAATGCTTGATTTCCTTGGTTCTTCAATATTCGTTGAATTCTTCGTCACTCCAAGTACTTCGGTGATTCTGAACGTGTTCAACTCAACATCATAGTTGTTGAAGATCCGTAGCTATAACTATATTTAAAAACAAGATGTTTTCATATTGTTATACAGTGTCATAGATTTATTACACAACATCAAAGTTCAATTGTATAACAACTTTGACAATAATACTACGATGATATGTATCACCCCCCCTTAGTCAATACTTCATCTCACAATAAAATATACTACGATGATATGTATCACCCCCCCTTAGTCAATACTAGAGATATACCCACAAACCTTACTCCAACTCGTAGATATTTCTGAACGATAGAGGATAAACACTAAACAAGCTAATTAGCTAGAATTTAATCTCGACCCAGCTGAAATATACCTCATTGTCGAATAAAAATTCCATCTACTTAGAATGTCTAGTGTTCATTCTAAATTGTTCAAAAATCTTTAAAAGTTAGAGTTTTGTATACGTCAATTTTTGCTTATGGAACCCTACCCCCCACACTTAAATCAAACATTGACCTCGATGTTTCAAACCATTATAAAAAAAAAGGAGTACTTGAAAAAGACAAGGAAGTAAGAATTGGAAATGTTCACCTGATTGACGCATACGAGTAACATTCAAAATAAATTCCCCATATATCAACAATCTGAAAAATTTGGGATCCAACCATAAAACAATCTGCATATATAGAAATAGCTTCACAAAAAATATTAGAAAATAGTGATAAAAGTGAAACTATCATATCAAAAGAGTCACCCCCACACTTAATTCTTTCCACACTCGGAATTGTATACAAAACACAAGTTGAAGGAACCTCCATTGATTCCTCTTGGCAAACTTGCATGGTGTTAGACTCAAACACATATGGTGGATACTTAGAAGTATGAAAATAAGATAAAACTTTAGAAGAACATAATTCCATCCCTAAATGAGGTATCTTTTTAAAATATGGATTAACAACTCTTTGAGAAACTACTTCAAGTTTGGGAGGATCAACATTAGATAGAGATTCATGTAAAGGGTTAGAAAAACCTTGCAAAACCTCGTGTATTATCGGATCCTTGGTACTGCTGGATAATTCTATTTTCACATCACAAGTATCATCATTCTCACTCAAACTCTTGTTAAGACATTGTTTATCAGTTTCTTCTATATCTATAACTTACAAATCTTCATCAACGGAATCGAAATCTGCTCCTAGTAAATCATCGTAATTCTTACGGTCTTCATCACAAGTTTATTTCTCATTCAAAATATTCGCTATCTCTGAATTAGGGGTATTATTCACAAAGAAGTCATAATCATCATCGCTCTCATATACAACATAAGTCTTACCATTAACAACTTTAATGTTTATAGACTCAACTTCTTCATTTTTAATAGGTGAATGATCATTATCACGATCAAGAGTTGAGCTAGTTACACCATTATTATCAACATTTAAGGATTCGTCTTCTTCGGATTCATCATATTTAATATTGGCTTCCATGGGAATGTTAGAATGAGTTTAAACCTCTTCCTTGTTCCGCTCTTCTTGAATTTGATTCATGCCATTTCTGATGTTTTCCATATTCCGTTGAAGTTCTCGGAGTGATTCATTATATCTCAGCTAAAATTCGCAAAATTGTTTTGTTATTTGAAGTATCTGTTGCATAATGGGAATAAAAGATTGAACAAAACTATCAAATTTCTGATTTGAAGATTGCTTCGCCAAACTTGGATAAACACCACTTTCACTCAATACATAGTTTCATCCCAAGTATCATCCCTTTGAATAGGTGAATGATCATAAAAACGATAAGGAGATGGGATAGACTCATTGTAATAAGGTCTGGTTGGTTGTCTAAACTTGACAACAAGCTTGAGATAGCAACGCTATGGTTCGAATTTGCCGTGCTCTAACAATCTCCCCCTTTGTCAATTTTAGTGACAAAACTATCAATACATATGGATTACAAAATACATAAATTTGTACCTTCTCTTCCAAATGCTTGATTTCCTTGGTTCTTCAATATTCGTTGAATTCTTCGTCACTCCAAGTACTTCGGTGATTCTGAACGTGTTCAACTCAACATCATAGTTGTTGAAGATCCGTAGCTATAACTATATTTAAAAACAAGATGTTTTCATATTGTTATACAGTGTCATAGATTTATTACACAACATCAAAGTTCAATTGTATAACAACTTTGACAATAATACTACGATGATATGTATCACCCCCCCTTAGTCAATACTTCATCTCACAATGAAATATACTACGATGATATGTATCACCCCCCCTTAGTCAATACTAGAGATATACCCACAAACCTTACTCCAACTCGTAGATATTTCTGAACGATAGAGGATAAACACTAAACAAGCTAATTAGCTAGAATTTAATCTCGACCCAGCTGAAATATACCTCATTGTCGAATAAAAATTCCATCTACTTAGAATGTCTAGTGTTCATTCTAAATTGTTCAAAAATCTTTAAAAGTTAGAGTTTTGTATACGTCAATTTTTGCTTATGGAACCCTACCCCCACACTTAAATCAAACATTGACCTCGATGTTTCAAACCATTATAAAAAAAAAGGAGTACTTGAAAAAGACAAGGAAGTAAGAATTGGAAATGTTCACCTGATTGACGCATACGAGTAACATTCAAAATAAATTCCCCATATATCAACAATCTGAAAAATTTGGGATCCAACCATAAAACAATCTGCATATATAGAAATAGCTTCACAAAAAATATTAGAAAATAGTGATAAAAGTGAAACTATCATATCAAAAGAGTCACCCCCACACTTAATTCTTTCCACACTCGAATTGTATACAAAACACAAGTTGAAGGAACCTCCATTGATTCCTCTTGGCAAACTTGCATGGTGTTAGACTCAAACACATATGGTGGATACTTAGAAGTATGAAAATAAGATAAAACTTTAGAAGAACATAATTCCATCCCTAAATGAGGTATCTTTTTAAAATATGGATTAACAACTCTTTGAGAAACTACTTCAAGTTTGGGAGGATCAACATTAGATAGAGATTCATGTAAAGGGTTAGAAAAACCTTGCAAAACCTCGTGTATTATCGGATCCTTGGTACTGCTGGATAATTCTATTTTCACATCACAAGTATCATCATTCTCACTCAAACTCTTGTTAAGACATTGTTTATCAGTTTCTTCTATATCTATAACTTACAAATCTTCATCAACGGAATCGAAATCTGCTCCTAGTAAATCATCGTAATTCTTACGGTCTTCATCACAAGTTTATTTCTCATTCAAAATATTCGCTATCTCTGAATTAGGGGTATTATTCACAAAGAAGTCATAATCATCATCGCTCTCATATACAACATAAGTCTTACCATTAACAACTTTAATGTTTATAGACTCAACTTCTTCATTTTTAATAGGTGAATGATCATTATCACGATCAAGAGTTGAGCTAGTTACACCATTATTATCAACATTTAAGGATTCGTCTTCTTGGATTCATCATATTTAATATTGGCTTCCATGGGAATGTTAGAATGAGTTTAAACCTCTTCCTTGTTCCGCTCTTCTTGAATTTGATTCATGCCATTTCTGATGTTTTCCATATTCCGTTGAAGTTCTCGGAGTGATTCATTATATCTCAGCTAAAATTCGCAAAATTGTTTTGTTATTTGAAGTATCTGTTGCATAATGGGAATAAAAGATTGAACAAAACTATCAAATTTCTGATTTGAAGATTGCTTCGCCAAACTTGGATAAACACCACTTTCACTCAATACATAGTTTCATCCCAAGTATCATCCCTTTGAATAGGTGAATGATCATAAAAACGATAAGGAGATGGGATAGACTCATTGTAATAAGGTCTGGTTGGTTGTCTAAACTTGACAACAAGCTTGAGATAGCAACGCTTGCGGGTTCGACCGAGCCGTGCTCTAACAATCTCCCCCTTTGTCAATTTTAGTGACAAAACTATCAATACATATGGATTACAAAATACATAAATTTGTACCTTCTCTTCCAAATGCTTGATTTCCTTGGTTCTTCAATATTCGTTGAATTCTTCGTCACTCCAAGTACTTCGGTGATTCTCAACGTGTTCAACTCAACATCATAGTTGTTGAAGATCCGTAGCTATAACTATATTTAAAAACAAGATGTTTTCATATTGTTATACAAAGGTCATAGATTTATTACACAACATCAAAGTTCAATTGTATAACAACTTTGACAATAATACTACGATGATATGTATCACCCCCCCTTAGTCAATACTTCATCTCACAATGAAATATACTACGATGATATGTATCACCCCCCCTTAGTCAATACTAGAGATATACCCACAAACCTTACTCCAACTCGTAGATATTTCTGAACGATAGAGGATAAACACTAAACAAGCTAATTAGCTAGAATTTAATCTCGACCCAGCTGAAATATACCTCATTGTCGAATAAAAATTCCATCTACTTAGAATGTCTAGTGTTCATTCTAAATTGTTCAAAAATCTTTAAAAGTTAGAGTTTTGTATACGTCAATTTTTGCTTATGGAACCCTACCCCCACACTTAAATCAAACATTGACCTCGATGTTTCAAACCATTATAAAAAAAAAGGAGTACTTGAAAAAGACAAGGAAGTAAGAATTGGAAATGTTCACCTGATTGACGCATACGAGTAACATTCAAAATAAATTCCCCATATATCAACAATCTGAAAAATTTGGGATCCAACCATAAAACAATATGCATATATAGAAATAGCTTCACAAAAAATATTAGAAAATAGTGATAAAAGTGAAACTATCATATCAAAAGAGTCACCCCCACACTTAATTCTTTCCACACTCGGAATTGTATACAAAACACAAGTTGAAGGAACCTCCATTGATTCCTCTTGGCAAACTTGCATGGTGTTAGACTCAAACACATATGGTGGATACTTAGAAGTATGAAAATAAGATAAAACTTTAGAAGAACATAATTCCATCCCTAAATGAGGTATCTTTTTAAAATATGGATTAACAACTCTTTGAGAAACTACTTCAAGTTTGGGAGGATCAACATTAGATAGAGATTCATGTAAAGGGTTAGAAAAACCTTGCAAAACCTCGTGTATTATCGGATCCTTGGTACTGCTGGATAATTCTATTTTCACATCACAAGTATCATCATTCTCACTCAAACTCTTGTTAAGACATTGTTTATCAGTTTCTTCTATATCTATAACTTACAAATCTTCATCAACGGAATCGAAATCTGCTCCTAGTAAATCATCGTAATTCTTACGGTCTTCATCACAAGTTTAGTTCTCATTCAAAATATTCGCTATCTCTGAATTAGGGGTATTATTCACAAAGAAGTCATAATCATCATCGCTCTCATATACAACATAAGTCTTACCATTAACAACTTTAATGTTTATAGACTCAACTTCTTCATTTTTAATAGGTGAATGATCATTATCACGATCAAGAGTTGAGCTAGTTACACCATTATTATCAACATTTAAGGATTCGTCTTCTTCGGATTCATCATATTTAATATTGGCTTCCATGGGAATGTTAGAATGAGTTTAAACCTCTTCCTTGTTCCGCTCTTCTTGAATTTGATTCATGCCATTTCTGATGTTTTCCATATTCCGTTGAAGTTCTCGGAGTGATTCATTATATCTCAGCTAAAATTCGCAAAATTGTTTTGTTATTTGAAGTATCTGTTGCATAATGGGAATAAAAGATTCAACAAAACTATCAAATTTCTGATTTGAAGATTGCTTCGCCAAACTTGGATAAACACCACTTTCACTCAATACATAGTTTCATCCCAAGTATCATCCCTTTGAATAGGTGAATGATCATAAAAACGATAAGGAGATGGGATAGACTCATTGTAATAAGGTCTGGTTGGTTGTCTAAACTTGACAACAAGCTTGAGATAGCAACGCTATGGGTTCGACCGAGCCGTGCTCTAACAATCTCCCCCTTTGTCAATTTTAGTGACAAAACTATCAATACATATGGATTACAAAATACATAAATTTGTACCTTCTCTTCCAAATGCTTGATTTCCTTGGTTCTTCAATATTCGTTGAATTCTTCGTCACTCCAAGTACTTCGGTGATTCTGAACGTGTTCAACTCAACATCATAGTTGTTGAAGATCCGTAGCTATAACTATATTTAAAAACAAGATGTTTTCATATTGTTATACAGTGTCATAGATTTATTACACAACATCAAAGTTCAATTGTATAACAACTTTGACAATAATACTACGATGATATGTATCACCCCCCTTAGTCAATACTTCATCTCACAATGAAATATACTACGATGATATGTATCACCCCCCCTAGTCAATACTAGAGATATACCCACAAACCTTACTCCAACTCGTAGATATTTCGAACGATAGAGGATAAACACTAAACAAGCTAATTAGCTAGAATTTAATCTCGACCCAAATTGAATATACCTCATTGTCGAATAAAAATTCCATCTACTTAGAATGTCTAGTGTTCATTCTAAATTGTTCAAAAATCTTTAAAAGTTAGAGTTTTGTATACGTCAATTTTTGCTTATGGAACCCTACCCCCACACTTAAATCAAACATTGACCTCGATGTTTCAAACCATTATAAAAAAAGGAGTACTTGAAAAAGACAAGGAAGTAAGAATTGGAAATGTTCACCTGATTGACGATACGAGTAACATTCAAAATAAATTCCCCATATATCAACAATCAAAAATTTGGGATCCAACCATAAAACAATCTGCATATATAGAAATAGCTTCACAAAAAATATTAGAAAATAGTGATAAAAGTGAAACTATCATATCAAAAGAGTCACCCCCACACTTAATTCTTTCCACACTCGAATTGTATACAAAACACAAGTTGAAGGAACCTCCATTGATTCCTCTTGGCAAACTTGCATGGTGTTAGACTCAAACACATATGGTGGATACTTAGAAGTATGAAAATAAGATAAAACTTTAGAAGAACATAATTCCATCCCTAAATGAGGTATCTTTTTAAAATATGGATTAACAACTCTTTGAGAAACTACTTCAAGTTTGGGAGGATCAACATTAGATAGAGATTCATGTAAAGGGTTAGAAAAACCTTGCAAAACCTCGTGTATTATCGGATCCTTGGTACTGCTGGATAATTCTATTTTCACATCACAAGTATCATCATTCTCACTCAAACTCTTGTTAAGACATTGTTTATCAGTTTCTTCTATATCTATAACTTACAAATCTTCATCAACGGAATCGAAATCTGCTCCTAGTAAATCATCGTAATTCTTACGGTCTTCATCACAAGTTTAGTTCTCATTCAAAATATTCGCTATCTCTCAATTAGGGGTATTATTCACAAAGAAGTCATAATCATCATCGCTCTCATATACAACATAAGTCTTACCATTAACAACTTTAATGTTTATAGACTCAACTTCTTCATTTTTAATAGGTGAATGATCATTATCACGATCAAGAGTTGAGCTAGTTACACCATTATTATCAACATTTAAGGATTCGTCTTCTTCGGATTCATCATATTTAATATTGGCTTCCATGGGAATGTTAGAATGAGTTTAAACCTCTTCCTTGTTCCGCTCTTCTTGAATTTGATTCATGCCATTTCTGATGTTTTCCATATTCCGTTGAAGTTCTCGGAGTGATTCATTATATCTCAGCTAAAATTCGCAAAATTGTTTTGTTATTTGAAGTATCTGTTGCATAATGGGAATAAAAGATTCAACAAAACTATCAAATTTCTGATTTGAAGATTGCTTCGCCAAACTTGGATAAACACCACTTTCACTCAATACATAGTTTCATCCCAAGTATCATCCCTTTGAATAGGTGAATGATCATAAAAACGATAAGGAGATGGGATAGACTCATTGTAATAAGGTCTGGTTGGTTGTCTAAACTTGACAACAAGCTTGAGATAGCAACGCTTGCGGGTTCGACCGAGCCATGCTCTAACAATCTCCCCCTTTGTCAATTTTAGTGACAAAACTATCAATACATATGGATTACAAAATACATAAATTTGTACCTTCTCTTCCAAATGCTTGATTTCCTTGGTTCTTCAATATTCGTTGAATTCTTCGTCACTCCAAGTACTTCGGTGATTCTGAACGTGTTCAACTCAACATCATAGTTGTTGAAGATCCGTAGCTATAACTATATTTAAAAACAAGATGTTTTCATATTGTTATACAGTGTCATAGATTTATTACACAACATCAAAGTTCAATTGTATAACAACTTTGACAATAATACTACGATGATATGTATCACCCCCCCTTAGTCAATACTTCATCTCACAATGAAATATACTACGATGATATGTATCACCCCCCCTTAGTCAATACTTCATCTCACAATGAAATATACTACGATGATATGTATCACCCCCCCTTAGTCAATACTAGAGATATACCCACAAACCAAACTCGTAGATATTTCTCAACGATAGAGGATAAACACTAAACAAGCTAATTAGCTAGAATTTAATCTCGACCCAAATTGAAATATACCTCATTGTCGAATAAAAATTCCATCTACTTAGAATGTCTAGTGTTCATTCTAAATTGTTCAAAAATCTTTAAAAGTTAGAGTTTTGTATACGTCAATTTTTGCTTATGGAACCCTACCCCCACACTTAAATCAAACATTGACCTCGATGTTTCAAACCATTATAAAAAAAAGGAGTACTTGAAAAAGACAAGGAAGTAAGAATTGGAAATGTTCACCTGATTGACGCATACGAGTAACATTCAAAATAAATTCCCCATATATCAACAATCTGAAAAATTTGGGATCCAACCATAAAACAATCTGCATATATAGAAATAGCTTCACAAAAAATATTAGAAAATAGTGATAAAAGTGAAACTATCATATCAAAAGAGTCACCCCCCACACTTAATTCTTTCCACACTCGGAATTGTATACAAAACACAAGTTGAAGGAACCTCCATTGATTCCTCTTGGCAAACTTGCATGGTGTTAGACTCAAACACATATGGTGGATACTTAGAAGTATGAAAATAAGATAAAACTTTAGAAGAACATAATTCCATCCCTAAATGAGGTATCTTTTTAAAATATGGATTAACAACTCTTTGAGAAACTACTTCAAGTTTGGGAGGATCAACATTAGATAGAGATTCATGTAAAGGGTTAGAAAAACCTTGCAAAACCTCGTGTATTATCGGATCCTTGGTACTGCTGGATAATTCTATTTTCACATCAAAAGTATCATCATTCTCACTCAAACTCTTGTTAAGACATTGTTTATCAGTTTCTTCTATATCTATAACTTACAAATCTTCATCAACAGAATCGAAATCTGCTCCTAGTAAATCATCGTAATTCTTACGGTCTTCATCACAAGTTTAGTTCTCATTCAAAATATTCGCTATCTCTGAATTAGGGGTATTATTCACAAAGAAGTCATAATCATCATCGCTCTCATATACAACATAAGTCTTACCATTAACAACTTTAATGTTTATAGACTCAACTTCTTCATTTTTAATAGGTGAATGATCATTATCACGATCAAGAGTTGAGCTAGTTACACCATTATTATCAACATTTAAGGATTCGTCTTCTTCGGATTCATCATATTTAATATTGGCTTCCATGGGAATGTTAGAATGAGTTTAAACCTCTTCCTTGTTCCGCTCTTCTTGAATTTGATTCATGCCATTTCGATGTTTTCCATATTCCGTTGAAGTTCTCGGAGTGATTCATTATATCTCAGCTAAAATTCGCAAAATTGTTTTGTTATTTGAAGTATCTGTTGCATAATGGGAATAAAAGATTCAACAAAACTATCAAATTTCTGATTTGAAGATTGCTTCGCCAAACTTGGATAAACACCACTTTCACTCAATACATAGTTTCATCCCAAGTATCATCCCTTTGAATAGGTGAATGATCATAAAAACGATAAGGAGATGGGATAGACTCATTGTAATAAGGTCTGGTTGGTTGTCTAAACTTGACAACAAGCTTGAGATAGCAACGCTTGCGGGTTCGACCGAGCCGTGCTCTAACAATCTCCCCCTTTGTCAATTTTAGTGACAAAACTATCAATACATATGGATTACAAAATACATAAATTTGTACCTTCTCTTCCAAATGCTTGATTTCCTTGGTTCTTCAATATTCGTTGAATTCTTCGTCACTCCAAGTACTTCGGTGATTCTGAACGTGTTCAACTCAACATCATAGTTGTTGAAGATCCGTAGCTATAACTATATTTAAAAACAAGATGTTTTCATATTGTTATACAGTGTCATAGATTTATTACACAACATCAAAGTTCAATTGTATAACAACTTTGACAATAATACTACGATGATATGTATCACCCCCCCTTAGTCAATACTTCATCTCACAATGAAACCCCCCCCCCCCCCCCTACATAATGATCTGTAAACCATATGTATATATAGTGTGAACTACAAAATATTTCTCCCCCTTTTTGTCCATATAAATTAGCAAAGGTACGAAAACTAGCGGGATCATAATGAAATTCTCAAAGAGATACTTCATGGCTAAAAGAGAACATATCAACTTTGTTTCGATGATTTCACATAGTTAAAACTTAGTATATTCATCAAGGAGTTTATAAAGATACAAGATAACTCCTATAATATTCCACAGCCGCACTCCCCATAAAGATTTGGCAATAAAGCACAAGTTCAACTAAGAACTCTCCCCCATAAAATGTCATTCCCGAATGAACAACAAGAGCGACCTTACTTTTACAAGAAAAGAAGGATTTTATTGGACATTAACAAATTACATGAAACATGAATTTGTATCCAAAAAACTCAATTAAATTAACCACAAAGTAACCTCAATAATTATTTTAATCAGAAATTCTCAACATAAGGGAACTTACGGAGCCGTACAGTACTTTCGCATAGAAATGGATCGGGAAAAGATCAATACTGCGGAATATTCAAAAGTCCATTCTATCTTTTATCAATATTTGCATAATGACATAATAGACTTAACTTTTGACATATCTTCAGCTAAACTTCTTATGGATTTAACACATTTAGGAATTTAATTGAAAGATAAAATCATTCAATGCTAAAATACCATTAAAGCTATTACAACCATTAAAAATAATGGTTTTAATAAGTTCAACATAAGAAGGTTAACAGAAAATGCCAAAAACATAGTCAAACAAAATAAACAATATTTAACTCTTCATCTCATAATAGTCCCTAGCAATTTCATGAAACTTCTAAATCAGTTCAGGATGAGCTTCAGTAGCATACTCCAACTGCTCTTTCAAGCACTCCACCTCTTGTCGAAGATGAATAATCTCAGTATTTGAGACTGTTGAAGCTCTTGCTGAGGTTCCGGTTGAAGTTTTCTTCATATTTTCGATGCTTGCCATGGTCAAGACTATTGATCCTCCAAGATCGGTTCCAAAAGACACAATGACAAAATGACTGCAAATCCTTGAAAGGAGACAAGGAAAGCCCGAAGTCTTATTCGAAGTCTGTTTTACACCTATCATCTGACGAATAATAAGACCATAGAAATCAATATCTCTCCCTTCAACAATGTAACAGACCAATTCAGCAAGGGATCTGGTCCATGACATTTTGTCAATTGTACTCGGAATCATGTTAGCCACGACCAGTTTTCTAGCAACTTTAAGAAACAACTTAATACCATGAACGTCAATCTTGCCATCTTTCCAGGTAACGTCCTTATTAAGAAGACGGTTTGACATCATATTTGGAGATATCCTTTCATGCTCGGGGGGTGGAAATTGGAAGTTACGAATCCGGGTTAAGTTCAAAAATTCACCAATAACTTGACGATTCACCAAAATAATTCCATTCCCTACAATAGTCTTAAAGGTGTAGTTGACAGAGTCTGGTTCATGTAAATTAGCATAGAATTGTGCAGTCATTTCAGGATGAGTAGTTCCCATAGGTTGATGTATTATGCCCCATGCAAAATTTCCAAAGAACCTAGAGAGATGTTCTACACTAATTTTTGAAGGATCATAATATCTTTCCATAATAGGTGCTTTCTTTCTATATTCCAAAAAGTGGTCACGAGCCACTTTGCTAACAAACCTAGCTCGCAAACTAGCATTATAATAAGTTTCACCACTAGCATTACCACCCCAACTCTCACCACGACTCAATATCTTCCTAGATTCCATTAAAACCAAAGTGAAGCAAAAATGTGCAGACACCCAATTTTGCACGGTCACGAAAGTATGTCACATAATTGTATCCAAAGTAAGTGTGTTATCAGATGAACTAGTCTGAAGTACGTACCATGGTTGACTGGTATTAAGCCAGCTGGTCAGAAGTATATTTGGCCCATATAGTTAGAGAGCGACCACCGAATTTGAGTCATTAGTCATAAGAGCATCTCCAAGAGAAAGTGCAAAAAATCCTACGTGGATTTTTTATTTAGTCCTTTTATTTATGAGGTCTACACATAGAGTAAATATAGGACCTCATACCTAAAAAACCATCTCCACCAGTGAGGGTTGAAACCCTTAGAATTAAAAGAAAATTAGTTAAAACATGACGTGGAGGTGCAACCGGAGGTGTAGATAACACTTTCTTGAACACCTTCTGGTGAGCGTCGTTTACTCAACAAAATAAAAAGATATTTCCCACTAATTAAATATAATATAGCGGTAGTAAGAGATCGTTCCCACGAAGAGTAATGCAATTGTTATGTTATCTAAATCGGCGAAAATAATAAAGAAGGATAAAAAGAAAAAGATATTGAAGAAATCCTTCGCAGTCAACATTGTACCCGTTTATCTCTTGTTAGACTCAATTGTCACCAACCGTAGGAAAGCAGGTACGCTTAGCAATCCCCAAAAACTCCATATATCACCAGGTACGGAAGCGCTCGACTACCGGATTCTATTCAAAAGAACCACCTTGACACGGAAGCGCTCGACTACAAGATGTAATTCCCAGAACGCATTAAGATTTGTGAATTTCGGTTTGATCCCAGCAGTAAAACTCGGTACGCTCGGTCCACTTACTGGTGTTGTCTTTACTCGCAATTTCTCCACAGAATCCCTCCGTAAGGTCTTGTGATTTCTACTTGTGTAGGAGATGAGAGACAATTACGGGTCGACTCACCTCTCTACTAGCATTAGAATGATTAATGAACTAATCTGGTTGCGCACCCAAACCAATCTAAGAACCAATCATAAACCTTCGATATGGTAAAAACAATCCACAATGAATCAATTTAAAACTTGAAACAAACTTGCAAAATAATTGAGCTTCACAATTAGAACTTTGAATTCATCCTTACAATATAAAATAGATAGTTCTCCCTCCTAAGGGGGAGAAAAACGGTGAAAAAGATATGTGTCAAGAAGATATGATGATATCATATTCTCAAATTGTGCCTAAGGTTCTCTATATATAGAGTTTTGTAACCTCCTCTTTAAGAAAACTAGAAAACCTAGCAAAAATAGGAAAGTGCACCTCCTCTTGAACAAAACTAGAAACCTAGCAAAAATAGGAGTGTCCCGTGCATCAAATCCCGTTCGAAAGTAGGTTGCCAAAACTAGCACAACTCACGGCTGAAAGAGCCGCACCCTTAGATTTGTTCGTGTAGTGTTTTGGCTCAATAGCCTATTGGGCTCGTCCAACAGCTGGATAAGCCCAGCTCATTTCTTCATTGGCCTTCTCGGCCTCAGAAACCCGAGCTTCTTAATTACTGCCAAATACTCCAACAGCGAAGCTAACCATTGTACTTTCTCAGCTGCAGACTCCAGTCACAGCATTCTCCCTCGGTATTCTACACAACATCTCTGCCATCCAATGGCATCATAACAGCATCATCCAACAGCTCAACTTCTCTCCTCCCTGAGCTCTCAAACTCGACCAGCACTTCTATTCCTGTGGTTGTCAACAGCTTCAAACTCCATCGAACTCATAGCTGCATCCCTCATCTGCTGCTATGTGAACGTTACAGCTGCCATGACTTGCATGACATATTTATCCCGTTCAATGCCACAACAGCCAACAGGAAATTCCAACTCCAACAACGACTGTTCATTTTCTGCAGTTCCCTGTTTTGCATGGGTTCTCTCTATCACAGCCAACATCTTGATCACTACTACTAACAGCATCACTACCTCATTCAATCACCGTCTTCCTGGAAGCTTGAACGAGACACCTTCCATTAATCCAGAGCATCACCAACTTTCGACCATGCAACATCCCTTTATAACAACATCACCACAACTAGCTTGTTCTTACTCAGCTCGTAACTCAACAGACTGCACTCGAGCTTCAAAATCGTCAGCCAACCATCCAGTTCAGTTCTCAGCTTTACTCATGGTAGCAGTATATCGTCACTGCCATGCATTCAAACCGCCATCATCACTGGCAGCAGGTGACGTTCCAACTGCATCAAACTCGAGCTCAACTTTCTCAATTCTCTATATCCGTTCATCATTCACAATCACTCGAACTGCAGTACTATCATCTCTTTACTCTCAGCTGCATACTCTATCTCGTCCTTGGCAGCGGTTCGACTTCCAGCTCACAACTTCTTTGCTGCTGAACTCCAACTTGTCATGCCAACAGTTCACAGCCACTGTTCAGTATTAAGCTCTCACGAGTAGGGGTGAGCATGGGCCGGTATGGACCGGTTTTCGCCTCATCCGCATCCAATCCATTGCACTACGGATTTTAAATTTAGCATCCGCATCCAATCCATATCCAACGGATTTGCATCCAATGGATGCACGGATGGACGGATTGGATGCGGATAATCCAATGGATTTGTTTTGGTTAAAATTTATAGTAAAGAAAATAAAGCTAACTCAAATGACTCCGTATAGCTTCTACAATGGAATGTATGCGAAGATAAATGTCTAAGTCCACATAGGTTAGACATTCATTTTTCCTAAAATTCTTCTCCAACCCCAACTTCTTAAATCAATGTGAAGATGACGTGGCTTAATTTTTGTTAGACATTGTCAAGGTGAATGTCAAGTTTTAGAGCTTCTCCAATGATGGTTGTGTGTGTTTCCTAGGTGGCAACATAAACTAGACATCCTCATTCCAATTTCTCCTTAAGTTTAGGGAGAAAACATAATTCATCTCCAATGGTGTTGTTTGTGATTTTTGATGGATTAAATGTAAAATTTATCTTTATTAGTTTTTAGATTTTATTAGAGCTAAAAATTGTTATTTAATATATTGAAATTAATTTTGGTAAGAAAAAGCTTACTAGGATAACTTGACATTGTCAACATGAATGTCTAAAACTTGACATTCACCTTGACATTGTCTAACAAAAATGAAGCCATGTCATCTTCACATTGATTTAAGAAGTTGGGGTTGGAGAAGAATTTTAGGGAAAATGAATGTCTATCCTATGTGAACTTAAACATTTATCTTTACATACATTCCATTGGAGAAGCTCTTAGACATTCACCTAAACAATGTCAAGCTATCCTAGTAAGCTTTTGCTTACCTAAATTAATTTTAATATATTAAATAACCATTTTTACCTCTAATAAAATTTAAAAATTACTAAAAATAAAATTTACATTTAATTCACAAAACATCACAAACAACACCATTGGAGATGAACTATTTTTCCTCCCTAAACTTAAGGAAAAATTGGAATGAGGATGTCTTGTTTGTGTTGCCACATAGGAAATACACACAACCACCGTTGGAGAAGCTCTTATAAAACCTATATATCCTATATATTTATACAAATATAAAAATGCCATATACAACACCCAAAGCAAACATCTTAAAAATTCCTAAATGTTCCATAGTATTTTCTAGAACTACATAAATACCCTTAATTTAACGGATATGGATGTCCAACGGATTTTCAAGGTTGCATCCGGGCCCGATCCGTTATCCGTTGGATTTCAAAAATTCCATCCACATCCAATCCATTGACGAACGGTCCGGACACCCATCCGTAAATGAATGGTTGGTCCCGGTTAAATCCGCGGATTACGGGCAAAATGCTCACCCCTACTCACGAGACAGAGTGATGGCGGAATTTAGGGCCCAGCAAAAGTACATCAACATAGGCCATGTAAGCCCATTACTCTCTAAGCTTGAACTCCATCAACTACCATTCGTAAGCCCATAACTAAATCTTCATAAGTAAAGCTCAAAAACCACCTAGCTTGTGGTTGTGCTGCCCTGAACTCCGGTGCAGCTACGATGTGGTTTCCCATGCAATGATAATTCCGTCTCTCTTTTGGAAAATTGGACGATTATTGTTCTTTTCGGGAATAAGCTCCAAAATTCCCATAAAATATAAAAGAAAGCTAATAACACAATTTTACACGAAAACTAGCTAAGAAAGCATAACCAATCGATACTTAGAAAGGTGTTTTTACACACCTATCACCTTCATATTTAGTAATTGGTCCCTCCTAACTTATAGGACCCTATTATTATAGATGGATTTATTCCAAACGAGAGTCTAAAATCCTATATGTCACTAAAAATAAATAAATCTATCCTCTATTGGAGATGCTCTAAGAGATCCACTTCATTATGCCATGTTACCCCATGTACACACTTTCCAAATCCAAAAATGTCTTCATACCTTAAATGTTTAAGCTAAGACGTCCTCCCAAATGAAACAAAATGTCGACAATAAGACTAGCCGCCCAAGTTTAGCTTTGTCTCCAAGATTTTACATTTAACTTCGGGTCCAGATCCCATGTCCCCTTCTTCCTTGTGCCCTCATGTCCCTTCTATAATGTATCGAAACATGTCTCTTCTTTACTTCCCATAATTCTTACTGTTAGAAAATCTCATTATATTGAGAAATGAAAGCCGAAAGATAATCACTTTCCTTTGTTGGCGTTAAACCAAATCTGAACCTAATATCTACTTGTTAATCATCAATGTTTTCTATTGAAAGGAAAAATCAACACAGTTCATAAATCATAAACGATTAAAACTAAAAACTATTCATGTGCCAAATGATCGTCAAGCACAACGCAAGCTGGATTTTGGTAAGGACATAGATTTCAAAATTTCTTTAGATGCTAATTCTAATTAAGAGTCAAATGCAGTGATAAATCAATTCGCCCTATAATAAGCAAAGCACAAATTCCAGTAATGTTTGGAGATGGGAATGAGTGAATATCAATTTGAAGGCTAGTTGATGATCGCAAGCATGAGTTTGAAGGATTCTCTCTTAATATACCATGTTCGTTACGATCATGTTTTAATACTCCATGCCCAGTAAGCTGAGGTAGATGGGATTCACAACAAGTAATCGTATCATTTTCTAAAACAACATCATCAAATTTTATTCTACATGAATGATAGACTACTACTAATACCTTCGAAAAAAATACAAAAATCAAATCAAATTTTATTTTAAGCTTGGGTTTATTTTGTTAACGTACTGCAACTCACTGATGCATCTCATACAATTAAAAGATGAACTTGTTAAAAAAAAAATATTGAGAAAAATTATAGGTTTGGAATTTGATTCGGACTTATCTTAGCGCCAACAAGGGAAAGTATTTTATCTTTCCGCTATTGTTTCTTTAAATAACAAAATCTTCTAACTGTAGAAAATAAGGGAAGTAAATAAGATACACGTGTCAATACATTATAGGAGAGACATGAGGGCACACGGAATAAGAGGACAGGGGATCTCGACCCTTTAACTTCAAATCTAGGAATTAATTGATATCATTCATAATTTTAGAAAATGAGATAAAATATAATTTGAGATTTTTATTAATTGGAAATGTTATCAAGTTTATTTTGATTGTTTATTACAAAGGATCCTCAACAGACAGGAAACTAATCGGAAGCCGAGCAACAAACTGGGCTCCAACTCCCTTTTGTAGTACCACACTTAGCCTATGAAAAAGAAAATCTCCAACTCGCACATTAGCATCATAGATGGCCATGTAGTTACGAAGACGTTTAACGAACTCATTCGTTGTATCCCCAAACTCACCAAGAGTAGTAAAGGCCAAAGCACCAAAACCGTAGCCTTGCAAAGTGCACTTATCTACTTGATATTCTTACGAGTCACGGCCTCCTTGATAGCTTGACCCAGCTCCAAAATACGGCTACCATTCCCAGCAAAGGGAGAAACAACCGTCACATCCAAACAAACATCCCTCCCATTATCCCAATTGAGCACAAGAATATCAGCTGGCCTCAAAGAAGTACCATTGTTCGCAAGGAGCCCCAAATCCACTTCTTTCCGTGCCGGCACGCCCGATCGATTGATTAATTTGGTTAGAATATTTAGGTTTTCAATATGAGCGGTCCGATCGAGATCAATTAACCCAAAGGCTGTAGTTAATGGGGAAGAGCTATAAATAAAGCTCTAGTTTTGGTATTAGAAAATGAAAAAAAAAAAAAAAAAAGGTCGAAAAAAATTTTGGAAGAAAAAGTTTAAGAGGAAAAATTAGAGAGAAGAAAGATGAAAAGAAATTCATCAATGGAACATTAGATCGGTAATCACTTCTCAAAGTTGTCCTATTTGGATACGATTGGCAGTTGCAATAATAATTGTTGGAACTCAAAATCTAAGTGACATTCGAAATCATAAAGCAAAAACAGGTTTGGTTTTCATCTGTTTGTTTCTTTAGATTTATCTTTATGATTTCGTGCCCCATATTTCATGCATAAATGGATGTTAAGTTGATGGTCATGGTCTGTAACATTAGTGTCTTAAGTCATTACTTTGACATCAAATACACTAGAGTTGTATATTCATATTAGTTATTTGGATTCATGCATGCATAATCAATTTTAGTTGGCTACAGCAAACCATATGCATGCTGTGTTTGATAGCTCAATAGGATCAAGATTTCGCACATATGCCTAGTAACATTTTAAAACTTGATTTCATGAGAATCTTGAATATAATAATAATTCAATTGCCATAATAATAATTATATTGATTTGCCATTTTTTAGTTACTTTGATTTCTTTCCGAGTAATAATAATCGGTGATAATTTTGTGTGATAATATTATTAATTGGTTTTGTTTTGAGAGCAGGTTTTGGTTTTGGTTTTGGATTATTAATGCTAGTAAAATTGACTGAAAATTTGGGATTGCTGTTGCACGCACCATTCTGGGTGAATTTTGTGTATTTATTGAATTGCTTCAAATAAATAAAGTGAAGAGGTTTTTTGCACTCATCACTTATCAAACGGCTTTACCCTTTGCAGGATGTTAGCGTATTAAATTTGGTTTTATAATTTTAGCCATGAACTAAAATCCACCATCAACAACTACCTACTTTTACCAAAAAATCAAACTTTAGAAGTCGAAGAACTCAGATTGACTCACTTAAAAATGAGTTTTAATTATGGCAACTATAGAGGAAAAATTCTAACACTCCTCCTTCCAACAATTATTTGGATTTCATTGAACCTTGTATAACTGCAGATGATGACGCTAAACTTATGTAGATCCCAACTACAGAGGAAATCAAGCAAGATGTGTTTGTTATGAAACCCTGGACCACTCCTGGTCCAAATGGTTTTCCACCTGGTTTCCATCAGACTATTATGGGATATAGTTGGTAGTGATTTGGTTATGATGGTACAAGTTTTGTTTTCATTCTAAGCACATTCTCAAACAGATGCATCATAATTTTATATCTCTGATTCCTAAGACTAGTTGCACTAAAATGCTATTGATTTTAAACCCATTAGTTTATGTAATACCTCATATAAGCTGGTCACTAAACTTTTGTCATCTATAATTAAGCCATTATTAGAAAAGACAATCACTCCTTACCACAAAAACTTTTGTATTTCGCAGATGCATTACAGATGACATAGTTAATTAACTTTTTCATGAGTTAATTGATTCTATGAAAAAGATTAAGGTGCAAAATGGTTGGATGGCCATAAAACTGGATATGTCAAAAGCTTTTGACAGAATTGAATGGACAATCATGCTTAATTGAATGGCCATCAAATTGTGTTTGCAAAGACATTTAGCTTCAGATCCGCATATTGGAATCCATATTTTTTTTCTTCTTTTTTTTCTGAAGAATAGTTCGGATGATAATTAAACATGAAAATAATAGCAGAACTTCACTTTGTTAAAAAAACATACGTAGTTGCGCTATTCAATTTTTTATTCGAATCAGCCGAACCTAAATTCGTCAGTTACAGAGTGAAGTTCGTGGGTATGTTTTCAAAAAACATTGGTTCGGCTGACAAGTTATCAGCCAAACCATTCATTTGGTTAGTAGATCTAGGTTGTAAAAGTTCATTTTTTTTATTTAAAGAATTCAACCTAAAAAATTGAGATCAAACATCGTCTACAAGTATACCTGTGAATCTGATTTGAATCACACATTTTGGTCACTTCTAATTACCAAAATCTCAAAACCCAAGTTTTTTTCTCACTTCTTCCTCTCAAAAACCCCCAAATCTCTCGCATAAATCAGATTTCTCCAATAATTTACCACTAATAATTTCATTTTAATCAATTCTAAACATCTTAATTAATCATTATCATTAAATTTAATCATAAACACTAACATTAATCATGTAAGGGTAGTTATGCCATTATCAAAAATGAGTAAGGGGTGATGAGTTTTTTTACCTAGTGACCCTATTAGGTATGCCTCAAAATAGGCTTCATATATTTAGCGGATTACTAATTTAGCACATTGGTCCAAACTGGAACCGACAAAAAATATTATTTTAGCAAAGTTATTAGTTTATTACGCATTAATTTAACGAAGTTTTATTGCACATGAGACAAAAACACTTATTTTTTACAGTATTATAAATAAGAGTAAATTTTTGATGGGGGCGTTTTTCGATGGGGGCATGGGGAAAATCATGTCTTGATATGTGTTTTTCCAATTATTTAAATTTTGTTACCGAAAATATCCAGAATAAAATCAATAACCTAAACACCCAACCACATCTCTCACACCACATCGAGAGTTGCGCTTACCTCCCCTCCAATTGGCCGGTGAAAAAAACCCTTGCTCCTAATTGGCCGAAATCAAAGTTAGCCCCCTTACATTTCCTGGCCGTCAATTTCTAATTAAATAGATTCGATCGGATGCTCCATATTAAACGATAATGTTCACCCTTTTTTATGTTGGTAGGTAGACGAAACCCTTGATTCTGATTGACTAATATTTATTGAAAATTCTCACACCGCGTTTACATAATTTTAATAAAATCCGGAACGTAGAATCAAATTGTTGATAAATGGTCAGGATATTCTGAAGCCGTGAACATATCTTAAATAAGGAAAACATTTGAATACAAATTTATCACGTTACTAATGGTGGAAAACAAATCTATGACCCTTGAAATAACTGGTTTCCTGCCATTTTAATTTAGTGCCGGATTCTATTTAGAAAAATTAAGATATTTGGAGATCTTAATATACCAAATTTATATATATTCCATGCATAAAGGTTGTTATGTATAATCGCCGGATTCTATTTATAAATATTAAGATATTTTGAGATCTTTTGATATTTTAGGGCCGTGAAATATTAAAAAAAAAACAAGAAAATCTCGAAAATCTTATTAATTACTATAATTGTTTTGTTTGAAATAACTGGTTTCTGACATTTTAATTTAGTGATGGATTCTATTTAGAAAAATTAAGATATTTGGAGATCTTAATATACCAAATTTATATATATTCCATGCATAAAGGTTGTTGTGTATAATCGTCGGATTATATTTATAAATATTAAGATATTTTGAGATCTTTCGATATTTTAGGGCCATGAAATATATATTAAAAAAAAACAAGAAAATATCAAAAATCTTATTAATTACTATAATTTTTTTGTGTTGGAAATAATTGGTTTCCTGACATTTTAATTTAGTGCCGGATTCTATTTAGAAAAATTAAGATATTTGGAGATCATAATATACCAAATTTATATATATTCCATTCATAAAGGTTGATGTGTATAATCGCCGAATTCTATTTATAAATATTAAGATCTTTTGATATTTTAGGGCCATAAAATATATATATATATATATATATATATAAAAAGCAAGAAAATATCGAAAATCTTATTAGTTACCATAAAAAAAATTGATGTGAAAAGAAAAGTTTTATATGAACCTGTTTCTTAAAATAGGCGATTTTTTAAAATTAACAAAATCAAAAAGTAATGTGATATTTTTTTGAATCATCCAAAAATTATTTTTAATGATTTCCCTATTTTTGATTTTTATGCCAAAATCTTAACCTAATTTATTTTTTTACGCGACATTGATTCCATATTTAACGTGAATAGATTTTTTTCCCGTACAAGGTATTAAATTTCCGTTCTTTTTTTGGCTAAGAATACACATGAATCCCTATTTTTTCTAAATGTATTTGTTAATTTTACTTAGAGCATCTCCAATGGAGTATGGGTTTTAAAAAATATTGATGCCACCTAGGGTTTTAGAAACTCACAACAAAAAAACCCTCTCCAGTGGTGGTTGGATAATCAAAATTTAATATGACGTGGAAGTTTGAGTTTGGAGGAGAGTATGGGATTTTGGAGACTCTCATCCATATCCACGTCGTCAGTTTATTATTATTTTAATTATTTTTTAGATTTTGTTTCTATAAATAAGCGACATGTATATCAAAATAGATATGTATACTACCACCACTGGAGATGCTTATCAAAACAAGATTTGAATTTGGATCTTATGTTATTAAATACCTTTTTTTTAGGTCTCCACATATGATAAATACTCATACTCCATTGGAGATGCTCTTAATTAAAGGGAGAAAAAACTAATTTTAGATGACACTGCATAGATTGCAGTCCTTTTTAAACTCCAGTTGGCCGGTCAACGGAACCCTCGCTCTTGATTGTCCGAAATCAAAGTTAGCCTCCTTACATTTCGTGGCTGTTAATTTTTAATAGAATATGAAATCTGAACCTTCTGATTAGCCACAAAATCTACAAATATCTTTTGGGGAGAGCCCACAATTTTTTTTTTTGGAAAAAAACCGGGAATTTCCATTTTAAAAAAAATCAACATAAATAAGTTTTTACAAAATTCTTTTATGAGTAATTAATGGAAAAAAAATCTCGAATGTTTGTAGAAACAATTCTCTTTTTAGAAAAAATCCTAGAATTTCCATATCAGAAGAAAAAATCAACCCAAATAGGTTTTTATGGAATTTTTTTTATCGGTGGTTAATGGAGCAAATTTTCGCGTAATCTAAAATCGGGTAATTCTATAATTGGCAGTTAATGCTAAGTGTTCCTATATACGGCGCGTACTCAGAATACGTATGAATTAATTTTAGAAACAAATCTCGGATTACTAAATGAACATAGATACTTACCATCCCTATGCCTAAGATTATAAATTTATAGATATGGATTGATATTATTTCCAAGACAATTTTTCCTTTCATGGAGTTTAAGGGTTCGGCATATATAGAACATTTTAGGAAAATTCAATTTCTGTGATGCACCCGCGTCTCTTTACTCTTCTTATTCTCTCCTTCTCTCTTCTGAATCCCTAATCATGTTTTATTCATTACCTGATCGATCGTGTAATTAACAAATACTACTTTATGTTTGTGTTTGTTACAGAGATTAATGTTGGTTCTAAACAATCTTTCTGCATCATATCAATGTTGGTTCTAAACAATTTTTCTATCTACTGATTTCTGTTGTTATTTTTGATTGCCAGCAATAATCAACGAATCTAATCTCAACTCCAATGCACAACAGGTAATTATTTTTATGTTCTTTTCTTCTCTGTTTGGTTAGGGTTCTAAGGTTTTTGATCAATACATGTTCTCTATTTTGAATCATTGATCAGTGATACCACTTTTTTTTTTTTTGCAGTTTAATAAAAGGATTAGAGTAGGGGCGGAAATGGGGTGTCTTGCATCAACGAGGTGTGTTTAGGTTCCTTTAAAGTTTAGAAAATTTATATCCAATTATTGCTTATGAGGTATTTGACAATGATAGGTAGAGAGATTTCCTGGCAAGCAATTGCTTGATACTATAGTATGAAGTGCTTGATTAGGTTCGTTAAGTTTCACTGCATGTTGTTATTTCTTAGTATGCAGAAGTCATGTGGGTTGTTGTTTCTTAGTATGTAGAAGTTGGAATACTTGGGTTGTTACCAAGATATCAGCGGGGAAAGATATCTTTTGTGAAGGTATGTGTCTGCTCTATTTTGTTGTTTTTTGAGTGCTACTTGATTGCATAATTTTTTACAGACAACCCCAGTATTTTATTTGCGCTCCTGCATCTTATCGAAACGCGCTCTTGCACATTTTCTTTCTCAAGATTAATATTCTAATTATATCATATATATGAATGGGTATTATGCCTCGGACTAGCCAACGTTTCAAAATTCTTACCCTTTTAATACTTTTCTTCTTCCATGAAACCACTATGAAAATTTAGGATTCGATCAGTATTCTAGATCCATCTCAACAACGTTTGAGGTTATAGTATTAAACAAGAACCAAATCGAAGTTAATGGTTAATGGTTTACGTTTGATGTTACGTTTGATATTAATGGTTTCATAGAACTGGGATATTTCTCTTAAGCGAAAAAAATATGCTTATTTATTTAGACAAAAGGTCTGCATCTTAGTATTTATTTTAATTCATATGCAACATTTGTTGATTGTGTGAGTAACACATTTGTTGATTGTGTCAGCAATATAAACACTTTCCATTGTCCCATGGAGAATTGAACTTATCATTCATCTGTTTTTTCAAAAAAATTAATGAGATGAGATACAAAAACATCATTGTCCCATGGAGAACTTATCATTCATCTGTTTATTAAAATATTACTTACACTGGCATTTACATTTGTCTGTTTTATTCAATTTTTCGTAGATTTTCTTTCCTAAAAGTTAAAAGTATTTATGTCATAAAAAAAAATCTATACTTCTGATTTAGTAAAATAATATTTGTGTTTGTGTGTTTAGCTATATACTTTACTGAAGTACTGAAGTGAAGGACGCATCGGGACATAACTGTACCTTATTTTGAGGTATTTTAATTGATACTGTTAAGGTTGGTTACATATTGTTTTTGATGATTTAGGACTATCATGTTTGTTTCTGTTTGAAGCTCTTTGAAGCTCTTGCCTCCTTAGGGGCAAAATTCTGATAGTTTTAATATAAGAATCAATATTAGTATGTTACCAATAATACCAACCCTTACCAAATAAACATTTGATTTTCATTTCAATTTCACGAATTGTACGTATATAACAGCTTCAGCTTCATAAATGGATCTGGAAATGGAAATGGAACTGGTGTTATCGTATAAGAGTATCATGTCGGAAAGTATCATTGGAATGGTGCAGCATACAGGGAGGCACTGTCCATGGTTTGTACTTGCTAACTAATGACTTTGTTGATAGAAGCAATAATTCATACCATCCAAGACTGCCCTAATTTAATTCAAGTTCTTACAAAAAAAAAAAAAATTTACAATGGGTCATTAGGTCTTCCTACAAGTTTGAAACAGAAAATGCACTATCTTGGGTCTGGATTATACAATTCCCTTTTTTGTTTCATTAGTATCTGTATCTGTATAATATATATTATAGATTCTTTTGTCTTGAAGTATTCAGCTTAAAACTTTGCATCTCTTTTCTCTATTTCCATATTTGCAGAATGTTCTCCAATTTTCTCCCATATTCTTTCCTTTAAAAAACCTCATTACTGACGTATTACGTTGTCTCATCTCTATTTGTTATTATTTAATTTTCAAACCTCTGCTAAATTTTGGAAGTTAACCTTTTTTTCCCTTCATGGTTTCTTAATCCACTGTTCATAGCTTTTCATATTTGTAAAATATGGTGTTCAAGTCATCGAAAATAAATGGTCATACGATTAACATTTTAATCCCGCTAATTTTTTACAATTTTGTTGAAAACTTAGCATGAACAACATGCTTTAATGCGGGGAATTTTTTTAGTCTCCATATTTGCTATGATTAGGACGGTACCTCCATTTTTACATCCCGGTCCTTTTGTCTTTTTCTTTAACTGATATATACGTTGTGTTGTTAATTTGGGAAAGGTGATGTATTAGTGATGATTGGAGTAAAGCATAATGAATGAATGAACCAGTTGAGGGAAATGGCCAGGAAACCATGTTTACATTGTGCACCCTATCACGGAGTAAGCTCTTTTCTCCAAAACATGTTTATAATTTCGTTCTTTAGCTATTTAATTTTGACTTTCTTAAGGCTTTCATACTTTCTTATGTGGGTGTAGTCAGTATCTCAAGGTATTATAGTATTTGATTGGGAGGCAGAATAAGAGTAGGAGTTGGATGAGAGAAAAATTCAGTATTATGGTGGGTTAGGAATACGCTTATCTAAATAACTTATGGTGGGTTAGGAATACGCTTATCTAAATAACTCTAGAGTGAAGTGTTGTCATGTTGCTCTTATCGATTCTGAATGAATTGTATTAGATTTGTATTCATCACTGACCCTAAGTAATTTTACTTCACGAGTTTTAGTATCCATGTCTTCCTTATATTACCACATCAATTTGAATTTTTAAGTTCATATACTTTAGTCTCTTTGGACGTGGAGATAGTTTGTTGAAGTACCCCAGAGTCTCATAGTTAGAGTTCCCTCTGTGAACTATTGCTCAAACATACCTTCTTTTGGTTTCTTTAAGTAATTATAATACGATGTCGATATATATGGGTGAGTTCATCTGTCAACATCCATTATTCGGAGTTGACAAATAATGCACTTTTCATTTGTGCATTATTCTGTATTACTTTTTATATGCACATAGCGTTTTTTTGCGATGGTGAGGAGATCTTCGTTTTGGAACAATATATGTTCAAAGGTAGTAGTTAAGCTAGAAATACGTCGAAATAAATTTTAATTATGAATAATCATTATGAAATTGATTGACTTTGGTTTGTTTTCCTTTTTTTAGAATTAAAGTTGTCTAAGTTATTTTGCTTTCTGGTGCAGTAATTTTTTATTTTCATTATTTATCAGAAATAAAAAAGAAAGATTTTTATGTACCAATGAAACTATACATGTTATATCAAATATATGAAAGATTTTTAATTTGGTTTTTCTAATAATTACAGGTGTGAGATGTTATAAATCAATGAAGGCAGTAGTAATTTACAAGGATTCGAGGTTGGCAAATAAATTTGTCAATGTAAAAACATTTAAGTCTGGAAGAAGAAGAAACTGGCGATATTATATATATTTTCTTTATGGTTAATATATTTGCTTTTATGGTTAAGCAATGAGTGGTACATCCAATCATTTCATTTTTAAACTTGGAGAACTTTTTATGCTTAATTTTATTGGCCCTCTTTAATTTTTTCCGCCCTCCTTCAAATTCAGAAAACTTGCTCATTTAATCTTGGAGGAACGAGTTTTATAGCGTGTTTATATTGATTCAACGATCTTATCTATGTTATGACTGACTTATGGGGTTTACAATTAAATTTATGAAAAACAGGATTATATATGGTTGTTAATTTTCTGGATGAAGCGTTGTCAACTCTATCTATGTTAATGGTGTCATATATTGGTCAGGCCATCGTCAAATTGTAAACCATCGTCAGGACGTAATATTTTAGATTGTTGTTTTTATTTTGGTGATTTTAGTTGTGTTCATATGGTTTTAGTTCAAAGTGCAAGCTATTAAGTAAATTCAAGCTCCATGAGAGTGTACAAGAATCTCTAATTTATAAAAAGTCATGAACTTAGGTAATTATAGAATTTTCTGGGGTTTGGGATTTTGCATGTCCAAGGTAGTCAATATCGGTTATACATGCCGATATTACAAGTTTTTATCGATATCGGAAAATACCTATACGATATCGAAAATATCGGTGATACGAAGATGAAACGATAAAAACGTTTGTACAGGCCGATAATATCGGTTTTACCTATACACCGATAATATCGGTTTTACCTATACACCGATAATATCGGTTCCAATATCATCTTTGGTTAAGATGAAACCTAAGAAGGAAAAATTAGGCATTCCAGTATCATCGGTGGTAAAGATGAATTCTATAAAGGGAAAACTAGGCACCATCAAGTATAATTAATTATCAAAATCACCACCAAATAAAGTGAATAAGTTTTTTGATCAACATGCATCTAGTCTTTACAGACAAGTGCAACGTCAATTAGAGAATGTTAAAAACCCTAAAATAGTTAATATATAAAAACAATGAATATGCGTAAGATATAAGTTGGACACCATACATACTCGAGGAAGAATTTGAATGGATTTGAGTTTTGCTGTTAATGGCAGAAGATAATAGAGAATTTGAGCGGTTGTTATTGACAACGTAGTTATATTTGTGATTGTTTTGATTATAAAGCAAGGATAATAAGAAATATTTTACCGGCAAAATTGGACAACGGTCACAAAGCGTAATATTTTGCCACCTTATGTTTTAGAAATTTGAGATACTTGTATCATTTTTATTATTTTTTCTTTGGTCTTATAAATAAGTGAAATTCTAATTTTAATGATGTATCACCGATAAAAATAGGTAATATCTTTTGTATAGGTGTATCAGACCCGGCCGGTACGATACCGATACGCGATATTAACTACCTTGTGCATGTCTTAGTTTTGGGATATGAGATAGTATGGTTTTAGTAGACAGTTTGGTTTATGTACAATGCAAATGGAATATAGTAAAGTCAGTACCAGTTGCTGGAATATAAAATGATTTAGTGGGAGTGGTATTTCTATTTTTTCATCAAAAGGAGTAGGGTAGTTTAACTGATTTATTTCAAATCAAGTGTCAATTTGCGTGGTTGTTTCTAAATGTAATCAGTTTTCCCAGTTTTTTTGCCAAGAATTTATCATTTTGATTTGAATGGATGGTGACGCAGCATAAAAATGGAAGACAATTGATTTTGAATCTTTATTTATATAGGATTGTGTATAAATAGAAAGCATCTAGGATCTTGGTAGGACAGATGTGCAGTCTATGAACAACTATCCTTGGAACTATAGTGTTTCGTCATATATTCAATGTGGATGAAAGACTTCTTCTCAGCAGTACATTTCAAGAACTAAGAATTCAGACTGACTCCTAAGCACAATGTGAATACATCTAAAGAACTTCGTGTAACAGTATATATTATGGGGATGAGGAAGTCGAAATGATATTATTGTAAAACTCCTGCGAAGTTACCCATATAGATTCACCTATTTAGAGGTTCATTGTTCCAAAGTATGCTTCTCTGACTTAAATTACTTTGAGATTTAGGTCTTACACAAAATAATGTTATTTTAGTTCGCAGTGATAATTTTTATGTTTTTAACTCACAAGAGAGTGAGTGATCTTAATTTAATTTAATCTAAATAGGACTGTAGCTTCTGCAACAGTTGATATTGTCTCTACAAAAATACGTCCAGTATGAGACAAAAGATATTTTATATTGGGAGTGATATTTGCTGAATTTGTTTTGGATAGTCACTTGAACTTAGCAGATTTAGTGCAGCTTTGAATTGTTGAAACTTGCTACAATGGGGAGTTTAGTTGGAGTTTATTCCTAAAATGGGTACAATGAAACTGTGATATTTGAATTCCAATGTGGCGTGTGGTTGTTGATGCATTAGAGTTTCCAGTATTATATCGTTTTATGATTTTTCAGCCTGTTGAATAATGAGTTGTGCACCAGTTTCATGCACGACAATGGAGTCTTATGATGGTATTTTATATGAGCCATTCTTTGCACAATAACTTCCGGTCATTGATGTGTATGGATAATAAGTTTAAACTCTCAAGAGACCTGTGTTGTAGTATGATCTTATTGAGAATAATGAGAAAATAACTAAAGAGGAGGAGAAGAATGATATTATGAAATTGATGATTCGAAAACTTTAAAGATCTACAGAATTGGTGGATTGGATCCCAATGGTCATCAACCTGGTGAGCTTCATGTTCAAGGTAACTTTGTCGATTTTTTTTTCCTTTGTTATATATTTCTGTGATTCTATGGATACAAATCCTAATCTACCAATGGTTGTTTCTTTGGTATGTCGTATGCAGCGACGGAACCAGGAATCTATGTCCGGGTGGGATTATTTATTTATTTTTACGAATACTGAACAGTAATAATGACAAGCGATAAAAAGATACACGAAGTGAGCAAGACGCGACGCGTTACCCTTTTTTTAAAAATCAAGTATCAGGTTTTAGATTGAGATCTTTTTTTTTCTTTAATCACAATGTATAAAATCCTTGCTGTTATTTCGAACAAAATAATACAAGTTCTAGGATACAACACTCTCATCATAATAGAAGTGAAAAGGCACAATAGTTCATATCATTGTAGTACATACACTGATAAAGTCATTCGATGATGGTACCAGTGACCTAAGTCATCAGTACCATAATCTTTACCGGTCAAAAAAAAAAAAAGACACGGAGACAAACAGAGGTGGAAATAGAAAAAATGATAGTAGTTGTGATTAAAAGTTTAGATTCTAAGATCTTTCGTAACTTTCGGTCTTTCTTATATAAAAAACCCATAAAAAATACAATTATTTTTAAGTTTTTCATCATATTAGATAATTAACAAGTAATTAGATTTGATAAGGAAAGAAACATTATGTGTATTTTAACCATTAAAATGAAAACAACTTTATAGCAAGATCTTTGTATTCTTCTCCTTAGTCTTTGAACGGCTAAGATCACCTAATTTGTGATTTATTTTTGTGGGTATGTGTTAGTATCTCTTTGAACGGCTACCACATAGTATCACAACATAAGATTTTATATACAGAAGCACCAAAATGTTTCAAATTGCAGTTGGGATAAGTTAACACATGGGATAATATTAATTCTCACCTGGGCTATTTTTTACAAAATCACATAAACCAAACGAGTTCTTGCAAGTTTTGGGTGGGCTGCAACCTAGGTAAGCCACCCCCAATACCGTCCCTGGTCGTATGGTTAACTTATGAAAATTTTGTCTCGACAGTTTTATCTCAGGTTTTAAGGTAATTGTTTTGGTAAAAATAGTGGTAGTTACACTACTTCATGATATTTCACCTTGACATTTTGTGATCCGTCCCAGTATACCAAGAATTAATTTGAATATAGTTGATAAGAATTGATAAAAGAAAGGTGATGGTTGTGGCACTACGATATATCTTTGGCATAATGTTGTTATCCATCTGTAGAAATTTTATGATTCAAGGCCGTGACCCTACTGAAGCTGCAGGGTAAGGAGGCGAATCCATTTGTAGGAAACCTTTTGCTGTTGAGGTTGGATTGGTATTGTTTCATTTGGACATATTATCGAAATGTTAGCTTCAAAGGCGCTGTCATTTGAATTCTATACATAAAATTGGTGCCGAAATTGTGAGATAGCTTGGGAATTATCTGGAGCTTCCTGTTTTGATGAATTCTGGCTTTGAACTTTCACTTAGTGTAAACCACTCAAAGTTCAATCAAGGCGCTGTGGTGAACGGATGTCTTGAACCAAATACCCTATACGACTGAACCAGAGTAATTACACATACCAATTCCCATGGGAAGAGTGTAATTCTTTGTTCCTACACATTTAAGGCCTTGCGTAATATCCCAATTTCATGAGTACTTTAGAGACGGTCTAATCTCATAGAAATCGGCCTCACTTTCTTACTCATATAGGTGAGTTCTACAATAAGTGATTCTGCGAGTCACTTCTTCACACACAAACTCATTGAGGATTAATAATTTAATCCAACCTCAGACATGCAGAAAATTATACACTAAAGATTTTTGAAATGAGATCTATGAAATACTTTAGTGTATCTCCAATGTCACACACCAACTTGTTCGTACCCTTTGAACTTAGTTTATATTTTCAAAACTTAAGTAGGGTTCCCGTTGTAGTATGAATCTACATAGACCTTAATCCCATTCCTTGAGATGTTGTCGCAATCATCTCTATTGCCAATCCTTTCGTAAAAGGATCTGCTAAGTTTCTCTTTGATTCTACATAATCAACTGTGATTACTCCTCTCTTGAGTAACCCTCTGAGAAATTGATGTCTTAGGCTAAGATGCCTTTGCTTACCATTGTAAGTCTTTTGTGCCACCTTAAACAAAGTTGATTTACTATCACAATAAATCATAATAGCAAGGGTAGGTTTCTTCCATATTGGAATATCTATTAATAGATCTCTTAACCATTCTGCCTCTTTAGATGCATCTGCAAGAGCAATAAATTCTGCCAACATGGTTGAATCTGAAATGCAAGTTTGTTTCTTAGAACTTCATGTTATGGAAGCACCACCCAGTGTGAATATCCAACCTGTGTTGGATTTTGAATTAGATTCAATGTTGTTCCAACTTGCATCACTGTAACCTTCAAGTACAGTAAATTCACCTTGGTAACACAAACCATAATTCATTGTCCCCTTCAAGTATCTAAGAACCCTTGAAACTGCATTCCAATGTTCTCTACCTGGATTACTAGTGAAACGACATAATAATCATATGGCATATGCTATATCAGGTCTTGTGCAATGCATAGCATACATAAGACTCCCAATTACACTAGCATATTTTAACTGATCATATCCTCTACCAGTATTTTTATCAATTTAACATTAGGATCTACATGTGTGTTAGCAATATTAAATATAAGTAATTGTATTTTATTAAGATACTTTCAATATTGTGAGATTGTGCCAATGAAATTGACTCATCTTTTCTCACTATCTTTATTCCTAAGATCATATTTGCTTCACCCAAATCCTTCATATCAAAATTGGATTCAAGAAACTTCTTTGTTTTTGTCACACATTCTATATTAGGTCCAAAAATTAACATATCATCTACATATAAGCAAATAAGAATACACATCTCATTCTTATATGTAGAGTAGATACATTTATTTGCTTCATTCACTTTGAACCCATTAGATAACATCACTTTGTTAAATTTTTCATGCCACTGCATAGGTGCTTGTTTTAATCCGTAAAGAGATTTGACAAGTTTACGAACTTTCTTCTCTTGTCCCGGTAAAACAAAACCTTCAAGTTGTTGCATATACACCTCCTCTTCTAAGTCACCATTTAGAAACGTTGTTTTTACATCCATTTGATGAACAACTAAATTGTGAATTAAAGCAAGAGACAATAACACGCGTATTGAGGACATTTTTTCTACATGAGCATATGTATCAAAATAATAGATACCATGACATTGTGTATATCCTTTTGCGACCAACCTTGCTTTGTATTTGTTTATAGAACCATCAGCATTTATTATTTTTTTGAAAATCCGCTTGCTGCCTATTAGTTTAGAACTCGGAGGTAAGTCAACCAATATACAAGTCTGATTAGACATGATTGATTTCATCTCATCGTTGATGGCCTCTTTCCAAAAGATAGCATCATGTGAAGTTATAGCATCCTTATAAGTTAAAGGATCACCATCATCACAAATATTTATACTTTCTTTGTGTATAATATCATTCATATTACCTTCAACCAAATATGTTATAAAATCAGAGACAAAGGTTTTCTCAACTCTTTGCCTTTTACTTTTACGAGGTTCTATAATCAAATCTTGTTTATCTGATTCTTCATGTGTTCTTTTAGAAGTATCAGGAGCATAAACATTATCTTCATGAGAATATTTGTTCATATGTTCAAAGAATTCAGCATCTATTGATTCAATAATATCATATGAATCTAACTTCAGAAATCTATAAGCAGTACTATTCTTAGCATAACCAATAAATACACATTTATAAGTCTTATTTCCTAATTTCGTCATTGCTGGATTTGGTTTTCTTACATAAGTAAGACATCCCCACACCTTCAATCGTTTAAGATTAGGTTCTCGATTGAACCACAATTCGTATGGAGTTTTGTCAATCCTTTTAATAGGGATCCTATTAAGGATATAACATGCACTAAGAAGTGCCTCACCCCACCAAAAATCGGGCAATCCAGAACTTATCAACATACAATTAACCATATTTACTAAAGTTGTATTTTTCCTTTCTGCAACACCATTTGATTCTGGTTAATAGGGTGGTGTATATTCATGGATGATTCCATTTAATTCACAAAATTTCTCTAATTCTGTATCTTTATATTCACCCCCTCTATCGGAATGTAGAACTTTAATTTTACGGTTTAATTGATTTTCAACTTCTACCTTGAATATTCAAAATTTGCTTACTGCTTCATCTTTACTTTTTATTAAGTATACATAAGCATATTTTGAATAATCATCGATGAATGTTACAAAGTATTTGTTTCCTCCACGCGAAACTTTACTATGTAAGTCATCTACGTCTGAATGTACAAGACCTAGAAGTTCTCCTGATGATTTGGTTACTGACTTATGTGACTTGCAAGTGATCTTTCCTTGAACACATATTACACATTTGTCAGAGCGTTCAATGTTGCATTTAGGAATAAGACCTAATTTAAGCATAGTTTTAATAGACTTACAGGGTGGTAGTCAAATGAGATTTCTATATACTTTCATAGATTTTTGGGCCGACCAAGGGAGGACCTTTGTATGACCATTTTTTTGTAAATCTTAAGTCATCAATTGACACAAAAATATTGAAAATGGTTAGGGCCGAAAAACCAAAAATATCCCTCCCTTTTAGTCCAATTACTATAACTCCTTGTGTATCCTATTTTTTCAGGGGTATAATTGGACAACAAACTTTAATAGAACATATCTAAAAATCCGCACCTTGGAATTTTACAAATTTTATCTCGTTGGAAAGCTAATAAAAAAACCTATCCAACGAGCACAAACAACAATATCAAATTTTGAGTTTTTACGAAAAATTCAGAGGTATTTATCATTTTAGGCACAATTTTAGAAAATTAAGTGTATATCCATTATGCAAACCACCATAAAGGATACATAATAGTTTATGTAGCAAAATTTTGGTTTATTCATCAACTAATTTTCCGTTGCAACTAATAAAACGATGTACTCCCTCCGTTTCAAGAAAAAATGATACTTTCATTTTAGGAACAATTTTCGAAAATTGAATGCATAGCCATTATGCAAACCACCACAAAGGATGCATAACGCATCATGCAACCATATTTTGGTTTATGGATCGACTAATTTTCCGTTTAAGAAATGGTGATACTTTCACATCCCGTTTCAGGAAAAGTGATACTATCACTCTGTTTCGGGAAAAGTGATACTTTCGCTCGGTTTCGGAAAAAATGATACTTTCGCTCTGTTTCAGAAAAAGTGATACTTTTTCTGAAACAGAGCGAAAGTATCATTTTTTCCGAAACGGGGAGAAAGTATCACTTTTTTCCGAAACGGGGCGAAAGTGTCACTTTTTCGGAAACGGGTTGAAAGTATCACCTTTTCTTAAACGGGACGAAAATAGTCGCAGACAAACCCCATCTTCAGATTCTTCTTCGGTCGGCCCTCCCACCGTGGAAACGGTCGTACTAGTTTATTTGAGCGACTCTTGGAGATTCTCTGAAAATCTAGAGATATATAGTGATTCTCAGAGAGTATTTTAGAGAGTCTTTATGACTTGTAGAGACAAAAAAACGAGATTTGTAAAGATTCTATGTGATTTATAAAGACAAAAAAATGTATGTTATCTAACTAAAAATTTAAAACATCTACGATTTTTTTTTGTTATGCACGTTATAATGTTAACAAAAGTACCTTGAATACATAGTAAAATATTTTTCGTTGTCAAAATAAATCTTATTGTTGTCATATGCCTAAGTTTTCATTCATCCCACATATTTTTATTTCCTATGCTATCTCATTATTGGTCAGCATCTTTTCGTTGTTTTATCGGAGGAGATGTCCTTTGAAGTGACAAGAGAAATCTCTATCGGTATACACAAGAGAAAAGAAGAAAAGAGAAGGGATGTCCAATATATTCAGATAAAGTCGGTTGTATTACTACGCAAATGCTCGTCCCTTGGTTATCAGCTTAAAAAAAAAAAACATTGGTCCTACTCTCAAAAACAAATATTCCCTAAATTTTCAAGTCTCTCAAAATATCACCTCTTGAGGAGAGATTTCTACCATGCCTATTTTCATAAAAAAGTCTCCCCAAATCTCTTAAATTTATAAATCAGTGACTTTTAATTCTCTCTCAAATAACAAGGGTGTTATAGTGACTCTTACTAAATCCTAATCCAATAACATGGATATTAAGAGAATTAAATGACTTAAAAAAAGTCTCTAACCAATAACAATAGACATTAGGAGACTCTCCAGAATTCTCTATGGAATAACAGTAGATTTGGAAACTCTCTGAAAGTCATTTGAAATCTCAATTGACTACCTCCCTGTTATAATTCACATGTCCTAATCTACCATGCCATAAAGGAAATGACTCAACAATATAAGCAGAAACTGATTTTATTAGATTCATCTTAAACATACCATTACATGAGTATCGCTTGCCAATAAAAACATTATTCTTGGACATTATTGCATTGTCCGACTTAATACTAATCTCAACTCCACCCTTATTAAGATGGTCCCCAGAAATTAAATTTTTGGACATGTCTGGAACATGTAAGACATTAGTCAAAGTTAAAATTTTCCCTGAAGTAAATTTCAGATCAACAGTTCCAATACCCAGTACTTTAGAATGATTATTATTTCCCATCTTGACTTCTCTGTTGTTGCACTCTTTATAAGTCTGAAACTGAGACTTATCTTTGCAAATATGGATCATGGCTCCAGTATCATACCACCATCCAGAGTCGTCGTTGGCAATTCGTATAGAATTAACTTCCTCAACAATAAAGATTATCTTTGATGGATTTTCAGAATCAATAGCAACAATATTAACTTGACTCTTCTTGTCTTTCTCGTCTTTAATACGAATCCTACAATCACGAGCATAATGACCAGGGTTTTTACAGTAAAAGCAATCAGTACCCTTAGGCTTCTAAGAAATTTCATTCTTATTTTCCTTGAAATTAGACTTCCTTTTCTTTTTGTTCTTGGATTATTGTCCTTGAACCATGTTAGCCTTTTCAATTTGGTGGTCATCTTTCTTATCCGTCTTACGAGATTCTTCCTCAATCCGTAAGTGACGTATAAGAGATTCCAAAGTGTAGGTTTTTTCCTCATGCATCAATTTCTTCTTATAGCCATTCCAACTTGGTGGTAATTTCGCAATTATAACACCAACTAGGAATTTTTCAGGAAGTACAATTGTTGCATCTTTGAGTTTACTGACTAGGAGGTCAATCTCATGTGCTTGGGTAACAATAGAAGATGAATCATTCATTTTAAAGTCAATATAATTGCTAATTAAGAATTTTTGGTTACTTGCCTCTTCTTGGCGATACTTTTTGTCCAGAGCATGCCACAAAGATTTTGCACCTTCAATGGTACAATGAGCACTGTAAACAACATCTGAAAGTGCATTCAGAATATGTCCTCGACAGAGAAAATCTTTTGTTTTGCGCTTTTGCCTCAATTCCTTAAGTTCCTTCGTTCGAGCCTCGTTATCACCTTCATTGTCTTCTGGAATTTCTTCAAGATCATCCCCGATGATATGGCTCAGACTAATTGTAGTGAGAAAGAACAAGACAGTTTCTTTCCATCGAGTAAAGTTTCATCCATCGAAGCGTTCAAGACGATTGAGGTCTTGATTCATGACTTGCAGGGATTGCACAGTTCTAGTGAGTGATAAATCTTGAATGGTAGACATACTTAAAACTGTTGGTAATTGGGTTCTAGATTAATCACTCCAAGGCACCAAAAACGCTATCTTTTAAGTATGTTTTCCCCCAATGGATCACAAGGGTTTTCTGAAATACACACTCTCAGGATACAATGGAGTTTGTTTTCTACAGGATGTGATTTTCTGTATAAACCAGAATCACTCTATATAGACCTAATGAAAAGAAAACTTGAAAACATTATTATTTACTGGCAGCAAAACAAAGGGTTTTATAGAAAGATGATGCCCTTTCATGGAGTATGTTGATCTCCAACAGGTATCTAAGAAAGGTAAAGTCTCTTCATGGTGTCTGTTGCTTTTTTCACAGACATCCAGTTTGAAAGGTAACATCTTTTCATCGTGACAGTTAAGTCAACATACTTTTGTTTTGCTTCAGCATAACGTTAGGTCCTTTTAGGATTTTAAGAAAATCTCCAACACCCCCAACCACTGGACGTGCTTTTTAATTTTAATCACAGATGACATGAGAAAAGTTTATATTGAACAAACTTAAGTCGTCAGTTAATTTATTCCACTATTTTTTTTTATTCCATTGGTTTGTTTTTTATTGAATTCTCTTTTATATTGTAATCAATTTTATTTAACACTAAAAGTCATGATTTGTCTGATCGGGTATTATTTGGGTGATCCAACGGTATATGATGATATTTCCTTATAAGATCTGATATCATCCACAAAATATTTGGTTTTTTTCCTTACCAATCGTGCGAAAAAATAGCTAATTGTATATTTCACAATATAATGTTGTGCGTTTTTAAAGACACAAAAATATTATTGTTCACTATTATTCACCAACACGTACCACCATTAAGAACTGTCATCGACACTATTTCTTCCACCACCAGGGAAAGACCATCCCCCACCATAATATTTTTGTGTCTTTAATATCCCTACCACCCACTACTTTATCCAATCCCACCATTAATATTTATTAATATAATTTTTAATAAAATTATTATTTAGTAGTAAAATATATATTTATTAGATCAATAAAGGGGACATTTATGATGAAAAATTAATTAATAGTTTATTATGAGAATTAATGGGATACTAATTAATAAAATGTTTATAATAGTTTGGTTGAGCAAACCAAAACTGTGGATTTATCTTCTTCCTAGACAAATTTTGGCCACTATTTACATAGCCTTTAGTTCAGCGTAGATTTTATCTAGAGCTTAACCCGTGCTGAAACGGCATGGGCATAATTTTTATCTGGATATTAAATTTAATATTTGTTAACTATCAAGTTTACTCTCCTTATCATTACAAAAATAAAGACAAAACCAATATATATTTTTACTCTTCAGTCCACAAATCTATTATCATGTGCTCATATATGATTCTTTTCCAGTATGTTTGATATTTTGACATTCTCCCAAATAATGTTTATTCTTGCCCTCTTTCACAACAGAACCAACGATATTTGATATGTTTTATAGTTTGCAAAGACAAAAACATTTGAAATGGTATTTACATTCTACATCTCCCTTATTTTAGTGACCGCGCAAAACCAAAACATCGAACTATGTAGAATAAAATAAAATTATATCACTCAAACTCATTCTTCCTATAAATAATTGTGTCCCATAAGCTCAGAATCATTGTTTATTTTGTCCCATTCTAAAATGGTCCAAAAAGATTAAAACTCTGAATGGACACTACAATACATATTACATCGTATTTTCTTATATTTGAATAACACAAATAAATACTAATTCATTTATCTAAGCCACTATATCATAAAAAGTTGAGACATTTCAGATAGAAACCCTTTCAACTCATAAAAGATATATCTCCAATTCTTGAAAACTCTTAGACAGTCTACGACATTGATTTTCTAAATGTGAGCCATTTCAGATGGCAACCCACCACCAAAACCACTAATTACCACTACATTTTCCACCACCATCACTATCGTCACCGGCTCCATGCATCTCCAATCTTAAACACTACGTGGGTCATCCCTAATTTCTATGTATGTGATTATTAATAAATTTATTATTTATTTAATAAAAATATATTTAGAAAAATGTAATGGGTTGAAAAGAATCTTAAAAGTTATTACGATTCTTTATTAACAAATTTATTATTTATCTAATGAAACTGTATTTATTAAGATAATTATAAGACATTTATGATAAGAGATTAATAAATTATTTATTATAAGAAATTAATGATTCAATAATGATGTGAATAACCAGGGCCATGGATTTAGCTTTTCCAAGAATGAATCCTGGCCGCTCTTTATCTTGCTTAAGTTGTCCAAACTCTGCTTTATACTATTGATTTCAGTAATAGCGGCCTCTTTAATAAACTTTAATGGATGATCTTCGCCAGCAAAGCAACGCAAAAAGAGAAAACTTATGAGTTTGTAGGAAAAGGTTTAGCGGGACATAAAATTGGAGGAGCCGATGATGTTATTGTCGCAGATATTAGGTAGGCTGAAAGTATGGTATATGCAACTTTATTGTTTTTTTCTTTTAGTTCAGCTTATGAACTGTTCTATAACTCGAATCTCTAAGTTTAACTTGCTTATAATAGAAAACAGAAATATCTAAATTTAGTGGAAATACAAGATGACGTTGTTGTGTTTGCGCATTGATCAACAACTACCGGATTATCACATTCAAGAACTATATATTATTTTTTTGGTGACATCATTCTGCATCGGCGGCGAGTGGCGTGCCAGAATACCGAGAACTATATATATTTAAAAAAATATATATTTTTCCTTTGTTCTTGAAGATAGTATTTCTAAATCAATGGTTGTATTTAGTTTCTAATACATTTAAATAATCAGTAATGGAATGTGGCTAGTTCAAACATTTACAGAGGGTTAATTGTTACTGGGCTTCATAGCTAGGCAAACATGTTTTAAGTTTTTGTTATACGATCTTTTAAGTGAGGCAAGATTGAATGATGCCATTTTCCCAATAACCGATTGTAAAATGCAGAGGCCTGGAGTTGAA
The DNA here is from genome assembly GCA_023529315.1 of Papaver bracteatum. Taxonomy (NCBI): domain Eukaryota; kingdom Viridiplantae; phylum Streptophyta; class Magnoliopsida; order Ranunculales; family Papaveraceae; genus Papaver; species Papaver bracteatum. The sequence goes on along the minus strand of JAJJWX010002427.1, from coordinate 1,293,867 downwards.
AAGACTTTTTTTAATGGTTTTATACTGCGGTTTCTTGCAAGATTGTTACAACAGTTGGCAAGTTCAACAATGATCATCCGGTAATGCTGCCATCGTATATATTTAATGATGTAAAAAGAAAAACATGTATTTCTCCTCTCAACTTTAGAAAGCCTCGAAACTTCAAAAGTGTTGGAATATAATATTCGCTTCAATGTATATCTGCTATATATCCATACCATCATCTACCAAAAAAATTAAATATGTATATATATATATCCATACACCCGTACTGTTCTTCCTCTTGACCTGCGGGCCATAGGTGTTTGGTCAACAAGTCATACTGCGGTATTTGAATTTTTAATTCATCACCTTTTTCAATTACCGAAAAATTTAAATTGATAAAATTTACACTCCCTATTCAGGTTCTCAGTTATATAAACTACATAATGTGGTAAATACATGTTAATCTTTCCGGCCAAGAAAGGGAGATGTATAACAAAGCATAGTACGTTTTTTGATCACAAAAGATAGTTCCTAGCCCATAATCAACTTGGTTGACTTTATTTTCATGGATACATATGTTTTAAGAAAGTTGTGGAACAACAAGATTTTAGGTGGGAATTTTTTTTTTATTTCAACGTTAATAATTAACCATCTGGTGAAAAATAGGCGTGGGTTTAGCAAAAGAGTTTGCCACCTTGATGTTAGTTCAGAGTTATATTCTTGGTAATTTTGTTGTAGTAATATGATAATATTTCAAGTGGAATTGTGTAGTATTAAAGTCTCGTAACACTAATAATTCTATTGCCGAACATTATCAAGTTAGGTATGATTAAGTTAATAGCATGTTTGGATACCAGAAGCAAAATAATTTGGATACCAGAAGCAAAAAAAAGTTATTTTTTTTTGCTTTCAAAAGTCTTTCTAAAACTGTGTATCCAAATTAACTATTGTCTTTTTTACTTCTTGAAAAAAAAAACAATTTCTGAAGTAGTAACCAAACAAATTATAAGTGTACTAAGGATGCCTCTTAGTTTTTAACAGACCGAGTCACAACAAATTTTCATTATTTGGATTTGATTGCAAAAATGAGTATTTATTTGGTCGAGATAACAAAAATGAGTATTTATTTTTAGACACACCATTTTTGAAACATATTATTATTCTTCGACAAAATTTAAACCAAAAGCCAATCGTAGCAATTTTAAACAAAATGGATACGAGTTTTATAATTAACAGTGCTACCATGGTATTCTTTCTTGAGGACCGGTGATCATCTTGGATATGTCTATTAAGCTATATCATCAAACAACGCTTAGGTATACAGTAGTTCAAACACCACCAACAAACATATAATGTTGATAAAGTGCTACGCAAAACTGGATTCAATATAGTATTGTTACATTGATCGTCTTCTAAATCTCGATATTAATGAAGTTATCTCTGCATGATATTGCATGCACACTTCTTTCTTTCACATTTCTTTTTCTTTTCTTTTGAAAATTGCATTTCACAAATCTGCATGTGGTGTACATATATATCTATATCTATATCTATCTATCTATTTATATATATATATATATATATATATGTCTTCCAAAACCTTCACGGATAAAGTCGTTGGATATGATTATTTGTCAATAAAAAAAAGTACGGAAAAAAAAACGTGTAATTATGTTTAATTGCAAATAAAGATAGGCATATAAAAATTTAATTATTTTTAAATCCAATATTTATGGAGTCAACTTCTTTTTAATTAATTTAATACTGCCAATAAAATTAATACATGAATTTAAATTTTTAATATGAATTTAAATCATTAGATACCTAAAGGTATCAGAGTTTCCTATCCCATTAAAAATTAAACTAATCAAAGATTGTACAAAAAAAAAACCTAATGCATTTGATCACGGGAGCGGGGTTAGGTGATCCCAATGGTCCCGGTGCATAGCACGGGTTACATACTAATATCACTAATTAAGATAACCATTATTTTTACCAATTATACATTATTTTTATATATTTAGAAACATAATTTGATGGAATCAATTTATAGCAAAGACACGTGTCAAAACATGACTTGTCCCCCATACCCTATCAGAAAATGCCCCCATCAAATATTTAGGTATTATGAGTTCAATGAATATAAATTGAAGAACCCGTTTAGAAAGAGAAATCATCTTGATTGGGTTTTGGAGAAGTCAGCAAAGCAGCATAAAGTCGTAATCTATCTTCTCCTAATGAGGAACACCGCGACAACGGCCTTCTAGGCCGTATGAATGACAGTGATGTGAGCGTCAACCGATGTCTATACCTCCTCCAAGCTAATTGAATCGCAACAGCAGCCCAAGTTCTCCACCCGGGAGAGTAATATCGTGCACTTCTCTTCACTTTCTCGTTAACAAAAGTATATCTAAAATGTTGTGTCACATATTTAACATCTTCAGCTTCTAAACCAAAAGCTTCTGTTGTTTCGAGGGTCACTAATGATGATGACGAAGGAGGTAAACGGTCTATAAATGGACGTCTAAGGCACCATGATAATAGCTCATCACCACTGAAGTTACCTGGACCCAACATACAACAACTCTTTACTCCGTCTCTCAATACTTGACTACTCTGCAAATGTCCTCTTACTACAAATAACATTCTTTGCACTGGATCACCTTCTTTGGTTATCTACACATAACAAGAACACTCAATTATGTCAGGATTATCTTTTAATATTAATTTTTTTCTTTGTAAATTTTCAGATGATAAGTAATGGGAGATGATGATTCAGTTTTTTGAATAAATGTCTGTCTACCGTTTCACCCTTCGGGAAAATGAGTGATTTCACACGGTCGCATATGTTCTCGAGAACCAAGTCATCCATATGTTGAAATAATGGCACCTGAAAACCAATTTTTATTAGTCATTTGTTCTATATATGGCTCAGACAATCTGCAGAATAAACAAGACACCATTAGAATTCAGCATTCATAATTGGCTAACCCATTAACTCTATTGGGTTTCATTGTAGAACTTGTCTAATGAAATATATTTCAAATCGAATTCGGTGCACATGAGGAGTCATCATAGATGCCTCAATTCATCAAATTGGTTAAATGGACAATGGGTCTTTTCGTGGTAAACTCATCCACTTTAATACTTCTGGGGCATATTCATAGACTAAGTCTTATGGGGTGCTAGTCTAGCACCTAGATTAGCAGTCAGGAATACCTCCTAAGTCTTATGGGGGTGCTAATCTAGCAGCTAGATTAGCAGTCCACGTCATCCCAGTCATTGAACCATTCAGTACTTCCCGCTAAATGGTTCAAATAAGCAACCAATCTCAAATGTTAGATCAAAAATAAATCCATCAATTTGAATCATTCCGCGAAAAGGTAATTTTTCTAGCTTTGAATCATTCCATGAAAAGGTAATTTTTCTAGCGTACTAATCATTTCATAGATCAATCTAGCATGCTACTTCACATGCTAGCAACTGGTAGGAAAGAGAACTAATGTTAAATTTTTTGCTACACTTTTTTTTGGAATTGCAACACTTATGTGCTAATCTAGCACCTCCAATCTTGCACATAAGACTAAGTCTTATGGGGTGCTAGTCTAGCACCTAGATTAGCAGTCAGGAATACCTCCTAAGTCTTATGGGAGTGCTAATATAGCAGCTAGATTAGTAGTCCACGTCAGACAGTCAAATAACCATTCAACGCTTCAGTAGCTAAATGGTTCAAATAACCAATCTCAATCGTCGAGATCAAAATTAAATCCCTCAGTACTTAATCATTCCGCGAAAAGGTAATTTTTATAGCTACCAATCATTCTCACAGATCAATCTAGCATGCTACTTCACATGCTAGCAACTGGTAGGAAAGAGAACTAGTGTTAAATTTTTTGTTACACTTTTTTTTGGAATTGCAACACTTATGTGCTAATCTAGCACCTCCAATCTAGCCCATAAGACTTAGTCTAAGACATAGTCTAAAGAGGGAGGATACTTTCACATCTTTATTCTCACGTTATCTCACATGATATACGTCATTCGTGTGAATAAAAATCAAACCGTAACAAATTTGAAGCTAATATTTGGGGGATATATTCCTCTTACAAAGGTCTACATTCCTAACAAAAATGAGCGCGTTCCGAAATATTAAACCTCACAATCTACCGGTCTTAATTTCAATGGCTAAAAATCTTTTGATTTTCAATGGCTCATATTCAAAGTAGTGGATGGTAGTGTTATTCAAATTCGTCATGGTTTGGTTTTTATTCATAAAATTGAAGCCCAACGTGTGAAATAGTGTAAGAATAAAAGTTTGAAAGGATCCTTCCTCTTTTATAAATTGTATTTTAACATTTTTAAATGGCTACTTAACTAGTACTCTAAACAACGGTATCGAATTGCTGAAACGAAACAATCAAGACGAAAGGTTAAAGGTGACGTTCGAAGCTATATCACATATTCACATGGGAAAATCTGGGGAGAAGGCAGCTGAGTTTAGTGACCATTGATATAACAATGTAAGGGTAGGGGTGAGCAAAAAGTCCGGATCTGCGGATTTCATCCGTATCCGTCCGCAAAATTGTTAGTGAAACCCAATCCGCAAGATCTATGGACCGGACACGGGTGGGATTCTTAAATCCGCACTTTTAACAGTTTGGTTGCGGATGAAGTTTGAAATCCGCGGATTCACCCGCACCGTAGGGAAATAAGAGAAACTAATACGCGGGTGATTGGGCCGGACATGGTTGGATTTTCCAAATCCGCAACTTTGACGGATAGGACGCGGGTGACCCCTAATCCACATCTGTCCGTCTGTTGCACACCCCTACAGTAAGGGTGATCAATGGTCAGAACCTTTATCAGGCCCATTCAGATTAAGCAAGCAATGGGCCTAATCTTTCTGAACAATGTTATCATGAAAGAAATTTCTGATTTGTTCAGAATGAAAACGTTACCTGTCGAACCAAGTCTAAACACAGATGGTATTTGATGTCTCTTCTGAGACCTTCGGGGAGGTTAGCAATCATTTCACACTCATCAACACCTCTCATGGCTGCCCATCTTTGACGTTCATATTGACGTACTCTGTGCTTGAAACCTGGTGGCAATTTTCTCCGTCTCATCCACCACTCGATGTTCCTCATCTTCAGTTGCATTGTTTGTTTCTTGGATGTCGTTGCATGCAAAAACACCTGTATTATATACAATTTTTTTATTGGTGTTATGAAAGTTACCGTATATGTACTGTACTACTATTGCAAAAACTATAGGCCGTATTCGATATTACGTTACGTGAGTATTTAATAATTCCCAAAATTTGCTATTGGCATTATGCAATTTGCTTAATGCCATATGTCTTGGCGGAGGGCAGTGTCTCATGTTTCAGAATTATTAATTACTGATTTAATTACCTTAATGTTTCCAATCAACATAGTCACCAATATGAGCCCACTGGTTAGAATGATGATATTGAAGACGACTTCCAACCATTCAGTTGTGCTCTCTAGGTTTCCAAATGTGCTGAAGATTATGATTGCAAATGAAAGAAGGATTAGTGCTCGATTACTCAATTTGATCCCGACCGATGAAAAAAAGTAGGGAAAAGGATACTAAGTGCCTAAAATAATTACCTCAATGTCATGAGCCCCCAAAAGATGGGGAAGAGAATTTTCTCCAAGCGGCTGTTATTAGTAACCAAAGGAACAGTCCATTTGTAAGCACCATAACCAAAATTATCGGCAGTGTCGAGACACATAAACCGAACATGCCTGTTTTCACCCCAACCCAGTCTAACTTTATCTCTTAACACCATTCCACTTGTACCATAATAAACAGCTTCCTCACATGATAATGTCCTTAACCCGCATCCATCTGTGAGTCTACATTGTTCTTTCAGACATTTTGATGCCCTTTGAAGCCCTAACAAGTACCAACATGCACCTGCCGCCTGTTGACATCGATTGAGAATCAACATTGACACATTATCAATGGAATGATGAACACAGAACAAAGTAGCATGCATGTCTAGGTACCCATATAAAATTAACATCAAAGAAGAAGCAAGAGCTAGCTAACTAGTGTTGAAAGGTACTCACGTGTGATGCAACGAAATAAGCTATCATGTTAAGTGCAATTCCCCACCAAACAGTTCCGAAGATGTAACCAGAGAAGTTTTGTGTGCGACGTAGAAAACAAACAGAGTGATAAATCTTAGGGAGATACTGGAACAAGAACATGATTAAGAATATCGTCATCACCATTGTGGTCGATCCTTTGTCCAAAAGAGAGGGTATTACTACCCATAACACGACCTGTGTAAATTATAACTTTGTTAAATAAACCAAGGATAATTAATGGGATAAGATTAAGTAGTGATCATGATAATTAGGCTAGCTAACTGGCCATTGAGCTATATTTTGAACACTTGCAACGAGATGCCTGGTGTTGAAGAGTCACATGAGATCGAATACTGCTTGGTTAAACGTAACTGAGATACTGACATCATTATTCTTTTGTTTGTTTACTAACTCTCTCCATGATACATAAAAACAAAATATACTTGCAGATAATACTTACAAAACTTCTTTAGGATTTTAGCTATCCCTCTCTATCTCTCTCGAAAAAATTCTCTGGATACTGAAAGTACGTACTCTTTTGACAGTTTATCAAAATTACCTCTATCACAAAAAGTTGCTTGAGTTATCTTTTTTCTTTCGATTTTTTTTTCTTTCCGGAATAGGCCGCCGGAGTTGAAGGTTATATTAAAACGCTGGACTTTAACTTGGAACTCTTTTAGCCAGTAAATATTTTTCATTTTGTCAAAATTATGCACCGGAAGTTTTTGGTCATCCAGCTAACCGTTGTAATCAATTGTTAATTTAATGTGTGTATGGAGTGAGATCATCGTGGATGTCACACTGCCAGATTTTCTCTATGCGGCCCACGAATATTATGTTTAACCGGTCACCATTTTGCTATAGCCGATAGCATGTCTATTTTTCAGCTACTTCCGTCAGAACTTAAAAGCAAGGCGGGGCTGCGTAATAAAAGCTGCAAAACGCAACCTGCAAACGCGGTTTCTTTTGGAACGACAAACACATTAATCATCATTTAATAGTTATTACCCCTTTTCAACTCTTAAATTTTCTTGATTTAAAGTCAGGAAATATCCACCATAAAATGCGATTAATACCACTAATTTCTTGTTAATTTTCAAAAAAAATTAATAATAATTTAGGGTTGCCATATATATTCACCTTTTTCCAAAAAGTATCATGAAGAAATGAAGGGTTAAATGATTAAGTAATTACTATGATCGCAATAAATATTATGTATCTCACTCACCTGAGGAACTGGAAGGATGACAAAGAGATCAAAGAAAAACCCCTTCTTGGCTTTCAAATACCGGAGAGCTACAGATCTGTTAGCATTCATTTTATGATGAATTTCATTGCTCTCTCTTTCTAAACCCCAAGTACCTGAATACGATCTTTTAGCCATTTTAAGTTGTAACCACATGTTCCAAACATGCAAAGCATCAGTCATGCAACGAAGAACAGTCACAGTAATGGCAAACCATCCGTCTATGAACAAACACATACAAGTTTCACTTATCGATAACGCGTAAAAGAATAGAGGATCTACGAATAATCCTGTTGCACATACTAGTAGAAAAACTCTATTCCATTCTTGTACCCATTTAGCTCTTGGATCTAAAACTCTTCCTAATAATGTTCCAACTATACTGCTAGTATCCTTCTTGCCATATCTTCGCTCATTTCGTCCATGCAACTTCTTCGGTTCATCTTCTTCTTCCTCTTCTTCTTCATCTTCGTATTCATCTTCTTCTTCAATTTCTAGTTCTTCTTCACTAGAAGTAGTGTCAAAGCTGTTGAGGTTGTAGTGATGGTCATGAATATTATTTGGAGCATTATTTGATGCTTCTCCTACTCTCGCCTCCATGAATATTAGAGTGAGAGAAGAGTTTGTCACAGAAGGGTGTTTGTTTTGTGGGGATATTATACGGATTGATTTTCATTCAAAAATGAAAATCAGGAAGGGTACATGGATGGAACTTTAGTGAAGCTCACAATAGGACACTATTGTGTACAATTACATAAATAACCTTGAGTAAAATTCCAAACTACTGCTCTACTCTGTCTCATCATCTGTTGGGATTTGGTGCAATGTAGAAAATGCATGAGATCGATAGATCAAACATGAAACTTAACTTCTACAGAAATATTCTTTGCCTTGTTGTTTTATTAGACCTAAGAAGAGATATTCTTTGTAGTTGTTTTATTTGATTTCGGATATACAAGGTGATAAAATTTTGGTTAGGAAGTTCATAACTTTTTTTTTTTTTTTTTTTTTTTGACGGGGAAAGGGCAAAATTAATTAAAAAACAAAGATGTCACCAAGAGTGACACCAAGGTTACAAAAAGAGAAAAGAAAAAAGAAAAAAACAAGCCCACGAAAGAGCAAACTCAACACAAACCCAAAGTAAAACTTCAAACCTACGATCCAAAAGACAAAAACTTAGGACCTTGACAAACTAGAAACCCAAGAGAATCAATCTTCAAAATCCTCATTTTCATCTTGAAACGAGCATTTTACCGCATCAATTTGCTCATCATTGTTGTGTGTCTGGTCGAAATCTCCCAAACCATCATCATCCTCAAAGGGAGGTGTTTCCATCTCTGATTGAGACTTAGAATTCTCCAGAATGTTCCTACACATTGATCTCATCAAAGGATGGTCAGAGATACCCATCAATTTGTTAAAAGCGATTTGAGAATCTATTTCGGCATCAGTAACAGAGGTATCTTTAGTGAGCCGCCTAGGAGAAGGTGACTTTTTCTTCTTCTTCTTCTTCTTCTTCTTCTTCTTTTTCCTAACCGTAATCCAACTCAAATCTTCTGGAATGCTCTCCTCCGAATTCACCTTCACAATAGAATCAGACGTCACATCTGGAGTTGAAAACCCATTAGTTTCTGTAGAAACTAAAATTGGCCTTTCCCCTCCTCTAGAGTGTAAGGATTCTTCCAAAGACATATCAACTACAGTTGTCGATTCAGAGCAAAGTACATCTGAATCTAAGCAATTCTACATCTGAATCTAAGCAAAGTTCATAACTTTTCAAATGTAATATATTCAATTTAAGATAAGAGACTGAGTCCTATGCAGACTCCAAGCAGAATTCAATTTTGTGCCATCGTCATTAGATTAGTTAAGTACTTAATTGTTAACAAATAACTTATATATTATCATACGTATATACGTATTAACAATTTCGTCCCTTTTTACACAATTACTAAAATAATTGTAAGTTAACACTTGTTAAAGAGCGTGTACAAAATCGGATTCCTCCAAAATCTATCCAAAGTGGTGCCACCTAAGCTTTTGAGTGCTATTTGGAGTTTTGGTTTTTGGCCACTTTGGAGTTGGAATTGGAGTCGGACATAGTTTAAAATTATGGAAAATGGGTCATTTATTCAAAAAAATTTAAAACACGGTTCAAATGGACGAGTAAAAAATTTTATTGGTGAAATGGACAAAAAAAAATAGCAAGGATGAAACTGGATTCATCCTAGCTTAAACTTATAAAATAGCAAGGATGAAACTGGATGCATCCTGTGTAAAATAAAAATAAGAAAAAATTTATGAAAATGGGTAGGATGAAACTGGTTACATCCTGCCTATTTTTAAATTTTTGTCCATTTAAACAATATCTAAATCTAACTGTCCTTTTCACCCAGGGAAATTTTGATTTTGGTATTTTTAACCAATTTTGTGCTAAGACTATCTCCTATATTTATCAAGCTTGGTAAAGGGGCGTCATGAATTGGTAGAGGGGCGTCAAGTGTGATAGCAATGTCCCTTTTATTGGTTAGGGGGTGTCCTATAGGGGTGTAGAATGACTAGATTACCCCTTTCACCTTAAATTAACCAAAATCAAATCAATTTTTTTAATTAACCAAAATCAAATCAGTTTTTTTTCATCTTCTCTTCTCCTCCATCAACCCTAACCTCCATTAAAACCGAAAATGTCATCGTCTTCGATTAATCGGCGATTTGAAAAATGTTTGGAAAAACCCAGTTAGGGTTTAGTTTATTGTGTTGGATTTAAGTTAATTTTGTATCAAAAATTAGGGTTTTGAATGAAAATTGAAATTGAAATTTCTGGGTTTATGCTAGTTACGGTTGGTAATAACTCAAATACGAACCGAATCAGATTGGGTTGATGTTACGGTTGGTTTAAACTCAAATACCAACCGTAAGTTCTTAGTTTTGGGAATATGTTCGATTCACGGTTTTTATTTGCATCATATTTATCAACCGTAATTGAGTTACGGTTTGAAACTCAATTAAACTAACCAACCGTAAATCATCCTGAATGTTAACAACTTATCAAATAGTTATGTACGGTTCAAAAGTTAAGATGACTTACCAGCCGTAGGTTAGTTACGGTTGGTTTTTATTCATTAGTTACCAACCGTAATTTAGTTACGGTTGGTAACTAAATTAAATTACCAAATCGTGAATCGGGTTTACGATTGGATCTTCCCAAATTTAACCAGATTCACGGTTGGTATTCGATAACTTACTTAACCGTAACTAAGAGTTACTGATTGGTCACGAGCAAAATTGCAACCGTAAGTTCTTCCTAAAATTCAAAATTTTGATTTTGTTATGTAATTTAGATAATTTTGAGCGAGAAAAAGCTAATTGGAACTAATTTAGAAGTATATCGGGTCACTGGAATCACTCATTTTGGTGGAGTGAATCAAAATCTAGGGTTTCACAAATATCACATAATTTTTCTTCTCCTCAAATTTGTTTTTTTTTTATAACTCTAAAAATCTGATTTTAGAGTTATAATACACTAGTCTTGATTATCAACACTAATCTTGATAATCAACACTAATCTTAATTATCATTGCTAATCTTGATTATTAACAATAAGGGCTAATTAGTCATTTACAGATTTTTATTGATAAGGGGCACTTGAATTTACTTCTAATGACCTTTTTTGTCTTATTAGTTTGACGCCCCTCTACCAATTCATGACGCCCCTCTACCAAGCTTGTGATATTTATATATGATCATTCCAAAATTTATCCCATCGGTTATTTTGATAGGTATAATTAGTAAGATCGAGTTTCTCGTTTCTGCGGACAAAGAATCAATAACTTCGTAACCATTTAGGAATATTTCAAGTACTAACTTGAAATATTGAATAAGGTAGCTGTTAAAGCGACAGTAACATTGCTGATTAAAGTCTTCCCTGATTATGGACGAAACTTCCTAACCAAAATTGACAAACATTATTAATCAAACTCATAGATAAGAAACATCCAGCAAGTCGCCAACAATAACTGAATAAATCAGTCGATAAACATATTTGCAGTTAAACCATTGTTTTGCGTCTAACAATGATTAAACAAACATGTAATTATGTACCTAAACGAGTATATCGCCGTACTCTTTTCGGTCAAGGGCAATATTGGAACTGTAATGCTTAGTATATAAGGAACAATGACTTTATAAGATGAAAGCCTGGCCATGAAATGAAGCATAAGGTTGGCAGGAGTGGGATATTAGTATCTCTCTCGGCAGGCCAGGAAGAGTTGAGGAAAGGATAAGTGTCCAATGGAGCTGATGTTGGGTTGCGGTTATTTGGGAGAGTCAGTAGTAGTTTTTAGGAGGATCACCCTTTTTTGTTCCTACTCTATAAATTCGAAAAGCCGATGTTTCGTTGAACCTTCCTAGTTTTTGTTGGTTTGCAAATAAATGACTTAATCATTTCTACAACAACATATCCCAACTCCATTCTTTCATAATAGGACTGCTAGATAACCAATAGCCACGCAAACCATAAACTCATTCTCATTCTCTCTCTCTCTCACTACATCTTCGTTCTGTCTGCCTGTCTGTCTGTTACCAAGGTCCCATCTAATGGTGCAAATGAGGGGTAAGAATGGAAATACAAAAATATTGGTTATTTGGTTTTACGGTTGATGCAACATGGTATGGTTTGCATATTTTTAGAATGTGATATTTACCAAACGTACGTATTCCAGGCATTGATACATTTTTGATAGGTGAAATCTGAAATCGTAATCCTGATCCTTATGGCATTTAGTTGGCATTTATGCTTGTGTCAATCTTATCATAATATTTATGATAGAATGGGTAAGTTGCAAACTGAATACCTCCTTGGCAATCAGATAGTTGTTTTGATTCTAGGACCACCTCAAACCTTCGCTTATTTTGACATATCCCAAACCAACGTACTTATTTTTCCTTCCTGCATTTATTTTTCTTCTTTCTATCAGTAATAAATAAATAAAAAATGAAGCGCCAAACAAATTTTACAAGCTCTAATTGTAGATATCAATACTTAACAACTTTATTGTTACTTGGGTACAGAGAATAAAAATATGAAAGAGGCAGGGAAAAATCCTAAAAGCTCCGAAAGTGCTATCTGTCTACCGATTTTACCCAAAAAAATATCTCACTTATGTGTTGTCACTATATTGGTCCATGACATTCAGTCCCGGACCCACCGCGGACCTAACGGGTTCACCACTTACCGATCAAGGGCTTAGATCTATGGCACGTAGGGATGTAGACATGTAGGGGGGAAACGGTAGATATGTAACAGCTTCTTAAAAGCTCTAGATGCACCCTCAAATGTATGATTAGACGTACATCCAGGAGACAAAAAGTATACAAAAATAGTGCAGCTGGGGCCGTTCGAGTTTGACTAAAGTCAAGAATCAAAATTCGCACATCACTCAGCTATTTGTTCTTGAAGCTTTCACCATGATTTGAGAATTGTTTATTCAATCTTTCTTGATTACTCCAATTCATTTTGCGTATTGTCTTTCAAGCAAATATTCTGAGCTAGATTTCCTGGAATTATGCTCTCAAGCTTTGTCTCTCGTCTGATTCCCCACTCGACCCTATAATCTCCTTATTTTATTCTCGTCCAATGAAGAACCAGCAACCGCCACACTCATCCAACTAGAAACAACCACGGCAACCTATCCCGCCATCATCACCTCTGCCTTCCATGCAAAGCATGCATGAAAAGCAGCCCAACTTACGAGCTACTTCTACTTCCCTGAGAGAAGATAATCATACCTCCCCAATTCCCCATAACCCTAATCCCACTCACACTACCCTCTTAAAAAATAAACCAAACTCTTCGTTATCACCAACCTCATCTTCCCCAACAGATACTTTAAACAATACCCCACCTCCTTTACAGAAAAACTTCAATCATCAGGATCTTCTAGAACAGAATCTCCAAAAAAGAGTACAACCCCCATCAAAAATTCATCCTCAAATCCAACAACCTTTACCAGATACTTTACATCGTCCACATCAGGCCAAGCATAAAGATACAGTAATATTCCAAATCACCTCCAAGATGAAAGATCTCATGCAAACCCACCACAGTCGATGTCTAACAGCTTTTTTTATCTCTGGAAAGTTCAGCAAATCAGGACTATATCATGCACTCAAATATCACTGGAGTTCAATCACCGTCGACCAAGTTGATTCACCTGACAACTCGGAAGTTTTTAAGGTTACCATGACACATGAACAAGATAAAAACACTATCCTTCAACATGAACCATGGATTATTGCAGAGAAGGTAGTCTTTTTTGAAGATTACAGTAAGTTTCTGACTAACCCTAATGGTTGTTTCCGTACAGCAGTGTTTTGGTTACAGGTTCTTCATTTCCCTACATATCTTGTGGATCAACTAACGGTTGAACAACTCCTGAGCAACGCTGGTACTGTTCTCATGGTTGATATTATATCCACTCCTCCTCGAGCTAAACTGAAGATGGATCTAAAGAAACCTTTTTTACCTGGAACACTACTTGACCTTACAGAACCAACTTGGGTACAATATGCCTATGATCGAGTTCCTTCCCATGATATGCTTCGTATGTGGTTTTGTTGGTCACGTAGCCAAAGAATGCCCAAAGTTCTCGAGCACAGATCATGCTCTCCAAGACTATGAATTCCCTGGGTTCTCGTATCATGGCTTAAACAGCAGAATGAGATCTCACACAAAACCAAAGTACACCAACACCACCTCATCATCATCATCTCCAAAAACCATACCTAAAATATGAAATCATAAAAATGATTTAAGCGCAATAATTGCGCCAAGTACTATTTTTACCCAATGATTTGCTACTTCAGGTCTTTTGACTGAAATGCATCAATCCACAATATTAGCACCTGCCCTCCAATCTAAGTGGTTAATGATGCACGTAAGTATGATGATATTGAGCTATGCATCTCTTTTATCCTCATCAACTCAGCAATCTTGCTCCACCAACCTCATACAATCACCCCACTACCTTCATCGCCGTCATCCACCAACAACCCCAACAACTATCAACACCTCACTTCACCTCCATCCACCTCAGCACCACCAGTAATCACCACAACAAGCTCAGCAAACACCACCTCAACCAAACCTGACGACGATCCCAACTGTACCACCGAGTCCTAACGGGCTAGCTGAAAAGATGACTCAACAAGGACTAAGTATGGACCCCAGTTCCTCAAAACCCGGCGGCAAAACCGACAGCAAACCAGACAACTTTCTCCTTGGGAAGTTCTGACAAAGGAAAAGCTGCTCACACACAGCATTGTCGGGCCCCAAACTGCACATCAAAAGAATGTTCCTACTGACATTCTCATCACCAGAACCCAGAGAGAACAATCAACCCAAAACTCGCCAGGCCAACTCCATTTTGGTGGACCGGTTCAATTCGGAGTACCCATTTTTGACAGTGTAGCGATGGCGAGTACGGGTTAGATTCCTAAGATTTCGGGTCAGAGTTCAACCCACGTCAACGACCTGATTCAAGGTGTCAGCAATATGGACCAGCAATCTGTTCCACCATCATCTAGACCGGCACCATTTCAGCCCCTACCTCTCACATGTTTTTTTAATGATAACTATGCCCGTTTGGTGACCAGTTTCTTGCAGGCAGATGGAGCCCAAATTGATATTAGAGTTACTAAGATAAATGGAACACCAAGTGTGAAAGTGACCACTTGCATAAATGAACAACCAAAATCACAAACCACACAGCTAACAGAGGCCAATGAACAAGTGGATACACAAGTTACACCAGCTGATGAACACGTCCCGATACCTTCTGTGACACCTGAAAACACTGTACCTCTAAAGACGTATAGAAGAAAAGCACAGAAAGAAGGATCAAGCACACCTATTCATCTATAACTGGCTCCCACTCCAGAGTTTGCATCTCAACCACCTCCACCAAAAATACAAAAAGTCAAGGCACTTTCTGATATAAGGCATGAATCACACAGACCACCAACACCACAGTTTGAGATACCAACATGGAGGATTAGGAAACCAAGATCGACTATGTACGTGGGAAGATCCTTGCATCATGAAACCATACAAAATATAACTTATACTGATCAAATCAAGAAGACTCTATCACCACCACCACTTTCATCACCAGTACCAGCATGGCACCTATCTCTAGATGAAGATACTGACAACATTGCTCATGTTAACCATCTGCGAGATGTTGACAAGGACCAACACTCGCCTTCATCATGAATTACCTAGATTGGAATTGTCGAGGTGCCAACAACACCTTGACAATTCAGAAATTACGGGAGTTTGTCCGCAAGTTTAACCCAAGTCTCATATTTCTGTCAGAAACTTTATCATTTGCATCACATATTAGTTTTTTGGAAAACTTGTTAGGGTTTGATAAGAGTTTAACAGTTTCTTGTAATGGAAGCAAAGATGGATTGTGCTTGCTTTGGAAATCCAACATGAGTGTAACTATCTTAGTGGATAATCAAAGTTTAATTCATGGTTATATCGTTCCCACAACCTCAAATCAACCATGGTTTTTCACGGGTGTTTACGGACCACCACAACCGCGGGCGAGATGGGATTTTTGGAAATATTTTAACTCCATCATTCCACCACATCAACTTCCATGGCTACTGATGGGTGATTTCAATGAAGTACTAAACCAACAAGAGAAAAGAGGAGGAAGACCGGTCGGAATCAACCAAGCAAATTTTTTCAAAGAAATCATTGATACAAACGGGTTTATTGATTTAGGGTTCCAGAGAGATCCTTTTACATGGTCCAATAACCAACTGGGATCTCAAAACATCATGGAAATACTAGATCGTGGCCTCAGAAACCAATAATGGCTGGACTTACACCCTCAAATGACCATTCAACATATCCCAAGATTAGCTTCAGACCATGCACTGATTCTGTTACGAGAGAAACACATCCAACAAACTAGAACAAAATAATTTCGAATCGAACATCTATGGTTTCTTCACCCTCAGATGCCAGAAATAGTTACTCATTCTTGGAATCAATCCTTCTCTGCTTCGCCGCCAACTGATTTAACTCAAAGATTGGATGCCACGGCAAATGCGTTGTTAATATGGAGCAAAGACACTTGTGGACATCTCCCATCACTCATCAAGCAAGATGAACGTGAAATCCAACAAGCTAAGTCGTAGTGTGCTACTTTATCATTCCCAGCACAACACTTCTGGTTACATCACGAGCATGATCTAAGACACACACACTTGATGCTCTCTAATGCTATGAGAGTTATTGGAAACATCGATCAAGAATTCAATGGCTCCAGGAAGGAGACCTAAACACCACCTTCTTCCATACTAAAGCGATAATATATCGATGTATCAATCATGTCTCGCAACTTCAAGATAAGCAAGGAGTGTGGCAAACTGAACCAGGGAGAATTAGGAGTCTACTCCTACGTGCCTTCAACAAACAATATGTGGTGCCACCGACTACCATTGATCTAACATTGTTTCAATGCATCTCTAACAGGTTATCACCAATACAATGCCAATAGTTGATTCAACCGGTCACCTTGTTAGAAATTTAAAACGCTATCAAATCAATTGGTACGTAAAAAGCACTGGGCCTGGATGGGTTTACAAGTAAGTTTTTCAACCCGTTTTGGCAGTCAATCAAAACCCAAGTTATCTCCATGATCAGCCATTTTTTCACCCACGCTACCATAGAGCATCCATTTAACCATACAAACATCACCTTGATCCCCAAAATCCAAAACCCGACTAAACCAAGTGACTTTAGACCCATTGGACTCTGTGGAGTGACCTATAAGATCATTGCCAAAACTCTAGTCACAGATTGCGCCCATTACTTCAATTCATGATTAGCCCTTTTCAAAGTGCGTTTGTTCTAAACCGTGCTATTCATGATAACATTGTCATAGCCACTGAGTTGTTCCATCATATTAAAGTCACACCACTGTCAAAAAAACCAAAAATAGCTCTAAAATTGGATATTAGGAAGGCCTATGAGAGTTTGGATAGGGCCTTCATAAGACTAAATTTTGAAAAAATGGGTTTTCCCAACCTATTCATTAAATACATCATGAACTGCATTTATACGGTGTCTTACTCCATCAACATTAATGGTTCAGCACAGGGATGCATAAAACCAACTAGAGGGTTACGCCAAGGCGACCTGCTATCCCCATACATCTTTATTCTTTGTGCAGAAGTCCTGTCAACCAATCTAGGAGTAATCGAACAGCAAGGTCTGGTACAAGGACTCAAAATATCACAAAGGGCACCTTCAATTTTGCACCTAATGTACGCCGATGATTTGCTGGTCACATGCATTGCAGATAATTCCTCTTGCGTGCACCTGCAACTACTACTCAACTCGTACTCAAGATCGGCGGGACAATCCATCAACAATGAAAAATAAACCCCAGTACACCACCCCAAGCTTAATCCGGGAGAGATTATAAGACTCGGAGCAATGTTCAACATCAACACAACCTCTGAACCACCAACATACCTTGGAATATAGTTTAAAACTGGTATAACATCAGCCCACCTATATAGGGAACTACTGAATAGAATTGGAGAAAAGGCAACAGGGTGGATAGCTAAATGTGTCAACCAAGCTGGCAGACTAGTGCTCATCAAAACAACTTTAACCCCGACAGCGAACCATGTCATGCAGGTGCAACAATTACCGGTCAAAATTCATGATGATATTGACATAATCACAAGAAATGTTTTTGGGGGCCATGATGGTCAAACAAGGAAACTACACCCCATTGGTTGGGACACTCTCACTACAACAATTTCAGAAGGAGTGTTGGGCATCAGGAAGAGTAGAGTCCACAATGACGCTCTACTAGATAAAATAGTATGGCATTTGCAACAAAATCCGAACTCGGTTTGGACGTCCATATACAACCCTAAATACATGGAAACACCTAATCCCTAAAGTCTCATCCCAAAGCCTCAACCATCAGCCAGTCCACTTTGGAAAACTTTAGCTAACTTGTCTGTTATTTTGCAGGAAAAAGTATTCTCACAAATTGGAGATGGGAATGATACCTTCATCACCCAAAATTGGATTCCACACTTCTCTCAAACACCCGTCAATAACCCCATCCACCAACTACCTTCAGACACCAAAGTTTCACACTTCATCGACCAAACCACCAACACCTAGAATCATCACCTAATCTTCAATATCATCCCTACGAACTTAGCTCGACTCATCACCAGCATCTTTCTTCCCAGAAATCAACAATCCGACAAGACAATCTGGCCTTTTTTCAAAGATGGTAACTACACCTCCAAATCAGGCTACACCTAATTCAACACCCAAACAGCTACTGCCCAAACAAACGAAACCCATCAAAGCCAAAACCCTGTGGACTACAAATCAATTTGGAAGATTCAATGTCCACCAAAAATCAAACTTTTCTTGTGGAAAGTCACCAACAAAGGTTTACCAACCTTCAAAAAACTCCACCGGCTTCAGATCATAGCAGTAAACACATGTCCAATATGCAACCTGAATGAAGAAGATGAACAACACTTGTTTTTCGACTGCACCAACTCTCGAACAATTTGGAAGCTATTAATCACTCATCTGGCAAGAAGCCCTAGTCAACAAGGAAATAGCAACGGAATACAACAACAGCAACAACATTCGGCAACTCCGATGACAAGGCCAACCAACATCCAACAAGTGTTTGCATCTACAAAACCCCCAACAAAACAGGCCATGTATAGATTCACCTTATGCCATATGTGGCTAGCAAGGAACTCAAGGTCTACAAGCAACAACAATAATCACCATGGCAGACATTCCAGATCATTTTGGTAATGTATTAGGAAAACCAATGGGCTCAACGACATTCAGCACCGATCATGTTTGATGGACCAACATCGACACGATAGGGGCAAACAAATACTACACCAACAACTATCTACATAGGATGGAAAGCACTACAGCAAACTGGATAAAAATAAACACAGATGGAGCATCAAAAGGCAATCCGGGACCAGCAAGAATTATATGTAGAGATAGTAATGGAAATGTAATGAAGGAGATAACGGCATCATTAGGGATCGCTACTTCCATGATGGCAGAAATTTGGGGTTTACTGATAGCAATGAATGGCAACTCAACTCCAATGGGAAAAAATATGGTTTGAAGTGGATTCGCAAGCTCTGGTAAGTCTACTCAACATGCAACATTCACAACCATGGCATCTCACAAGTCTCCTAGGAGAAATACAACAACTACTAGCAACAATTCGAAAATACAAGATAACACACACTTACAGAGAGGGGAATCAGGCGGCAGATGCTTTAGCAAACAAGGCAGTGGAAGACCTAATACAACACACTATACCGGCGACAACAACCAACTTGGAATACACTCGTCCTAACTTTCTAAAGCATATTGTATTCCTTGACAGAATAGGAACCTCTTTTCCACGTACTGTAACCGATAACACTTCTTAATATAAATAAATTCGGTTACCTTCAACAGCAAAAAAAAAAATCCAGGAGACAGGTGGTAAGCTGCTGCACGTTTAAGTGAACAAGTTTTTATCAGTTCCTACGCATTCTTCTTCTTCTTTTTTTTTTTATTCGACAGTTCCTACGCATTCAAAATGACGAATTATACTTTATCTGTTTATAATAAGAAAACTAAAAGGTGCAAGTCAAACGTGCACTGAAATACCACAAATATACCCAGTTTCACATTAAACACTTGAAGATCAGAGGCCTACTCCAAAAAATAATAATTAATAAAATCTACAACAATTAATTCACGGCTAAATTTAGAATTGATGAGAATCAATAACTGCATGCATTATTGAGGCTCTAGCATCAAATGTGCCATCTCTGACTGAGATGGAGATGATCATGAGGTCCCCCATTCTAGCCCAGTATTAAGACAGATCACTCATCCGTCAAACAGTACAATAATGTATGGTCTTTTACCACAGGATTTTTCTTTCAAACTAACATCACATCTTCTAGTTATACATGCAATTCTTTTCTTTTCAATTTTCTTGGCAAACCATTAGTAGTTAGTACCTCGGATGCTCCGATAATTGCTCTGTGTCTGCTTCCGATGCACAGACGGACGGTGCAACCATTCCATGGACACATTAATGTCACTTGTGCATGTCACACAGAAAATTTTATAATCTGTTTGCCATCAAATTGTTGGTATTATTAAGAATTAACTTCAGAACACATATATTTTAGCCTATGTAGTCGTGTAGTCTCTCCATGTCCGATGTCTGTGCTGCCCAGCATTCCAGTTTCAACTTTCAATCCTCACTGTTTTTCTTTTGTTCTTGAAGAATTCCCAAAGATCCAGAGAGACACGTGATGTTTTTTTGTAAAAGTAGAGCTAGCCTCTTCGTACGGAAGGCAAAGCAAAAAAGTTCATTGGAGGTTTTAGAGAGCACGTACAGCAGAGCTAAGACTCACGAGTTGCACTTTTGTATGCAAAGAAAGAAGCTAATCAGACCTGACATATCAATGCAAGATTCGAGGAATACTATCAGCGATCTTTGATATAGACATAAAACATCTATTCTCCTCTTCTAAGAGCAAGTCTTATGGTGGAATCCATCCATCTTCCATCTTCCATGCCACCTCAGCATTTGGAACTGTGGATGGAAGCGCAAGTCTAATGGTGGAACACAGAAAACGCTAATAAGAATAGCGCAAAACGCCATTCTTAATAGCGTTTTATGCCATTCTTAATAGCGCTAAAAAACGCTAATCTTAATAGCGTTTTATGTCATTAAGAATAGAGCTTTTTTCTCAGCCGTTAGATTCTCAACAACTCAGTTTAAATCTACGGATAAAAAAAAATGCCAATCTTATTGCCATAAAACGCCATAAAAGAATAGCGTTTTATGTCATTAAGATTAGAGTTTTTTTCTCAGCCATTAGATTCTCAACAACTCAATTTAAATCTACGGATAAAAAAAAAACGTCAATCTTAATGGCATAAAACGCTATTCTTAATAGCGTTTTTTGTCTTTTAGCGCGCTATTCTTAATAGCGTTTTACGCCATTCTTATTGGCATTTAACGTTATTGTTATCAGCGTTTTTGATGGATTCCACGCAATGTTCCACCAAACCATGGAACCTTGCTTGGATTTTGTGTGGAAAACACCAACTTGGAAGCCACTAGACTTGACATTCCATGAATTTTCCACACTTAGAATAGGATGGATTCCACCATAAGACTTGCTTTAATCCGGATATTGTCATACGGGTTATGGCCATAAAATAAAATCCCTATCCCATAATTCAGTTTCAGATTTTTTCTAAAGAATATAACCTCGGATGCTTTACTTAATAAAACATATAATTTGGATATAACTTAGCTGCTGTTCAGCCAAAATATTAAATCAAGGAGAACAAAATTTTGGTAATAGTTTCATTCTGCCAAAAATAAAATAAATGAAGTATCAAGAACTGTGAAAAATCGATCTTTTTAGTTGAAGACTTTTCTTCTAGTAACTTGTATGTGTTCTCAAATACGACTCGAGTCCCTTCCAAAAATGAACCGTCTCATCCAGTCAGACACCACCATCGTCCTAGTACGCCAACTTACTTGCTTGCTGAATTTCACAAAGGAAAGAAAATAACAAATATTAAGTGAATTGAATAGCAAAATTTAATTTGCATTTGACACATTGGATAGGTTTCAATTGCAATTTTCCTAGTCGAGCTTCAACACTTCTAGGAAACATTAGAGTGTTCAGTTTTCATAAGTAAAAGGATAAATGTGATCAGTGTAGTTTCTACGAAGATGGATGGCTTACCTTGCATACACAGAATACCAAAGCCACTGAGAACTGTGACCAATCGAAACCCAATCACCTGGAAGTTGTGCTGCTGTCTGCTCTCCTCCAAGTGGAGCAAACTGCCCCAAATGTTTGTACCTATTATAATTTAATAAAAAAGCCAATAGCATCAGAATATGGTACATATGTAATATGTTGAAAACCTTAATCCTAAACTAGGATAATGAAATTTGATTATGCCCCTAAAACCCTTGCAATCACGAGTCTCACGACAACTCAATCAGAATTGAATACAAAATGTGGTAAGAACAGTCGACCACACAGAGCAAGGAGTTTTTATAAGGAAGTTGGATCATACCTAAATGGATGGAACCTGTGACGTCCTTCACCCCTGATCCTAGGAGGGCCTACTGGATTCTTTTCGCGCTCAGCCATCTGGTTGAAACAGTTAGCCAGATATACTCCTTCTTGAGCAGCAACCTATACAAATACAAAGCACATTTACATTATATATATGAAGACATTTGGGTTTCAATGTAACAAGGTACCTATGTATCTCCTGGTTCAACTTTAAAACCCGCTATAGCCATTGAACACTCAAAACTCACCTGACCAGTTGCAGGAAGCATTTTCATCTCTGAGTCTACTTGGGAAAGAGCTGACTTGAACTTTTCAATATCCAACTCAGTACTATTATCCTTCCCTTCAGAATCTTTCAGAAGATCAGAGATACCTTTCAACTTCTTATTCTTCAAATAGAGCTTCACTTGCGGGTACCTTTCACAGATATCGGTAATGACATCTTGGAATTGTTTAACAGTTAATTTACCAGAATTATCTTTGTCCGCTTTACTGAATATCACCGCTATGTCTTCCTAAGAATCAGAAAGCAATAACAAAAGTGCATAATTAGTTGATATAAGAAAGAGTATGTTGAATATACACCTGGTGACTTAAAAGAATGTACATTATTTCCACCTGATCCCAAGAATGTACATTAAAAGAATGTACTTAAAAGAATAATAGTTCATATTTTCTTTGCAACATATTGAAGTTATCATAGACCGATAAAATCAGATGATTTGTGAAGTTTGTAGTAATATTCATAGCACAGGAAAACGGAAATAAGCTAAAAGGTAGCATAATACCATGATTCTTCGCTGATTAATAGATGCACAATCACCAAGAGCATAAATGCAATCACTTCCCTGGACTCGTAGCCACTCATCAGTTGCTAAAACACGCCTGGTAGTCTGAGATAAGTATGTCCATTAGTTTCTGAATCAGCAAAAACATCGAGGAATATGAAATAAGCTGGAAGTTGTAGAGCACATACCTGACCGATCTGCTGCATGAATTCAGAAATAAAAGGTCGGGTTCCAATACCAGTTGACCAGACAGCCATTCCGTAAGGTACCGAAGATACCACTCCACTTGACCTTTCTTTTGTACGAATGGCATTATTAGTTACTTCCACGACCATAGACCCGGTCTTCAGATCAATACCATCTCTCTTGAACTTCTCTTCAGCAAAAGCTGTGATTCTCTTGTCAAACCTGCAAAGCAGAAATAAAAAAACAATTTAAGTAATGTGCTGTCAAATATTATCCACCATATACTCTAAACTAAATAGAAATCTCATTGATCCAGCATTGTAGGATATACAAGTATCTCCTATGCTTTCTTACATGGTCAAAATGTGATCCCCTGCCTCAAGAAGTGTGATTTTCACGAAATCTTTAACTTTGGGATATAATTTGCTTATATCTTCCTTGACGAAGTCATGAAGCTCTGCAGCAAACTCCACACCTGTTGGACCACCTCCAACAACTACAAAATGAAGGTGCTTCTTCTTCTCTTCCTCACTTATATTGGGAAGGCTGGCTTTTTCAAAACAATCAATCACACTCCTGCGGATTCTCTGAGCATCCTCTACTTCCTGCGTGAAGATTTACTTGGTTAGGTTCTACAAAATACACTTTTAGAACCACATGTTCCAATAACATCTCAAAATGATAACTTTAAGTCCAATATTGTAGAAGTGACAAATCAACAAGCTCTTAGTCTTATATCCGAAAAAGTTAAAGAGACATGGTGGCATTAGATTTTACCTTCAAGAAGTGGCAGTTCTCCTCAACACCCGGAGTGTTGAACGTATTTACACGAGCTCCCACTGCTACAATCAGGTAGTCATAATCCATAATTATTTCTTCCTTGTCTTTTGATTCTGATTTTTGAACAGGCCGACAGTGTACCTTCTTGTCTTTTGCATCAATCTTAAAACATTCAGCTTCCCAAAATGTAGCTGACTCTCCCCTCTGGGATCAAATAAAATCAAAGAATACATGGTTTAACAAAATCAATATGGTAGTTAAACTGCAAAATGTTGAAGGCAACAAATTAAGCGTATTGGTCATCTAATGTGACATACAAAAGATTGTTGCAAGTCATTTACCCGCTTAATAATGTTGCGAATTGGCTCGACAATACTACGTGCTTCCACTGTGCCACATGTGACACTTGGTAATAATGGGGTGAACGCAAAATAATTACGAGGTGCCACCACCTGAACATCATAGGAGGCTAAATCAAGATTCTTCAAGTAACTCGTGGCTCCCCATCCAGTTCCAAGCACTACAATTCTTTTCTTTTTGGACTCTGAATCGCCAGTCACATGATGGGACGAGTTTGAACTAGAGTAGGCCAGAAGACTACCACCACTGGAATGACAAGTCAAAGAAAAAATGAGATAGTAGAATAGAGCGAACTAAGGTAGTCACAAGTATACAGCTATATCTTCTACCAGTTAACTAGTCAACTACCTACATATACAAGTAGGTAGATGGAGAAAACTCAAAACTTATTCATGCATTTGGTAAACTATTTCAGAATTTGTGTCAACAAAACAATAAAAATGTAATCCCAATACTAAGTTTTATATCAGTGAAATTGTATCTACTGCCTGGATAACTAGTTTTCGAGGATGCATATGTCCATGACTTTTTAACTCACTACAAAATCAATAACTAGGTACCTAATTATATATTTTTAGTCTCCTTTGATTTTCGTAAGGAGTAACTAAGAGCAGGATATGCAATCTACTACCTAAAAATCATACACAACACAAAAAAATATTTCTATGGACTAACGTGCTGTTAATTGTTGTAAAATTCCAAACATTAGAGTGCCTGGAGTCCATATTAGTCTCTACCCAAGATTAATATGGACCTTCCACTCAAGACCGATGCAATTGAGGTTTTGCATCCGTCTCAGTTACAATAAGCAACACACATGCAATCGATGTCAACATGTATATTTTTCATCCATTAACCTATTCTTTTAAAGGCACCTAATTGATCAAAATCAACTTTAAAAAGGTATTTGGATGCACCTCTAAGACTAGAAACAAAAAAAAATATATATGCAGACTTATTTATTTATTTTAATTTCTGACTTTTGACAACTACTTTTAGCGATCTATTCTAAACTTCTGAATTGCTAGTACGATTCAAAAGTTTAATGAAACCCTAAAACGTATAACCAATATTACCACAACAAGAAAAATAAAAGAAATCTTCAAATCTAAAAAAAAAAAAACGAAGATGTTTTGAAAGTTAGTATTGATCGTAGAGAACCTGACTGCGGCTACAACAAGTAACTTGGAATAACGAGGATGATCTTTATAAAATCGAGAACCTTTCTCAACGAATGATGATAAGATTCTCATTGTTTCAGATCCTTTGAATACGTAGTTTTTTTTGTGTAACCGAACTACAGCGCAATGCCTTTTAATAAGACAAAAGCTGGTTGTGCCCTTGTTATTATTTATGACACGATCATAAGATGGATTCTTTCTCTTTTTGGTTTTCAATATTTTAAGGAAGAGAATAAGGAACGGACAAAAATGGAGATCTCCTTCCTGTTTTATAGGACACAAGCAAGTAAAGAAATGACACAAGTCTTACCCTTATAAGGGAACTTTGAAGAAAAAGCGTTTGACTTTTGCGTAAATTTCTGAAAACTTTTGATTGAGCTTGGACCGTTGATTTAAGTATGTTAGCTATCAAATATTTCTCGTCTGTCGGATAAAAATCTTCCCGTCTTTCACTTTCTTGTTTCTTCACCTTTTCTCTTCTGTTTCACAATTAGTTCTACGAATGATTCAAGAAGAACAAGAAATAGTGAGCTTTAGACCTGGAGCTCAAGCAAGATTGTGTTCGTCGCGTACTCGATCGATCTTTTCTGGTATTTTTCTTGCATTTATTATGGAATATTTTGTTGTTTAATCTTTGAGCAATCATCACCCAAATCCAAAGGTTTGGGTTTTCCCACCGATGCAGCCTACTTTTGATTTAACCTATATAAAAGGACAAGCGAGTTGTCCGTTTCTATTTCTTAAGTTTTGAATTTATTTTTCCAAGTTTACCCCTTAAGCAAAGTTAGTTTCTAACTATAGTTAGGTTTTATTTGGGTTAGGAGAAATTGGTAGGTCCGAAAAAAACGATTGGAATATGGGTAGAAGTATTCAGTAGAGATGTTTTTCTAATTTAAGTTCAGAGCAAAAGTTCAACTGATTTATCTTCCATTATCTTCTCTTCTTTTTTTATTCCTCTTCCGGTAGTCTGCAAATTAGGGGTTCTCGAATCCGATACTAAAATGAAATAAACAGTAAACTGATTAAGATTAGTAAAATCGAACCCAATTGGGGGATATGACTAAATGACAAAATAGGGATCCAAATATCCTAGCTGGGTTACCCCTTATCTAAATAATTTATTAATTCCTAATCTAACCATCCCTAATTAGGATATGTTACTAATTAAGATTAGTAAAATCATAATGATTTGGGGGATATAATTAGTGTTTTTGAGTTTATTTGAAATTTTTGTGGGTAGGAGGGAAAAAACTTTAGAGTATATTTTTTTTTTTTGGAAATGGAAGATGAATTTGATGAGAGACTTGCAGCTGCTGAATCCTTGGCTCAACTACAACAACAATCATATCTTCAATCTTCAGTGAATGATAACAACTCCCAATTGGAGTTATATGATCAACCAACACCCTTGGATCATGATTTTCGTGACCATGAGGAGTTTTGTGAAGAACCAACCCAAGAAAGTAAACATGTTCAACATACAAGCAAACCGACAACACACGGTAATGCTTCAAAGAGGTCGAAAATTTGTTTTTTTTTTTTTTCGACCGCCATTTCTTTTGAAAAAGCTGAAACCCAGATGCTCGTTATATGAATACAATGCCGAACCTCTATAACCGCATTGTATTCATACAAATTTGAATGCCGGTTTACAATATCCCAACTCTTCAAGAACATACCAAGTGGTATTCAAACCAAGATTGTATGCCTAAGTTTGAATTTATACTTTTTACCTACCACCAATATTCTATGGAATATTCAAACCTAAGACTAAGCGTACATGACAAACCATGCCGGTTTATGATACCGATATATCCTTAAATGTCGAGAATGCCGGTTTAAAATGCAAAACATACGAAACAAATGGTATTTTGAACTTAAATACCTAAGATATATCCTTGAATGTCGAGATGCGGTACTATTTCCCGGAATAGTAACTCGAATTTCTATAAATGCCGGTTTTAATACCGCATGGAATGTCAATTACCATATATGCCGGTTTTCAATACCTATAGCTTTAATTTACTTATCGACAATGCCGGTTTTATCTAATCCAATTTTATTTTCATTCATTCCTTAGATTGTGACATACAACGATCAACCAAACTCCAAACCGCTCCATCGGGATACGTCGGAATACTATAAAATACCTCGGGTATGTTATCAAACAAGGGTTTCACCTAGTTTTTACAATTTAACATTGGGATTTGCTTGTAGTCTCCCATTCTTTTCCTTATGTAGGGAATAAAAGATGAAAAGGAAGTAATCGCTTGGGCAAAAGCGACGGCGCTTAAGAACATGTGTGTCTTAGTGAGGAATAGTCAACATTCATATGTTCGTTTTGAGATGGTTTGTGAGAGAAGCGGAAAATACAAGGAGAATAGCCATAAGAGAAAGGGTTATGTATATGAAAAGAAGACTAATAGGGTATACAAGACAGTTACGAGGAAGGATGACTGCCCCTTTAAGCTTGTATTCTATCTAAGAGGAGAAAAATAAGAAGAAAAAGAATGGGAATGTAAGGTGTGGTTTGGCCGTCACAACCACCCCGATCCGAAATTTTTTGAAGGTCACTCCCTAGTTGCGAAGCTAAAACCTGATCAATTCGAGGATGTCAAGATGATGACCAAAGCATGTATCAAACCAAGAGTGATTCTCAGAACCTTCAAAGAAAAAGATAAGACTAACGTTTCTTCCGATCAAGACAATTTATAAGCGCACAAGCAACCATTAGAAGGTTGGAATGGGAAGGGAGGAGTGTTATGCAAGAATTTGAAAAGATAGTTTGGGATCACAACTACACGCGAATCATTAAAAGAGGTCCGGACGAGAAGCCGCTTCAAATATTCATTTCGCATCCCTTGCTTTCACAATTGGCACATACGTGTTGTGATGTTCTTATGATGGACTGCACGTACAAGACAAACAAATACAACATGCTGTTGTTCAACATCATGGGGCAAACATCGGACAAGGTAACATTCACATTGGCTTGGTGTTTATTGGAAAACGAGAGGGATTACAATTATCATTGGGCATTGCGACAATTGAAATTATTGTTCCCGGAAAATCGTGGTCCGAAGGTCATCATAACCGATCAATTTGACGCACTAATGAATGCCATATCCGACGTATATCCGGATGCACAAAATTTTCTTTGTACATATCATATAGGTGAAAATGTGAAAAAACATTGTCATGCTTTGTTTGAACCCTCAAAGGCTGATATTAAGAAAAGAATGGTTGCTGAACTTGAGGAAGATGTTCGCAAAGAGAAACTATCACCCGAAGAAGAAGAAAATGAAAGAGGAAAGATTAAAGATTAAAGAGAAAGTCGACAAAGAACACGGTGAAAATCATAAAAGGTGGTTGGAATTTCTAAAGGATTGGGAGAAGGTTTATTGGTCTCTTACCGAGGACATGTATGAAAACTTTTGATTGAGCTTGGACCGTTGATTTAAGTATGTTAGCTATCAAATATTTCTCGTCTGTCGGATAAAAATCTTCCCGTCTTTCACTTTCTTGTTTCTTCACCTTTTCTCTTCTGTTTCACAATTAGTTCTACGAATGATTCAAGAAGAACAAGAAATAGTGAGCTTTAGACCTGGAGCTCAAGCAAGATTGTGTTAGCGTACTCGATCGATCTTTTCTGGTATTTTTCTTGCATTTATTATGGAATATTTTGTTGTTTAATCTTTGAGCAATCATCACCCAAATCCAAAGGTTTGGGTTTTCCCACCGATGCAGCCTACTTTTGATTTAACCTATATAAAAGGACAAGCGAGTTGTCCGTTTCTATTTCTTAAGTTTTGAATTTATTTTTCCAAGTTTACCCCTTAAGCAAAGTTAGTTTCTAACTATAGTTAGGTTTTATTTGGGTTAGGAGAAATTGGTAGGTCCGAAAAAAACGATTGGAATATGGGTAGAAGTATTCAGTAGAGATGTTTTTCTAATTTAAGTTCAGAGCAAAAGTTCAACTGATTTATCTTCCATTATCTTCTCTTCTTTTTTTATTCCTCTTCCGGTAGTCTGCAAATTAGGGGTTCTCGAATCCGATACTAAAATGAAATAAACAGTAAACTGATTAAGATTAGTAAAATCGAACGGATATCACATAGTGAAGAGCCAACAAAGGGATATCCGCCGGGTAGACCACCAACTAAAATTCCAAGGAAGAAACAAAGAAAAGAATTAAAAGATATGACTCGCCGTGAAGAGGAACTCGCGGAAACAAAAAAACGAGATCTATGTGCAAGTGAGATTTCAGAAGCAAGATTCGCGTAAGCGCCCGTTCCAAACAAAAGGGGTAGGCCTAGGAAGGAACCGATATCAATTCAACAACAATCTACTACACCAATAGTCGATGTATCCGAGGTTGAAAGGAAAATGGGAAGGCCGCCGAAGGTACAAACATTAAGCTACCAAGGACAACAAGGTGAGCATTCCGAACCTACACCAATAGTCGATCTATCCGAGGTTCAAAGGAAAAGGGTAAGGACGCCGAAGGTACCAACATTAAGCTACCAAGGACAACAAGGTGAGCATTCAGAACCTACACCAATAGTCGATCTATCCGAGGTTCAAAGGAAAAGGGGAAGTCCGCCGAAGGTACCAACATTAAGCTACCAAGGACAACAAGGTGAGCATTCATATCCTACACCAATAGTCGATCTATCCAAGGTTCAAAGGAAAAGGGGAAGGCCGCCGAAGGTACCAACATTAAGCTACCAAGGACAACAAGGTGAGCATTCAGATCCTACACCAATAGTCGATCTATCCAAGGTTCAAAGGAAAAGGGGAAGGCCGCCGAAGGTACCAACATTAAGCTACCAAGGACAACCAGGTGAGCATTGCAAACCTACACACATAGTCAATCTATCCGAGGTGCAAAGGAAAAGGGGAAGGCCAACGAAGGTACCAACATCAAGCAACCTAGGGCATGTATTTGAGCATTCCGAACCTACACCAATAGTTGATGTATCCGTGGTTCAAAGGAAAAGGGGTAGAGGTAGGCCAAGGAAGAATATTCTCCCGTCTAATACCAAAGACATTTGGAGTTTAGGGATTGCATAGGATGGTTTGGATATAATAAAGCTAAAAGTTGGTAATATGACGATGTATAAGGATTCGCAAACGGGTAAGACTTGTAGGCACTACCATACGAAGATAGAGTCTTACATAGACCAACTTCCTCAGGTTATTCGCGAGTTTATTGCGTACACGGATGATGTCGATGGAGATGGAAATTGTGGCTATCATGCCGTGACGGAATAATTAGGAATCTTCGAGACGGCTGTTAGTAAAGGAATGACACCATGCCGATATGCTAGAATGATAATGGCCGATCAACTTGTGAATAAGAGGAGCTTATATGAGCAATTGGTTGGTCACGACGAGGTGTTTGATGATATGTGTGCTCAAGTGTTATGACCCGAGCAGGATATGGCATTTCTTCCTTCTCAATATTGGATGAGGATGCCGCTATGTGGGCATCTAGTAGCGGATATATTTAATTGTGTTGTTCATTATTTTTTCCCCACCGTAGTCACAACATTTACACCAAAGTGGAAAATATGCGAGGGATTCCTTAAAATGAGAAGAGTTGTTTTGGCGTACGTGAACGGCAATCATTTCGTTATTCTAAAACTCAAGGACAATTGTCCATTGCCACCTGTTTGTGGAATGGTTAAAAACAAGGAACTTGATCCAAATATATGGAAGGGATGGATGGAATTGAATGAGGAGAATCACCAATTATGGGATGCTTTGGCATTATCAAAGAAACCTCTTTAAGAGGATGACTTGCAACTTCATACGTGTGGAAGTGATGATGAGTAATTTGGATATATGTGGTTTACTAATACGCCACCTTTTGCTTTTTTTGGAAGTTTGAAATGTAATCATTAAACCATATGCCATGTATGTGCCAATGTGATTTGATTCAAACTTTACTATGCCGGTACTTGTACCGGCGTTTCAATATATGTTCTCTTTTGTGCCGGAATAACACCAAAAGTTCACAGATATGTTATTTTTTTCACATAGAAAGTTTATTCCCATAGGAAATTTAGAGTACCGGCATAGTTCTCAGGATAATTATACTATGCCGGAACTCTAATTTTTTTTCAATATGGAACTAAACAGAATTCCGGCATAGTTCACAGGATATATATTATGCCGGTGTTGAAAAATTAAAACCTAGAAATTGGAAATTGCCAGACACATAAAATAACATAAGCAAAGAACTAATCCCATAAAATAACATAAGCAAAGTTTAAACAAACCAAATGTAAAGTTAAGATGTTCCAAACCGAAAACAAATGAAGCAAAGATGTTCAAAGATTACCAAGCCACACAAACAGACATAAACAACAATAATACTATCAAGGCCACACGATCACTCGGTTCTTGGCCTCTTGTATACCCTCTTCTTCTTTTCGCCCCACAAGTCTTTTGCCTCAGTATCTTCTATTTGGTCTAACTTTTGGACGACGTTCTCCATTTCTTTCTGGGTCAGCAACTCGCCTTTCTTGGTCTTCTTCTTAAAGAACCTTGACAAGTTTCCTATCCGCTGACGCTGTTAACCGATATTTCAACATGTATTTAGTATGTACAATTTTATAATTTGATAGATATAGATTAAGAGAATAATAATGAACGCACCAACAATGTAACGAGCTGTAAAAGTCCGGTATCGTATCCGGAGTTGTGGAGGGACGTGCTGGTGGTGGAGGGACCTCTACCGTATCCGGGCGTATAACATAAGGATGCGAGTACTGTAGATGACCGCTCATGAATGTTGGTTCACTATCAAGACCCTTCTCAGCCAATTCCCAATCATCCCTATCCATCAAAAGTTCTTCTTTTTCCCGTTCGATCCAATGTGCAAGAATTGGTTCTGGGTCGTAGCATACCAGAGTATGGCTCACATCTGATTGGCATTTAGTAAAGTCATGAGAATATTTATGATATGATGTATCTGTGATATCCTTCTGCTTGTAACCGAGTTGGCGCATCACGCGGAGAGGGTTATGCATAACATATCATTTTGTATGAAATAACGGTCCGTTGTAAAATGAAACATTATCATGTCTGAGAAGGTGAACTCCTCTGACATTCCTATAAGGGTCAAACACAACATCTTCCACAGAAAACGAGTCCAAAGCTTCTCTCATTTGTAAAAATCGTTTCTTGTTAGGAGTAGGGGTATTGCAGAAGTAGTATTTCTGAGCTAGAGCCATATTCGGTTCATAATCACGCCAAATCTCCAATCCTTTATACCCTATGAACAAATCTCGGAAGTTTTCATAAGCCCACACCTGTGCCCGTAAAATGTATAAGAAAATAAATAGTCAAAAACAAACAAATGTAATGATAACAATCACAAAATAAGTATTTCACCATACCTGAATCACAGTGAAATTCCCATTAAATTGACGGCCTTTCGCCTTAGAAGCTCGACGCATTTCTGCCAAAAAATGTGCCAAGAAAGCGGTGCCCCATGAATACTTATGAACGTCTTCCAACGGATCCAAGTACTGTAGGTTGTTCATATGCACCCTATTACCATTAGAGTCGGGAATATAGCGGTTCCCAAAATGAACAACATATATGTCATGCGCTTTTTTGAGCTTGTGCGGGAGTCAAATCCTTGTTCTTGGTATTCCCAAACAATTGAATGAGTTGGACGAATGTTATAGTCTTTGTGTGAGAAGTTTGTTTCTTGTACAAATTTGCCATCGTGGTTTCCTTGTTCCATCCAAACAACTTTTCAGTGAGCTCATAGATATTTTCCCACCCTAGGTCCTTTGACTTGTCTTTTACCTTTACCGGTTTCCCAAGAACCTCTAGTCCTATTATCCTTTGGACATCTTCAGGGATAATGGTCATCTATCCAAAATGAAAATGCATGGTGTCAGTTTCACCATAAAACCTCTCCAAAAAGTAGTTTGCCGTGACGGTATCAGTGGCCACATAATTTTCTATCGCAGGATACAACCCAGATGCTTTGATTATTTCTTAAACAGCTGGACACTCATCCTCCAAAAGCCAGACATCCGATTGTTGATGGCGGCTAACACGCCAGGCTTTCCTGTGGTCCTATAAAAACACAACGAACTTAATTAAATTGATCATAGGTAAATAATATAATAACAAGATACAAACGTCTTACATAAGTTTGATATATCCATCGAGCCCAAGAGTCTTTATACGAAAATAAAAGTTGCGGGTTTATTGGTTGACCCCAATATTTTCCATCATTGTTGTGAGGAATCAGGTCTAACGTATCAGGGAAGTGAGGTGGGGGTGCCCTTTCATCATTAGTTTGTCCTAAGCCACCTGCTTGTGAGGATGAGCCACCTGCTTGTGAGGATGAGCCACCTGCTAGTTCCGGTTCTTGTGGAGTTTGATTCTCATCATCATCATCAGTGCTGGTTGAGTCGCTTATTAGGTGATCCCGAATTGTGACCTTAGTAGTAGCCGCTTTTCCTTTTCCTTTGTCCTTTTTTGGTGCGTGAGACCTATGTTCCAACATGTTAAACGGAGTTATATACTGCATGCCGGCATACAAAATGAACAACCATAAAACCGGCATCACACCTAAACATATAGACAACGCCGGAACATATACCGGCATACACGGATCAATATTTAGAGTGTCGGAACTCATACCGGCACTATAAAGATTAATACGAGGATGCCGGTTCATGTTGAAATCTATCCAGGGATATAAATATTTTAGGGAACCCATACCGGCATTCACTTTTACCATACCTTGACCGCCGGAAAAAAAACCGGCATATGCCAAAAAAAAATCGATAATGCCGGCTTTCTGAATTTTTTTAGACAATTCTTAAGGGTTTTTTTTTTAATTTTCAAATTGAATTCAATTGACTAGAATGCAATTTCAAAACCCTAAACAGATATTTTAATCCGTCATGAACCCCTAGAAAGTTTCACTTTTTGTTATATATTATTGGATAAACCCTAAAATTACTTCAATTCAACAAGAGACTTTGTGTTATACATGACTTACCGAATCAAATCTGTTACATCCGCCTCACCAGGAGACTCTTCAAGACTTTGTTGCGCATCAACCGGTATTTCTGGATTGGGGTTATCACGAGATTTGCGACGAGCCATTGCTTTGGTATAGAAGATGAAAAAATTAGGGAGAGATTGAATAGATCGAATAGTTTTCTTTCCAAAACCGTCACTTATATAGCGTGAGAAGTTTGAAACCGTCGAGCCATTAAAGAAACCCACGATTTTGTAACCTTCAAATGACTCATTAAATTTTTGGAAACCGTCAAAATAGTGGAATCAAATTCTAACCGTCAACCAAGTTGAATGAAATTGTAACCGTAAAACAAGTTGAATGCAATTGTAACCGTAAAACAAGTTCAAAAAAATTTAAAATGTCAGAATACCGGCATATAAAATTACATACCATTGATGCCGGCATTACAAGTTCATTATTTTTTTACTTCTTAGTGTGGGAAAACCGGCATATACCCTAAACTTTTACATGATGCCGGTACCATCATTCGATCTCAAGCAAATTCCAACTAACACCATCGAAAGGAATAATGTTACACATAGAATTAAAGATATCAAGCCAAATACACCTAACATCATTTATTATATCGAGATTCAACAAGCAAAGCCGCTTTAAAATGCCTAAAAGGCTCTTTTTGCCACTTCGTATATGCATCCTGAGCTTCATACCTATCACCACTGTATCTTGAAAGGAATTCGTTGTATTTGAGACATGATTTGATGAGTGCAGTTGTTCGAATGCGTACTATTTGATCGGCGTATTCAATTTTGCGTTTCTTACCGTCAAGCATGTTAGGCTTGTAAGAACCATTCATTACAAGGCCCCAAAAAACTTCTAAAGGGCGTTCATCCTCCGGCAAATCCAATACTAATTAGTAATTTCTAATCCACTTTGTTTCCTCCTCAACATCTGCTTCTATCTTACCTTCTTTTTGACTTTTAACCTCTTCCAGAGCTTCCGCTCTTATCTTATCTATTTTTTGACGATAACGTTCAATCTTTGCTTCCTATTTTTCTTCTATGTTCCTCTTACTTATCTCTTCCTCCATTGCGACAATTGACTTGGTGGTTTCTTCCTTCCTTGTTAGTTTTTCTAGTATTGTGGCCACGGAGTTGGTCGTGGTTGATGATTGATTTTCTGCCGGAGTGGACAATATGTTCCTCAAACGTTTTTATTTTTCAAGGGAATTGATGAACTTGGCAGCTGGTGAGTGATAATCCATTGGAGATATATCTGTGAGGTATAAGTGCAATGGTCTATCCATTCATTTAAATAGATTTAGTCATAACGTCTCTTTTAAACTTTAGTGACGGAACTATAAGTAACTTAGATCCCACGCCAGAACTAATGTTTTCTAGTGTATGGTTCAAAAAACTAGCCGTTAGGCATTCAATTCCTGGAACCGGAAGATAAAGGAGGAAGTAAAACTAAGCAGGTATTATATTCCGGCACTACATGTAATACTACGGGTATGCCGATTTTTAGGAATTTCTATTCTGGAATAACACCCAAATATGACCACTACACCGGCATTCAATGTTTAATAATTTCAATGCCGGAATGGGTACACTTCGAAAAAAACGGCTAGTTTTTTGAAAAATATGACCGTTGCCGCTTCGTTTTTATATAACATCACCCATTCCTTTGGAAAAAACTACACAAAACAAGCACCAAATAACAAAAATCATTCTCTCAAGAAAGCAGGCAAGGTTTAAATAATGGGGGATTCATCATCTACCTCTATTTGCAAAGTAAGTATAGTTACTAACAACATACTCTTCAATACTATGATGGATAACTAATATAATTTTCTCTTGCAGAGTCATCATTGCAAGTGTCAAATTTGCAAGTCACCTTCTCACCTAGCCATGGACTGTCCATTTATTTATTCAAAGTGTAGAAGCTGTGATGGGACACGCCGGTTTTGGATTGCAAAAACTGATGATGCTGAAAATGGAAGAATGTTTCTAAGGTGTTTGAATTACCCAAAGTGCGATGAGTTTCAATGGTTTGACACAAAAGTTGAACTAGCAGAGTCAAGAGAAAACCACAAGGGCCAATGCAAGCCTATCGATGGGTGTGATGGGTGTTATATGAAGGGAAAGAAATATGTTGAAAAAGAAGAAGAGCCAATGAGGATGATCCTTGACACCCCCATTCCGGACGTTGTGTTTGAACAAATTAGGGATATGCTTAAAGGCTCAGTAATTGTGGAAAAGGGATGGAAATAGATTATCTATAACTAAGTGCAATCCATCCACTGTTTATTTAATTTAAAGTTTCAATGTAGTCCAATGTAGTCAATTACATCAGACCGAAATAAAGGAGAATTTAAAATGAATTAGCAATTTGCAGGAACTGCTAAAATCAATACAACTATGCCGGTATTAGTTCAACTCTTGTAGAGTATTTAAGAGTTTTTGGATACCGGCATTGTTAAAATGAATATTACAATGCCGGTTTTCTGTCAAATATTTAATAGATTTTGGAGATTTTCAAAACCGGTATAGACTTTATCAAACATAACAATGCCGGTACATGTCTGTTTCTATACAGGAACCAAAAAATGTAACATAATGAATTTTACTATGCCGGTATGTGTAACCTGATGAATCTTACTATGCCGGTATGTGTAACGGTATTTCAAATAATGAGCTCTCATATGCCGGAACATTTTAACTTTCAAACCAGAACTCTAAACATGTTCAACATAAACCAAAGTAAATAAAGAGTTAACCCACAGTACAAACCAAAACAGGTTTGAAATTTTTTTTGACGTAACCCAAAAACTAAAGAGTTAACCATCAGTAATTAGTCTTTTGTTTCTTTTGGGTTGGCTCCTTCCTTGTTTCCCCATACATAGCTTTGACAGTAGTGTCGGTTTCTTCAATTCTACAAAGCTTTTCCTCGAGTTCCTTGATTTCTTGAAGAGATAGCACAACTCCGTCCTTATGCTTGCAACCTAACATCTTCGTAACCTTGCCAAGCCGACGTCGCTAGTTTAATACATCAAACACATAATCAGCATATATGTTAATATATGATTTTGTTTACATTAAGCAATTAAGAAAACTTACCACCATTTCGAAAGTCTTGAGAAGTTGGGCCATCGTAGGTTGTGGAGGTGGAGGAATTTCAACAGGAGGGTTTTCTTGGTGTGGAGCTTCGACGGAGGGAGGGCGCACGACATAAGGATGTGACCATTCCAGGTAATCCATCATGTAGCTGTCATCAACTTCATAACCATTTTCCGCAATCTCCCACTTACTAATATCTACCAAACGACGTGGATCTCTTTCCCTCCAATGTGTTGGTTCCGGTTCTGGATCATACACTACATGCAACTTGTTGGGAGTTGAATTGCACCGAGAAAAGTAAAGAAGATAATTCTCATCAGAGGTCGACCAAAAACGGGATAATTGTTTAAATCCATGTTGGCGCATCACACGGCATTGGTCGGCCATGATGTATCCTCTTGGGTGGTACAACGGCCCATGGTAAAATGCAACATCTCTTGGAATTTGACGGTATACTCTAATCTCCTTATAAGTGTCGAACACAACGTCTTCCTTCCTCATAACATCCAGATCCAATCTCATATGGATGACGCGACCTTTGTTACCAGGCTTTGGATTACTGTTAAACTCAAACCTCTGAGCTCTAGGGGTATCGGGTTCAGCAAGGTCTTTGATCTTCAAGAATGGGCAGTCCTTGAACAAGGTTGGGAAGTGTTCATAACACCACACCTAATCCAATGTCAACAATATACATGTGAACATAAGTTAAATAAATACATGTGATCATAGATTAAAAAAAATTGTACCTGGAGTAGAGTGAAATTCCCGACAAATTGGTTTGTTTTAGCCAATGAAGCCCTTCTCATCTCCGCCATCAAATGTTCCATGACAGCGGTGCCCCAAGAATAGCCATACACACCTTCCAACGGGTCCAGGTACTGGAGAAAGTTTGCACTTACCCGGTTGCCATTACTGTCAGGGAATTCCCTAGTGCCCAAGAGGTATAACAAGTACGCGGCGGCGGTATACCGAATCTGTGCAGGGTCCCATCCAGCCTCCAAGCTTCTAGACTTTGTATTTTCAAACATCTTCTTAAGCATCGTCAGCTTGAATGTCTTAGTCTTACTTCCATTCGATGCTACATAAAAGATTTCCGAAGAAGTTTTGAAGTCCCAACCAAACAGCTTTGCAGTCAAATCGTGCAACTTCATCCAATCTAGGTCACGAGACTCAACTCCTTCTGAAATTGATTTGCCAATAACATTCAAGCCTAGAATGTCATGAACATCTTCAGGAATCAAGGTCATCTCTCCAAACGGGAAGTGCATGGTATTAGTTTCACCATGATACCTTTCGACGAAGCAATTTACGGTCACTGTATCTGGATTAACGTAATTTTCAACCAAAGAATACAGACCCGAGTTCTTTACTAATGTTTGAACATCTTCATGCTCCAATGACAATTTCCACTCAGCAGGGGCTTGGTTTCGGCAGACACGCACAGCCTTAGTATGATCCTACAAATATGAGATAATACGATTAAGAGATAATGTAAAAAATAAAACAAGGGACATGCACAAAATAACAAATACTTACATAAGTTTGAAAGATAGTACGAGCCCAAGAGTGCTTGTATCCAAAGAGTACTTTCAGTTCCGGAGATTGACCCCAAATTTTACCAGCATCGCGGTCGGGTATCATGTCATCAATGTGAGGAAGGTGACAACCTTTAACTTTGTGTTTGCCCTTGCCCTTGGCTTGTGTTGGTTGTTGACTAGTCTCACCAACTTTTCTTTGGCTTGCTAATTGACTTGGAGGAACCTCATCATCTTCCTCCTCACTGTCCCCTTCATCATTATCATCGTCCACAAATGTACCTTCACGGGAATAACGTTCACCACCACTCTCCCAAACTAACCCTCTTGTTTGAAACCCCAAACGCTTCTTGAGACCCGCATCTTTCCCCCGTGGAGGCAGGGACTGGCGAGTATCAAGACCGTACTTCCTCCTTTTTTTAGTGAGAATAGGACCTTTTTTTTTCTTTGCTTCTTTGGATTTTGACCTATAACATAAGCAAACGAAACAAACATAAGAAAAGTCATCACAGTTGAGGAACCGGCATTGCAACTCTTAAACAAACTAATTCCGGTAACATGTACAGGCATATATGTTCAAATATCGAGCATGCCGGTTTTTCAGTGTTTCTTCCTGAATGTTTCAAGTGTCAAACCGGCATACACCAATTGAACTAAGTGATGCCGGTATTTCAGGACCGGCATTCACGAAACCTAGATATAATGCCGGTAAAAATAAAATTGTTCCTGTGTGTTTTTAGTTGACTACCGGAATAGTCTTCAACCCAATTCGATTGCCGGTCCAAAAATTTAATTTTCAGGAACTCAAACCGGTATGGTATTCAACCATTATTGTATCCAGGTATTGATATTTCAGGTTCAAGAAGTTAAACCGGCATTGTATTCGACCCAAATTCTATGCCGGTACCTAAACCAGCTTGGTATTCAAACTAAGATCTAATGCCAGTACTCACTGGAACTCGACAGTTTCAGCTATTGTTGGCGATTCTAACCTAAAATCATGGCTACGAATCGATTAAAAGAATCATAAATGAGTAAAAAAATCACTTACCTTCTCAGAGAAGCCATGACTGCTAGTGGTTGATCATCCGAGTTCGCTGCTGCGTCATCTTCTAGTTGTTGAGCAATGTTCTCGATTCTTTGTTCATGGGTTTGTTGAGCAGGTGATTTGGTTCTCGGTTTTGATTTCGATTTGGTTCTCCGAGGCATTGTTATGGTAGGTTGACCAACGAAGAAATTTTTGATTCAACGATTAATCATCGATGAAGAATGAACGATGAGGAAGACGATGAAGAAAAAAAAAATTCAAAACCTAACCCTATGCCGGTACTGGTTTGAGAAGGGGGATATATGATTTTGGGTTTTGATTTTAATGTTTAGTAGAAAGGGCAAAAAAGTAATTTCATAATGTTTTTTAATTAATGAAAGGGTGTTTTGGTATTTTCGCACCCAAAAGACACACCTTATCAGCCCCCTATGGTTGGGGGAAGTAATTCATATTCCCCAATTGGGGGTTCTTCTTTTATTAGGGTTTGTTTGAATTTCATCTGCAAATTAGTTTAGTTAGGGCTTCTTTTATTCTCTTCCATTTTTTTCCTTCCTCGATCTTATCTGCCAGTATTCAGTGGTTAATTCATTTGATTTCATTTTCTCTCCCAAACCTATCCACTCAATGGTGTTGCACTGTTTACTTCGATAATTCGTCACATTATCATCAGGTAAGTGTTTCATATTGATAAATTAAACTGGTTCATTTTTTAATAAACTATCACGGGACATGCATGATTAATAGATAGTGCAGATTTGTAAAACATGAGATTCTGTTAATTAGGTAAATTCTAGGGTTTTTCTAAGTTTTAGGGGTTTTATTTCATTTGGGTTTGCATTCCTAGTATAACATCTATTTATGTTTCATTTCATTAATTTCAAGTCATTTATGAATGAAGAGAAGAATTTTAGTTATGTGAAAATTTGAGATAATTTTGCTACAGGGTGTTTTGGAATTTTATTGAAAAGGGGTTTTATCAATTGTTATATTCTGAGTAGGGTTTATACAAACTGAACCGTAACACCGTTTAGATTCGATTGTGTCAAGTGGTCTCAATTGAATTTGAAATGTCGTCAATCCAGTTTCGGAAAGAATGATAGTTTCTTTTAGTAATTTCAGTTTTATGTGGTTGGCCGGACAGTTAATTTGGTTTAATTCAAATGAATCTGTGCATTTTGCAGCTCAGTATTTTGTTGATTGTAGTTTAGCTTGAATGTGTTTATATGTTAACCATAAAAATTACTCGCAATAAAAATTAATTCATATACTTTGTTTATTTGATCTTCATTCACATGGATCTTTAATGATACAAGTGTGGAACTTGAAATATCCCAACAGTTACCCCGGACGGATGTTGACTCTGGCCGCAGTACCATGTCCAGTACTCCCACAATCAAAGACATATCAAGCATACAAACAGATGACTGGATTGAGGATAGGGTGTGTATTCAGGAAAACACATACATACCCAATGCCCCACCCCGCGAACGAGGAGATCAATCGCCGATGATAACGACCTCAGTATTGGGACTACTAAGGTTGAAAACATGCAGTTGTTTAAGAGTCTATCTCTTTGAACAAATTCCAAGGAAAAGAGGGTCAAATGTATATTCATGATCCCAATTTAAGTTGTGTTAATTTTTTTTTTAAAACGATGATCG
This sequence comes from Papaver bracteatum, assembly GCA_023529315.1. NCBI lineage: Eukaryota > Viridiplantae > Streptophyta > Magnoliopsida > Ranunculales > Papaveraceae > Papaver > Papaver bracteatum. Next base: position 1,251,633 of record JAJJWX010002427.1, on the reverse strand, counting down.
TTTAGGGTGTATTTACAAATCACTAGTGTTGTGTCATTTCAGGGGCTGATCAACCTAACGTAACGACTACACCAGAAACTGCAAGCTTTGTAACCCCGCGGGGCACTGGAAAAACAGGTACAAGTATTTTAGGATTTTTATATTTTACATTAATGTGGGTCCTGACAACAAACAGATATAACCATATCCCTTTACTACTAATTAGGGATTCATTTTTAATTATTATTATTAATTTGGACATCAATGTATTCACCAATCGTTTAGGGCCAACAATGCCGAAGAAGGAAACTTCGGTCCATTCCCTGAGGGAAATGCCTCTGCTGGTGAAGTCTGGACTGGGGAATCGTTTAAACCTACGTTCAGATATAACCATCCATAAACAAAGATCTGGGGAGCTGCAAAGTGTGTATTCAGTTGTGGCCCTTATTTTGTTGGTTAATTGCTTAACCCGTTTGCTGATAAGGTGAATTGCGTAGGTGGCAAGGACAAGGATGTAGACCAAAAATTGCAAGAGGAACTGGATAAAGTACTGACCTCGTATGATACGGATGAGCAGAAGAGATAACTGGAATAAAACAGAAAGCAAAGAATTAGGGTAGGGGGCACATCACCTCTACAGGTACTTATTAACCTTAAGTAAATGTATTACAGTAACAAGTGGGTGCCTTACTAGTCTGACCCTATCTTATAGGCATAGATGATGAACAAGTGGCCACTTCAGAGGTGGAAGGATTAAGGCCAACACATAAACTTGCATTTATAAACTTTATATATACTGAGTATCCAAAGTTGTACTGGTACCTATCTTACGGAGTAATGTTAAATTAGTTAGGTACGTGTTCAGGAAAACACTCAAGAGTACATAACCACAAAGTTATTATTTGGAATTTATAGAAGAAGAATGTTTTTAAACTTATGTTTGACTGAATGAAAGAAAAAGAACACAAGTTTTCCATTCACATACCGGAAAGACATAACATGTTTACTCCCAGACCTCCCAGACGTGAATTAAACTTTAAATTTAGTGTTGCTTATAAAAGAAATTAAATTGCTTATTGTAGTACTCTATTTATCAACTTCTGATTCTAGCACTCTGGGTTTCTAACTTGTAATTTCCATTGCAGGTTTTGAGCTAGAGACCAAGTGATATCTACTTTCCTAGTTTTCCAAGTGCAGAACAATGTGACCATACATCATCAAGATTGGCTTTGCACAAAGGAGAAACTGCTGAATTTAGAACAATATTTTACTAATGATATGTAATAGATTTTCTCCCTTATTTAATTCATTCAAAGGCAGAATAAATTTTGGTCCTTGTAGTTGCCGCAAACCAAATACAAATTTTTCTTGATGTGCAACTGAATAATACGCTCGGTTGCTGGTAAATATTGTAGTAATGGACAATCGCCTAGCTACTTATGTGATTTTTACTAAAAGATCGCTTAGTTGGTCTTCGAGTGGTCGTATAAAATAAATTGGGTAACTAACAAAGAAAGTCGTATAAAATTAATCGGGTACGAAACTAAGAATGCCGTATTAAATAAATTGGGTACGAATCTAAGAGTATCGTATAAAATAAATTGGGTACGGCAGTAAGACTGTCGCATCAAATAATTGGTTATGATGTTCTGATGATAGTACAAGCAACTGAATAATACGCTCGGTTGCTGGTAAAGATTGTAGTAATGGACAATCTCCTAGCTACTTATGTGATTTTTACTAAAAGATCGCTTAGTTGGTTTTCGAGTGGTCGTATAAAATAAATTGGGTAACTAACAAAGAAAGTCGTATAAAATTAATCGGGTACAAAACTAAGAATGCCGTATTAAATAAATTGGGTACGAATCTAAGAGTGTCGTATAAAATAAATTGGGTACGACAGTAAGACGGTCGCATCAAATAATTGGTTATGATGTTCTGATGATAGTACAAGCAACTGAATAATACGCTCGGTTGCTGGTAAAGATTGTAGTAATGGACAATCGCCTAGATACTTATGTGATTTTTACTAAAAGATCGCTTAGTTGGTCTTCGAGTGGTCGTATAAAATAAATTGGGTAACTAACAAAGAAAGTCGTATAAAATTAATCGGGTACGAAACTAAGAATGCCGTATTAAATAAATTGGGTACGAATATAAGAGTGTCGTATAAAATAAATTGGGTAAGACAGTAAGACAGTCTCATCAAAAAATTGGTTATGATGTTCTGATGATAGTACAAGCTACAATTGATACCTGATTCATACGGTTGTATAACTTAAAATGGGAAATTCAGATAGTCGTATAAGTTTGTTTGGAACATATTTTAGTATGATGTTACCTTTTGTTTGGAACATATTTTAGTATGATGTTACATTTTCAAATGATTCCGACTGTGAGTGTACCTTTTCAAGGAATAACAAATTTCCTTGAGGTTTGCTCTTTTTCTCTCTTATCAGAAGTACTTTGACAAGATTATATAAACCCTTTGCTGAATTTTCTTACCGACTGGAATATGGGTAAATATGGATAGTAGTAAGATGAATTCCCTGAAATTGATACAGTACCTAGTTTTCAAATTGGGACTTCCATTGAAAAAAAAAAAATACTTCGCAATACATTCATACTTGAAATTACAAGATACGCAATATGGTACTCGGTTCGTAAACACCAGTCTATTCATAAAAATGCTAAAACATCACTACAAAAGCAGCCGTCACAAGAAAACTAATGTGTTTAATTGGAGATAGTGTGAATTGAGCATATGCTAGTACAAGAGGGTGTTTTTAAACCATCGGTTGGCACAAGACAACAATGTCGTTCCTTAATCACGAGAAGGAATGAAAATATGATTTATTTTGACTAAACAGAAACCAAGGTTTCCTGACAAAAATAATAGGTTGGAAGTCATCGTGTCGCAAAAACAACCTGGGTAGACAACAAGAAACTGAGTTCAATTTTGTTCACACTTAAGCATTGCAACTATGGTTTTCGGTTATGCTTTGTCATTTGAGCCAGATGTTGTTGAGCACGAACATACTTTCCACAACAAGAAGCTAGCACGTCGATAACTTAAGTGTTGTTTTTCAATTTTGGGAAGGGGAAAAAGATTACCATGAAAGGAACAATGAGAAAGTGAAAGCACGCGGTTGATATAACATAATGTTAAATCTTCTCAACACACATTCTTCATGCACTGGATTTCCCTTCCTCACAGCAGATGTTCATGGAACCTCAGCCTTCATGATACAAGGAGGAGGATCGGGTAGTCATGCCTATAAATAAGAAAAGAAATTAGTCGCCATGCAAAAAGAGATGACACAGTGATGAACATGTATAAGCTGACATTGAGATAACTAGCTTGAAATGCCTTTTGGTGTTAATATATATAACATTCCCACTATATTCTACATAAAGATTCACTCGATACCGCTAGGAAAATATAAAAAAAGCTACTTACTGAACAAAACTCCAGAATAATAGCAAAGACCATTGAATGGCAGGCTAATCTATAGGAGACTATAGTCTGACCACAATTACAGTAGCATAGGATAAATCAGGGCATCCAAAAAAAAAAATGCAGAAACCATTCAAGCCTAGGCTTGATCAATGTATTTATCGTGCATATTTGTAGTACCGATCAACTGTACCTAACTAATTTAACATTAGTTCCTAGAATACCTACCTAACTAATTTATCATTACCTGATGCAAAATATACCTAACTAAAATAACATTACTTTATAAGGTATATACCTAACTAATTTAACAATATTGTGAAAAGGAGAGATAATTAATCTAAAGTGTTTGCGGGATATTCTTTGTTTTTGTTATAACTAAAACTAATTTTTTTTCTCTAACTTATGATAATTAATGGCTATAACAGACTCGCCTGACACTAGTATTACACTTTTCTATATTTGTCTCTAATAACCTTGAAAAACAACTCAGCAAACAACTTTTAAAACCCAATGGTAAACTCAAAACCATTTATTTTTCGTTGATAGTATACTTGTGGCTCTTCAAGATTGTTTTTTCCACCCACATGGCTTTTCAGGATTCGACGATGCCCATAATCCTACCAGAGCATCTCTAGCATCAGTTTCCCACTAACCAAAGCATAGATACGTGTGTCAAATAAAATGCAACTAAGAAAAGGTTTGATGGGTAAAACCACACTTAAGTTCAAAGAAACTTGTAATTCCCATTTATGAGTTCGGGTAGATTGTCATAGGATTTATAATTCCATGCCAGCCATTTCTTGAGCGTTATTTCCTGCAGTAAGTAAACCTAAGATGTAAAGGCTGAAACTGAAAGGACAAGATATTATAATGCATCTAATCCCAAGGTTGTTGGCAGTAAGGCAGTTGTATGGTACATGCGCATATTTTTTTCATTACAATATACGTCTCAAACAAGTCGATCGCATATTGATCCTACCTGTAAACATGAACAATCAAACACTTACCATGAACTAGCTTAGTAATTTCTACCTTCGACTCTAATCCATATGGTGTTTGGTTCTCTGGTGCATCAATGCCCCTGTTTATTAGATAGTATGTTCAAACATGATTACCAATAAATTTGAAGTCAGCTAATGAAATAAGAGTATGAGATTGTAATGTACCTCAATCGAATCCTCAGCTACAAATAGAGGATATCATGCCTGATGCATGGCCCATGATACATCTAGTAGAAAAAAAACTTACAAAAATATTTTATATAGGCAGATGGTAATGCAAAGATTTGCATGTGCGGATCCCATCTCGATAAGAATTCATTTCATATCATTTTTTTTTAGATTTACTAGATGATAAAATTGGCATTAATTCTAGTTCCCAAAGACTCTGCCCTTCAGTGGGTATAACCATGTCGTATACTTGAGACCAATTGGAAGGAACTTCAAACAAAGGTAATGGAGCTGACCTTATATAACATCGCTTCTAGAACATGAATCTTGTACTTGAAACCACTTGGCAGGAACTTCATTAGCATCTTTAGATAAAGTTAAGGGAGCTTGGACCTTATGTAATATCATCTATATGCAAATATGATCATGTGCTTGAGACCACTTGCATATAAATGATAGTTGTTGTAAAAAGCAGTGATCGACAACCCAAACAGGTCGTAAGAATCTTCCAAAACAAACTGCATGAGACCGGAACCAAAAAAAAAAACATAACACTAAGATCCACAACATTGTGTATCGACTAAATTTTAATAGGCAAACTAAAAACTGATCTACCACAAGTCTACATTTATACTTGCAAGCTTGCGACCACACTATGACTTTCTGGTAGTGTCAGTGATGCGCAAAGCAAAGTAAAACAACCAACACCACTATTAGCAAAGAAAAATGGTCAAAATGTGTTAAGCTAGTGTAGAACATCACTCAAGTCACATACACGGGACAACAAAATGCATCAATCTCTACCAAATCTCATACAAAGAGAGTACAACGCTAACAACTTAGTATGTAAAGAGCAGCAAATTCTAGTTTGGTCATAAGTATTTGATGCTATTATAGGTACAACCATTATTGGCATATATACGCGCGCGCACACACAGAAACAAACTAAAAAAGATGATAAAAGGGAAATTGATCCACATCTACTTACATGCGAAATATACTAATATACTAATATACTAAAAATGCTAGGAAATACCGCAACTAGCAGATGCAACAGTTCAGGCTGATAATCCATCACTCATAAGACTGAACGAATTGTGACTACGAAAGAAGAAAATAACAGTTTAGGAACCAACAATCTACATATCATAATTAGAAGTCAAAATTTAAGACCAGCAATTCACACATTGCTATTCACCACAACTAAAAGTCACAAGTGCACTAAATTTTTTACTATCTATTTTAAAATGCTAATTAATCACTCTCCAGCACACCATTCTTCTACAAGCTCATATGGGTTAACTCATTGTTGCAAAAAAATCGATACCAAACAACAAGTTTGGCTAAGAAGACCTAACCAAGACACTTTCTGGGGGAAAGAAAAACTTACAAAGAGCTACAGACTACAAAAGTTAAAAGGTAAACCATTCAATTGCTCGTCAAATTGGGTTAGATTCTAAAATCTCCGGAATTTCAACATGTGTAGATATCATTTAACCCCAATTTGATTTCCATTTGTTTGATATCATAGAAGAGTAATTAAGAAAAAAAAATCAGAAATTCTATGAAGAATAAAAAGTAAAAATGATATGAAAGATGACATACATTAGTAATTCAAAAGTTTAATTATAATTAGATCTAAATAAACCAAGCAACATCCGTTCACAAGAACAACAAGCACAAATTGTATAAGAGATTCGGTACTTTTTGTATATAATAACTAAATAGGAGAAAAAATAAACTAGAGGAAAGAAAAAAACAAGTACATAAATTCCATCAATTTGCTATTAATGATTATCTAACCTTTTAATGGTGTTTACACCTTCGTAGTCCGTATATCTTCTTCTCACAACCATCTTGATTTTCTCTGAAGATGAAAAGATATCATAAAGAAGAAAGAAACATAATAAAACTATCGAGGAGAAGTCGAGAAGCTGCCTCAGAGAAGTCGGAAGCTGGAAATATTTGCTCTAACCTTTTTGGGTTCTGATTCACGGGTATAGGATATTTACTCCACCCGTATCAACCTTGGTTAAGTTAACCACTAAAGGATATTTCAATCATTTCATCCTGGATCACTTCCAACAAGGTTTGACCGATTTTACCCAATTTGTCAATATGGGTTGACTAATACCTTATCCTTCCGTAAGGTTTGACTAAAACCTTAGGATTTATGTGAGGATGTCTCTTAATCTTTCTCTATTTTTCCTCCACTTTTGCAGAGGAATCTTTCTACACCATAACCTCTTAGAAATTTCAGCAATAGGGGTTTATGTGCTGCATTGATCTTTTTCAGTCGGACTCAAACTTGTTGGCATCCAGGTGTTAGTTCAGCATTTTCTCTTTTAACAATTTTTTGTTTTAGGTGTTGTGCTTTTTTGTATGGCAATAAATTGGTAATGCATTCATGCCAGCGACTTCTTCACTGTGGATTCATTCCTTCTTGGGAATACCGGTAAACTTAACTGCTTAAGACGACATATATTAGCCGAAGATGACAACCGGACTATTGATGTTGCATCAAGAACTATTAAGAGCTAAAGAATGAGCTTAAGAAAGTCTGTTTTTTTTTTTGACTCAAAAAAGGGCAATATATCTCCTCCTTCTGCTTTCTGTTTTGGAATTTTTGGTTAGCCATGAATGAAATAATTTATCGACAAAAACAAGCAACCTCAGCCGAAATTTTAATATGGGCCCAAAAACAACAACAAGAATTCACTGCAGCTTTAGACTCCTTACCGCCGGTGCTACCAGGAGATGCTCCAATATACAACCATCCAAGAGGAGAAAAAAGAATATCTTTAATATCGGTAGGATGGTCAACTCCAAACATCAATTGGATTAAAATCAACACAGATGGGGCAGCAAGAGGTCACCCATGTTTTGCAGGAGCAGGCTTCATCTTCAGAGACTCTGAAGTTCGAACCTTAATGGATCTATCTCAACCATTAGGAATTACGACTGCCTTAATCGCAGAATCTTGGTCTCTTCTATTGGCTTCAAGAACGTCAACAGAAAGACAATGGCCAAAAGTCATATTTGAAACTGACTCACAAAATCTTCTGTGCTTCATCACCTCCTCTCCCCCCCCCCCCTCCTTGGCACATCTCAGGGACGATTGAAGAAATAAAGAATAGATTCAGACAGATTCCACATGCGTCCATTCAACACAACTACAGGGAAGGAAACCAAGCAGCAGATGGTTTAGCCAATCATGCAGCGGATGAAAGCCAAATGGGAAACTCTTCTACTGAAATATGGGACCACACAATCCCGACTTTTATTAGTCAAATTATATTTCATGACTCCGTGGGTACCACATACCCGCGACAAATTGTAACGTAATTTTCTTTAAATTTACATGCTTCAAAAAAAAATAAGAGAAAAAAATAGAATTACCACAAACAGTGGCAAGACTGTCAAAAAAAATTCTATAAAGAAACTCAAGTTCAGCTGAGAAAACATAAAGCCAAAAAGAAAAGAAATAATAAGCTAATGAGACCGTAACACACCCTCCCAATTATATAAGATCATATTAACAGAAATATTCTCAAAAGTATTTGTACCCATAGACCAGTTGTATAGCAGAACCTTCGCTTCTTGCAGCAATAAGTCAAAACTCGTATACACTCCTTAAAAAGTTCTTTTGTTGCGCTCATTCCATATTGTCCACCATATAGCAAAAGGGATTAAGCCCCGGAGTCTTCTTTTTAAAGAATTCCCTTTTTTTTCTGCGCCATTCCCAGAGAGTAGATCTTACATCCATACTGAAAACCCATTGAGTCTTGAAACTGTTAAAGAAGAAATTCCAAAGCTTACATGTCTCCTCATAGTGAAGAAATAAATGAGTATTTGAATCTTGAGCCTTTTTGCACAAGATACATGCATTAATCACAATGGAAATTCTGATGGAATCAAGAGTAGGAGCTGCATTATAACATAAACACCAAGTAAAGAAGATAACCTTCATTGGAATTCTTGGATTCCAAATACTCTTGTAGGTAAATCTGAGATATCCTTCATCTTCTAAAGCAATGTAGCAAGATTTTACTGAGAAATTACCCCCAAGAATCCAAACTAGAGTGTCATCTGCATTCTCAGCTAAGTCAGGGTTGTTTATAAGTTGTAGTAGAATTGATGCCATATCTACTTCATCATTTCTGATCATTCTTGAGAATTTAAAATTCCAAGCTGGAATGCCATCAGTGATCTCCACCATTTCACAGAAAGTGGCACATTTATTTCTAGATAGCATGTAAAGAGTATGAAACTAGAGAAGGCAGATTATAATGCCCCACCCATTTGTCCAACCAGAAAAGCAATCTATTGCCACTGTTTACAATCACTTTTGAGTTTTTCTGCATGGCTTAGATTTTAAAATTCCATTCCAGAGACTTCCCCTACAAATTTAGAACAGTCATTTGGCAGTAAAGCATCAACATGACCACCAAACTTTTGATGAATGTTAACCACCAAACTTTTGATGAATAATTGACCTCCACGTATTTTCCTTTCTTTCCCATACCTCCAACACTATTTAGCATGAAGTGATTTGTTCATTAGTCTCAGCTTCTTAATGCCTACACCCCCTCTTTGTTTTGGCAAATTAATTTTTTCCAACCCACTCAACTTCTTTTTTTGTTAGAATCAGATGAACCCCATAAAAACTTCCTCATTATAGAGACCATTTGTTTTTCTACAAAAGCATGTAATCGAAAATGAGATAAGTAGTAAATGGGTATACTGGATAACACACCTTGAATGAGCATAAGCCTACCACCTTTTGTCAAGTATTTTCTATGCCAAGTGCCAAGTATTTGTTAACTTATGCAGAATAGATACAGTGACAGACTTTGATTTACTGCCCAAAAGTATATATGCCTAAGTAGTTCAAAGGAAATTGAACTTTAGAACAACCAAAAATTGGTTCCACCTATTTTCCACCCATACTTTTCATATTTTCCACCCTTGTCAGAATTTCTAAAGTAATTCTATTTTTTAATTTTACCTTTTCTTATTCACCACATATAAAAAGTCAAATCAAATAATTATTTTCACTCTTATCGGTTTTCTTCTCAATTAATTTTTATTTCATTAAAAAATCATTAAAAAAAGTGTTAACCATAACTATATATGATCAACCCTGATTAATATCATTATGTACTTCGGTTGGTTGATCATATATGATCAGTATAGGTGTTCTTTTTTTTCCTGATATTTTGTATTACAATTGGAAAAAGAGTGTTGTATGGCCAATAAATTCTAGTAGTTGGTGATGATCTAACCTCCGTTGTTTGAGACCCATCCAGTACGATACATTAAAATGGTCGCAAGACGTCTGTTTGCACCCAGAAATATTTCCGGATACTAAACACGATGATCTTGATATGTTAATGAAAATTGGGTTAAAAACATGAAACCAGAATAAAGAAATGAAACGCATATTTTACGTGGTTCAGCATGGTTTGCCTACATCCACGTATGAATCCCCTAGAGGAGTAGTGTTTTATTGATTATGGAATTACAATGGCATTTTTTTTCTCTTTTATCCCCTCCCTCTATAAGGGTTATAATTTCCCTTATTTATACAGTTGTGAATTCTCTCCTCTCTTAATTTCCAAATAACATAAATTGAATTAAATTTCCCTGCATACCTCCTGCATTAATCCGCCATGCATAACTCCTGTCATTAACACGCCATGCATAACTCCTGGCATTAATCTACCATGCGTAACTCCTGGAATTAATATTGCATGAAACCTCCATGCATAACTCCTGACATTAATCTGCCATGCATTACTTCTGGCATTAACCTTCCTTGCATGGCTCCTTGTATTGATTTTTGTGCCTTATACACAGTACAAACATCGCCCCCTCTTAACCACCAACTTTTTGGGGTTAAGAAAGAAAAAAATCCTTCGCGTCGATGATGTAACTCGCCAGTCACCCCCAAGCGTGAGTAGATACATTACAAAGACGCCCCCAACTGTGATAACCTTCAATAAAATTTGCTCACATGTTAGGCGATACTTTTTGCCACGTGATGGACTTGTGATGCTCGATATCTAGTCGAGTCTTGAGTAGAATGTAGTGTGTGCTTGCAGCTGGGGCAAGGCTTTTTGTTCGCAACGTAACAAGGCTAGCGCTTGCTGCTTGGGAAGTCTGGTTGTTGCCTGTGTTGAGTACGAGTCTTTGGACCAATATCGGGCATTGGGCTCGTGGTTGATACGAGACTTTATACTTTCCAAGGTGCAAGTCTTTCATACTCGCGTGCAAGACGAGATTTTATGCTTGCGATAAAAGCAAGACTTATGTGCTCACGTGTGAGGCTTTAGGTGCTTGCGAAGTGATGCAAGGCTAAATATTGAAGGGTTTATGCAATCCTCGTCTTGAACTCGATCATGTCGCTATCCACGAACCACGAACACGATCATGTCGTTATGCACGAACATCGAACTCGATCATGTTGTTGATCATATGTCAATGGACAGTTTCATGCTGGGTCACATCACCAGTGTTTTAGAACTGCTGACCTCCATGGAGTTGCGTGGAAGCGAAAGCTTATTCTTGTCTATGTCCTGATGGCTTGACTTGGAATACGTACTATTAATCAAAAACCAAGAATTAATCACTAAGTCCTCCAAAAATGTTGGATCCAAAGTTCTTGATATAGAAAATAGCTTTCCTTTTGTAGCAACAGTGAAGACGTCGAGCTAATGCCATTAATTTTTAAAAAATAACGTAAGGCTTTAAAAAGTTTGTCAACCAGTAAAACCAGGTGTCGATGGTGGATTTTAGATAAGGGGTAAAATTGTAAAACCCCATGACCTAGTGTTACCAGCAACACATTAAGTATGAGCATTTAATTCAGGTGTCAATAATTAATGGGGGTATTTTTTCAAAATACTAGATTAGGGTTTTCGACACAGAACCCTAATTCCAAAACCAAGCCGCATACTGGGCACCATGGCAATGACGCCAAAACCAAGCCGCATACTGCGCACCATGGCAACGACGCCAAAACCAAGCCGCATACTGCACACCATACTGTGCACCATGGCAACGACGCCAAAACCAAGCCGCATACTGCGCACCATGGCAACGACGCCAAAACCAAGTCGCATAATGCGCACCATGACAAGCCAAAACCAAACCACATACTGCACCCACAGGAAACCATGACAAACTAAGCCGCTATACCATTTGGCACATGCCAAAAATAGCGCCCTAGGCTTGCAAACCGTGCAACTAGGTCAGCTTGGCCATGCGTGCCATTGCCACATGCCAACACGCATCACTAGCCACTTTCTATTCCAAGCCGCTATGCTATTGGCACATGCCAAAAAGTAGCGCCCGCAACTTGTCCAAAGTAGCCGTGCGTGCCATTGGCACATGCCAACACGTTACCACTAGCCACTTTCTATTCCAAGCCGCTACCCAATTGTAGCGCCCGCGACTTGACCAAAGTGGTCGTGTGTGCCATTTGCATATGCCAACACGTTACCACTATCCACTTTCTACTCCAAGCCGCTACCCAATTGTAGCGCCCGCGGCTTGACCAAAGTGAATGTGTGTGCCATTGGCACATGCCAACACATTACCACTAGGCACTTTCTATTCCAAGCCGCTACCCAATTGTAGCGCCCGCGACTTGGCCAAAGTGGTCGTGCGTGCCATTGGCACATACCAACATGTTACCACTAGCCACTTTCTATTCCAAGCCGCTACCCAATTATAGCGCCCGCGACTTGGCCAAAGTGGCCGTGCGTGCCATTGGCACATGCCAACACGTTACCACTAGCCACTTTCTATTCCAAACCTCTATTCAATTATAGCGCCCGCGACTTGGCCAATGTGTCCGTACGTGCCATTGGCACATGCCAACACGTTACCACTAGCCACTTTCTATCCCAAGCCGCTACCCAATTGTAGCGCCCGCGACTTGGCCAAAGTAGTCGTACGTGCCATTGGCACATGCCAACACGCAACCACTAGCCACTTTTATCCCCAACCTACTAGCAAATTTCCAAGGCATTCCGCACACTACACCATTTTAAGGATATAGCAACATACAATAGATGTTGCTAAACGGGGTCGCAACGGGACTTCGTTGTTGCTAAACACGGTGTCTCAATTTTTAGCAACGGCATAAGCTTTGTTGCGAATCTTGGTCAGCAACGGACATTCGCAACGGTCGTTGCCGTTGCGAATTTTTTTATTACCAACAGCAGTATATTGTTGCTAATATGTTTCTAATTACAGGAATACCACTACCCAGAACCAGATACTGTTGGTTCTGGTTCTACTGTATTGGTTCTGGTTCTATTTTAGCAACATAGCCCTGATGTTGCTAATATTTTGCAACCTCAAAAAAAAAGGTCAAGTCCCATTCTATTGACCTAGTCAAAATTCATTACCCCAAATTTCCCCCTGCAATTACCCAGTTCCCCATATTCAACATCCAAATAGATATACAAACTACAATGGCAATACAAAACAGATACAAATGTAGTTGAGAATCACCACCAGATAATTTTATTATAAAATAAAGGATTCTTCAGTTGATACAAATGTACACAAGTAACTTATGTATGTTGTGACTGACATAAAATATTTGATCTATGTTGATGTTCATAAATGGAGGGGTAACCTAGTTTGTGTCAACCGACATAGGCATTGAAAAACAGGGAAAGAAAGACTAAAATATCACCAGAAATATCACGAGACTTCGCCTGCTTAACCAATTTCCTCATCTAATTATACGTAGATTCAGCTGCTGCTAAAATATCACCAGAGTACTGCTTTTTGACTTAATCCCAAATACCTGCATAATAACCAATTAGATGTTTCAGTACTGAGGTCACAAACAAAAGACTAAACCCTAGATTTTGGCAAAAGAATTTATAAACAGCCGAGACTTCCCTGCTATTGTCCGTGCATGCTTCCTCAAGTACCGGCTTATCTCTATCTGCCACACGAAAATAAATGATTAGTCCACATATCAATACCTTTACATAAAATATACTCAGCAACTAACCTTGATGCGGTGCCACTTCGATCTAACTTTTGCATGAGAATGGCTTTAGAGCGGGCATTCAAAGATTGTACATGGAAAGAAACTAAATATCAGGTACCAATAATTAGCCATGCATCAAGTGTTCAGATTTACCATTGGTTAATTCAAGAATGATATCATTGAAAACAGCTTCATGCCACTATCGATAAATTAGTCTTTAAAAAGGAAAATAAAAAGTGATCATAACTAACCAAGCCTCCACTATCATCATCATAAAAATCACCATCATTAATGCCCATTTCTCGCATCCCAACTTGTTTCGACACAGCTGATACCTACAGGCATGAACAAGCAACAATAATTTGGTGAGCCAATAAAGTACAATGGTATATAAGACAGGATTTTGATCTATCTAATTTATTGTCCACTCCTTAAAAATATGCTTTTGAATCATTTCTCATTTAATCTTTATGAATGAACTTTGCATAACGTTCTGCTTTGGCTCCTGACTTGGCACATCATGTTTTTTGGCTTCAATCTTTATGTGTATGTGAGTGTTCCATTAGAGGAATGAACTTTGCATAACGTTATGCTTTGGATCCTGACTTGTGGTCATAATACTCGATAACCGCGGCTCCTGCTAACGCTGCCAGTGTGAGAGCTTGTGCGTGCAACCTGTATTCAAGCAACATAAAGAAAAATAAGAAGAAGACGCATCCATAACTTAATCAGTGTAGAAGGAAAACATATTTTGATGCAGAGATTAGTAAAACAAAATGACTTCAATCGTAACAGGAATCCTTGAGAGCGGAAATAGATAATAGTAGGATTAGGATGAGAGGGACAATTGAAATAATAAAGGTCTTCAAACCAAAGTATATTATTGGCGGGTCAAACATCAACTTTGAGAAAAAAAATTAAACTTCCTAAAAACCCCGAACCTGAACACTGGAAATTCCATTATATTCAGTTTCTCATAACCATCCACAAATTTTTTCTACAGCATCTCAATTTTTATCATCTCCATCAGCTGCATATCTATCTGTTCTTCTAATCTTCAGCTCAAGCATCATTGTACCTTTAGTTGTACAAAAATATACATATATGCCCATAAAACTTAAGTCACTTATGCATTTTAAGTAGTCTTATACTAAAAGAGTAAGGAGACAGTAGTAGGACCAAACACTTAGATGCTTTTAAGGCTCGGTGCTAAGTTTATCATTTATTAAGCTTAATCATTAAACAAATAAACATAATTTTTCTAATTGTGAATTGACTAAAGTACACAATAATACTGGGTACAAGAACGATAGTGTTGAGATATAAGTGGTTAGATATACCTCAAAGGCAAGCCCAAGAACCTCCTGATCAAGAAAAAGACAATCGTTGTGGACGAGTGCGGCAATTTGGGTGACATTATCAAGATGCTTCTCTAGCTACAGTTAGAGATAAGAAAACTATAAGCCTAACTAATGTATTTGCAGTGATACATGACAAGCACCAAAAATTTCAATGAAAATATTCTTTACATACTCAAATATTCTTTTCAATGATTGTAAACTACTTCTCAAGATGCGGATTTCCTTTAATTTATCCAAAAAACCTTTTGAAGATATAAACAGAACGGAAATACTTTGTTATGGCTCACTAATGAGTATAACTCTGGAAACAACACTAAATTTGTCTTTTCCAACTCTTTTCCATCATTTGGGAAATGGGGAAAAGCAAAATTATCATTTTGAAGTGTAATTAGAGGAATTGCATTGTATACATACCTTCACAGGCATGATTGCTTCATACAGAAATAAAAAATCTCTGGCATCATGATAGAATTCCATAGCAGATGAGAGGCAGACATCCTACATGATTGCTGCTGCTTTGGCCTCTGCCTCCTATCAATTAGTATATGTAAGCCCAGAACAGAGACCTAGAATGATGCTCGCATATAAGGCCTCCAGCAATAATCCAAGAACTTAAATGACCTGGAGCCTGGAGTTAGGGATCGCTCCACATTAGCCCAAGATTATGCCCTTCTAGAAGTTAGTCTCCTGCAAGAATTCATTAAATAGAAAAAGCTCAAAGCTCATCCTCCTCTAACCATAATTTAAGCGGGTGTACAAATCCTTATTAATGAATTTCATGACTACAATATCACAGGGACAGAAAAAAATGTGAAAATAAGGAGTGGCCTCGTAGACTCAGGTTCTTGTGTAACCAGCTCCTCACACTGACGCTCACTTTCCTACAAACAAAATGTAAAAATAAAACATGGCATCAATAAAAATGACTGTAAACATCATTAACATAAGAATCCAGTAGAAAGTCAGGAGGTATTAGGATTTGCCTCTTAATTTCACCTCTTTTTCTCCACAGGGTATTCGCAAACAATAGTAATTGAAAGGTTAGACGAAAATTTAAAAACCTTCTTCAAATCATCCATTACTAAAATAACAACAATTACAGACAAAAAAAAGTACTAGAAATTGATTGAAACTAACCATGAGTAACACTGGAACGGGCAGATGATTTACAATAACCACATGAACTCTTTTTTCTACCAACATCAGAAATAACGGTTTCAAATTTATATCTGTTGTTTGCTTCATTCTTAGTCTTCCCCAACGACATTTTTGATCTATAATTAAATTATCTAACACAATTTAGTCTTTCAACAAAGAAAATAAACTTAGGTTTATGTTAATCAACGAAAAGCAAACAAGGAATCGTTACAAACCTGGATAAGGATAATTGAGAGATTCAGAAATTGCTGTCTCTGGTAAGATTCTTATTTCCCCCCAAATCTGTGACCCTAAATTTCACAATTAAACTAAAATTGAACTCCCTACTATCAATTATACCCAATCTAACGAAGTTATTAATAAACCATAATTTTAATTATCTGAATTACCTCTTCTGGTTGATATAATTTTCTCTCTTGCTCTTGGCCTTCATCAACTGTCATATTTCATCTTCAATTTCACGTCAATGCTCTAATAAACTTCAGAAACCCTAACTCAGATTTATTTTCTTCAACCTTATTCTCTAATTCACTTCAATCTCGCCTCTAATATTTCTCTTAAACTCCAACTTCATCTTCCAAAGCTTTTCTAAATTCTTCCTACGAAACCCTAACCCTAATTTCTAAATTCGTCCACCCTATCTTGTTTTTTATTTGATTTGAGGCTACTACATCCACCAATTATCCATGCCACTCAACTATTCTCACTGATTCTTTTATTTCCTCTACCAAACCCTAGTTTTCTTCTCCCCGACCGATAACAGCATCACCAGAGTTGTTCTTTATCAATTCTAGTTACAACTGAACTCCATTCCAATCCCATATTTGTTACATCAGCTCGTGTTTATCACAATCTCACATAACATAATCAATTTTAGAATTGACGCAGGCGGAGAATAGAAGTTCTTTAGAGCTGCAGATCCAGAATGAAAGAAAGGAAAAATTTTGTGGCTGAGAAATGAGATAAAGAAAAATGAGAATGGAAAGATAAGCCCGACCACTGCTTAATCTAAAGGGTGGAAACAAAAACCAGATAACTTGACCAAACTTTGACTTGGGTGTATTTACAAGCCCTAGTGTTCCCGACCACACGCGTATTTCGCACGCTTGAAGACCCTGCAGTTGCTAATTGCAACTTCTTATTCGCCGTTGCGAAATTAGCAACAACATCATGCCGTTGCAAAAAATTTGCAACCGAAATTAGCAACGGAAAATTAGCAACGGCGCTTCTGCCGTTGCTAATATGAGTTGCAAATACCTTAAAATGGTGTAGTGGCACATGCCACACATGCTCCACTAGTGACTTTGGCATTTCCATTTGCACTCAAAGTGCAACTTGCGGCCAAGGCATTCCTCACATGCCAAATGCTCCACCAAGGGACTTTGGCATTGCCATCCGCACTCAAAGTACAAATCGCGGCCATGGCATTCCGCACATGCCAAATGCTCCACCAAGCGACTTTGGTATTGCTATCCGCGCTCAAAGTACAACTTGCGGTCGAGATATCCCGCACATGTCGTTGGCACATGCCGCAACGCTTCACTAGCAACTTTGGCATTGCCACTTGCGCCCACTCTCGAGACAACAACACAAATTGGAGGATGCTTTCTTGGGGTTTTGGTTTGGCAGTCACAGCGTGCAGCGTACACTATGCTCGAAATAAAGCAAGGCGTGCAAGGAATGAATACGGTCAATTAAATAAGGAAATTTATGGTGAAAACGTTTTTCACCATAAAACCAACGGTTTCCACCTCCTCTGTTTTAATTAGCACATTTACTAAATTCCTTAATGAGGCCAGGGTACGTTCAATCTCACTTGTATAAATATTTTTCACCTATTCTGCCAAAAGACACAAGTCTTGTCCAGGCAAAATACAACACTATCAGATCGCAACTTTGCAAGCTCTCTCAAAAGCTTCCATCACTAGCAAGCATCCGCAAGCTTCTACACTTCTGATACAAGCTCTCTCAGAACTCTCTGGTCTCATCACCCTTCTTCGCTATCCTTCCCAAATCAACCCTTATCCTCCACTTTGTGACCAAAGCAAATCTGAAACGTCCATCTTCTTGGTTTAGGCCAGAGTTGTACAGATTGATATCTCGAATCAAAATTTCTCATGTGCAGCACATTTGCTTAAGGGTTTAAACCAGTCTCTCCACCATCGAATTTACCAAATTCGGCAGAGGCGATTTTCTCCCATAAATAATTGGCGACCACAGCGGGAGTTTCAATCTCTCGGTTACAATATCTGCTTTCAGAAATCGATCTCGCGCCTCGATACAAGCATCAAGATGGCAGAAGTAGGTACACGTTTTAGGGGATCAACAATTCAACCCAGTTACTAGTCGTAAACTATACGGGAAAACTGGGGACTCGCTAAAGATGCTACCAGCGATTTAGGGACTTGCTAGCAATACTACCTGCAAAGCCGCTGCTACCAGCGATTTGGGGACTTGCTAGCAATCCTACCCGCAAAGCCACTACTATCAGCGATTGAAGACTTGCTAGCAATCCTACCAGCAAAGCCGCCTTTTACATGGGAAAGGGGATTGCTCACGGCAAAACCTATAAACACACACTTTCATAAAAACAATATTCCCTTCGCAAGGCATAATCAAAGTTATATACTAAAACCATTCATCCCAGAAAATAATCCAACATCTCAAAAAAAAAAAAACATCAACCAACTACCAAAATCAATCGACTCCGAAATCAAGCACCCAAAGTGTTCCTCGAAATAAACAAAAAGGAATCTAAAGGAGAAACATTCAAGGGAAGTTATCCAGCAGCGGTTTACTCTTCTTAGCAAGACGGTCCTTCGCATCTTCAATATCCGCTCTCTTCATACCTAACACCTTGGACAGCTCCTCATCCTCCGCTTCTTTCCGTGTGATCTCCTCCGCAGAAGGGATTTCGACTACTGTATCCTTCAATTTCCGAATCTCAGCAAGATTTTCGACGAACCACGAAGCATTGAATTCCTTCTCCACACACACATCGCGGTGATGCTCCCAATTAGCAATGACGTCTTCTTGAAACGGTGTGGCCAGTCACCCCGCACATGTCCTCAATAGAAGATAAAGCTTCTTCCACACGTTTAACCAACGCGATACGACTAGTGATCTTCCTGGTCGTAGCCATGTGTCCATACTTCTTCCAGATTTTGGTATACAGCGCCTCATATTTGGCCAGCACACTGAAACCTTCGACCAACACGTGACCCGGGTAAGGAACCAAATATGGAGGATCGAAAATGGCGCCTGCAACCAGATCCGCAATCTGCGAAGGGTTCATTTCCGCATATGCGCCAGCAATCAGAGAATTATTTCCCGGTCGAACTGCATTCATGCTTTGTGATTGATTAACTTCCATCCCCAAGACATCATCAGCGGTCACAGTCACTACAGGCGGATTTTCAACTTCCATCTCCAGGTCATCACTGACGGTTGTTGTCACCAAGGGCAAGTCTTCATGTGTCTCCACCTCAGATCCATCTCCTGAGTCAGATTCCTCCTGCAATATTTGAGTTAGACGTTTTCAAAGGGAGGAGGAAGAAAAAGAGGCGCGAAGCCTACCGAGCCACTTTCCGAAAGGGATCCAGCGCTGCTATCGGAAGAATCACCTTCACCTTCCGAACTTTCTTCTTTCTCTGGCGCATTACCATTGTGAGAAGGCTCGATACCTCCAGAATTACTCGAAGGAGTTACCGTCTCCTGTCAGCGAGCAAGAGAAGCAAAAGCATTAACACTACCAAAGACCTGGAAGAAACGAGACACATACCTTCAGCAGAAATTCGCACATTTGGAAACAAACCAGCATAGAGGAGACACATACCTGGTTATTGGAAGAACTGAAAGACACAAGGGCTGCAGGATAACCCTTTGAAGCCGTCTGAAACCCACCAGGACGGTTTTTCGTCCTCTTCTCTTTCACTTGGGGACTTTCAGAATTGCCAGACGACTTTCGCTTGAAATCTCTCAACATTGGGTACTTCTTCAAAACTTCTTGGGAAGGCTTACCACGAACATTCTCCACCGCGTCATCCATAAACTTGCGAATCATGAGACGCTCGCGGCACCATAACTCGTTGTAACTAAAGGTCATCAAGGGTGCTCTTTCCGGTTGAAAGAATGGTAGATGGATACTGGCCCGAGGGCACTGGCATCGAAGGCAGCACGCAATGAATTCTCAGGAAGCTCCAGTCGGCAAGCAAGGGGCACCCCTTGATAGAAACACATGTGGCGAGCTGCGCGATCAATATTATACTCAGAAATATGGAAAGCCCCTCTAAAGAAAGACGGCATGTGACCGGGGATGCAACTTTGAATAAACAAGTTTTCACCAACTCTCAAGTCGTCATCTGAAGACAAAATCACATCTGGAGCAAAAGAAAAAGTATCAATTTGAGTCACGGACCTATGAACTGGCTCCCACGGGCGAAAATTGATCTTGTGTGATTTATCAAGAAGGCTAACCAAGCTCACACCAACTCTTGGACACTTATTCGCCCATCGAAGAATACGACAGCCACCCCAACTTGCAGGAATCGTAGGCAATGGCTTTGGAGCGTACTTTTGAAAATGCTCCCATATCCACGCTTGCAGAAAAACGACGTGTACATACGAATCCACTTTCATGAAACCATTCGAAACTCGCATATTCGCGACTAAGTGATCCAGATGCACATACAAGGAGCCAAGGAATAGCTTGCCAATGGGGAGAACTTCACCTTTTTCCAACTTCACAGCAATTGGTAGCAGCTCTGACCTTATCTCCTTCTTGTCGGAACCGTTGTCAAGGATGTCTCTAGACAACCAGAAGGCCAAAAATGTTGCAACATAGAGATCGCTGCTTTTCTGTCTAGCCTCCAACTCTTCCTGAAACCACTGAGATATCCACCTGCTGTAAACGCACCTCTCATCCTCTTTCCGGACAGAATCCTTCGACTTCGCAGTAGAGTTTTTTTGGGAAAAATCTCCCAACTTAGCAGCAAGGTCATTTTGCATCTTCTTCTCATCTCTTAATAATTGGATATTATGATACCTGGTTACCGGAAGATTCAACAAGAGAGCCATGCTCTCCAAGGTGAAAGATGTTTCGCCCCATCTACAGATAATTATGTGAGTGTCTGAGCACCACCTATAGAGGAAGGCAACCAAGCCCGGGACATATTTCCTAATCTGGAGACTTACTGAAGCTCTAACGGCATCAATAATCCTCGCTCGAGTCAAGTTGAAATTTATATGCTCCCTACTCACCATAAATTCGACCCACACATCAAAAGAATGCAATGGGATTTGACACATCCTGAAATCAATACTGGAAGAAGCATACACTCCTTTATGAAGACAAAACCGTATGGTATGCTCCGGCAGAACTGTGTGGGTCTTCTTTTCATTTTCACCATCAGTCAATAAATTTGGCTCAAAGTCTGGAAGATTCCTCCGAGCAGGAGCAAAGGGTTTGGTAAAGAACTCATCATCTATGTTTGGTTTCGAACTATCAACATCTTTCGACGAAACGGAGCCTTGTTCAGGTAACATCTTATCGGTTTTCCTCGCTTAGTAACAAGATATCCTCACAAAATAAAACTGGAAAATTATGAAATTATCTCCCAAACACATAATCGCGCTCGGCAAGAGGAAAATCCCTGACACATGGGAGAATAGTATTTTCTATGGTTTCAAAATACATATGCAGTATCCTACTTCGGGTTCAAAATTATATGCGTAGTATATTTTCTGTGTTCAAGAGCATATACAGTATTCTTCTTCGGGATTCATATACAGTAATTCTTTCGGGTTCATATGAAGCACATATACATTATTCTTCTTTGGGATTCATATACAGTAATTCTTTCGGGTTCATATGAAGCACATATATAGTATTCTTCTTCAGGATTCATATACAGTAATTATTTCGGGTTCATATGAAGCACATATACAGTATTCTTCTTCGGGATTCATATATAGTAATTCTTTCGGGTTCATATGAAGCACATATACAGTATTCTTCTTCGGGATTCATATACAGTAATTATTTCGGGTTCATATGAAGCACATATACACTATACTTCTTCGGGATTCATATACAGTAATTCTTTCGGGTTTATATGAAGCACGTATACAGCATTCTTCTTCGGAATTCATGCGCAGTATATTTCTCGGGTTCAAGTGCATATACAGTATCCTACTTCAGGTTCGAAATTACATGCGTAGTATATTTCTCGGATTCAAATACATGTACAGAATCTTTCTTCGGGTTCAAAATTATGCGCGCAGCATTCTCTACGGGTTCAAAATCATATATGCAGTATTTTCTACGGAATCAAATCATATATATACAATATTCTCTATAAGAAGCACGCCAACCAATCGTACGCGCAATATCAACGTAAGATTTATTTTAAAAAAAGCACCTACTGCTAGGGTTTACACCTACAAAGGGAAACAAGAGAAGTATTAGAAGACATACCTGGATAGCTGGTTTCTCCTTTATCGCTTTACCGCTGGCAAAAAAGAAGGAAGGAACAAAGCGAGATAAAAGAAAAGACTTCGTGTATATATATACAGGCGGTTTCCACAATAGGGAAGGATTCATTTTCTCCCAAAGCCATGCGTGTAAAGGAAGTTTGGGCCTACAAGGGCGCATAACTTCCCAACGGCCGCTCAAGCCCTATCAACGACGCCAATACCTCCCAAGCGCGCTCCCTTTGTGCCGGTCTCACCATACCAGCCTTTCAACCTTGCGCCAGTACATCCCAAGCTAGCATGCTCCTTTTGTTCCGATCCCACCAATCGCGCCGACCTGTCAATGTCGCCCAAGTCGCATTAGCTATCACATCTATCTCCCACCGACCCACCATCCAGCACGCTCAGTTTCTCAACTCGTGCCAGCAACTCAATGTTTCCTAGCCGCCCATTTCCGCCAAATTGTGCCAACCTCTCGCTCCATGAAAAACTGCCAAGGACAAGGATTCTGAATCCAGTTCGCATCTCAGAAAAAAGGTCAGATAAATCTCCCGTTTCTCTTTCAGATCTTTTCTTGGCACCATCTTATGCTTACCTCGCAACAAAGCTCATGTTCTGAGCTAAGCAGGGGGCTTAATGTCGAAGGTGGATTTTAGATAAGGGGTAAAATCGTAAATCCCCATGACCTAGTGTTACCAGCAACACATTAACTATGATCATTTAATTCAGGTGTCAATAATTAATGGGGGTATTTTTTCAAAATACCAGATTAGGGTTTTCGACACAACCCTAATTCCAAAACCAAGCCGCATACTGCGCACCATGGCAACGACGCCAAAACCAAACCACATACTGCACCCACATGCAACCATGCCAAACTAAGCCGCTATACCATTTGGCACATGCAAAAAATAGCGTCCTAGGCTTGCAAACCGTGCAACTAGGTCAACTTGGTCGTGCGTGCCATTGGCACATGCCAACACGCATCACTAGCCACTTTTTACTCCAAGCCGCTATGCTATTGGCACATGCCAAAAAGTAGCGCCCGCAACTTGGCCAAAGTGGTCGTGCTTGCCATTGACACATGCCAACACGTTACCACTAGCCACTTTCTATTCCAAGCCACTATGATATTGGCACATGCCAAAAAGTAGCCCCCGCAACTTGGCCAAAGTGGTCGTGCGTGCCATTGGTACATGCCAACATGTTACCACTAGCTACTTTCTATTCCAAGCCGCTACCCAATTGTAGCGCCCGCGACTTGACCAAAGTGGTCATGCGTGCCATTGGCACATGCCAACACGTTACCACTAGACACTTTCTATTCCAAGCCGCTACCCAATTATAGCGCCCGCGAACACGTTACCACTAGCCAATTTCTATTCCAAGCCGCTACCCAATTGTAGCACCCGCGACTTGGCCAAAGTGGCCGTGCGTGCCATTGGCACATGCCAACACGTTACCACTAGCCACTTTCTATTCCAAGCCGCTACGCAATTGTAGTGCCCGCGACTTCGACAAAGTGGCCGTGCGTGCCATTGGCACATGCCAACACGTTACCACTAGCCACTTTCTATTCCAAGCCGTTATCCAATTGTAGCGCCCGCAACTTGGCCAAGATGGTCGTACGTGCCATCGGCACATGCCAACACGTTACCACTAGCCACTTTCTATCCCAAGCCGCTATCCAATTGTAGCGCCCGCGACTTGGCCAAAGCGTTTGTGCGTGTCATTGGCACATGCCAACACGCAACCACTAGCCACTTTTATCCCCAACCTGCTAGCCAATTTCCAAGGCATTCCGCACATGCCATTGGCACGTTCAACACATGCTCCACTAGCAACTTGGGCATTTCCATTTGCACTCAAAGTGCAACTTGTGGCCAAGGAATTCCGCACATGCCGAATGCTCCACCAAGCGACTTTGGCATTGTTGTCCGCACTCAAAGTACAAATCGCAGCCAAGGCGTTCCGCACATGCCAAATTCTCCACCAAGCGACTTTGGCATTGCCATCTGCGCTCAAAGTACAACTTGCGGTCGAGATATCCCGCACATGCCGCAATGCTTCACAAGCAACTTTGGCATTGCCACTTGCGCCCACTCTCGAGACATCAACACAAATTGGGGGATGCTTTCTTGGGGTTTTAGTTTGGCGGTTAGAGCGTGCAACGTACACTACGCTCTCAATAAAGCAAGGCGTGCAAGGAATGAATACGGTCAATTAAATAAGGAAATTTATGGTGAAAACATTTTTCACCATAAAGCCAACGGTTTCCACCTCCTCTGTTTTAATTGGCACACTTACTCAATTCCTTAATGAGGCCAGGGTACTTCAATCTCACTTGTATAAATAGTTTTCACCTATTCTGCCAAAAGACACAAGTCTTGACAAGGCAAAATACAACGCTATCTGATAGCAACTTTGCAAGCTCTCTCAAAAGCTCCAATCACTAGCAAGCTTCTACACTTCTGATACAAGTCGAGATACTACCTAGCCAGAACTCTCTGGTCTCATCACCCTTCTTCGCTATCCTCCCCAAATCAACCCTTCTCCTCCACTTTGTGACCGAAGCAAATCTGAAACGGCCATCTTCTTGGTTTAGGCCAGAGTTGTACAGATTTATATCTCGAATCAAAATTTCTCACGTGCAGCACATTTGTTTAAGTGTTTAAACCAGTCTCTCCACCATAGAATTTACCAAATTCGGCACAGGCGATTTTCTCCCATAAACACCAGGGTAGAAAAAACTTTAAAAAGTAACGTAAGGATTATTAATGCCACCGTTCACCCTCATACTATATTTTATGAAAATCAACATGGGGACTAATTTTTATTAATTCGGACGTTATCAAACACAAGTCAAATTCTCACTAATCTAAATGCTAGCTCCTCACGGAAAAACAAACCCGACAGTAGTTTAGGCTTGTGAAGGAAAATCATATGTATGAGCAGATAAATTTGTATTTTAATAAAGGAGACAAACTTATCTGTGATTTTACTCCAAGTTGAACACGATCTAAATTGGGGTATGTGTAGCTCGAATTTAGAACGCTTCCTTTAAAATACCTCTTAATTGGGAGAACACGATTATCTTTTCTCGTATCCCCTTAGTCGGTGCCAATGTTTGCACCCAGAAATATTTCCGGATAATAAACACGGTGATTTTGATATGTTGATGAAAACAGGGTTAAAAATATGAAACCAGAATAAAAAAATGAGACGCAAATTTTACGTGGTTCGGCATGGTTTGCCTAAATCCACGGATGAATCCCCTAGAAAAGTAGTGTTTTATTGATTATGGAATTACAATGGTATTTTTTCTCTCTTTTTTCCCCTCCCTCTCTAAGGGTTATAATTTCCCTTATTTATACAGTTGCGAATTCTTTCCTCTCTTAATTGTCAAATAACATAAATTTAATTAAATTTCCCTGCATGCCTCCTGAATTAATCCGCCATGCATAACTCCTGTCATTAACACGCCATGCATAAATCATGGCATTAATCTACCATGCGTAACTCCTAGAATTAATATTGCATGAAACCTCCATGCATAGCTCCTGACATTAATCTGCCATGCATAACGAATGGCATTAACCTTCCTTGCATGGCTCCTTGCATTGATTTTTATGCCTCCTGTCTATTTTATACACAGTACAAACATCTTCCCCTCTTAACCTCCAACTTGTTGGGGGTTAAGAAAAAAAAATTCCTTCGCGTCGATGACGTAACTTGCCAGTCGCCCCCAAGCGTGAGTAGAGACATTACAAATACGCCCCCAACTATGATAACCTGCAATAAAATTTGTTCACGTGCTAGGAGAGAATTTTTTTCCACGTGGTGGACTTATGATGCTCGATATCTAGTCGAGTCTTGAGTAGAATGTAGTGTGTGCTTGCGGCTGGGGCAAGGCTTTTTGCTCGCAATGTAACAAGGCTAGCGCTTGCTGCTTGGGTAGTCTGGTTGTTTCTTGTGTTGAGTACGAGTCTTTGGACCAATATCGGGCATTGGGCTCGTGGTTGAGACGAGACTTTATGCTTGCCAAGGTGAAAGTATTTCATACTCGCGTGCAAGACGAGATTTTATGCTTGCGATAAAAGCAAGACTTATGTGCTCACGTGCAAGGTGAGGCTTTAGGTGCTTGCGAAGTGATGCAAGGCTAAATATTGAAGGGTCTATGCAATCCTCTTCTTGAACTCGATTATGTCGCTATCCACGAACCACGAACTCGATCATGTCGTTATGCACGAACCTCGAACTCGATCATGTTTTTGATCATATGTCAATGGACAGTTTCATGCGGGGTCATCACCAGTATTTTTGAACTGCCGACCTCCATGGAGTTGCATGGCAGCGAAAGCTTATTCCTATCTATGTCCTGATGCCTTGACTTGGAATACGTACTATTAATCAAAAACCAAGAATTAATCACTAAGTCCTC
Organism: Papaver bracteatum; assembly: GCA_023529315.1. NCBI lineage: Eukaryota > Viridiplantae > Streptophyta > Magnoliopsida > Ranunculales > Papaveraceae > Papaver > Papaver bracteatum. Next base: position 1,224,578 of record JAJJWX010002427.1, on the reverse strand, counting down.
AAAAATGTTGGATCCAAAGTTCTTGATATAGAAAATAGCTTTCCTTTTGTAGCAACAGTGAAGACGTTGAGATAATGCCATTAATTTTTAAAAAATAACGTAAGGCTTTAAAAAGTTTGTCAACCAGTAAAACCAGGGTAGAAAAAACTTTAAAAAGTAACGTAAGGCTTATTAATGCCACCGTTCACCCTTATACTATCTTTTATGAAAATCAATATGGGGACTAATTGTTATTAATTCGAACGTTATCAAACACAAGTCAAATTCTCACTAATCAAAAGGATAGCTCCTCACGGAAAAACAAACCCGACAGCAGTTTAGGCTTGTGAAGGAAAATCATATGTATGAGCAGATAAATTTGTATTTTAATAAAGGAGACAAACTTATCTGTGATTTTACTCCAAGTTGAACACGATCTAAGTTGGGGTGTGCGTAGCTCGAACTTAGAACTCTTCCTTTAAAAGACCTCTTCATTGGGAGAACACGATTATCTTTTCTCGTATCCCCTTAGTCGGTGCCAATGTTTGCACCCAGAAATATTTCCGGATAATAAACACAATGATTTTGATATGTTGATGAAAACAAGGTTAAAAACATGAAAACAGAATAAAGAAATGAGACGCAAATTTTACGTGGTTCGGCATGGTTTGCCTACATCCACGGATGAATCCCATAGGGGAGTAGTGTTTTATTGATTATGGAATTACAATGGCATTTTTTCTCTCTTTTTTCCCCTCCCTCTCTAAGGGTTATAATTTTTCTTATTTATACAGTTGTGAATTCTCTCCTCTCTTAATTTCCAAATAACATAAATTGAATTAAATTTCCCTGCATGCCTCCTACATTAATCCGACATGCATAACTCCTGTCATTAACACGCCATGCATAACTCCTGGCATTAATCTGCCATGCGTAACTCCTGGAATTAATATTGCATGAAACCTCCATGCATGGCTCCTGGCATTAATCTTTCATGCATAACTCCTGGCATTAACCTTCCTTACATGGCTCCTTATATTGATTTGTGTGCCTCCCGTGTATTTTATACACGGTACAAACAACGTTTGGAAAGGAACTTGTAAGCATGGATGTTAATTAGTTAATGGAACCAACATGGTTTGATAGTAAAATTTGATATAATTGTTTAATCACTTCACAGGATGTACATCTACAGGACTAATTTTCCATAAATGGAGGACTAATTCATCTAAATCTTTCTTTATAACAAGTGGAGATAAATTGAGCCAATAGTAAAAACAAAATCCAATGAAAACATGAATTTCCACGGAAAACCATCAATCATACATTTAAAAATTTACAATTAGGTTTAAACCACTTTTAGGATTTTGATACTGCATGAACATTACCAATTTTTTTGGAAGCATTCTTCGATACACAATCTACGAATAATGAGTAAAAATAAAAGAAACGATAAGTGAAGGTGGTGATTGGTGGCTAGAAATCGAGTAGAAGAAGGTGATCGTTGTCGAGAGGGAGAAAAGACTGATTAGTAACTTAGGTTTTGTTCTTTTTGGTTTAGTTGTTGGGTGGTTTTTACTGGTGGGTGTAAACATAAAGTCAATAGGTAGTATTTAGGATACGTGGAAGAAAAAAAGGGTGGCAAATAGGATAAGTAGAGGTGGCAAATAGGAAAAATGTGGGTGGAAAATAGGTGGAACCCCAAAAATTAAAGCACTAGAATCTGAGAATTGTGCATTCCCAACTGCCACTAGAGCACTCTTGCTGAAATTCACTTTTAAACCAGAAACCAACTCAAAACCAACAAGAATATTCTTGAGATTAGTTACTTGCCCCTCACAGTAATCTAGGAAAACTATAAGATCATCAGCAAATTGCAGGTGGATTATCTCAATACCCTCACTTGTAGGTTTAAATCCTTGGAAAAGCTTCAAATCAGCTGCTTTTTAATCATTAAAGAAAGAATTTCCACCACTAAAATAAATCAATATGGAGAAATAGGATCTCCCTACCTAACTCCTTTTACACTTCTAAAACGATTAGAGCAAGAACCATTCAAAGAAATAGCAAATCTTACAGTTGAAATACACCAATGGATCCATTTCCTCCATAAATTACCAAAACCAAACCTTCTCAAAGTGTAATCAAGGCAATTCCAATTAACATTTTCAAATGCCTTTTGCAAATCCACTTTGACTATTAAACCTGGAATGTTCATTCTTTCTCTAGAATAAATCAGCTCAGAAGCAATTAAAATCCCATCTGTAATCTGTCTTGAGTCTACAAAAGCACCCTGGTAATTTGAAATAATAGTGGGCATGACCACTTTTATCCTGTCAGATAAGCCTTTAGAGATAATTTTGTAAATACCTCATATGAGACCTATTGGCCTGTAATTGTTCATTGATGTAGCTCCTTCACATTTTGGAAGCAAGATGATATTAGTGCAATTCAATATCTAGTCTAAAGTACCAGTAGAATGAAATTCATTAAAAACACTCATTAGCTCAGGTTTGATTATGTCCCATGTGGCTTTGAAGAATTCCATACTGTAACCATCATGCTCTGGAGACTTGTTCTTACCAAAACAATTGAGAACATTTTTTATTTCAGCTTCCTCAAATGGTTTTTCAAGCATGAAACTATGATAAACACTTAGAGAAGAAAGAATAAGATCATCAAAAGCATGCCTTATTGGTGTATCTTCAGCAAATAAATCATAGTAGGACCTCTTGGATTCTGCATTAATAGCATCCTTGTCATGAATAATTACATCATCAATGATCAGGGAGATAATACCATTGGCCTTGTATCTACAAGAAGCATTTTTATGAAAAAAAGAAGTGTTCCTTTCTCCATTAGCTAACCATTGTCCCTTTGACCTAGCATGCCATTTCTTTGCCAAGTTTAAAGAAGCAGACTTATTCTTAATTCTGAAATCTTCTTTTTCAACAAATTCTTCATTAGATAAAGTATTTATCTCCTCCAAGATATCCATAACATCTGTAAGATCTTCTAGTCTATTAACTTTAGCTTGCAGAGAGCCAAAATTCTCCCTACCCCATTTTTTTTTATGAAAAATTTAAGACTCTGCAGTTTTTTTGCCAAGATATAACTTAGTTTACCAGAAAAGGTAAGATTATTCCACCAGATTTTAAAGCAATTCAGGATGATTCAAAAAATTATTTTCAAATCTAAATGGAAATTTGATAGTAATACCTCCATTACAGCTTAGCAAAACTGGAGCATGGTTAGAGATTGGACTTTTCATTCTTGACTGAAGTAATGCGGGACATCTATCTTCCCAATATGGAGACACAACAAACCTATCTAATCTTGAAAGCATAGGAGGATTCTGAAGATTAGACCATGTAAATCTTCCTTTAGCCATTGGCAGATCCATTAAATTTTGAGCATTCAAAAAATTCCTGAAATTTCTTTTGTCAGCTAGTCTGCCTCCATCTCTATTTCTTTCTGACTAAGTAAGAATAACACTTCTAGTCTCCACCTATGCACCAAGTCTCATGCATAATTGTTCTAATATCAGCAATTTCTTGCCAAAATTTAGGATAATCTGAAGGATCAGACACGCCATATATGGACGTGAATAGCCAAATAAAACCATCTTTGACATTGCAGAATCTAATAGTTAGATAAAAATCACCCAATAATGATTCTTCCATGATTAAATCCCCACAATTCCAAAGAATAATTATACCTCCATACCTTTCATTCGAAGGAAGAGAAGCATATTCACAGTTGTTACTACCCCATAAGGAACGCACTAAAGAATCAGTGACACACTCCATTTTTATTTCTTGGATAGCACAAAGAGATACTCTATTCTTCCTAATAGCATTTCTAACTGCTTGAACTTTCAAATCATAGTGAAGACCCCTAATGTTCCAAGCCATTAGTTTAAAATCCATTATAAACCTCAGTAATCCCCACTGTAGCTCAAAATTTTGAACTTTCTTCCGCTTCAATAATAAAATCCTCATCAGAATTAAAATCCCCCATTCCATCGATATCTTCTTGCATAGTTGATGAGTTAGCTTCTTCTGTTTTTTTTAGTCGCAACAGAAGATTTTACATATCGATCTTGAAATTAGGTTATCACAATTGATCCCCAATTGTTTATTGAATGAGACATGAAAGTCTACCCTCTTTTGAATTTCAAAATATTGAGAAGCATTACCATTATTAGGGATTGAATTCTCAACGGCTCTTAAATCCACATTTGTGTGAGTCACATGAGTGGAAACTAACACCTGAGAATTTGAATTATTCAAATGGCTAGATGACCGTGCCTATAATAGAGATAAGAACCCAAAATAGAACTGGGACCCATTAACTCTAGACATGTCTGGTTTAGACACGCGCGAGACAGCATTGTCTGAGTTGGTTCTCAGATTCCATTCTGACTCAGCGATTGGATCATGGGCAGAGATGACAAGAAACTCTGGATTCAATTTCGTTATTGAATCTCCCCCACCCCACCCCACCAATCCCATACAAGGATCCGGTGTTGAGTGGTATTGGTATTGGGCAGGCCTATCTAGACCGAAACCCGAATTCGTAACTGAATTCACAGGAAGACATCCTACCTTCTGGCCCGAATTTTGGCCGCTACATGTCCTATTCTTTATTCTAACGGTAATCCAAGGATGGTCATGGGACTCATTTACCGCCGAGAAATCAGCTAAATTTGAATTTGAATCTTGGGGAATATTCACCGGCAGAAAAAAAAAAAAGGTGGAATACCAGAGTTTCTGTTTGAACCAGAACCCTGTGATTTCAAAATTGACTCCTTAGATCCTTGAAAATCTGCTTGATTCAGGATCCAATGGCCAATCGAAGTTTTGGTCTAGTAACAGATTGATGACTTTGAATTATCTCAAGTTCTTGAATCCATTCAATACTAAGCCAAATGCCACTAAAGTTAATAGTTGCAGGGATTTTACTCAAGTCACAAAGAACTTCAACCTTACAACTATTTAACTTAGAAAAATAAATAGTATAACTATGAAGAGAAACTGCTTTAGCCCAAGCATTACAAGCAGATTGAATGATGTTTAAATTCTACCAATACAAAAGCAAGCCTCTAATCTCAATCCAGTGATGATCTCCAGATGAACTGAAATATTTGATAAAAGACTCCTCTTGTTTCCATTAGCTTAGTGATAAACTTGATTTACCAATCTTTAACTCATTCAGCTTAGCAAAGAAATTATAGATATCCAAGGTACTCGCTAAAAAGATCGCATTTTTCCCATTGATGTTCTTCAGACTCGGCTTATGAATCCAACCAAAATGTTTAGAAATACTAACAGCAATCTTATTCCAACCAATATGAGAATTATGTAACACCATAGAAATACCTAAAGGACAATAATCAATCTTTGGAGAAAAAACAGAAATACCTTTAGAAACTTGCAATTTTGCAGGCAACATATCTACCAGTGGTGAATTAATCTTAATTGATGGCAAGTTATCTGGTGGAGAAACAGATGCCCAAAAAGAAAGACAAATAGAAGCATCATTGCCTCTAGGGATACAAATAAATCTTTGCTTTGAATCTGCAGCAGTTCTTGTGATCTTCAATTAAGTTGAAGCAAATCACATATAATCTTATTTGTGGGAGGCGGATTGGTTTAAAGTCTTCAATTGAGTTGAATAAACTCTTGGGATGTAAATGACGTCAACTAAGGGAATCAATTGCGTGGAGTCCTTCTGGGATTCGAGAGGCGTAAGGAGCGCGATTGTAACTGAATTTTTTTGAGGGTTTAATTCGGTATCAACTACATTCCAGTCCGAAGTTATTTGTAGTAGGATAGAGTCTGTAGCAGCCTAATATAGTTTGGTGTTCAATCCGGACTAGGTCCCGTGGTTCTTCTGCATTTGCGGTTTCCCCGTTAACAAAATTTCTGGTGTCTGTTTTAATTCTTTTTCGCATTATATTGTTTATTATTATAATTAAAATATCACAGGTCGTACATAACTCAATCAAAGTAGATACATTCATCCTTGTTTGTTGGATACGACTTGATTGATTCTTGGATATTGATCTTTGGAATCGTCCAAGTACCCTCACACGTAAACCAGGTTCACGGACTAGTTTCTGTAAACTTTTTGATTGTGAGAGAAAGAGATATAATCTAAATATCATTCCTTGATTGTTTTTTATTAAGTTGAACTCTCGGAATTGTATTTAAGTTTGTCCATACAGGTTGCCTAAGAAAACATTGGTGGTGTATTTTGGTAGCTCAGGTGAGAGCTACGGTTGCTAAGGTGATACAAACCCTTACAATATATACATGACTGCATCTTCAACTATTATTATGCAGGTCTCGTGGTCAGCTTTCAAGAACTTTTTATGCAGTTACAAATTACAGCAATGTAAGATTTTAGGTAAAGTCTTAAAATTGTCAAAAATGCTGAATAAGTAAGATAAATAAACAACATGACCTAAGCTTCATTGGAATTGAATTAAAATAGTATATTTTTGGCAGTAAATTTAAAAACCCAAACCAGTTTGGATTCCACAATTATAGTGTTTTTAAGACTCAAATCAACAGAAAATGTGACTTCCCACTAAGTGAGACCTTTGAAAACACAAAATGTTCATAACTTCGTTATTAGGAAGGTATTTATATATCATTTAATTACCAAAGTCTTCTTTTGGCATTTCGTCTTCTTTTTTTGTTGTAAGAATGACGAAACGGGGCAATTCCTAAAACTGTCACTCTTGGAAATAGGTTTCCAAAAGTGCCGCCCTAAGCTCAAACCTACCAAAAATGCCACTATATGACATTTATACCCCTGATAGTAGAGGATCCTTAATTGTTTAATATTATTTCCAACTTTCAAAACTTAAAATAAATGTTTTTCTGTGTGGTTTTCAGTGCAAGGGTCCTGATGAAAGGGTCAAGACAATATACTGGACCCTATCATTATTTTAAAAAATCTTATTATATGAATTGAAAATTTAGAAATCACCTTTTTTTAATGGTATTTAAGTATTTAGGGTCCCCAAAGAGGGTCTGGACCTTGTACATGACCTTTTTGGACCCCACTCTAGTCTTCTAATAGAAATAAAAATATTAAAGTAAGATAATTTTTGTTAATATGTTATTGTCAAGGTCAAGGACCCTTCACTGGACCCTTTACTGGACACTTGGTTTTGTAATAAAATAATTTTGTAAATGGAATTAAATAATATTTTAAGGGTCTGGACTCTCGGCATGAATAGTCTGGACCAAGTCACTACACACTAAGGACCTTCTAACTTGGCCACCTAGGCGCCATGTAGGTGACAAGTAGGATGAAGGAAGTCGTGACCTTTATCTACCAGGGTCAAGACCTTTCTTAACTTATCCCACCTAGGCGTCACGTTGGTGACAAGTAGGACGAAGGTTCCTCATCCTTGGAGTTATCATCCTAATCATTTAAAAGATCAACCTCAATGGGTTTGCTCAACATGGATATCTATGAAAGTATAACATGGACAACAAGGATTGTAATATTAGATATGTAGCAATTGAAATACAAAAACATTTGTGTCAACTTGTCCCGCATTGTATTACATGTAAGGTCTCGTACACCAAGGATCATATAAGTACCAAATTTCAATAGAGTACCAAATAATCATAATAATCCAACCCATCGTTGTTACAATGAACCGCATTCATCAAATCTTAAAGAAATTGGAATAACGTGGAATCAACCGCTTAAATGAATCATATATGAATACACCCCGATATTTCTCCTAAATAATTTGTCCCAAATGTCAATCCTACTTCTAACTAGATAATCACCTATACTTGAAAGAACAAACTAACAAGATAAACCATCTCTAATCCAATGACTCCTAATTCTATAACCCTAAAATCAAAAATTAGATTCATCAACATAGTGAGGACCTTTTTCAACTAGGGTCAGGACCTCCGTTCCGGGGCCCTAACGCTTCACCTTCACCAACATGATAGTAGTCTATTTGTTCTATTTTGAGATGTAAAGAAAATCCAACATAAATAATAATTTTGGCGGCACTTTCCCATATAACATAAAATGGACATGTGATCCGCTGGAATAAACAGATAAATAAAATGATATAATAAAAAGTAAAATGGATAGTAGTGAGATTCGAAACCATGACCAAAGTAGTGAACCGAGCCTTGGACCATCCACCTTTGATGCTTCAAATTTCGTTTAGCATATCTATTAAAAAATTAATCTAACGATACAAATCTTGGTCTTCCATCTGCTAGACTTCTCTGCAAATCAGGACTCATTTTCCGAATGCACCAAACAAAGACGAATAACAAAAATGCATATGCCAAAGAATTTAAATCATTACTAAAATAGTAAAATGGTATTTTTTATGTAGATCCTGTCAAGAATTTATCACATTCTGTCAGGTCTTTGGAAAAAATTGCAACTTTTTCCAATCTCTTCAACGTACGACTAATACTCAAAGACATCCTTGCAACCTGAAACATAAAAAAGGAGTGCTGAGACTAAGATGAAAGACACTAAACTATTGAATTGTAGTAAATAAATGGGAAAAAAACTTTAGATGTTCTACAAAATTAACAATGTACAAAGGATATTGGTACGTAGACCAGATGATGAAATGTAAGCAATGGTTAAACATCAATAGCTATCACAAGGGATTTTAACTTTTATCACGTCCCTAACCTTTTTTTTTCTTATTTCTGAAAGCGTCCCAAATGTTATTAATCCAGATCGGATCAAATATAGTTACTTTTGCTCATAAACAACTAAATAAGGATAAGATATTAGTCTGGGATTACATGCTATGCAATTGACAATTTTTGGTAAACCAAATACTACACTACCAAGATAATTCTTTATCAATATTGCAGTACAAGGCATCAGTGCATCACACAAAAAAGGAAACACTGACCTCTGCAATCCACTTCCATATGGGAATCCAACGATGAATATGACTCAAGGAATCTGTTATAATACTTGGTTATATACCCACATAGGCAACAACAAAAGAAGGTGATAAGAATTAATGAATATATGGTTATAGACTGTTCACGAGATGCATGGTTATAGACTGTTCACGATTTGCCTAACATCAAAATTAATGAATATATGCTGGAAACTGCTTATGCTTCATTTAACTAGCACATTGTCTCATGTCAACGTTATAAAAAAAACAAAAACAAATCGAGGCTAACCTGCTACTTGATCCGTATAGGCAACCAGGAGAACAAGAGTTGTAAAAACCCGCCCACATGCTTTCCTAGGAAATTGGTCTCCAGGGAGCACAAAAAGTGATGCCATTTCCAAGCTGCAAACCATTTTGTCATGTTCCCTGTATGATTTGTAGACGCAATTACTAAAAGTCACCCTAGGTTAAAAAGATGAAGAAGGTTTTACCTTTAAAAAATTTCCCAAACACCACTTTTTTTGACGTCTTGCAACATCTGAAACTACAGATTAAATACTTCTGTGGCCACTCCAAGATTTTGAAGTACACCTAGTGTCAAGGGTTTGTTACAATAAAGAGCATCTGCTATCTGCAAACCAATCAAATACGAAATCTTATCAAACGATTGCAAACCAAATATACAGGCTCTAGGATTGAGTTACATGTCCCTCAAAATGGAAAATTTGAGATTTTCCAAGTCACTCCCATAACTAGTAGATCAAAGTACTTATGATCATAAGTCAATTTGAAAAATGCATCATACAGGAACTATACTCTTGCAAATATTAGAAGGGAAAGCCAGTGTAGATTCATTTAACACTTGAACCCTACATAAGTGGGGTTAGACAGCAGCAGGTTGTTCAGCATTTTTATTTCTGAGTTTTCTGGGTTCCTGAATTCCCTACCAAAAGGTAAAAGCCAAAGCAGCAAACTCAAATATGCAAGTACCAACTGCCGTTTCGGCACCCTATCAGACATGATTAAATATGTTGAACTGATATATGATTGCTACATGGAGAAACAATATTAGGTGTTATAGTTTTCCTTTACGATTAGTTTAAAAAGTTTACCACTTCCATCAGGGGGCACTTCCAGTAAGGCGTCTTTTCTACTTGTCGTAAACACTCAAGTGTAATGGTCGGATAAGTCCCAAGCCAATGACCTACTTGACCCTTGCAGTTCTGGAAAACCACTTCAATGAGCTTCAGAGCCGGTTCAATATCACTTTCCTTCATTTTTTTATCCGCCATAATCTACATACCAAGCATCAACAATGAAAATTTTTATCCACAAACTAGAGAGAAAATATTAGAGAAATCGGAAAACACAGTTACTCCCACAATGGCTAATCTTAAACCTACAGATATAACCAGGAAGATGAAATGTTCGTTAACGGTCACTCAAAGATGAAAGCATATTCGGATATTCCAAAGACTTTGCTGGTAGTCTGTATCTTCGCATGATCAGAAATGTTTGGTGCTTCTGGATACAAATTTGTCCAAAGGAACCAGAATATCCACATGAAAAGTAACTTGTGAGCCTCAGAGTACATTAAGAAACAAAAAGTTTTACCTAGACATTCCAAAAACAAGAGAAACTTCGCTGCCCACAATTAGATAACATATATAACATACCTTAAGCTATAATAAATTCTATGAATAGTTGATTATAGAACTAAGCTTGAATTGACATTTTTTACGCAATGCAATGCCTAAAGATAACTTAAAAATCCAGGCCGGTAGTACTCAGGGGGTTCAGCATTTATGGCAACAGGCAACTTAATAGGAACTTTTGTATTGGATTGAAGTAATGACAACAGCATAAGTGCTAACATGACCTTTCCACCTGATTACAACCATGTACACGTGAAGTAGTAATCAAGAAATAGTCAGACACAACATAACCGATGCACAATTACTTGGAAAAAAAATAATTGCAAAATGCTTCAATCATCAAAGGCCAATGGCTCCACATTTCAAATGAAACGGTTGGAGCAAAAATATTTCCGATATGAAGCTAATTCCATAGCTTCTTCGTAAACCTCTGTGCAAGAATTTCAAAGAGTTGAGTAACATAAATCAGAACTGCAGAACAAATGAAGCAACAATATGTGGATAGAAAGACAAATCAAATTCATCCAAAGTAATTTAATCCAAATGATAACAATGAGACAAATGTGTAAGCAGGAACACTAACAGTTTTTAGACATCAATCTATGGATTCATTGACTCATATATGTTTATGCTGGTTACATTTTTCCCAAGACATATAAAGTAAGCTATGTTTTATGTAAATATAGAATCTATATGTTGCATTGATAAGCAGAAAGTAAATCAAGCATGGATACGTAATTTATGAGTCCTCAAGATGAATACAAACCTTGTCCATATCTACTCAACATCCTTCCTGCTCACAGATTCAAGGATTGTGCTAATGGCATGCAAGCAACCTACTGCAGCTAGGGAACCAGAATCATGAACCTCATTATGGTAAACATCAACAAAATTTAGTGACTGCATATAAGGACGAAAGTAGTGACTGCTTGATACTAGACGATGTGCCAGATTTACTTGTAATTAGTGGGAGAACGTCAGTCACATATAAGGATAGAGCATTTAAGGATGAAATTAGTGACTGCTTGATACTAGAGGATGTGCCAGATTTACTTGTAAGGGAAATATGCCAAGGGTGATGATGGGAACTGACAAGAGTAGGCCCGTCTTGTGAGAGGAGGGTGGTGGTGAGATGCTCTGTTTAGCAAGATGGATACTCGCTAGCATAGGTATCTATGCTTCTTTCAAACACTTCCTAATATGTGTTTGTGCGAAACCAATAAACTGGGGTCAATGCCGCCTATGGTTAGATTTGAGCACAGGTTGAACCAGATGCTAAATTACTAAATAATGGATGAGAATGAATACTTCAATGCACTCACAACAGTTGCAAGATCCTTTCAGACTCGAGCACAATAGGGTTAGAACTTAGAAGCAAGCAATCTAAGCACAATTCAATAAAGAAAATTGTTCATTCAAGTACATACTTTATCTTACATCAATATATATGTTGATTCAGTTCAGTCAGTACTACATCTACTATCTCTCAAGAATCAAAATAAATCCCCTAAATCAGGCAAAAATCCCCTAAATCAGGCAAAAATTCATCGAAACGATAATTCCATAAACCAGAGAAAAGTTTTTCATCAGATATTTCCAACGACTCGTAAGCAAAAAAGAAACAATAAAAACAAGAATAAGAGAGAAACGCAACATAATACACCCAATTTTAAAACAAACAAATAAAAATTTCTCATTCACAACAGGCTACAGTGATGAAAGTATGAACCCTAATTTAACAAAAAACAAACAAAATCTATTCTCAAAAACCTAAGAAATAGAAATCAAAACTGAAGAAAAATACTAATTTCTATAGAATAAATCACAAAAAAATTCATTTGTCTCAGTTCCAAATACTCTTAACGACGATGAACAGAAAAAATGAGATTTTAAAACCTAAATCATACCTTTTTTTTGTGCTCAGTTACCAAATCGTAAGTAAAGTTGATGAAAGTACCTGTTTCATAATCCATAAAACATCAAAATTTCCCAATCCATTGCTCTGCGCTTCTTTTCTCTTCTACAAACCGCACTGAATTGAAAAACTGAGACGAAATTGAAAAATTGGGTATGCATCGGATTGAGTCTGAGACGAAATTGAAAAAATAAGAAATCTCTGAAGAATGAGAGGGAAGGAAGTTGATGGAACTGAAGAACTTTTCCTTAAAAATTGAGAAAGAAAAGAAGGAAATAAATGAGGCGGAGATCACGAACTGCATCTAAAATTTTGTGACGGAAAAAACGAGAAAAATGGGTAAATATCTATGTTGAGGTGGCAGCTGACTCTGCCATATTTAATTGCTGAGGTGGTAGCTATAGGGTCCAGACCTTTCTAAATAAGGGTATAAATGTCTATAATACTCCAAAAAGGTGTTATTTGTATATTTTATTTAAGGGTGGCAGTTTTAAAAGCTTGTTTCTGAAGGGGGATATTTTTACACATTAAAACTGACGACATGACCGAATAGTCCTGACATCTGAGAGATTTTGTGAAGATTTTATGAGATCAAAATCATACGGACAAGAAATATTTTCGGAGAGTATACTTACATCAACAGTCCTTCTAAATAAAAAGACTTCTCAGAAATCACGATAAAGTCAAACGCGTTTTTTTCCTGTTTTCTTGCCACATCAATAGACACATTAGCAAACGGTTTTTAGGGAGTTCAAAAATAGCGGTTTGTTTAGAATTATCATTTAATATGGTGATAATATATATTCTTCCATATTGCTGATAATATTTAGTGTAAGTACGACGGCCATTAATGATACCCAAAAAAATTTGAAAAATGAATAAAACAATGCAATATATAGCCCCTGCATCTACCAGTAGTAGGGTAAAAACTGATTCTGCTAAAAATGGTAAATGGGGTAGGTTAATGAGAAACGATTCTAAACTCTAAACAAATGTACTTCACATAAGTACTTTAGATTCGAGAGATCAATCTGTACAATTCTGGACTAAACCAAGAAATGGTTTTTACAGCCTTGCATCAGTTACAAAAGAAGGAAAAGTTTGATCTTAGCAGGGAAGCACGGACACACCAGTATTGGTACCGTGTCCGCGTCAGACACGCGTCGGACACACGACACGCGTTGGACACCGACACGACGCACTTGTACAAATATATACCTCATTTTTCTAATTGCGTAATCAAATTGGTTATGAAAATTAGTATAATAGTTAATATTTGTACATATGGGCTAACCTAATGGCATAAAAGTGAGGTTTTTCATGTATATGCATGATTAATGTATTTGATATACCATAATACTATGATATTAGTGTATAAAAATTATTTAATTAATATATATATAAACGTGTCCGTGTCCTGATGATTTTGAATTTTGCCGGTCCCTGTGTCCGTGTCGTGTCGTGTCCGTGTCACGTGTCCGTGTCAGTGCTTCCCAGGATCTTAGGGAGGGAGGTAGAGAATGTGTTGAGATCGGAGTGATAAACTCTGTAAGGTGTGGTTGCTTATGATTGTGTATCAGAAGATAGAACTTGCTTGTAAAATGGTAAGTTGTATGTTCTCTGCGTTTTCTAGATACTTGTGTTGATTGTCATTCAATAGATTGAAAATCTATTTTATAATAAGTCATGGTCGAACACTCTGATCTCACAAGAAATGGAGGTTGTGGAGTAGTAAATAAGTGGAGATCGTGTGAAAGTGAGAGAAACTATGTCCATATTGTTAAGGAATGACTGGACGGTTATGCACCCACTACTCCTCTACTCATCAATTGTCCGCTCTTTCCATCACTTTCCCATGATGGGTGTGTTGCACACCACATGGTGTAGGCCGCCAGACCAATATCCTGATGAACATCCCTATTCGCGACACTGTTGATGTCTCGAGTAAAAAAAAATGTCTTGCTCAACTATCAGACCTGCATGACTAGGTTGACCTTACTAGGTCGGAAAGTTGTGTAGTCGAATGTGATTATTCCAACACCTCTCTTTGACTAAAAAGTAGTTATATATGAGAGGTGGAGAAGAAGATGTGGTCAGTTAATCAAGTAAATGTGGTCAGTTAATCAAATAAGTATGTGATGTTGATCGTGCATGTAAGACATGCAATTTTCAACCAATCACATGTGAGCCATGCTGCAGGTAGGTAGTGGTATAGGTCAAGTCCCATATGGATTGACATTAGAAGCAATCAAAGACTAGTACATGGTTATCTTAAATAACATAACTTATGTTATTAAGTTATAAAACCGATACATATATTGTATCGTTCATAATGTATGGTCCGGATATGTCGCAGATCCCTTTATATAACTTTTAAAGGAGCCTTATCCGCCCTCTTTGGTTGACCATTGGTGGATGTATGTGTGAGCTATGGACGATGTGATTGGTCCATCGAAGAGAGGGATGACATGTAGCAGTCGCAGTACCTCATTGGTCAACCAGAATTGAATCTAGACAAGTCAAATCATCAAGCTAAGTAAAGCGGTTGAGATCAATATGCGACTAACACAGACGGTTTTTATTTAACCTAATAAGGTTTTAAGAAAGCTCGGCTAGCCTAATTTTGCTAGTCATTGGGAGCGAATCATGTAGGCTATGAACGACCTAAAAGGGTTTCTGGAGACGACTCTAGTTACAACTTGAAAATGCGGGGGTAAAACAACCACACCCAACTTTTTCATTCGGGAATTTGTATGAATTAAACTCCAATATAACTCCAAGAGTATCAACTTAATGAAACTCAACCAAGAAAGATATCAAAAAGATTTATCTCTTTCCCAACACAATCAGTAATTTAAACAGATATGAATCTGTGAACCTGATTGGTATGAAAATAACTCGGATGGTACCAAAGACCAATGTCCGAGTGTTAATCAAGTTATATCCAACAAACAAGGTCGGATTTATCAACTGTGATTGAACAACGCACAACCTGTGATATTTCAATTATATAAAAAAAATATAATGCGGAAAAGAAATAATACAGACACCAGAAATTTTGTTAACGAGGAAACCGCAAATGCAGAAAAACCCCGGGACCTAGCCTAGACTTTAACACCACACTTATTAAGCAGTTACAGACTCTATCCTACTACAAGTAAACTTTGGACTGGAATGTAGTTGAGCCCTAACCAAGTCTCACATCGATTAAGACTCTGCACACATCTCATAACATTTCTTAACTAAAAAACCATCGAGGATGTTTATAGTATCATCTGCAACAGTCAAGCTACGTATAGGCCCTAATCTTTCCACCGTGTAAACCCCAATGAAGTTGATTGAAGTTGTTCTTCCAAGGTCAATCCCCTCCTAATCCGACACAACCCCATTCACCGCCATTCCAGCGACTGAATCATGAATCATATTTTCGTTTGACGCATGAAACCGTTTGTTATTAGTATTATTTTCTCATTCTAATTGTATATGTATCACCAAATATGGTTGCAGGAGGAGGGTAATATAAAGACTGTGAAGCTGAGGAGCCTTCTACATTTCGACCCAAGTCTAATTTGTTATAGGGTGAAAAAAAGATATAGGCCTGTTTTTTTTCAGGGTTACAACCATAAGCCCGTTTTTTTGAATTTTACTAATCTATGCCGGTTTTGACCGTTTTATTGAAAAAACAGCTAATAGCAGTTATGTACCTTTTTATCACCGTTAGGGTATTGGAAAAAGACCTTTGAGTCCCTCGACTCACATTTAAGCTCTTTGACTCCATGAGTTCCATTTACCAACTCAGTTCGATCTGTATCCCACATGTACAGCTTCTGTCCACGTAAACTATGTACACATCACCACTAGTTGACACGTGGCACTCCAAAAATCAAGATATCACATTCCAAAACGAAAAAAAATTCGACAAACCACAATTGACCGTGGCCAATAATTTAGGTGCTTATGACGTCAACATATATATCTACATATATATTCTGCGCAAAGGAAAATATCTGAATCTGCTGAATTCCTACCATCCTTTCCTGCTATACATTTTGAGAACAAATCCAAATACAAACCTTCAATCTTACATCGATCATTGAAGCATACAACACCATTGAAGCGTACAACACCGGCAAACTTAATGTGTGTGAATTCGGAGCCATCAGCTTTATTTCCAAGTTATGTATGTACATCAAAGAGCCTTGTATCACATTTCTGTTTGCGAACACGTCTTATAAAAGCTCAAGGAACTAGTGGATAAAAAACTACATTGAGAGAAAATATGCCTTTCCAGTGCATAAAGGTAAAGGTTCTTCCAGTATAAATAAAAGGTTTGATTTCTAACCATATTACATTTAGTATGTAAGGAAACTAATTATGTCCAAACCTCAGTTGGTCCTTGCGCAACAGGGTAAGGAGCAAGTGGTGGAATGGATTTAAAACAGACACTAAGCCTTCGGACCTTCAAAAACTGTAAGCACCTAAATGACTGGCCACGGTGCTAGGTCAAAGATGATCTAGCACCGCGAGAGCAAACATTTTTCCTTCAAAAACTCCTTTTCCCTGCTGCAATTTAGCATGAATTAACCGCCTGTAATCATGCATCAAATACATACAACCACCACTGCTTCAATTGAAATTGACCCAAACTTTTCCTAACTCCAGCTGCAGCCACCTACTTGTTCTGTAACCAACTGAGCATCACCTCCACTGTGAATTCAAAGCAAAGAAATTAATTCCATAACAACCTCAATTCCAATTCTAGTCACAACCCATTTTGCCAACAAATGCATCGACTTCTCTGTAGCTGCAAAATCACGTCTTCGACCCATACTAATCCCCAAGTTCTGTACCAACCACCACCTAAGCACCATCTTCATTTTTCCCTGAATTTTTTAATTCAAATCCAACCACAGCACCATTGCATACAACAACAGCTGATTAAATCAATTATTCCATTCATATGAACTCATGCCGCAACAATCGATATTTCATTACATTTCAATTTGATACCAACTTCAATTTGATGTTCCAAATCAGTAACCAAACATGTAATCCAAAAAAAAAAAAAGTAAAAATCAATTAATACATAAAACCTAATCAATCAATTTCTATCATAAAATTAACGGAAGCCCTATTCATGATTTAATAGTCAAACCGACAACTAACACAATCAACAAAAATAAAGTTAGGGTTCCTGACTTACCTTTCTCGTGGCTTTGTCTTCTTCACGATCTTCTCTGTTTTGACAAAAAAACAAATTCAATAGGGTCTTCGTATACGGTTTACCTCTAATAACCTTCGTTGTTAATTTTCTAAACCTAATTTTTCGGGGTTTTTTTTTCTTTGTTTCTCCCAGTAACAGACGAAGAACAATGGAAAAAGAAAAGAAAAAGTAAATGTGGAAATCCGGGATTCAGGATTTGGCTTTCGATTATATAATGACTGAACGTGGGAGATTAATTTTGGTCGTTAATTTTCATAAGGTTTATGGGGTGCTAGTTTATCACCTAGATTAGCAGTTAGGAATACCTCCTAAGTCTTATGGGAGTGCTAATCTAGCAGCTAGATTAGCAGTCCACGTCAGCCCAGCGCTGAACCATTCAACGCTAAACGCCGCCGCTAAATGGTTCAAATAACCAATCTCGTCAAATCAGATAAAAAATAAATCCCGGTCAAATCATTCTCATTCTCGAAAAAGGTAGTTTTTCTAGCGCTGAATCATTCTGCGTATCAATATAGCATGCTACTTCACATGCTAACAACTGGTAGGAAAGAGAACTAGTGTTAAAAAATTTGTTACACTTTTTTTTGGAATTGCAACACTTATGTGCTAATCTAGCCCATAAGACATAGTCTTAAGTAAAAAGATAAAGATTGGTGCTCCTCCATGCGACATGTGTATAAGGACATATCTGTAAACTGTGCAGCATTATCTCATCTCATCCGATGAGAAATTGACCGTTTTGGCTGAGAATTTGACAAAAGTAACGGATTTGGATGGAAACATGGATAGAGGCCTAAATTTGCAAAGTGGAAAAAAACGAGCCCATGGTTATCTATCGGATATAAAAAAGAGGCCTATATTTGTTTATAATCCTTTGTTATATGAGTATGTACCATGGTCGAGCAAGTCATCCGCTTGTGAGAATGGATAGATTCTTGGTCTTCTGAAAACAACATTGTTTCTACAGAGAGAACCGCTCTCTTCTCTTTCCTCTCTTCTCTCCAAAACACACAGAAAACCAGTAAAACTTACTTATTTTTGTTTAGAATCCTTGATCTGTCCGGGTTAGATTTGATTTTTCAGATCTGCCAGGCAAATCAAGGTTAGTACTATTAGTTTTTATAATTTTATTCAATAAAATAAATTGTTGATCCAACAATTTTTCTATTTAATTTTTTTGAATATTTTGTTTTGATTGATCTAATGATTTCTCCATGTCATCTAGATTTGTTATACATTAGCCAAGTTGGAGTTTTTTTGCCTGGCTTGATTTGGGTATACCCAGATTAATTGGGGTATACCCAATTTTAAAGGGACATTTTTTGTGGGTTTTAGGGGGGAGTCCTAATGGGTAAGTTACAAAAATACCCTTACACATTAAAAACCTATTACTCTAAATCAGTTTTAACTTTTTTTCATTTCATCTTCTTCTCTTCTTCTCCTCCCTCCACAACCCTACCGGCTCCATCACCCCCACCACCACCAAAACGCGTCGATTAATTCGTTAACATCGTCGATTCGAAAACTCCGATTAATCTTCATCAATGGATCCACCACGGCATAAGGGAACTCGTATGAAAGACGCTAATGGAAAACCCAATGAGTATAACCCTTGCATTGCAAGTTTGGTTCAAAATAAAATGAAGAAAAAAACGGTTGAAGAAGAATAGATTGAACCCGCTGAAACACGCGAAATGGTGCGATTAAGAAAGTAAGGGCTTGTTTAAACTCACTTTAGTACTTTGATTTCATGTTTGCATGTCAAATTAGGTCAGAAAATTCGAATTTTTGAATTGGCAGTTGCGACGCCGGCAATGTATTTTTTCATCGACCCTTCTGGGGTTTCATAGTTAGGGTATGGCCGGGAAGGTATAAGGTTGAAGAACATGTCGGCTGTGTAGTTTCTAATCGCTACTAGCAGGCTTCTAGCAGTTATTCAACTAAATACTTGCCGGCGTTATTTTAGTTTTAAGGAAGCCGGCATCTTATTCGTTTTTCACCATGCCGGCTACTTTTCTTTGAATGTCTCCTGATGCCTAGAATATTTTGTCCTAGAAGGGTATTTTTTAAAACCATGCCGGCGCTTTGTCAGCTGGCAATGTATGGTTAATGGACCTTGCCGACCTGTTTAGTGAAAATTCCTTGTATTTACTGTGTAAATTTGTTTGTTGGCCGGAATGCTATTTTGATGACACCCTGCCGGGTGTGGCTTAGCCGGTAAGCATATTTTGGTCGACCTTTCCGGCTATGTGTCTGCCGGATAGGTGTTTTTTGTAAACCCTGTCGGCCTTTGATTTTTTTTTCTAAATTATTCTTGTTCTGATTGCGAACGGCAAAGAAGAAAGCTGCTCTGGAAGCATCTCTTAGTAGTCCTCCTTCAAACCCTCCTCGTGTTGGTGATAAACTCTTGTCTTCAAAACATCGAGGGGTATATGTGAAGCCTAGAACGACACAGATCATTATAAGGAATAATCCAGAACCACCATCTGAACCCAGTGATTCAGACGACACTCCAGATGAAGACCAATCAATTCCATCTGGTAGAATAGGTGATGATGATGATGTTGATAAAAGAATTCCGGCTGCTGGAGGAGGCAAAAATGATGATGGTGATCAAGACATGCCACCTGTTGGAAGAGGTAATGATGATGATGATGATGGTAATATAGATAAAGGTAAGAAAACCGTCGAAGATGAAATTGTTGAAGAAGAAGAAGAAGAAGAAGAAGAAGAAGAAGAAGAAGAAGAAGAAGAAGAAGAAGAAGAAGAAGAAGAAGAAGAATGAGGAGGAGGAGGAGAACAAATTGTTGAACCCACCGAAGCTTCGGGTTCAACTTCAACCGGAGCGAGGAAGAGGGTGATCACTAAACCAGCTAATTCTCACATGCCTTCCAAACACTTCATGGTTACACTGAAAGAGGGTGATCCTCCAAGGGGGACCCC
The DNA here is from genome assembly GCA_023529315.1 of Papaver bracteatum. Taxonomy (NCBI): domain Eukaryota; kingdom Viridiplantae; phylum Streptophyta; class Magnoliopsida; order Ranunculales; family Papaveraceae; genus Papaver; species Papaver bracteatum. The sequence goes on along the minus strand of JAJJWX010002427.1, from coordinate 1,203,939 downwards.
AAGAGATGGTGGAAATGTTCTTTTTGGATACAAAGACTCATGGGCATGTACGATCCACAATACTATCGTAAGTAATCTTAATCCGTCTTTGTTCTTTATTCAAGTGTGTAACTATCTTAATTAAATTTGCGTCAAGTGTTTGTATATCTTTTTATTTTGTTTTTTTTGGTATTTAGGATCACAAGAATGCCATCAGTCTCATGAGGCACCAAGCTTCGTGTTCAGTGGCTCATACTTGGGATCTTGACAAGGAATGTGAGGATGTGAAAGTGATTGTGAGGAACTCCGGGTTGATGCCTGCGATTGAGAGTTCGAATATTAATCCTGATAAAGTTACCGTCTCTGCATTCTGTGAAAGGTTCTATGGAGAGACTGATACCATGTTATTCCCGTTCGGTGAGATGGAGATAACTTCCGATGATGCTCAACAAATTCTAGGCCTCGAGGTTGAGGTAAAAGAAGTTTGTGAGGGATTCGATAATTCGATATCTTTTGAGAAGATTTACGATTTGAGCAAGAAATTGTTCGGTTGGAATCAGGTTCAGACGGAGGCTGTTCTTGACACGAAGGATGGTCGTCTAACCAAGAAGTTTAATGCGAAGAGGTTGAGGGACACATTATGGGATACACATTCAATCCTTGACAGGGAAGGAATGGTGAACCCGGTGCGAATTAATGCTGTCGCGGCCGGTTATTTGCTATACATCCTGGGAAAATGTATCTTCCCCGACAGTTCCGGAAACCAAGTCGAGGCCGGTTACTTGCAACTATTGGATCCCTTAAATAAGATGTGTGAGTATTCTTGGGGTACTGCGGTGGTCTCCTTCTTGAACAATGAGTTGACAAAATGTTCTAGGGCACTCACTAAGCAAGTTAACGGAAACACATGTCTCTTCCAGGTAATTTTATTGTCTAAAACATTTATATTACCGAATATTCTCGTAAGATAAGGTTCTTACTATAAAAAAATTTGCATAGGTTTGGATATATGAGCACTTCCCTTCCTTGTTCAAAGACAGCTCCTACATCAAAGTGGATGAGAGTGTTGCGGTTAATAGGCCAAGAGCGCAAAGGTACAGTTTTAAGGGTACTCAGGATAAGGAAATGCCGCAACAGCTTATGAAACTCCGAAGTGCCAACGATGAATTGACTGCGAAGGAGGTGATTTTTGATCTGTATCGGGATGCTAGAAATCAAGGTTTAATCCATCCTAGAAATGAAGTTGTTGCATTATACTATGGACCCTTGATAACTGTGTTTGAAGGATTTTCAATGTACGATCCACATCGGATTATGCGACAATTGGGTTACGTCCAAGAAGAACCTCATTTCGATGAAGATAATCCGTTCTTTACTGTGAACCGGGATGAGTGCACCACGTCCCAAAAAATAATTAACGTCTCTTACGCTCCACCGCCGGCTCAAGAACATTGGGACAATAGACATGACTGTCAGATCGATGTGAGTCTTTTGGACGAGGTGACCACCGGTCATGAAGCTACTGAGAAATACATGGTGTGGTACTTGGAATGGGCTCGTCCTACTGTGATTAGGAAAATGACTGTTGAAGAACTGGCTCTAAAGAAGAAGTTGGAAGCAAAAGACCCATCAACATTGTTTAAGTTCTTTGTAAGTATATTTAGAGTTGCTCTTACTATTTTAAGATTGATTACATTACTGAATCATTATATTCATTGTTTGTTGTTTAATTGAAAATAGAAGGAGCATTTTAAGACCTTTGGGAAGGTGTTGTTGTGCGCGAGAGAAAAATGAGAGCCTTTGTCGATTGAAGAGCAAAGCAAGAACATTGACTATGTTAACAGTGTTGGCAATGAGGATGCCAATGAAATGTTCAAGCAACTTGAGGCTCAAGGAAAGGCTGAACAAAAATCTAGGAGAGAAGCACAAGCCAAGATGAAGGATGATAAAAAGAGGACTCGTTGTGGTGAAGGTAGCAGCAGTGGTCGTGGTGGTGAAGGTAATTCTCCAAAACGGGGTCGTGCTCGTCGTGGACGTGGTCGTGGTCAATGAATGCTTTCGTAGTTCATTTCTTTATGTTATGGTGGACAAATGTTTAAGTTAATGGTGTGGACAAATGTTTTTTTAAGGTTTATGGGACGTGTTTTCATTTTAGACAAAAAGTGTTGGATTTCTAGTTGTTGAATGAATGGTTTGTTTTGCTTTGTAAAATTTTAATGCATAAGCCGGAATGCTTTTAAATTTACCCTGCCGGGTGTCCCAGGGCCGACATGGTGGTGAAGTGTCAGAGTGCCGGCCTTGACAAAGGAAATTGTGTAGTTATCAGGGCCGGCATGTATCAAAATGATAACCCTTCCGGCTGAATCGTAGCCGGCAATGTATTGACCCAATATAGTTCCGGCGGTTTTGTTGCAAAACAACTTTTCTCCTGATGCCTAAAATCTTACACGACCTGCATGGTAACAAATTTAAGACCCTGCCGGTCTGGTTTTGACTTGTACCTCGCCGGCGGAATCAAAATTCAAATTTTTGGCAAGTACAATTTCATTGATTGACTTGTACTTGAGCACTATAACGGCCAAATTTGGGCACAATCCTATAAATACACTACTTCTCTCTACAAAACAACACACAACTATTTGCATATACTCTCCAAAGCTCATATCATCATACACTCCATCTAACTCACTCAATAGCTCTCTACAAACAACAATGGCATCGTTTAATTCAAATGAAGATTTGGTAATCACCAAAGCTTGGTACGGGGAAGATCGACTTAGACGTCAATCCTCCGAAAGAGAGGATTCCAAAACATTTTGGGCTAGGGTACACAACAAATTTTGCGGCGAGTTTGGGAATCCTAATGCAAGAAGTATTCAACAAGTCCAAGCTAGGCACCTAGTAATCGAAAATGCGATACTTGCTTTTTTAGCTCTCCAACCTCGGATTTTTAACACTCGCCCCTTCACCTTGTCCATTGCACAATTTGTAAGTAATTTTGTGGTTTTTTTTTTACGTACCCCATGTTGTGTTATCTTCCAACAAAACACCACTAACAAATGTAAGCTTGTTTTTATAGCACGAAGCCGTGAAAGCGCGCTACTTGGAAGTACAGGGGGAAGCATTCGCATTCGATGCAAGCTATCACTTCTTGGCCAATAGAATCCCGGTGGATAACCCGGACTACTTGGATGCGGTATCGTCTTCGTCGGAGGAAGATTGATTGCTTTAGAAGTTTTTGTAAAGGTTTTGTGGGTATACCTCTATGTAAGCCCTCACGAGACTATAACTCGTCCACTAGGGTCGCCTAGGGGTTTAAAGGCTTGATGCACATGCTAAGTGCATTCGTTTTTATGTTTCAATCAATGTAGTAACCAAAATTGCACGAATAAAGTGAATTACATCTTCCATAGTTTCTGTTTTCTGTTTGGCATAAGTAAAGGTTGGCAATGTTATAAATCCATAACCTGCCGGCCACATGTCAACCGGCATGTAAAAAAAATATTTGCTTGCCGACGTTATGATTGCCGGCATTGTAGGAAGATTTACCATGCCGAATGTAAAATTATGTTCCAATATACTCGGCGTGTTCTTCAACCGAGACAATGCCACAGATAAAAGTCGACAGACTTATTCAAAGGGAACCATGCCGGTGAAATTTAGCGTTTTTATTCAAACTATAACCTCACTTTTACCTCTGAAAATTTTCAAAACCAAATTTTTTTGATCGAAATCGAAATCATAAGACAGATGAAAGGTTTAATCTACTGATTTCTTATTTTCAAAATTTTAATCTAAGCTCAATTAGTTAACTTAATCAGATTTAGTGTTAATTAACAAAGGGCATATTAGCCATTTAGAAAATATAAAGTTAAGGGGTGGCTTGGTTTTACTTCATAACGACCTTATTTTGTCTTATTGGGTATACCCCAATCAAGTCAGGTTTTTTTGTGGTGTTGCTACTTCATTGTTACCAATCACATTATGGACGATGATCTTCTTCAGCAAACAAGACCAAGATGGGCAGTGATGATTTTATTTTGGAATTTTGGATATTACTTCCTTTACATGGAAGCATCTAACATATATGATGTTAATGATCATGAATCAAAAGATCAGGAATCAAAATGGTTTGAATTAATGACCATTAGAAGGAAGTCAATTTCATGGACGGAATGTAAATCAGTACAATTTCAGTTTTTCGTTTCTTAGTAATAGGTTATTCTTTCTGTTTTCTAATGATGTAATTGATATTAATATTACTGATTCCAATAGGTGGAATGGTTATTCTCCACCAATATGTATCAAGGTAGTTTATTCTCCACCAATATGTAACGAGTTTGCTCTAGCAGCATTCGCTCTAGCAGCGATTCTAACCATTAGATCTTGTGAATGTGACACCATTGCATGTTTTTTTGTCTTCTGCTGACATCACATTTCTTCCATCCAATGGCCGCAAACGATGCTAGTTCAAAAAAATGCTCTAGCACTAGATCAAAATGCAAAATAATTTCCATCAAAAAGGGTATCACTATCTAAACATATACGGTTTTCACAAGAAGGAAACAGGAGTGGGGGATACGGTGTTATTTTGCGTGATCCATGTAGAAAGCCGGCAGTTGCCTCTGCTTCTGTGCAACAAAATGGAAAATCTTATTTCGAGTTGGGTCATCCCTCACGATGGCAAGAGATTAAAGATTTTGTTTCCCCTTCTCAAGGAGATAATTGACATGCGATCTCTGGTAAAACAGCTTTCAAAGAAAATGAAGACTGCTGGGAAACCTGAGATTAAGGAGCTTAAAACGATTATATTTGAAGATATTCATGTTCACGGAGGTACTCTAAACAGCGGTGAAGTTGACTGATCTGAATTCATTCATAATCTAAATTCTGAAGATACTGATTCAAATTTATGCAAAATAGAACAGCTTCCTATTATAACTAGTCATATTACACAAAATCAGAAATGAAATACTAGAACAATATTTTATGTTCTCTTTTCTTTTTTTTGAAGCATTTTATGTTCTCTTTTAACTGAATACATCTTCCATTGAATGGTGAAGCATTTGCTAGTAAAATGAGAAATCTAATCTGAGTCCACTAAAATCCAAAGTTAGACATTGACTTGAGGCTCTCTACTTTGCTGTGATGGACTGTTGTAAAATGGATCTCATTTTACAAAACAAATAAGAACACCAATTTCATAGATTCAAACAACACTGAAAGTTGGAAACAATGTTTTCCAAAAGAACTAATAAATCATAAAATAAAATTGGCACAACTCTTGTGTAATTGTAATTTCTTTACTAGTAGTTGCGCTTCCAGAGGTGCTTTCAAGAGCCAAGATGCTAGACCTTTGACCTGCATATGCTAACTAAAAATGTAGTGCTGTTATTTAACTCCCATCTCTTTGATTACCAAAGAAGAAGCTGATAGACAACACACGCTCTATGAGTTTTTTCAGTCTTCATGTCCACCAGTTAACAGGACATGAAGAATAGTTAAAACTCAAGACAGTGATACAGGAGTATAAAGATATAATTGTCATCACTCAAATAAACAGGGAACACGAGCAACCAAAAGTAAATTTGGATACTTTGCAGCATCAAAACTCCTATGTGCAATTGCATTTTCTTCATTCTCATTCTCATAGGGAGCTAAGATTCTAGACGCATACATGCTAACAACAATAATACATCCTTGGTGAAAATGTAGTGCTGATACAAAAGCTCCGATCTCATCAAATACAAGAGAAGAAGCTACCTGGGGACAACACACTATATGAGTTGTTTCAGTCTTCATGTCCACAAGTTATCCGAACACACCAGCTAACAAGACATAAGTTTCGGAGTAAACTCAAAACAATCACCACAATTAACAAGAAAAAATTAAAAATACAGGCCTAATCAGTATAAAAATGTCATAATGCCCTCGATTCTCTTCTGAAACACCAAAATTTAAGTAAACGTTGTAGGTCAAGAATTTTGCATTAGGAAATGTAATTCTGTCATATAACTCGCATCTCGAACACACCAGCCCAAAAACTGCACAGTTACCACAACAAAAACAACAACAAAAATAATAATAATACATGCCAAATCAGTATAAAAAATGCCATAATGCCTCAGTTAGATCCATTACTGTCATATGAATATAGTTTCCCCAAGGGGTTCTCCCTGTAAACAGGGTCTCAGTTCCACTACATCTCAACTAATTGGATAACATCATCACAGGCTTCACAATTAACACATTGATTCAACTCATTAATCCTTACAAAAATAAAAAGATATACAAAATTAGGCTCAGATATTTCAGCTTCTCTATCAAGAATTTTCTGAAGCAGAACTGGCATAAAGCTGTGTAATAATCATCACTGCCGAATTTCAAAATGAATTCAATCACATAACCGAAAAAAATAATAACCCTAAATCGTTTAGTCTATCAATAATGGCTCATATCAAGAAATTCAACCATTTTACCTTTTTAGCTTCATAGATTACTCTCAGAAGCGCGGGTATTTTGTAATCATAGCCAATATTGTGATCGAAGACTAATATAAAACATTTACTCATAATCTAACAAAAAATCAGATTTAGTAGATGTAGCCAGAGTTTTTAGAGGTAAAACCATCGAAATAAGTAAACCCCCACGTGTAACCAGACCTATTTTCATATTTGCCTCTATGACTGAGCAAATCTAAGTAGATTATTTGATTAGTAAGCTCAAAGGTGTGGAGAGGCAACAATAATCAAAGAATTGAAATAAAAACATATGAGATTTAGCCATTATTTTGACACAAATAAGCTGTTGAAATCAAAGCAAACCTGCAACACTAAATGGCGCAGCTTTAGCACGAGCATTGGGGCTTTCTTCGTCATTGAAATATTTTCAGAGAAGCCCGGGGTGCGACGTGCAGATCTTAAATTCAAATATATCTAACTAAAAAACAAAGAAATATTTAACAAAAGCCAAACAGATGTGATGAAGAAGATGCTGAATCAGAAACCCTAACCATGGAAAAGTAGGAAAGCAATGCAGATCCAGATAATGGTTTAAGAGAAGAGAGGCGCCTCTTTTTATATGGGTTTATAGGTTAACACTTTCCCAAACCCTAATGGGCCAATGTTTCGTTTGATGAGATCGCACGAATGAGATTCTGATATAAACGGCCCAACATAATGTGTGTATTAAGCGCACATAGCGGATTTTAGTTTGGGAAAATTTATAAAGTGCTTCCGTTTTTTTGGGTCCTTTTTCTTATGCCCTGCTATTTACAACTTTTCAAAAGTACCCCCACAGTGCATAAAAACGGGAAAGAGTTATATTAGTTAGTTAAACTCATTTTACCCAGTCAAAAATAATGGGAAAATTACTAAACGGTCCATACCTAAATCTAAGAGAGAAATCGAGAAGAGACCCCCACTTTCTCTTCTTCTTCTATCTTCTTATTTTCTTCTCCTCCCTGGCTCATCGTTCATACGGTTCTGAAAATGATTTAGAGAGTTTAGAATAAAAATTTGATATCGAGATATGATAGGAAAGATCAAGTCGTGATTGATGGTGATTGCACAGATGTTAATATTGAACTGTGGAGGAAGAATAAATGGTAAGTAATATTTAGGGTTTCATATTCGATTGATGTTCTATATGAATTGATATGAGTTGGTGAATTATAGTTGGGTTTTTAATTGTGTGAATCATAAAGAAGAATCAACAGTTGATTCGGAATCCGAGGAGAAGATTGAGAGATTAGGGTTTCTGTTTTTTATTTAATCGATTTCAGATTCGGAAGAGGGGTTTGAATTAGAAGATATTGGTTGAAATTAGAGATGGGTAATTGGTTAATTGAAAGAATTAGGGTGAAATTATAAATGAGATCAAATATCTGGTGATGAGTTTATATCTCAGTGAAGTTAGGGTTTTGTTCTTGAAATTTTTTTAATAAAATTGAAGAAAGTAGTACTGATGTTTGTGTGTATGGGTCTACTGTGACCTTGATTGAGTTACAAGAATGATCTGAGTTGAAAATTTAGATGAATGTTGGGGAAAGCTGTAACATTTATGTTAGATGAACAGAGGAAGAATAGATGATTTTGGTTAAGGGAAGATGATGACTATTAGATGGACTGATGTAACTATTAAAGGGCGGAATAGTTTTTGTAGAGAGGAACCAGGTCCATTTGATCCTCAAGTGACTACATTGTTGAAGATTGCTGAAGCATTAGGGTGGCCAGCTACTTTAGCTGATAAATGGCAAGTAAATGATGCTTGTCAATCGATCAAAAAAAAATGATGCTTGTCAAGATTGGTGAATAATCCTTCGGTTCAAGGTTAGAGGATGCTTGTTATTTTCTTAGTAAAATGTCGCATTTTTGGTGAAATATTGGAATACAAAAGGGCTAATTTACTTTGTGTTTTTAGGTGCAGAGAGTATTCAAGAAGCCGAGGAGAAGATAGATGATGCTAGGAGACGTGCTGCAAGGATGTTGGAAGCATTTGAAAAGAGTGTTGCTGACAATGCAAGAGCATCACATGAGGTATCATAAGCATTTTCATCCAAAAAAAAAATTGTGATGGGAAATGCACATTTCTACTTCGCCATATTCTTATGTTTTAGTTCTTTCATATGACTGTATTTGATTCTAGCATCGAGTGAATTCTAAGAGGTTCGAGAGAACCTTTAATTTGTTTACTTCGGTTAAAAAATTTATTTTTCTGCTCATGAAGTAGGCACATTGACGAACCACAGTAATTCTTTGTGTTCTTGTTTAATTTTCTCATGGTTTTTATTGTTTCTGGTATAAAATCTTGGAATATTTGGCAAGTTGCTAATCTTAAGCACACCATTATCAACTGTTCTAGTTTTAAAGCAATGTAGTGAGAAGATTATGGTTTTTGTAAACTTGTTGTTCAATTTGTTGTATGAATCCCTGCTTCACTGCAACAAGAAGATTTGACTTTTTCATATTTTATTAAGAAAGATTTGACAGCGGGAAACGAAGGAGCAACGGGTTGCTAGGAACAAGAGGTAGCCCTCTCATCAGTCTCTTTTATTTAAAAAGAATGTATTTCATTTGACTTTTTCATATTTTATTTTCTATCAGTCCCCTCTCTCATCATTGGCATCTCTGTCTTGTTCATTTTTAATAGGGAGTTTCCTCAAAATTGTATCAAGGTTGCCAGACTGAGGTATGTCTACAAAGATGTTATGAACCTTTTTCAGACTACATTAGGAAAAACTATCACTAAGCAACTACATATTGAAGCTAAAACTAAAAAAAAGCTTAATCCTTATCATATCATGTGTCCCTTTTATCAGTTTATATAGATGCAGTATAACCAAAATGCTAGTCTTTTATGTATCGTAGATTCTTGTACGAACTCCCTGTAAACTTGTTATAAACTGAACTTGACTATTGCTTATGACTAATTTAACAAAGAGAACGGAGCTGTAGGATATGTTTTTATTCCAGCGCGGTCTTTTTGGCTTAGAATGTGCCATCAAGAATGGGGAATAACACATGAAGAAACTAAAACTGTTATTAAAGATCTCCCTGGGCGTCATTTTTTCAGAATTGAAATATGTGGTTCGAATGTAGGATTTGGGGTTATTTTACGTGACATCATGAGGAGCCAAATTGTTGCTATATCTAGGATTTATGGTGCTACCTTCACCAGCATTTTAATTATGTCTTGTTGAATTGCAGTTTGCTTTTGAATGGTTTTTGGATGAAAACTCTTAGTGATGCAGTTTCAGCAGACTTTCATATGCACAATAGTTTTATGTTGTGTTATTTTGGCACATCTATAAATCAGAGGGGCTTTTAAGACTTTATGTAGGTGCCATGTGGAGTTTAACAGCCCTAACTTTCTGTTTACCGTTTTATTAAAAAAATTGTCAAACTTGGGGTACTTTTGATAATGTGTAAAAAATGGGGTACTTTTGAAGTGTACATTTAAAAACAGGGGTACTTTATAAAATATACCTTTTAGTTTTGGCATCCGCATCCAAATCAGCGTATAATGAATTTTAGTTTTGGCATCCGCATCCAAATCAGCGTATGATGAATGTATGGCAATGGCGGATGTCCTTTATGGTTCTAAATTACTTCATCGCTAGCCAAAATATAATTTTCATTTTCATTTAACAATATAAATAATTTATATAATTTCAATATTAAAATCGATCAAAAAATCAGAGGAGGAGAAAATGAGTAAAAGGAAGAGAAAAAAGAAAACGGAAAATAAAATGTATCTAGGTTTTATGTGAACTTTTTTATGTGTAAAAAATGAGAAGAAAATAGAGTAAAAACCAAAATAGTACTCGGTCAAAAACTGAAAAAAAAAAACTGCTTGCTTAATGAAAACATTGAGTGGGGTCAAGTCCACCAACTACACCCATTAGAAATCCAATTTCTATGGAGTGGTAAAAGTTCACATTCTGCCAATTTTGACCCATTATAGAGTGGTAAAGTGGCAAACCAGATAGGCAAGCCTATTTTCCCATCTAGGTCAGGTCTATACTGAGCGGTACATACTTGACCGCTCGACTAACTTTTTATCGCCATCGACTTAGACTATGCAGCTCGGCCATACCTCGGCCATTTAAGGGATATATCATCCAACTGTCAAAAATTAATCTTCAACATATATTTTATATTTTATATCAAATTTCAAACTCATTTCAATTACACCGTTGTTAGAGCATTGCTCGGTTGAACCCGCCAAGCGTTGGTATGTCAAGGTTGGTTGTCATATTTTAGTTTCAAAACTCAAAGTCGCTTGACTAAATTACTAGAGTTAACTTCATTAGGTTAGACTAGGAAGTCTAGAAATGTTACGACATACAAGTATTATTCTCAAGGCCTGAAGAATCTAAAGACGTATCGGCATCAACAAACACATCATCTCGGCTAGCGAGTGTGTTGGCATGTGCCAATGGCATGCTCGGCCATTAGGGCCACGGACTGGTAAGAAAAGATACCAGCGAGCGTGTTGGCATGTGGCAATGGCATGCTCGGACATTAGGGCCACGGCTTGGTAAGAAAATATACCAGCGAGCGTGTTGGCATGTACTAATGACATGCTCGGCCATTAGGGCCACAGCCTAGTAAGAAAAGCTACCAGCGAGCATGTTGGCATGTGCCAATGGCATGCTCGGCCATTAGGGCCACGGCCTGGTAAGAAAAGCTACAAGCGAGCGTGTTGGCATGTGTCAATGGCATGAACGACCAATTTGGCCTAGGTTGCATGGTTTTCAAGCCTAGGCGCGGGCGCTACTTTGGCATGGCTATGGCCAAGGTAAGGGTGTTTGGCTTGGCGTGGCGTGACCAGCGTAGCTAGGGACAAGGCAGAGTGTGTTTGGCATGGCGCGACTAGCTTGAGCTAGGTGTGGCTGGCATGATTTTCCATTGGCACGGAGGTGCGGCTAGCATGGTTGGCATGCTTTGGCGCGTTTGGTGTGACTAGCGTAGCTAGGTCCAAGGCAGAGTATGTTTGGCATGGCACGGCTAGGGCCAAGGTAAGGTTTTTGGCTTGGCGTGGCGTGACCAGCGTAGATAGGGCCAAGGCAGAGTGTGTTTGGCATGGCGCGGCTAGCTTGAGCTAGGTGTGGCTGACATGATTTGCCATTGGCACGGAGGTGCGACTAGCATGGTTGGCATGCTTTGGCACGTTTGGTGTGACTAGCGTAGCTAGGGCCAAGGCAGAGTGTGTTTGGCATGGCGCGGCTAGCTTGAGCTAGGTGTGGCTGGCAGGATTTGCCATTGGTACAGAGGTGCGGCTAGCATGGTTCGCATGATTTGGCGCATTTGGTGCGGCTGGCATGATTTGCCATTGGCACGGAGGTGCGGCTAGCTTGGGCTAGGTGTGGCTGACATGATTTGCCATTGGCACGGAGGTGCGGCTAGCTTGGGCTAAGTGTGGCTGGCATGATTTTCCATTGGCACGGGGGTGCGGCTAGCATGGTTGGCATGCTTTGGCGTGTTTGGTATGACTAGCGTAACTAGGGCAAAGGCAGAGTGTGTTTGGCATGGCGCGGCTAGCTTGAGCTAGGTGTGGCTGGCAGGATTTGCCATTGGTACGGAGGTGCGGCTAGCATGGTTCGCATGCTTTGGCGCGTATGGTGTGGATGGCATGATTTTCCATTGGCACGGAGGTGAGGCTATCTTGGGCTAGGTGTGGCTGACATGATTTTCCATTGGCACGGAGGTGCGGCTAGCTTGGGCTAGGTGTGGCTGGCATGATTTTCCATTAGCGCGGAGGTGCGGCTAGCATGGTTGGCATGCTTTGGCGCGTTTGGTGTGACTAGCGTAGCTAGGGCCAAGGCAAAGTGTGTTTGGAATGGCGCGACTAGCTTGAGCTAGGTGTGGCTGGCAGGATTTGCCATTGGCACGGAGGGGGAATTAGGGTTTTGTTCGTTGTAACCCTAATTTGAAAAAAAATACCCCCTATTAATTACTGACTACATGCATTAAGTGTCCTAATAAATGTGTCACCGGTGACCTTAGGTTATTTGGGGTTTTACAATTTTACCCTTTGTTTAAAAACCACCATCAACAACTGGATAATCACCGGAGATGAAAACAGAGTCGGAAATACACTCCGGGTTCTGTTGAGAAGATGTGGACGTTACACTGAGATTCAACTGGTCAAATGGATTAAAATTATCCTGTCACGACTTAACAGGAGTGGTATATGAGTTGGAATCGAGAAACAAGGAAAGTTTACGTGGATTGAAGGAAACAGGGAAAGAAGATATTCCGTGTGATATTTTTGGCGCAAAGAGGTTACGTCAAGATTGTGTTACGTGGAAAATAGGGAATAATATCCTCATATTATTTGTATCTTTTTATAAAAGAAGATTTTTGATAAGGAAGTTGAGAAGAGAAAAAGCCGTAGCTTGCCGTGAAGAAAAAGAAGATATTTTCTCGAGCTACAAGGACCTTTTTATATATAAATAACCTTGGATTGAGTCATGGTCGGCATACAGATACTTCGGAGAAGAAAGTAGAGGCTTAGAATCATAGAATAAGAAGTTTCAAAAAGTTCACATGTTGCTGCAAAACTCAAGAACACCAAGAACATTGAACTGCCATAAACAGTCGCAGAACAATATCGTTTATCAACAGCAGAAGGAGCAATATTGTTTATCAACAACAGAAAGCTTATATCGTTAATCAACGACAGAAGGCTTGTATCGTTTACTACAGAATCATTGTAAGCTTATTTACATCTTTTTGAATACAATGATTAATGAAATTTTCTTCAATTTTGGTTCTATGAGTAGATAAATCTATTCTCTAGGGTTTTGGAGGAAACTATTTTTGATGGGTAATATTTAGTAATTAATTTCTTCGGCATAATTACTCCAAAATTGTGTTTTAATTTGTCTAAAAATTCTCTCTTCTTTACATGCTTCGTAATAATTGTTTTGGGTAGTTTCTACCATTACTTTATAAGCGAAGGAGGATTAGGCTTTAGTATAACGACGAAGGTCATTTAAAAAAAATAGCTTGCAACGTTATATTTTCCAAAGCATGAGATTGGGTTCAAAACTGTTTTGAGTAAAATAGGAGTATTTTGCCAATGAAACTATTATTGAGTTTACAAATATTGGAAGTAGTGGAATCCAAAACCCTAGAATCATCTCTCCTTGGTAAACAAAATCAATTTTAATTAGTTTGTCTTAGTATTTTTCTTTAGTTAATCTTAAACCAAATCTTCAAAAGAGTCCGAGCAACGAATCTTTTCGTACCACTTGTAAAACTACATCAGTTTTTGGCGCCGTCGACGCGGACTTGCCTTTAGGTTAGGTTTTAAATTTTCTTTTTGTAAATATTTTGCTAGTTTATTTATTTTATTTATTATTTTATTAGATTTTACTCTTGGGTATTTTCTATTTTTGGTTTGCAGGATAATTGGAAATAAGCAGCCAAACAGGTAAGTATCCAAGATTTTATTTTTGTTCCCTTTTGTAAATATTTATTTTTGAAAATATTCTGATTTTTTTAGCTATTTTTTTATTATTTGTACATATTATTTTGGGATTCTTTTTTTTTTTGTAATTTTTTTTTTATTCTGTTTATATATAAAAAAAAACACGTTGCACACACCAATTGCATCGCCAGACAACCGAGTATAGGAAAACCCATGGAAAAGTATGTTGAACCCGTGCCTTGGGCCTTATGGGAGTTACCAGCCGAAATTCCACAAACCTTAGCCCAGTACCTTTGACCAGTCTTTGACTGTAGGTATATTTAGATTAAGGTAACCTAAGCCTACCAATTTTAGTCTACCATGCATTTACATGTGCACAAAAAAAAATGTCGAGCTGGTATTATAAAGACCAATATTATGATTATTCGACTGAGTATCAAAATGGACAATATCCGTACTATGACCAAAGTGTGGATAGTACTTGGGACCACTACCGACCTTCTGAAGGTTATGGTTCTTACTATGGCGATCCCAATTACTATCCGCACGTCCACCAATCATACAAACGGGAAAATGAGCAATATTATAATGGAAAAAATGAGATTTCTCCATCTTTAAAGTATTTAATCAAACAGTTGCCACCAGTTCCTGATGAATATTAATCTTTTTCCATAGAAGATGCACTCAAACAATATGAATTATCAAGTCTTTCTTTACAGGAATCCCTTAAGAAGTTGAAAAAAACTGTATGTGAATCTGAAATAAGAATGAATAAACTGTGTGAGACTCTTAATAAGCAGGAGGACCAAAATGCACCTAAGGCTATTGCTTATAATGAACTTGAATTCCGAAATAGTGTTTCCAATCTTACCCTTGATAATACATATAATTATTCACCTAATTTAGAGGATGAGGTTAGATCTGAAAACACTGAATATTTAGAAAAGGTTCAATCATCCTCGTATTGTTATGATGATGAGGATAGTGTCGATGAAGAATTTGAAATATATAGTCATAGTGACGATGAAATTGTTGCACAAATTGAGCCATATGATTGTAATGTTATTTCTAGTTCAAATCCTAATAATGTTGATAATTATTCACCTATTCAAAAGGATGAGGATTTGACTAGGGATACCAATTTTTTAGATGGTGTAGTATATCATTGTGACTATGAAGCCGAAGATGGCTTAGAGGAAAGAGTTTATCCCGAGACTAGTGTTTTAGAGTCTAGCGATTCAGAAATAATAGTCTCTGCTGAGGATTATAAAAATGTAGAACCACATGAATACAACCTAGAAGAAATAAAAGACCATTTTCCTAAATCTGAAAATTTAGAAATTAAGGAAATTGTGACTAGTTTATCCAAGGATATTGATAACTCTAGGTTTGGGGGTAAATATCATTTTTCCCGTGGTTTACCTTTGACTCTTACAAAGGTTCCTAATTTGGGACTTAACATATGTGCCTCTACCATCTTAAGAGACTATCTTCATGCACGTTTTCCTGAACCTAGTTATGTTCAAAAAGAAACTCAGTTGATAGAGACCCATCCTCTAGTAGATGTGGTTAATGATACCATAATTGACTTTGTCGTCCCACCAAGATTTTATTTACCAAAATGTGAGAGTATCTCGATTTGAAATGTGCCGTTGTCTAGTTTTTGTATCTAAACCTAATTATTTTAGGAAACTAGAATTGTCGACACATTTTCTTAAGAATGACCATCACTTTCATTATGGTCAACTATGTAAGTCAAATATAATTGACTTTAAGGATCCACAATTGTTCAAGTTATTATTATGTGCTTCTAAGTTTTTACTTGAGTTTTTCCAGATTATGCAACCTGATCCTCCGGATCCTGTTTATGAGGAAACTCAACCAATGAAAACATTTTATTTAGACCCTTTCATAGAACCTGAGCCCGAACCACAGCTAGATGTAGTTGTCTTAAAAAGAAAACTAGATAAGGGTGTGCGTTATTTGTTCATTTTCTTGGCATTCCTTTTATTTGTGGTAGCTTTATTCAGTTTTGATGACCCACATAGGTTCCGACTATTGCTATATGATATTATGTGGTGATTAATTCTACCGACGTCTGGCCAAAGATACTAAACTTAGCGCTTATTGGGAGGCAACCCATACATGGTGATGTTAAGGTCCCTCTGGAGGACCCTGCTGTTGTACATTTGTTTTGTTTTATTTTATTTTTTCTTGCTCCCAAGGAGGAATTGCTACGCTTCATCCAGATACTATCTTTCTGACTTACCTCTTTATTCCTCTTGTTACTTATATTCTTGGTATTGCACTTTAATTTGAAACATTGAGGACAATGTTAGGTTTAAGTTTGGGGGTGAGGGAAAAACTTTTAGTTAGTTTTTAATAAAGTGAAAATAATAATAATAATAATAGAACGCGTAATTGGGGGAGGCGATTTTGCTCTAGCAGCGCTAGAGCATTTTTGCTCTAGCAGCTGCTAGAGCCCTTGGATGGGTGAATCTAAGGGTGGTGGTGGTTTATGATGGAAATTTCATTTTTGCCCTTGGAGTAAAAAACTGAACTGGGAACCACCACCGTTGGATTCACCATCCAAGGGCTCTAGCAGCTGCTAGAGCAAACTTTTTTTCGTAATTGGGGGATATGAAAACTAATTGGGGGATATGAATTACTTCCCCCAACCCATGGTATGTGTTAAGGGGTTATGTTTGGTTATGAAAATACTAAAATACCCTTCCCACAAAATAAAAATCAAAAACTTAAAATAAAAAAACAAAATCAAATCCCCCATTTCCATCTCCACTACTTATTAATCTTATTTAGGGGTAGAGCTTTGAAACCCAAATATTCCCTATTCCCTTACAAATTCTAAACTCTCCCCACTCTATATCAAATTCTCTTCTCCTCACTTTGGAAACGAATTTTTATTTTATTCGGAAGTGATGAAGATCATGTTGAAAGTTATGATGACCATGCCAGAATTGATGAAGACCATGCCGGTACCATGTTCCGGCATATGGTCTTCGTCAATTCCGGCATGGTCTTCATCACTTCCATTTTTAATTTTTTCTGGTATTAATCAGTCCACTGCCGGCATGGTCATTTGATATGAATACCATGCCGGTATTGTTTTCCGGCATAGAAAATAAAGACACATGCTATGCCGGAAAACAATACCGGCATGGTCTTCATATCAACTGACCATGCCAAAGCTGGACTGATTAACACTAGAAAAATTCAAAACGGAAGTGATGAAGACCATGCCTAATTGATGAAGACCATATGCCGGAACATGATACCGGCATGCTCGAGAATTTCCTATCAATGCCGGTAGTCAAGTGGAAAAAAAAATCAACATTCTGGATACTTTTCATCCTATTCCGGCATATAAATTTAAGCAAAATACTATGCCGAAACAGGTACCGGCATGCTCGAAAACTAGATTACCATGCCGGTACCTGTTCAAAACCAGAAAAAAATCAACATTCTGAAGATCAAAACCAGAAACAAATCGTAACGAGCCCCCCGGATAGTGGCAAACAATTTATGAACATTTCCAACAATTGCCTGCATGGGTTTTTGGTTGAATACCATGCCGGCATCAAGCTTTTTAAGCTGCAACAATGGTGGATTCAAAGAAAAAAAATCAATTTTTCAACCTCTTATTAGCAGTAATTCTCTCATCACAATCATCTTCCATTTTCAAAAAAAGAAATTCCTCTCAAATATTTTTTCCCTCCTTCTACTCTCACCCAAACACAAATAAAAATACACACTAATCTATCCCCCAAATACTTAAGATTTTTACTAATTATTATTAACCACTAAACCTAATTAGTGAGGGGTAGATTAGGGATTAAAAAAATAATTACATAAGGGGTGACCCAAAATTGCTATTGGGACTCCTATTTTGTCTTGTAGCTATATCCCCCAATTAGTTTTCATATCCCCCAATTGCGCGTTCTAATAATAGTAATAAACTCCAAGAAATTTGTGTCAATTTATGATGACACTAACCAGTCTAAGTGGATGGAAACATCGTGGTTGTAGGAGTTGAGGAACCCAATAACATAGTTTATTCATAAAAATACAGAGTTCAGGTGTTACAATGGAATCATCACACTACGTTCTAATTTTATTTTATTTGAAAAATTATATGTTTCTTTAAGTGATTTGGTGGGGACCAACACATCGAATTGTTACCAATGTCGGATGGAATAAAGTGATTGAGTTACTAAATAATAAATATACCAGACCAATCAGACCAAATGGAATAATAAGTTTTAAAAAATAATAATAAAAGAAAAAAAAATATGACACTTGGGAATAGCAATATGAGTGTTTTCCATGTCTCTGTCGCCTAAACAAGCGTGGAACGCAAGATCCATGGGAACTATCATGTAATCTGCTGACAAGAAGCATGCGCTTGGATCCAAAATATCGAATCATGCAGTCCCAAAAATTTTTTTTATAAAAAATGAATGAAAAGTTTATTATTGTGGAATAAATTTATCGACCGCTGGTTCCCTTGTATATGCCAGTGAGTTGATCTAGAATTAAGATTATCGACCACTGGTTCCCTTGTATATGCCAAGCTGTGTTGATATTAGTCTAGACCAATATCTCAATCTATTAGGATTCATAGGTTTATCTTGGCGGAGGCCTTCAGACAGATATGGGAAACACCATTGACCTTAGACAACATTATTTTGAACTATCTATCTCTATAATCCATCTTCTTAATCTATTCATTTGTGTGATTCCAATTATTGATGTCCATAGTGCGATTATTGATAGAACACTGTCACTTATATATATGAATATGACTCGCATCCGGGTACTTTCTCTTGTGATCAATGAAGGTATGCCAACCAAGGAGACTCTTTAGTGTCATTCCTGAGTTATTCACAGATAGCTAGAGTTTGGAAGAAAAGGTTTTGTATGTACACCTCTGGTAAACCTTCCCGAGACTATAACTCGGCCACTAGGGCCACCTAGGGGTTTAAAGGCATGTTATACGTGTTAAGTGTGACCGTATCCTCGACGAGATGGAGTTGTATGTTTTAAGATTAGTTTTGTTTGATTTGCTCGAGGACTAGCAAAGTCTAAGTGTGGGGGAATTTGATAGGTGTCTAAAACACCTTGATATTTATCTATTGTTCATGCTTTCTTAGCTATGTTTTCTTGTAAATTTTGTATTTTATATTTGATTCTGAATTTTAGGTACTTTGGAGCAAAAGAATAACGTCGCTAAAAAGGGCTAAAGTGTCATTTCATGTGCAACTGCTGTTGGAGACGAATTATCTCTCATTATTTACTTTTATTTCTTCATCTCTATCTGAAAGGGATGTCGGCTTTAGTGATGCAAGTTATGTCTTAAAAGAATGACAGCCTTAGTGATGTATAAATATTGAAGAAAAGAAGTGGATATGAGAGGTAAGAGATGGATGCTCGAGAAACTACTAAAAGCACCCAGAAAAGTGTTAAAGGCACCCCCAGAAATGTCCCAGAAGAGTTGATAAAGTCACTCAGGAGTTTTTCACTATATACATCCCAAAAGTTATCTTTGTACCCCATAAATTGTTATTCGCAACCCCAAGAATTGCTAAATGTAGCCCAAATTACTAAGGGGACACCGATGTTGGATAAGGGGAAGTTCATCTTCAACCTTTTGAATTTGAATTTTGGCGGGAAAAAGAGCAACAAAACTAGGGTTTGGAAATTAGTGGTGTTGTACTGAGATTCAATGGCTGAAACTAAATGGGTATCTTCCTTAAGCTTAAACAGACTTGGTATGGTCGTTAGAATAGAACAAAATTGGCTAGAACGATGATGTGAAGCAAACAGAGAATTCACGGGTTTTGGCGGGAAAACATGACGGTTGCAGGAAAATTTAGGGTTCGAGTTTTCAGCAAGTTAGAAGGAGATTTAATCGGTGTTTTGAATTGTACTGGACCTGTTTAACCTAAACAATGTTGGTAAGTCCTTTGGAATTGATTAAATTAGGCTGGATAATCACCGGAGATGAAAACAGAGTCGGAAATACACTCCGGGTTTTGTTGAGAAGATGTGGACGTTACACTAAGATTCAACTGGTCAAATGGATTAAAATTATCCTGTCACGACTTAACATGAGTGGTATATGAGTTGGAATTGAGAAACAATGAAAGTTTACGTGGATTGAAGGAAACAGGGAAAGAAGATATTCCGTGTGATATTTTTGGCGCAAAGAGGTTACGGGAAGATTGTGTTACGTGCAAAATAGGGAATAATATCCTCATATTATTCATATTTATTTATAAAAGAAGAGTTTTGATAAGCAAGGAAGTTGATAAGAGAAAAATCCGTAGCTTGCCGTGAAGAAAAAGAAGAGATTTTCTCGAGCTACATTGAGTCATGGTCGGCATACGGATACTTTGGAGAAGAAAGTAGAGGCTTAGAATCATAGAATAAGAAGTTTCAGAAAGTTCACCTGCTGCTGCAAAACTCAAGAACACCAAGAACATTGAACTGCCAGAAACAGTCGCAGAACAATATCGTTTATCAACAGCAGAAGGAGCAATATCGTTTATCAACAGCAGAAAGCTTATATCGTTTACTACAGAATCATTGTAAGCTTATTTACATCTTTTTGAATACAACAATTAATGAAATTTTCTTCAATTTTGGTTCTATGAGTAGCTAAATCTATTCTCTAGGGTTTTGGAGGAAACTATTTATTCTCTAGGGTTTTGGAGGAAACTATTTTTGATGGGTAATATTTAGTAATTAATTTCTTCGGCATAATTACTCCAAAATTGTTTTTTAATTTTTCTAAAAATTCTCTCTTATTTACATGCTTCATAATAATTATTTTGGGTAGTTTCTACCGTTCTTTTATAAGCGAAGGAGGATTAGGCTTTAGTATAGCGACGAAAGTCATATAAGAAAAAGAGCTTGTAACGTTATATTTTCCAAAGCATGATATTGGGTTCGAAACTGTTTTGAGTAAAATAGGAGTATTTTGTCAATGAAACTATTATTGAGTTTACAAATATTGGAAGTAGTGGAATCCAAAACCCTAGAATCATCTCTCCTTGGTAAACAAAATCAATTTTAATTAGTTTGTCTTAGTATTTTTCTTTAGTTAATCTTAAACCAAATCTTCAAAAGATTCCGAGCAACGAATCTTTTCTTACCACTTGTAAAACTACATCTCGTATTTTGAAATACTCGTTCGTGCGTTCAGGTGCTCGTTAGTGTATTGTTGCTAAGTACACTTGCACCATTTTGGTCGGGGCTTACTCGAAGGTATCTCAGATGCCCGTGTGTTTAATATTTATTACTAACCCATGGAATTCTGCTGGGAAGAACCATAAATTGAAGTAACAAAATATTATAAAAAATATTGAATATTTTTCAGAGATTCAGTTAATGAATTTATTGATTTTAAGAATAATTAATTAATGGCTCTATACTAGTACAATCGTCTAGGAGCGTTAATTATTCATGAATTATGTGATATGAGCTTGTTGAAGCATCATATTTCTTTTATATAGTCAAGGAAAACATCATCTGGAAGACGTTATTGCTCTATACTAGCATGCAAGCTATCTAGGAACCGTCTAATCTCTCGATTCTATATAAAAGTAGTTACTGAAATTGCTCAGTATTCATAAGATATGCCATTGTCTCAGCTAAGAGACTACACATCTACATGTGCTTTGAGAGACAATATTCTCAGTCAGAGATTCCTGTGGCATGAGCTTTCATGCTTTTAATAAGAGAAATGAGCCTCAATGTTCATCTGATTGCTAAATCAGGAATACATATAATTATGGGTTTACGATTTTATCCTTTATCGAAAATCCACCATCTATAGTGGTGTTTGGGGGTTTTAATGTGTTGGTCACGGTGATTGTATGCAAATTTGTAGATGTAAATGCAGATGGAATTTAGGGATTTCAGCTATGAACAAGAAAGGAAGGTGTTGTTTCCATGGTCATGACCATGAAAAAGGAGGTGAAAATAGTGGTGCTACTGATGGGGTTGTGTAAGAGAGATTATGAAGGGTTTTCGAAGAAGATTCTTGCAAGTTAATGGTGGTAATTTGTGTAAGATGGAGATGCTAGTATTGGTTGCATCGGTTTAGTGGGTCTGAAATGGTCATGGCAAGTGGTGTTGATATTCTAGGGTTATGTGTTCGATCGACAGTTTGTACCTGACTGTTTGAGTGGTGAATGCATGATTAACAATAATAGAATTCTGGATGGTGTTTATAGTGAATGAATGTTGAGAAGATGAAGAGAGGTACTATTGGTTAAGCAAGGGAATAATATGAGTGTGATGCAGAACTCAGGTGTTGTAGTAATGGGTTGTACCAATTGTTAGCAGTTGGTGAAATTAGACGAGGTGAAGAATGTAAGAAGTGTTGTGGCCGGTGTTTAAATGGACATGGAGCAGAGATTGTGGGAATAGTAGTTGTCCAGGCTATGCAGTTGGTGCCGGTGGCTAGGAATTCAGAAAATAGACAATTTGGTAGTGGTCTGAAGCACGATTGGGCTTTGGGTATTTGCCAAAGTCCATCACAAGGGGAGTAGAAGAAGGACTATTTAAGCGTTGGCAGCAAGGAGAAGAGGGATACGCCATATACAGGGAATGAACTAGGTTTAACGATTTGGCTTTTCTTTTAATCAAATGCTTAGTTTAATATTCTCTTTATCATTTTCAATGGCTTTGGACATAACCATGTTTAGCTAAGCTACTCATTAGGGTGAAAGATGAACTTGTAGGTTTGATTTACTTGTGTACTGAAACAAGGGATTTCACAACTAAAGATTAATGTCAATTGTTTGAGTTTCTCTTGGTGTTTTATTTTATATTTAATTTCTCATGTATAGTTCTTTGTTAGGGTGATATAAATACTCACCGAACCTTGTCATTATTTAATTAATGAACATTCCGAGATTATGTATGCCAAGTATGCTTAGTACTAGGGATTTCTACCTTAGGTTGAGAACAAACAATTTTTTATGATAATTCTTGTCTGTAAATCTTTAACAAAATATCTTCCGTGTGTGAGTAGTTAGGTTTGTCACTTCACACGAGTAAACTTGAGACCTTTGTGATAAAACATGAAAAGACGAGGGTACCCAAATGTACCACAATCTTTTATTTATTCACCTATAAGTCCTCTTACCGAAAGGGATTGTCTATGGACAAAGTCGAGACAATACAACAAATCGGTATTCACACTTTGTGTGATTGTCTATGGATACGAGATCGAGACAATACAACTACCAAAGCATGACTACTTGATAACAGGTTCAGACTTAACCAAACTCTATAGGATCACTATCAAGTAAAGTGGAGTTAACGTTTATGTAATTTACTTCAAATTATATAAACAAATATAATTGCAGAAATAAAAAAGTAAATCACACAACAAGATTTTGTTAACGAGGAAAAATGCAAGTGTACAAAAACCTTGGGACCAAGTCCAGAATTGAATACTCTAAGAATTAAGTCGCTATACAAAATCTAAACTAACTTCGCATAGTTTAGACCAAGCAACTACCTCTAGTTCACTTAGTTTCCTCAGTATCCCTGCGTTTCCGACTTCGATGAGTGCAACACTGGAACAATTCATTTGGATAGTATTCCAAACAGTATTGGAACAAAAAATCTGTTTGGTAACAACTCTATTGATTTTTTAAGATAAGATATCTCAAGTCATATGCAAAGGCTCTTCCGTTTAAGCTAATAAACTCATTTGCCTGGTTAGATCAATCTATCCAATAACTACAAAAGTAGTCAAGATTAGATTTGCACTCAATCCAAATAAATCTCAAAGAGATATATTGTGAATGCCGATCTCACACAACTATCAATCGAATAAATCCAATTCTAGTTGGATCCCAGCCGATCAAGGTTTGTGCAACACAAAGATATGAGAAACCAATAAGAAATCTTCTTCTTCTTTAAATCTTTTTTATTCTTCAATTAAACATGCAAAAAACCACTTGAATCTATTATGATCAATCACGCACGGAACGGAGTCTGTTAACAATGGATTATCACAAGATGTCTTTATATTTACAAACAGTTCTAAAGATATCGTCGATACTTCGATCAAGTTTGAGTGAATCTTATATCAGAAGAGAAGATTCTCAAGAATAAAAAAACTAGGTGCAATCAAAGTTTCAACAACCGTTAGTCAATCAAATCAATCGAAAACTAATAACACTGCAATTATCTAGTTTCCCACTAATGGTACTCGTAGAGCTTCTTGATCCCACAGAAGTATTTAAATGAGCGGTCGTAAGAAATTTCGCCTAATTAGGGTACTTTGCTCTCCGGATAGACGGCTCCACCAGAAACAACAAAAAGATGAAGTTTGTCAGGCTCTTATGATAGTTTACTAGAAATGAAAACTTAGGTATTTATAGACCAGGGATGTTTGGACACCAAGGAATTTCCAAAACCGAAAATATTCTCAAGATATGCAATGAATGACAAAATTCGATTTTCACAATTCCAGTAAATGCTTGTCCAATATTTTCCGATATCTCTCAACAGAAAATCTCCAATTAGTAAATGCACATTACTAATTTTTATTCTCTAGAGATATGCATTTAATTGCTGGTCATTAAAAGCATATATAACTAAAAACTTTTATTAAAAGATTTTAAGTTAATTTCTGTAAAAGATCTCCTTGAGTACTAAGGAATATCTTTGAACAAAAAATGATAAGAGTTATTGTCCGTGTTCAAAGCATGTTGACATATTTTCTCTGTAAATCATCTTTCATATTTACATTCTTGGAATCGGTTATACCAAACTTCCAAAAAAAAATTAGAATTGGTTGACCTGTATCTCAAGACTACTATGTGATTGATCAAATATCAAATCACATCCATGGGTTCAATCTGTTCTACCAATCACTAGGATCAGTTATACCCTAATATGGAAACACTTGTGATCGATCACATAGTTACCAGGACCGGTTACATCAGTTACCAAGATCGATTACATTAATTACCAGGACCGGTTACCATAGGCTCATGGTATTACTTGTGATCGGTCACACCAGTCACTAGGATCGGTTACACCAACTACCAGGATCGGTTACACTAATTACTAGGTGTGACTACTATTTTTCTCATAGTCTATGTAATGTATACAGTTCAAAGAATCCAATACTAAGTAGTAATGATATCTTAGTTGAACTGATATGGTTAAGTAATAAAAGGTACTCAATATAAAGACAATAATAATGAACAATACTGAGGTGATGTAAATGCTATTAAGTTATGAAGAGACACGAGAGATTACGTTGTTCGACTTTCGACTATGTCCACGGGGTAATGAGTGATTATTTGTATTAAATGTGGTTGTTACAAAGATATTAAATTCTTCCCAAAGTAACAGAGAGAACTCAAGAAACATCTTCGATGTCTATAGCCCCATCTGTTCCAGAAACATCTTCGTTGTCTTTGGTTCCATCGTATCATGATGTATCTTTCGTACAAATGGTACCTTCGTTGGCCGCACGCTTTTTACAGTCGAGCTTTGCCACCTCAGCTGACCCACGTTCCCTCGTGAACTCCCCAACCTTATTACAAGTTGTACCTTCGTTCACCGCATGTCTTCACCAGTTAGACAATGCCATATCACTTTTCCTCCACGCGCTTTGACCAAACGTGTAGATAAGGTTCGCGACATTAAATACTGATTAGATATGTCAGCTACCTCTGTCCCTTTGACAAATGCCACCTCCCTATGCTAGGACCTACTTTACCATTTAAGCCGTCGAGGTATCCTTCATCGAGATGGGGTAAAGTAGATCAGGAAGGGATCTACTTCTCAGATACCAGCGTATTGCCAGGGCTACTTTGTTAACTTGCACACGACTTCCAGATGCGTGACACGTCCCCACGATAATATTGGTATTCACACTAGGAACGGTTATACCAATTACAAGTATCGATTACATAATACTCAATGATCGGTCAAACCAATTACTAGGATCGGTCATACCAATTACTAGGATCGGTCACACCAATTACAAATATCGATCATACCATCTCAGGTGATTACTTAGGATCCGTTACACCAATTAATCAAAACTAGTCATAACGAATCATAAGTCAGACATTGTGATTAGTTGTACCAAGATACATAACAAAGTTACGATCGTTTCTACCATCTCATACATATTGGTAATCCAAAGATATGCAATGAATTTCTGTACCAATAAGCCTAGCGATTTTCCTTTCGATTCATCAAACAAGTTCATGAATGTACTTTGTTTAAACAAATGTAAAACATTGTTTCATAGGATGAAATCTTCACAATTACCCATTCACATAATCATAACAGCATCCATACGCTTATGTCGATGTCATATATAATAAGTTCAAAAGATAAGCGTTATACTTCGTAGTCTAATTCCCTAATACTATGATCATGTGATCATGTCTCACTACTAGAGTAATATCCAATACATAGCTTCGCAGTTATGTTTTCAATATAGCACGACTTGAAAGATATGTTAGGAATGAAACATTTCAAGTCAATATTACTAACTTCAAGAAGAAGGATGATGTCTTTGTTGTAGCTCGTTACTTCTTCACATTCTTCAGGTATTCGAGTAATACTTGTATATCTCAACATTACTAGACTTTCTAGTGTAACCTGAACGAAGTTGTCTCTAGTTAATTAAGCGAATCTTAGATGAGTTTTGGCACACTAAAATATGACAACCAAACTTGACATACGAACGCTTGGTGGGTTCAATCGAGCTATGGTCTAACAATCTCCCCCTTTGTCAATTTTAGTGACAAAAATCTTAACACATACGGATAAACAAATTACAAGAATTCATTATACATACGCTTGATTCCAAGTTTCAACGGCACAATAAGCTGCATATATTCAATTAATAAATGTCGTTGTTTACATTTGAATAACAAAGCTTATACTCCCCTTAAAGATAAGATAGGTAAATATTTTAATCAGAACATCTTTGTTATTCCCCTTTTTGTAGTCAAGATAACTACAACAACAATATGATATGTTTCCCCCCTTAGTCAATGATTTACTCTTTAGTTAGATATAATGTTTAAGTACAATTGTCCTTTCCTTAGTGATTGCAAATCACTTGTTTACTCCATATATTTCTCCCTCTTTTTGTCACAAAATGACAAAGGTCAGAGCAAATAAAGGTCAAACCGAAATGATCTTACAAATCTAAAAGACTTGTAAACAACCTATAAGAGTTAAGCACGAAGGTTTCACATACTACTTTAGATAACCAATATTAAAACAGAAACTACAAGTAATTTAATTTTAATATGTGTTAATGGTGGTTTTTAGCTTAGGGGTAAAATCGTATAACCCTAGTCAAACAATGACGTCACAGAGCTTGAGTAATAATGTCCAAACCAAGCACATTAATTGAACCCTTTAATTTGTCTGCGAGAAAATTACCAGGGTACCTTTTTTTAATGCTAATTAGGTTTCGACAGGTCAAGACCCTAATTCTCACACCGCATGTGCCAATGGCTAACCATTCCTACCGCGCCAAGGCATTCCAACCATGCTAACCGCACCCTTGTGCCAATAGCAAACCATACCAGCCACACCTATCATGCCAAGGCAAGCCAACCATGCTAGCCGTACCCCTGTGCCAATGGCAAACCATGCCAGCCACACCTATCGCGCCAAGGCATTCCAACCATGCTAGACGCACCCCTATGCCAATGGAAAACCATGCCAGCCACACCTACAACTCCAAGGAATGCCAACCATGCTAGCCGCACCCCTGTGCCAATGGAAAACCATGCCAGCCACACCTACCGTGACATGCCAAACACACCTTTCCATGACCCCATGCCAACCTAGTCGCGCCACCTTGCTGGCATTCCCTACGCGGCTACCAAAACGAAGGCGTGCGATAATCAACGGTCGCCCTTCAATCCCAGGAGCAAATCCTAGCCGTCTGAGGTTACCAAACGACCTTTGGCCCAAAACCCTAGCTTGGTCACGCCAAACCTTGGCCCCACATGCCAAGCCAAACCGCGCCTAGCCAAGCTAGCCACGCCATACGCCCATGGCAAAACCTTGGCCCCACATGCCAAGCCAAACCGCACCTAACCAAGCTAGCCACGCCATGCGCCCATGGAAAACCCTTGGCCCCACATGCCAATCCAAACCGCACCTAGCCAAGCTAGCCACGCCATGCGCCCATGGCAAACCCTTGGCCCCACATGCCAAGCCAAACCGAACCTATCCAAGCTAGCCACGCCATGCGCCCATGCCAAGCTAAACCGCACCTAGACAAGCTAGCCACGCCATGCGCCCATGGCAAACCCTTGGCCCCACATGCCAAGCCAAACCGCACCTATCCAAGCTAGCCACACCATGCGCCCATGGCAAACACTTGGACCTACATGCCAAGCCAAACCGCACCTATCCAAGCTAGCCACACCATGCGTCCATGGCAAACCCTTGGCCCCACATGCCAATCCAAACCGCACCTAGCCAAGCTAGCCACGCCATGCACCCATGGCAAACCCTTGGCCCCGCTATGCCAAGCCAAACACGCCTTGCCTTGGCCCTATCCAATCTAGCCGCACCATGTGCCCATGGCAAACCCTTGGCCCCACCATGCCAAGCCAAACCACACCCTACCTTGGCCCTAACCAACATAGCCGCGCCACCATGCTGGCCTTCCCCACATGGATACCCAAGCGAAGGCGTGCAATAATCAACGGTTGCCCTTCAATCTCAGGAGCAAATCCTAGCCATCCAAGGTTACCAGACAACGCATGGTAACCTTTGGCCCGAAATCCTAAGTTTGGCCACGCCAAACCATGCCATGCCAACATAACCGCGCCACCATGCTGGCCTTCCCTACATGGCAAACCAAGCAAAGGCGTGCAATGATCAACGATTGCCTTCAATCCTAGAAGCAAATCCTAGCCATCCAAGGTTACCAGACCTCACATGGTAACCTTTGACCCAAAACCCTAGTTTGGTCACACCAAACCGCGCCAGGACATGCCACGCCAATAACGTGCCAACCTAGCCGCGCCACCATGCCATGCCAATGGCATTCCAACCTAGCCGCGCCACCACGCTGGCCTTCCCTATGCGGCCACCAATGAACGAAAGCGTGCAACGATCAACGACTACCTTTCCTCTTAAGATGCAAAATCTCAACCGTCGAAGGTCACAAAGACACCAAGTCTCCCAAGCTCGACTTGCCAGGAAACAACCATATGCTACATGTTTTCCACAAAAACATTCGAGACATCAACACATATCACAAACTGGGGGATCCTCTTTGGGTATTGGTTTGGCGGTTTACAGCGTGCGGCGTACACTACGCCTGTCATAAAGAAGTGTCATAAGGGTGAGGCGGTTAGTAAATACAAGGAGTTAAGGGTGAAACATTCACGGGACATCAATTCAATACGTTAATGGTTTCATGGAACATCAATTCCATACATTAACAATTTTATGGAACATCAATACCATGCATACGGTTACCACCTCCTCCCATTTACTTACCCATTTTTATATTCCTTAATGAGACCAGGGTACGTTTCACTTTGACTTTTATAAATAGGTCTTACCTATTTCCACAGAATAACAAGTTCATTCGGGAAGATACAACACTCAGAAAATACTTGCTATCTTACCATTTGTTAACATTCCCACTTTTCTGATACAAGTTGTAGTAACACAACTACTCTTCCAGAAACCAACTATTCTGGTCTCATCACTTTCCTTGCTTCCCTCCCCAAAACCAACCCATTCTCCTTCACTTTGTGACCGAAGCAATTCTCGAACGACCATTTCTTGGTTTAGGCCGGACTTGTACAGATTGATCTCTCGAATATAAAGTACTCCCGTGCAGTACATTGTTTAGGGTTTAGACTCGTTTCTCACCCACACACCTGAAATTACCGAAATCAGCAGAAACTGTTTTCACCCTCAAATAATATGTTATCAAGGAAACAGTTGCCCGAAGCATTTTTCCCTAATAGTTTAACAATCCGACTAAGAAACTTAATTCCATTGTTAAACCGATTGTAAACATACACTCACTTATTTCGATAAAACCAAAATAAAGATCAGAACTAACTTTATTTCTCTCATCAGGTTCTAATTATTCATACAATAACTTAGACCATTCCCTTTTGTCGATGGTGAAATTTGGACATAGGGAAAAAACGTCATTTTGAGACCATCGATAAACTCAACTCTCACGGGAAAGATTAAGCCATTGGTCCTCAAGGCACCAATAGCCACGATTTCTAGTATACGTCCCCGCGAGACACTGCTGGTCGTGATGCCGTGATTCCTAGCGCACATCCTCGACGAGATACTGCTGGTCACATAGGTTCTTCAGAGCGTAAAATATCCCCAGTAGACTTATGAACCAGAACAGCCACAATGTCTTCGCGAGACGGAGCTGATTGTGATGCCATGATTCCTAGTATACATCCTCGACGAGATACTGCTAGTCATATAGGCTATGTAGATGCATAAAAATATCCACGGTGGACTTATGACCCAGAGCGAAGATATGCATGTCTCCTGTAAGCATGACTCACCGTATTTGACATCAATGAATGATTCTTAGCACATCATCGCGAGATACACTGTCATGTCTGCTCTAGGCTCTGACTCGACTTATTGAGTTTTCCGAATAACTCCTTGGACATCCCCGCGAGATGCGCTGGTTATTCTGACTACGGGCCATTTTGACAAACTCCTAGATTATTCGTTCGAGATACACTGGTCTTGTTGTCCCATCATATGGACACACAGTTGATTCCTAGCACATTTCTGCAAGATACGCTGGTCAAAGACAAGTGATCCAAAGTCTCGCAGAGGCATTAATCGTGCGTACAAAACATTTTCTCTCTCTTCAGGACGAGTCCCAGCTGACCACAGAAAGATTCAGATCCGTTAAGAAAATCTTTATAGAGATTTTGATCCGTCTGGAAAATCTCGGAGAGATTCCAATATCTCTGCAAAATCTCGGAGAGATTCAAATCTCTATTCCAAATCTCGGAGGGATTGAACTCTCTCTTCAAGATTTCAGAAAGATTCAAATCTCTCGGGAAATCTCAGATAAGGCTGAATATTACCCATGGTAGGCACGAGCCTCATGTAGGAATTGAGTCTCCTATCCACAAGAATTCTGAGGCATACCATGCCTCTTCACGTAACTCATCCTAGTCATTCTTACAAATCAGAGAATATCTCTCTATCTCGACCAACTCGGCTAAAGAGAAATTTTTTTTTCTCTCAACACGTCATCACAAAGGCTGAATCAGCTTCACACAAATTGGGGGATAACAACTAGGGTTTTGGTCTGGCGGTCTACGACACGTGTGAGAAATACCCAGCTTATTTCTCACCGCAGAAGAGAGTAAAGGCGGTGGAATAATGAGATAAACTCAACGTAGCTTATCTCTATCTATTCCTGAAGAAATGAGGAGAATTAATCCGCACGGCGCGGAAAGCAATCCTTATCTTCACCGACATGAGATTAGAGAATTCAGCTATAAATAGGTCCTCTATTTCTCCAAGCTACGGGCAATCTTTCTCATAACCTCTCATAGTAATTCTTCTTCAAACCCTAGAATTATCTGATCACTCTCTTCATCTGCTTCCCTCCCTAAGACCAACCCTAAATCTCTTCCATATGACTGAAGTAGCCTTTGAATGTCCATTGTGTGTGGTTTAGGTGAAGATTGTTCGTGTTTAACCTCCCGTAACTCACTTCCAGAAACCTTAGAATCCCTCTTTTAACCTCTCTCAGATTTTAGGTAACTACACCTTTAGACAAGACAAGCACTAGGTTAGTTAACTATTTTTTCTTGTCAAGGCATTCGGTTAGACTTGAATAACCAAATCCTTCAATTTGATAAATCAAACTAAGATCATAATTAAATTAGTTTCTCTTATCCGGAATCAAATTGGACTAAACAAATGATCCCGTGTTTCGTTAAGCCATAAACAATACATACAAACCAAAATAAATTGACTTGCACAATTATTTTCTTAACCGGAAGCAATTAAAACAAACATAGACATTATAGCACATCAATTGCACTGAAATTTCGTCAAGCGAAAACACTTGATACCCAAACAATAAAGATGATACCAAATAATAAGCCAAATAAATTGAACAATTTTTCTTAACCGGAAATAATTGAATCACACACACACACACACATCCATACACATCATAATGGGATATATCAATTGTACCGAAATTTTGTTAAGCAAAAGCAAAATATATGCAATATAAACATGCTTTTATTAAACAGGAAAGCGATTAACTAACAAATTCGTTACCTCAGATTCCGCATCCTCTTCTTCCCAGAAAGATATATCATTAAGTGCAAGTTCAAGTAATAAATCTCCCCCAATATGTTGTCATCCTCTCACAAGAACAAAAGAACAACAACAAAGGCAACCTTTACCAGAGAAAGGTTGAATCGATTTTAACTAATGCGTGCCAATAACAAAAGTTGAAAACCCCGAAACATATATGTTATGCTAAATATAACTCATGTAAACACAAATTGATTCAACATATTGTGAATTTTCACATATGAATTTTAATCAGAACACCTTATGATCCTTTGATAAAGCCTACCAACATGGGCTAAAACTTAACCGCTAATCTCTTGTACAAGCAAAGAGAGTTGATGTATCAAGTTTACCGAAAACCCTTAAGTAGAAGGGTATTTCTCTGGTTAGCATTCTTCCATTCTTCCAGCCAACAAATTTTCCAGTGATACATTTTGAAATGTTATCATGCTCAACTTCAGTACCAGAGATTAAATGATTTCCTTTCACATCGTAATTGACGATCTTTGATATCATTTTTTTTTTGACATGATGAAACGCGTATCCAACAAGAGTGCTAAACGTAAGATTCTCATGATTAATATTATGAATATTATTATAGAAGATTCTTACTATATCAGGTGAGGATTTTTCAAAACCAAACAGATTTTCCCAGTTTCGGTCTTGAACAAACTTCACATATTTTCTTTCGGAAACTTCACAAGGATCGATCACACAACACTCTGTGATCGATCACACCAAGTACTAGGATCGGTCACACCAATTAAAAATATCGATCATACCATCTCAAGTGATTACTTAGGATCGGTTACACTAATTAATCAAAACTAGTCATACCAAATTATAATAAGTCAGGCATTGTGATTAGTTATACCAAGATGCATAACAAAGTTACGATCGGTTCTACCATCTCACACATATCGGTAATCCAAAGATACGCAATGAATAGTCGTACCAATAAGCCTAGCGATTTCCTTTTCGATTCATAAAATAAGTTCATGAATGTACTTCCTTTAAACAAATGTAAAATATTGTTTCCTAGGATGAAATCTTCACCATTACCCATTCACATAATCATAACAGAATTCATAAGATTATGTTGGTGTCATATCTACGAAGTTCAAAAGATAAGCGTTATACTTCGTAGTTTAATTCCCTAATACTATGATCATGTGATCATGTTTCACTACTAGAGTAATATATCGAATACATAGCTTCATAGTTATGCTTTCAATATAGCACGACTTGCAAGATACATTAGGAATGAAACTTTCAAGTCAATATTACTAACCTCAAGAGGAAGGATGATGTCGTCGTCGTTGTAACTCGTTACTTCTTCACGTTCTTCAGGTCTTCGAGTAATACTTTTATGTCTCAACATTCTTAGACTTTCTAGTCTAACCTACACGAAGTTGTCTCTAGTACATAATTAAGCGACTCTTAGATGAGTTTTGACACACTAAAATATGCCAACCAAAATTGACATACCAATGCTTGGTGGGTTAAACCGAGCTATGCTCTAACAGAACATAAGTAAATCATAGCTTATAACGGATTTCGTAGCCATAATACTTCCATATCCTTGATTTACAATCTTTATAAATTTGCTTTATTTACTCGTTAGCTTATTTTCTTAGTACAACAATCTCTGAAATATTGAATTTTGGTTAGTTAGGTCTTGATATTAATTAGTACTAGTTTTTACATTCCTTAAGGGAACATATCGTGCTTTTTATTGTGTGCATTTTTTACACCATGCACTTGCGGTAAAACAAAGTCGGTCTACCGACCTATCAAGTTTTTGGCGCCGCTGCCAGGGAGTAGTTGCAAAACCCTCTCTAATTGATATTTTGACTTTCTAGTTAGTAATTTAGAAATTATTTTTTTGTAGTTATTGCTTTGTTTTTAGTTTTTCTTTTTGATTTTTGTTAGTTCTTTTTGCTGATTTTGTTTGACTCTTATAGATACCTTTATTAGTTAGTTTGGATTGCGACATTGGAATTGGTATCGAGCGAAAAGAGAGTAAGTGCTTGATTTACTTGCAAAGATTTTGCAAGGTAAATATGAATCAATTTTTTGCTTGTGTTTAGTGTATGCAAGATATTCTGGTTGGTTGGGATATAAATCATACTGCTCGTTTTGTTAGAGTTAATCCATTATTTATGGCTGGAACCGATGATGAGGGTGAAAACCCTCCAGTTAAGAGTTTGAGAGACTATATGTATCCAACTAGAGTCTCTCAACCTTCGTGCATTGTTTTGTATGCTACCACAGCAACCTATGAGATTAGGAATAATACCATCCAGGCTCTTCCCAATTTTTATGGTAAAGAGAATGAAAATCCTTATTATCACATTAGAGACTTTGAAGAATTGTGTGGTACGGTTAAAGTTAAGAACTTGTCTGATGAATACCTTAAACTTAGGTTGTTTCCTTTTTTATTAAAGGATAAGGAAAAATCTTGGTTAGATGCATTGGATGCTTTGTCAATTAGGACTTGGGACGACATGACAAAACTGTTTTTGAACAAATTTTTCCCTAGGCATAATACTCTTGCCATTCGTCAAAAATTGAATAGTTTTGTGCAACAATGGGGAGAATCTCTCTATGACTATTTAGAGAGATTCCATGATATTTTGTTGTAGTGCCCCACCACGTATTTGAGACTCATAGTCTTGCGTTGATCCTTTATGAAGGATTAGATCATAAAACTATGACTATGGTAGAATCACTTTGTGGTGGTACTTTTCAGGATAAAAGTGCTGATGAGGGATACAAATTATTGCAAGAGGTAGCTGAAAAAGCCCAAGAATAGGATGCTAAGGAACCAATAAGGCCAATTGCTAGTAGCAAGGGAGTGTACAGAGTTGATGTTCAATTTGACTCTGACGCTAAAATAGATTCTTTGACTAGAAGGCTTGAGTCGCTAGAACATAGATTTAAAGCTAAGTCTTTTGTTGAGTCTCAAGATCAAGCCTTTTGTGATCATGGTAGTGAACAAGTCAATGCTCTCTATAAAGACAATCATCGTAAATTTGACCCTTATTCCAATACATATAACCTAGGGTGGGTAAGACACCCTAACTTTTCATGGTCTAGAGGTCAGTATGAAGGTCGGTCTAATAATGCTAGTGAATACACACAAAAACCTTCCATTCCTAATGATTATTCTAACCAAAGAATACCTAGTATGGAGGAAAGTCTAAGTTTGTTTATGCAGGCCACTCAAAAGACTATAACAAACCTAGATCAGACTACTGCAAGGTTCATAGAAAATATATAACGGCAAGTAGTCCAGCTTGCTAGTAAAATGAATGATAGAGACATGGGACAGTTCCCAAGTTAAATAATTCCTCACCCTAAGGGTTCTTTTGAGGTAAGCATATCTTGTGCTAGACCCTCCGACCAAGACCAGTCCGTTACTTCCTTAAGAGGCGGACGAATTATTGATAACCATGTTGGTAATCCTAAGGAAAATGAGCATGCTAGGAACACGCCCATTGTGACGCAGGTTACACCTTCGACACAAAAATAAACCAAAGAATCTAAAAATACTTATATTTCTCGCTCTTTATTTCCTCAAGAGTTACTACCCCGTCAGAAATGATCTAGTTCTAGTGATATCTTATAAGTCTTTAAACATGTTAAGATTAACATTCCTCTTATAGATGCCATTAAACAAATTCCTTTTTGTTCACTGTGAAACGTAATTTGAATGTGCAAAAGAGAGTTTTCCTTGCTAAACATGTAAGCTCTATTATTACTCAAAAAACTCCGCCTAAGTACAAAGATCCTGGTTGTCCTACTATTGCATGCACTATAGGAGAACACAAAATTGGACATGCTTTGTTAGATTTAGGTGCTAGTGTAAATCTTTTACCATATTTTGTGTATGAACAATTAGGACTTGGTGACTTGAAACCCACCAATGTTACACTCCAATTGAAAGATGGGTCCATTAAAATTCCTAGAGGAGTGGTAAAATACATTTATGTGCAGGTTGATATCTTTATTTATCCTGTAGATTTCATTATTCTAGATACGCAACCTGTGACAGACCCTAGTGGTCAGATTCCTATTATTTTAGGACGACGTTTCTTAGCAACCGCTAATGCAATCATAAACTTTAGTAATGGAAGTGAATATTTTTACCGTTGCATGTTCTCCTCCTGATTTTAATGACCATGAAACTGTTTGTATGATTGATATAATTGTTCATGATACTTTCTTGCAGAATAATTTAGAAGATCTATTGGAAGCATGTTTAACTCATTTTAGGCAGGATATTTTTGATAATAGTGTTATTTGTGAAGTCAATGCCCTGTTAGACTCCACTCCACAACTGAGCACTAGTAAATGGAAGCCTAAAATTGAACCTCTTATTCTGTCTGAGCTCCAACGTTGGCCCATCAGTTCCATCAGTCAAGAAAGCTCCAACGTTGGCCCTTAATCCATTGCCCGACACTCTAAAATATGCTTACTTAGGGTGTGAAAAGACTTTACCTATTATTATTGCTTCGAATCTCACACTAGAACAGGAAAGTAGGTTGGTGATGTCTTTAGAGAATATAAGACGACTATAGGTTGGTCCATTGCAGATTTGAAAGGTATTAGTCCTAGTGATTATATGCATCATATTTACTTAGAAGAGAATTCTAAAATATCTAGAGAAATGCAACATATGCTAAATCCTAACATAAAAGAGGCTGTAAGAGAAGAAGTTCTAAAACTATTAGATACGGGTATCATATACCCGATATTCGATAATACTTGGGTCAGCCATGTTCAAGTTGTACCCAAGAAATCAGGAATTATCGTAGTCAAGAATGATTGTAATGAATTGATTCCCACTCGGCAGACCACCGGGTGGTGTGTATGCATTGACTACATGAGACTGAAAAAGGTCATGAGGAAAGATCATTTTTCTCTTCCATTCATAGACCAAATGCTTAAGAGGTTAGCCGGGAATAGTTTCCATTATTTCTTAGATGGTTACTCCGGTTATAACCAAATCCCTATTACCCCTAAAGACCAAGAAAATATCAATTTTACCTGTCCATTTGGGACCTTTTCATATAGACACGTGCTTTTTGGGTTATGTAATGCACCCGCTACTTTTAAACGTTGTATTTTAAGCATATAATATGACATGGTAGAAAGGTTTATTGAAGTTTTCATGGATGATTTTTCTGTTTTTGGTTCGGCTTTCGATGAATGTCTCCATCATCTCACTCATGTATTAGTGAGATGCAAGGGGAGAATCTTGTGTTGAATCAGGGTAAATGTAACTTCATGGTTCAGTCTAGAATCGTGTTTGGTCATATTGTTTCTTCCAAGGGTATAGAAGTAAACAAGGGTAAGGTTGATTTAATTTCTAAGTTGAGACCTCTACGTACAATTACGGAAGTTAGATCATTCTAGATCATGCAGGTTTTTACCATCTTTTTATTAAATATTTTAGTAAGATCTCACATCCTTTATGCAATATTCTTGGTAAGGACGTTGCTTTTATCTTTGGTGAAACTTGTGTTGCAGCTTTTGAGAATCTGAAATTTTTGTTAACTTCTGTGAAAATACGAGGGTACCCAAATACACCACAATCTTTTTGTTTCAACCTATAAGTCCTTTACCGAACGTGATCGTCTATGAATAGAGTCGAGACAATGTGACGATTCGGTTCACACATCGTGTGATTGTCTATGGATACAAGATCGAGATAATACAACAACAAGATAACTTATGTGATTGACTATGGATACAAGGTCGAGACAATACTACAACAAAGTGTGTTACTTGATAATAGGTTCGGTAATAACCAAGCTCTATAGGATCACTATCAAGTATTACGGAGTTAACGTATATGTATATTTTACTTTATTATAATAAACAATTATAATGTGAAAATCAAAGTAAAAGACACAACAAGTTTTTGTTAACGAGGAAACCACAAATGCAGAAAAACCCATGGACCTATTACAGTTTTGAATACTCTCAGAATTAAGCTGCTATACAAAATCTAATACCAACTTCGTATAGTTGAGACCAAGCAGACTACCCCTAACTACTTAGTTCCATTAGTATTCTTACGCCTTTGACTTCTAGAGTCACGCATGTGAATAACAAGTCCTTTAGACCGTGTTCCAAACAACTGTTTGGTAACCACTCTAATCAATCTTGCTACAAGATTTAGATGAGTCGTTGACAAAGGCTCTTATGTTTAATATAATAAACTCCTTTGTCTAGTAAGATCAATCTAACTTTAACTACTGAAATAGTCAAGTATAGTTGGTAAGATTAATCTAACTTTAACTACTGAAATAGTCAAGTATAATTTCGCACTCAATCAATATAAGATAAATATAGAGAATGCCGATCTCACGTAACTAATCAATCAGATCTATCAAAGATAAATTGATTCTAGTTGGATCCTAGATGATCAAGGTTTGTGCACACAATTCGCAAGATACGAAAACTAATAAGAAATATTCTTCGTCTTCAAATCTTATTTTATCTTCAAAACTTGCACAACACCACTTAAATATCTTGTGATCAATCACGCACATAACGGAGTCTGTTAACAATGGATTATCACAAGATGTCTTTAGATCTAACAACATTTCTAAAGATCCTGTCGATACTCTGATCTAGTTTGAGTGAATCTTATATTAGAAGAAAAGATTTCCAAGAATAAACAAACTGAGTGAAATCAAAGTTTTAAAAACCGTTAGTCAATCAAATCAATCGAAAACTAATAACACTACAATTATCTAGTTTCCCACCAGTGGTACTCGTAGAGCTTTTTGATCCCACATAAGTCTTTAAACAAGCAGTCGTAAGAGATTTCGCCTAATTAGGGTACTTTCGTCTCCGGATAGACGGCTCCACCAGAAACAACAAAAAGATAAAGTTTGCATGGCTTTTAGGATAGTTTGTTAGAAATGAAAACTTAGGTATTTATAGACCAAGGATGTTTGAACACCAAGGAATTTCCAAAACTGAAGATATTCTCAAGATATATGCAATGAATGACAAAATTCGGTTTTCCTAATTCCAATAAATGCGTGTCCAATATTTTCGAAATCTCTCAATAGAAAATCTCCAATTAGTAAATGCGCATTACTAATTTTTATTCTCTAGAGCATGCATTAATTCCTGGTAATTAAAGCATATAAAACCAAAAACCTTAATTAAAAGATTCTTAATATATTTCGGCATATGATCACCTTGATTACCAAAGAATATATTTGAACAGTAAATGATAAGAGTTATTGCTTGTGTTCAAAGTATGTTGACATCTTTTCACTGCAAATCCTTATTTAATAGTTGCATGGATCTGCATTATTGGAATCGGTTATGCCGCACTTCCAAAAAAGTTTAGAATTGGTTAGCTTGTATTCCTAGATTACTATGTGATTGATCATACCAAATCATATGCATGGGTTCAATCGGTTATACCAATCACTAGGATCAGTTATACCTAAATATGGAATTACTTGTGATCGGTCACACCAGTCACAAGGATTGGTTACACCAGTTACAAGGATCGATTCCATCTACACATGGTATTACTTGTGATCGGTCACACCCGTTACCAGGACCGGTTACACCAATTACAAGGATCGGTCACACCAATTACTAGGATCGGTCACACCAATTACATGGATTGATCATACCATCACATGGTGATTACTTAGGATCAATTACACCAATTATGAAAACAGGTCATACCAAATCATAAGTCTAGGCATTGTAACTAGTTATACCAAATTACATAACCTAAGTTAAGATCGTTTCTACCATCTCACACATATTCGTCATCCAAAGATATGCAATGAATAGCCGGACCAATAATCTTATTGATTTCCCTTTTGATTCATGAAACAAGTTCATGAATATACTTCCTTTAAACAAATGTAAAACATTATTTCCTAGGATGAAATCTTCACCATAAACCATTCACATTATCATAACATTATATACAAGATTAGGTCGATATAATATTTACGAAGTTCAAAAGATAAGCGTTATACTCCGTAGTCTAATTCCTTAATACTATGATCATACTATTATGATCATGTCACATCACTAAAGTATTATACAATGTGTACAGTATATATAGCTTCGCAATTATGTTTTCAATATAGCACGACTTGAAAGATACGTTAGGAATGAAACAATTTAAGTCAGTATTACTAACCTCAAGTGGAAGGATGATGTCGTCGTTGTAGTTCGTTACTTCTTCGCATTCTTTAGGTCTTCGAAGTAATACTTGTATGTCTCAACATTCCTAGACTTTCTAGTCTAACCTAAACGAAGTCGACTCTAGTATTTAATCAAGCGACTCTAGATGGGTTTTGATACTAAAATATGACAACCAAACTTGACATACCAACGCTTGGTGAGTTCATCCGAGCTATGCTCTAACATTCTGCCCCTATTATACAACCGCCTAACTGGAATTTTCCATTTGAGATTATGTGTGATGCTTCTAATTTTGCAGTTGGAGCTGTTTTAGGACAGCGTATGGATAAAACACGACATGTTAATTACCACGCTAATAAGACTTTGAATGATGCACAATTGAATTACACCACTACTGGAAAAAAACTCTTATCAATTGTGTTCGCTCTATAAAAGTTCAGACATTATCTTTTAGGGTCTAAGATCATTATATTCTCTGATCATGCTGCATTGAAGTACCTTCTTTCCAAGAAGGATGCTAAACCTAGGATGATTAGATGGATGTTATTTCTGTAGGAATTCAACTTTGATATTCAGGACAAGAAGGGTTCCGAAAACGTAGTGTCAGATCACCTTTCTAGGATTATTTCAGAGACTTCTAATTGTAGGACCAGAATATCGCCACAATTATATTCACGAGAGATTAACGACACTTCTGCGAGCGTCACCAAAAACTCTTTAACAACATTTCACGAGCGTCACAAAATAATTCAGAAAATGACGTAATAAACAACGACAGCATAAAACATGAGAAAAATGTGAAGATTTTGTAGTTAAAAAGAATGCTCGCCAGCAAGGAGCATAGCAAAAATCCTAAAAAATGGGAAAGATAAGTTGAATGTGAGCTATCACCCACTATGAAGACACCTATATAAAGAGAAGAGCAGGAGAGATAAAAAGGGGGGACACAATTTTAGAAGAGAGATATTTTGCAGAGAGATTTTAGGAGAGAGAATGTATTTTCCTTTATCATCTTCTTCCCCAAAACTAGATCTAAAACTCCATGAATGGAAATTATTAATGTAAATCAAATGTAAATTTAAACAATCATAGTGAAGAATCATGGATGTAGATCAAATTGATCGAATCATGTAAAAATCCGCGTGTCTATTTACAATTTTTAGAATTTTAATCATACTTTTAATATCAAATTAGTTTAGATCAAGAGATTATTATCAAGATATTACAAGGGGTGTGTTGTGGGAAATCCTGCAACTACATTTTGGTGCTAGACACATGGACATGCTTGTTGGAATGAAGAAGATACAAAGAAATTAGCAAATATTTATGATGAATTCGATTGGATTTATTAGATACAGGGGAAAATATGGAAATTTTGGGAAAAGAACAATGAAGAACAGCCAACACAATTTAAGAGAAATGTATATAGAGAAAAAGAAGCAAAAAAATTACAAAGCAGGAGAAGATTCGAAGAAATCTTTATAGGAATGAAATGAAATCAATCGTCATCAACTAAATATTGAAAAAGGACAAATTCTTTCTTATCCCTTTAATTATATGTTCATAATATAGATCTGGAAGATTTTGAATTTTAGATTATTAGTCTTTGTTTTTCACAGAAATTGTTATTTAGTTGATATATTGAATTCAAAAGAGTTTTGATTATAAATTTACGTCCATAAACCTTGAATTTAATCATAATTTTGAAAACTAATGTGACCATGATTTTTGTGATTGAAGTTACAGAAGAACGAATCAAAAGCTCCAGCGAAATTTCTCTTTTGCTATAAGATGCATCCACCAACACCAACATTTTAACAAGAAAAATTAGATTACAACGGAGGAGAAAGCACAAAGGACAAACAAAACACAGTAGATAAAAGAAGAAAACTAATGATAAATTCACTTGCGAAAATCAAATATCTACTCCAGGCAATAAGAAGGATATAAACAGCTGTTGGACATTTTAAATGCCGCTATTGGAGAATAATTACCATCTGCGAAGGGCACTAGCGATTATCGCCACCGTTGTGAAGAGATAGAGTGAAAAATCTTTTGGAATACCGCCAAAGTTGGTGACGAAATGAAAATTCTCTCCAAATCAGCAACGAGATCGCAGCAGTTCCAGCCACAACAATACGAAGCAGGATAAAGTTGAACCAATTAAAGTTGAACCAAAACTTTTGAAGTCCACCTCGCAAGTCCACTTCGCGAGGAAGAATAATCATTTTCCCTATCTATTATTATGATTAATTTAATAGTACCAATTATTAAAATAGCACATGAAGAAATGAAACAACTAGCGTGAAGATGAAAGACGAATGGAAACCAGCTAAGCAATCAGTAAAGCTGCGAGCAACACAAACCAAAGGGAGAATTCTCATCCCCTATTATTTGTTACTTCAACAAATATTTGAATGATGCTCATTATTGGAAGTTCATAAAATAAAGGAAACCAAGCTTACGTTTGTAGGAGTAGTAATATTATTGGTTCTTAACTTATCTACATAGTTATTGATATTATTCTTGGTAAATGATTTCGCAGTTGATAGGAATAATGGTGTGCTTATATGACAGACCCATCAACGAGGAAAGGAATAATGGCGTGCTTATTGTAATTGTTTTGATATTAATTCCATTTTGTGCTATTTCATCGCAGGAAAAGCGAGAGAATAAACAGCTCATGACTACGTACAAAATCAAGTCTATGGAAATTCTTATTCTTAAGTCTTATTGAAGAACAACTCGTGAAAAGATGAAATGATAAGAATCTTAATTTAATCAAGTCTTCATTAATTAGTCTATATAAATGCTGCTCGTGACAGGGAAGGTTTTATTTTAATACTTAAGAATTATTGCTCGTGACGTACTAGAAAAATAGTAGTCCACAATTAATTAGTAACAGCTCGTGACCACATACTAAAATTAATTAGATGAGC
Organism: Papaver bracteatum; assembly: GCA_023529315.1. Classification (NCBI taxonomy): domain Eukaryota; kingdom Viridiplantae; phylum Streptophyta; class Magnoliopsida; order Ranunculales; family Papaveraceae; genus Papaver; species Papaver bracteatum. The sequence continues at coordinate 1,160,506 of JAJJWX010002427.1, read as the reverse complement.
TTTCGCAAGAAGTATAAATGATGCGATGGTCATCGCCAATCCATATCCAGCGATCACTTTAATATACAAATCCAGCAAGCAAGAAGACGAATACGTACTACAAAACATAGAATTTGTAACTAACAATCGCTAGCAAAACAGAGATGACAGACAACAATATAGGGTCCCTTTGTATCAGCAAAAATTGAGATGTGGGGCGATGAGTTGGAGAAAATAATATTGAATATTATTATGGTTTAATCCGACGTATGGGAAGACAAAATGATATTGATTATGATTGGTAGAAGAATGGCCGACTGAAGCTGTTAAGATCAATAACACCTCGTCAACAATCCCAGCGAGCAAATGATATCTTGAGAAGATCCCAATGAGCCCAATGAGTTTTGACAACTAGAACCAGCGAGCAGATGATATAGCCTGGCAAACTTTTTCACATTTTCTTTATAGCCTAGAAAGAAGATCGCAGACATTCAATTCCTTCGCAAAGATATTTACTTCCCAAATACAAGCGTAAAGAAGAAATGAATAGCAGGCAAGCCCAGTTGGTCATAGGAATGAATTTGGTATTTTATTATTTCGCAAGGTTTTCTCGCAAAGAAGAAAGTTGGTGATTACTTCGTAGACAAATTTAACAAGAGAGGGTTAGCACAGTTGGTATGAAGTAAGAATATACAAGAGGCAGATTAAGAGTTCATTTCTCATCTCAAGGGAGTCAATTTCGCAAGCAAATTAAATACTTCACGAGAGACGACCGCAACAGAAAATCACAAGAAAGCTAAGTACCACTTCCTTGAATATTTTACTTACAGAAAATGAAATTTTTTTATTTATTTTATAAAAAATGATACTATCGCAATATTTCAAAGAGCATTTCTAAGATTTTTAATATTTCAAAAGATTTCTAAAATTTCAAAGATTTCAAAAGTTTTTTTGATTTGATTGACAAACAGCGATACAATCGCAAGACTTCAAAAATTTAAAAAGATTACAAAAAATGAAATCATCGCAAAAAATTTACAGTTCTCCAAAATTTTCAAAGATTTCCAAGATTACAGAAAACGAAATTATCGCAAAAATTTCTAAGATTTCAAATTTCCAAAATACGCGATAATCGCAAGATTTCAAAGAGGATTTCAAAGATTTCTCTAGAATATTTCTTTTACAGAAAGAGATTTTTGGTTTAACAAATGCGATACAATCACAAGATTTCAAAGAATATTTTTAATATTTCAAAAGATTTTAAAGAATATTTCAACTCACAGAAGTGAGCAATTTTTATCAGAGCTGCGAGTGTAATCGCGAGATTATTCAAAATTATATAAATAATTGACAGAAATGAAAGAATGAAGAAATACGAAAATATCGCGAGAAACGCGAATACAATTTCGTAGAGACATAAGAATGGGATGAACCTTTATGGCGTGCACCCTAGTTCGCGAATAAAATTTCGTAAGAGGCAAATGTAAGACCTAATAGCGCGTCATATGAGGGGGTATCTCTTGACATGATTCCGGGGTAAGGTTACACCGCTGCTGGATCCTGAGTCATGCATATGTTGGGGTTAAAGAAAACCTATCCGGGAGAGAGATCTTGGATTTCCAACTATATATGGTTATACCCTGGTTGGACGACCGAGAATATCTTCCAAGAAGTGCAAAGTATGACCAAGGCGCCGAAGTACACGGTTGAGCCAAGGGTGCCAAAGGCGTACGAAACTCCCTTGCCATTCTTGGTAGGCCTTGGATATGATGCACTTGGCCTGAAGAAAACCCCACTTAGGGTGCAGTCTTGTAACTATAAGCCATATAGGCATAAAGGACAAGAGGCTGCGAAAACAACTGGTTGTTGGTAAATCCGAATGGGGGGAGCTAGTCTTGTATGGCCGATGTGCCCTCCTTGAAGGGGCAACCAGGGGGGAGATAAGGGCGGCACCCTCCATTTGGGAGATGGTAAGTGTCTTAAGACGACAATGTCATGGGGATTTATGCTCGCAAGAGCATTTAGGCCTGTCATATTATCGCGTGACGTAAATTATACAGAGGAAACAAGCCAAAAGAGAAATGTTAAGATGAGATCAATGGGTTTTTACATGAAAGTGTAAAGACGTCCTGCGATTTCATCGCAAGACGGCAATGTCATGGGACTTTATTCTCGCGAGGGGATTTAGACCTATCATATTGTCGCAGAAAATTCAAAGAAAAATGGATAAGGCAAGATCAATGGGTCAATACATGCAAATGTAAAGACGTCCTGCGATTTTGTCGCAAAAAGAAAAAATTGGCAAAATAAGACCTTTAACTAGGAAGGAAAAATAAGACCAATAGACTAATCTCAAACTTATCTATTTTCTTTTAAGAATGCAGGAAAGATTTGTTCATCGCAAGAGAGATAGCAAGTACTATTTAGAATCTCTCAGAAATACTATTCAGAATTTCTCAGAAGTATTATTAAGAGTCTCTCAAGATGATTATTTACAATCTCGCGGCACTATTCATCACGGCACTATTCATCACTATTTCAGAATCTCACAGAAACATTCAGAAACTTGCAAACTCATTCAGCATTTCGCAGATTATTCCAGAATTTCGCAGGAAATTTGATTACTTCGCAGAATATGATTATTTTATTGAAAGAGGCAGAGGCAATTCGTTTATTTATCATTTTCTCAGGGATTCTTCCTTCATAGATAAAGAACAGAGGCAACTATGGATTACCAAGAAAATATTTTTTGTTCTTTATCTTCTCGGCAAGAATCATTTCCAAAATGGACAAGGATTTTCACCAAAAATGAAGTAATAATTTCGCGTGAACAGAGGCAATACTTATGATTTTCATTAAAGGACGGATACTTCTTTATATTTTGAGGATTGAGTACTTCTTATATTTCTTCAAAGATACTTCATACTTCGAATACTTCAATAGTTAATACTTCTTATTTACTTAGCAAAGATAAGGAACTTCACAAAATAATAGAGGCAAGTACGTACTTTTCAAGTCTAGTATTCTTTCGCTCGTTCCTTCATCAACAAAGATCAAAGACTACTACAACAACAGATTTTTTCTTAAAGATTACTTTCCAAGCAATATTCAAGAAAAAAGAGGCAAGATGTAGGACCAGAATATCTCCACAATTATATTCACGAGAGATTAACGACACTTCATGAAAGGTCACCAAAAACTCTTTAACAACATTTCACGAAAGGTCACAAAATAATTCAGAAAATGACGTAATAAACAACGACAGCATAAAACATGAGAAAAATGTGAAGATTTTGTAGTTAAAAAGAATGCTCGCGAGCACAAGGCGGGAACTCGCGAGAGCAAGGCAAGAAATGAAGATTTTATGGTTATAGAAGAGCCTCGTGAGCAGGATAGCAGATCTCGCGAGCACGATAGCAGAGCCAGCAAGGAGCATAGCAAAAATTCTAAAAAATGGGAAAGATAAGTTGAATGTGAGCTGTCACCCACTATGAAGACACCTATATAAAGAGAAGAGCAGGAGAGATAAAAAGGGGGGACACAATTTTAGAAGAGAGAGATATTTTGCAGAGATATTTTAGGAGAGAGAATGTATTTTCCTTTATCATCTTCTTCCCCAAAACTAGATCTAGAACTCCATGAATGGAAATTATTAATGTAAATCAAATGTAAATTTAAACAAACATAGTGAAGAATCATGGATGTAGATCAAATTGATCGAACCATGTAAAAATCCGTGTGTCTATTTACAATTTTTAGAATTTTAATCATACTTTTAATATCAAATTAGTTTATATCAAGAGATTATTATCAAGATATTACAAGGGGTGTGTTGTGGGAAATCCTGCAACTACACTAATGATGCTTTGCTTTTGCATGAATCATTTCCCGATGAACAATTGTTTGTTGTTTCATAATTACCTTGGTTTTCTGATATTGTTAATTATCTTGCTATTGGTCAAATTCCTGAGCATTGGTCGAAACAAGATAGAACTAAATTTTTAGCTGAGGTTAAGCATTTTTTTGGGATGATCCGTATTTGTTTAAATATCATCCCGATCATATTATTCGCAGATGTGTGCCTAATGATGAAATTATAAGTGTTATCACTTTTTGCCATTTTATGCTTGTGGTGGCCATTTTATCTCTAAGAAAACTGCTACCAAGATTCTGTAATTTGTATTTTATTTGCTTACTTTGTTTCATGATACTCATGAGTTTTGTCGAAGTTGTGACAGGTGCCAAAAGCTGGGAAGGATTACTCGGCGCAACATGATGCCACTGAACTCCACATTGATAGTAGAAATCTTTGACGTATGGGGAATAAATTTCATGAGACCTTTCCCTTACTTCAAACGGTAATGTATAGATCTTATTAGCGGTAGATTGCGTGTCTATACAGGTAGAGGCTATACCTACCAAGACGAATGATCGCAACATTGTGATCAAGTTCGTTAGAGGATACATATTTTCTCAATTTGGTACCCCTAAAGCAATTATTAGTGATGAAGGGTCACATTTTTGCAATAGTTCTTTTAAAAATATTTTAAGTAAGTACTACATTACTCATAAAGTCTCTACACCATATCATCCCCAGACTTGTGGGCAAGTCGAAGTTTCTATCCGACAAATTAAGCAAATATCAGAGAAAACGGTGAATCTTGATCGTAAAGATTGGTCTGCATGATTATTGAATGTACTTTGGGCTTACCAAACTGCTTATAAGACATCCATTGGTATATATCCGTATCGACTTGTGTATGGAAAGGCATGTCATTTACCGGTTAAGTTAGAACATAAGGCCTATTGGGCCATTAAGACGTTTAATGTTGATTTGTTTACAACTGGGAATCATCGTAAGCTTCAACTCAATGAGTTGTAAGAAATTAGGAATGATGCATATGAGAATGCAAAGCTTTACAAAGAGAAAGCAAAAGCATTACATGATAAATCGATTATTCGTAAGTCATTTGAACTGGGCAGAAAGTTCTCTTGTATAATTCTAGATGACATTTATTTCCAGGCTAGTTGAGATCACGTTGGACAGGCCCATACTATGTCAAAGAAGTTTTTCCTCATGAGGCTGTCGAACTTTAGTATAGAGAGTATGGTAATATGTTTAAGGAGAATGGATGATGAGTGAAACCATTTTTAGAGATCATTAATACCGAGGTGAAAACTGTCATCCTCAAAGATCCGGTCTATCAAGACTAATACTACTTTCGATCATTGTTGTTGTATATTAATATCCATTTGTTCCTTTTTATGTTTTTTTGTTCTTTTTGCAGAGATACAAAAGATTTTTCTTTGTGGGAGTCAACCAGATGTGTTCCCTCTACTTGATATTTTATATTCATTTATTTGTTGGTTGCATCGCATAATAGAAATTTCCCACCTTTAATATTATTTTGAATGAATCAACTTACATTGAGGACAATGTAATGTTTAAGTGTGGGGGAGTGGTTTTCACTTTATTTTTTTAAAAGGTTTTCGCTTTCGTTGAAAAAAAATGTTTTGGAATACATGACCAGCTGTTGAGCGGGTATTTATGATCATCTGTCTTGTTGTTTAGCAGACTTTTCTACACCGTTGTTTAGTGGTTATGTCTTGATGTTTAGCAGACTTTTCTACACTACTGTTTAGTGGTTTTGTCTCGCTATTTAGCAGACACTTTTACACCACTATTTTAGTGGTTCCGTCTTGCTGTTTAGCAGATATTCTTCTACCACTGTTTAGTGGTTTCGTCTAGCTGTTTAGCAAATGTCTCTCCATATCCAGCTGTGGAGCGGATTTTTTTTTGTTTTTCTCGGGACTAGTAAAATGTAAGTGTGGGGGAATCTGATAAGCACGTAAGTGCGACACTTTTATACCTACATTTATACTAGCTAGACCTCGATATTTCACTAATTAACTATATTTTAAAGCTTTTATAGGAATTACATGTGAAATCCTCTCACCCTGAGAACAAATGGATTAGAAACTAAATTGGCGCTTGCAACTTGTGTTCCAAAGGAGCCAGAGCTGGCAAGCCAACAATTCATGGGCCGCACCACTTAAGCCATCTGATGGCCAGGAGGTTGAGCAAAGAAATCATCTATTTTCCAAGCATGTGAGCTGCACAAAAGAGTAAATGGTTGACGTGACTAGTTATATACCACATATCTTTGTTGTCATCGAAACAACATCAACTGTTATGTGTAAAAATGAAATTTCATTTCTTGTTTTTCCTAGCTGTTGTTACAATCATTTTCAATTACGAGATATCGAGTCAACAAAGATGTAGAGTTTCGATTTAATGAAGTCTAAGGACTTGATTCAACCAAGAATCAACGAGAAGAGCAAGGAGAAGATGGCGTTAAATGCAACAACATCAACAAGTGCTGCTCTTATCAATGAACATGGGATCCGAACTTCATTTCTTCTTCAAGTTGTGCTATTAACAATATGGAGAATCAAGAAAATTAAAATTATGTTCCGCAACAACAAAAATGGATCTGTGGTGTCGTGGGATTGAAAATCAAGCCAGTTGCTTCAAATCTTCTCAATAACAACAATTAAATTTATTTTTGTTAAAGGGAGAGCAAAAAGTTATGTGAGGAGCGCAAAAACCGTAGTCGACTCGCTAACTAGACTCAGCCCTATAATTATTTCTAACTCGGACTAAATTATCCTTCCTAGCCGCACACGTTTCTCACATGTTTAAATAAAGCTAAAACATTGTCGGTAGTCTTATTCTTCTTGTGTGAGAGAGTCATGATTCATGAACCCTAGAAAATTTATCTTAAAATTTGTGAAGTGTCTGTTTTCGTAGCAACCCATAATTTTTTGATTACAAACTGACTTTGTAACGGAACCATGGGTTTGAAATCATAGGAAAATGTAGAACGAACTTCATATTCATATGGTAATGAAACCATGGGTTTGAAATACAGACGTCAATCCACATTAATGGGCAGGGACAATTTCAAGGAAGCTTATGAATACTAATCCTAAGCACCAATATTTCGAAATGATAAAGAATTCCTTTATAATTAAAAATCTCAATCCAGACACAAAGATGTTGTCAGCTGCAAAAATTGAAAAATTCCGATTAACATGTCCACAACTTAATTAACGATGCTTCAGGGAAGAAGTTTATAGTCCTTTTGATCGGACATTGTTCGTGTCATCATAAATTGTGTCAAAGTAAGCCTACCATGTGGTAATCCAAAAGTTATTCACATCGGCATAAATCACAATCAACAAATACCGTAACCAATTAACAAGTTAGGGTTTTTTTTTTTCTCATGAAAGAAGAAGATGACAAGAGAGGAGATTTTTATTTTACTTCTACCATGTGTGAAGTGTTTGTGTGATTAGCAAGGATATTTAAGACCCAGTAAGAAAACTATACTGAGTTGGCTCATAGTTAGTGAGTTGACTATGATTTTTGCACTCCTCGGATCATATTTTGCTCTCTTTTTAACAAAAATCATTAAATTTGGGGGTTTCTGGTATCAAATGAAATTGGGTTTCTGGTGCTTTAATGTCAATTGCAGGCAACGAATTTGAGGACTTCTACAATAAGAACATCAATAGATTTAGGAATTTGTTTTCCACGAGATCGATTTGGTGGTGTTTGGGGGTTTTAGTGTTGGTCACGGTGGATGTATGCAAATCCGCGGATGTAAATGAAGATGGAATTTTGGGATTTTGGCTGTGAACAAGAAAGGAAGATGTTGTTTCCATGGTCATGCCTATGAACAAGGTGTTAGAGTACTGTTCGATCGAACTCAAGCGTTGCTATCTAAAGCTTGTTTGTCAAGTTTAGTTGACAAAACTATAATTCTCGATTTCTAATCTACTTATAGCTAAGTCTTGGACTAGGATAGAAACTGTAGTTGAGCTCTAGACTCCATGATGTTCATCATGCAAAGATGAAAAACTACTCAAGGAACTAGTGGAACTTCATCGACTAAAAGGTATGTGGATACTAGAACTTATTTATCACTCAAAAGTCTATCTACTCTATCTCTTATCTTTAGGCAAGAGTCGTATTGCTATATAGACTTCGATTATACACATTTTCTATTCCGAGCCGAGTTTATCTCATTTATCTATTTCTCGAAATATGTGTTGGTAAGCTTTCACTTTGTCCAAGTTCATCTTTACAAGTGATGAAAGTCATGTTGAATATTTCAATATCTTGAAAATTTCTTTGATGAAAAATAGTGTGTGAATAACCTCTATTTAACATCCTCTAAGAATGTTTCAACGATTGAAATGAGAGTTTAGAATATATAACCTTGAATGGATATAAACATTGTATGTGAACTCATACTTGTGTAAGTCCAAAATCCTTGAACTAAATTATGCGTACTTTACTGATTCAGGATATCTAGAAGCTAAGTACGCATACCCGTATGCGTACTTCCGGAAGTTCACATCCCGTGAATTTATGCTAGAGTTTGTGAACTGAAAACAAACTCAAACTGGGTACTTAAGTATGCGTACCAGTATGCATACTTGAGTGGGTTATTTTCTGAAAATTGTTTATTCTTGAACTAAGACATATATAAACTAAGGAATGCGTATTTGCAAACTGTGGCTATAATATTCATGAATCGATTCAAGTGAATCAAAATCATTTTTTCTTCGATTGTGTCTTGTATACTTCTATGAGATCTAAGCAATTGAAAAACTCTCTAACTAGTTCTTTTGAGTCATTTGAACTAGTTATGGTGAAGATGAATAAGGTTGATATGAAAGTGCTCATATGGCTCTAACCATTGGTTAACTATTGTTGAACCAACTAGGTTTACACATTTAGGTACGGTCACACAAAACTAAATGAACGTCTATTTTATTTGTGTATAACAAGATAAGTTTGATCTAACAGTTGAAAAATATTAGCTTGAATCTAATCAGGTTTTCATCTAACAGTGAATATTTAATGCTTTTTTACCAAGGTAACTTAGATTGCAAACCCTGATTTGGAGACTATATAAAGAAGAACTCAAGCAACTGGGAAATATAATCCCCACACCTCTTGTGTGATACTAGTTGTATAAGCTAGCGTCGATTATCCTTTAACCTTAGGTTTCTACCGAGACCCTGTAGGTTAACGATTTGAAGACTTCATTGGGATTATGAAGCCAAACCCAACAATTTTCTATGTAGTTGTGTGATCTGATCTTGCTGTTTCTATCGTGATTGAGTGCAATCATAAGATTGGCTTGACATTAATTTCTCCGATAGGCAAGATAGAAAATTAGTCACAAATATCTTCGTCTTATCGTTTGTGATTCAACAATATCTTGTTTCGCTATAGTCGATTAAGATTATTATGAGCTGATTGATAATTCTAGGCTGTTCTTCAGGGATATAAGTCTGGGTTATCGATTGGTTCCTGTTCCCCATGATTTATCAAAAAATGGAACAAAACTCGTTGGTAATTCTGTGGGAGACAGATTTATCTATTGTTGAAGACTTTTCTGTGTGATACAGATTTGTTTATTAAAGTCTTCGACTTTGGGTCGTAGCAACTCTTGGTTGTGGGTGAGATCAGCTAAGGGAATCAAGTGCGTAGTATCCTGCTGGGATCAGAGACATAAGGAGCACAACTGTACCTTGGATCAGTGTGAGATTGATTGGGGTTCAACTGCAGTCCAGACCAAAGTTAGTTTGTAGTAGTCTAGTGTCTATAACGGCTTAATACAGTGTTTGTTCAATCTGGACTAGGTCCCGTGGTTTTTCCTGCATTTGCGGTTTCCTTGTTAACAAAACTTTTGGTGTCTGTGTTATTTCTTTTCCGCATTATATTTTGTTATATAATTAAAATATTACAGGTTGTGCATTTGTATCGATCAATTGGTAAATCCAACCTTTGGTTGTTGATTGAAATTGATTGATCCTTGAACACTGGTATTTGGTACCGTTCAAGTTATTTCTCTTGTATTCAATCAAACTCACAGATTTCTATTTGTTTGAGTTGGGATTGAATCGAGAAATTAAGATACAACTCTTTGATATGCTTTTATTAAGATTGAGTTTGACTATCTAGTTGTTTTTCTTAAAAGTATATTGGAGTTGGTCCATACAGATTGCTAAGTGAAATATTAGGTGAGGTTGTTAGACCCCCGTTTTTTCACAAGGGGGTGAAGATAGTGGTGCTATTGATGGGGTTGTGTAAGAGATATTATGAAGGGTTTTTGAAGAAGATTCTTGCAATTTAATGGTGGTGATTTGTAAGGTGGAGATGCTGGTGTTGGCTGCATCAGTTTATTAGGTTTGAAATGGTCATGGCAGGTGGTGCTGAAATGCTAGTGTTATGGGTTAGATCTATAGTTTGTACCTGACTGTTTGAGATGCGAATGTATGATTAATAACACAATGGAATTATGGCTGGTGTTTACAGTGAATGAATGTCGAAAATATGAAGAGAGGTACTATTGGTTAAGCAAGGGAATAAGATGAGTGTGCTGCAGAACTTGGGTGTTGTAGTAATGGGTTGTACCAATTGTTGGTAGTTGGTGAAATTAGTTGAGGTGGAGAATGTAAGAAGTGTTGTGGACGATATTTAAATGGACAGGGAGCAGAGCTGGTGGGAATAGTAGTAGGCCAGGCTATACAGTTGGTGGCTAGGAGTTCATAAGATAGATAATTTGGTAATAGTTTGAAGCATGATTGGGCTTTGGGTATTTTCCGGAGTCCATCACAAGGGGAGCAGAAGGAGGACTATTTAAGCCTTGGCAATAAGGATAAGAGGGATACGCTATATACATGGAAGGAACTAGGTTTAGCGATTTGGCTTTTATTTTAATCATATGCTTAGTTTAATGTTCTCTTTATCACTTTCAATGGTTTTGAACATAACCATGTCTAGCTAAGCAACTCATTAGGGAGAAATATGAACTTGTAAGTTTGATTTACTTGTGTTCCGAAACAGGGGTTTTCACAACTAAAGTTTAATGTCAATTTTTTGAGTTTCTCTTGGTGTTTTATTTTCAATTCAACTTCTCATGTTCTATGCCATGTATATTTCTTTGTTAGGTTGATAGAAATACTCACTGAACCTTGTTATTGGTTGATTATTGAACATACCGAGACTATGTATGCCAAGTATGTTTAGTATTAGGGATTTCTATCTTAGGTTGAGAACAAACAATATTTTATGATAACTCTTGTTTGTAAATCCTTAACAAAATATCTTCTGTGTGTGAGTAGTTCGGTTTGCCACTTCACACGAGTAAACTTGAGACCTTTGTGATAGAACATAATTAAAGCATAACTTATAACGGATTTTGTAGCCCTAATACTTCCATATCCTTGATTTATAATCTTTATAAATTTGCTTTATTTACTCGTTAGCTTATTTTCTTAGTACAAAAATCTCCGAAATATTGAATTTTGGTTAGTTGGGTCTTGATATTAATTAGTAGTAGTTTTCGCACTCCTTGAGGGAACGAACCGTGATTGCTATTGTGTGCATTTTGACACCATGCATTTGCGATGAAACAAAGTCGGTCTACCGACCCATCATGATTAAAGAATTCGGGCTAAGTTAGCTAAAGTAGGATGTTTCATGGAGTTTACTTCCATCCAAACATAATGGTTCGAGATTAACGTAACCTTAATTTCCCGACATATAGTTTATGCAAAGGGACAAAAATTTGTTTATAATAAAGCTAGAATCAACCATATTTTTGGAGATTATTGTGAGAATATATATATTTTGAAAAGTTTGGTATAGAAATTGTAATTTTGAAATGTGGATAAATGTGTATATATATAATTTAACCAATCCCTGTATATATAGGGATTGGTTAAGAACCGATAAATAAACTAGTTGTTAGCGGTAGAGTCTTGGTCCCTCGTTCAAATGAAAACCGCAAACAATCATGTTTCAGATTAATATTACACAAACTAAAAATCAGTATTAAACATACTAACAAACTTAAAACAATTTAACATTCAAATGTTTAAACCAAAAATTAATATTACATAAAATTAGTAAATATGCCTGCACGATAATCCAAACTCCATTCAAGGATTAGCTTTCAGATTTTCTCTTAACATGTCATACAAATTTTGGTTCCGATCCTAACTAGCAGGAAACCCTTTATGTGGTTGAATATCTAACCTCAAATATTGATCATCATGGTTAATCCAATTCTCATTACGTTGGGTTTCTTGAATTACCAGGTTATGCATAATTATGCACATGAGCATAATCTTATAAATTTCACGGGTACTTAAACCACGATATATCTTGCAAATGTTAGTGAACTTTCGATTCAGAGTTCCAAAAGTCTGTTCCATATCCTTCCTCAAATCCATTTGTCTACTCTTAAAATAACTAAATCAACGACCAAAGTTGCAAGAATGACCATTTTTTATAGATTCCATCTGCAAGATAATATCCATGTGTGTATTGATTGTCTTGACTATGAAATGTATTTGATGGAAAATTCCTACTTTAGATATTCAAACATAAGTGATTTGTGCAAAAAATTTATGTCATTTAGTGAACCTAGAAGACCAAAAACAATAAATGCATTATTTCCAATAGTCATAAGTAGTAGCAACTTCCAAGACAATAATTGGTTTTGGGTAATGAACTTTATATTGAACGACCCAATATGTAGGGAATCCCTTCCACATCCAATGCATGCAGTCAAACAGCTGTCTAGCATTTCTGGAAAGCCCCAACCTTGGTTTTGGTTTAATTTTTCTTTAACATCTGCCTCGACTGGTTTTTGTAATTACGTTGGAGTAAAATGATTAATTATTGTTTCACAAAACTATGAAAGATACTTATATGAAGTTGTTTTGCCAATATGAAGGTACTTATTGTTAGAATTCGCTGGACGCACGTGACCTAAAACCCTTATCATCGAAGTAACTTTCTTTAAGGATTGTACAACAACAAAAGAATAACAACAACGATGACGACTACAACTAAGCCATTATTCCCAAACATGTTTTGGTAGGCTAGAAATGAAACCCAGATCATAAACCATCTTTCTTATATTATGGTTCTTGTACGTGGATTGTGGATTTTCGCACGCTCTTGTCTAACACCGACTCTTTTGATACCTTCTGTTTATTCAAGTCTATTTTCAGTGCCTCCTCCTCCTTGTCAATCTTAGCCAACCTATATTTTTCTCTGTGTCCGCAGAGAGGCTTCTATTTCCAGTGAATACTGGTGCCTCAGGGGGCTTCCGTTGGAGATATCCATACCATATCTAGTCTATCCAAACCATCACGACTTATACTCCCAATGCATAATGATGCTGAATAAGATTTCCCTCGATCTGTGCTACTCCAAGTCTATCACGTATATCATCATACTTAATTCGGTAGAGTCTCGTGTTTTCCCCACGCCAACGCAACATACACATTTCTGCTATACTTTTCTCCTGAACATTTTTTATTATGCGGGCCCAATATTCGATACCATACATTATCGCATGCTTGATCGTGGTCCTATAAAACTTGCTTTTGAGTTTTTGCAGAACTTTTTTATTGCATACAATGCCAGATGTTTATCGCCATTTTACCTATCCCGCTTGAATCATATGGCTAACACCCTCATCAATATCGCCATCATTCTGCAACATCGAACCTAAATATCGAAAGTTATGCTTTTGTGGCACTACTTGTTCTTCTAAAGTGACCTCCCCATACTACGATCTATCATAGATAGACCCATATATCATACACTCGGTTTTAATCCTACTAAGTCTAAAGCCTTTTGATTCCAGAGTCTGCCTCCACAATTCCAATTTCATGTCAACTTCTACCTTACTCTCGTCAACTAGCACCATGTCATTGGAGAAGAGCATGCACCAAAGTATCTTTCCTAGAATATCCCTTGTAACTTCATTCATCACCAAGGTGAAAATATAAGGGATTCACGTTGACCCTTGATGTGATCCTATTTTAGGAGGAAAATCACTAGTTTCGCTTTTGCAAGCCTGTGTTGGAAATAATTTTAGGGTTAATAGCTAAATAGGGTATTGAATAAGGATTGAGAATGTTTAAGACTCGCTCAAAGAAATCACTGATCACTCAACTGTGGTTGAGAGAAAACAAAATTTTAGTGCTTTTCAAAAAGCTTGTACACACACCACACTCACTTTTTTTACAAACTCACCTACTCTTACTCAAGTAGCTGTTTCTCAACTACACGCTCACTCAACCTATACCACTCTATAGGTATTCACTCACCTATACCTCTCACTTGGTGTCTTCACTCAATTACAAGTTTTAACCGAGACCACTACTAGCTATTTATAGCCTTACTCAACCGACTCTAGATTTTTCTAGATATTCACCGACTAACCTATATTTACAACCTCTAGAATATTCACGATTGACTACTTTACCCAATCACAACCGACCTTGGACCAAATCTAGAGAATTCGTACCAACTCTAGATTTCTCTAGGAACAAACTTTCCGACTTACTTGGACAAGTCTCTAACGTTTTAGATAATTCTAGATTAGTCAAACCAAGTTTATTCTTCCAACATCCCCCCTTAAACTTGGTTTGTTTGTAGCTCCAAGTCGCATTTTCACGTTTACTAAAATCCCATGTACTTCCATCAACTCGTTTGTGATCTAGTCGTCGACTGTATCTTTTCACTATCAATTTTGTCTTTGGTCTTTCTCTTTCTCCGTTGGCATTCTTTTTGCCTTTATAGTGTTTCTTCACTCCAAGCTTTGTGGTCTTACTCGTTGCCATTTTCTATATTTTTTATTTTTCACGATTTCTTTAGCCAGTACACAACTTGCAGAGTGACAAAACAGTGACACCAGATCTCCGTAGATCTCATTTAGACTTCTTATCCGCAAAGGTCTCTCACTCGAGATTCCTTGTGATGATGACGGTTCGACAGGTTCCAATCTTGGAGGCGATGGAGGTGGTGAAATTTCTTGAGCAACTGGTTTTGGTGGCGCTTGCTGCTCTTCTTCTTCTTTTTCTAGGATTGGAAGAAAATCATACTCCTTTTCTAGAACATCAAAGTTCCATATGCCTTCTTCATCGAACTCCACATCTCCTCTTATGACGACCTTTCGGTTAGTCGGATCGTACAACTTGTATCCCTTCGATCGAGAATAATAACCAATAAATATACACTTCGCATTCCTGTCACGAGTATATGCAATACTTCCAAATACTTGTAAATGTGCAACGCCGAGTTTAACTCCACTCCATGCTTCGTGAGGAGTCATGTTCCACACTTTCTTTATGGGACACCGGTTTATTAAATAAACCGCACAATCAACTGCTTCCACCCAAAAATCCCTGGGCAATTTATTGGTCTTCAACATACTCCGGGCCATATTGAGAATTTTTATATTTCTCCTCTCGGAAACTCCATTTTGTTGAGATGTATATGGAACCGTAAGAGGCCGAAGGATTCCATTGTCTTCACAGTAAGACTCGAACTCCTTTGAAGTAAATTCTCCTCCTCTGTCTGATCTCATAGCCACAATTTCAAAGCCACTTTCTTTCTCCACTAAGGATTTAAATTTCTTGAAATTGGAGAAAACCTCCTATTTTTGTTTCAAGAAATAAACCCATGTTTTCCGACTAAAGTCGTCGACAAATACGAGGAAATAATTATTTTCACCATATGAACTTGGCTTTAACGGTCCACAAACATCTTTGTGAACTAACTCTAGCGGTTTGGTGGACCTCGTCAATGTTTCATTAGGAAAATTTTTTCTAAAATATTTCCCAAGTAAATATTCTTCACACAGCTGATCCGGGTGGTCTATTCTTGGCAAACCTCTAACTATCTCTTGCTTGGACAATAACTTTAATCCTCCAAAATTTAGATATCCGTACATAAGATGCCAGAGCCATGACGAGTGTTTCACACAAGCCGTCAAACATCTTGTGATGTCATTTTGAATATTCAAATAGAACATCCTATTCCCCATCATCGGCACTTTGGCAATCAACTTTCCTCTCGTATCTCTTATAAAAAGACTGAGGTCCTCCATATTCATCCTATAACCTTTTTTAAAGAGTTGTCCTAAACTTAATATATTCATTTTTACGTTAGGGACATAATAAACATCAGAAATAAACTCATGATTTCCAATTTTCAACTTAATCAAAATTTTTCCAAGACCACTCACCTGAATTTTCGCTCCATCTACGAAAGTCACGTTACCGGAAACTGATTCATCAAGCTCCACAAACTTCTCTTTTGTACTGCACATATGGTTGCTTGCTCCCATATCAAGCACCCATGTACAACTTTCATCGTAGTCATTTCCTTTGCACGCAACTAACAAAGTCTAGTCTTCTTGATTTTCTTTACTAACATAATTAGCTTCTTCTTCGACGTCATTCAATGAAAACCAACATTCTCGAGCATAATGACCAAGTTTATGACAATTATAACATTCAACCTGAGATTTGTCATACCTTGGCCTGTTATTGTTGCTCCATGAATTATCTCCTCTACCACGACCTGAATTATCTCCTCTACCACGACCTCTTATGGAGCTTGAACACTGGCCCCTCTGATCATCGTTATTCTGCTTTCCTCTTCTTCTTCCTCTTCTGTCGTCGTAGCCGCGTCCTCTTCCTCTAGCATTTCTACTAGAGCTCTCTCCTTTGTTTTTTAAAGTAAGTTTAGCTTGTAGAACTTGTTCTGCTTCTCCCTCTTTACTTCTCTTTCTCATCCTTTCTTCATGGGCTTGTAACGATCCCATGAGCTCATCTACGGTCATGGAGTCGACGTCTTTGGACTCCTCAATTGCGACGACTATATAATCGAATTTTGGAACAAGTGACCGTAATATTTTTCTATCACACGATTATCACCCATGGCCTCACAATTTCTTCTTAATTGATTAACAACAACTAAAACTCTTGAAAAATAATCCGAGATTAATTCAGACTCTTTCATGGAGAGAGATTTAAACTCACCTCGTAGAGTTTGCAACCACACCTTCTTCACTTTATCAACTTCCTTGAAAGAATTTTGCAAAATCTCTCACACTTGCTTCGCATTGGCTGCCCTTGATATTTTCTCGAACGACGATTCATCCATACCTTGATAAATAAGGAATAATTTTGGGGTTAATGGCTAAATGGGGTATTGAATAAGGATTGAGAATGTTTAAGACTCGCTCAAAGAACTCACTGATCACTCAACTGTGGTTGGGAGAAAACAAAATTTTATTGCTTTTCAAAAATCTTGTACACGGACCACACTCACTTTGTTTACAAACTCACCTACTCTTACTCAAGTAGTTATTGCTCAACTACACGCTCACTCAACCTATACCACTCTATAGGTATTCACTCACTTATTCCTCTCACTTGGTGTCTTCACTCGATTACAAGTTTCAACCGAGACCACTACTAGCTATTATAGCCTTACTCAACCGACTCTACGGACTCTAGCTTTTTCTAGAGTATTCACCGACTAATCTATATTTACAACCTCTAGAATATTCATGGTTGACTACTTTACCCAATCACAATCGACCTTGGACCAAATCTAGAGAATTCGTACCAACTCTAGATTTTTCTAGGAACAAACTTGCCGACTTACTTGGACAAGTCTCTGACATTCTAGATAATTCTAGATTAGTCAAACCAAGTTTATTCTTCCAACAGCCTGAACACTAGTCACAACTCCATCATACATATCCTTGATGAGGGTAACTTACTTTGTGGGGAATTCCTCATTTTCAAGAGCCTACCGCATGACCTGTCTCGGGACCTTGTCGTACGCTTTCTTCAAGTCGATAAATACCATGTCATATCCTTATTTTGTTCCCGATATCATTCCATAAGTTGTCTCGTCATAAAAATCGCATGCGTAGTCTACCTCCCATGCCTAAAGCCAAATTGTCTTGTTCCCTTTATAAGCGATACGCAATTGTATGACTGATAAGCTTGATTTTTCTATAATTGTGCAACTTTGAATATCTCATTTGTTCTTGAATATTGGTACTAGAACGTTTATCCTCATACTCATCCGACGTCTTATTCAATTGGAAAATCTTGTTGAACAACTTGGTTAGCCAAGTTATCCCTACATCTCCAAGGCATTTTCTCACCTGAATAGGGATGCTATCAGGCCCCAACGCCTTCCCTATTTTCATCCTCTTCAACATCTCTTTTACCTCCATCTTTGGGACCTCCTAACAAATCTTCTATTGGTGCCATCAAAAGAGTCATCTAGATCGATCGTGGTCATCATTCTCTCTATTGAAAAGCTTGTTAAAGTATTTTCTTCGTCTATTCTTTGTCTCTGTGTCCTTTACCAAAAGTCGATTATTTTCATCTTTGACACATTTAACTTGGTTGAAGTCTCTCGTATTCCTTTCACGAAGTTTAACTATCATATAAACGTTTTTTTCTCCGTCATTTGTATTTAGCTTCTAGTACAAATCTTCGTATATACTTGCTTCACTTATCGCTTACTTGGAATTCTTTATTATCGCTTTGTAATTTCGTATGTTCTTCTCGCTCCTATGATGATGCAATCCTTTGTAGTACTCATTCTTCCTTGATTTCCTTTCGTCCGTCCTCGTTCCACCACCAAGTATCTATTTTTTCTCGTTTTTCCAAACACCTATACAACCACCTTTTGAATGCGAGTTATCATTTCTTCTCACATGTTATTCGCTTCTACTTCTACGCTCCATACCCCTTCCGCCAAAAGCCTATCTTTAAACACAGAGCCGATCCTGAGGGTGTGCAAGGTGTGCGACCGCACAGGGCCCAGCTCTGCCGAGGGCCTTTTTTCCAGCCCAAAATTCATACACTAAAAGAAAAATCTTTACCATGACCGAACACAACCTATGGGGACAGTACTTAAACAACCCATCCACTGAGCAATGAATTCCTTGTTGATTTAAATTAGATTTGACCGTATTTAACAACCATTACCTCCCAAGAGTAACCTTATCACCATTTGTGTTATCCTTGCGTATTCTTATTGACATCGAAAAAAACTTCTTATTGAATACTTTCATTTTTTGTATATAAAATAGGCATTAACACCATTATTTAGTTGTAATTTTTTTTTTGGTATCGTCGATAATCTTACAAATTAGATAAAAGTTATTGATATTTTTTTGTTTATTATTGTTACAAAATATTAGACATTATAAAAGGCCCTACGAAAAATTTCGTACAAGGCCCTTCTAAACACAGGATCGGCTCTGTTTAAACACACATGAGGCGTCTTCTTTGAGCTTCCACCACTTCGTTCTTGTAACCTTGGAGCCTTTGTACCGTCGAACACGAATCCTAAGGAGAAAGTAGGGTACCAGAAGTTGATATTGTGAGACAATACACTCTCCAGGTATAAATTTACAATCCATATATTCCCATTTATCCTCTTTCCTAGTAAGAACAAAATAGATCTGGCTAGAGTATTGACCACTACTAAAAATCACTAAATGGGATTGTCTCTTACTAAAGAAGGTCTTATAAATCATGAGGTCATAGGCTATAACAAAAATCAAAATTTCCCCTCCTCCTTGGTTTTTATCACCATACCTGAACTCTCCATGTACCCTCTCAAACCCGACCTACTTGTGCCAATGTGACCGTTGAAGTCTCTTTTAACAAAAAGCTTCTCGCTTCTAGCCACATCTCTAACGATGCCATTTAGATCTTCCAGAATTCCCGCTTGGCTTCCCACTTAAACCTACTTGTGAGCATACACACTAATGACGTTCAAAACCATATCTCAAACTACGAGTTTGACTAGGATGATCCTAACCCCTTATATTCTAACGTCGACCACTCCGTCCTTGAGGCTCTTATCGATTAAGATGCCTACCGCATCCTTATTTTATTTTTCTCCTATGTACCATATTGAAGCATGTGTCCTCCACTTTCTTCGCCTTCTTGCCCGTCTATGTAGTCTCCTGAAAGCATAAGATATTTACACATTTCCTACTCGGAATATCCATTATATCTCTTAGCTTTCCTGTTCCAGCTACCCAAACGAATCCTACTTACCTCGGCTAACTTCCTTTACCTTCGCAATCGTCGAGTAAAGTATGAAGACCCATGCTCATTTACCACTACATCCGGGCAACGATTTAGCGCGCCACTAACAGGGGGACGATCCAGCCTTTTCTATTTTAACACCATACCCATGTCCTGATATGGGCTTAAGGGTGTCAATGGATGTCCGAAAACTCCGGCATTCGTTTGAATTCGCATTCCAAATATTAAATATTATTCGGAAATAGTTTTCGGATATCCGGATTTTTTTTATCCGAAATGTAACTAATAGGATATGGATGTATTCACATCCGAAATATTTGTATCCGGAATTTATGTATGAATATTTTATTTTTTTAAACTTATGAAAGTGTAGATCGTATATTGTTCTTTATATTTCGACATTTTGTTAAATTTTATTAAAAATAATAAATAATATTTTTATTTCTAATTAATTTTTATTATGTAAACATTAATTTTGTGCAAAAATAAAAATATCTTATTATTTTATTTTTTTTCCCTTATAATTTCGGATCGAATAATTATCCGATATCCGGATAGAAATTCGGATACGAATTCGAAGTGAAAATTACTATATCCGTTCGGATTTCATATAGAATTCAGATAGTATATGGTATTTTCGGATTCGGATGCGAATAGTGTCCTATCCACATCCGGATGCATACGTTTACACCCTTATATGGGCTCTTTGGAGCCCTTACCCCCTTCAAAAAATTAATATGGCGCTCATTTAATACCATTCCCGGGTTCCAATATGGCGCGTCACTAAGGGGGTGACCCCGAACGATTTATGTATGGGTCTCATTTCATGAAAGTTCAGCTATTTTTACGTTGGGTCAGAACAGGCTGTGCAGTTACCGGCACTGTCTTCCTCATATATTCTGGCTTAGAACAGGCTGTACAGTAAGAAACTACACATGCAGAGTAGATGAAATCGAGGTTGTACCTGAGAAAGCTCATTAATAATCTATATCACCAAGGGTCTGGGCAACGTATAATCAACGTTGGAAATTTTCATCAGGGTACGCATAATAGGGATTAAAATAATCGTGCATCAGCTTCTGATGGAACTCATCCCTTCCTCGATACGCATATCTTCTTGTGAATGCTTCTTTTGGCTCTAGAGCTCCAAGTATCTGCTATGAATGCACCACCATCATAGTGTCGGTTAGTTCTCTATTTCCACCTGACTTGTCATCCTGTTGTCACAATACCTGTACACACATTTGTTGTTGTGATTTAAATCAATTCATATGATCTTGCATCTCTTCATCGGAATACACACATTTGTTGTTGTGATTTAAATCAATTCATATGATCTTGCATCTCTTCATCGGAATAATCCATTGATTACGGACTTAAAAGTAAATAAATTGAGAATAAGGTAGGTAGTGTAAAAAAATAAATAAAAACAAGTATGAGTAAATTGAGATTAAGGTGAAAGAAAAAGGTAGATAGCGAGTAACATATTTTCAGTAGCAGGAACATATTTGCCGCAACATTATGATCCGAGACTGAGAGATTGTGAGTGTAACCCAATTAGCAAAACAAAAACACCTGACTTACTGCTTTAGCCTTTAGGTTTATAAAATTTGTACAACAAGGAAAAACCAAGTTAACTCTATTCCAATTAAGCCAAACTTTACCAACTGGGACAATCAATAGTCTTAGCAACTTTTACAATCTTTTAACAAGAATTAAGTGCTTCTGCTAAAGAGAACATTGTTGCTAAAACATGTCCATCCATACTCATACGATCATCCAAGTCAAGTGCCGGTAACGAACCCATTTGGCAGCAAGATGGATACCGATGGCCAAAGCCGCACCCACCAGCGGCACTGGAAGTTTTCGAACAGAACTTGCAACTTCAACTTCTGCATATTCTTCTGGAAGACTCTTCTTCATATTTGAGTGGTGATATATGGCGAGAGAGGTAAACAAAGTCATCACCAGAGCTCTCACCCATGGCTCACCTACAGCGGTCAACACTGCAGCGACTGGCATTGCAGATGAGACATTATCTTTCTTCTTAACAAACTTTGCGAAACAGAATAATCCTACAAGGAACACCCAAAAGAGTGACTCGGGGATGAAACTCTTCACAGCTGCTAACCCAATAAAGCCAGCCACAGATATGAGATAAGATTGGCAATTTATGGAGTTTGGTACAGGGGCTTCTGCGATAGCTAGCACTGCTGATGTTAAGAGAATGATTACCATTAGCTCTGGTACAGGGGCTGCTGCAACTATATCCGAGTACATGTATCGAACACTGTAGAGTGATGTCTCGAAAAATCCAAGGACTGCAGTAATTGGATCACCGAAGAAATGATATACAATTGCCAAGGCAAGTTTAGAAAGGTAAGCGGTGAAACTGGCAATGCCTACAACAGCTTTTTTCCAGTTAGAAAGTTCCCATAACACTGATCGCCATGCGTAAATGAGGAATGCCAGGGCTGCCAATTATTTCAAAGTAGACAAGGTCAACACGTATTCACAAAGCAACAGCATTACCTTACCTGTTTATCACTAGCGAATTACCTATATGTAAAAGACAAACAATATCAACAGCTAGTTTGACATGAACCATGACATCCAAGGAACTAGGAATTGGTACAATCATATAAAATGAGTGTGTACAATCATATAAAAAAATCACACGAGGTCAATAAGATGTTGTCATGTTGCTAACCCTAACTGAGAACCATGGAAATGAAGATAATATAGGAATCCTTTTCACTGTTTTAAAGGGAGCTACTTCGCACAAAAAACTATAGAAAGTTGTTTACATTTAGATAGCAATGTAAACTCTTTAAGCAGTCAAATGTAAGTAGAAGCTGTTTCTTGGACAAGATTCTTGCAGAAAATGGAGGTTGTTGGTAACATGTTTCAATTAGTCATACTATTTCTGCTGCTTTAGTATAAATAACCAATTGTTTGATGTTTAACACCAATCATTTGTTCGCTTTTTCCTCACAAAATTCAATTCATAAAGTCCCTCTCTCCCTCCACTATCCACGGGAAACTACAGCATGCATTTGAATCTCACCATAATGTATATACAACTACAAAGAACAAAAGAGGGACTCTCTCAGGGAACCTACGTGCAGTGATACAAGGGAGCATCAAACAACACAAAACACTGAAAGCAATTTGTATAAAACATCTACTTGTTCACTTTGTTCTTGAAAGACTATAAACATCTGTGGTAAATTCACAACATGAAGACATCATCCTTATGTACTTTTCGAAACATGGTTTTCCCTATTTTTCAACATCTTAAGCAAATTTTGGCACACATATAATACAGAAATGACAATACTGCAAAACAGTTTCTATTATAAATGCAAGTGAGAACATGAACAGGAACCATATGATAATCTCAATTAACCAAAGAACTAAAACTTGAATGAAATATACTAACCAATCAACCATGGCCATCTGACAGGACGATCTGGAGCTTCTTTAGTCAAATATCTAAACCTAGAAGGCATTGTACTCTGTCCTCTAGCTTCTTCAGCTTCATCAACAACATCCTTTTTTTCCTCTCCTTCTCCATTCTCTGCACAAACACTAAACCCTAGATTTCTCCCAATAGGACGTTTAATTGACAACCCAGAAAAATCAGAACAAAGTTTTATTGGTAGTTGAATACTTCTAGTCTTAGTATAACGAAACTGAAGAAGTTGATTACAACGAAGAAAACCATAAGAATTAATCTGACAAGTTTTCTTAGTAATTGAATTGAATGGTGGTTTCTGAATTAAGTTTAGAGAAGAAGAAATCGACATTTGATAATGGGGTATAGGTTTTTCAGAATATTGAGTTTTATCTACACAAAAAAAGTTAAGTTTTGAGAATAGCCCTAATATTTAATAAAATTACATCAAATACCATTGATAAAGAGGATGAGTATTAGGACATAACTGTCAATTATCGAAATGACAAGGACAATCGTGTGTATTGGGTTGTATTTCAGAATTTTAGTTTTAAATTCCGCGCCACCTTCTACTTCATATCTCTCTCCTCGGATACTTACACACTCGCTGAAATCTCTCGCGCCCTCTTTCTCTCTACAGCTTACTGGAGTAGTAGTAAAGGTAGTATCTAATCTTTAGTTTCTTTTTGTTTCTGTTTCTGTTTTTCTTTCTCTTTCTCTCGCTATTTTTTTCCAGTCATTAGGTCAAATTTTGGTCTCTTGTTTTAGGGTTTCTCATTGTCATGTTATTGTATTCCAAGAGTTTAATGTTGATTTAATCATGTGATTCTTAGATAAGTTGATTCACTTTTGTCATAATTTAGTACCTGATATTATTTTTCTTCTTTCTTCTAGGGTTTTATTGTTGGGTGTTTTAGTTTGGGTTTGGTTTTTTCCACTTTGTTTGCTCCTTTTTATTTTTCTAATTTGTTCTTCAACGAATTCCTCATTTTGTTATTTCGTCTCTGCAGGATCTATTGGGGGAAGGTGGGACAAGATGGGTGATTCCTCTAGGTAATTCTCTTCTTAAGAAGTTGTACTTTTATGAATAAAGGTTATGGAATGAGATTACCTTGATGATTTTGTACTTGATTGAGTTCCATAATAGTAGTATTAACCCATGAAGCACACTATTTTTTGTTACACATTCTATTCATTTTCGCCCAGACAAAAGAGAGGAAAAGAAAATACTGTAGAATGCAATGTATTCTACTCTGCGTGCAATATGAAACACACTTATAATGCTTGTTTGTAGTATTTTTTTTAATTCTGCAGTCTTTCTAATTTTTATTTATTCGATTGACATTACAGGGAGGATGGTAGCGACACACTTCGGGTGCTTGTTGCCACTGATTGCCATCTGGGTTATATGGAGAAAGATGAGATACGTCGATTTGACTCGTTTCAGTCCTTCGAGGAAATATGCTCAATTGCGGAGCAGAAAAAGGCAAGCCATATCCTTGCTATACACTATAGCATATTTAACTATGGTTTGTATGCCCCCACAGATGCACGTTTTTCGTTTTGAGTGGCTTTGTTTCTATATATGCTTAGTTACTCAACTCTTGCTCCTGTATAATCTCTTTTCCAACTGGGACAGAATAGCTAACTTTTGGTTTTCACGCTCTAAAAGCTGGTTGGTTTGAAAGTGCCCGATTTCGTTTCGTCCATGAAGCCGCTTATAGGTCGAATCCTGCTTATAGTTATAGGTGTTTCCACTTTGCATTTTTGGGTCTTTCTCAGGCTTCCTGCAGCCTATCCAATGTCTCGTTATGATACTTCTGCTTGCATCCCTAGTACTTTTCTTTTTAACCAGTGTAATTATTGAGGGTTCAATTTTACTCTTCTATGCCATCTATTAACATATATAGTTGTGTTGTTTGTGGATATGCATGTGTTGCTGTTAAGTAGAATCCTTAAGAGCAGTATGCTGATTCTCTTAATTGCAGGTGGATTTCTTACTTCTTGGTGGTGATCTTTTCCATGAGAATAAACCTTCAAGAACAACCCTAGTGAAGACGATTGAAATCCTTCGTCGATACTGCCTCAATGATCAGCCCGTGCAATTCCAAGTTGTCAGTGATCAGACAGTGAACTTCGCTAATATGTAATGTCTCTATATGCTTCAACTTTTCTTAATTCGTTCTTTCATTTTTTCAGTAAATATCGTTGTAACTTTTTTTTTCCCTGTAAGATCCTTACCTTTGTTTCTAAAAGGTAGTTACCTACTTTTTGTTTCCTCTTAAATGAATTCAGTAGTCAGTGTATGTTCTTTCTTGGTTCTTTATCTGTTTAAATTGAGAACAACATCATTTAGGTTCTAAAGCTTTCGATGTGCTTATCCAGCTTTGGTCATGTGAACTATGAAGATCCCCACTTCAATGTTGGCCTGCCAGTGTTTACCATACATGGAAATCATGATGATCCCGCCGGAGTGGTAAGCTATATGTTGATACTTGTTAGCAACCAGAACATTCTATCTGTTCCCTTTTTTTGGCCTATTGAATAATGCTCCGTAGTTTCCATCCCTATCTCACTAAGCTTATTCACATTATAGGATTTTTCGTTCTTTCAATGTCAAAAGCTAGGTCAGACTTCGTTAAAAGAATCCCTGAATTCATGGTTACTGGTATTTCATTGCCATGGGAAATAGTACTTTCTATTTGTTGTAATTCAAAGTGCCATCTTTTCTTTTTATTTCTCCTTTTATCTCTATGTGGATAATCGGGATATCCTGGCCATCCTCTTAGAGCTACCTGGCTAATCTCCAGATACTGTACTGGCTTGATCAATTGATCTTATAAATCGTTTTTAGTCATCAACATTTACTCTCCGTTCACTGACGAGAAACTGTTGTTTAACTGTTCTGACAGGACAATCTGTCTGCTATTGATATACTTTCCGCTTGCAATCTTGTGAACTATTTTGGGAAAATGGTCCTTGGAGGCTCAGGTGTTGGTCAGATAACTCTTCATCCTATTCTTATTCGAAAGGTTAGTTATACTAGCATATATAATGCTGAGAGTGGGGCATTAATTTCACTAGGCATGGAAAATTAGTCTTACTGTTTCTGAGTGCAGGGTTCAACAGCTGTGGCTCTGTATGGTCTTGGAAACATAAGGGATGAACGGCTCAATCGAATGTTTCAGGTACTTTTTTCATTGAAAATTAAAACAGGTCTCAGGATTTTTGTAGGTTTTAATACCAAGTTACTAAATGTGGGTTCATCCTATTATTTAATACCAGACACCACATGCTGTACAGTGGATGCTTCCTGAACCTCAAGAAGGGTGCCAAGTGTCAGACTGGTTTAATATTCTTGTCCTTCATCAAAACAGGTCATATACTGTATCTTCATAACTAATAATTAGTCAAAGGTGATAGATAAATGATTTCCTTGAACAATTGAAACTTAAAGATTATTCTTTTGGGAGCATTATGTTTTGTGGTGCAAAATTTTCAAGATTTTATCCATTTTTTTTATAAGCAAAATTTGAGCATCTGGACTGCCATTATAATAAACAATCAATGTGATATGCAGAATAAAGACGAATCCTAAAAATGCAATCAATGAGCATTTTCTGCCACGATTCCTGGATTTTGTTGTGTGGGGGCATGAACATGAGTGCCTTGTTGACCCTCAGGTACGGCGTGTTAGCTTTCTTGTGCATGCTTGTTTCTTATTTATAATTATCGCATTCTCTCTCATTTTTCACTTTTAATTATCTCAGTTATCTGATGTAACATCTTATTCATATGCTTCTGATTTCAGGAAGTTCCAGGGATGGGTTTCCATATTACTCAGCCAGGTTCTTCTGTAGCAACCTCTTTAATAGACGGGGAAGCAAAACCTAAGCATGTCCTTCTTCTAGAAATTAAGGTTGTTATGGTGCAAAATCCCGTCATTTTCCCCTACCTCCTAATGCACATGTGACCCATCATTATGCACTGCCTAAATGGTTGACACCTTCACTTTTACAGGGAAATCAGTATCGCCCTACCAAGATACCATTGCATTCTGTCAGACCTTTCGAATATGCTGAGGTTAGTAACTAGGTATACAATAACGTTCTTTTTAGTTTCCTGAATCTCTCTTACAGATCTAGTGCTGATGAATTAGGTTGTGCTAAAGGATGAAGCTGACATTGATCCCAATGATCAAGCATCAGTTCTTGAACATTTGGACAATGTGGTAAGAGATACTTTATGTTCTTGATGGATTGTGGGCTTATATTTATCTCGGCTCTGCTTTTTATTTATTGGCTTTACACCCTTTATGTAATAGTTTTTGATTTTATTGACTATCTTATTTATTGGCTTGTGGGCTTATATTTATCCCAATGATCAAGCATCAGTTCTTGAACATTTGGACAATGTGGTAAGAGATACTTTATGTTCTTGATGGATTGTGGGCTTATATTTATCTCGGCTCTGCTTTTTATTTATTGGTTTTACACCCTTTATGTAATAGTTTTTGATTTTATTGACTATCTTATGCTCATTATATCTTACAAAGTCTCGATTCGCTGTAGGTCAGAAATCTGATCGAGAAATCTAGTGGGACAGCTGTGAGTAGATCAGAGCTTGCCCTTCCGTTAATCAGGTTAAAGGTAACACCTTCTCTTTAATTTCTATTATATTAAGGTTTTAGCTAGTATAAAATTGTTAATGCTGCGGTGTTTGATACAGTGATCTATTAATTCAACAGGTTGACTACTCTGGTTTTATGACAATAAACCCTCAAAGATTTGGGCAGAAATACGTCGGAAAGGTACCTTGAGGCTTGAATTACCACTCAGCATCGTTAAGGACTATGAAATGTATTTTAATTAGTTTTAGATCACACTTTATTAAATAGATTGATGTTTCTTAGATTTTGTAGGTTGCAAATCCACAAGATATTTTAATTTTCTCGAAGGCTGCCAAGAAACGCCAGGCTCATGAAGGTAATTAATTTATCCATTTTGAATTTTGATATAAAGAATCGGTATAGTCTGCTCTGCAGTCGTGCCCTGAGGACTTTATTTGATTATTTGTTGTTGGGGTGTAGGCAAGATTGATGATTCCGAACGGCTTCGCCCCGAGGAGTTAAATCAACAAAACATTGAGGCTCTGGTTGCTGAAAGTAATTTGGTATCCAGCTATAACTTTCTGTTTTCTTATTTCTTCCTTTTTCATGGTTGACATTATCCTCACGAAGCTCATCTGGACCATACAACCTTTTTCAGTTCCTTCTAAATCCTAATTTACTTTGTCATTGTTGTTTACCCTGGCCCTATATCTAGAGATATTACGGTGTATACGTTCTGATATTAGTTGGGACCTTTTAGCTATTCGTTTTCTATGTTCACGTCAGTAATCATATTTTGTATTTGCAGAAAATGGAGATCCTCCCAGTTAATGATTTGGATGTTGCACTGCACGATTTCGTTAACAAGGACGACAAAAACGCATTTTATGATTGCCTGAAGTACAATTTGGAAGAAACACGTGTAAGTTTAACCTTGCTGTGACTTCTGACTTCTTACGCTGTTACTATTTCATAATAGATATTCTTGCATTGTGTTCTGTTGTCAGGAGGTATTACATTTCTTCTGTGCTTAGATCTGACATATCAAGTCCTATTTATACAGAAACAAATTTCAAAGGAACCAGATACACTGAAGTTTGAGGAGGAAGATCTAATTCTTAAAGTCGGAGAGTGCATGCAGGCAAGAATCTTTTATGCTTATTTTTTAAGCTGTAGTATGTGTATTGTGTAAAGATCTTCAACTACCACCCCCCAAGTCAAGCTGGTGCTTGTTGCATCAGGAACTGTTGTGTTGTATCAAGCTTTTCCTCTCTTTTTTTTTTTTTTTTTGTAACCAACGCTAGTATATTTCAGGCACGTGTAAAAGAGATGTCGATGCGCTCCAAGGACGGCACAGAGGCCACACCCTTCTCAGGGAGTTTCAGGGTTGGGTTCCTACCTTCTGTTTGTTTGATGTAACAAAATTGTACGAGTTTCCTGAGCTAGGTTATTCTCGTTTTCTTTTAATTAAATTTAGCCGTGGTTTTACATGTATATAGGATACAAGGGGTAAAAATACAGCTGGATTTGGAATTTCTAATTCCTTCAGTGATGATGAAGACACCGCCCAGCTGTTATCAAGCTCAAGGTCTACTGCAAGAGGCAGCAAATCATCAGCTGTTGCTTCAAGGTCTTCTCAGGATGCTTTTGGAACCTCTACAAGAGGTAAGGGGACCAGGGGAAGGGGTAAAGGAAGAGGATCTAGTAACCTTAAGCAAACAACTCTCGATGCAGCACTGACCATTCGGCGTTCTGATAGGTTAGCCTATGGACAATATCTTTAGCCTTTGGGAGGCTTTTGCCACCTAAGCATGCTACTTTCTGTAGCACTTTTATTCATTGCAGATCTGCTAAATAAATAAACAAGATTTTTTGCTTTGAGGGTTATTTAATATTTATTCATTGCAGATCTGCTTCAGTAGCTACACCAAGTGCAGTCCCAAGTACTGAGAACGATGATGATAAATCAGATTCTCCTTCTAGTGATGAGGTGGAGGAATTTGGGGTTAATGATGTCCTTGACAGTTCGGTTAGTCCTAATTCCCTTCTAAAAACTATTTCCTTATGTTTGAATTTAAGAAGGAATGCACTGAGAAATTACATGACTAATAAATTCACTAAATTTATTTGATATAAGAGGTATGATCTAGTTAAGGAACATTGCATATTAGATACTTATTAGTGCTTAAATCTAAGACATCTCTTTAAGTGAAATCTTATGTGATGTCAACAACTTGTCTTATCAGGCAAGTTTAGAACTTCAGTTATGAAAGATGGTGTTTAAGAGAGTGGTGAATGCCTTCCTTTCACCATAGCAATCCTTCCCCTTGTTTGATCTTGTCATCGCATGTCGAAGTGTTGCTCAGCTGAAATCAGTTTTATCAAGATAAAATTCGTAACATAGCCTATTCTTCTTTTCTTTTGTGAAGGAAAACGAAGATATCCCCGCTAAAGGTCGCAAAAGAGCAGCTCCAGCTACAAGAGCAAGAGGAAGAGGTAGAGGTAGGGGCACTACATCATCTAATAAAAGGGGACGGAAACAGGATTCTTGTTCTAGTCACAGGCCAATCTTGACTAACGATGACGACGACGACGATGATGATATGGCTAGCAAGTTGAAGAAGGCTCAACCTCGGGTAAGTAGGAATTTGAAAAGTAATTTTTATAAAGCATATGAATGTTATTCGCATTGGTAAAGAGAATTGCAAGAGTGATAGTAATAAATTGTAGCCAACAGGAACAAAATAAACTGGAGTCCTTTAGCTTGTTTTAACAAAGAGCAGTTGGACCAGTATGTAACGCTTTGTTTTCCTGTTTGCAGGTAACAAGGAATTATGGCGCTCTGAGGAGATGATCATTGACCGCCGGATCTTTGGAAGCAACAATTGGTTCTTAGGGTCACACCATAGAAGTTTTTGGTCATGTAATATTTCCATAGATTGGTGATCGTTTCTATTTTAATATATATATATATATCGGTGATGAATATGTTGTGTATCTTTGAATCAAAACAACTCCCGACTTCTACCCTTTTTAAGTATCTCACTAGGAACAATGAGAACCTCTCGACTCTCGTAACAGTTTTGATGGTAAAACCTGTTTAATCCAGTTGCGATCTCATTCCAGGTTTTATTTTCATTATTCTTAGTGATGGTATGGGTTGAAATAGTGAAATGATAATGTACTAGTCAAGCTGATTATGTTTCATCCATCTCCATTCTCAGAACCGATTTTTGAGGGATGGTGATTTCATCTTTATGAGCTTGGATAAGCACGAAAATGAAGAGCTCATCAATTATGGATTCCCTGAAGATGGTTCCATGTGGACACAGCGACATCAGTGTAAAGTGGTTAATATATTAAACTAGACCAACGTGTAAAGGAAGCCACCGAGCAAGAGGCAGTTAGTGCAGCAGAAAGGGCAAAGGGAAAATGTAGGCATGGAGACACGAAACGCAGCGAGGAAATGAAATCGCATGATAAGGAGCTGCATGTCTTTCTTGTCGGAAAAGATGATTCGCAAGCAAGTCCTTGCAGGAGAAAGGGGATTTCATGTGACTTCAGTCTTCAGCTACAGAAAAATAACTGAGATTTTTAGGGGATTCTTTTTTCCAGAGCCTTGTCAATTCAAGTAATGTTTCTTTTTTTTTCTTCAAATTAAAAACATTCAGGCATTAAGGCCACAATTTTCTACACATGAAAAAGGGACGCTACTGAAAATATTCCATCGCATATGAAAATTGTACAAAGACATTCTCAAAGTTAGACGAGTCTACAACAAAAGAGGTAATCAGGTCAAGGCGTCCTGATTTTTGAAAATGGCAGAAGAGAAATCCGTCTTCTTTTTACGATAAACAAAAGAAAGTATTTACAGTTCTATACAATTTCATTCAAGTAGTCTTCTATCGAAAGTAAACCTTCTTCTGTGCTAAAGTCTTTGGATTTTTTCCTTTGATTCTTCCATCAGCTTTTTCCTGTTTGTTAGCATGGATGATAATGAGAGAGGGAATATAAGAACTTGAAAGTTCAAATGAAATTAGTTCTAGTGATTCAGATTAAGGCTTCCACTTCTCACACTAACGAGATAAAAAAACATAAAATCTACAGGACACAGGTTGGACTGTTTCATTTTGAGAAAGATCACAAAAAAAACTAAAACTTGAAAGTGAAAGTGAAAGCATTCTGATCCATATAAACGACACATCAACTTCATACATTCATCATAAGGATATAAATAAACAGAAAAAAAGTGCCTAAATGCACTAAAAAGTGCCTAAATGCACTAAAAAGTGCCTAAAGCTTTTTCCTTGTTTGCTCTAAATGCACGAAATATACAAGACATAGCTTGCACCATTTGTTTATAAAGTTACTGTTCTCTGACTAAGCTTTTGCTCTTAGTGAAAGTTTGCATGTCATTTCAGTTAGAGATCATGGACTGGTTTTGAGTCATAATTTCGAATCCGAAGCTCCTTCCTAAGTTGTTTTAGCTTGTTTCTAATGGAGAAAGGCCAAGCTGCTACACAGTTCAATAGGGATAAGTGTATTAAATTGATATAAAATTATTTATCCATTTCTATATATTGATACAAACACACCAGTAATGGTTCATTTAGGTTTGTCCCAACAACACCGATCAGAATGTAAAATGAGTATATCACTAAGTGTTGGCCTCTAAACCAACTTCATATCAAAATCATATCACATCAAAACGTACACAAATGTCCGCGTTGTTTTCTACAGAGTGAGATTTGCATGACATGACTAACCAATACTGACTATAAAAGTGAAAATATCAGAATGTGTTGGCTTCTAAATCAACTTTTATCACATCGGAATGTACACAAACTCTCCAGTCGCATTGTTTTCTACACAGTGGATTCGCATGACATGACTCATGCAATTTACGCATTCATCGAGATGTCGAAATTCAGATAATTTGGTTATTCTAAATTTCAAACATATCGAATTGTAACAAGAAAATGAAGTAAACAATTCATTAGTGGTGATAAAAACTCATACCTCTAGTGGCCCTTTGCCATCCTTATTTGCTAAGCCGTTTGTCGAAGCATCTGGACACTGAAGTTTGCTCTTGAAGGTATCATCTTTGACACTTGCTTTCCGATTTGGGCCAACTGGCGATCCAGGATACACTTCGCCACTGTCAGCTAAAAGCTTTTTAGCTTTCAAACCAAGTGAATTTTGTTCTTGTGCATTATGCACCCGCAATGATCTTCTTCGATCAGCTTGATAAGAAACCTGCAGGATTAATTTAAATTTTAGATCGGTTTGCGCACGTTATTGGCATCCCAACTGGAGCTGTTGTACAGTTTATCATCACCTTTGTCTTTGATGCCTTACGCTTTGGTTTATCTTGGTAGATATAACTTGATTGGCGAGCTACACGTTCACGCTGAAACTTAGAATTGAGATTAGAACACTGACTACTAGATGACTTGGAAATAGTTGTCCCATTTCGTATGTATTGGTTCGTATGTTGAGAAGCAATCGTCATCATTATACTATTGCCTGCAGCTCTTTTAATGTCCTTAGGGTCAGAGTTAGAACTTGACGGCGACTCAACACTGGACTTGCTAGAAGAAGAGCTCTGAATTTCTCTGCCATCCCTGACTTCCACCCTCGATGCTTGTCTTGTAACGATGCTTCTTCTGAGACTGATCTTTACATCAGAAAAAAAATCACTATTACGACCAAATAACTCAGTAGGTCTGACGTCAGAATATGGCTGTGATTGACAACTTTGAACCATAGTGCCAGTGCTTGAACTTGACGAGCTACTAGAATTGGGTGCTTGCATGCTGTCTGAACTGGTTTCTCCCACAGAACATGCTTTTACAGTTGGTTTGCTTTCTGAAACTCCGAAACTAGTCTTGGTTTGTATAATATTCGGCTTCTTGGATCCATTTGAACTGCTTTCACTAACTGCGGTTGTCTTCAAACTCGAGGTGCACTTTGTATATCCTGAGCTAAAATTGGTTTGGAGTGGACCAGGTTTTGAAATTGTTTTCAAACTCGAGGTATGTCTTGAATTTGGAAAGCTTGTTTTTGGCTTCATATCATGGCTTACTCCTGGCACGACGCGCTTGATTTTCCGGTTCAAAACCTTGATTGGGTGCTGCTTATCCCCAGCTTTAGCTTGATCATTACCTTTCCATTCCTTACTCTTGTAATTCTTGCCTCTTGACTTTGACACTGAAGGGGGAAGCTCAGGAGTAGATGATGACCCGAGTAAGTCTGCATTTGAGGTTACCTGCTCTTCTTGTAAAGTAGAAAACTCGGCCATTAACTTGTGTGATGAGCACTGATGGAACCTGAAATAACAGAAACTGATTTAGTAAAGTTTATAACAGCAACATTTACTCACTTTTATTTCATAAGCAAGGCTTTAATAGAAGCAGTGATAGCATATTATAAAGATTACAACGAAAGATTGAAGATGCTTACGGGTGAGTTGTTTGAAACCAAGCATCATCTCTGCAACACAACACAAATTACAATAGGTATCATAAATCAATTGACCAAAAACAGATTAAAAAAAAACCCTAATATATTAATTTTCCAAGTACTCACATATCTTGGTACATGGATTTTGATTCTAACTTCAGATCAACCCACATAGGTGCATCAATTTCTTCCTGTATTAACAATTTCATAGAACAAGAATAGTGTTTAGCCATCAAGAACCCTTGCAACAAACAAAAATGTGAATAAAAAACCCAACAACACATCCAAATTGCAACAAACACACAGCTAAATAAGATAACACGCAGACCAAAATTGATGAAACGAACATAATGATACATCAGCAATCCAAGAACATACATAACATAGAAATCTACAGCTACACCGAAGAAATCCATATTTCCGCTAAAATCAAATCAAAGAACCAATGAATCCCCAAACATACCCACAAAATCCAAGAAACTATGACTAGAGGAAAAAGAAATGGGTGTATGTTTTACCAGAAAACGCCAATGATCTACATCTACGCTCTTCCTCTGAGACTTCTTTCTGCCTCCTCCATTAACACCGCTTCTTTTCCCATCAAACCCTTCACCACCGCCATTATCAATATGAAATTGGGAATTTAATTTCTTCGAAAACATTTTTCTCTCTTTCCTTTATCTATCTTCTTTCTTGAACCCTGAAAATCAAATTTGTCTTCCGATTCTCCCTAAAATTCTCTTACCTCCCCAAAATCATCATCTCCGACTGATTTTTGAATGTCCCTGATGTTTCTCCTTCGTTTAGTTTTTGGGAAAACATCTTGACCATGGTCAATATGATCTCAAATCTGAACCGTCAATAGATTTTGATCAACAGATTAGATCTATGATGTGTGGTGGTCGTGGCTTATCATTAGTTGTTTTCGACCGTTGGGGATGAGAATAGATTCAAAGCAGAGAGGTATGATAAGGTACAGTAGCAGTAAGTTAGGTTATGTACAGGGTTATCTGGGCCGGATCTGACCGGATAGAACCCAGTAAAAAACACTCCTTGGTCCGGTTTCTCTCACGGTATTTTAGGAAGGCGCTGAAAAGTGAAAACAGACGTGCGGCGTGCCTCGACATATATAAATAAAACAAGAAATTGGGTGTTATGAAAATTAATTGGGGATATAATTACAGAACAAAAACGGTGTCCCAATAGAAATTCTGGGTGACCCTCTATGTAATTATTTTTTAAATTCCTAATCTAGCCCCACTAATTAGGATTAGTAAAATGTGAAGTATTTGGGGGATAAATTAGTGTGTATTTATTTTTATTTGAATTTGTGTGGGTTAGTTGAGAGTAGAAGGAGGGAAAAATATTTTTGAGTGGAATTTTATTTTTGAAAATGGAAGATGATTGTGAATCTGTGATGAGAGAATTGCTGCTAAGAGTTGAAAATTTGATTTTTTTTCTTTGAATCCACCATTGTTGCAAATTTAAAAAGCTCTTGTGCAAGATGGTATTCAACCAAAAAACCATGCCGGCATTTGATCTTCAAAACCTATTTTTTCTGTTTTAATAAGTCACTTTCCTAAGACAGCTTATCGATTTTCGAGCATCTTAACTACTTCAAAGATGGTCTTCATCCTAAATTTCTATGCCGGAAAATGATGAAAAGTATCCAGAAGATTGATTTTTTTTTCACTATACTACCGGCATTGATAGATTTATATCGAGCATGCCGACATTTAGTTCCGGCATTGAATTTCATCACTTCCGGCATGATATTCATCATTTCCGACATGTTCTTCATCACTTCCGGCGTGGTCTTCATCCTAAATAACTATGCCGGAACTCACTTCCGGTGTGGTCTTCATCCTAAATTTCTATGCCGTCACATGATGAAAAGTATTCAGAAAATTGTTTTTTTTTTCACTTGACTACCGACATTAGTAGATTTATATCGAGCATGCCGGAATTTAGTTCCGGCATTGAATTACATCAATTCCGGCATGTTCTTCATCACTTCCGGCGTGACCTTCATCATTTCCGACATGTTCTTCATCACTTCCGGCATGGTCTTCATCACTTCCGGCATGGTCTTCATCATTTCCGGCATGTTCTTTATCATTTCCGACATGTTCTTCATCACTTTCGGCAGAGAAGGAGAAGAGAATTTGAAAGGAAGTGGGGAAAATTTAGAATTTGAAAGAGAATGGGGAACATTTGGGTTTCAAAGTTTTAACCCTAAAAAGATCAATAAGAAGTGGAGATGGAAATGATGGAAGTGGGGATATGGGAATATGATTTTGTTTTTTGATTTTAATGGGTTGGGGGAAGTAATTTATATCTCCCAATTGGGGGTTCTAAAACAACAGTCTGTCTATTCCGCCTTTTTTTCCCCCAGTAGGAGGAGGTGTTTAGCTAATACATATCATGAGGTACATACATATATTCATGTAATTGTTTTTTTTTTAATATCTGTATTTGGTTATCTAGTTTTATGGTCTCACGATTGTTGATTATCTTTTTCTTTCTATTTCTATTGTTTTACAGCGACTCGGAGAATGACTATGAGATTGACTACGTTGAGGATGTTGAGGATCCGTTGGATTATGTTTGTAACTCTGATTCTGATTCCGAGTATGAATTATCAATCAAAAAAATTGATTCCAAGTATTCCAAATATGTACGTATCCTAATTTTATCATCTTGTTAAGATTGAATGTTGTTGGTCTAGTTTTTTTTTAATATCTGTATTTGGTCATCTAGTTTTATGTCTCACGATTGTTGATTATCTTTTTCTTTCTATTTCTATTGTTTTACAGCGACTCGGAGAATGACTATGAGATTGACTACGTTGAGGATGTTGAGGATCCGTTGGATTATGTTTGTAACTCTGATTCTG
Source organism: Papaver bracteatum (assembly GCA_023529315.1). Taxonomy (NCBI): domain Eukaryota; kingdom Viridiplantae; phylum Streptophyta; class Magnoliopsida; order Ranunculales; family Papaveraceae; genus Papaver; species Papaver bracteatum. The sequence continues at coordinate 1,123,120 of JAJJWX010002427.1, read as the reverse complement.
ATTCCGAGTATGAATTATCAATCAAAAAAATTGATTCCAAGTATTCCAAATATGTACGTATCCTAATTTTATCCAAATATGTACGTATCCTAATTGAATGTACTGATCCCTCTATTCCCCCTGGATTTGAAACTCGTAATAGGTTTCATGGAATCGAAGAAGAAGAGGAGGTTGCCACTTCTCAGTCAGCTTTAGGAGATTCAGAAATGAGCATCACAAAGCCGTCTTCGTCCGAGCCAACTTTAAGAGCTAATAAGAAATTGGATTCCAAATCCAAAGAAACAGGTATGTTCCCAAATGGTACTCTTAGTACAAAAACCAAAAAAATTTCAAAATCTAAAGTTCCTGACAAGGTTTCAGCAAACAAACTTTTGGAGTATGGTTCTTTATGGGGTTTAGACTTCCCTCCTTTAAAGAAAAATCGTGAAGAAATGTTTGGTGATCTTGCAAAAAATCATGATGGGTTAGTTATAGGGGATGTTGACGAGTCTACTAGATGATAGTAGATATTTGTTTTCATTTTGGTTTGCAAGTTGTGTTTTGATGTTCAAGTACCTCAAGTTGCGTCTTCTACGGTTGATTCTCTTTGTGCTTCGAATATTTGTGGCTTTAGCTTTTGTTTTGTTGTTTTTTCTTTGGACTTTTTGCTCTCTTTCGGTTGTAATTGCCTGCACACGGCTTGTGTGCCTTTGAATCTATTCTCTTTGATCGATAAAAAAAAATGTTGTTGGTAATGATGTATTTGGAATTCTTAACTAATATGTTGTGCAATTGGTACAACATCTCTACAGGATAAAAGACCCTCAATCCTACAATTGGACACGAGAGGAGGAGATTAAAATCATACTTTGTGTTCGTTTTGTTCAGAAATATGTGAAGAGCCTTGCTGAATCTTCTTCTACGGCCCATAAAGTATGTGTTTAGTGGTTTCGAATAAGTTTGCTGTCTGAATTCTTAAAAGTGCCACTCTTGGAAATAGGTTTCCAAAAGTGCTACCCTAACCCCAAACCTACCAAAAATGCCATTATATGACATTTATGTCCCTAATAGTAGAGGACCATTAATTGTTTAATATTATTTCCAATTTTCAAAACTTAAAATAAGTATTTTTCTATGTTGTTTTCAGTGCAAGGGTCCTGATGAAAGGGTCAAGACTATAAACTGGATCCTATCGTTATTTTAAAAAATCTTATTATATGAATTAAAAAATTTAGTAATCACTTTTTTTAATGGTATTTAAGTATTTAGGGTCCTCCACAGTGGGTCTGGACCTTGAACAGGACCTTTTTGGACCCCACTCTAGTCTTCTAATTGAAATAAAAATAAGATAATTTTTTGGACCCCACTCTAGATAATTTTTATTAATAATTTTTTGTCAAGGTCCAGAATGAGGTCTGGACCCTTTCCTAGTCCATTACTGGACCCCCGGATTTGTAATAAAATAATATTTATTTAAATGGATTTAAATAATATTTAAAGGTCTGGACCTTCGCCAGGTACTGCCACCTAGGCGCCATGTAGGTGACAAGTAGGATGAAATAAGTAGGGACTTTATCTACAAAGGTCAGGACCTTTATATACAGGGTCAGGACCTTTATCTACCAGGGTCAGGACCTAACGCTGTCAGGTCCCTAACGCTTCACCTTCACCTTCCTTACATCCAGTTAGAGGGGGACATGTGTTTTATTTAAATAATTCTTTTAAATATAATATTATAAAAGCTTTTTTTTATTGGTCAATATAAGTGGTCCTTTTCTATTGGTCAACTAGGGAGACGAGGGCTTTGTATTGGTTAATTTGTGCGGCTTCTTCTTCCTCCTCTTTCTTCTTCTTCCTGCTCTTTCACCAAAAATGAATTCTTCTTTTTCTTTTTTTCTTCTTCTTCTTTCACAGCTTAATTCATGGCTGCTGCTACCCCATGAAAGCTAGGGTTTTATATTTTACTAAGCATCCAACTGAGATAAAGAAGGAAGGATCTATACAGTGTTCAATATGTGAGTTTAAATTTTAGCTCTTTCAAATTCGATATTAAAGTTTGGTTAATTTCAATTTCAAACTCAAAGTTAGGGTTTTTAAATATGTACTACATTGGGGATTTAAATTCATGTTTATTTATATAGTTTACTGTGAAATAAGGTATGGGTTATCTTTAATTTTATGGTTTGGTTGGTTAATTTATGTAGGGTTCATGATACATGATAATCTTAATTTTGGCCTCTGTTTAGCAATTGCTGTTTTGTTTAGGTTTTAAAAAAAAAATCCACTACAGAAAACTTCTTACATATATAAGGAGGTTTCAACATAATCATATGATGGCATTAATGTCCAGTATTCTATCACCACCTTCTTAGTTATATGTATTGTTGCTTAAAGACATTTTCAGTCATAAATATTCAACTTGGGTACTAAAATGAACTACAAGAGAAGCTTTGGATTGTAAATATAAAATCTGATTTGGTGGTCAGATAAAGACTATGCTTGGGTAGAGTGTACACACAAATTAATCTAAATTTGCTTGTTCTCAATTGTCTAGCAATCACCATTGGAAATTTAGCAGGGGTTATAAGAAATGGTAGTAGCTAGTATATGAAAGAGTACTGTCGCTATGTATATCGTAGATGTGATGTTCGATACGAGTTGTAATAATTTTTTGAATGATTTCAATGTTCATTTAGGAATTGATTGGTAATTCACTTTTTGCTTAAGAAGTTTATATGTATATAACTGATAGTGTGTTTTGTGAAATGCAGTTGCTTTTAGAACCCTAAATTGCCGTTGCCATAATGATAAGCAAAGCTGTTCTCATCCACTACAATGGTGAATGGGTGCATAAAGAAGGTAATGATGACTACAAAGGTATGACATATCTTGCGGGGGTACCTCATAAGTACACTTTTGAGGATGTGAAGAAGAGTGCAATGGATGTTTTAGGTTTCATGCACAAACCTTGTTTTGATGTGTATGGCCTCATAGATGTCCCGGGAACCGCATTTAAGCAAAGGATTAAGATTGTTAGTGAAGAAATGTTGATTTTTTTATGTTGGCCAGACATGTGGAGTCCCAAGCTTTTACACAATCAAATATGGAGAAGAAGTAAAAGTAGATATTCCTCTCGTAACTCCCAAAACAACTACTGGATATGACAGCGGATCCAAGATTCTTCCCCACACTCCCTTGACCCCTCTTAACAATCTCTCATCGAGTTCCAATAAGGATTATCATTCCAAGAATGAAACCGCCAAGGGAGATGGTGGTGTTAAAGGTACGTTTATTTGTCCCTCTTATTATTGTACTTTTGTATTATGTTTGTCCCGACCAAATAGTCACACTAATGTTGAATGTTTTATTTTTTCAGCGAGTAATAGTGGTCCAAAGGCTAGGAGATGTCTTGAACCAGTAATGACTCCATCAGCCAAGAAACTCCGCTGTCTTCATGATGCGCCAACAACTCCAGCGCCGGTTCTGGATATTCCTAAACCCCCAAAGGATATGAAGTACAATGATCTACGTGTGGGTAACACTTTCAAAAGCAAGGGGGAGCTGAAACTTATACTTGCAATAGTCAAAGTAGAAAGAAATTTTGAGTACATAGATTTTAAATCCGACAGCCAGAGGTTTATTGCCAAATGCAAAGACAAGACATGCGAGTGGCGTCTGCGAGCAGTTCCCTTAGATTCTTGTGGGTGGTGGAAACTCACAGTTGCAAACGATGTGCATACTTGTGAAAGCAACAAAAGGACTGACCCTGAATTAAGAACCAAAGAGGCCGCTCCTGGAATTGCAGAGCTTTTCAAGCACAAATTCAAAGAACTAGATGTGGCCTTTACGCCCAGACAACTGGTTAAGGACATAAAAAGGGATTATGGAGTGGTTATCTATTAACGACAGGGATATAGAGCTTGAAAGCATGGTATTGATCTGATCAAAGGTAGCCCCGATGAATCGTACCAACACCTCGTTGGTTATAGTCACATGCTTGGTGCTCGTAACAAGGGTACTGTTACTGAGATAGTAACTGATTCGGATGATTCTTTTCTATATTATTTCTTTGCGTTGGGAGTATGTATTGAAGGATTTAAAAACTGTTTCAGACCCGCATTTGCGGTTGATGGTACACACCTTACAGGGCCACGCCAAGGAGTTCTATTTTCAGCCGTTGGAATGGATCTCGATGAGTCGATCTATCCTATTGCTTTTGCTTTTGTTGATTCCGAGAACAATGAATCTTGGGAATGGTTTATGAGAAAGTTATCTGGAGTACTTGGAGATAAGTATGCTATGAATGAAGATGTTGTTGTGGCAACATACAGGTACCCATCGATCGGTAGAGCCATAAGGTTGGCATTTCCTTGTGCTAATCAAGTATACTGCATCCACCATATTTCAGGTATTTAACAAGACTTTATATACTATTAACACACGAGTTTTGTGTTTAAATAGATTTGATATTAGTTATCTGAATGGATTCAACGTTAACCTTGATTTGTATTTAGTGTTACTTGTCAGACTGTAGCTCTTTATATGTACGTATCTAGACAGAGTTAAGAAGATAGTTGGTCCCTTGTATCATTAGATACGTATTTCAGATCAATGACAATAGCATCATTTTGCATATAATGTACTAGGTACGGCATTCAGGTCCATGACAGTAGTACCATATAGGAAATACACACACAATAGTGGTCACATATATATGTACAGTCCAAACAAGTTTTGTTGTCCACCATGCTGTATGATGTTATGTTCAGATACATTTCAGACATATATATACATATATATGCATGCTTCATGTTGTACTTATAGGTCAGTCCTGTAATGTGCCCTTGCAGAAAATATCAAACAGACCTACCACAGCGCCGGGGATTCGGTGGCATTTATAAGAGCTGCAAAAGCATTTAGCAATGATGAGTATGAACTTGCTATGAGAGATCTAGGTTTAGCGAGACCCGCTGCTTTAAAATCTGTAGTGAAACTTGGACCGGAAATGTGGTCCAAGGTGAAGGCTAGAACAGGTCGTTTTACTCTCATGACTACAAACGCCTGTGAAACTTTCAATTCAAGAATAGATGATGTTAAAGGTCTTCCAATCTGCCATTTAGTCAATTACATTCGCAGGTTCCTTATGGAATGGTTCTGCCAACATAGACAACTAGCTCGTGATCGGCAAGATCCTTTGAGTGGACATGCACGGGATATAATCAAAGAACGGTGGGCTGTGGAAAAAAGGTTTGTGGCTTGCCATGTTGAAGGGGACGAATATAAAGTGGACAAGGGTGACTATGTAGAGCAGCATACCGTCTATCTTGACCGAAGGTCTTGCACGTGCAAAGTGTTTGACTATCAGCATCTTCCTTGTCCCCACGTACTTGCAGTGTGTGAGACATAAAAGATAAAAGAAGAAGGCCTTTGTGGGGAGTATTATAAAACATTTGTTTGGAGATCAATGTATGAACCTAAAATCTATGGTGTGCTGAGCCCAGAAACTTGGGATGTCCCAGCAGAGGTGGCAGAGCGGGTGGTGCTGCCTCCAAAAACTACACCGGAAGTTGGTCGTCGGAGCATCAAGAGGAAAAGGTCTGCCATTGAAAAACCTAGAAAGAAAAGAGCTTGTTCAAGGTGTCACCAGACGGGGCATTATGCTAACAGCAAACGCTGTCCCAAGGCTTAGAATTGGAGTGGTTTTGGTTGCTGACATTGCTTACCTTTTTATGTTTGTTTGAAATAGTTTAGGCGGCACCCCTGATATTTTGGTTTTAGTCATGTTTTCATCCTCAGGGTAAATTAGTTTTTCTCAGTCTTGATACTAAACTTTAAATTTCGGAAATCAGGTCTTCTGTAATTGAATTTGGGAATTACCCTTTGAAAAGGAATTCCTTAGTTTTCTAATGTTTATTAATTCTAAGTTCCGTAGCACTGGCATGTTTCATGTGAACTGATTACGAGAATCAAAAATCATTTACTTTAGTAGATGTTGATGCAAAATGATAGGCACTCAATAGTCTTGTTTGAGACACCATGTTGTTTTAGTAATTGCTAGCTAGGTTATGCACTCATGTAAACGTGCTAATTTTCATTTACTTTTCTTATTGAAACAACGAAAATTATATAGCCATAACTAGGACAACCTAGAAGAACATAACATTTCCATCATACCTAATAAAAATCACTTTAAAATATAAAATAAACTAGTCAGAGTCAGACATCAGCTTAAACCATTCTTCATCACTTTTCTTTTCAAGTGTTGCGTTCTTGTGCCTTCAAATATCGTCCCTTATTGCACCATTCATTAACTCAACAAGGGCGATATCTTGAAACAAACACTGTCCAAAATTCTCCTCCTTGATCCATACGTCGCTGCCATGATAAGGAATGACACATGATACCTGGGCCGAGATCCCTAACTTGTTGCATTCTTCACGTAATGAGATATATCGGTTTTTATCATCTCGGGTTCGTATATTACTAGAGTTAGACCCGAGGTTCTCATTTCGATGAACTGAATATGAGATATATCGGTTTTTATCATCTCGGGTTCGTATATTACTAGAGTTAGACCCGAGGTTCTCATTTCGATGAACTGAAGATGAGATATATCGGTTTTTATCATCTCGGGTTCGTATATTACTAGAGTTAGACCCGAGGTTTTCATTTCGATGAACTGAATATGAGATATATCGGTTTTTATCATCTCGGGTTCGTATATTACTAGACTTAGATCCGAGGTTCTCATTTCGATGAACTGAATATGAGATATATCGGTTTTTGACATGTCGGGTTCGTATATTACTAGACTTAGACCTGAGGTTCTCATTTCGATGAACTGAATATGAGATATATCGGTTTTTATAATCTCGGGTTCATATATTACTAGACTTAGATCCGAGGTTCTCATTTCGATGAACTGAATATGACATATATCGGTTTTTATCATCTCGGGTTCGTATATTACTAGAATTAGATCCGAGGATCTCATTTCGATGAACTGAATATGAGATATATCGGTTTTTGATATGTCGGGTTCGTATATTACTAGACTTAGACCCGAGGTTCTCATTTCGATGAACTGAATATGAGATATATCGGTTTTTATCATCTCGGGTTCGTATATTACTAGACTTAGATCCGAGGTTCTCATTTCGATGAACTGAATATGAGATATATCGGTTTTTGACATGTCGGGTTTGTATATTACTAGAGTTAGACCCGAGGTTCTCATTTCGATGAACTGAATATGATATATATCGGTTTTTGACATGTCGGGTTCGTATATTACTAGACTTAGACCCGAGGTTCTCATTTCGATGAACTGAATATGAGATATATCGGTTTTTATCATCTCGGGTTCGTATATTACTAGACTTAGATCCTAGGTTCTCATTTCGATGAACTGAATATGAGATATATCGGTTTTTATCATCTCGGGTTCGTATATTACTAGACTTTGACCCGAGGTTCTCATTTCGATGAACTGAATATGAGATATATCGGTTTTTGACATGTCGGGTTCGTATATTACTAGACTTAGATCCGAGGTTCTCATTTCGATGAACTAAATATGAGATATATCGGTTTTTGACATGTCGGGTTCGTATATTACTAGACTTAGACCCGAGTTTCTTATTTCGATGAACTGAATATGAGATATATCGGTTTTTATCATCTCGGGTTCGTATATTACTAGATTTAGACCCGAGGTTCTCATTTCGATGAACTGAATATGAGATATATCGGTTTTTATTATCTCGGGTTCGTATATTACTAGAGTTAGACCCGAGGTTCTCATTTCGATGAACTGAATATGAGATATATCGGTTTTTATCATCTCGGGTTCGTATATTACTAGAGTTAGACCCGAGGTTCTCATTTCGATGAACTGAATATGAGATATATCGGTTTTTATCATCTCGGGTTCGTATATTACTAGAGTTAGACCCGAGGTTCTCATTTCGATGAACTGAATATGAGATATATCGGTTTTTATCATCTCGGGTTCGTATATTACTAGACTTAGACCCGAGGTTCTAATTTCGATAAACTGAATATGAGATATATCGGTTTTTATCATCTCGGGTTCGTATATTACTAGACTTAGACCCGAGGTTCTCATTTCGATGAACTGAATATGAGATATATCGGTTTTTATCATCTCGGGTTCGTATATTACTAGAGTTAGACCCGAGGTTCTCATTTCGATGAACTGAATATAAGATATATTGGTTTTTGACATGTCGGGTTCGTATATTACTAGACTTAGATCCGAGGTTCTCATTTCGATGAACTGAATATGAGATATATCGGTTTTTGACATGTCGGGTTCGTATATTACTAGACTTAGACCCGAGGTTCTCATTTCGATGAACTGAATATGAGATATATCAGTTTTTATCATCTCGGGTTCGTATATTACTAGACTTAGATCCGAGGTTCTCATTTCGATGAACTGAATATGAGATATATCGGTTTTTATCATCTCGGTTTCGTATATTACTAGAGTTAGACCCGATGTTCTCATTTCGATGAACTGAATATGAGATATATCGGTTTTTGACATGTCGGGTTCGTATATTACTAGACTTAGATCCGAGGTTCTCATTTCGATGAACTGAATATGAGATATATCGGTTTTTGACATGTCGGGTTCGTATATTACTAGACTTAGACCCGAGGTTCTCATTTCGATGAACTGAATATGAAACCGCTATACATACATAACTAAAGGATCATAACTGAATATGAACTGAATATATAGGTTTTTGACATGTCGGGTTCGTATATTACTAGACTTAAGAATCAATTTTTAGAAGAAGAGACGTTTTAAAGCAGATACAAACCGCTATACATACATAACTGAAGTATCATAACATGATCAACAAAATATAAACAGATAACGAGTAGCGAAATCGGGGACCAACATGTTGGCCAGGATTTATACACATCCAAAAAACAGGGACCGTTGACATCTTTTTAAACTATACACATCCAAAAATGTGGGACCAACATGCTGGCCAGGAATTATACTACAAGATCAGATGATTACAGGTTACTATTCACCACATGTGCCATTTACCTCTAAGAATTGTTTCTTGAATAGCTTCACCGCAAGTTCACATCGATAACGAGTAGCGAAATCAGGTTGTACTTGACAAACAGGAATCTTCCAAACCATATGCTCGATAAACTTGAAGGCAAACACCCCACAAGAGTTACTGCATAAATTGTATATGGATCAATTCTCCAAATATAAGGTTAAAAATTCAAGGTTAAAAATAGATTTCAAGTAAGACTCACGTATCATTTTGCTTGGTTTTTTTTTACGTTATATCTACACCACCATGGACCGCGGTTGTATGCTTTCTCCAAATAATCACGAATTTGACCGACTTACGGGTGAATTTTGCTTGAGAGATTATTACGATTCGGTCTAAGAGAATCATAAATTATATTTGTCTTCTCCTTTACTTGAATGGAGACTGCTACCCTGTGAATCTTGTTAATACAAACTACACTATATACGACATCAACCTTATCCCAAGAGGGTAAATGCTCACTAGGTGGTGAACCAAGACGTCCTGCTAACCCTAATCTCAATATGTCAACTTGGGCAAAATCACCATTCGCAAGATGTTGTTGTTTCACGAGCAAGGCAGTTCAGTCATAATGTATTCATGCAATAATATAAAGAAGTAGAAAATATCCAATCTATTCTGCACAAAAAAATTACCGCTAAGTGAGTTTCAAAGTATGACCAGGTACCAGTCGATTTGTTAGAAGGATACGACTTGTGCAAAAGCACCAATGCACTGTCAATAATCTGCAGGCATACCAATAAACATCTAACTTCTCACAACCCAAATAATGTTCTCATTATTAGATTTAAACATCAATACCAAATGATGCAATATGACTCACATTACCGCTTAACCAACCAGTTGAACGTAGCAGTAGTTTATACTCGAAGCAAGACAATAATGATGTACCATCACCATCATAGTTATCGCCATGTTCCTTGATACTGTGGTTGATTACGATCCATTACAAGGCAACACCATGATTGTTAGTTTTCACATATACAACAAGACAGAGAAACCAAAGGGTATACTAGGGAGGAGGCTAACCCGAGGTTTATGAATCTGTTCACATCATCTATATCCTGCTTCGTTATTCGCTGATCCAAGATATCTTCTTCAAAATAATTCATGATAACATGCACTTTGCTTGTTGGAACCTTTTTTGTGTTCTTTTTTGCCACTAGCCCTGTAGGAGTATACGGGAACAACAGGGGAGGTGCAGGGTTTATTTTCCTACTAGCCCTTACCTGGCCTTTTGTAACATCATCAGAAAGAACGATAATGGGTGAAACAGGGCCAGTGCAGGGTTTAATTTTCTGACGCTTTCTTTTTTTCCCCGTTGAGCTGTTACAAATGTTATCTGCCTACATATCCGACACAGTCAAAAAGTCATACCACGATAGTTTTCTGAATAAAGTACAAAATATATACGTGCTAATGTAGCAAGAACACTAGAGATGCAACAAATACTTACAACAGGTCGGCTCACATCAACTTACTTATTGGGAGGATTGTACGGATATAGTGGATTTAACTCAATACTGTTGGATCCATTGCCAGGAGTCAAATCTGGCCTCTGCATTACCGCACCATCGAAATCTCCTTTTTCATTATGTCCTCCAGGTGGAGTCCCCGCACAATCAAAATCTCCTTCTTCGTTATGTCCTCCAAGTGGAGTCCCCGCACCATCAAAATCTCCTTCTTCGTTATGTCGTCCAGGTGGAGTCCCCTGTTCAAACAACATGAATATCAGTTCAATAAAACTTCAATATCAGAATAGATGTGACATTCTCTATCTATCTTAATACAATGAATTTCCAAATAACTCATCGTTTTTGTCTTTGACAATGCAATGTACGTCTGGGTTCCACCAATCTTATCCTTTATTGATTTGATCTCGGCAGTTAAACACTCTATATGATTCAACATTGTTTTATGGCTATTACTTACCTGGACGCTTAACTCCTCCAACTGACCCTTCACTGCACTTTTAAACATCTCCATTTCACCAATCACTGTGATTTTCAAATCCTCCGTATGACCAATCATTGTATTTTTCACAAAAGACTCGAAAGAAGCAATAATTGAAGTTGATGTCCTAGAACAAAGAGCATCAGGTTGGGAGCTAGGAGGTGCCACACGTTCTTCTTCCTCACCCTTCTCAAACAAATCTTCTTCCTCCACCACATTTTCATTCCCTAACAGATCTTCTTCGTCCTCTTCATCATCCATGTTGCTCTCCTCTGGAACCTGTTTATCCACAAAAACATTTTTAGACACATTTTCTTCCTCACCCTTCTCAAACAAATCTTCGTTCTCCACCACATTTTCATTATTTAACGAATCTTCTTCTTCGTCATCTACCAACGGACCTTCACATAACCCCAACATTACCAAACGCTTTGCATCTTCTTTATAATGTCATCACATACTTCATCCTGTAATTTTATAAAGACATTCGACCAAATTAACAATATAGCAAACAAAAAAATAAAGTAACTAAGGTAGTTATTACTTCATACCTTTGACTCCTTCAAAACTGTAAGTAGAGGCTCATGGTGTATTACTAAATCGCTTGTAACACTATGCATATGCGGGCGCCAATTTGCAAAAATAGTCTTTCTTCCAAACTTACTAAGCACTTTCGGCAACACTTCCAGACCCCAAACCTTGGGTAAAAAAGGAAAACCTTTAAAACAACAATCGAAATAAAATAGACAACTAGAAAATATCAACCCAACTGATTCTTACCACCAGGACATGGGACATTCCTTGACATTTGTAAGTCACCTCACTGCCAATAGGATTCTCATGCTTAATCTGATAATCTAAGGAAGAATTTATTTTATGAATAGTTCTGCTGAACGCTATTTCAGCCCAAGGATAAGAGTTGAAGTCGACAAGATTATCCACCAGGTACCAGTGATCAGACTCAAATACTTTGTCATCTCCCTTTCCCAGGACATACCTGTGGAAAACATATAGTAACGACAATTTCACATTGTCATCAGATTCCAGTGATATTTTGACAATTTCACATTCAACATTAGAGTTGTCCTCCTTTTTGCTACATTTCTTCGATTTTTGTTCGTCGTCGTCATCGTCCTCCACTTTGACAAAAAGTAATAATTTCAAAAGTTTTCTAGTTACTGGTTTCTTTTCATCGGGGAAATGCTTCATCTTAAGGCAGGGCTTTGTGGCGGGACGAGAAAAAATATGGTCCGACTTCCGAAAACTAAGCCCCGAAATCAATGCGAACTCTTTCTTTCCTAAGGAGAGTTCCTTTCCACAAACCATTATGCACATTTCTTCACGGTTACCCTTATCACCTTCATCACCATTGGAGATCTGACTAGCTAATAAGAAATGAAATAAGGCACTAGTCCACGTTTGCATGGGCAGGTGCAGTAAAGGGCCAATTGCAGTTGACAAAAATATCTCTTGCTCAGCAGGAGATAGCAGGTTACGCACCCACTTCAAAACCCTTGGGCTTGAGTAAGTTGTTACTTTGCATGTACTTTTACTATACCTGGCAGGGTAAATATACATCCTACAGTACAAAAATAAATAGTTACACCAATAACAACATACAAGTTCTTAGAATTAAGTATTTGAGACGGGCAAGCACACACATTAAAAAGATAAATAGTTGCAGATTCCAACTAATCTAATAACTACGGCCAACAAACAGCCGGTCTAGTTTCCGCTACCAAATACACCTAGAATGAATAATGCAGAAACATGAAAAAAAGAGGATTTGCATAGAGGCATCTAATTTGCATGTTCCAGTCTTAAGAAAGTCGGTTGCTATCAATATATGAAGTGAACTATTGATCAGAACTCATAAAAACAACTAATCTTGATGTGTCTAGTATTTAACTAGATATGATAATGAGCATATGCCAGAAGAAGGTTAATAAACAATTCTACCAATATAAAACAATTCCATAAATATATAATGACCTGACATAACACGTAAAATGAATGGTTAGCCTTAATAGGATAACTGTCACATATCTACCTTTCAACACCATCCTTAGATACCACTCTTTTGTCCTCCACAGTGGCAACCGACACTCCTTTATCCACATGATCAACAGATTTCACTTTTTGAACACACTTCTTCTTCGCTCCTGCACCCATAACTTGGAACCTACAAACATAATATAGTCGAGATTAGTAATAACGTAGTGGTAATTCAGATTATTTAGTTAGTCGAAGTACACTCCCGACACAAAGTTATAGTGATTAAATTAAACTAAGTTCCTATCTACCTAAAACTATGTGGAACACACACATACCAGCACCAACATAAATAACCTTAAAGGTCTATTGACCAAAACAGGCTAACAAAGAAACAAGACCAAAAGTTGATGAAATGCATTATGTATGTGAGATGGAGTTAGTAGAAAAAATATTACTGAATTAAACGCTACCAATTTACTGTGCGCATCATTGGCATACACAAGTGGAAGGATAGATCCTTCATACTCAACAAGCCAAATAAATGCAATCTTAAATTACAACAGTAGGAACCACTTATGCATCAAATTTTAAAATAGGTACACACCAGTGATTTAAGTTGCAAAAGAATCATAGTTGATGGCCATACATCAGAAGAAAAAAAAAACTATGAAAACGTTTAATCCTTCCACCAAAAGCCAATGTCATAAGCAGCATAATCAAATCAATCACTATAGTGCTCTAATTCTTCAATCTAAATCATGATATGAACCCTCATTTCCCAGAGTCTATTGTAAATTCTAAAATTTAACCCCCACATACCCATTCATTTGTAAAGATTAAACATAAAAGTTTGTCATTACAATAAGCATAACTGAAGCATCATTTACGCATCTTATCACAATACCGAAAATATAAGCATGTTGTAACATAAGAATAACAAAACCATAAAATGATAATCTATGGAGATCCCAGAAACGAACATAACAACAAATTTGTTATTAAGAATGTTGTCGCACCAACCAGATGCTCTTTTTAGCAAGATGGCTACTCGCTAGCATAAGTATCTATGCTTCTTTCAAACACTTCATAATATATGTTCACATCATTGCAGGAAAAGCAATTACAACACCAATGAAAATTGCAGTTAGCAGTGGTTAAATTGTTATTCATAGAACATGTTACAACCATCCACAAATTCATGATTTAGAGCTAATGTTGAATCTAAAACAATGAACCTTTTGGTGGCCATAACAAAGCAGAGGAAAACAAGGAAGAGTACTAATTATGCAATGAATGACAAAATTTTTACCTGCACTTAAACTTAGGTGGACCACGCCAATGCTCTGAACTAGGATTCAAGAAACAACTCCAACTATCTCTGAGCACAGGATCCAAAAGTACTTTAGATGTTTAGTATCCGATAACCAATTCCTGAAAAAGACATAACACAAACAAGGGCATCATTGTTCTTAGGCACACCCTCGTAAATGAAAGGCAGCTTCCGCATTCGCATTCGCATAATTTCTTCATATATACAAATGCCACACCCCGGCAAATTCACCACATTTCTAATGGTTAATTTCAAATAAAAATCATTCGATCATCTAAAAATTCTATGATACAGAAAATATGCATTTCCATTTAGGGAGAATTGATATACCATTTTTTCCTTTAAGTCAATATAAGAGGGATCTTGATCACACTACAAAGCACATAGTAGCTAAATGGGCTTTCTTCATTCCATGCCAATAAATCAGAATGTCTAGGACAAAACACGCATAACTAAATTGTTTAAACTTTTTAATCAGATGAAATAAGCCTATAAAAATCTAATTCTCTCCAACTAACAATTTCCAAAGAACAACTACTTCAAAAATAAAAATTGCTCTATTATCATTCACCAGGTTCAAACCACTCATGAAATTATTCCAAGTTTCCTCTTTAAATTACATGAACTTAAGTAAACTAAATACTGATAAGAAGACCAAATTTTTTGAACAATTGAGATCAGTTTTAAAGAAATCCAAACTGTTAGAACCATTAACCATAATGATTAAAAGTTCAACATGCAACAAAAAAAATAATACATCATTTATAATAAGCAACATCAGACCCGAATGATAAGTTACAGAACAATACCCAAACAAGAATTAGAGAGAACCCAACATAATACACCCAATCTTAAAACAAACAAATAAAAATTTCTCATTCACAACAAGCTACAGTGATGAAAGTATGAACCCTAATTTAACAGAAAAAAAAACAAAAATCTATTCTCAAAAACCTAAGAAATTAAAATCAAAACTGAAGCAAACTACATATTTCCATAGAATAAATCGCAAATTTTTTCATTTCTCTCAGTTCCAAATACTCTAACGACGATGAACAGAAAAATTGAGATTTTAAAACCAAACTCATAGCATTTTTTCTGCTCAGTTACCTAAATCGTAAGTGAATTTGAAGAAAATACCTGTTTCAGAATCTAGAAAATATCAAATTTTCCAATCCATTGCTCTGCTCTTCTATTCTCTTCTACAAACCGCACTAAATTGAAAAACTGACGAAATATCAGGTGGAGATGGAGATGTTCTGAAAAGTTATGTTGATGGATACGAAATACCTGAGAAGTCTAAGAACGGGAAGAATGAGAGGGGAGGAAGTTGATGGAGAAACTAAAAAGTTGAGAAAGAAAAGAAGACCGAAGGAAATAAGAGAGGCGGAGATCACGAACTGATTTTTTTTTGACGGAAATAACAAGAGAACGGGATAAATATCTCTGCTGAGGTGGTAGCTGACTCTGCAAGATGTAGTCGCTGAGGTAGTAGATGACTCCATCAATAGGGTCTGGACCTTTTCTAAATAAGGGTATAAATGTCTATAAAATCCCAAAAGGATGTTATTTGTATATTTTAAGTAAGGGTGACAGTTTTGGAATCTTATTTCTAGAGGGGGCCATTTTTACACATTAAAGTTAAGGTTGCTTAGTGTTTGTTGGTGTGTTTCAATGCATGTGAAAAAATTTATGTTCATGTTTTCAGAGTTATGCTTCCATTCAATGCATTTCTTGGTATCATATTTGCTTGCCAGCGTGTAACTAGGGTTGTGTTATGTTTTTGTATTGTCTGTCACCAACAATTTCAATTTTTTTTTTAGTTTCTACATTGTGCGTTTTGCAATATCGTCCAATCTTAAATGTGTGTTTGCAGAGTCATTAGATTCTAAAATCATTTTTTTTATCTTGCATGTCCTTACCTTTTTTTTTTTTTTTTTTTTTTTTTTTTTTTTTTTTATGTTTTTGGCTGCTTGGTTTTCCGAGTAGAAGGTTCCGTAGTTATTCTAACATGTTAAGTTTCAACGAATAAGTATGTGATCAGTAGTTAGCACATTGTATTTCATTGCATGTGGGTGGCTACTATGAGTGCAAGTATAAACTATCGCTTTGCGGAAGAGGTATAAGCAATTTTTCATTTTACAAGAAGAGGGAAACAATTTAAGCATATTTCTAGACCATTTAGTCTCTCTTTCTTGGCATTTATAACTAGGTCGATCTTACCATGAGTTTATGTTGTTAATATCAAAATAGTTCATGTTTGGTCCTTGTATTTCAGGTTATCATAATAGCTTGCCAGCATGTGACTAGTGTTGCATCATTATGGTTAGTGAAATAGCTGAATCAATTTTATTTTTGTTTTTCCTAATACCAATTGTGTTAGCTTAGAGTTAATTACATGCAGGATTGGGAAATATGGAGCAAAAAAGTTATGATAAATTTATTATAGGTATTCCTAACTGTAGATTATGTAGGTTTTCATGAATAGACAACTGTGTTTCACCTAATTGTATGAACTCTTGTAATTTTATTTACTTATTTCTCCTGTTATCCAATCATTCCTATAGTATGTTGTTTATGCTTTCTATGAGTGGGCGATAAACCTATTAAGTCTCTTATTGATCGAGATGTTCTAATTTTTGATGTTAAACAATAATGCATGCTACTAGGATTGTATGTATTTTTACTCATGTTTTTGGATACCTGTACAAATATACTTAATTTGATAGATGATATTAATCTTATCTGTTTGGGTGTGTCTTGTATACTTGTTGCAGGCGAGTTCTCAAACCAAACGCCTCATACGTGATGACAACATTGATCGGGTTTGGAAAAAATGGGCTTTGGATTCGTTTATGATTATTCGAGGTAACATTGAATATCATAATAGTCATGGGGCATATTTCTTTGTTAATGTTGCTGGATATTATAAGAAAAATGGAGCTGGAAGTTGTGACCTGGGCAGTGGGGTTCTAATTCGCAATTGGCAAGGTGCACCAATTACTGCACATTCTTATTTCAATGCTAATGAAAGGAAAGATGTTTCAGCATTTTATCAAGAGATGAGGGTAGCGAGTATAGGTATAAATGTCGCCATTGGGTATGGGATTAAACATATTCATTTGATTTGCACATCTGCCAATGTTTCTGTTGCTCTTTCTAATTATGATCGTGGAAGACCTTGTGAAGATGAAGATATGGTTTACCAATTATCTTGTGAAATCATGTGCAAGCTCCAGAAACGAAGAATAGCATTTCAGAAAGATAAAGAGAATTCGGAAAAAAATAAACTTTTTACTTTACAAATTTTGCAGGTGGAAAAATGAATAATACTGAGGCGAAGTATCGTGCAAGACTCAAGGAAACTGTAGATATGAGTCCGAAAGAGTTGACTAAGCATGATGCTTTAATGGATGTTATCTATAAAGATATAAAGGGCATGTCTGGAGTGACTTTATTCTGGAAGGGAGACTGAGTGTTTGTTTGTTATATTTGTCTTAGATTCTAAGTTTATGACAACATCTTATTAATTCATGTACCACTGCTTTTGTTATTTATCTTAGATTCTAAGTTCGAAGCGATATCTTATTTATTCAAAACATCGATATTTGTTTCTTCTTTTAAGAAATCCTAGGTGAATTATATCCCTCTTTTTTTGGAAAAGAAATACTATCACTTTTCCAATTCGGCCTATTTTTGGGCTAAAATTAAAAAGTGATAGTATCTCTTTTCCAAAAACGGAGGTACAGTGGAAACTCCATTTATTAATACTCAATTATTTAATAAACTTTGTTAACCAATATTTTTAGCTGATCCTTGGGGACAACATGCCAAATTAATAATTTGCTAAAATTACAAAATAAATACATTCTTGATTACCTATGTAGAGCCCATATAAAGTACTCTCTCCATATTTATTATATATAGGCGGAGAATGTGAAATCTCTTATAATAAGAAAATGCTTGGTTTTTATAAAATTTCATGTTTTTTCCTGTTTTCACTTATTGTCTTATTCTCAATACAATTTTCCATACAAATAAATAGGGGTATGTATGTCAAAAGACATGTTGGAATTCGGATTCCGCCTATCAAGTGGGACTAAGAAAACTCAATATTCCGCCTTTATAATAGGGACGCATGGAGTATAAATTAATAATTCATTATATATATTCAATGCATTAATAATTTTTTGAAAGATGATTTATGATGATTTTTTGAACAATGATTCAATTGTCTTCTGTTTTTTGTTAAAATCAATATCACATTGAATTTCATCTCTTATTTTTCTAATTATCGTAAGAATGTTTGGTGTTGTTTTCTCATATCTCAACAAGAAATTATCCAACGCGATTATCGCTTTAATAGTCTCGTTCGTGAAAAGGGCTCTATTGTAGAACTGTCATCATCTTTTTTTCCCATTTTTATCAGTTCCCATAACGCTATCAATTATTTCTTCATTAGTCAACAAGAAGCATAATAAAGTGGTAGATTAAAAGGGTTTATGAATTAGGTATACATTGAAAAATGAAGCAAAATGGGAGATTGAAGGGTTCTTTAAAAAAAAAAAATTATATATGTAGAAAATAATAATTTGGTAATAAATTTATCTATAAGTTAATAAAATATTACGGTGGGAGGGCCGACCGAAGAAGAATCCGAAGATGGGGTTTGTCTGCGACTACTTTCTCCCCGTTTCATAAAAAGTGAAAGTATCACTTTTCTAGAAACAAAAAATTAGTCGATCCATAAGCCAAAATATGGTTGCATGATGTGTTATGCATCCTTTGTGGTGGTTTGACAATGACTATGCATTCAATTTTTGAGAATTGTGCCTGAAGTGAAAGTATCACTTTTCTTGAAATAGAGGGAGTAAAACGTTTTATTAATTTCCACGGAAAATTAGTTGATGCATAAACCAAAATATCATTAGTACAAAACAAAGCTAGGATAAGTTAGCCTGTGTTAGTGGTGGTCAGGATTTGTCCAGACAAAGATAAATCAAGGGTTGTGGTTCTACTGACCACCCCTTACAACTCGCACGCGTGGCATTAATTCCAATATTATGAATGAAAAATGAATACTCAAGTCAAGATATGGATTTTCAAAAATTATAACGGGGAGGTTCGAACTCATGACCTATTGTGTCATAAGAGTGGCCTCTAACCAATGTTCCACCTTAGGTGGAATTAATAGAAAAGATAAATCAACTGTGGTGGTTTGTTCAACTTAAATATCATAATTGCTTTATTAATTAGTGTTTCACTAATTGCACATAATAAATAATTTATTCATTATAAAGTGTTTTATTAATATGTGTTTCACTAATTTCTCATAATAAATGACTAATCATTTTTTAATTATAAATGTTTTCTTAATTAATTATAATATGTATTTCTATTAATAAGTAATTTTGATAAATAATATCAATAGACATTTTTGGCGACAATGAGTAGTAGAAGAGGTGGAGGCCGAAAGATTAGTGGTGGTTAAGGGAGGCGCCAAGCACAATTATATTTACTTTTGTTCTTTTATCATAAAAGGTTTTACCTAAATACCACCTACGCTTTTTCCTAATTACCACCCACGGTTTAAAATGATAAAAATTGTAGACCTAAAGTAAAGTGGGTGACTAAAACGGATATTCTTTGACAATTACCTAACAGGATAACACCATTAAGTCTACCAAAAATAAGCTACCACCCATAATATCCATGGCGGCCGCCGCCGCCGCCACCACACCACCACCCTAAATTAATTTTAAATTTTGATTATGATTTTAGTTCCAGAGATTAGATAGATTGATTCTAGTTTCTTATAGAGACATATTAAGTTTTAACTTTAATAGATTAGGGATTAATTTCGGAAAACTATAATAGGAACAGATGTGATTATAGGACTATATTATTAGGGTTTAAAGACACTTGCAAGTTCCACTAAAATCCATTATAGGAACATATGTCCATCAATCCTTTGTAGGAGTAGATCGTCAGTGCCTTTGTTATATGGAAGAACTATAACTAAGATTCATCCATGCAAATGTAATACGCAGTAACGGGGATGGGGAGAGGTGTTTGTTAATGGTAATGGAAAAAATAACGGTATTTCTGTATCATGGCATAGCGGAGAAGAAGGTGAGTAATTGTTACCTACTATTGATTAGGTTTACAACTACCAATTTTTTAGACTGCGGGTGGTAATTAAGAAAAACGTGGGAGGTATTTAGGTAAAACCATCATAAAATGGGATACGAAGTCCATTTTTCACATGTATCCAACTTGCCAAGAGTTTTTTCTCCCTCTTTCCTCAAAATCCTGGCTTCGCCCTTGGTTTGTGTTGGAAAAAGTAGTGACGGTGAGTGCTGTTGAGTAGTGATGGACAATATTAATTTTATGTTGTCATTACAACATCGATAACATCTTAGTGTGGAAGATGTGGTTGGTTGTTTTTAACACTTTTGATAAAGGAAGGTACCATATATTTCCGGGATGATATCATACAAGATAATATTTTCATGATTGTAGTTGAATCACCCAAATGGTACCCCTGTTATCTTTGGTACTATATCGTATAAATCATGATTTTTTAATGTTAAAATAAAATTGATTGCAATACAAAAAAGAATATATACACGGAAAAAAAAATGAAACCAATCAATTGACGACATTTTGTTCAATCTAAACCTCATAAATGGTATTTGTGATTGAAAATTAGAATTGCATCCACCAACCTACATGGGGTGGGCGGAAGTGATGGTGGCAATGGTGGAGTCAAAAATTGACATTGAGGAGGCCTACTTTGAAAAAAAATAAAATGTAAACTTTGGTGGACTAAACCATAAATATATATGGACAAGGTACTATTTATTTATATAAAATAAACTAAAAAATTCATGTAGTGATCAAAAATTTAAGGGGTTAGAGCCAGGTTAGTCAACCCTTGGCTCTGCCATTAGGTGGTGGTGGATCAAAAAATTGGATTCATAGGGTTTTATGGTGGTGGAGGGTATTGGTGAACAAAAACATATTATGCTAATTTTGTAATGCCACAAAATATGTAACGTTATATTATAAAGTATAAAACGTGGTTGATCATTCTAATGTTAAAATAAACTCGATAAAAAACATGTCCATTTTAAAAAATTGGTGCAATCAATTGCCATGTTATGTAATAACTAAACGAACGACACGAATCAAGATCAGAACATATGACATTATTTATTATCGATTTTTCTATGTAAAGAAGATAAATTTATCGCTGGGGTTTGTTTAACTTAAACATTTTTAAATACTTTATTAATTAGTGTCTCATTGATTGTTCATAATAATTAATTAAATTTCTATTATAAATGTCCCTTTAATAATCTAACATAAATACATAATTTTATTAATAAATAATTGTACAAAAATCTATATTAATTCTAATGGTGGTAGTGGAAGTAGGGTTAGTATAAACAGTGGCGGGTGTGTAGCGCCCCCTAAGCTAGCAGCTGACTAAACCAAGAGATTAACTAAATAAGAGGCACCAAAAACTAAATCATTTACTTAAACGTTCAATTTAGAAATCTGCTACAAAAACTTAACACCAAACTAGCCCCACTTAGAAATAGGTATATAAACAAGGATTCCTCCCAAATGATACATATACAATAGTCATTTGGTTTACAAATAAAATATATAACAAAATAAATATAACATAAGTTAATCAACTAGAGAACTCTACTATTGAAGCTTTCGTTGCGCAACTCTGATCTGTCACAGAAACTGTAGTGGGAATAATTAACATTTAACTTCTAAGTAATCATAAGCAAGAGTTGGAAAATAATACATGTTTTTCCGAAACATTAAACAGTGATCAAGTCACTCAAATAACAAACATGTAGATGGACAAATTCCTTCTTCAAATGATGTACTAATATGGTTGTGCAATCCCGAACTCGCTGATCCACACCTAATCGTACCTATGGATATCGACAATCCGAACTCGCAACTGCCGACCAATATATCAGATATAAAAGCTCTAGGTATAAATGTCAAGGAGCGTATCCTATATACCAAAGGTGGAAATTCTTATTTCCCATAACAATTCATGTCGACAACAAAACATTACACGACCTTTCCAAACCATGGAAAGATTAACAGAATTAACAGAATGATCGTAATGCAATTTAAACAAATCATGGAATGCAAAACTAGACAATGCATGAGTTTATTAAACAAAGACTTTCGTAAAAGAAACAAAAATGATTACAACAGAGTCAAATGCATTCCCACCTCTTTTGATGACAAGCCTCGCCTACCTCGAGATCCACGATCCACTGGTTCATCCTCCGAATCGATCGTTGTTAACAACTAACTGTTAATCATATAAGCACTCTAAGAGTTTAGCCACAGTGGCTCACACAAGAACTATACAAGTTTATCTAATGGTTCTAAACCCAAGTTCACTAATTAAGCCCACTAACAAAGGCCTGGTTCAACTAGTCAACTAACTGTCTCTAACGCTGAGTCAACTAACGGTAAACGTCAGTCAAAGGTCAAAGTCCAGTCCATCTGAGTCAAAGGTCAAGTCAAAGTCCAGGGTCGATGGTCAAAGTCTAAATCGGCCACTGAGTCAACTCAGGTCAAGACAGAAACTCAGTGAGTTAATACCGATTCGACTCAGTCAGATAATTGAGTCGACAATAACAAACCCAAGTCAGACTGAATAAACTCAGTCAGACATGTCAAGGGTTCTCCTCATACAACTGAGGCTCTAACTCTTCAACTCTCAACTCAAGTTCTACTACAATCTACTCACTGCATCAATTTAATCATTTATAAATAAACTTCAAATTCAATTTACAAACAAAGGCTATGCCTACCTGCAATTGCAGTTCTAATCTTTTACAGCAATTACTAACAGCAACTAACACCAATTCACCACTTCAGTTCTAACAACCAACAACTACACATCTTAACAATACACTTTCTCAAATCAAACTTCATAACTCAATTACAACTGATAATTCAGTTTACCTGAAATTGCAGCTTTATGCAACACATTCTCTATTAATTCTCATGACCTGCAAAGCATACACTACCAAAACAGGCTCCAATGCTAAGTCCATCTCAAATTCCCTACAACTTTAACATCATCATTACCTAACTGTCACAGCAGTACCTATCCACCAGACTCCATTTGAGATTCACAATTAAACTTCAATTACTCTTACCACTCAAACCAACCTTGACATTCAATCAGGGCCTCAACAAACAACCAATAATTCAACTCCTTCCTACAAATTCAACTCAAATAACAACCACCTACGATATAATCCATAACTGAAACCCCATTACCACTTCCATCCGTTCAACTTACTCCAACTGCAACTTCAGTTGAGGTTATACTCAACCTTATCAACAATTCATTCTTACCTGTTGTTACAATTATTTACACAATTATACAACTTCCATCTTCTTCTGGATTATCATCACAATTAACTGCACATTCTCTATTTCAACTCCAGTTACAATTTCCTCACTAGTTCACTTTACATATCTCAAGCCTTTTTCTCTACATATTACAGCACCACCACAACTACACTCAACTCAACAATTTCATTAACACTGTCTTCTTTTACATACTCTATAAAACCATTCCCTTATTCATTTCACTATAACTCTATGCAATCAGCATCAGTACCTCAGATAAATTCTGCTCCAGCACCAAACAATTCAAAACTCATAATAATTCCTTCATCTTCTTATAAACATAATCAAACCCTAATTCTGTTAACAGCTTCAATCGATCTCATCTTCAAAACCCTAACTTATCGAAACTCGAATTACTCTTCATCCTTGAGCCTGATTCAATCAATTGATCAATACCCATCCTTAATTCAATCCTTTTTACATCATCTTCATCTTCTAATTCTTCCTTGAACTTCTTATGAAAACCCTAACTCATTTTTCAATCCTCAAAACAACTCCACAACTTCGATTAACCAAAACCCTCTTAATCTTTCATCTTTATCAACTCCATATCATCATCAATTACACTTAATCCTCAACTCAGAACCCTAATTCCTCTTCCCCTGATTCACGACAAAACCCAACAATCCTTAATCTTCCCATTCCCGAATCACATCGACATCACCTCCATCACCCTATGAATATTTTCATCAACCAAAATCTCTCTAACCCGGTATCAATTTCATCACTCGACACTTACAGAGGAAGAACATAGAAGAAGAGAAAAGAAGAAAGAAGAAGGAAGATAAAGAAGATGATAAGAATGAACTCTTCGCGATCGGTTTGGTGGAGATATGGCCGACATAAAATGCTAAAGGCACCCGTACAAACGATAAGGGAAGCCATGCAGTTTAAGGCAAAGTGACTAATTTTCCCTTCATACAAAATTGATAATATCTTATTCATCCGATATCCGATTAACACGTTCGAGTAGTCCATTCCGCGTAACTTTTCGAGGTCTATCCAACTGTACTAGTTTCGTATCTAAATCGTAGTTAGATTAATTTCTATTAATTAACGTTCGTGTTAAACTAATCGAGTTATTATCGGCTAAATCGTCTCTTGACCATCGCTAGACCAGTCAAATAGCATTGACGAGCTTGCGGGTCTTTACATTCTCCCCACCTTATACATTTTTGTCCTCGAAAATCAAACCATCCTTTTGGTCTTCAAAACCTCCCCACCTTATAGAATAATCCCATCTCTTGTCTAAGCGCACAACAACATAAAAACAAAGCACAAACCTATATGGATTTCTGCAACTAAAATTTGTGGCTTTAAGTTCAACTACGCTGGTTTATTTATATCAAATTGGGAAGTCTAAGTTTCCTCTGCAAATTTCTATTTTATAACATATCTGTCTCAAACTTCAAGGAATAATCTTACAAATCTTTCTAAGGTTGAAACTATCGGTTCTCTAAAAGAACTAATTCATCCTTCTATGATCGGTCATCTCTGAATGCAGTTGCACTGTCAAGGTTGGCCAATCCTAACAATGCCTTCCTACGAACAGAGAAAACACAACCTTCACTATTCCTCAGTGCTGGATTAACTAAGTATTAATTTATTAAGATTAATTAGTTTCTGAACTTTTATCTTAACTGGTGTAAATTAAAAATTTACTTCATAAACAATTCACATCATTTTAAACAATTTAGTCATCAAAATTTATTTTTATTTTTATTTTATTTTATTTATCATTATTATTATTTATTTATTTTAATGGAATCGAATTTTAATTTTAATTTCAAATGAAAATATATTATTATAACTATATAATCTATGAATTCATGTACTATTTAAGAATAACTTATTGTTACAATCATTATCCAAATGTTACATTACTATTTTATTTTCAACATATTATTTCCAATGTATCTATTTGTTTATTTCATTGTGTGACTCGATATAAATAATTAACCGCTAACAATTCTTCATAGTTGTTTGCTATTAATATTTTATTATTATTATAATATTTATTTCTTATTTCTTAGGCCGATAAAAGTTAATCGCAATTAATCATAGTGCCACCTTTAATTTTATTATAAATACAAGGTTTGATTTGATCTAACTTTACTTCCTTAAATTTTATATTATTCCTAAGTAATCCTTAAGTTGTCCTATTAATAAAAATTACATTTGCTAATACTATCCTATAATTATTATCCAAATGATATTTGCAGTAACTCAAAATTCTATAATAACTATTATTATATAATATTCTTATTTGCTTATATCTTATCAAAAGTTATTTTCTTAATTAGATTATCACTTTCATTATTGTTTTTATCAATTTTTACTATTTGATTACTAGCGTAACTAAAATATAACTAGAATAACTACTTAGTAAGGATTCTTAGTTTAATTTTATTAAGCCGGAATCTTGTAAATATAATTATACTTTCACATAAGATTGATATAATTGATTTTATTTATTCAGATTGAATCGGTATACTACATCTAGTTAAATGTTGGCGTTAACATGATTTAAATTTTGAGTCTGCATAATTTTTTTAATATGTCTTAATAGTCTTTAGATTTTTGTATCAATAATAAGTATCTTATTCATAGACAAATTTTATTCTCATTTAAGTCTAATTTTGTTCTAAGCATTCAAGGATCATGAATATCATTTCAGGTATATGATTCAGTGATTTATTGAATCATTTATTGTCTATAGATAATCTAGGTATAAGATCGTTAACAAGTTTTAGTCTTTATTTTATGCATTATATGACTTCATGTTCTTAATCCTACCGAATAAGTCTTATATTAGCTACCTGGTTTAAACACAAAACATATAATTCTTATTTGTTATTAATTAACTTTGCAAAACTTAACCGTAATTAAGCACTAATAATTTTCCCGTAGTTATTTAATCTTAATCATTATTTTATCGCTATATATTTGTTGCTGAGATTTTAATTTAAGTTATGCCCAATATAATACTAATTTAAATTCTAACAGTTTAAGTTTGTTATACTAATTTTCCATTTCCAAAAGATAATTGAATTTATTTACGAAGAAGGATCCTATTAATATACAAATTTTATTTTCCTTTAACTCTAATATTACACTAAGCATCTGTATCTATTATTATTACTTCATGTCTATTTGTTTCATTTTAAAGATTTACTGGATCATTCGTTAGATTAAAGATAATTTCGGTACATGATTATTAACAAGTTAAGTCTTTTCAATTTCATACATTATTTTTCACCTTTTACGTCTAACACCTAATAAATATTATATTAACTGTCTAGTTTGAATACAAAAGATATATTTCTAATTTTTCATTAGTTTAATTTACAAAACTTAACCTATGTAAGCATTAACAATTTTCCATAACGGTTTTTAATCATTATTATTATTTTTATCGTTCTATATCCTTATTGAAATTTTAGTTAAGGTAAGTTTAGTATGATATTAATTGATTCATTTTAACATTACTTTATTAAAATTAAATTATTATTACTGTTATTATTGGATAAAGAGTATTATTACATTAACTCGTTGGAGGCCTAACAAGCTAAGCATTTATAATTAATATTATTATTACTAGTTGGATATAGATAACTAAAATCATTATTACTATTATTTTCATCTATTATTGACATTGATGGTTGAACTATTATTCTAACTACTCTTACAATTATTATTAAGTCCCAAAAATATTATTAACATTTATGTAATTATAATTTGTTGATTCTATGCATAAGTTAAGATGCTCAATAAGTTTCTATGTGATTTTTTTTCAAGATTTATCAATAATACTGATCTTACTATTTTTAATATTAAATTATTTACATGTTCAAATTTTTGGATTAATTATTCTCTAATCTTTGTTAGTAAAGTTATTGGTATATCTTACAATTTATTCTTCAATACATAAACAAACAACCAAACAAACAAATCAATCAATCAAAAATTCTTTTAATTATTAATAGCTTTTAGTGATTAAGATTTATCTCACAAACCCAACCCAGTTCTAAACCAATCTAGTTCACTAACTGGCACTGGCTATTCTTATTGTCTACCATATAAGATCTAATAGTGAGCTCTGATACCAACACTGTAGCGCCCCCTAAGCTAGCAGCTGACTAAACCAAGAGATTAACTAAATAAGTGGCACCAAAAACTAAATCATTTACTTAAACGTTCAATTTAGAAATCTGCTACAAAAACTTAACCCCAAACTAGCCCCACTTAGAAATAGGTATATAAACAAGGATTCCTCCCAAATGATACATATACAATAGTCATTTGGTTTACAAATAAAATATACAACAAAATAAACATAACAATAGTTAATCAACTAGTGAACTCTACCATAGAAGCTTTCGCTGCGCAACTCTGATATGTCACAGAAACTGTAATGGGAATAATTAACATTTAACTTCTAAGTAATCATAAGCAAGAGTTGGAAAACAATACATGTTTTTCCGAAACATTAAACAGTGACCAAGTCACTCAAATAACAAACATGTATATGGACAAACTCCTTCTTCAAACGATGTACTAATATGGTTGTGCAATCCCGAACTCGCTGATCCACACCTAATCGTACATATGGATATCGACAATCCGAACTCGCAACTGCCGACCAATATATCATATATACAAGCTCTAGGAATAAATTTGAAGGAGCATATCCTATATACCACAGGTGGAAATTCTTATTTCCCATAACAATTCATGTCGACAACAAAACATTACACGACCTTTCCAAACCATGGAAAGATTAACAGAATTAGCAGAATGATCGTAATGCAATTTAAACAAATCATGGAATGCACAACTAGACAATGCATGAGTTTATTAAACAAAGACTTTCGTAAAAGAAACAACAATGATTACAACAGAGTCAAATGCATTCCGACCTCTTTTGATGACAAGCCTCGCCTACCTCGAGATCCACGATCCACTGGTTCATCCTCCGAATCGATCGTTGTTAACAACTAACTGTTAGTCATACAAGCACTCTAATAGTTTAGCCACAGTGGCTCACACAAGAATTATACAAGTTTATCTAATGGTTTGAGTCAACTAACGGTAAACGTCAGTCAAAGGTCAAAGTCCAGTCCATCTGAGTCAAAGTTCAAGTCAAAGTCCAGGGTCGATGATCAAAGTCTAAAGTCTAAATCGGTCACTGAGTCAACTCAGGTCAAGACAGAAACTCAGTGAGTTAATACCGATTCGACTCAGCCAGATACTGAGTCAGATAATAACAAACCCAAGTCAGACTGAATAAACTCAGTCAGACAGGTCAAGGGTTCTCCTCATACAACTGAGGCTCTAACTCTACAACTCTCAACTCAAGTTCTACTACAATCTACTCACTGCATCAATTTAATCATTTATAAATAAACTTCAAATTCAATTTACAAACAAAGTCTATGCCTACCTGCAATTGCAGTTCCAATCTTTTACAACAATTACTAACATCAACTAGCACCAATTCGCCACTTCAGTTCTAACAACCAACAACTACACATCTCAAAAATACACTTTATCAAATCAAACTTCATAACTCAATTACAACTGATAATTCAGTTTACATACAATTTCAGCTTTATGCAACACATTCTCTACTAATTCTCATGACCTGCAAAGCATACACTACCAAAACAGGCTCTAATGCTAAGTCCATCTAAAATTCCCTGCAACTTCAACATCATCATTACCTAACTATCACAGCAGTACCTATCCACCAGACTCCATTTGAGATTCACAATTAAACTTCAATTACTCTTACCACTCAAACCAACCTTGACATTCAATCAGGGCCTCAACAAACAACCAATAATTCAACTCCTTCCTACAAATTCAACTCAAATAACAACCACCTACGATATAATATATAACTGAAACCCCATTACCACTTCTATCCGTTCAACTTACTCCAACTGCAACTTCAGTTGAGGTTATACTCAACCCTATCAACAATTCATTCTTACCTGCTGTTACAATTATTGACACAATTATACAACTTCCATCTTCTTCTGGATTATCATCACAATTAACTGCACATTCTCTATTTCAACTCCAGTTACAATTCCCTCACTAGTTCACTCTACATATCTCAAGCCTTTTTCTCTACATCTTACAGCACCACCACAACTACACTCAACTCAACAATTTCATTAACACTATCTTCTTTTACATACTCTGTAAAACTATTCCCTTTTTCAGTTCACTATAACTCCATGCAATCAGCATCAGTACCTCAGATAAATTCTGCTCCAGCACCAACCAATACAAAATTCATAATAATTCCTTCATCTTCTTATAAACATAATCAAACCCTAATTCTGTTAACAGCTTTAATCGATCTCATCTTCAAAACCCTAACTTATCGAAACTCGAATTACTCTTCATCCTTGAGCCTGATTCAATCAATTGATCAATACCCATCCTTAATTCAATCCTTTTTACATCATCTTCATCTTCTAATTCTTCCTTGAACTTCTTATGAAAACCCTAACTCCTTTTTCAATCCTCAAAACAACTCCACAACTTTGATTAACCAAAACCATCTTAATCTTTCATCTTTATCAACTCCATATCATCATCAATTACACTCAATCCTCAACTCAGAACCCTAATTCCTCTTCCCTGATTCACGACAAAACCCAATAATCCTTAATCTTCCCCTTCCCGAATCACATCGACATCACTTCCATCACCCTACGAATATTTTCATCAACCAAAATCTCTCTAACCTGCTATCAATTTCATCACTCGACACTTACAGAGGAAGAACAGAGAAGAATAGAAAAGAAGAAAGAAGAAGGAAGAGAAAAAAGATGATAAGAATGAACTCTTCGCGATCGGTTTGGTGGAGATATGGCCGACATAAAATGCTAAAGGCACCCGTATAAACGATAAGGGCATCCATGCGGTTTAAGGCAAAGTGACTAATTTTCCCTTCATACAAAATTGATAATATCTTATTCATCCGATATCCGATTAACACGTTCGAGTAGTCCATTCCGCGTAACTTTTCGAGGTCTATCCAACTGTACTAGTTTCGTATCTAAATCGTAGTTAGATTAATTTCTATTAATTAACATTCGTGTTGAACTAATTGAGTTATTATCGGCTAAATCGTCTCTTGACCATCGCTAGACCAGTCAAATAGCATTGACGAGTTTGAGGGTCTTTACAGGGTGTTTGTGAATGGTGGAGGTGGTAACATTACTATTGGTGGAAGAAATTGTGGCAGTGGATGGTTTTTATGGTGGTGGGTGTTGGTAATAGTAGTGGATAATAATATTTTTTTCTTTTTAGTGAGTTTTATTGACCGGGTAAAAGAAATCTTTACAAAATATGCAACATTGTATTGTGAAAGATGTAATTGGTTGTTTTTAGCACCATTGATAAGGACAAAAATCAAATATTTCGAGGATGATACCGGAACGTATAATACAATATGATCATGACTGTTGATTCACCGAAACGGTATCCGTATTATATAAAGGCAATTGGTGTGCCCACGTAAGAGAACATTATCGCTCTTTCAAGTACTATTACATTTTTTTTCCTGAAAGACCATCAATGTCGAGTTGTTTCGCGACAACTACCTACAAAGACAACAACTGTTTGAAAATATTTGTTTGTTCATCAAAATCATCATAAAAAACTCTAAATCATAAATCTAAATTTCGCCTCCGATGTTTATAGAATATTTTTTTATATTTTACATTCTCAAATCATGCGACCTCTTGATTACAAATCAACAATATCAAATTACGGATCAATATGTATAGGTTTCATTCACTGGGTTAGAAGGTAGAGCATTATCTCATTATAAGCAATGAACCTAAATAAAAAAGTGTCTGGAAGTTAAGATTATATTTCTTTCATTTGAGCAAATCTCCGGCGGTAAAATATTAAAGGAAAAAACGAAGAAAAAAATAGAGAGAAATCCCAACTATTTTTATGACAAATACATATTAAATCATAAGGAGTTGATAAGTATTCGGGACACAAATTATACGATATATTAAAAATGAACCAACATCATGGCCCGTGCCATTACGGCACGGGTTAAGGGCTAGTGGCTACATAAAAGTGAAGGGCATTTTTGGATTTTCAGGTGCACACCAAAAAGAAGTGACTTCTAAAAAGAAATTCAATCTTTTTTGTGTTAATTGATCACGTCAATTGATCACTCAGATTTTACAAAAAAGTGGTCATAAAAGGTCTTCCCTCGCTTCGCTCGGTCGGCCCAATTATAAATTTATCGATTAATTAATATCTTACTTAATTAATAAATTCTGGTGATCCCATCAACATTAATTGTATCAGAAACATGGGCTTTACTCCTGGCAATTGCACAAGAATTAAGACACGTCTGTGTTTAAACAAACTTTTTTTTTTAATCATATAAAAGCAAATTCATTACTCAAAGAAAACCAGATTACATACAGTTTCCCATCTCCAGGATTGAGAGGATACATCTTGGTGGTTTTTCATCCCTCACTTGCTTACATTTAAACTTCTTGGCATATTTGGCTAACCCATCAGCTGCTTCATTGCTACTCCTAAGAAAGAAAACACATTTGATACTACTAATTGTTTGTGGGTGAAAACTATTCCTGCTAATTTTGGTAATTTGGGGCGTGGATGAGGAATGAATTTAAACCTAAAATAAATGCACTGCGCAGTGAGTGCTTGTAGATTCGAGAGATCAATCTGTGCAAGTCCGGCCTAAACCAAAAAATGGTCGTTCCATACTTGTTTCGGTCACAAATTGAAGGAGATGGGGTTGATCTTAGGGAGGGAAGCGAAGAAGGTGTTGAGAATGTGAAGGTGTTGGCTATGCAGGACTTGTATCAGAAATCTGAACTGGCTTGCAGGATGTAAGCTATCAGTTCCGATGTTTGAATATGATTGTATCAACACTTGCTTCTATTTTCTGGACTTGTGTTGTTGTTGAAAATAGGGCGGAGAACCTATTTATACAAGTCCTTTAGCCTAACCTTCGTATCTCGTGGGAAGTGGAGTGATGGAGTAGTGGAGTAGTGTGTTGGTGTCACATGACCAGGCTTGCCCACTTCTCCCATCATCACTAACCGTCCATGACTTCCTGACACGTTCTTGTGATGACGCGTTGTGCGCTGCACGCTGTAAACCGCCATACCAATACCCCAGTATGTATCCCCCAGTTTGGGACATGATTGATGTCTCGAGTGTTTTGGAAAACATGTAGCATGTTTTTGTAGCTTGGAAAGTCAGGCTCGGGAATCTTGCTAGCTTGGTGACCTTCGACGATCGAGATTTTGCACCTTGAGAGGAGGGGCAACCGTTGATCGTTGCACCAGAAACCCTAATTAGCGCTCCTTACTAGAATCGTTGTAGAATTCTAGTACGGACTCGGATTTTGATGATCCGCCCCTCCATTCCATACGGAAAAGAATTTTCTATCTCCCAATGCGGGAATATTTAGGTTTTAAGCTCGTTAGGGAGGAGAAAACAGCCCAAAATAAAAACCCAGGAAGGAAATTGATACTTGTGAAGTATCGTGTGTATACTATGCAGGTACTGCATTGAGTATATCCAACATGGTTTGGAAGTTGCGTATGCAAACCCTTCCTTTACCAACCACATGGTGTGGTAGAGTGGTGAATGGTGATCACCATGACTCCGCACTGACTAATTAACTCCTGACCAGGGTTATATAACCGAGCTGGTGAAGTTGGACGGATGAGATGATCTTTAAGACACTCATCTGCGACACTTGGTGGAATTAGGGTTTCGAAGGAGGTGCGCAAGCACTGTTCTTCACCCTGACCGAAACCAGACTTAGGGAACTATCCTGGACTGGCCGATCACACCTTCGTGTAGATGGTGTGACGGTTTAGGAGTTTATACCTACCGTCCCACAAAAACGTGATCTGGGCCACTCAATTCGTCCGGCGAAGTTGAGTGGTCGAGATGGAATTGAAACAGAAGATTAGTGCCGCAAAAGACGTATTCCATACCAACTTCGGGCTGGCGTTCCAAAATGACCAAGCTTGGTCGGTCTTGGTCGACTGCTCCAACATGTAGGTGGTAGGCTGGTGTTCACGCCTATGTCTTACCGTCCCATGAAAACGCGATCTAAGCCACCCAATTCGTCCGGAGAAATCGAGTGGTTGAGATTAATTTGCAGCTTGGGAGGTGCGACCACACATGTTGGAGCGGACGATTTGGGGATATACAGGCATGATATGCCTTGGCCGATTAGGTGAGGGGATAGACGGGTCCACTGTGGTCATGTTGACATGACCGGACCTGCTTTAATCTAATCTCGGACCCTCCATTCGTGCCGGATAAGATGGACGCTCGTGATTCAAAACCCTAATTTTTGGGTTTCAGAGTCGTGCGTCATGCTCCATTCAGGCGCACGATTTGGAATGACCAACCGTGGTTGGTCCTGACCGATTAGTCAGGTATGTAGGCGGGCCTGCGGTGATTGTATTGACATACTCCGTGCCCTTTGAATCTACATCTGCACCCTCCATCTATACCTGCGAAGATGGATGGTTGAGGTTGTTTTGCGACACATGTAATGTGCCGCAAACCCTAATTTAGGGTTTTCCATCCATACTGCTATGGTTTGGACGTTTTGGCAAGCTAGGCCAAGGGAGGCCGACCATGCGGTTCTGCGTTGGTTCGGCAGGTATTCCATACCTGCTTGGGGGTGATGGAATCGATATGGGCCATCCAATCAGGCTGGTGGAGTTGGATGGTCGTGATCATATCCAGACTGATACGGTCAGTCTGGATGCTCAATCGGGATAGTATAACACACCGAGAGGGGCTCAATCGGTCTAGTATAACACACCGAGAGTTCAGCCTGTACGGGTATTTCGTACATGGTTTCATTATAATGCTTGGAGGTTCGTGTTGCTCCGCTAAGAGCAACACTTAGTCGTCATGCCGCACTGATAATGAGTACATGAAATAAAAGGCTGTTGCGCATTAATTAATAATGCTGGAAATTCACAGGGTATATGGGATTGTTGCTACATGCTCCAACCTGGATGAATTTCGTGTATTTTATTCACAGAATGGGATTGTTGCCACATGCTCCATTCTTGGTGAATTGATAAAGTGAAGGAGTATCCATCACTTGTTAATGGCCTTATCTCTTACAAGATGTTGGCGCATATTTTTTAGGTTTTAGAATCTTAACCTTAAACAAAAATCCACCATCAACACTAATAAATTCTATTTTCCTGCTAATATCCGAAAGAAGATTATGGTCTGCTAATTAGAATTAACAAAATTTGAAGTCGCAACTTCAATGATATTCTTACAATCTCCTTCAATGATGACATTTCTCCAGCTTCTGTACTTTATCCATTCTACAGCTTCTAGGAGAGCTAAGCCTTCTCCCTGCTTAGCATCTCTAGCATTTGTGACTTTCACCATGGCCTCCAAAAATCTCCCCGCACAGTGACCAATTCCACATATTTTATTGTCTTTATCAAAAGCTGCATCAAAGTTTAGCTTCCACCAGTTTTCAAGTGGTTTCTCCCATTAATTTCTTAATTTTTTTAGTTTGATCTTTGTATATAGGGTTAGTTTCACATCCAAGAATGTTATATTTTGTGCAAAAATGTCTAATGCTCATGATAATGCTATTGGGGTATGTTGTTTTTCCTTCAAATACTGTCATGCATCTATGTTTTCAGATTTGCTACATTATAACCGTTGCTAAAAGTATACTTTTCTCTTTTTTAAAAGAGATAATGTTTTGGTCTTGATTTCATGATTTGATCCAATCTTGCAGAGAATTGAAGTGTTTAAACAGACTCCACTGCTTTAGTGCAGTAAATTAAGAACGATAACACCCAAGATCCAGGGATCACTCATAACATGATAAGAGAGATCACCCACCAACTACAACAAATTGGAGATTACATACTGACACACATATATAAAGAAACGAACCAATCTGCGGATGGACTAGCAAACTAAACAATGCGGTAGAGATACGATTACAAATTGGAGAGAACGTGAATATGTTTATTTGGGATAACTCGTGTCCAATCTTCCTTAAGCTGAGTCATATGGTGTGTTAATCTAGCACCTTAACCTTCAAAATCAATGGTTTTTTATATTCAAATAGCCCTTAACCCGTGCCGCAACGGCATGGTCCATGATGTTGGTTTATTTTTAATATATCGTATAATTTGTGTCCCGGATACTTATCAACTCCTTATGATTTAATATGTGTTTGTCAAAAAATAGTTGGATTTTACTCTCTTTTTTTCTTTGTTTTTTCCTTTAATATTTTACCGCCGGAGATTTGCTCAAACGAAAGAAATATAATCTTAACTTCCAGACACTTTTTTATTTAGGTTTATTGCTTATAATGAGATAATGCTCTACATGAACATGGAAGTTTAAATATTTTTTGGAAATATGTCGTCGGCAGCGCTCATCTCAGTGAAATCAACTAATCAATATCGTCCATAAAAGTCTCCACATGCTCCTATTTCACTCCAGCTAACTCATCTATCATGGTCATGTTGTCGATACTCCAAATAAGCAGAGAATATAATTTTTTGCATCGAACGAACGATACAAACTATCCAATGTGACATGATTTTCCTGTAATTTTTCAACACCCATTAGATGACAATGTTTAAAATGTGTACCCATTACGTTTTAGAAGGGATTGTATATATGCGAACCTCTGCCATTAAATGTTCAACAAAATATTGTGCCCATCAATTCGTATTAACGAAGGCTATGGTAACTTCAAAAGTCTTTGACATTTTGTCACTTCCGTATGTTCCTACCTTCACTTGGAATAAAATCTGGCGACACATTACCTCATAAAGAACCTTGAACACATATTGTACTCCCTGATCATATTTCAAATTAATAGGTTGTCAATAGATCATTTTCCAAAAGTTGACATATTCTACGTTGAATATTCATAAAAAAAAATTATGGTATTGTGGAGCGTTGCTTTTTAAGATGTTAGTTTTCAAAATTAGCCTCTTCAAGTCCCACGGCTTTCTAAGTTTATATATCTTGTTTGTTTTTAACATTTTAGTTAGCCATATTATGTTTGTTACTAACTTTAAACTTTATGGAATCTTCTACTGTGAACTTTATGTGATTTCAGAATCGAAATAGTTATAGCTCTTTCATTCGTATCAAGTAATCCGTTGTATATCCCAAAAATTCTTCTACAACAATTCATTTCTTTTATCGTTTCCGGACCATCAGTAGCCATTAGTGTCAAATGCAATATGACTAATTTTTGTTGATGTTATGTATTTGCAATGTTCATTTTTCTTAAATAAATAGATTGTGGAAAAACTAAAAAAAAAGTATTACATCGGGTCTAAGTTACTATATCCAAAATACTCCGGACACTGCTTCTGATGCCTTGTTTCCTAAAAATTCCTCATTGCATTCTATACAGTACATGCAACACCAATCATATGCGAACTGAGCTATTTGCGCAAATGTGGTCAATGTATCCCTTGCATGTAATAATAATAAAAACACGTCATTTTTTTATTCAAGGCATCCAGTTGTAAATGGTATGAATCTAATAGATTTGAATTATACCTCAATCTTAGATATCACCTTCTTCTCAATTAACATAGCAATTGAGGAAGGGCAAATCTTGACCACTCTTTACTTAGGCAGAGTTAGCCAAACTATGTTTTGTAATTGTCTTACGTGAAAATTATTATTAATCCATATTTTTGTCACCTCCTATCGAAGCCGATCTAATTAGTCCTATAGAAAGTTAATCTTCAAATTTTGACCTTATCTCTTGACCAAATTATTGAAGTATTCTCAGTCATGTTCTGCTTTGTGTGATCTGTAGTTGCGGATTATCTCACAATTACACCCTCATAAGAATCCATTAAAATGATTCCTAAATCTAATTAATTTGATATGAAACTAAGAATTAAAGTACTAAAATTATAAAAGTGACACAAAGATTTTTACGTGGTTCGATCAATGTGATCTACATCCACGGTTCTTCACTAGTGATTGTATGTAATTACATGGTTTTATAATTGAGACTCCATTAAAGAATATTTGGAGCTCTAGTTTTTTGGGGAAGAAGATGATAAAGATAATAAATCTCTCCTAACATTTTCTCTCTCCTCATAAAATTATCCTCTCTTGCTCAAAAGATCTCTCCCACTTCTCATGCCTAAATGGCTATTTATATGATCTTACAAAATATGACAGTTGTGTTGTCCCGCCATTTCGGATTTGATAATTATCTTGCGAACCTTCGTAACTTCACTTTGTGAACTTCCTTTGCTTTCCTCGTGATTTCCTTTGCTCGCAAGATGTCTTTTCTCTCCACAATTTCGTAAGTTATCATTTGTTGTGATATTCCGCTCCTACATCTTGCCTCTTTTTTCTTGAATATTGCTTGAAGAGCGATCTTTAAGAAAAAATCCATTGTAGTAGTCTTTGATTTTTGTTGATGAAGGAACGAGCGAAAGAATATCAAACTCAAAAAGTATATACTTGCCTCTATTCTTTTGCGAAGTTCTGAAGCTTTAAAAAGTAATTAGAAGTATCATCTTGCGAAGTATGAAGTATGTGAAGTATCTTGAAGAAGTATGAAGTATAAGAAATATAAAATATCCTTGAAGAAGTATAAGAAGTACTCAATCCTCGAAATATATAAGAAGTATGAAGTATCCTTAAGAAGTACTTAATCCTCGAAATATATAAGAAGTATTCGTCCTTGAATGAGAGTGATAAATATTGCCTCTGTTCATGTGAAATTATTATTCCATTTTTGATGAGGATTCTTGCTGAGAAGATAAAGAATCATAAAATATTTTCTTGGGCCTTCCTAAGTAAAGGTCTTATTTTGCCACCTCTTTTGTGATAATATTTTGTATTTGCGATAATATGACAAGTCTGAATCATTCTTGCGAATATACAACCTCGTGACATTATCGTCTTGCGATGAAATCGCAGGACGTTTTTACACTTTCATGTAATAACCCATTGATCTCATCTTAACTTCTTTGTTTCATTCTGCGAGTTCTTTTTTTATGTTTTCCTTCTCTCTTTTTTTTTTTTTTTTTTTTTTTTTTAGAATGCTCGCAGAACTTCATTTGTTGCCCAAATATGACAAGCCTTTATGTTTTCGCAAACAAGAATCCTCGTGACATTTGCGTCTTATAGCACGTATCATCTCCCTAATGGAGGGTGCTTCCCTTTATCTTCCCCCTGGTTGCCCCTTCAAGGAAGCGTACATCGACCATACAAGGTTAGCTCTTCCCATCCGGTTCTGCCAACAACCAGCTTTTGATCGCAACCTCTTATCCTTTTTGCCTATAGGGCTTATAGTTACGAGGTTGCACCCTATGGGGTATCTTTGGGCCAAGTGCATCATTTGCCAAGACTTGTCAAAAATGGCAGATGTGGTTCAACCTCACCCGGCACTCTTGACTCAACCGTGTACCTCGGCGCCTTGATCGTTTTCGCACTTCTTGGGAAAGACAAGATGCCTTAGTCGCCCAACCTAAATCCTCTTACACCGCATTTTATATTGCGTAATGTCGCTAGATTAGGTGAGAATCCAAGGTGTCTAACCCGGATAGGTACCCCATTATTGGGTTGTACCCCTAAAATTTTACCATGTACTAAGGGCCCTTGGTGGTGTTCCGGTTACCCTTAGCCACGTTTATAGGTACCCCTTAAATGACGCACTTTAGGACTTTGCCTCTTACGAAATATAGTTTCGCGAACTAGGGTGTACGCCACAAAGGTTTGCCTGTATAAAATTTTCTGCGGCTCTCTTTCTTTTTTGGAGGCTGATCACAGATTGCGGTCTTTTCTTCGCAAGTTAATGTGTGCGTCTTTCTTTAATGAAAGTTAATCGCAATTGATTTTTGGCAGTATTTTTTCGCCTTTTATAAGTAGAATCAAAATTCTTTTTATTCGTAAAAATTCATCGTAAATTTTTTATGTACATAAAATGTTGAGTGTTTTCATAAAATCTTTAATATAAGAAGTATGAGAAGTATTCATATCGTTTCTTTAAATCAAAACTGTTCTATAGAAGTATTTAATTTTGTCTGTTTTTTGTAACTTTGAAGTCTTTGAAAATTTTGAAGATCTTTAAATTTTTGCGATTAATTCAATTTTGAATTTTGCGAGTATATCGCTTTTGGTAAATAAAATCAAAAATCTTTTGTCTTTTGTAAATAAAATATTCAAGGAAATGGTACTTACCTTTTGCGGCTTGTTGTTGTCTCTTGCGAAGTATATAATTTGCCATTTTTTTGCGAAATAATCTCCCACTTTCTTTTTGCGAAATATCCAAAAATCTTACGAAATAAACCTTTGCATGAAGTAAACGAACATCTGCGAAGTGTTGGTGCTTAAAAGTAGTCGATTGCTGGGATGGTGTACTCAGTGAATTTGTTTGTTGTTTCTGCGAACAATAAAATTTATGATTAGTAAAGACGGTTGCATCAAAGGGGAAAGTAAAAAAAAAAATTGCGAGCGTGAGATTCGATCTTGAGTCTTCAAACACATAGTCTGCCTCTCTAACCATCTCTGCTGGCTTCTTTTTTGCGAAATAAAAATAAGATGTGCGTCTTGTATTCATTTATTATTGCCCATTCAATTCTCTAAACTGCGAAATTTGTATTCATCTTTATGGATGTACTTCCCTTTTGGTCATTATATATG
This sequence comes from Papaver bracteatum, assembly GCA_023529315.1. Taxonomy (NCBI): domain Eukaryota; kingdom Viridiplantae; phylum Streptophyta; class Magnoliopsida; order Ranunculales; family Papaveraceae; genus Papaver; species Papaver bracteatum. The sequence continues at coordinate 1,082,551 of JAJJWX010002427.1, read as the reverse complement.
TTTGCCTCAATATGTCCCTCTTGTTCCCGTATGGTCCTTTTGATAAACGTTTGCCTTTAATTGTTCTTTACTATTTCTTCGCAATGTTCTCTTCTTTCCTTTGGAAGTGATCTTCATTGCTGTAACAGTAGATGTTGTAGACCAAATGAGAAGCTTTGGTTGTTTCCTAAGTTGATGAAGAAATGAAATTTTAACTCTAAGTCTCTCCTTGTTGTTTCCTCTCTAGACCTTCATCCCCTCCACAAGGACGTATAAAGGGGTTATGGCTCTTATTTATATTCCACAAATCTTCCGTGTCCGTTGATGGGAGTATATTTTCTCTTGAACTGTACCATTGTTCTCACACTGAACTCTCTATATATTTTTCTTTCATGTTTTAATTACTTAATCTTCTTCCTGTCCCCAGCAGTATGAAGCTTTGTCTTATTCGTCTATGTTGTGTTCGCTGGTGCTAACTCTTGCAACTTCGTTGACCTTCTTTCTCTTGTTTTCTTCTTTCACGAAGGGTCCCCTTTCTTAACTTTCACGAAGTGTCTCTTCCCCTGACTATTTCTTATTTCACGAAATGTATCGTTCACAGTATAAATTTTACATAAATCCTCCTCCCTTTGCTTCATTGGTTCTGAAGTTAGTTTTGCGAGTGATAATAAATTTTACGCAGCAACCTTCACAGCCTTCAAAATATTTGTATTCACCTGTCATCATCTTCGTAACATTTCTGGGATACACTTTCAGTAGCAAAGTATTTTCATCATCTTCGTACAATCATTGTAGCAAACTAAAACTATCATAGTGGTTTGACGAAGCATCAACTAGTTGCGAAGAAAAAGGCACATATTTGCGAATAAACCAACTTATATCCAAGACCCGGCAAATCTTGTTCGAAAGAGTTCTTGCGAATGTTCGCATGATGTGAAAGTGAAGATGCATGTCTGTTCAAGGGACCGAGAATGGTTAAGAAGGAATGGCTAATTTGGCAGTAATGGATTTTGTTGTCTAGAAAGGAGATAGAATGTTAGTTACGGTCTTGATTTATTGGTTGCTTTGACGGGCAGATTTGCATGATGAATGGATATGATGTCCACGACAATAGAGCAAAAGCGAGCGATTCCATTTCCAGGATGGAGATCAGTAACTGAAATGCAGGGACCGTTTCTACAACTAAAAAGCGATCATCTATAATCACTAAAAGGCGATCATCTATAATCAACTGAAATGCAGGGGAGGATCATGGGTCTTTATTTTGTTTTGGTTTTGAGCTCGAACTGGTGGTGCGGGGATTTCTGGTGACTGCATGTTGGTCTTCGAGTATAAGATCAATAATCACTGAGCTGGGCAGGTCGATTAGAATTGGCACAGTGGCTTGAACTATGTATGTCGCGGTAAAATATCTATGTTGTTAGCTATGGATTGTATGCCAAAGTTGATCGAAAATGGAGCTTGAATATGAAGAATAGGCAGGGAACATGATGGGTCTGTTCCGTAACTTGTACAAGCCATAAATTAGCTGGGAATGGAAGCTGGGGTTGTAGTTCCAATGGTTTGAGCCATAACTTGTAACTGATGCATGTACACTTCCCTTAAGGGATGTTGGAAGTAAGTTACTTTTTACTAGATGTTCGCTGATTTTCCTCAATGATTTTCTGGTGATGCACGCTTTGATTTCCCTTCTTTGCTGGTTTTTCTTCTTCGCAGAAACTATTAACTTCGTAGGAATTATTACCTTCACAGATATTGAATTGATTCGAACCAAGATGCGATATGATGTCTGGCACTGAAGGAGCTAGTGAGTGTTGTCGTCCCTAGAAACTTCAGGTTGCTGGAGAAACTTGAACGTGGAGAGACTGTGGTTGATGGAGATGACATTTACATGCGGCTTTGGACGGGTACCATAATTGGTCCTCATAGTTGGTTCCCTTCATAAATCAACATGACTTGTGCGAATCATGAGAAAGTTCCATTTTAGCATCTTGAATAGTTGATTCCATTACTCGCAAGTTCCATTTCGATGTTGTAGGATACTCTCAAGTTCCATTACATTGTAGAAAATTCAAAAGAATATCGGTTGATAAAGAAGCAACGATTTACTCAGATCTATTAATTTAAGTTTTACCAACAATTATGAGTTTTACTTAGCTTTTGTCTTTACTGAGTAAAAATGTAGTTGTGAACTTTAATTCTTATGATGCGAACTTTACGAAGTATATAATTTCAGCTTTACTTCGTATGTAGATTGATAGGTGGATTGTTGATTTGGTTGGCTTCGTATGAATTGTTGAATTCTTCGTATAGTGGGAAACGTATATAATCATCTAAACTATTTCCCAAGATTTCTCAAATCAACAATCCAACAGCAGAATTAAAAGGTACTTCGCATAAATTCATCTTTCTTCGTTGATTTAAAATAGCTGAGACGCGGACTTAGCTGATTGATGCTGCGAATTAAAGTGGTTGCCTCAAACTGAAATGTAGAAGAAATTGTTGATGATACTTACTCCCTTCCTGTATACCCTCTCGCAAATTGGCTTAATATCGCAAGAAACAATTCACTGTCAATCTCACAGAAATTTTTAGTCATAAATGTTGTTTTTCCCATCCTAGGAAAAAGGACTCTAATAATCGCAAAAGTGAACTTCACAGAATGAAAACGATCAATGAATTTGGTTAGTAAGATGTATAGTATTAAGATGAATAATTTATCCCTACGAAGAATGAGAACTTTCAATAAAATCTTTTTAATTTTGTTTTTGCGAAATGTAAATTTCTAATCAACTGGAAAATCTCGAAGTTTGACCTTTTTAGAAATTCATTAAACAAATTTGTAAAACGAAGTTTCGTTACTACAAATTCGTAGCAAAACATTTTTAAATTCATGATTTCCACAATAAATCAAATTTCTACAAAAAGCAAAGTTTAGATCGCAAAAAATTTATTTTTCAATTTGTGTTTTGAAATTCCCAAATTTTGAAAAATGAAACAAAGAATAAGAAAAGTGAGAAGAAATTTGTCCTTTTTGGAAGCGATTGTTGACGTAGCCTGTGTAAATTTCATTTTGCTCGACGATTTCTCCATATCCACATCTCTCTTCCTGAACTACTAAAATGCGTTTGTTGTTTGAAGATGCAAATAAAAGAACTTCCATTCCTGTCTTCAAAACTCATAGATCCGGTACAATTCATCATCAACAGTAACCAATTTTTCTAACTTTCTTGAACCAACCAGGTTAGGTCCCTGTTTCTAGCGCCAATTATGTAGTTGCGGATTATCTCACAACTACACCCTCATAAGAATCCATTAAAATGATTCCTAAATCTAATTAATTTGATATGAAACTAAGAATTAAAGTACTAAAATTATAAAAGTGACACAAAGATTTTTACGTGGTTCGATCAATGTGATCTACATCCACGGTTCTTCACTAGTGATTGTATGTAATTACATGGTTTTATAATTGAGACTCCATTAAAGAATATTTGGAGCTCTAGTTTTTTGGGGAAGAAGATGATAAAGATAATAAATCTCTCCTAACATTTTCTCTCTCCTCCTAAAATTATCCTCTCTTGCTCAAAATATCTCTCCCACTTCTCATGCCTAAATGGCTATTTATATGATCTTACAAAATATGACAGTTGTGTTGTCCCGCCATTTCGGATTTGATAATTATCTTGCGAACCTTCGTAACTTCACTTTGCGAACTTCCTTTGCTTTCCTCGTGATTTCCTTTGCTCGCAAAATGTTCTTTGCTCGCAAGATGTCTTTTCTCTCCACAATTTCGTAAGTTATCATTTGTTGTGATATTCCGCTCCTACATGATCTACCCATCTGTGTCTACTCTACCTTTTAACCCAGTGAATGAAACCTATACATATTGATCCATAATTTGATATTGTTGATTTGTCATCAAGAGGTCGCATGATTTGAGAATGTAAAATATAAAAAATATTCTATAAACATCGGAGGCGAAATTTAGATTCATGATTTAGAGTTTTTTTATAATTATTTTGATAAACAAACATAATTTTCAAACAAATATTTTAGAATGCAAATACATTTTCCCGGTCAATAAGGTTTTATATCGGGAATTAAGTGAAAGTTGTTGTATTTGTAGGTAGTTGTCGCAAAACAACTCTACATTGATGGTCTTTCAGGAAAAAGAATGTAATAGTACTTGAGAGAGCGATAATGTTCTCTTACGCGGGTACACCAATTTCCTTTATATAATACGGGTGATCGAACAATCATGATCATATTGTCTTATACGTTTCGGTATCATCCTCGAAATATTTGGTTTTTGTCCTTATCAATCGTGCTAAAAACAACCAATTACATCTTTCACAATACAATGTTGCATGTTTTGTGAAGATTATTTTTTTACTTGGTCAATAAAACTCACTAAAAAGCAAAAAATATTATTATACACTACTATTACCAACACCCACCACTATAAAAACCATCCACCGCCACTATTTCTTCCACCAATAGTAATGTTACCGCCTCCACCATTCACAAACACCCGCCACCGCTTATACTAACTCTACTTCCACTACCACCAATAAAATTAATATAGTTTTTAGTAAAATTATTTATTCATAAAATTATGTATTTATGTTAGATTATTAAAGGGACATTTATAATAGAAATTTAATTAATCATTATTAATAATCAATGAGACACTAATTAATAAAACGTATAAAAATGGTTAAGTTGAACAAACCCCAGCGGTAAATTTATCTTTGCCAAGGACAAATCCTGACCACTCTTTACATAAACAAATCGATAATAAATAATTTCATATGTTCTGATCTTGATTCGTGTCGTTCATTTAGTTATTACATAACATGGCAATTAATTGCACCAATTTTTTAAAATGGACATGTATTTTATCGAGTTTATTTTAACATTAGAATGATCAACCACGTTTTATACTTTATAATATAACGTTACACATTTCGTGGCGTTACGAAATTAACATAATATGTTTTTGTTCACCAATACCCGCCACCACCATAAAACCAAATCCAATTTTTGTATCCACCACCACCTAGTGGCGTAGCCAAGGGTTGACTAACCTGGCTCTAACCCCTTAAATTTTTAATAACTACATAAATTTTTTAGTTTATTTTATAAATAGTACTTTGTCCATATATATTTATGGTTTAGTCCACTAAACTTTACATGTTTTTTTTTTTCTTTGAATAGACCTCCTCAATGTCAATTTTTGACTCCACCACTGCCACCATCACTTCCACCCATCCCATGTAGGTTGTTGGACGCAATTCTAATTTTCAATCACAAATGTCATGTATAAGGTTTAGATTGAACAAAATTTCGTCAGTTGATTAGTTTCATTTTTTTTTTCGTGTATATTTTTTTTTTTTCGTATTGCAATCAATTTTATTTTAACATTAAGAAAACATGATTTATACGGTATAGTACCAAAGATAACATGGGTACCATTTGGGTGATCCAACTACGATCATGAAAATATTGTCTTGTATGATATCTTCCCTGAAATATATGGTACCTTCCTTTATCAAAAGTGTTAAAAACAACCAACCACTTCTTCCATACTACGATGTTATCGATGTTATAACGAGAACATAAAATTAATATTTTCCATCACTACTCACCAGCATTCACCGTCACTACTTCTTCCACCACAAGCCAGGGTCGGAGCCAGTATTTTTAGGAGAGAGGGAGAAAAAATTCTTGGCAAGTTGGATACATGTAAAAAATGGACTTTGTATCCCATTTTACGATAAAAGAACAAAAATAAGTATAATTGTGCTTGGCTCCGCCCTTATCCACCACTAATCTTTCGGCCTCCACCTCTTCTACTACTCATTGTCGCAGAAAATGTCTATTGATATTATTTATCAAAATTACTTATTATTTTAATGAATTTTATTTTTATAGAAATAAATATTATAATTAATTAAGAAAACATTTATAACTAAAAAATAATTAGTCATTTATTATGAGCAATTAGTGAAACACTAATTAATAAAACACTTTATAATGAATAGATTATTTATTATGTGCAATTAATGAAACGCTAATTAATAAAGCAATTATGGTATTTAGGTTGAACAAACTACCACTGTTGATTTATCTTTTCTATCAATTCCAACCAAGGTGGAACACTGGTTAGAGGACACTCTTATGACACAATAGGTCATGAGTTCGAACCTCACCGTTATAATTTTTGAAATTCCATGTCTTGACTTGAGTATTCATTTTTTATTCATAATATTTGACATTGTAATGAACGTCACACATGCGAGTTGTAAGGGGTGGTGTGAGGAACCACAACCCTTGATTTATCTTTCCCACAGACAAATCCAGACCACTAATAACAAAGGCAAACTTATCATAGCTTTGTTTTATATTCTTGATATATAAAACCAATATATTCAATTGGAAACACGTAAATTACGCGGGTATCTACGTGTCCGCAAACAAAATTCGCCCGCACCGAAGTTCGGGGGTTAGATGTAACATACATAGCAAATTAGTGCGCATATCGATTCATCGACTCTGAGTCTTCGGACTCATCATTGTCTCATCGAGCACTTAACACAGAGTGCATAGAACGAATGTAAAGTGCGTAATATAAAGAACATAATGTAAAGTGCGTAATATAAAGAAGACAAGTGATTACGTGGTTCAGCACTAATGCCTACATCCACGGGGTAAAAGAAAGGTTTCATTAAGTATGGACTGATTACAAGCTTAGCCAAATGACTTGGGGTTCTCGCTGAGGCAGCGGGATTTAGTGTATTAATTACTCTTCCTAATTCTCTCTCCTCCTTTCTCTTCCCTTTTTCCCGACCTCCTCTCTCTCTTAGTGAGGAGGGGTATTTATAGGGATTCCACGTGGGGTCCACCGACGGAACCGTTGTAATCTTATCCTCTTGTGTTTTTTGCCAACACGCAGAGTCTTCGGTTATTATGAGGCTCTCCCTTCGTTTCTTCGTTATCACCAAAGAGATATGCTCGCTTCTTCGGTTGGCGGGATGATGCGTGTGTCGCTCCAAGTGTTTAATGCGGGTGGTTGGGCTTTCTGCACGCGTCAGACCACGGTGTCTTTCCCATGTATTGTCCGTGTCAGTCAGTTGGGTCCTGACCGTAGATCTAAGATTCTTCTCGAGATGGGATAAAGCAGGTCCGGGGATGTATTGAGTCCAACGCGGAGGTTCTTCGTTTCTGTGCTCCGTCCTTTACGGCCGTAGAATCTGCTAGATGAGGGCCCCTCCCTGCTGGTATACGTTTCTTAGCTGTATTTACGTGGAATCATCTCTTGATACCCCTCGTCTTGCGCTCTCCACGTGTTCATCCGAGGACACGTGGCGAGTGGCGGGATTATGTACTTACAATTTGCCCCTTTTCTTCTGACTTAAGTTGTCAGTTTGAAGTGAGAGGAAAACCGTCATATATTCTCCCACTCGCCCAATAACTTACCCTTGATTTTTGAGCGCGTTTCCCACTAAGTAATAACTTCTTGCAATAACTCCCCCTTGGGAGAAGGGACAGTTTCAGATTTCTGGGGTATTTAAGGAGGAAGATAATGTGAAATAAATTTCATTCTCTGTTGATTCCTTCTTTCCTCCTGAAAATTCCCCCATTTTGTTTGGGCGCCATTAACTGCTGCTGCTACTGCTCTGTCTTGAATATGACCGCTGCTGCTACTACTCTGTCTTGAATACGACCGCTGCTGCTACTGCTCTTCCCTTAATACGACCCATTCTTGATCTCCTATGCTCGTTCTTCGCTGTCTGAAGCATCTGTCTTAGGTAAGAATTTAATCTTTGGTATCATTTTTTGTCTGTTGATCATCATCTGCTACTGTCTCGTTATCCCTGCGATGAAGAACATATACAAAGTATATATATACTTGCCCCTGTTCTTCATTCGCGAGGGTTACGAGTTCCTTGTTGGAGAACGCCCTCCTGTTTCATGAGTCTAGCTAGGGTTTTCATAATCCTTAGAATTTTCAACTTTTTGATATTTATTTGTGGTTCTGCGAAATCTATTATTTGTTTGTGTATCCGTAGATATGGCTGAGCGCCCGCGGGCTCATTACCAAACTCCGTCACCGAGTCCTCCCAGATCTCCTCCACGCAGAGACCCAGATATATCTCCACCTGGAAGCTCTAGGACTTCGCATGTGGATCCTCGTTCTCAGAGGTATCCATCCCCTTCTGGTCACAGGCATTCTTCGAGGAAGGGAGATACCCCGAGGGAACCCCCTGGTTCTAGATATACTGCTACCCGCGCTTCTTCTCGTCTGCGTGATGAGTCTAGAAATACGCAGGGTGTTCTTCGTGATGGAGCTTTGGATGCTCGTCCCCTTCGTTCTTTGGTTCTGCCGGTGTTACAGGAGAATCCTCTTCCTCCTCCTCCCGCGGTTCCCTCGAGAGGAAATTTTTTTAAGGCTGGTGTTTCAAAGGCTGAACCACCGAAGAGTATGCCTTCGAAAAGGAAGGTCCTGGAAACGAGTCCTTCAAAAGACTCCGCGCAAGACCCTCTCGATGAGGAGGATACTGCGCTGGTTATTAGAAGCGTCCCGGTTGGGAAAAAAAGAGTTACCTTTAAACACGTTGATCTGGAAGTGTTTAAGGAGAAGCATGAGCTCCAAGCTTTTGATGTCCACTTCTATGCCCCTGATGATGACATTACTTATGATATCATCTCGAGATACCAGTTTGATGAGTTTTATTTGTTGACTACTGTGGGGGCCTTCGAAGCGGGTCTTATGCTGCATTTGTACAAGTTAGGTGATTCTTTTTACTACGACGTGTTGGCTGATCGCGAGGGTTCTTCGACAAATACCCATAGTCGTTCTGTATCCCAGTTGAATGAGAACTATCTCCGCGCCCTGAAGGAGTGTTATCTTCGCAGCAAGGGAGAGACAACGATGACTTGTTATACCCCTGATCCTGCTGAGAGGGAATGGTATACCCCTCAGAATTTCAACAATTATTTTGGGGATTATGTCAACAGCAGGAACCGCAAGCCGTGGAGTGTGAGTCTTCGTAATATTGCTGCCTCCCGTAGTGAGATTCGTCTTTTGAGCGAGGTTAGTGATGCTAAGCTGAAGTATGTTCCTGGTACTGAAGGGTCTGCTAATAAGAAACTTTTTCCTTCTCGTGAGAGGATAAAGCGCGATCATGACTATGAGAGGCATACCACTGTTATCGAGATTGTTGGTCCGTGGGCTTGGGGTTGGATTCCAGGACCCGACGGGTGGCGTCCTACTGTTGGTAGCGTTCCTCGTGAGGTTCCCCCTCTTTGTTATGGAAATTACTGCCCTTGGAAATTTTCCATATGACTTCGATGTTGTTGATGTTGACGCCGAGTTTTCGGGTGCTGCCCCTTCCTCGAAGAGTACTGCGGCTGTGAAGGTGCGGATCTTTTACTCCTTTAGTTTCCCCTTCTTTCTTTATTCAAAGGAAATCTTTGAGTAAAGGAAAGAATGTCGATCTGATTCTCTTATTTCTCTGTAGGGTCCAAAGAAAATACGGATTGGTCCCAAGCGCTCTTCTACCATTGTTGTTGATGACGCAGAAGTCCAAGAGGAGGTTACTAGTCCTTCTAATGATTATTTCGAGGAGGATGAAGATATGTTCGATGGAGAGGAACGTACTGAAACTTCTCCCCCTCTTCGTGAGGATTCTGGTGTTAGTGGTGCTGAGGGCACCCCCTTTGTTGGGAAGACTGCTGATGTTACCACGGCTAGTGGTTGTACGCAAGATACCCCTGTTGGTGCTGATACCGAGGGAATTCCCACTGCTGGTAGTATTGGTGGGGACCATGTTGGTCCAGAATTTTCTTTTGGCCGAGTCCAATCTGCGGGGGCGTCCTTTGATGTGAATGCTACAATGGGTCTTGCTGATGAGTTCTCTCTGCTTTCCCCAAATGATGATTGGGACGTACTAGGTACATCTGGTAAAGGGAAAGCTGCGGTGCAGGCTTCCGCGCATGTTGATACCTCTGAGAAGGTTTCCTTTGCCGCCGAACCTTCAACTCGGTCCCCATCGCCGTCTTTGATGCTGGAAGGTGATGATGATGTTCTTGATTGGTTAAAGAACAAAAATTTGATGTTTGTTCTGAACCCTGCACCCGTGGTTCCTGGAGAGAAATATTCCGACGCCTATACCCGAAAAATGATGCAGTTATACGCTAAAGATCGAGTCTCGGAGGTGTGGGACAGGAATCTGAAGTCACTGGAGGCTACCTTAGTGGTTGACCCTCCATCCACCGTTATTGATATGATGGCCATAGCTGATGGTTATCAATACGGTTACCCCCACCAGCGGATGTTAGAGGTACGTCGTGTTTTACTGCTTTGTACTCCGTGGACACTCCGCGGAATTATGACCTGATGCTCTTCGTAGGTGATGCGGAGTAAATACTGCAATCATAATTTGTACAAGTTTTTTAAGTCCAAGTCTATTAAGTTAGAGAGTAAGCTACGTCATAGAGAGGAGGAGCTGGCTATGGCGGAGTCTGTTATCTCTTCCAGAGATAAGGAGATAAGTGAGTTGAAGGGTCGTCTTAAGGGGAAGGAGCATCTGGGGGCCGAAGAAGAGAGGCTTCATTTGGAGCTTGCTATGGCGCGTAGCGAGTTGGAGGCCGTTCGAAAGAATGCTTCTCCTTTTACAAGTTTGTTCCTTCTTCATGTTTATTGTTGTTTTCTTTTTAAGAATTCCTGTTGCGTCTGAGTGTCCTCGCCCTATCTTTAGTGGGCGGAGTCCCTGAGTTAATATGGCTTCGAAATGAGAGAGAGCGGCAGAAGACCCGTATTGCCGAACTAGTGGAACAACTTAAGAGTGAGGCCGAGAGGTGGGATGCCAAGTCCGAGGCATGGCGTCTGAGGCATACCCAGATAGTTGTGTTGATGGTGGACTTTTGTTTAAGGTTAAGATTGTAAAACCTAAAAAATATGCGCCAACATCTTGTAAAAGATAAGGCCATTAACAAGTAATGGATACTTCTTCACTTTATCAATTCACCAAGAATGGAGCATGTGGCAACAATCCCATTCTGTGAATAAAATACATGAAATTCATCCAGGTTGGAGCATGTAGCAACAATCCCATATACCCTGTGAATTTCCAGCATTATTAATTAATGCGCAATAGCCTTGTATTTCATGTACTCATTATCAGTGCGGCATGACGACTGAGTGTTTCTCTTAACGGAGCAACACGAACCTCCAAGCATTATAATGAAACCATGTACGAAATACCCGTAAATGCTGAACTATCGGTGTGTTATACTAGCCCGATTGAGCCCCTATCGGTGTGTTATACTAGCCCGGTTGAGCATCCAGACTGACCGTATCAGTCTGGATATGATCACGACCATCCAACTCCACCAGCCTGATTGGATGGCCCAGATCGATTCCATCACCCCCAACCAGGTATGTAATACCTGCCGAACCAACGCGGAACCCGCATGGTCGGCCTCCCTTGGCCTAGCTTTCCAAAATGTCCAAACCATAGCAGTATGGATGGAAAACCCTAAATTAGGGTTTGCGGCACATTACATGTGTCGCAAAACAGCCTCAACCATCCATCTTCGCAGGTATAGATGGAGGGTGCAGATGTAGATTCAAAGGGCACGGAGTATGTCAATACAATCACCGCAAGCCCGCCTACATACCTGACTAATTGGTCAGAACCAACCATGGTTGGTCATTCCAAATCGTGCGCCTGAATGGAGCATGATGCACGACTATGAAACCCAAAATTAGGGTTTTGAATCACGAGCGTCCATCTTATCCGACACGAATGGAGGGTCCGAGATTAGATCAAATCAGGTCCGGTCATGTCAACATGACCACCGTGGACCCATCTATCCCCTCACCTAATAGGCCAAGGCATACCATGCCTGGATATCCCAAAATCGTCCGCTCCAACATGTGTGGCCGCACCTCCCAAGCTGCAAATTAATCTCAACCACTCGATATCTCCGGACGAATTGGGTGGCTTAGATCGCGTTTTCATGGGACGGTAAGACATAGGCATGAACACCAGCCTACCACCTACACATTGGAGCAGTCGACCAAGACCGACCAAGCTTGGTCGTTTTGGAACGTCCGCCCAAAGTTGGTATGGGATACGGCTTTTGCGGCACTAATCTTCTGTGTCAATTCGATCTCGACCACTCAACTTCTCTGGATGAATTGAGTGGCCCAGATCACGTTTTTGTGGGACGGTAGGTATAAACTCCTAAACCGTCACGCCATCTACACGCAGGTGTGATCGGCCAGTCCAGGATAGTTCCCTAATTCTGGTTTCGGTCAGGGTGAAGAGCAGTGCTTGCGCACCTCCTTCGAAACCCTAATTTCACCAAGTGTCGCAGATGAGTGTCTTAAAGATCATCTCATCTGTCCAACTTCACCAGCTCGGTTATATAGCCATGGTCATGAGTTAATTAGTCAGTGCGGAGTCATGGTGATCACCATTCACCACTCAACCACACCATGTGATCGGTAAAGGAAGGGTTTGCATGCGCAACTTCCAAACCATGTTGGATATACTCAATGCAGTACCTGCATAGTATACACACGATACTTCACAAGTATCAATTTCCTTCCTGGGTTTTGCTTTCAGGCTGTTTTCTCCTCCAGAACGAGCTTAAAATCTAAATATTCCCTCGTTGGGAGATAGAAAATTCTTTTCCGTATGGAATGGAGGGGCGGATCATCAAAATCCGAGTCTGTACTAGAATTCTACAACGATTCTAGTAAGGAGCGCTAATTAGGGTTTCTAGTGCAACGATCAATGGTTGCCCCTCCTCTCAAGATGCAAAATCTCGACCGTCGAATGTCACCAAGCTAGCAAGATTCCCGAGCATGACTTTCCAAGCTACAACAACATGCTACATGTTTTCCAAAACACTCGAGACATCAATCATGTCACAAACTGGGGGATACATACTGGGGTATTAGTCTGGCGGTTTACAACATGCAGCGCACAACGCGCCATCACAAGAACGTGTCTGGAAGTCATGGACGGTTAGTGATGATGGGAGAAGTGGTAAAACCTGGTCGTGTGACACCAACACACTACTCCACTACTCCATCACTCCACTTCCCACGAGATACGAAGGTTAGGCTAAAGGACTTGTATAAATAGGTTCTCCGCCCTATTTTCAACAACAACACAAGTCCAGACAACGGAAGCAAGTGTTGATACAATCGTATTCAAACACCGGAACTGATAGCTTACATCCTGCAAGCCAGTTCAACCTTCTGATACAAGTCATGCATAGACAACACCTTCACATTCTCAACACTTTCTTCGCTTCCCTCCCTAAGATCAACCCCATCTCCTTCACTTTGTGACCGAAACAAGTCTGGAACGACCATTTTTTGGTTTAGGCCGGACTTTCACAGATTGATCTCTCGAATCTACAAGCACTCACCGCGCAGTGGATTTGTTTTAGGTTTAGATTTATTCCTCATCCACACCCCAAATTACCAAAATTAGCAGGAATAGTTTTCACCCATAAACAATTGGCGACCACAGTGGGAGATTAATCTCTCGGTTGCAATATCAATTTCCAATTATCAATTTTATCTTTTTAGTACCCGGTTCGATTTCCGCAATTGCAAGAGGGTAGATCTTAGGGTCAATTCATTTCAAGATGGTGGAACTCAGGTCTGGATCAGCAATCAATTCTGATGGAACTAGTGCGGATAACACTCCCAGTGTCAATGTACCTGTCATTGGAGCTATCGTGGTCAATACATCTCGAGGGGCCGTCACTTCTACCATCAGCACCACCTGTGTAGCGGGAAATATTCCAGTAGGTGTAACGCCTCCCATCACCAGAGCCAGAGCAGCCGCGAATCCTGGCATTTCCTCAAGCGTAACACCTCCGGTGGTCACCAGGGCAACTACTTTTAATCCTTCATCAGGACGAGGATCCGGAGGGACGAGAGGAGGACCACCGCCTATTACCATTGTAGACTTGATGGAGAAGCAGGAAGTCTTGGCTAAGACTCAAACGGATATGGACGCGACTCAAAAGGAGGTATTCACTTTCCTCAAAACTTTGATTGAACGGTTGCCACAAGATTCACGACAGCCCGGGGGAAGCGCTTCCATCCTGACTCACACGGACGACGAAACTCACGTTGCTCTTGAACGCCCAAGAGAAAGGAATCAACCGTACAACTTCATCACACGCGAGGACCTGGAAAGACTTCTCCAAAATCGAGGCAAGGGGGACCGAACGGATGTACACCAATATCAGCCGCCATACCCCCAAGATGTGCAACGAATTCCTCTTCCAAGAGGTTACAATTCTCCCTCTACGACGGTACTGGTAACGCTCGTGAACATGTTTCTCGATTCTTGTAATCCCTGTGGGAACATGAATACAATCATGTTCTACGCCTGAAAGAATTCTCAAAGTCACTTACGGGGAGGGCATATACCTGGTACAACAACATCGCACCTAACAGCATATACAATTGGAACGAGATGGTCAGTGCTTTCTATAGGAAGTATTTATTTGTATCCGAACATATCACCTTTTCAGATCTAGGAAGAATTCTTCAGCGGAACAACGAGCACCCCAACGACTTTGTTAAGAGGTTCAGGACCCAAACGCTGGATTGTCATGACCCGAACGTCACCGAACGATAATTGGTGGAGTTATGCATCAATGGGATGATACCCATATACCGCGCTCTATTAGAGAATCTGGGCTTTCAAACGTTCTCCGAACTCCATGAAGCTGCCAAACGTTCAGCAAAAACCGCACCAGCATTGCTAGAAATAACCAGAGTTGTTCGAAGTGAAGATTCGCATGAAATTCGAGGAAGCAGGCGCCTCACGAACAAACAATACAATATTGGTCCTTCTGTGAGTGTAGTAGGTGGAGGAGAAAAAAAGGAAAGATTCCGCAACGGAACAACAAACCAAGCGGGCGTCCCCAGCACGCAAGACTTCATCTCGGAAAGGAGCGGACAAAAGTACTGCACAAGACACCGAAGATACGGGTTTTCCTTTTCCCATGAATGAAGTGATAGAACTCTTTGAAGCATGGATCCAAGACGACACCATCAAGATGCCTCCTATCATATGTCCTCCAACTGAAAAAGACATGACGGATCCCAAATACTGACACTACCATGGATTCGTTCACCATCCAACCAAATATTGTAACAGGCTGAAACAAATCTTCAGGGAAAAGATAGAGACGGGAGAACTCCAACTCGGAAACGAAGGTGTTCACAGGGATCCTCTTCCTATTAGGAATTGTATGATTTCCGGGGATTCTGTTCGCAAGAATGTACAATCTATGATGGAGAACTTGTGTGAAATCTTGTATTTCTCCAAGGGACAGCGTCAAGACATATTTGCGGCCCTCAATCGCATTGTATCAGGCATGCGTTTGTATCCGTAAGCAGTCCGGAAACCCCAACCTTTCTTGGAAGACACGAACGGGGGAAACCGGGGACTCCTAACCGTCGCCCGATTGAGAGATGTCAAGTTCGATAGCGTGTTGGTCGATGCGACCTATGAATTTAACATCATTACCTTCAAGACCTTGAGAGCAACTAAGATTCCGAAGCGAGAGGCTACTTGTCATCCAACTACGGTTAAGGATCCAGAGGGAGAACTCAGAGATGCATATGGATACATTGATCTTGAAGTCAAATCGGGTGATACCTCGACATGAGCAAAGTTCTACATAGTCAAAGAACATCCCAGCTATGACATGATCCTAGGACGCCTTTGGATGGGCGACAACAAGGCAATGCTAGGAGTCTGTGCTCTATAGGCTTCGATACCTGAAAGAATCTCCAACATGCCTTCTGGACCTGATGACTGTTTGTTACCGCACCAACAACTTTCTAGTGCAACACAACTTCCCGGAGAAAGCCTGTCGGCATATGTTGAAAGGTTCCGATCTCAAGTAAGTCTCATCACGCAACCCTATTTACGATCAACCTCCCCTCATTCTGATAAGTCATGGGGACTGGATCTAGCCAAAAAACCAATCTTGGCTAAGAGATGTGAATGGGAGGCCGACCCCTTTAAACAATTTATCCGGAGTCTAGAAGTTATCTCGGTTAAAGACGACAAAACCAAGCCCCTGAGGTCTACACGTCCAAACCCAATCGGAATTGGAGACCTAGTAACAAAGGCAACCACATTCAAGGTCGGAATCATTACGGTGAAAATGGCTACCTCACCTAATTCGCCTGCCGAGAAGGAGGATGAACCGTACCTGGTAGCAGATATCATCCTAGGCAGCTACTGCAAGCTCATCAACGCTGACAAGATAGAAGGCATAACAATTCACTCACGGTGGCTCAAACCCTACCGCACTTAAGATGCTGTGCTATCACTTTCCAGCATCTTACACACTTTAAGACGCTGTGCTACTTCCGCCGACATGTTTCCCTTTAAAATTCCATATCGTATTTTTAATTCCTTTAGAAAATAATTGCAATACTTGCATTCATGATTAGGGTTTCAATCTTCAATTTTCAATTTTCAAAATTAATTGGAGTGTTATTTCCGTTTGAGGACCTCTTTACCCTAAAGACACAAAGTTCAGCCTAAATCAACCCATTAGGGTAGGTCAGGAAAGAAACCCTAAGCGAAATCCTGAAAAGAGTTACGCGGAAAAAAGCTTTTAGCCGCTCACCCCAGCAAGAAACAAGAAGATTTTGCGTCGGGAACACAGGTCCGTGATATTCTATTATGGCATTATTTATTTTTATGTCAAGGGATTACATACGTGTGGATGCACACCCTTGCACCTGAGAAGGTTCGGATATAGTCTTAACGAAAGATTATAACGTAGAAACCTTTATTCAAATAATCCAATAATGGAAGAAAAACCCTTGAACTCAGCTACCACTGAGTGCAAGAAAAGGTGTTCACAAATTACGGAATATGCTGGAAAAGAGAAAAAGAAGTAAAGATGTTTCAACCGTCAAGAGAGTGGACTGCGCCTGCGCTAACATAAAGTTTTGCTTCAACGCCATCACCTGATGATGCTCCTCACTTTGGATCCGCCTCGGCCTCTGCACCATATGTTTCCGCAGAAACGCACTCCATTCCAGCATCATCGGCAGCAGCATCAAAGGCCACATCAACAATCGGGCCGACTGCTTTCAAACATTTAGATTCGTCAGCGTCAGAATCAAGAATTATTACACCGTCTTGGATTGGGTAATCACACTTATTTTCACTCGGAGGTCGTTTGTGCTCAACTCTCCACCTCTTTAACCGCGATGCAAATCTCTCCTCCCTTGCGCTTATTGGTGCTTGCAACGCCTCCTCGTGTCTCCACCGTTCTTCCATGTCAATCGCAGTTGAAAGTGCACAGATGCGTCCTCTGGCGATACACAGAAGCAAAATAGACATCCCCTGTATAACACGGCCAACTTCGCGAAGTGGAAGATCAATCTTAGCCATTACTTCTTTGTGCGCATGGTTTTCGGGCTTATCAACTTCGAAGCTTCTTTCTGGAGAGGTGATGGGATGGTTGTCCACCGCTTTCATGATAAATTGCAAAGAATAAGAAGTTATAAAAAAAATCAATCAGTCAATCGGAAGATCAGATAAGTGCGGAGCAGTACCTGAGATGTAGAAGGAACAATAATATGATTCTTTATAATTTCAACAGAGTCCCAGGAGAAAAGAGGTCTTCACTTACCACCTATGAAGGCTACTATTTCGGGAGGATGATTCACAAATGCTTATCGCACGCATCTGGATAAAGCTGCAGTATGATGAAAAGGAGTGAACCTGACCCAAGGGATCGAGCTCTGCCCAGATATGTACGAAAGGAATCAAAGCGACTCACCGAATCAAGTCCCGCTTCCTTCACAACCCTAATCAGGACTCCCATGGCAACGCCTGACGATGTCGATCTGTCCGGTAAATATACATTCACCTTAGCTTGGTCATTTCAATGTAAAAACTTGTCACCATCTCATGCCTACCACACAATAGTGTAACCATTATGTGCTAGTCAGGGGACTTAATGTTGATGGTGGATTTTTGTTTAAGGTTAAGATTGTAAAACCTAAAAAATATGCGCCAACATCTTGTAAAAGATAAGGCCATTAACAAGTAATGGATACTTCTTCACTTTATCAATTCACCAAGAATGGAGAATGTGGCAACAATCCCATTCTGTGAATAAAATAAACGAAATTCATCCAGGTTGGAGCATGTAGCAACAATCCCATATACCCTGTGAATTTCCAGCATTATTAATTAATGCGCAACAGCCTTGTATTTCCTGTACTCATTATCAGTGCGGCATGACGATTGAGTGTTGCTCTTAGCGGAGCAACACGAACCTCCAAGCATTATAATGAAACCATGTACGAAATACCCGTACAGGCTGAACTCTCGGTGTGTTATACTAGCCCAATTGAGCCCATCTCGGTGTGTTATACTAGCCCGATTGAGCATCCAAACTGACCGTATCAGTCTAGATATGATCACGACCATCCAACTCCACCAGCATGATTGGATGGCCCAGATCGATTCCATCACACCCAAGCAGGTATGGAATACCTGCCGAACCAACGCGGAACCCGCATGGTCGTCCTCCCTTGGCCTAGCTTGCCAAAACGTCCAAACCATAGCAGTATGGATGGAAAACCCTAAATTAGGGTTTGCGGCACATTACATGTGTCACAAAACAGCCTCAACCATCCATTTTCGCAGGTATAGATGGAGGGTGCAGATGTAGATTCAAAGGGCACGGAGTATGTCAATACAATCACCGCAAGCCCGCCTACATACCTGACTTATCGGTCAGGACCAACCATGGTTGGTCATTCCAAATCGCGCGCCTGAATGGAGCATGAGGCACGACTCTGAAACCCAAAATTAGAGTTTTGAATCACGAGCGTCCATCTTATCCGGCACGAATGGAGGGTCCGAGATTAGATCAAATCAGTTCCGGTCATGTCAACATGACCACCGTGGACCCGTCTATCCCCTCACCTAATCGTCCAAGGCATACCATGCCTGGCTATCCCCAAATCGTCCGCTCCAACATGTGTGATCGCACCTCCCAAGCTGCAAATTAATCTCAACCACTCGATTTCTCAGGACGAATTGGGTAGCTTAGATCGCGTTTTCATGGGACGGTAAGACATAGGCGTGAACACCATCCTACCACCTACCTGTTGGAGCAGTCGACCAAGACCGACCAAGCTTGGTCGTTTTGGAACGCCCGCCCGAAGTTGGTATGGGATATGGATTTTGTGGCACTAATCTTCTATTTCAATTCTATCTCGACCACTCAACTTTGCCGGATGAATTGAGTGGCCCAGATCACGTTTTTGTGGGATGGTAGTGTTGATGGTGGATTTCTATTTAAAGGGCAAAATTATAAAAATCCAATTTTTGTAAGATGACGTCCTGCAAAGGATAAAGCCTTCAGGCGATGAATACTTCTCGCCATATTAATTCATTGGAGCATGTGCAACCATCCCTGAAAATTAAAACATACCCAGAACGGAGCATGTGGCAACCATCCCGACGGAGCATGTGGCAACCATCCCGGTTTTCTGTAGGTATACATCATTACTATTAATGTTTTAATTAAAGCCTTGTGTTCGACGTGCAAACACCCGTAGGCTACCTGACGGCAGGTTATACTAGCCCCGTTGAACGCATGAAAGACTTCCCATGTTAGTCTCACTTGCTGAAAACAAACCCAAAAATATATCTCATCCGTCCAACTTTGCAGGCATAGATGGAGGGTGTAGATATAGATTCAGGGGGTCCTGAGCATGCTACCATGATCACCTCGGACCCACCTTCACACATGACCGAACGGTCAAGACCAACTATGGTTGGTCCTTCCAAAACGTGCGCTCAAAGTGAGCATGACGCACGACTAGGGTTTCTTTTAATCGTGAGCGTCCAACTTCACCGGCATAGTTGGACGGCTTAGATTATACCCTAAAACAAGTAGTGAAGTGATGGTACACCATTGTCGGGCCTACTTTCTACCTACATAACCGACTCCCTCATAGGAAAGCCGTGGTACAAGAAACGATTGCCCAAACAAGTCTAGATTAACGCCTTATGCAGGTTGAGAAGATCCAAAACGATCACGACCATCCGACTTCGCCGGAATAGTTGGATGGCTTAGATTGCGCCCAGGGTCATAGAGCAAGCATGTACATGCTCACCGTCGACCCAAGATGTTGCATACATGGTCGGTCTCCCCAAAATAGGCGCGCGTAACCCAAAACCGATCGCCCAAAGTGGCCGATCCAAAGCCCTAATTAGGGTTTGCGGCGCAGAAACATCTCGAGCGTCCATCTTCGCAGGCTTGGACGGAAGGCCAAGATGGAGAATTAGAAGGAACCGAACATGCTAGCATGACCACCGTGGGCCCGGATTCACGTCTAGCTGATCGTCCAAGATCGGCGATGATCAAGTTCCTCGGTACGCGCGCCCAAAGGTGACATTTCACGGCCCCTCCATAAATTCTAATCTCGACCACTCGTCTTTGCCGCCTGAGTCGAGTGGCTTAGATTAAATCTTTGCGAGTCAAGCAGGCATGGGCGCGAACACCATTGTACTACCTCCATGCAGGGCTGATCGGTTCCTCCATTGGAACTCTCTAAGCATGCAAACGTTTGGGCCGAAAGAGGCAGCATGCGCGCCTCCCATCCAACGGCCGCAAGCAAGGCTACGAGTTATCTCGTCCGTCCAGCTTTGGAAGCTTGGACGAATGGCTTAGATTGCGAATCAACCATCAAACAAGGTGTCACTATGACCACCATCCGTCACTCTTCTTCACAAGGTAACCGACCAAAGCATGGCCTGTCTATACAGCCTCCAAACGGTTACCTGAAGATGGTTGCATGCGATGTTATACCAAGTTCATGGTTCACCCTGCACTATTTTCTGTGGGTCCCACGATCCACACACTCGAGACATTAATCACGTCACAACTGGGGGATACAAATTGGTGTATTGGTCTGGCGGTTTAAAGCGTACAGCGTGCAACGCGCCATCACAAGAACGTGTTAGGAAGACATGGGCGGTTAAGTCAAGATGGGAGAAGTGGGCAGTTCTGATTGTGTGACACTCACACACAACTCCACTTCCTCCACTTCCCACGAGAGACGTGAAGAAGGATTAATGACTTGTATAAATAGGTTATCCTCCCTATTTCCAAAAACAGAAGTTCGAACAACAGAAAACCAAGTGTTAATCGTATTCAACACCCAGAGCCTGCTTGCAACATTTTCTAGCCTGCTCAACCTTCTGTTAATAAGTCATCAAATATCCTTCACCTTCATACTCTCAACACCTTCTTCGCTTCCCTCCCTAAGATCAACCTCACATCCTTCACCTGTGACCGAAACAAATCTGGAACGGCCGTGTCTTCGGTTTAGGCCAGAATTTTATAGATTATCTCTCGAATCAAAGTGCTCATCGTGCAGAACATTTGTTGAAGGTTTAAACTCACTTCTCATCCACACACACCCAAAATTACCCAAACCGGCAGAAGTAGTTTTCTCCCACAAACAATTGGCGACCACAGTGGGAGGTTAATCTCTCGGTTGTGAAGTCGATTTCTTCAATACCAATTCAATCTCTCTGATTTCAATAATGGTGGATCTTATGTCTGGAGCAGCAACCAACGATGGAGTTAGCACCGACAACGCTTCTGGTGGCGCTGAAATCCCAACATCGGTGTTACAAAGGCAACCCGCCAGCGCAACCAATGTGTCTCGTGGAACCGCGTCTTCTATCATCAGTACCAGTGGAGCAGGAGAAGACATTCCAACAGGCGTGACACCTCCCATTACAATAGCCAGAGCGGCCGCAAATCCAAGCATTTCCTCAAGCATGACACTTCCGTCCATCACCAGAACAACTGTTACTTCCCATTCAGGACGAGGATCTGGAGGACCCAGAGGAGGAAAACCTCCTATCACCATGGTGGACTTGATGGAGAGACAAGAAACCCTCGCTAAAGCTCAGGCAGACATGGAAACCACTCAGAAGGAGGTACTCACCTTCCTTAAAACATTAACCGATCGATTACCACAAGAGTCAAGACAGCCTCAAGGGCCAACAAGAAATACGTTTAGCACACCTGGAGCAGGTGCCTCAGTTACGCAAGCCTACCTAAATGAAGAGTCTTATGTTGTTGACCATGCAAGAGAAAGGGACGAGCGTCTCAGTAAAAGGAGCCAATCGTCCAACTTTATTACACGTGAAGATCTGGAGAGACTCCTCCAAAATCGTGGAAAAGAAAATCCGATGGACGCGCATCGACACCAACCTCCATATCCACAAGACGTGCAGTGGATTCCTCTTCCCAGGGGATACACCTCCCCTCAATTCATCCTTTACGATGGTATCGGTAATGCTCGTGAACACGTCTCTCGATTCTTAGAATCCTTAGGAGAACATGGATACAATCACATTCTCCGCCTGAAGGAATTCTCCAAATCACTTACGGGGAGAGCCTATACGTCGTACAACAACATCGCACCCAACAGCATATCCAATTGGAGTGAGATGGTCAGCGCGTTTTACAAGAAGTACTTCTTTGTATCTGAGCAAGTTACTTTCTCAGACCTGAGGAGAATCTCCCAACGGAACAACGAACATCCAAATGATTTTGTCAAAAGGTTCAGAACACAAGCGTTGGACTGCCATGAACCAAATGTCACAGAACGAAAGCTGGTGGAATTATGCATCAACGGAATGATACCCATATATCACGCCCTGCTGGAAAACTTGGGATTCCATACGTTCTCAGAACTCCATGAAGCAGCCAAATGTTAGGCCACTACCGCCCCAGCATTATTGGAAAGGACCAGGATCGTTCGGAGCGACGATTCACGAGATAATCGGGGAAATAGGCGCCTCATCAACGAGCAATATAATACTGGACCTTCTGTCAGTGTAGTAAGCGAAGGCGAAAAGAGAAAAGCTCCAGCGGCGGCAGAATAACTACCCAAGCATGCGACTCAAACGCATAAAGCTTCGCCTCGAAAGGGAACATGCAAAGATCCTGCGCAGAGCACCGAAGACACAGGCTTCCCATTTTCGATAAATGAAGTAATAGAACTCTTGGAGGCATGGATTCAGGATGATGCTATCAGACTACCTTCTATCAGACGTCCACCAATCGAGAAAGACGTGGCAGACCTAAATCACGTCGTTATCATAGGTTTTTCCACCACCCAAATAAGGATTGCAACAAGCTGAAGGAAATCTTCAGGGAAAAGATAGCAGCAGGAGAGCTCCAATTGGGAAATGAAAGAGTTCACACAGACCCCCTTCCTGTCCGAAGTTGCATGATCTCTGGAATCTTTGTGCGCAAGAATGTACAATCCATGATGGAACACCTGTGTGAAATCTTGTACCTTTCCAAGGTACAAAGTCAAGATATATTCATGGCCCTCAACCGTATTGTGTCAGGCATGCGCTTGTATCCAGAAAAGGAAGTCGTTCCAGCATCTCAAGCCTCCTTGGAACAGAGCACCAACAAAGGAAACTGGGGACTTTTGACCGTCGCCCATCTGAAAGATGTCAAGTTCTATAGCACATTAATCTATGTAGCTTCTGAATTCAACATCGTTACTATCAAGACCCTGCAAGCTGCGAAAATCTCAAAGCAGGAGGCTACCCGTGGTCCGACTGTGATCAAGAGCCCAGTAGGAGAATTTGTGGATGTCTACGGATACATTGACCTTGATGTCAAGATTGGTAACACTCCAACACAAGATAGATTCCATATAATTAAGGAACATCCGGATTACGACATGATTATGGGGCGCCCGTGGGTACACAAGGCGCATTCCTTACCAATATCAGTACCTGAAAGAATCTCCAACAAGCCAGCTCCGATGATTTCCAACAAACCTTGGAGAATCGAAGACTGCCTGTTGCCCCCATATCAACAACTCACAGGCATAACGCAACTCCCTGGTGAAAGCCCTTCATCCTGCGTCAAGAGATTCCGAGCCCAAGTAAGTCTCATTGAACGACCCTCTTTGCAAGTAGTGGATGATTGTCCTGTTAGACCACCGGGGACTGTTTCACCTGACAGGCGGGCCACCACCAAGAGATGTGAATGGAGCGCTGGCCCCTTCAAGCGCTTCACCAAAAGCTTGGAAGCAATCAAGAATGACACGTGTCAGAAGCAAGCTATTATGACAGGTCTGAATCCGTTTCAAATCGGAGATATGGTAGCAAAGGTAACCACGTTCCAAGTTGGAAACATGGCAGTAAAGATAACAGCCCAGTCTGATATGCCTGTAAAGGAAAAGGAAATATTCTTAGTGGCAGATGTTATCTTGGGCGGTTACTGCAAGATCATCAATGCAGATAAACTCGAAGGTGTGGTTTTTCACTCACGATGGCTCAAGCCCTACCTTACTTGAAGACACGACATCGCCTCTCTAATCCCCCCCCGGGGGATTCCTCCAACAATTTTCCTTTTCACAATATTTGTAATTTCTTCAAAATGATGGCACTGCTTGCCTTCATACTTATTAGGGTTTCAATATTTCTTCAAGTAATCAAGATTTCATTCCTTTTACAATTTCTCATAAAATCACACAAAGTTATGAGTCACCTTCAAACCACCATTACCCAGAAAGAAAACCCTAAACCCACATACCAAATCTTCATACTATCCTGGTAATATGGGAGGAATAAAACATGTAAAAGGGGAGGAGGAAGATATCCTACGTGATCTACTTCAACAAATCCAGACTCACGTCAAGGGGCACAAGCAGGAAAATATGCATGTTTCGAAAGCAGCACTGAATAAAACTTTGTTCAAGACAAGCAAGCAAAAGCAAAGAAGAAAACTTCAGCCGCCACTGAGTATAAAAAAAAAATACAAAGAAGAATAACAGGGAAACTCAATTGCTGGTTGCGTCTTCATCACTGTTGGGATCCACATCTTGTGCCGCTTTCTCCAGAGATGCCTCGACTTCTTCGGGCACAGCAGCTACCGTCTCAACATCTTCAGCATGCGTATCCTCTGCACTTTCTACAGAATCCATTGCAACCGTGGAAATCGTGCCAATCACTTTCGGACGTTCAGTCTTATCAGTATCAGGGTCAAGGATTATCATACCACCACCTATTGGGTAATCACACTTCCCATAACCCGCATGACATTCGTGTTCAACCCTCCGTCTCTTCAACCGAGCCACAAACCTTTCAGTTCTCGAACTTGCTGGTGCTTGTGACGCCTCGCTTTCCACTTCACTCGCAACGCTTCTTCATTTCTTTGTTTCTCCTCCATATCAATTGCAGCTGAAAGAGCACGGAGCCGCCCCCTGACAATGGTTAAATGCAAGACAGACATTCCCCTCAGACAAGATTGGCCGACTTCACGAAGTGGCAAATCAATTTTAGCCATCACCTCTTCATGTGCGTTAGCTTCTGGTTTATCAACTTCAAAAAAAATTTCTGAAGAAGCTGCAGAGTTATCATCACCAAATCCTTTCATGATCTGCAAAAAGAGAGGAAGATGAGTTATGGCGGTACATAAAAAATATTCTAATCACAACTATCGCCGATCGAGAAATCAACGTGTGAAGCAATACCTGAGATGTTGAAGAAGATCGCCTAATGAGAAGAATACATAAAACTTCTTTATATACTTCACGATCCAACAAGATCCCCAGGAGAAAAGAAGTCCGCCTTGCCGCTTTCTGAGGATTTTGAGTCGGGATTATGATCAACAATGCTTATCGAATGCACGATGCCTGCTAGGCATATGAGAAGGCACACTGAAAGATAAATGCCGAGGTAGGTCAACCCATCAAGATGTACTTCCCCATCCAAGCTTTACCATTGGAAGGATCAACTCAACCATCTCCAAGGCGTTTAACACACGTGACATACCTTCTCCCACGCGGTAAACACGTATCTACTCTGGATTTAATTATTTTTGTATGAAAATTGTCACCATCTCATGCCTACCCTACAATAGTGTAACCATTGCATGCTAGGCAGGGGACTTAATGTTGATGGTGGATTTCTATTTAAAGGGCAAAATTGTAAAAAGCCTATTTTTGTAAGCTGACGTCCTGCAAAAGATAAAACCTTCAGGCGATGAATACTTCTCGCCATATTAATTCATTGGAGCATGTGCAACCATCCCTGAGAATTAAAACATACCCAGAACGGAGCATGTGGCAACCATCCCGACGGAGCATGTGGCAACCATCCCGGTTTTACGAGGTATACAACATTACTATTAATGCTTTAATTAAAGCCTTGTGTTCGACGTGCAAACACCCGTAGGCTACCTGACGGAAGGTTATACTAGCCCCGTTGAACGCATGCAAGACTTCCCATGTTAGTCTCACTTGCTGAAAACAAACCCAAAAATATATCTCATCCGTCCAACTTTGCAGGCATAGATGGAGGGTGTAGATATAGATTCATGGGGTCCTGAGCATGCTACCATGATCACCTCGGACCCACCTTCACACATGACCGAACGGTTAAGACCAACTACGGTTGGTCCTTCCAAAACGTGCGCTCAAAGTGAGCATGACGCACGGCTAGGGTTTCTTTTAATCGTGAGCGTCCAACTTCACCGGCATAGTTGGACGGCTTAGATTATACCCTAAAACAAGTAGTGAAGTGATGGTACACCATTGGCGGGCCCACTTTCTACCTACATGACCGACTCCCTCATAGGCAAGCCTTGTTGCAAGAAACGATTGCCCAAACAAGGCTAGATTAACGCCTTATGCAGGTTGAGAAGATCCAAAACGATTACGACCATCCGACTTCGCCGACATAGTTGGATGGCTTAGATTACGCCCAGGGTCATAGAGAATTCATGTACATGTTCACCGTCGACCCAAGATGTTGCATACATGGTCGGTCTCCCCAAAAGAGGCGCGCGTAACCTAAAACCGATCGCCCAAAGTGGCCGGTCCAAAGCCCTAATTAGGTTTTGCGGCGCAGAAACATCTCGAGCGTCCATCTTCGCAGGCTTGGACGGAAGGCCAAGATGGAGACTTAGAAGGAACCGAACATGCTAGCACGACCACCGTGTTCCCGGCTTCACGTCTAGCTGATCGTCCAAGACCGACGGTGATCAAGCTCCTCGGTACGCGCGCCCAAAGGTGACATGTCACGGCCCCTCCATAAATTCTAATCTCGACCACTCGTCTTTGCCGCCTGAGTCGAGTGGCTTAGATTAAATCTTTGCGAGTCAAGCAGGCATGAGCGTGAACACCATTATACTACCTCCATGCAGGGCTGATCGGTTCCTCCATTGGAACTCTCTAAGCATGCAAATGTTTGGGCCGAAAGAGGCAGCATGCGCGCCTCCCATCCAACGGCCGCAAGCAAGGTTACGAATTATCTCATCCGTCCAGCTTTGCAAGCTTGGACGAATGGCTTACGGTGCGAATCAACCAGCAAACAAGGTATCACTATGACCACCATCCGTCACTCTTCTTCACAAGGTAACCGACCAAAGCATGGCCTGTCTATACATCCTCCAAACGGTTACCTGAAGATGGATGCATGCGATGTTATACCAAGTTCATGGTTCACCCTACACTATTTTCTGTGGGTCCCGCAATCCACACACTCGAGACATTAATCACGTCACAACTGGGGGATACAAATTGGGGTATTGGTCTGGCGGTTTACAGCGTGCAGCGTGCAACGCGCCATCACAAGAACGTGTTAGGAAGACATGGGCGGTTAAATCAAGATGGGAGAAGTGGGAAATTCTGATCGTGTGACACTCACACACAACTCCACTCTTCCCTCACTCCACTTCCTCCACTTCCCATGAGAGACGTGAAGAAGGATTAATGACTTGTATAAATAGGTTCTCCTCCCTATTTCCAAAAACAGAAGTTCGAACAACACATAAAACCAAGTGTTAATCGTATTCAACACCCAGAGCCTGCTTGCAACATTTGCTAGCCTGCTCAACCTTCTGTTTACAAGTCATCAAATAGCCTTCACCTTCATACTCTCAACACCTTCTTCGCTTCCCTCCCTAAGATCAACCTCACATCCTTCACCTGTGACCGAAACAAATCTGGAACGGCCGTGTCTTCGGTTTAGGACAGAATTGTATAGATTATCTCTCGAATCAAAGTGCTCATCGTGAAGCACATTTGTTGAAGGTTTAAACTCACTTCTCATACACACACCCAAAGTTACCCAAACCGGCAGAAGTAGTTTTCTCCCACAAACAGGTAGGTATAAACGCCTAAACCATGACGCCATCTACACGCAGGTGTGATCGGCCAATCCAGGATAGTTCCCTAAGTCTGGTTTCGGTCAGGGTGAAGAGCACTGCTTGCGCACCTCCTTCGAAACCCTAATTTCACCAAGTGTCGCAGATGAGTGTCTTAAAGATCATCTCATACGTCCAACTTCACCAGCTCGGTTATATAGCCCTGGTCAGGAGTTAATTAGTCAGTGCGGAGTCATGGTGATCATCATTCACCACTCTACCACACCATGTGGTCGGTAAAGAAAGGGTTTGCATGCGAAACTTCCAAACCATGTTGGATATACTCAATGCAGTACCTGCATAGTATACACATGATACTTCACAAGTATCAATTTCCTTCCTGGGTTTTGCTTTCGGTATGTTTTATCCTCCAGAACGAGCTTAAAACCTAAATATTCCCTCGTTGGGAGATAGGAAATTCTTTTCCGTATGGAATGGAGGGGCGGATCATCAAAATCCGAGTCCGTACTAGAATTCTACAACGATTCTAGTAAGGAGCGCTAATTAGGGTTTCTGGTGTAATGATCAACGGTTGCCCCTCCTCTCAAGATGCAAAATCTCGACCGTCGAAGGTCACCAAGATAACAAGCTTCCCGAGCCTGACTTGCCAAGCTACAACAACATGCTACATGTTTTCCAAAACACTCGAGACATCGATCATGTCACAAACTGAGGGATACATACTAGGGTATTGGTCTGTCGGTTTACAGCGTGCAGCGCACAACGCGCCATCACAAGAACGTGTCAGGAAGTCATGGACGGTTAGTGATGATGGGAGAAGTGGCCAATCCTGGTCATGTGACACCAACACACTACTCCACTACTCCATCACTCCACTTTCTCCACTTCCCACGAGATACGAAGGTTAGGCTAAAGGACTTGTATAAATAGGTTCTCCGCCCTATTTTCAACAACACAAGTCCAGACAACAGAAGCAAGTGTTGATACAATCGTATTCAAACACCGGAACTGATAGCTTACATCCTGCAAGCCAGTTCAGCCTTCTGATACAAGTCCTGCATAGCCAACACCTTCACATTCTCAACACATTCTTCGCTTCCCTCCCTAAGATCAACCCCATCTCCTTCACTTTGTCACTGAAACAAGTCTGGAACGGCCATTTCTTGGTTTAGGCCGGACTTGCACAGATTGATCTCTCGAATCTACAAGCACTCACCGCGCAGTGCATTTATTTTAGGTTTAGATTCATTCCTCATCCACACCCAAAATTACCAAAATTAGCAGGAATAGTTTTCACCCATAAACTAGTTGATATGCAAAATAAGTATAACGCGGATCATCGTCTCTTTGATGGTACTTTAATGTGGATGCGTGATAATCTTCGCAAATCCCGCGAGACTACTTCATCTTTGCTGTCTAAGGTGAATATCCTGGAAGAAGAGCTACGTCAGGCTCGTTCCTCCCCAGATTCCGACGTACGGGAGTACACGCAACGTTTTGTCAAAAAAAGAGTTGATGCTCGTGCCGAGGCCTCTTCCCTTGGCAAATCCTTAGCCACGTCTCGGGCCGACGTAGCTCGTCAAGCCGAGTCTGAGAGAAACCTTGAAGTTAATATGTACCGACTTAATAAAGGAATTGAGTAGCTAAACAACGAAGTCAATCATCTTCGTTATTTGGATTCAATGAAGCATGTAGAGTTAGACGCTAGTCAATTTGCTCTTTCCCTTCTTCAAAAGGATTATAAGAAAATATCCAACGAATATGAATTTCTTGACGATGCTCGGGATGCGGTTGTTAACGATTATGAAATAGCTTCTGCTAGAGTCGAAGGTATATATTTGCTTTGTCGGGTGTGATTTTCGTGCTTCGCGGATCTAACCCTGCGTTTTTATTTTTCAGAGCTCCAGGGACAGCTTCTCGCTGCAAATGAAAAACTTAACAAGGCTCAATCTGAGCTAGAGCATTCCCATACTTCCTTGGTGCAACAGGAGGGTTAGGCCTCGTACTTCAAAGGCTTGGATATGACTAATGAACAAGCAGCTCAGTTGGCCTCTTTGGAAGTGAATCGTCTGTCTGCCCTGTTGTATCAGGCCGAGATGCGTAATACCGCTATTACGTACAAAGCTCGCTGTCAGCTAACCGAAGAGACGAATAAGGTGCTGGACAAGATAGAGCATGACCTCATGACCGAGCATGGTCTTGAAAAGCACTATCCTTGTCGTCCTAAACCTTAGGCCCCGTCTGGATCTTCGGGTCCTTCTTCAGGTGGGAGCGTTCCTTCACTGCAGAGGGAGAGACCTACTGGTGGCACGGAATCGTCCAAGTAGATTCTTCTATTTAGTTGTAGAAAGTTGATCCTTGTTGATTATAGAGTTCTTGCTGTGTCTGTCGAACTTCTTTTGCTTAATTTGTTTTTTCTTTTTCTTATCTTGTCGAGCTTGTAATCAACTTTTCTGGAATGGATCATCGTTTGTTGGTTAATTTTGTTAATTATCTTGAAATTTGTTACCCTGCTGGTTAACCCTTAGCAAGAGCATTCGTAGACGGTGCGGGTTGGTGCAACGTTCTAAGATATGGGGTGTTACTATGTACACGTCCCTTATTCCGTCGACCCGCTGACCTTATTTTTGATTATGATGCCGAAGGCATGTATCTTCGTGAACATCTTTAGACCAGATACCCCGCTAGCTAATCCTTGGCCAGAGGATTCCCAGACAGTGGTGGTGGTGCAACGTTCTAGGATATGGGGTGTCACTATGTACATGTCCCTCATTTCGTCGACCCGTTGACCTAATTTTTGAGTGCAATGCCGAAGGTGTGTACCTTCGTGAACATCTTTAGACCTGTCACCCCACTGGCTAATCCTTGATCAGGGGATTCCCAGACGGTGGGGGTCGATGCAGCGTTCTAGGATATGGGGTGTCACTATGTACATGTCCCTCATTCCGTCGACCCGCTGACTTAGAATAGTTGGAGATCTGCTTTTCATAGATATGCAAGAAAGTTTATTTCATTGATTTATTGAGGCCTGATATTCCTCGTCCAGAGATAGAAACATATCGAAAAGCATCGTCTTCTTCTTCTGGTATTCTTCACGCAGTTGAAACGCTGCGTTGTGATTTAAGGATGGTATGGCTTGAGATACTTGGCGTTCCATGGATGGCGGAGGACTTCCCCTTTTAGGTTGCGCATGTAATAGGATCTGTTTCCTGCTATATCTTGTATGACATAAGGTCCTCCCCATGTTGGTGCCATCTTGCCCCACTTCTTTTCTCTTTGGTATTGGGGTATGGTTCTCAGCACATACTGTCCTTCCACGAAATTCCTAAGTTTAACCTTTTTGTTTTATTCCCTTGCTAATCTTCTTTGGTAATTCTCCATCTTTTGTAGTGCTGCTTCTCTTCTTTCTTCGAGATCATCGAGTCTTTATAGCATCATGTCCGTTGTGAGGTTCTTTTCCCACGCTTTTGTCTTTGTGGTTGGCATGATTATTTCCATGGGGATAACGGCTTATGCTCCGTAGGTCAGCAAAAAAGGGGATTCCCCTGTAGCTGATCTTCGGGTTATTCGATATGCCCATAAGACATTGTGTAGTTGCTCGTACCATCGTCCTTTGTGCTCGTCTAATTGTTTTTTGAGAATGAGAACGATGGTCTTGTTTGTAGCCTCTGCTTGGCCATGCTTTGAGGGTATATTGGTGTCGATTTATTTGTTCGGATTTTGAAAGTATCAAATAGTAGATCGATGTTTTTACCTTTTAGTTGTTTACCATTGTCAAAGACAATTTCCGCCGGGATTCCAAACCGGCAGATTATGTTCTGAAAGATGAATGTGAAGACATCTGATTCGCGGATTCTGGTCAAAGCTTTGGCTTCTACCCATTTACTGAAATAGTCTGTGGCCACTATCAAGAATCTTCTTTTTTCTGATCCTTCGATCAGGGGTCCTATGATGTCTATGCCCCATCTTGAAAATGGCCAAGGATTATCTACTGAGTTTAACCTTGTTGCTGGTGCGTGGATTCTTTTCCCGAACCTCTGACATTCTTCACACATTTTTGACATTCTGGCAGCATCATGTATCATCGTTGACCAATAATACCCTTATGTTTTTGCCTTGTCGGCTAGGTATCTCATCCCACTATGATTCCCTGCGTCTCCCCGATGGATATCTTTTAGTACTAAGTGGCCTTCTGATCTGGACAAGCATCGTAACAAAGGCCCGAGGAAAGATTTTTTGTATAAAATCTCTCCCCTTATATCGTACCTTCCTGCTTTTGATTGAATCTTCTTAGCCTGCTTTAGGTCTCTGGGTAATGTTCCTCTTTCTAGAAATTGGTGGATACCCAATCTCCAGTCTTCTTCTCCGCTGAATTCCTCATCTTCATCTGCTATTTTCATGATGTCATCTTCTTGGAAATCATCCGTGATGTTTTCTCCCACATCATCGTCTGTTATGTCTTCCTCCATGCTATGCTTCCTTCTTGCAGCGCAGAGTTCTCGCGGAGGGATTGATGGCTCGTAAACTCTGGTGATTTTGATTGCTTCTATATCTTTGTTTTTGAACATAGATGAGATGTATGCCAAAGCATCCGCGTGCCTGAGCTCCTTTCTTCTTAAGTGCCGGAATATGATGTTTGGTATTTGATGTGCCAGCATCTGGACTAACGTCATGTATGTCGACAAGGTCTCGTCATACACATTATACTCTATCTCTATTTGCCTGATGACCAGTTGCGAGTCACTGGTCAATCGTACATTTGTTATCCCCATTTCTATTATCAAACGCAGAGCATATACAACGGCTTCGTATTCGACGATGTTATTGGTGTGTTCTTTGAACTCTAGTCTGAATGCATGGATGATTCGGTCTCCCGTGGGGGTAGTGATTATGATGCCTATGACCGCTCCTTCTTTGTTCCTCGAACCATCGACAAAGATTTCCCACTGTCGTGGGTTTGCCGGCTCGAGGATATTGACGGGATCTTTGCCTCTGCTTCCCTTTGTTAATCCCGCTGTATTGAGCCCTTCGATGCGGATTTATTCATCGTTTTCCAGTGGTAAGTCGGCAAGGAAGTCTGCTAAAACTTGGGACTTTTGGGAATGTTGGAGCTCGTGTATGATGTTGTAATGGTCCACATAAGTATTCCATTTTGCGATTCTCCCTGTTTTTCCCGCACTTTTGAGGACAGCTTCTAGCGGAGCTTTGCAGGGTACGCGGATGTAGTGTATTAGGAAGTAGGTCCTTAGCTTCTGGGTAGACCATACTAATTCCAAGATGAATTTCTCGATCTTTGTGTAGTTTCTTTCCGCCGCGTTGAGAGTTTTGATGAAGTAGTAGATGGGCTGCTCTATCTTCGTGTTGGTTTTTACCAACACCGCGCTGACTGCATTCTCTGTTGCTGCTATGTATAGGGCCATGACCTCCTCGGGGCCTGGTTTTTGTAAGATGGGTATCCCAGCAAGGTAGTCTTTGATTTCTTGGAATGCTTCCTCGCATTCTGCCGTCCATTCAAATTTGGTCCCTTTTTTAAGGATGTTGAAAAAGAGCTTGCATTTGTCTGAAGACCTGGATATGAACCTCCCTAGTGCTGATAGGGAACCATTGAGCCTCTGGACTTCTTTCAGGTTCCTTGTGGAGGGCCTTTCTACTATATCCTGAATTTTGGCAGGGTCTACTTCGATGCCTCGTTTTGTTACTAGATACCCGAGGAATTTCCCCGAAGTAACACCGAATGTGAATTTTTCCGGGTTTACCTTCATGTTATGTTTCCTCATTGCATGAAATATATATTTTAGATCTTGATGATGATATTTTCGTAGCTTACTATTGACCAGCATATCTTCCACGTAGACTTCCAAGGTATTTCCGATCCATGGCTTAAAAATGGCGTCAACCATCCTTTGGTACGTTGCTCCTGCGTTTCGAAGTCCGAAGGGCATCCTTACGTAACAGTAGAGTCCATGCGGTGTGTAGAACGATGTGTGATGTTGGTCTTCTTCTGATAAGAACACTTGGTTGTACCCGGAGTATCCGTCCATAAAGTACATCTCTTCGTACCCTTCGACCGCTTCAACCAGTTGGTCGATGCTTGGCAAAGGGTAACTGTCCTTGGGGCAAGCTTTGTTGAGGTTGGTAAAATCGATGCATATCCTCACTCTGCCATTATTTTTAGGTACAATGACCATGTTTGAGATCCATGTTGGGTATTTGACTTCCTTGATAAATTCGGCTTCTAGCAACTTACAAAGCTCCGTCTCGACGACTTTGTGGTACTCTGAGGCAACTTTGCGCACCTTCTGTCTGAAAGGTGGTGTTCCTTGTTTTATGTGAAGCTCGTGCTGAATTGTCTTAGGGTCGATGCCGGGCATGTCTCCTAGTTTCCATGCGAAGATATCCGCATGCTCCGTGAGCAGCTTTATTAAGGATGCCTCGCGTTCTTTATCCATCAGCGTTCCGATCTTAATCATTCTTAGTTCTTCTTCTGTTCCCACGTTTACCTCCTTCACCACTTCTACAGGCGTAAACGTGGGATTTGATTCCCCTAGGAGAGGAATCTTCTTTGATTTCTATTTGATGGATTCCTCGCTTTCCTTCGTGGCTGAGGTACCTGCCTCCGTGTTCCCCGTCACATGTTCCTTTGGAAGGCTTTTTCCGGAGATTTCTTCTAGGTAAGCATTGATTGCTTTTTCCTTTTTGTTTTCCTTGTTTCGTGATCTTCGGTTCTTTCTCTGCTCATCTTGTTCATTGTTGAGCTTATTTTGTATATTTTGACACTCTCGTGCCAAGGCTTGGTCGCCTTTTATTTCTATTACCCCCTGGGGTGTTGGAAACCTGAGGTATTGGTGGTAAGTAGCGGCCACCCCTTTGAGTTTATGCACCCATCTTCAGCCGATTATAGCATTGTATGGTGATGGTGCGTCCACCACACTGAACCGCGTGTCGACCTTCATTGGTCATGCGTCAACTCGCAAGATAATGTCTCTTAAGGGATTTGTGGCTGCTCCATTGAATCCGTAGATGGTATAGTACGAAGATAGCAGTTGTTCATCATTGAGTTCCATTTGTTTGAATGTATCATAGAATAGAACGTTTACGGAGCTTCCCCCGTCGATGAGGGTTTTCTTAATGTTGCATCCTGCAATTGGTAGTGTGAGAACCAGTGGATCGTTATGATCCTCCATATCTTCACCTACATCGTCCGTGTCGAAAGTCAGGGGCGCGTCCATCCATTGATCGTGTTCGTCCACTTCCTTCCCGTCGATTGTATAAATCTCACAGTAATCTTCAAACTGTTTTATCAACCTCTTACCTATCTGAGCCGTTAGGGAAGGTCCCACGGACTCAGAACAGGAAATGGTGTTGAGGGTACGATTTCCTTCAGGTAGTTGGACTTGCTTACTTTGTTTGGCTTTATCTTCCTCGCTTTTCTTGTGTACAAATTGCTGGAGGTCTCCCGCATCTACTAGCTTTTGAATCATTATTTTTAGATTCGTGCATTTCTCTGTCCAGTGACCATTGAAACAATAATACTCATATTACTCTTTGGCATGCTCGGATCTAGGGGGTTGCTTTCCCTTAGACCGTAGCCATTCCAGTTTCTCACGGCCCTTGATTTCTTTCAGGTTGCGCGAATACCTGGCATTCATCTTTGTGAAAACTCGATCTTCGAATTTTAGTGCCTCCGCGTCGATCATCCCTGCGTTCTCTTCTATCTTCGTTAGGTTTTTCACCCAAGTCACCTCCCATAGGTCTGCTGGATTGTTCCGCAGAGTTGGTCCGTGGTGGGCGTTGGGTCTGAGCTCTTGGGTTCTCCCGTTGTATTTCTTCTAACCTGGCATGCTTTTCTATGATTACTCGAAGATCTCCTTCTGTTGCAGGGACGATTCCGTGGATCTCGACAAACAGTGGGCTCATTCTGTCGAGCCCCCACTTGTAGCAGTTGATGCTGACCACAGGATCTACGTTTCCGATGGATTGGCAGATCCTGTGCCATCTGTATGTGTATTCTCTGATTGTTTCTTTGTACTGGACTGCTAGTGAGAAGAGTTTATCCATCCCGGTGTTTACCACCTTGTTGTACATGTAAGTTGTTAAGAACTTTTCAGTAAGTTGATCGTACGAGTTGATGGAATTTAGTGGCAAGTTGCCGAACCATGAGAGTGCTGATCCCTTCAAACTTGAAGGGAAGTATCTGCATAATATGGCCTCGTCATAATTCCATCGTGCCATCATTCGATTATAATACCGAAGATGGGCTGCGGGGTCGCTAGAACCGTCGTAGAATTCGAAGGCCGGAACTGGGCACTTCTGGGGGATGAGATCATTGGCTAGGTGCGGTGTTAGGGGGGTAGTGCTTGCTTCCTTCATTATTTATTCCAGTCTCCCCTACCCCCTTGCCTGGCTTTCAGTTGTTTGATCTCCGCCATCATCTCAGCGCGGAGATCTTCCATTGCGCGCTGATGTTCTTCTTGGGCAGAAGGTTGCCCCGTACGTGGGTGACCGCTGTTGAAGTGGTCCGCGTTGTGCGGGTTGTCCTACGGGTCAGATCTTCGTCTTCTGATTGTATCTCTTGGTTTCATAGGGTCTAGGTTATCGGCCAGTACCATCCTACGATCCTGATTTGGTCTCGGTGCCATTGAGCTGGATTCGTCGCTACTGACCCTGTGTCCCTGCTACGGGTAGCTCTGAGTTGCTAATTTTCTTGTGCAAATAGAGATACCGCCTCCACGTATGTCTTTTGAGCTCTCCTTAATTCTTCTAATTCTGCCCTCATCTGGGCGGATCGGTTCAGCTCCTAATTAGGAGTCCCTTCCGGTAATTGTTCTTCTGCGGCTATCGTTTGATCTTCGTCCAAGATTTGAATCAAGGGCTCTAGGGGATCGGCATGTGGGTGTAGATGCTCCACTGGTTGTGTTGCGTGTATGCTTTCTATCAGAAGCAGTTGGTTCACTTGTGGGGGTGCGTTCTGTTTGTCAGTGCGAGGCATCCCGTAGAAAGGCTGTTGCAACCCTGACTCTGCCACCCCTTCACGCGGTTCGTGTGGTCGGGCGGCAGCGGTTGCTTTGGAGGCCACTCCTTTGGATGCCCTGGCCTTTGATGCTGTGGCTTTGGAGGCCGCGTTATTTAGGGCTTCCGCTGCAATAGTGGTTGCATCCACAAGCCTCGAGCTCTCCGCTCCATTTTGCGTTTTGTCTGTGGATTTGAGTTTTTCTCCCTTTTGCTTGCTCCTAGTCATCACCGGAGTTTTCCTTGGTGTTTCCTTTGATGAGGCTCTCGTTTTTCCTGCATCTTTGTTCTTATCCATTTTTGATATTTTTTTTCTGAAAACGATTATGATGCACACAAGAAAAGATTGGTCCAAAGGGGAACCCGTAAGTAAAGTCTGGGAAATCGG
The DNA here is from genome assembly GCA_023529315.1 of Papaver bracteatum. Taxonomy (NCBI): domain Eukaryota; kingdom Viridiplantae; phylum Streptophyta; class Magnoliopsida; order Ranunculales; family Papaveraceae; genus Papaver; species Papaver bracteatum. Next base: position 1,044,912 of record JAJJWX010002427.1, on the reverse strand, counting down.
ATTCCGTTAGCTTGTGATGTGAAATAAGATCACCATTAGATGTATATTTGTTTTAAAATTCTTTTGAAGAAGTATATCTACTAAAAAATCCGTGGATATGTCCACACGCTTGATTTTTTTAAGATGAGAGCTTGAAAACCACTCTGAAGGAGTAGATCTACTGAAAAATCCGTGGATATGTCCACACGCTCGATTTTCTAAAGGTGAAAATTTGAAAATCATTTCGAAGATGTAGATCTACTGAAAAATCCGTGGGTATGTCCACACACTTGATTTTTTAAAGATGAAAGCTTGAAAAACACTCTGAAGGAGTATATCTACTGACAAATACGTGGATATGTCCACACGCTCGATTTTCTAAAGGTGAAAATTTGAAAATCATTTCGAAGATGTAGATCTACTGAAAAATCCGTGGGTATGCCCACACGCTTGATTTTTTAAAGATAAAAGCTTTAAAACCACTCTGAAGGAGTAGATCTATCGAGCGAAAAGGTGTAAAAAACCCCAAAATGCTCCAAGCACCGCTATTTTCAGAGAGCGGTGCTCAGAGAAGCCATAGTTCTCAAATCACAGGATAAGATAAATCTTTTACCGGGAAAACTCCATGTTTCTAGTGCCAAATTGTGAACACGTAAATTACGAGGGTATCTACGTGTCCGCAAACAAAGTTCGCCCGCACCGAAGTTCGGGGGTTAGATGTAACATACATAGAAAATTAGTGTGCATATCTATTCATCGACTCTGAGTCTTCGGACTCATCATTGTCTCATCGAGCACTTAACACAGAGTGCATAGAACGAACGAATGTAAAGTACGTAATATAAAGAACATAATGTAAAGTGCGTAATATAAAGAAGACAAGTGATTACGTGTGTAGGATCAGAATATTGTTACAAAAATATTCCTGTGAAATAAACAACAGATCTGCGACACATCAATAATAAGCAACAGTTCTGCGATATATCAATGATATTCTGCGAAACATCTCAAGGTGACGTAAGAAATGACATGTTGGATGAAAACGACAGAAACATGAGAAGAGCGTGACAAATTTGCGATGAATCGATTAAGCCTACGAAATATCAAGGCGGTGCCACCTGCGATTTATCGCAGGAGTCTAGATCCGAAATTAAAGGGAATCTTAGTTGTAAATGAGCTGTCATAAGCTGTAATCCACTATATAAATGCCTATATAAAGGAAATGAATGGTTCAAGAGAAGGGGATGAATTTTTTAGAGTCAGGAAGATTTTTAGGAGAGAGAAAATCTTTATCAAGTGTTTTGTGTTCTTGATCTTTGTAAAATTCCTTAAGATCATATTAATGAAAAAGTGTCTTTAATCTTCAAGTTATGTCATAAATATTGATAAATTCTTGAATAGGGTGTAGTGTGGGAATTCCTACAACTACATTTTGGCGCCCAGAAACAGGGAGGAATCAATTTGAGAAATTTCAAATTACAGCTTGAAGATTTGAAGAAATTATTAGAATTGAAGAAATGGCTAGAAGGAGAAGAAATACATCAGAACCACCAACAACAGTGAGAAGAAGTAAAAGAATTGCAGGGGAAGGAACAGGTGAATTGGAAGGATCTTTAAGGATCAGATCAGGAATAAGTAGAGTGAGAAATGGAGCAGAAAAATCAATCCAACCACCGAATCAACAAACACGAGCACAAGATAGAAATGTGGATTATGATAGAGTAAGTGTGCATACTTGGAGGTCAGATTCGATAGAAGAAGCGGAAAATCAAGAAGAGGAAAGAAATCAAGAAATGGATGGAAGACTAATTCATGAGGAGCATGAAGTAGTAGATGATTTGAGACAAAGGATACAGGAAGAAAGAAGATTAGAGGAAGAAGAACGTGCCAATCTTACAAGGCAAAATCATGAATTAAGAATGGAAAATTTGAGGTTGCAAAATAGAAGATCGAGAAGCAGCATGAGATCAAATTCAAGATCATATAGAGAAGAAACAAGACAAAATCTCCCTATACAAAATATTGGCGAGAATGTGATAAATGATCGTTACATTCCACGCGGTGAAACTTTAGACATTAGACATAATCAGGATGAGGGAGAAAATCAAGAAGAGAGAAGGAGAATGTTACGTGATGAAGAGATTCGAAGAAATCGCAGAATAATCGAAGATGATATTGAGAGGAATTATATTGAGCAAGTACATTTAGCGGGAGAAAGAGAGATTGCGAGCAGAAGTAGAAGAACAAGAAATTCAAACAAATAATTGCGTCGAATAATCATGATAATCGAGAACGACGACGTGCGCAAAATCGTAATAATGATAATCTCAATGAGGAATATGAGAGAATTCGCAGAGACATAGAAAGGCAACGAAGAGAAACAATAAGGGATGAGGAAATTCGCGGAGAAGAGAATGAAAGACAAATTAACTTGCAAGAAGAAGAAAATCGCAGAAGAAGGCAAAACCAAGATGTTGGAGAAGAAGCGCGAAACATCGCAATACAAGAAATACATGAACGCAGACGAAGAGAGGCTGCGTTGAAAAGTCCAATGGAGCAAAATTCTGATAGAAATGAACAAATCTTGCGAGAATTAGCAGAAATGAGAGGAATGATAAATAACAGAAGAGAAGGAGGAAGAAGACAACTTGATGAGGCAATCGAAGAAGCTGCGAAAACTCCATTTACTCAAGAGGTACAATTAGGAGGGATACCTCTAAAATGCAATTTACCGGTGTTGACCAGTATATTTGATGGGACTACATGTGTTGTCCAACATATCAAAGCTTATATTCGATGTATGATACAATGGGAGAACCATGATGTTGTTTTGTGCAAATATTTTGCGTCAAGTTTAACTGGAGAAGCATTGAAGTGGTTTGAAAGTCTTCCAAAGAATACAATAACTTCGTTCATGCATTTGCAAACTACTTTCTTAGGAGCATACATCATCAATAAATTTACGCGACCTGGAATTGAAGATGTGTTTGGATTGAAACAGAGAGTTGGTGAGAGTTTAAAGCACTTAACGATAAGATGGAGGACAATGTGTAGTGAAATGGCAGGAAGAGTAGATGAAAGATATCTCATCTTATCCTTCATAAATGCTATGTTTGCGACGAATCTATTATACATCCAGGTCTTCAGAGTTAAAAACACAATTACCATGACAGAATCATGAGAATTGCAGAAGAATATATTGCTTTGGAGGAAAAACAAAATGAGATGGGGTCTTATCCAATTCACACAGGCACAAGTTTAGCCGCAGCAAATGGAAGTTTGTTACCAAGGATGATTAATACAGTAGAAAGTACTTCTCAAAACCCGCGAGAGAAAATGGAGACTGATAATCAACATAAGATAGTAGCAATGGGGAGTAGAGATCAGGAGGAATTGGAAAAGGAGAGAAATTTTTATAATCGCAATAACAATAATAAGGTCCCAAGGTTTGATCAACCGCAGGAGACTTATGGTGGACAGAGGCAGAATTATTCAAGAAAGCAAAGAGGTCAGAGGAATATGTGGGAAGACATCAAATTGCCACCTTTAAACACCGGAATAGACAAGATTTGGGAAGCGATTATTCTGATGGAGAATATACCCTCACCCTGGAACATGGGGAAATAACCACATCCTAACAACCAAAATCAAGAGTTCTGTCCTTATCATCATTTTCATGGCCACTATGTGCATAATTGTAGAAATGTAAAAAGAATTATTTTGCGAATGATTGAACAGGGGAAATTAAATCATTTTCTAGCAAGATATTTACAACCGCAGCAATTGCCACAAGCACCAGAAATTCGCAGAGTTAATGTTGTAAAAGAAGCCGAAACATTTGTCATTGAAGTAGGAGCTACAACAAAAAATCTATTTTGCAATTCAATTGTACATTCGCAGAAAACGATAGAGGATTTCAATGACAATGTGCTAAGAAGAGTATTTGCAAGGGATATAGAGGGAAGAAATGTGATGAATATTGCAAAGATTTCTCCGTTAGAAGAATGGCAGAAACAAGTTATTTCTTTTACTGCGGAAGAGATACCAGATCCTGGGAAGATGCATGACAACCCATTGGTGGTGAAGTTAGAGATAAATCCAAAATACAGATAAGAAGGAGAAGAAGATGATGATGACGTAGCAAATGATTATTGGGCAATAGATAAAGTTTTAATTGATACTGGTAGCTCGGTAGACATTTTATTTTATCATACATATCGCACAATGGGTGGAAGAGATGATGAGTTAATCCCTTCAACTTACAAGATCTATGGTTTTAATGGCACTGCAAACAAGACAAAAGGAGAAATTACTATGGAAATTCTGTTGAACAAGATATCTTCAAAAATCAAGTTTTGTGTAGTGGATATAGAATATCCTTACAATGCCTTAAATGGAAAACCATGGCTCCATGGGATCTTGGGCATAGCATCAACATATCATCAATGCATAAAGTTTCCACATCCTCATGGTATTGGGATAATTAAAGGTGATTGGTTTGAAGGCAAAAAGTTTTATGAAGTTGACATTAATACTTGCGAAGAAAGAAATGCTCGAAATCGTGATTGGCAACATAACAGGAGGCAAACTCAGAGAGCTGAAAAATTGATGGTGGACAATATAGAGTTGCGGGGAAAGGATATATTACAAGAATAATTTGTCCCAAAAGAATCAATAGTGATTAATCATGCGAATATGGGAAAAAGTTGAAATCTTCATTCTTCGCAGGAGAACAAACAAGTATAAGGTGTTGCGATAAATCAAGTATCAAGAAATTGCGAATAATCATTTGTCACAGAAGAAAATAAGTGCAACAATATCATGTTGCGGGAAAAAAAAAAAAAAAAAAAACTTTGCTCAAAAATAAGAATTTCTCTATTAAAAGAAAAAGATGATGATTTCGAATCATATATAAGAATTTTTAATGCGAATGCATAAGATGGGTGAAAATCGCCTAAAAATATATAAGAATGGGACGAACTTTTATGGCGTACACCTTAGTTCGCGGATTCTATTCCGTAAGAGGCAATGTCCTTAAAGTGCGTCATAAGGGGGGTATCTCTTTGCATGGCTATGGGAAAGGCTATACCGCTGCTGGAACCTATTTATGGAGAATTGGGATTATAGAAAGTCCATTTGGGAGAGATAACTTGGATTCCCAATTGTATAAGGTTATACCCTGGTTGGGCGCCCGAGAGTTTCTCCTAAGGAATGCAACGTATGATCAAGGCGCCGAGGTACACGGTTGAGCTGTGGGTGCCCGGGATGGATGAACCTACCCTAGACATCTACGGCAAGTCTTGGCTTATGATGTGTTCGGCCCGAAGAAAACCCCACTTAGGGTGCAGTCTTGTAACTATAAGACATATAAGGCATAAAGGACAAGACTGCGAAAACAACTGGTTGTTGGCAGAACCGGATGGGAAAGTGCTAGTCTTGTATGGCCGATGTATAATCCTTGAAGGGGAAACCGGGGGGAGAGATAAGGGCGATACCCTCCATTAGGGAGCTGTGTATCAAAAACGACGGCAATGTCATGGGACTTTATATTTGCAAGAATATTTAGGCCCGTCGTATTGTCGCATGACACAGACAGCAATGTCATGGGACTTTATATTCGCAAGAATATTTAGGCCCGTCATATTGCCGCGTAACTGGCCAAAAAGCCTAAAGAGAAAAGTTAAGATGAGATCAATGGGTTTTTGCGATAAGATCAAAAGATGAAATTAATGAAATTAATAATAAGAGGATATAAATCGCAAAGACGTCCTGCGATTTCATCACAAAGACGGCAATGTCATAAGTCTTAAAAAGCAAAGAGAGATTAATCTCACAAGGTGGCTTAGATTTATCATATTGTCGCAAAGATTAAAATTAAAATGATAAGGCAAGGTCAAGGGATTATTACATGTAAAAGTAAGAATGTCCTGCGATCTTGTCGCATAAAAGTGGCATAATAAGACCTTTAACTAGGAAGGCGAAATAAGACCACAAGCAAAATTATATCTGTGAAGCAAATAACAGATTCTTCGCAGAAATATTTGCGATAATTCATTTATCATATTGCAGATTAATAACAAGAGGCAAGTATGGGAATGATGCATAGAATGGTTAGTATTGTTATTCATCATTATATGATAAATTCATATAAATAACAGACACATAGAAGCAAAAAAGGGAATTTATATATTGAAAAATATCAGGAGTTGCAAATACTTTGCAGAAAGAGTATTACAATTTGTTGCAGATAATTATCGCAAGAAAGAAAGAGAGAAATACAGGAGAAGATCAAAAAGAAAAAACAAAACTATTGAGATTTATTTTCATCTTTATCTTCATCTTCGTCTTCATCATCGTTAGTTTCTTCTTCATCTTCGCTTTCATTCTCATCTATATCAGCCTCACTGTCAGAAATAACTGGTACTTCGGAACTGGTTGGGATATTCTCCAAGAGACAAGGATATAGACTAAGAGGAAGATCATTATCTTTACAAACTTTCTCAATAGCATTATTGCGAACGATGAGAAGATTATTACGCAAATTGGAGTTGGATATCTTTATTTTCTCTCGCAGTCTAGAGATTTTATCATTGCGGGAAGCAAGATTTTTCGCAAGACCACTTTTTTCTTCTTCAAGTTCTGCTATCCTTATGGAATGTTTTTCTTCAGATTCTGCGATGGTACAATAACAAATTATAAATTCGTTGAAAATCTACAAAAAGTATAAAGATGTTAGAGGAGCAATAAATAACCTTCTCTCTCATGAATCATTTCTTGTATCAAGGTTGCTTGCTCGGTATGAAGACTGACATCTATTGCTAAGTTTTTCCTAGCATTATCGAGAATTGCCGCAGCCCATGCGAATTCATCATCACTATGAATGAGAAGATGGGAACGAATTTGTTTTTCTCTTTTAAGAAGTTTAAAATTTTCATCCTTAAGTCTATCTCTCTCAAGTTCAGTATCAATAAGGGTATTGCGAAATTTTGATAGAGCTTCAGCGCCTTGAAGAGTAATGCGTTCTTTATCCTTCTCAAGTTCACTCTTCTTGGCTTTTAAGACTTTGATTTTTTTTCTCTAAATTCATCTCTGCAAGTCTTTAAACTATTGGACATACTCAAGGTAGATCTATAGTCCATTCTCATAAGGGAAACCTGATGTTTAAGCTCATCAAGGGACAGAGTATTAATTTTTTTCGTCTAAATAATTATTTAAAGCGTCATTAAGACGCTGAAGAAGAGTGGTTTCATCTATGGGTTCATCAAAAGAATTGAGAATAAGAGCTTCATCAGTAAGATTATAGGCATATTCAAAATGGTTGCTCAAATAAGCTATAAAATAGCAAGAATGAAGAAAAGTAAAAAAAAATATATATTAAAGAGAGAAAAGATTTAGACCAATAATTTGTTTGCAGAACTTCTCCTTGTCAACTAATTTCTGTTGAAGAACTTCAACTTCTACTTCAAGCGATTTATTTTTATTAAGGAGCTCAGTATTTCCAGATACTTCCAATTGCTTTCATGTTTCACGAAGAAGGGATATTTCAGCTTTATATTGTTTATTTCTTTCACGAAGTTTCGCAAATTCAGATTGTGAATCAGTAAGCCTTTTCTGCGATGTTGATAATCTATTTTCTAATTCTGAAGCAACAGAAAAAGAAGCTCTAGCAGTCTGCGACAGAAAAGAGAAAATGAGTAAGGATAAGTAAAAGATTTTCGATACACATGATAAATGTAAAATTTACTACAAGAAAAATAAAGGAAAGGGGCATACCAGCGAAGTTAGCGCGTGAAGAAAACTTGAGTCGATAAATCTGGAAACTCCTTTAAGATCTTTATTATTAGTCAAGATCGAAGCATCGCAGATTTTCGAGAGATAATCGCAAGTACGAGTGATATCATCCTCACCAACACCTTGCATGGGATTCCTAAAAATATTTGATAATTGATCCATTGGAGTCTCAGGTTGAGAGAGACCCATCGCAGATCTAATTCTTGTGGAAGAAAAATGTGTTGAAGTGCCCACAGTGACGTCATGGTTTACCCCATCATTTTCTTCAAGTTCTTTATCTTTTTCAGCGATGATAGGAGTCTCTCTAAGTGGAAGAAGTGGTTGAGTTTTTCTTCTCTTCTCTGGAGGACCGTCTGTGGTTTGATTTTTATTGCGGCGAGGGGAAGTACCAGAACTTTCATTTGGAGTTAATACTCTTTTGCCTTTATCTTTGGCTTCAACCACCGCGACAAATGGAATTTCCTTGAAAACAATCACACATAAAGATAAGAAACAGGGGCAACAATATATTGTTAAAGATTATAGAATATTGTTTCTTACTTCATCTGTGAAGGTTTTCAAAATTTGTAGGAGATTGGGATTCCCAGTACTGGCGTAACTAGCCTTCATTTTTTCAATCTGATAAAATATGTTTCAATAATTAGTAAGAATAATATATTTAACTAAATTTGCGAATAATGATATACTTTGCGGGATATACCTCAGAATTCTTTTTCAGCCAATTAAAAACCCAAGGACGATACGACGCAAGATTTGAAAGATCCGCAGGAATATCAAGAGTGCCAAAAATATATGGACCTTCAAGGAGGAGAGGAAATTTGCACCACTTGTCATCTTTTGAGAAGCGTGGACCTTGGTTTTTACTTGAATGATAATCTATATCTTGCATAAGAATTTTATCTTTCGCAACTTTTTTATCCTTATTTAAACGAACAGCCCAACACGTGCTCTCTTTCTTCATGGGAATTACTTGATAATTCGCAAATAAATTCTCCACGGTATATTTCGCTGGAATAATTGGGATATCTTTAAAATCAGGATGTCTCGCAGAATCAGGATAGAGAGATCCTTTACCAGCTCCACGAGAGGCATATTCAAGAATGAGACGAATACAATCTCCACTTAATTGGTAGATTGCTCGTGAAAGTTTGGCATGAGAAATAATTTTATAAAAAAGAGGGATTTTTGGGTCATAAAGAGGGATAGGAATGCCATCTTCTAATTGACCTAGCGAAATAAGGATCTTCTCATTAGAAGAAGGAAATCTTGAAGCTAGATCAATGGAGAGGTCAGATTCTGAAGATTGACCAGGGATCTCAGAAAGTGCAAAACCTAAAGTTTGAAGTTTCTGCTGGTGTTTTATTAAAGTGGGTTTACCTAATTTTTTAGCAGGGGCCATTTTTTAGTATGGGAATGATGATTTAGATGAAGAAGAATAAGGAAATAAAATTGAAACAGTAATAGATCCGGAATTTGCGGAAGAAGATGAAGAACAGTAGAGTTGCAGAGAAGAAGTAAAGAAGAAAAGAAAAAAGAGAGAGTAAAAAGAAGAGGGGAGATTAGAGAAGAAGATATTTATAAGGAAAGAAGATTCTCGAGAACATCAATGCATTTAATGAAGAAAAGACATGAATGGTTAGAATTCAACGGTTAAAAAAGGAAAAAGACGTGTCAGAATGAAGGGAATGTGAAAAGACAAGGAGTTGCGGCAAATCAAGAAACTTAAGTTCTCATGATCTTTACCTTCTTCGCAGAAAAGATATGAGAAGAGGCAAGATGTAGGATCAGAATATTGTTACAACAATATTCCTGTGAAATAAACAACAGATCTGCGACACATCAATAATAAGCAACAGTTCTGCGATATATCAATGATATTCTGCGAAACATCTCAAGGTGACGTAAGAAATGACATGTTGGATGAAAACGACAGAAACATGAGAAGAGCGTGACAAATTTGCGATGAATCGATTAAGCCTACGAAATATCAAGGCGGTGCCACCTGCGATTTATCGCAGGAGTCTAGATCCGAAATTAAAGGGAATCTTAGCTATAAATGAGATGTCATGAGCTGTAATCCACTATATAAATGCCTATATAAAGGAAATGAATGGTTCAAGAGAAGGGGATGAATTTTTGAGAGTCAGGAAGATTTTTAGGAGAGAGAAAATCTTTATCAAGTGTTTTGTGTTCTTGATCTTTGTAAAATTCCTTAAGATCATATTAATGAAAAAGTGTCTTTAATCTTCAAGTTATGTCATAAATATTGATAAATTCTTAAATAGGGTGTAGTGTGGGAATTCCTACAACTACAACGTGGTTCAGCACTAAGGCCTACATCCACGGGATAAAAGAAAGGTTTCATTAAGTATGGACTGATTACAAGCTTAGCCAAATGACTTGGGGTTTCACTGAGGCAACGGGATTTAGTGTATTACTTACTCTTCCTAATTCTCTCTCCTCCTTTCTCTTCCCTTTTTCCCGACCTCCCCTCTCTCTTAGTGAGGAGGGGTATTTATAGGGATTCCACGTGGGGTCCACCGACGGAACCGTTGTAATCTTATCCTCTTGTGTTTTGTGCCAACACGCAGAGTCTTCGGTTATTACGAGGCTCTCCCTTCGTTTCTTCGTTATCACCAAAGAGATATGCTCGCTTCTTCGGTTGGCGGGCCGACGCGTGTGTCGCTCCAAGTGTTTAATGCGGATGGTTGGGCTTTCTGCACGCGTCAGACCACGGTTTCTTGCCCCTGTCTTGTCCGTGTCAGTCAGTTGGGTCCTGACTGTAGATCTAAGATTCTTCTCGAGATGGGATAAAGCAGGTCCGGGGATGTATTGAGTCCAACGCGGAGGTGCTTTGTTTCCGTGCTCCGTCCTTTACGGCCGTAGGATCTGCTAGATGAGGGCCCCTCCCTGCTGGTATATGTTTCTTAGCTGTATTTACGTGGCATCGTCTCTTGATGCCCCTCGTCTTGTGCTCTCCACGTGTTCATCCGAGGACACATGGCGAGTGGCGGGATTATGTACTTACACCAACCAAGGTGGAACACTGGTTAGAGGACACTCTTATGACACAATAGGTCATGAGTTCGAACCTCACCGTTATAATTTTTGAAATTCCATGTCTTGACTTGAGTATTCATTTTTCATTCATAATATTTGACATTGTAATGAACGCCACACATGCGAGTTGCAAGGGGTGGTGTGAGGAACCACAGCCCTTGATTTATCTTTTCCCACAGACAAATCCTGACCACTACTAACAAAGGCAAACTTAGCCTAGCCTTGTTTTATATTCTTGATATATAAAACCAATATATTCAATTGGAAAGACGATTCCATTCAAGAAATTTAAAAATGATATTTTGAGATTGCCAGTTGGTTATAGTGAAAAAATTATTTGCTGATTGTGGCATTGACCTCTCATATTTTAATTTATTCACAACTATTCCAATTAGCAAGCTAAAAACTATAAATTGCTACTCCTGCAAATACAAAATCACACTCCATAATTCAAAATCGCACTCCATAACTTTTAAGCTCAACTTTGAAAATAAAATAAATACATGTACCTTTTTCAAGTAAAGGTACAAAAATTACATATTCTCCTTTACGTGGAAAAACAAAAAGATCCACAAAATTTTACCATCTATCATTGCAGATCTTCATATTCTCTTTACATCCTAAGAGCATTTAAATGAATGGTGTGAAAAATGAAAGTAGACGAATCACTAACCATGGCAAAACTCGTGGCACTTGATTGAAAGTAAAAAGTAATAATGTTGATAAGCATACAATCGGATTACTATTAGGAGTATTTACGACAGTAAAACAAAAGTGAGCCATAATGGTAAAAGAATACTTACGTTAGAAGCAGAAATAACTCCATAGAGATGCATATTCATCCAAGTATCATACGGTTCACTAATAGTTCATTGTGTTCATCGATTTTATACAATATCAATCACACCAAAGATATCACGTGCAATTCATCAACCCGCATTGAATGGACTCTTAGTGCTTCTACAATGAAATGATAGGGAAACCCAATATTTACACATTATAGGTTGCTAACGTTTTTGTCGAGAAGCAATAGATCCAAACTTGTAACCTCATTCCCCACGATTTACAAGGGGTGATACTAGTATACTAGTATGCCCCAGTAATACTAGTATCAGCCCTTATAAATCATGTCATTCCCTTGGAGTCAACAAATCTAAATTGCAAAAGCAATATTATGATTAGGCTGGAAGTAGAGATGACATAACTTACCCCAATTGCGACCTTCCTAGGGGCAGACTAATTGGTCCACCTCTCCTCCACCGCAGGATCTGATTGGGGTGAATTTTTTAGTATCCAGATGGGACCCCAAAACAACATCCAATAGTTATATTTTGATGGTCCACCATCGGTACACCACCATTGGTCCGCCCTTAGCTTTTTCCCCCCAATTGTTATTACTTTTCTTCATCTTGTACTGGAATCCTATTTCTGGAAGAAAAGAAAAATGATAACCATCAATCAGTATATATAAAAAGCCTTAGAAGGTCAGATTACATTATGTTGGTGGGTAGCCTGGCAACAAGCTGGGCACCAACACCCTTTTGGATTGCTAGCCCTATTCTGTAAAAAAGAGTTCCTCCTATCTTATAATTTGCATCATGGTTGGTGATGCAATTCTTCAACCTCTTCAACAAAATTATAGTTTCCTCGCCCAACTCCCCTAAAGTTGTAAAGGCTAAAACAAAGAAAGCCATACCCGTGAGTTGCGCACTTATCTAGGTATTTAATACGTTTACGCGTTGAGGCCCTCGATATGGCCCTCGACCGGTATAAATGTACGAACTCCCCCACCAAAGTGAGCGGTGAAACAACGGTAACATCAAAACAAACATCCCGACCATTTTCCCAACCATGAACAAGTATATCCGCCGGTCTCAAGGAGTACCGTTGTTATGCGATAATAAAACTAAAACTATAGCAGTCAAAGGAACTAAAACTATGATACTCAAATCATCACTGGCTTTTTACAATCATGGATTTATTAAATATCACCAACTATATTAGAAGCATTCGTTTTGCGGCTTTTGCCTATTAAGTACCAAGGAAAATCAAATTTGAAAATAAAATAAAATGTTGGTCTAGTTTCTCTCTATATATACTTAGGGTATGCAGGTAATTGAAGACTGATATATATTGAATCATACCTCCACAAATCTATCTACGAAGTTTCATCATTCCCAAAATTGTATCAGCAACAAGGTAGCGACTGAGGGAAGTAGAACTGAACGGAGTAAGGGTGTATCTCGTTTATGCCACTGCTGCTCACTGGGACATTGATTAAGTTTGTCGTATTTTATCATTGGAACCTATTGATTGAAACAGAAAGAATCATTCCCATTCAACTTAAACAGAAATCAGTGCAGATAACAAACCTGGCTTGATTGGGTATACCCCAATTAATCTGGGTATACCCAATTTTAAAGGGACATTTTTTGTGGGTTTTAGGGGGAGGCCTAATAGGTAAGTTACAAAAATACCCTTATTCTTTAAAAACTTATTACCCTAAATCAGTTTTAATTTTTCTTTTCATTTCATCTTCTTCTCCTCCACAACCCTACCCTACCGGCTCCATCACCCCCACCACCACCAAAACTCGTCGATCAATTCGTTAACATCGTCGATTCGAAAACTCCGATTAATCTTCATCAATGGATCCACCACGGAAGAAGGCAACTCGTATGAAAGAAACTAATCGCAAACCCAATGAATATAACCCTGGAATTGCAAGTTTGGTTGCTAAGAAAGTGAAGAAAAAAACGGTTGAAGAAGAAGGAATTGAACCCGCTGAAACACGTGAAATGGTGCGCTTAAGAAAGTAAGGGCTTGTTTAAACTCACTCTATTACTTCGATTTCATATTTGCATGTCAAATTAGGTCAGAAAATTCGAATTTGTGAATTGGCAGTTGTCACGCCGGCAAAAAAAAATTTATCGACCCTTCCGAGGTTTCATAGTTAGGGTTTGGCCGGAAGAGTATAAGCTTGAAGAACCTGCCGGCTCTATGGTTTCCAGAATCGCTACTAGCAGCACTTTTAGATTATTCAACTAAGTACCTGCCGGCGTTATATTATTCTTAACGGCGTCGGCATTTTGTTCGTTTTTCACCCTGCCAGCTACTTTGCTTTGAATGTCTCCTGATGCCTAGAATGTTTTGTCCCGGAAGGGTATTTTATAAAACTATGTCGGCGCTTTGTCCGCCGGAAATGTATGGTTAATGCACCTTGCCGACCTGTTTAGTTAAAATTCCTTGTATTTACTCGTGTAAATTTTTTTGTTGACCTAAGGCTATTTTGATGACACCCTGCCGGTATGGCTTAGCCGGTAAGCATATTTTGGTCGACCTTTCCGCTATGTGTCCGCGGGTGGGTTTGTTTTTTAGACCTCGCCGGCCTTTGATTTCCAATTTCGAATTATTCTTGTTCGATTACGAACGGCAAAGAAGAAAGTCGCTCAAAGCAGCTCTTAGTAGTCCTCCTTCAAAACCTCCTCGTGTTGGTGATAAACTCTTGTCTTCAAAACATCGAGGGGCATATGTTGAGCGGAAACGACAAATATCATTATAAGCAATAATCCAGAACCACCATCTGAACCCAGTGATTCAGACGACACTCCAGATGAAGACCAATCAATTCCATATGGTAGAAGAGGTGATGATGATGATGTTTATGAAAGAATTCCGGCTGCTGGAGGAGGCAACAATGATGATGATGATGATGATGGTGATCAAGACATGCCACCTGTTGGAAGAGGTAATGATGATGATGATGGTGATCAAGACATGCCACCTGTTGGAAGAGGTAATGATGATGATGATGGTAATAGAGATAAAGGTAAGAAAACCTTCGAAGAGGAAATTGTTGAAGAGGAAGAGGAAGAAGAAGAAGAAGAAGAAGAAGAAGGAGGAGGAGATGGAGAACAATTTGTTGAACCCACCGAAGCTTCAGGGTCAACTTCAACCGGAGCGAGGAAGAGGGTGATCACTAAACCACAGAATTCTCACATGCCTTCCGAACACTTCATGGTTACACTGAAAAAAGATGAGGACCCAAGGGGGACCCCAAGAGATGGTGGAAATGTTCTTTTTGGATACAAAGACTCATGGGCATGTACGATCCATAATATTATCGTAAGTAATCTTAATCCGTCTTTGTTCTTTATTCAAGTGTGTAACTATCTTAATTAAATTTGCGTCAAGTGTTTGTATATCTTTTCATTTTTATTTTTTTTTTGTATTTAGGATCACAAGAATGCCATCCGTCTCATGAGGCGCAAAGCTTCGTGTTCATTGGTTCATACTTGGGATCTTGACAAGGAATGTGAGGATATGAAAGTGATTGTGAGGAACTCCGGGTTGATGCATGCGATTGAGAGTTCGAATATTAATCTTGATAAAGTTACCATCTCTGCATTCTGTGAAAGGTTCTATGGAGAGACTGATACCATGTTATTCCCGTTCGGTGAGATGGCGATAACTCCCGATGATGCTCAACAAATTCTAGGTCTCGAGGTTGAGGGAAAAGCAGTCTGTGAGGGGATGGATAATTCGATATCTTTCGAGAATATTTACGATTTGAGCAAGAAATTGTTCGGTTGGAATCAGGTTCAGACGGAGGCTGTTCTTGACATGAAGGATGGTCGTCTAACCAAGAAGTTTAATACGAATAGGTTGAGGGACACATTATGGGATACACAGTCAATCCTTGACAGGGAAGGAATGGTGAACCCGGTGCGAATCAATGTTGCCGCGACCGGTTATTTGCTATACGTCCTGGGCAAATGTATCTTCCCCGACAGTTCCGGAAACCAAGTGGAGGCCGGTTACTTGCAACTATTGGATCCCTTAAATAAGATGCGTGAGTATTCTTGGGGTACTGCGGTGATCTCCTTCTTGAACAATGAGTTGACAAAATGTTCTAGGGCACTCACTAAGCAAGTTAACGGAAACACATGTCTCTTCCAGGTAATTTTTGATCTAAAACGTTTATATTACCGAATATTCTCGTAAGATAAGGCTCTTACTTAACTTTTTTTTTTTTTGCATATGTTTGGATATATGAGCACTTCCCTTCCTTGTTCAAATACATCTCCTACATCAAATTGGATGAGAGTGTTGCGGTTAATAGGCCAAGAGCGCAAAGGTACAGTTTTAAGGGTACTCAGGATAAGGAAATGCCGCAACAGCTTACGAAACTCCGAATTGCCATCGACGAATTGACTGCGGAGGAGGTGATTTTTGATCCGTATAGGGATGGTATAAATCAAGGTTTAATCCATCCTAGAAATGAAGTTGTTGCATTATACTATGGACCCTTGATGAATGTGTTTGAAGGATATTCAATGTACGATCCACATCGGATTATGCGACAATTGGTTTACGTCCAAGAAGAACCTCATTTCGATGAAGATAAGCTGTTCTTTACAGTGAACCAGGATGAGTGCACCACGTCCCAAAAAACAATACATCTCTTACGCTCCACCTCCGGCTCAAGAACATTGGGACAATAGACGTGGCCGTAACATCGATGTGAGTCTTTTGGACGAGGTGACCAACGGTCATGAAGCTACTAATAAATACATGGTGTGGTACTTGGAATGGGCTCGTCCTACTGTGATTAGGAAAATGACTGCTGAAGAACTGGCTCTAAAGAATAAGTTGGAAGCGAAAGACCCATCAACATTGCTTAAGTTCTTTGTAAGTATATTTAGAGTTGCTCTTACTATTTTAAGATTGATTGCATTACCGAATCATTCTATTCATTGTTTGTTGTTTAATTGAAAATAGAAGGAGCATTTGAAGACCTTTGGGAAGGTGTTGTTGTGCGCGAGAGAAAAAGGACAGCCTTTGTCGATTGAAGAGCAAAGCAAGCACATTGACTATGTTAACAGTGTTGGCAATGAGGATGCCAATGAAATGTTCAAGCAACTTGAGGCTCAAGTAAAGGATGAACAAAAATCTAGGAGAGAAGAACAAGCCAAGATGAAGGCTGATAAAAAGAGGACTCGTGGTGGTGAAGGTAGCAGCAGTGGTCGTGGTGGTGAAGGTAATTCTCCAAAAAGGGGCCGTGGTCGTCGTGGACGTGGTCGTAGTCAATGAATGCTTTCGTAGTTCATTTCTTTATGTTATGGTGGACAAATGTTTAAGTTAATGGTGTGGACAAATGTTTTTTTAAGGTTTATGGGACGTGTTTTCATTTTGGACAAAAAGTGTTGGATTTCTAGTTGTTGAATGAATGATTTGTTTTGCTTTGTAAAATTTTAATGCATAAGCCGGAATGATTTTTTAAATTTACCCTGCCGGTTGTCCCAGGGACGGCATGGTGGTGAACTGTCAGAGTGCCGGCCCTGACAAAGGAAATTGTGTAGTTATCAGAGCCGGCATGTACCAAAATGATAACCCTTCCGGCTGAATCGTAGCCGGCAATGTATTGACCCAATATAGGTCCGGCGGTTTTGTTGCAAAACAACTTTTCTCCTGATGCCTAAAATCTTACACGACCGGCATGGTAACAAATTTAAGACCCTGCCGGTCTGGTTTTAACTTCTACCTCGCCGGCGGAATCAAAATTCAAATTTTTGGCAAGTACAATTTCATTGATTGACTTGTACTTGAGCACTATAACGGCCAAATTTGGGCACAATCCTATAAATACACTACTTCTCTCTACAAAACAACACACAACTATTTGCATATACTCTCCAAATCTCATATCATCATACGCTCCATCTAACTCACTCAAAATCTCTATACAAACAACAATGGCATCGTTTGATTAAAATGTAGATTTGGCAATCACCAAAGCTTGGTACGGGGAAGATCGACTTAGACGTCAATCCTCCGAAAGGGAGGATTCCAAAACATTTTGGGCTAGGGTACACAACAAATTTAGCGGCGAGTTTGGGAATCCTAATGCAAGAAGTATTCAACAAGTCCAAGCTAGGCACCTAGTAATCGAAAATGCGATACTTTCTTTTTTAGCTCTCCAACCTCGGATTTTTAACACTCGCCCCTTCACCTTGTCCATTGCACAATTTGTAAGTAATTTTGTGGTTTTTTTTTTACGTACCCCATGTTGTGTTATCTTCCAACAAAACACCACTAACAAATGTAAGCTTGTTTTTATAGCACGAAGCTGTGAAAGCGCGCTACATGGAAGTAAAGGGGGAAGCATTCGCATTCGATGCAAGCTATCACTTCTTGGCCGATAGAATCTCGTTGGATAACCCGGACTACTTGGATGCGGTATCGTCTTCGTCGGAGGAAGATTGATGGCTTTAGAAGTTTTTGTAAAGGTTTTGTGGGTATACCTCTATGTAAGCCCTCACGAGACTATAACTCGTCCACTAGGGTCGCCTAGGGGTTTAAAGGCTTGATGCACATGGTAAGTGCATTCGTTTATCTGTTTCAATCAATGTAGTAACCAAAATTGCACGAATAAAGTGAATTGCATCTTCCATAGTTTCTGTTTTCTGTTTGGCATAAGTAAAGGTCGGCAATGTTATAAATCCATAACCTGCCGGCCAAATGTCAGCCGGCATGTAAAAAAAATATTTGCTTGCCGACTTTACGACCGCCGGCATTGTAGGAAGATTTACCATGCCGAACGTAAAATTATGTTCCAATATACTCGGCACGTTCTTCAACCGAGACAATGCCGGCGGTAGTAAGGTCGGCAGCTTATTCAAAGTGGAACCTGCCGGTTGAACATTGATCGGAAGGTTATTCAAAGCAGACCTTGCCGTCTATAGAACAGTCGGCAGCTTATTCAAACCATTACCTTGCCGGCCTTGTGCATTTTCAAAATCAATTTTTTTTGATCGAAATCGAAATCATAAGACAGATGAAAGGTTTAATCTACTGATTTTCAAAATTTTAATTTAAACTCAATTAGTTAAATTAATCAGAGTTTTAGTGTTAATTAACAAAGGGCATATTAGCCATTTAAAAAATACAAGGTTAAGGGGTGGCTTGGTTTTACTTCATAATGACCTTATTTTGTCTTATTGGGTATACCCCAATTAATCTGAGTATACCCCAATCTCGCCAGGATAACAAACACCAAAAAAAAAAAAAAAAAAAAAAAAAAAAAAAAAACAGAACAGAACAGAACCAATAATTACATCACAAATTTGATAGTGAACTCTCGCCGTAAAGATCTAAATAAAAAAAAAAAAGACTAAACCTTTTTCTTTCTTCTAACTTTGATATGTATTTGTATCAAACAGACACAAAGCCCTCGCCGCTAACATAATTGAAATAAAGATTCCTAATTGATATTTTCTGAATCAAAAAATTAGAAAGTTTAGTTTATTACAAAGGTTTCACTCTTTGGCCAGTAAACGGAAAAAAGCGAGTCGTAGCGGCTCCACACAAAATGATTGAGGCGGAAAATGGGTTATTTTTCCAAATATTTTAAAACATGGTTCAAATGGACGAGTAAAAATTAGTATGGTTGAAATGGACACAAAAAAAATAGTAAGGATGAAACTGGATTCATCCTGACTTAAACTTAAAAAATATCAAGGATGAAACTGGATGCATCCTGATGTAAATTAAAAATAAAAAAAAAATATTTGAAAATGGGTAGGATGAAACTGTTTACATCCTGACTATTTTTACATTTTTGTCCATTTAAACAGTATCAAAATCTAAATGTCTTTTTCATCCAGGAACTGTTGATTTTGGTCTTTTTAACCAATTTTGTGTACACTTTCTAGGTCTGTTATCTTCTTTGGTAATACTGGTATTTGATAGGTATTAGGATTTTCTTTGGTAATATTGGTATTTAATAGGTAATAGGTCTGTAATCAAAAATATTATCTTTGGTAATATTGATATTCATATTTGATAGGTGATATGCTGCAATCAAAAATATTAAAAGTTAAAAAACAATTATTAAGTTAGATTATAATCAAAACTCTTTCTAATGGTATCAACCATAATCAAACGAATACGTCCATTGTAATCAACAACAACTCAAACCCAAACTACTCTTATAAACAAAAACCCAATTAGTCATCCAGCAAAAACATGCAGCAAAATATCAAAAATTTAGTTGAATCCTAGAACCTAATTAACGCATAAGTTCAGATTTACCTGAAACAGATGCTGAATGTTTTTTAATATGTCCTCTACCAATAAAAACCTGCAACAAAACACCAAAATTTTAAGAAACCCCACTAGATGAGGACAACCAAATCAAAGCACAAAAGACCTTGGTCTTGTTAGAAGCAACAACATCATATTCCTAATTAGCATGTATTACTATCCCCAACTTTAGTACCCCTCCCATGCTATTAGAAAATTAATCACATATGTTATCAATTACCCGAATCAACATACACGGACTCTATTCGATTTATAAGGGACAACGGTGTTTTTCCATATCGACGGTCATCCACATTCCAGACATATAAAGAATGGCTCAGATTTAATAACTAATATGTATTTTCTCTTTGGATGCAAATATACATTTCGTATACATAAAGAACGACCATGATAGAGCAACTTATATGAACGGTAATCTACGTTTTGGCCTCATAAAGGAGGGACCGAAAACGTTTCATTTTTCAAACACAGCAGTTACAACTTACATGTGTCCAATAAATTTACCTTCAATTATATCTGCACGCATCAAACCCTATGGGATATTCTGTAATGTGTGTCTGAAAGAAAGATAACCTCTCCCCAATTCTTTATCCATAATCTCAGCTGCAATGAGTGTTTTGAAAACTGAAATAGATGTGAGATTTCGAAATAAATAAAAAAATGGTTGCAGCGGGGATTTCTTTGTTCCCCTCAGGTTTGGTTCACTTCTCAAAAGATGCTTCCTTTTTTTTATATAACTTAAAGATTTCAAAGGTACAAGATTTTGTTCTCTTATTTAGATTTTAGGCGTAGTTAGTATTTCCACAGTCAAGTTAGGTGTCGGGAAGAATTGTTTTTGTTCTCATAGTGTTTGATGAAATTCCTGAATAAGAATTTTTATGACACTCCTTGCTATTCACCTCCCAAAATAGTGCGCACGCAACAACTTCACGAGAGTTACAGAGTAAGAATGTTGAGGCATATAGTCTTCCCAATTAGCATGTATCTTTAATACCCTTACTATCCCCAACTTTGGTACCCGTCCCATGCTATTAGAAAATTAATCCCATATGTTATCAATTACCCGAATCAACATAAACGGACTCTAGTCTGGTTAGAAGCAATACATTATTGAATCACTGCATCAGTGATACGCAAAACATTCATGAACAAACACTACAAAAGCCTAAATTCCTAAATATCATTTTTTCTACATTCAAAAGTAATGAGTAAAATGGTTGTTGTTTTATTGAGAGAAGAATCGATTGGGAAGACTATATGCCTCAACATTCTTACTATGTAACTCTCGTGAAGTTGTTGCATGCGTACTATTTTGGGAGGTGAATTGCAAGGAGTGTCATAAAAATTCTTATTCAGGAATTTCATCAAACACTATGAGAACAAAAACAATTCTTCTCTACACCTAACCTGACTGTGGAAATGCTAACTACAGTATAACTTCTTTAAAGTAATACTCGATAATATAATATTTTCTTTAAAATAATAAAAAAAATTGGTCCCAACTCTGACCTTTAGTGCTAAAATAATAAATTCGATAAAATCATAAAATAATACATTTTAAAAGTTTCCCTCAAGCATTAATAGGTCCCAAATAATATATAAAATAATAATGCTACTATAAAAATAATAAATAAAATTTCATACATGTTAAATTTTCTCCAAATATGATTCAATATTGATTTGATTTTCTTAAAAATTCAAATCAAGTTGTATTTCATCCCTAGTAGTTCGTTATGCACTCAAAAGATCCGGAGTCACGTTGTTGTATCGCAAGAAGAAGTGTTGAAGTTTGATTGATACTTGGAGTGGTTATGTTCTTATTGCAATTAGTCAATAATATAATAACTTAACAAAATTAATCGATATTGTATTTACGATCTACAATTATTATTTAACCTCCAAACTAGTAATTATATAATAATAATAATATATTATTAGGCGAGCTTGGAGATGACTTCAGTACCTTGTTGAAGAGATCGAAAACTGCTAAGTCAATTATGACGCGAATAACAAAGTGGGTGGTTTAATTTTTCATAGAGTATGCTTATCTATCCAGAAGGGTGTTGGTGCTCAGATTATAGCCCGGCTCCCTCCCGTTCCTGCGTAATTGATACTCTTTGGTTTCAATAAAAGCTCCTTGTGGCATCCCTTCAATATTAAAAAAAAATCTATAAAATAATAATTTATTATATTATCGATAATATAATATTTCTTTAAAATAATAATTTTTTTTGGGTCCTAAACTTATTATTTTATAGAAGTTATATTGTATGCCTAAAATTGAAATAAGAGAACAGAATCATGTACCTATGGAATCTTTAAGTTATATAAAAAAAGGAAGCATCTTTCGAGAAGTGAACCAAACTTGAGGAGAACAAATAAATCCTTGTTGCAACCATTTTTTCTTTTATTTCGAAATCTCACATCTATTTCAGTTTTCAAAACACTCATTGCAGAGATTATGGCTAAAGAATTGGGAGAGGTTATCTTTCTTTCAGACACACGTTACGGAATATCCCAGAGGATTTGACGCGTGCTGATACAGTTGAAGGTAAATTTATTGGGCACGTGTAAGTTGTAATTGCTGTGTTTGAAAAATGAAACATTTTTTGTCCCTCCTTTATGAGGCCAAAATGTAGATTACCGTTCATATAAGTTGCTCTATCGTGGTCGTTCTTTATGTATAGGAAATGTAGATTTGCATCCAAAGAAAAAATACATATTAATTGTTAAATCTGAGCTATTATTTATGTCTGAAATGTGGATGGCCGTCGATATGGAAAAACACAATTGTCTCATATAATATAGATATATATTTGGCAGGGATTGGTGATCTCCTTATATATCCCATCTGGCCATCTCGTACCGATTGTTGTTAAGTTTAGATTTTTCGGTTTTCTGTTAGCTACGATGGCTTTAGGAAAAAAGAGAAGCTTAATCGCCGATGATGAAGAGCAGAACAAGAAAAAAACAGTGAAAAGTATCAACCATGATGAAGGTAAACATATTCCTGACGATTTGATCATCCAAAGTATTATTCTGAAAGCAACGGGTCGAACTCTGAACGTATGCAGTTGCGTAAGTAAGTTATGGCACAATTCGATTTTTAATGATGCACGATTTGCTGCCTCACATCTCCACTCCTTTAAAACACTAAGTCATATGAGCTTCCACGTCGCCCGGTGAGTATGACACCCCCCTCAAATTAAATTAGATAAAAGCTTTGGGCATTAGTAATTCTGGAGAGGACATTTGGCATGACTTTATTGGTCGGAGCATTAAAATTTGAATTACGATCTGTTTACACCCTGTATTTAACTGGCCATTTTTAACACCGTTACCGAAAACGTGGGTATACAACACTTATGTGGGTATTTACACCTAATTAATAATTTACACCTAAACTTAACCGTACCTAAAGTAGGTGGACAAGACTCACGTTAACTACTTAGTACTTTTAAAAAAAAAAACTAAACTTTGTGTTTGGAAGGAGAATTGATCTCGAAACCCACAACTCACACAACCGTCAACTAACCACTGAGCCATTAGCTCTTGGATGATCAACTATACACATATTTTATTGATATACATGTAAACCACATATTTGTGTTATAACCAAAATTTTCTCAACTTGAAACCCAGATCAGACAACGGCACACCAAATCGAAAACCCAAAGCAATCGCTAAATCAAAAATCCAAAGCGGCGGGGTTGAGATTGATTTTACTTATGTACAGTAATATGTTATTAGCAAGTCCAATAGAGTCCCGAAAACATAAAAAGCCACGAAGCATAAGAACCTTTTTTCCGGTTCGCCAAGCCACACCAAATTAAAAATCCTAAGCGTCGGGTGTAGCGAAGGCGAGCCACACCAAATAAGAAATCATAAGCGACAAGGCAAGGTAAAACCGAGCCATACCAAATCAAAAATCCTAAACATGCATTAGGACGGGGCGAGGCGAAGCCAAGCCACACCAAATCAAAATTCCTAAGCATGCATCGGGACTGGGAAAGGCGAAGCCGAGCCACACCAAATCAAAAATACACCAAGGGACGAGGCGAAGCCATGACACACCAAACAAAAAATAGGATATATGATTTTCAGGTCCGCCCGGTGCGTAGCACGGGCACAAAATCTAGTTTTGTTCAAAATCAGAATAAATTGAGTCCGGTATTTAATCTACTCAATGTCTCGAAAAACAATTTTGGAGTTGCTTACTTTTATAGTTTGGAAAAGGATAAAAAATGTTTTTTGGATTTTTTATGTCGCACCGTGGTAAATTTCCCATAGGTCGGTCCGATGGTTTAATACTCCCTCAATTTAATTATAAAATAGGTCAACTAATAGTGGGACGGAGGGAATATGTATTATGGTAGCTATTGAACTGTGTTTTAGTTATGGTGCAGTCAGTGTCGTTAACCCCACCAGGAGTGAAAAACTTGTAATGCACTCCTACTGGGGAATTTGGATACATCCACTTGTGTGATGGTTTTGGTTTTGATTCATCAACACAAGAATATAAGGTTGTCCTTATTTATACTTGAAAAGCCAATGACGAGTTTGTTTGCATGATACCACCACCAGTTGGTTCTTCATTTCCTCTTTGAATGGTAACAAGCAATGTTGTAAAACGCGCTAGGCAAGACGAGACCAGCGCCCCAGGCGAGCGCCTTAAATTTAGAAAAAACAAGAATTAGGTATAATTTGGCGTCTGGGCGCCAGCCCTACGCTTAGTGCGCCCAAAGGCGCTCGCGTTTAACAACATAGGTAACAAGAATTTGGAGAAATTTTTGTCCATCAACTTCAGCCACCCTTTGAGGGGGTGATCTAATTTGGAGGGTGACTAATCAAGTGTTGGAAGGAGAAGAAGATATAATCAACCATAATAATAGTAATAATACGACCGAGATGTTGCTCTCGTTCGACCTTCACAGGGAGAAGATTCAGTTCATTCGACTCCCAACTGCTGTGACCCCGACAATAAATGAACATCAATATCATCTTCTGGAGTTTAAAGGATATCTTTGTATTGCACGTATTGAGAATATAATGAATGTCAACAGTGATTATCAGAAGAGTTGTTGTAAGCTTCATTTGAATATATTGAAGGACAAGGTCAAGCAAGTGTGGATCAAAGGGGAGACTTTTGATGTTCAAATCAAGGACGAGCAAGGTTTACCACCAGATCGCCTCACTTGTTACTCCATGATTGCTGCTGCTGCCCATCCACGTTTATTGACTTTGTATGATCAGGTAATATTGTATTGGTTTGATGGGGAATGGCTTGCATTCTACAATTTGCAAACGAAGCATCTCGGGGTAGTATATGGCACTTACTCTTATCGCAGACATTTTCAAACTAAGAATGAGTCCCTAGCAGCCCGCGATGTTCGTTTTGATGTTTGCCCATACATGGAATATCAGCTGCACGCTGTAGCGGCGAACATGCTTTCTATGACAACTTTCATTCCTGGAGGAGAAGTGAGTAAAACCAATTCTTTTGATGAATTCAAACAGCTTGTAAGGGACAAGTCACCTGTGGGATGGGTGGCTACCGGAAAATATTCACTGAACTTTTATGCTTTCTTTTAGTTAGGTATGTCCTGTTATTTGACCTCAGTCATGTTCCAACGGATATCTCAGACTATCACATGGGTTCAAGTTCTGAGCCTTTTTTCTTTTTCTTACACCAGATAGAGATAAACACTGGTAATGGAGAACGGTCCAGAAACCGACCATTCAGTGTAAATGTAAAGCATAAAAATCATACAAAACGAAAAAAGAAAAGATAAAGTCTTAACCGGGCTTTAACTATAACTTGTGATGTCACCCAAGAACAGAATGAGGAAGTTTCTATTGCATATATACATGGTATACAACAAGATAGTTAAACTTGTAACTGTAAGCGGTAACAAGCTTTGTCTTTTCACATTTTATAAAAGATCAAGTGAGTGTAAAACAATACAAATATAGAACAGCTTGCACATGTTTTTTCCTTCTTGCATCTTAGCAGTTGTTTTCTTGATCCCTACATTGCCATTGTGACAGGGAAGAGCCTATCCAAGAAAGTGTAAATGCCTCCTCCCAACAGGAGTGCACCACTGCAAAACAGTTAGTCTCAAGCGTGTTAGACTACCATCAACTTCAAAAAGCCACCATTATTTTAGGATCTAAATTTATCCCTACCATGTGTAAAAAAAAACACAACCGCCAGTTTATGGACAATTTTGGTTTCCAATCGTTTTCACCAATAATATGGTGTATATGCATAAGTGGATTCGCAAAATCAGACTAAAAATAAAGCAGTGGATCAAGAAAACTGGAGTCATAAATGGTTAAGGTCAAGGCGCCATAGAGGTGATGAATACATCTTTTCCTGGTAATTGAACGGTACGGAATTGGTTTTGGTTTTTATCATCAGTAATGAATCAAATACCCACCAATCACATGATGGGACTCCTGTCACCCATGTTTAATGTTAACCGCGGAACCAAGCAAACACTTGAATTTTGAATGGAAAGCAGTTATAAAGTTGGGTGTGAAATCATCCAAAACACAATTAAACTAAGAATTACCTTGTAGGGTTAATCCATGCCGAGAATTTACGAAATGACAACAAGCTCTGCACATCAAACAAGACGTGCACATCAATGAATAGTCTTGTTGCTTTGATTAGATGGTGAAGAAAGAAAGAAAGAATCATCCAAGTAGAGTAAAAGACGATATCCAGATAATGATATCACTAAGTTCTCTCAGATAGTTCTTTCTGGTTTAACAAAGTTGAGCAAAACTATACCTGTAATGCACCCGCAAAAGATGCAGCAAGAAGAAGTGGAGCCACATAGCCGGTAGTGTATGTCAGCAGCAAGGTACCTCCTATAATGGGGTCCTGTTACATAATAAACCACAATCACTATTATGCTGGAGACGTGGCCCCAAGGAAATCTCAAAGCAAATTCTAGACCAGCACATACTACTACTAGTGCTGGTCAAATGATGCTAAAATATCGTGTGAACAAAATGTAATCAGTCCCCTCATTATTATTTTTGATAAAAGTAAATATGAAACAATCTGGTGGGTTTCAATAACAGATGAATCCCACATCCTAGATTTATTTAATTGCTGTGAGGAAGAAATCCTAAAGATAGCAAGGAATTCACGTAATAAAATTGCAGCAAATACCTTGGATGTTGCCACATATCCGAGCAGAGTGGCTAGCACAGGTGTACTGCAAGGTGAGGCAGCCAACGCAAATGTAAGTCCAGCCAAATATGCTTGTACACCTAAAAAATCAAGTTTTTCAGGAATTCAGGGTATTGAGAACAGAGTGCTAACAGCCAGCTTTCGCTTAACTGATTATACTCGAGAAAGTGTTGAAAGTGGGCTAAGACAGATACTTGAAGGGAAATTAGCAGCCGCAGCACGTGGGTCGAAGTTGTCGAAAAATGAGGGGAGTCGCAACTCAATAACCTATATGAAAGTAAATAAAAGATTAGTAAGAACAAGGTCATATCGTGACATACATAAATAGACATTCCTCTAAAGATCAGAAAGACGGCGATAGCATGGGAAATGTCATAGACACTAGTATATGACGTGATTTAGCAACTGTTAAAAGCTATACGTCCAATTATTCGAGACTGGTGGCTTAAACATAATAACATTTTGGTTTAAATTCGATCCTATTAACTTCTTGATGTATAGACAACTAAGACAAACTGGTTTGTAGGAAAAGCCTTTGGAACAGCAGATAGAAAATCACTGGGTTAAATCAAATCTTGCCTGGGGAAAGCAAATCCTCTATAACAATTCCCAAACTCACTAAAAGTCACAAATGGATCTTTCAACATTTTTCAATCTTTATTTCAAAAAAAAACATTTTTCAATCTTTAAGAATGTGTTTATTTGGCGCAACATGATTCTATAGGTAAGGGGGAGGGGATGCTTCAAAGGTTTCTTCTAGAATTCAAACTTTTCTTCTCCTATAGGATAGAACATGAGATGGCACACTGACAAAAGCACATGTGGGCCTAAAATTTTCATACAACAGTTAGAAACCTTGAATAAGGGACACCTCGATTTGTGCACCTTGAGCAAATTTTTAAACGTTGTATTAGTTAGTAGTGTCTAATCCAATGACTGAACACCAGGGGCGGAGCCAGAAATTTGCCTACGGGGACGCAAAAATAGTTGAGGGTAGGCAAAAGGCAAAAAATAGGCTTGGGATACGGAAAAAATGGCTTAAGATAGGCAAAGTTCGGTTTAGGAGCCAGCCCGGCAGGGTAGGCAACTGCCTACCCTCGCCACACCAAACATTTGCAGACAGGGAAACCAAATATAAAGAAATCAAAGTATTAATTTACAACGCTTAAGGTTTCATGATATATTGTTTGTAGATTAGTTTGTTCACTGGAAAAGGTCTCTGTCCATAGTCTATTAATCAAAGTATTAATTTACAACACTTAAGGTTTCATGATATATTGTTTGTAGATTAGTTTGTTCACTGGAAAAGGTGTCTCTGTCCATAGTCTATTAGTTTTTTTTTCATGTTATACCCAGAAAACCCACATACAGCCATGTTGTTCCTTAACCATCGCTTCTACATAAATATCAGAAGCACCCAGACATGGCATCAAGTTTGATATTGTGATAAGTTACCTCCAACAGATTTAAACCCATAACCACAGCCAAGCCAGAAGCAAACACCGGTAGCCCCTGCCCTACTTGTCCGTAAGCCTTCCCAGCAACAGAGGCAGCCACACCTAGGATTGCTAATGTTGTTGCTAGTCCCAATGAGAAAGCAACTGAATCCCCCACAATCTAACCAGAAAAGAAAGACTGAGAAAAAAAATTAAAAAGAAGAAAGTATAGCTCAAATTTCAAACAAGGCAAAGAGAAAGGGGGGAACTAAAAAACAACGAGAGCTCATTTTTCAAGCATCATTACCTGCCCTCTGCTTTTCCCGGATCCAAATGCCCCTGATTGCCCAAATGAGTGCCGCTCAGCAACAAACATGAAAACTTATGCAATCACCAGAGGAGTACCAAAATATATAAAAAGTTGATGCCAAGAGTTAAAAGATGTTCTTGCTCACCAATGTAACCAAGAGTCAGTGGAAGGACACTAAGTGTACAAGGGGATAAGCTAGTTACAAGCCCTGCCCCAAAAATAACTGCTAAACTGGAACAAAGAAGAACTTGTCAAGGACGGACACAAAAAATGCCGAATAAAGCTGAATCGAAAATAACTATAAGTAAGCAGCTCAAAACCTAGTAAAACTCAGAGCTGCCAACTGGTCCTGAACTGCTTCATTAGCGTTTTGCCCAGCTGAAAATAATACACCTCCAAACCAATCACCGAAGCCTATATCTGCCAAAGGAGGGATGTATGATGCTCCTTCCTGACTAGTACGAAAACAAGTGCAGATAATGAGATCACACAAGTAACTTCTGCAACTAAAAACTGTAAGGAGGTCAGAAACACGATTTGGCATGAATGGCAATACTAAGTACTGGTACATGCAACAAGGCCATCTCTTCCCCCAAAAAGATTATAGCATTTATGCCAATTGTTTTATTAGGTATGAGGAACTAACAAATTATTCTGCCCAGGCGTAGAAGTTTGCATCGGGACACTGAATACTCATATTGCCAAGCTAGATCTGCTGACGAACTGAACGGATGAGGTAAGTGTACAAAAACTTACAATGCCACAAATCCAGATATGTATGGAAACTGGGAATAAGCGAGTAAGATAAATCCATTAAGTTTTCTATTGCAAGATAGGCTTCCATATTATCATTAACAAGAAATATGTTTGATACGGCTATTCTTTTGACATTTCAGAACACTGACATAGTTCGCATATTGAACCCCCAAGCGCACAACATAAAGAAATCTTAACCAACACGAGTGCAAAGATTTTTACCATAAGTCTTTCAGAGTCAAAGCCGTTGCTGGATCTATTGCAAACAAATTTGCAGCTGAAATCATTGCAGAAAATGAAGAGTACTAAGGTTACATTGAAATAGAAAAGCAGAAACTATTAAAAGGAAAACCACAGAGAAACACATTGGATCGCGAATGTGTGAAAAATTGTAGAGGCATACTATTGTTCCTACTTTATGTGAATTTGGTTTTCCTTTAAAGAGGCTATATAGAAGCTACAACATAGCAAGTTCACAGTATCCCCAACTCCATTATAAAGAGAATTTCTAGTATTAAACACTATTTTAGGAGAACCTACGCAGAAAAGTTCAAACAAAACCTGTAATTAGGGAAAGAATAAATCGTTACAATTGACAAAATTGAAGAAGGATGACTTTGACAAACCTGCAACAGCAGTGACCAAAGCATTGAGATGCAAGCTACTACTTCCACTGACATCAGATGTAACAATAGCTCGTCCAGTATCATCATTATCTGAGGAAGCTCTCACGAGCATCTTGGTCGTTGTTTTACATTGCCCTAATTAAGGAATTCAATCATGTATGCAGAATTGAATATGAAACATTTAGAAAAGCCGAGTAAATGAAAGATTGAGAGTTCAATTACCAGAAATATTTCTTTTCTGAAATTTATAGCTTGAGATTCTGGATGAATTGAGATTCAGACAACCACTAAGAACTAAACTCATCTGAAATAACAACCAAAAATCAGAAATTTAAGAAATACTATATAAGAAGATAAGAACTGTGATACTTAAAAGATTTTATTTGAGTTCGAACTTTTTCTTAGATTTTTCTTGTCGGATCGAGAGAGTTCTCAAGTTCCTTGAGACTGCAGTACAACGTGTAACGATGATGATCAAGCGGGAGATTTTAGTCATTTTACACATTTCTTTGTCTAATATCTTCCGTGTAGGGCTGTGCTATCCCACGTGACAGTGTACAAATGCTTTATAAGCTAGCATGTGCCAACCGTTGGATATGTTAAGATCTCTATTTTTTGTTTTCTTCTATAAAGTTACAGCTGGCGACAATTTTTAAATGAGTTTGAATCGCCGAGTCACTCCATCCGTTCCACGATTAGATGATATTTTATATAATGGACTTTGTTTTCACACCGAATTTCGCCGAATTAGATGATATTTTAGGAGTTTTCACACCGATTAAGAAATGGAGAGAGATATAAAAAAATTCTACTTATACCCTTGAAAAAAGTCTTCAAACATTAATTGTTATTAGTGTATTTGAAACAAAATTTATGGTTCCAAGACAAAATGTTAGGGTATTGTTGGTAGTTTTGTGGGAAAAATATGAAAACTATCAAGCAATGTGGAACAAAAAAATAACCCTGAACACTCATCTAAAGTGGCACGGAGGGAGTAAAACATATATCATTTCATGTTAACCTTCAAATTTAGTCTGTATTCATCACTCGCTCGGCTTATGGAATCACAAACGAATTTGACTCGGACTCTTTCCCCCTTTTGTTCCCGCTCGCGAAAAGTTCAAAAACAATTCATGAACACTGTATCTTATTCCAATAGGGAACAAGCACATGTGCCAAATGTAGGTGGTCTCACATAGCTAAGCAAGCGTCTCATTCTCTTCATGATAAGCACTTCATGAACAGCTTGACCTTAATATGGACAGTTATGCTATCACATGTGCAACAATACCAATAAAAAAGACGATATTAGTCGTAGAAGTTGTAGTATAAGGGTAGATTGGTTCTGAACGACACCCTTTACCACCACATAAGGGAGCACCAGCTGTCCAACACCACTGTAGCCTAACTCAGCGAAACATAAATCGGTTGCACAATTATAATTTTGACGCAAAAGTGGACGGGTACTTAAAATAGTGTTTTTGAGAAAAGAAACGGCTATGTAAGTGTTAAATGTGGTCTACCCTCTCTCCTCTCTCCTTGCAGGATTTCTCTCCTCGGTCCGTCTAACCTTGCCGGATTCTCCTTGTCTTTATCCTTCAACGGTCATTTTCTGCCGGATGTTCTAGTCGGAAATCTCAAATGAATATCAACTCCCATTCTCGAACCTGCCAATGCAATTGCATTGAGCACAATCACATTTCTACCTACATTAATACAATCACTGACCTAAAAACCCACAATTACATCAACCCAATCACTCAATTTGCTCAAATCAGTCAAATCACCCAAACCACCACCATTATTGAATCCTGTGAGGTCTGGTGTCTAACAAATCTCACAAACATCTCACCTATCAGTCACAATTCTAACTTACTAACTATCTCTGGAATTGAATCTGTTTTACATGTTCAACAAATTTTGAACGATTTCAGGCCTACCCCCTTCTACCATGGTTTTGAGTTAGCTAATCCTTCTCCTAATAATCTCCAAAAAATATTTAATCAAAAACCCACTGAAAACCCATTGATTTGGAATGCCATTCTATATCTGCTTAGTTGCTTGTTTGATTCTATAAGTTTATTCGAACCCTGGATCTTACAGGCTGATGAAGCTACCTCTCAACTACCTCTCTACACCTCTGGTAAGAAACTTCAATGCTCTCTCATATATTCTTACAAATTTTTGCTGCACTATCTATATGTCACTAAATTAGAATATGATACCAGTTGGGATGACCCTTTTAAAAACCCTGCTAGGACTTTGAACCCCATAAAACAAGTTCAAACCTACCTTCAACTACCATCTGTTAATATCTATGGTCACCATGTTAAACCCAAAACCAAATCTAACCACATCAAACATAAAACCAAGCATAATACAATCAACCAGAACTTCATAAACATTCATTTAACCACCACTATTCTTAAAACTAATACCTTAAAACCCAACTTCAATTACTCTAGTACTACTTGTATGCCCATGAAACACATTTACATGATTCAGCAAAAAAACAATGCTAAGAGGATTTACTTTACCAACTGGTGGGGAATGGTGGATTTCTGGTCAAGCCTCTGGTGCATCACTCCAGCCAGCCCCATCCTCTCTTGGTGCAGTTCCCCTCCTTGGAGCAGAATAGTTTCCCTAGGAGGAGGAACAGATATCACGTGATCCTCAGGAACATCATTGGAATCAGTCATCTCACCTGGTCCGAAGATTGCAAGATCATAGGCATCCTCTGCCATTTTTCGCATCACTGGTGCCAACAAGAAGCTATTGGGAAAGACGACTACATCATTGGGGAGATCAAGCAAATCATTTTCTCGAATCTCGGCTTTGCTTGCAGCAGGAACTGGTACAGAATAGAATCCATGTCTTGCACCTCCACTAACTAATTCCTCATCCCCAATAAGCATAACTCCGTCATTAATCACAAATTGCCCCTTGTCAGGATGAACCGCATATACCACCCACCCCTATTTGGCCCCTTGGAGTTGAGGAAGATGAGGATCCATCACATAAGCACTAGTACTATTATGCACAAGCATCCCCCTCTCCTTGACATCCCTAACATCTTCAATACCATCATGCATGCTTGGCTTAGGCCCCTCACTAGTGCTACTGCTTATCTCTACTACCTGTCAAATTGGAAAAATGAGGAAATACAAATCAACAACGCCGTTACTTTCATCAAAAAAACTAATTATGATTTTAATTATCAATACCCAGAAACCAACATTCAATTCATGATTACCAAAAATCAATACATGTCTCTCTGGCACATTCACCTTGGCATTCCTCTATTCTGGTCCACTCCTAGAATTCTAATTAGTCGACATGGTTGGAGATGGAATATGGAAGTTACAAAGTTACTGAGTTGGAAAGTAGTTTTGCTCTCTACCCAGCGGGCCTTATGGATGAGAAGACCAACAGTTAATACATCTCAACCATCCAAACATAATCTCCGAGATCAGTTAATTGAGATATCGGAAAGGTGCATGCCTACTAAGTGCATGCAAAGACCTATTGAACGCAATCCCTCCTTATTGGCCATTCAGAGGCGGCAGCAAACACTTGTCAACATCTAGGCAAGCATGCCCCTTTTTCGGGATACCCGTGAACCGGTGTCGAACCCTTATTTTGACCCGCATATACACTCCATTATTTTCGTCTAGATCAGGTTGGAAATGGGTAGTGGAAGCCCAATCACCTTCCATCTCTCTGCTCAAGCCCATCCACAATCTTTTGACCTCAGTTATTTACCGCACATGGCTTTGTTGTTATTTCACTTTCAACCAGTTCAAAGCAAGGACATACTACAATCAAGAGGTCAAGGTTGTTAAGTGCACGGGTACCAAGTATGTTAACATCATAGAAATTTGTCAAAGACATATAAGATGCCATGACACTCAAGTCGTTGTCACACTGCAGTCCAAATCTTTGAGAACCCTACTTAGGACATCTCAGCACTCTTCTCACTCATCCCCTCATCTGGTACCTTAATTTTAACTTATGTAGGATGCACATCATTACTCACAACCATCACTCAAAGGATACTTACATCACATGGATTACAAAATACATGAACAAGCATGATCTTATATGGCTTTCTCCTTTATATTTCCTCTTGTTCTGTAGAAACTGCTTTGTCTTCTGCTTAAATTACATGACCTACTCCCTCAGATTGCTAGTAGTCCTACACAACTCCAAGCTCAACTGGAATCCTAGGTGCCACCACATGCAACCTACTCAGCTGCTATCTGCCAATCTGTAACAAAACACCAAAATGTACCATCAGAGTAATCTTGTTCAACACTTCAAAATTCAAATTAAAGTGCACCACAAAAATACAAACCTTCCCACCCTGTACATGAAGTACCACCTCAAGATAATCATCAGAGAAAACTTCAATACCCAAATTTTCATGGCCTCTTTTTCAGGAACTAATTCTACTGGAAATATAGACAATCCTGTGAATCAAATGAACTCCTCTCTAAACTTCTCGGAAGATCTATTCCCAAAAGTCTTTATTAACAAAGCCAACATCCTACCCATGAAAAAGATAGATTGGAAATGGGTCTTCATTGGAAGATAATGCAGCAAAATCTCTCATGAAACCATAAATATAACCAATTTCATCAACAACCACTGGGAACTGCGTAGAAACGTTGAAGTCTCTTTGTGGAAGAAAAGAAGAAACTATTACCAAATCATGCTAACAAGTATTGAGGACTACAAGATTTTTAGAAAAGGAGGAACAAGAGGAATTTTTGACAAGCTCATAGTCCTTACTGAAGTTCCACCATTGGGACCAGACTTCATTGATGAAGCGGAATTCTACAAAGTCTTCGTTTGGGTGCTGGTAAAGAGAATTCCAACTCATATTATTCCTAACATTAGCAACATAATTGAACCAGCTGGAATCTATCAAGGATCTAAGAAAGCTTATGGAAGGGATGAGGATGAAAAGAATCTGGAAGTCTTGATTACCATAGATGTCACCAAAGCTCTAAAGTATGGATTTGATGCCTATGAGGATGAATATACCTCTTACTAGCTTGAATTAACTTATGCCCTTAATGGGATAGCCTTCTGTAAAGTCTGCAGAACCCTTGATCATCCAGGTCCCCTCTGCATTGAGGAGGGTAGAAATGCTCAGAAAACCCCAAACAATCAGTGTACTTCCACCTCCAAAACCCCCTACCCATCATCATCCAACACCCCCTCTCCTTCAAATAACACTCACACCCCAGCAGGCAGTAGGAAGGAGACACAACCACAACCACAACCACTACCTATTATACGCCACTACACTGACAAAGCTGGGGCAGAAGCATTTGCTATCAAAATGAGAATTGCACAACAACATGCCATTCTGAGAAACTCTTATGAGGAGCTTGATGGATCTCCAGAGCATATAATATTTAAAGATGGTTTAGGCCAATCATTGAATACTGACCATCCCACTACCAACCTTGAAGCCATTGCTTTCCAGAAAAAGCATAAGAAGTTGATAGAGAACTACAGAAGCAAAGATACCAAGATGAAGAAGAAAAACAACATCAAAGCTGCAGCAAGAAAACAACTCAACAATAACTCCAACTCATCTGACTTGGAGGTAACCATCCTACAGCAATCTTTCCAAATCTTGGAAATAACCTCTACCACCAAATCAATACCCTCCAAAACATACCATCTCTAGCTAATATCCAAAATAAAATGATGGAAGATCGCAGCAAACAGAAAAAACTCTTATGGGAAAGAAAAAGATCTGAATTCAAACTCAAGGCAGTTGATCCTGAGCAACATCCTCAATTGGTTGATACTAAGAGGAAAATGTACATCCAACCCAGTAGTACTGAAAGTAAATCTATGCAGTGGGAGGGGCACCAATCAGCTAAGAGGAGTAGTAATCAGACCAACCAATTGGAGGAAGAGCAAACAACAGACACTACTACTAGCAATCTGATAGGAGCCAACCCCTTTAACTCTATTCAGGTAATATTTTACAAACTGAACTATAACATCAAATTTTTTAACATGTTCAAGATGATACTGTATAGAGGGATTATCTTGATCATTATCATTAGCCAACCTCATACATCTCTAAGATATATAATTATAATATTTACTTATCCAACCATCTCATACTTTTGGCAATTCTATTCAATCGTTGCTTGGAACTGTCAAGGCATATGACAGAACACTACTATTAAACATCTTAATAACATGCTAAATAAACACACACCTGACATAATCTTCATGTCTGAAATAAAACAGCAATCTAAGAATCTTAAGAAAATTCTAGGAAACATTGGTGTAACTAATTTCTGGTTTGTAGAACCAAAAGGAAAAACTAAATCAGCTGGAGGATTAGTTCTTGCTTGGAAATCCAACCTAGATGTCACTGTAGATGACTTTTCAGACCACCATATTAATGCTATCATAACACCTTTGCAAGGAGATCCTTGGATTTTTAATGGCTACTATGGTAGCCCTTATACTACTCTTGATAAGCTTAACTCCTGGAAAATGATTGAAAATACTTGTGCTACTAACCCCTTGCCTTGGTTAATCATGGGAGATTGCAATTTTGTCCTTCATGAGCATGAGAAGTTTAGTCAACACCCTATTGATCAGGAGGAAGCTGAGTTATTTTTGAACAAGATTGAGGAAGCTAATCTCATTGATCTAAGTTACACTGAATGTCCTTTCACTTGGACAAACAAAAGAACTGGAACTCAACTTACTGAGCAGAGATTGGCCAGAGGTCTAGATAATGAAGCATGGCTGGAAACTCAACCTAACTCTACCATCTCCAACATCCCAGCCATTGTTTCTGATCATAATCATATTCTTCTCAATACCAATCCCTCTTGGAAATAAGGAAAAATACCTTTCAAATTCTTTGGTCCTTGGCTGAACCATGAAGATTGTAAGAGCATAATTGTTGAATCCTGGAAAGTAAATCACAAAGGATGATCACTAGCAATAAGAATTGCTAGAAAGCTCAGAGATATCAAAGTTAAATTAAAGAAATGGAATAGAGATGTCTATGGCAATATCAAAACAAATCTTGAAGAAAGCATTCAACAACTTGACTGGTTAACAAAAAATCAGTTCAATCATAATAGAGGATAAGAACTTAAGGAAGCAAGACTTCAGGTGGAATATTGGCAACATGTTCATGAATCTTTCTGGAAAACTAAAAGCAGAGACCAGCACATCAAACTTGGAGATATAAATACTGGATACTTCCGCTTGGCTGCTAAAAAGAGATATAGAAGGAATAAAATTGATTCTATTCAGAGAAATGATGGTTCCTGGACTCAAGACAGTGCTGAAATACACACCACTTTCACAAGTCACTTTACCACCATGGAAACTGCTGAAACTATAAACATAAACCCCTTCATTATAAACCTCATACCTACTACCATAACTAACCAAGAAAACCAGAGCCTCACTAGAATACCTGATGCCCTGGAAATCAAATACACCCTCTTTAGCATGACTAGAGAAAAAGCCCCAGGCCCCAATGGTTTTCCTCCTAATTTCTTTCAGGCTAACTGGGACATTGTGGGAGAGGACATCATCCTCATGGTTCAAAAAAATTTCACCTCATGACACATCCTTAAAGAAATGAACTCCACCTTCATCTCCCTTATACCCAAAATTGACAAACCTACCACACCATCCCACTTCAGACCTATCTCTCTATGCAATACCACCTATAAAATCATATCCAAACTCCTAGCCCAGAGACTCAAACCTCTTCTCCCTAAAATCATATCCCTTTTTCAATCTGCCTTCATACATGGCAGACAAATATCAGACAACATTGCTATATCCCATGAAATAATTCATCACATGAATACCAGAAGAGGGAAAAAAGGAAGCAATGGAACTATGGGTATAAAAATTGATATGGCCAAAGCTTTTGAAAGAGTGAATTGGGACTTCTTACTCCAAGTCTTATCTCAAATAGGATTCAGCCCTCAATGGTGCAACCTAATTCATCAATGCATCTCTACCACTAGCATGGATGTCTTAGTCAATGGAGCTCCAGGAAATTTCCTTAAACCTTCTAGGGGCTTAAGACAAGGGGATCCTCTATCCCCTTATCTCTTCCTCTTCTGCATGGAAGCTCTATCTAGATATCTAACTCATGCTGAATCCCAACAACATCTCCATGGAATCAAGATCTGCAAGGATGCTCCAGCCATAAACCATCTTCTATTTGTTGATGACTGCATGATCTTCTGCAAAGCCAACTTGCAGTAATGTAAAAATCTCATTCAGATCTTTTATGAATTTGGACAATCTTCAGGACAATTGATTAACTTCTCTAAGTCTGGTATCTTCTTTAGCAAAAACACTACCCATGATTTAGCTGACAGCATAAGCACTACCATGAATGTTCAAAGGACCAATACTTCAGACAGATACCTGGGATCTCCTTTATTCACTACTAAGTGTAAGGTTCAAGCCTTCAATCCTTGTGTAGATAAGCTCAAATTAAGGTTTGCTGGATGGAAAACTAACCTCTCCACTGCTGGGAAGATGAACATGATCCAGTCAGTTACTTCTACCTCCAGCACCTTTCAGATGAACTGCTTTAAGATACCAAAAACCACATATAATGAAATCAATTCTATTCAAAGGGATTTCTTCTGGAACAAGGAACAAGACAAATCCAAAGGTCTATATTACTTTGCCTGTGATGTTGTCAATAAACCTAAAGAGTTTGGGGGATTGGGTTTCAAGAATATGGAAATTTTCAACTTAGCTATGCTCACCAGAATTGCTTGGAGATTGATCAAGGAACCAGATTACCTTTGGAGTAGCACCATGAAAGCTTCATACTTCCCCAATATTGAAATTATAAGAATGGATACCAAGCCAAAGTATAATGACTCTTGGATATGGAAGGGGATCCTGGAAGGCATAAACTTAATTCAGAAAAACTATATTTGGAGGATTGGCAATGGAAGGAAGATCCACATCTGGGATGACAGATGGATAGCTAACAACTATCACAGAATTCCTAAACCCACCCTCTGCCCTGACAGCCTAATAAATGTTAACCAACTCCTCACCACCTCTGGAGAATGGGATCTCAATACCCTAAATCAGTGGTTCACCCCCAACATTCGACACCTAATTCTTCAAACACCCATTTCCCTCTCTGATCATGATAAAATCCACTGGTCTCTCACTCCCAACAACAAGTTTTCTGTAAAATCCTTATATGACAAACAAATACATGACAAGTATGCCAATGATATCCAGATTGCTCCATGGAATCCAATATGGGCTCTTGACACAAAACCTGCAATTCACTTATTTATATGGAAATGTTCCCATGGCATTCTCCCAACCAATGCTAAAACTGCCAGCATCTTGAGCTACATAAGTCCTATATTCTCTTACTGTAATAATGGAGTTGAAGATATTACCCATGTTCTCTTATCTTTTCATGCTGCCTCTGAAGTCTGGAAAACCCTCCTAGGGGAGCACCACAATCTTTTCTCTAACTTCACATCCTTTTATCATTGGTTTAATAGCTGGTTCCAGGATAATAATCCCTCTGCCAGCTGGAATGATACCCATGCTACCATCTGTTGGTTTATCTGGAAAGCCAGATGTGACTGGGTTTTTAGAAAGATATCTCCAGATGTAATGGTACTGCTAGAGGCATAACTCAACACATATGCAGTCATGCCAAAGTTCATCATAAACCAAGGCACATCATGAACAACTTCTACTACAAGTCTAATTACTCTAATTTTCCTCTTGAGAATTACAGCCATCATAGACTTATCTCTGATAAATTTGGAGTCACTATTAGCATGTACAATAAATCGTTAGAACCATGCAATGCTACTAGTGATACTCATTCTTATACTAACTACTCCTTTGTTGCCATGTCCTTCACAGGCCAATGCATGGGAACAAGAAACTTCATAGACCTTACCCCTGGAGTCAATAGAGCATATAGATCAAGGAGTGGAGCTCAACTTGCCCTAACTTGGGACAAGACTATGCGGCAAATGAATGTAAACTTTGTTGCTGAAGCGGAAGAAACACTACAAGCTATCAAATCTAGTTACCAGCTGGAAGTTCAAAACAGGTTCAAAGGAGGAACAAGTATAATTCAAGACAGCAACAAAAACTATGCCCCAATTGATTTCATCCCAGGGGAGCTCATTACAGTTAATGCTCAATAAAACTTTGCTGCTATAAACCTTGCTAGAATATCTGGACAGTCCAATCATTTCACTAACTCCATCTAGAGAGGTGGAAATCTTCAAACCATTTTGCTTAATTTACAGAATTCCTAAAACAGTGTTACTCACCTGGATTACTGTAATAACGCTAATTATAATTTGAGAGATACGTCTGAGGAGTTTACTAGCCCAGGAAGTATCCAAACTGTAACCTTGGGAGGGCAGCCTTTCTAGGTGCCCGTTTCTTATTTCCTATAAAAAAAAACGCAAAAGTGGACTGTGTAGAATTTGATGAATGAAAAGATGTTTCATAATATAAACCAAAATACTTGTCAGCTAATTCAATTAAGTCATAAACATTATCAATGTGTCATTTTGCCTGATAAGTTTGAGTAATTTTAATTATTATCAATCGAAACATTTGAACTAAAAGAAAAATCAACTGCTCATTGCTCATTGATGGTTACTTTTGCATCGAGATTATTGTCATTCTTGGCCTGTGATTTCTCCCAAATAGCGTCGGAAAGGAATTCACTAGAGCTTCATTTTCTAGATATTAGTAAGGATTCATTATTTTAAACACAGTACACAACGGAAAGAGGCAGATTTGTTTATCTTGATGAAAAGGTCTTTAAAATGAAATACTAAAACTCATAAAGGATTGTTTTAACTTGCCAAACTAAATAAAGGGCTTGCTTGGAAATATATTTATCCACAGCTGTCTTTTTCATTACTAACGGCTGAGAATAAAACTAACTTATTATCCAACGGTTATCATGCGCTGCCGCGCTGGAGAGCATTTTCCTTCCGTGTAAATCTTGACTATGGAATTTAGTAGGTCACATTGGCAATCGATGGGTTCCAAAACCCAACGGTTCATCATCCATTTTACTTACCCAGTCCAGTTGATATCTGAGCCTGGAGGCCCTCCGAGCTGGAGGCTCCGAGTAGACAAGGAGTTGACTCAACCTTTTCCTTTTTGTTTTCTCAAAAGGACTATTGATGGGTCTTATCTTGACAAGTTATGATCAAGCTTGGATTTTCTTCAAAATGTATAAGTTCTTATGAAATCTCTCAACTGTATGGGTCTCCTAGATTCTTTTATTCCCACAAGAGGCCTGCGGTAAGGTGACTCTGTCTCCCTGATTTTATTTATTATTGAAATCCAAGGTTTTAGTAGGTTGTTTACTAATGCGGCTCAGGAAAATCTTATTATACATGTTCAACCATCCATGCATGGACTTGAAATCACATACTTGTTCTCCGCATATTACTGCATATTGTTCACTAAAGCATATGGTAAAGTGATTTAAGAATTAATTAGTATTTTTCAGAAAGTATTTTCTGTTTCTGATCAGCTCATAAATCTAGATAAGTATAGTATCCACTTCAGCAAATAGCTAAGTCAAGAAGCATCTACATATGAAGCAAATGAATCTAGATGAAACGTATTTGGGGGTTAATTTGTTTACTTCTATAAGGAAGGAAAAACATTTCAGCAAACCAGTTGAACAAGTGAAGTTTAAATTGCAAAAATAGCAAGGAAATTTATAAATCAAGTTGGAAGAAATATACATATTAAATCCACTCTTGGGTCAGTAGCTAAATACCAAATAAGTATCTCCAATATGCATGACAAGTCAACTGCAAAGATAAACAATATGAATTCCGCAGACTATAGGTTCGCAAACCCATTTTGCAAACCATGTACATATGAGTTTGCAGATTAGGTAGGTCCGTAAACCCGATTTTCAAACTACTACCAACTAAGTTTCGCGAACTGCCAAGGTTCGTAAACCCTTGTACCCTGACTTCGCCAAATGTCAGAGGTTTGCAAACCTGCCTAGTTTTAGTAATAGCATAAGGTCATGAACTAATACTCTACATGACTATGTTCACTTTTGCTATAATTCTCATAGACACTTTTAAGACAATCTTATAACAAAATCACTTTGGATTGTGGGTCGTTGATCATTCTTGAGTGTCATTGAACACCGCTATTACTTGTTAAGCTCAATGGCTACTTAGCCACTATGAACCATCTTTACGCACGATTTCAGAACCCTAGATCATAATGTATATTTTTCTGTGTAATTTCAAGGCAGCCATCTCACATGCTTACATGCATTTCTAATAAGAATTTCGTTCAAAATGAGAAAGTATTTGCTTGAATTCCAGCAATCCTATCTTGAATTTAAAGTTACATGGAGGCTTGAAAAACTACAAATAGAGAAACATTTGCAATAGATTTATGAATCCCTAGCACTCTTGTGTCCTAGTTGCTAAGCTAGAGTCGTCCTATATAACATAAGTTTCCTTTGTGAAACATAATTAGGTTACGACTTTGAAAACTTCATTTGGGGATTCGTGAACCCCGGTAAGACTATCTTTTACCTAATAGTTTATGTATCCGGATCTTGTTATTATTAATCTTTGAGGTTTTTATAATCTCAGATCAGGAACGAGATATATAAAATCATAAAGTTCTCTTCATCTCATACTTTGTGATTCTTTAAGATAGATATATAAACTCTTATTTAATTTGTTTGGAAGGTTCTTGAGGGGTGGTTAGTTATCTAGGCTTCTCAGCTAATGTAATTGTTCCGAATTCATGAGGTTTGCTGGACTTTGTATACTGCAAATAGATTTACAAACCTAGATTGAAAAATCAAAAGAGAAATCAAACAGGCTTATCTGTTAAAGGAAGATTGGTATAAATAGTCTTCATTGAGGTTGAAGCAACTTTTAGGTTGTAAAGGACGTCTGCTAAGGGGATTAAGTGCGCACAATCTTGCGAGGTTCAAGAGGCGTAAGGAACATGACTGCATCTGAATTTTTTGGAGAGTTAATTAAATCTCAACTACATTTCAAATCTGAAGTTTGATAATAGTCTAGTGTCCGCAGCAGATTAATATAGTGTGGTGTTCAAAGCTGACGAGGTCCGTCTTGAGTTTTTCTTGCAGGTGCAATTTTCCTCGATAACAAAACTTCTGGTGTCTTTTATTTTTCATTTTCTGCATTATATTGTTTTATTATCTTGATAATAAGAATAGCTTAAGTAGTAGTAATCGATCTATATAGTTTAATTCCTTATTATTTGAGGTCAAAAAAAGATACTTTTTCTTGTTGAATTCGCAGCTTGAAATATAGATTGCAAGTTTCATTCATGTTAGAATTTGGATCCTCTTAATTAGGATACGACTAAGTTGATCTTGGATATTAATTTTTGAGATCGTCCTCTTCTACATAATCAGGTTCACGGACCTTTGGTCTAAACATATTGATTATTTAAGGGTCTTTTCTTTGACGTAATTGTGATTGTATTAGGTTTTTTCCATACAGGTTATTGGACAAAATATTTGGTGGTGTACTTAGTATCTTCCTTTTCAAACATCATACGAAGGAATTATTGAAAAAACAAAAAGTATAATAGTGGTTCGTGCCATAAATCTTGGAAAGACATCTTCTTACGAAAGAGATTTGGAGGATTGGGTTTCAAAGACACAGAAAGTTTTAACCTAGCCCTTCTCACAAAACATGCTTGGAGAATGATAAATGAAGAAGATGTTATGTGGTTTGAACTACTAAGGGCAAAAAACTTCAAAGATAAATATCTTCTGACTCTCTTACAAGAAAAATTACTTGGATATGACAGCGCATTCAAAAAGGGTTGGAGATGATAAAGAAACATTATAAATGGGAAGTGATGGATAGCTCTGAAACAAAGGTTTTTTAACACAATTGGGTTCCA
The DNA here is from genome assembly GCA_023529315.1 of Papaver bracteatum. Classification (NCBI taxonomy): domain Eukaryota; kingdom Viridiplantae; phylum Streptophyta; class Magnoliopsida; order Ranunculales; family Papaveraceae; genus Papaver; species Papaver bracteatum. The sequence continues at coordinate 1,000,665 of JAJJWX010002427.1, read as the reverse complement.
AAAACTAAAGTTAATGTCCTAAATCAGAATGATAACAATGTCAATCAAAATATGAAGGTAGGTGAGTTGATTGATCAAAGGTTTCACTCTTGGAAAATAAATTATATCAATAATTTATGTGGGTTGAACTACTAAGGGAAAAATACTTCAAAGATAAAGATCTTCTAACTCTCTTACAAGAAGAATTACTTGGATATGAAAACACATTCAAAAAGGGTTGGAGATGAAAAAGAAACATTATAAATGGGAAGTGGTGGATAGCTCTGAAACAAAGGTTTTTCAACGTAATTGGGTTCCAAAAACTAAAGCTAATGTCCTAAATCAGAATGATAACAATGTCAATCAAAATATGAAGATAGGTTAATTGATTGATCAAAGGTTTCACTGTTGGAAAATAAATTATATTAATAGTTTTTTCATCCAAGAGCAAGCCAAGCAGATTCTTTCCATCACTGTCACTGAAGGAGCTAAAGATAAACTAAGATGGATTGTTACCAAATATGGTGAGTTTAGAACAAGCTCTACTTATTAGGAAATTCAAAAGGATAAATCTACCATTTGCACCAAATTTGTTTTACCATATGTATGAAAAGGCTTGGCTCAGATTATAGCACATTCAACCGCACCATAAAGTTCAAGGGTTCTTATGGAAATGTTGTCACAAGATCCTTCCTGTCAAATCTAAGATAAGGAATACATATAAGAACTAATATGCCATAATTTTAAAATAAAGAAGAGAATATGCTAGTTAATTTGCCCTATGTGCGACAATGAATAAGGGAATGCTACTAACCTGTTGATGAAATGCAATAAGTTTAAAATGATCTCATTTGGAAAATCTTCGACTTTGCTCCAATCTCTGAGCCAAAAAGATGACATCCATATTTGGATAAAAACTTAGTTTGATCAAGAAGATTCGTGGAAGCTCAGAATACCTAACTTAGAAACTTAACATTGCTGCTTTTAGTGGCACCAAATTTTGTAATGATTGGTTTTACCTTATTTTGCATGATCACACAGGTACATTAGTGAGGGAAATGGTATATCAATGAGAGCCATAGATATAAAACAATCTGAGACTATAGTCATTCTTAAAGCTCTTCAGTGGATTCAAGAGTTGGGACTTACTAAGGTGATAATTGAAAATGATAATCGGGATGTAGTCAAAGGCTGTATTTGAAAGATTTTAAATTTCCAATGGAAGACCAAAAATTATTGGCCGAGTGTCAGTCTATGTTAAGTCAGTAAAATTTTTGTGAAGTTCAGTTTCGTAGAAGATGTTGTAATAGAGTGACAGATTAGCTAAAGCTGCGAAAAGTAGAATCAAGTCTTAAACCTTGAGGAATGTCCCTCTAGAATTTCTATGTAAGGTCTTTAGCAGAGACAGCAGGTAGTTGAGTCTTCTCTCATTGTTATGGATATGTGTTCAACGTCTTTTATATTTTCTTTCATTTTATTATAATTCGTTTGCTCAAAATAAAAAAGGTTTTGATGGGGGAAAAACCCCAAGAGTGTGGCCAAATATTATATGCGAAGTTACTTTCGATTTACAAAAGTTTTCATGAAACATAACTTCAGAGTGAATTTTAAAAAATAAATAGCTTATATTTCTTATATCAAAACAACTTTGTTTATGACAACATATTTGCCAACTAGATACACAAATTTTCTTCAGAATTTTTTTTTTTTTTAAATTGCTTTACAGGAAAAGAAATTTTTTTTCCCCTCAAAAATCATTCTTAAATGCATTCCACAGACTAATTATTAACTTTTCAAAATTACTAAGTCGGGAATCTGCTTTTTGTGTGTTATCGAAACATCTTTTTCTGAGATAAGAGCTTTTGAATTAGTTTTTATTTTTCCACCATCTTTTGAATTTTCATTGGTAAATTTTATAGTTTCTTTTAAGATATAGTTGATATAAAGGGATAAGATTCTGCTATTAATAGGATGAGACTGTTTCAATCTTCATTGAACAAAGTCAAAATAGATATTACATGGTAATTTACTTGCCAGTTTCATTCTTCTTGATGGCCCTTTCTCGTTCTCCTGTGATATGCTCCGAGAGATACGCATCTTTGTTTATGAAAGAAAAGTAATACATCTGGCGCTCTATTCTTTTCTCCACCTCTCCTTTTCGTGGGTTGAGGTTCAACATATTTTAGTGAGTAATTCCTACATATCTTTTATTCTTTTATATGTTGGGCAAATTGAAGATACTGTACGAGACAAAATTTTACACTTACTAAAAGAAACATTATCCTAACACAACATTTATATCCTGAATTTGATTATATTATTATTATGATTATTTTAGGGTTATTTATTTTTGCATGTAGACTATTAGGAGGTGTTTCACTAATTCGTTTCCATGAGGTACATATACTCATATAATTTATAATCATTTTCTTTTTCTTTTTAATATCCGTATTTGGCCATTTTGATGATTGATAATGATATTCTTCTTTGTATCCCCACTATTTTACAGCGACCCAAAGAGTTACTATGTTGGGGATCCCTTGGATTATGACTCTGATTCCGAGTGTGACTCATTGGCCAAAAAATTGATTCCAAGTGTTCTAAAAACGTATGTATCCTAATTTTATCATCTTGTTAAGATTGAATCTTGTTGGTAGCAGTGTAATTGGTATTCTTAACTAAGGCTGCACAAGAACCGGTCTCTTGTCCCTGTACCAAACTAGAACCGGAACCGAGGAAGGAGGTACAGGGAACGAGAATGGAAATGAGAACCGGTGTAGAATGGGTATAGGGACCGGTTCTCAGCAAATTCCCGGCCAGTACCAGACCAAATTCTCTGTTAAATCATAGCCTTTGATTTATCTGTGAATCCTAGTCGTTGATAATAGGTATTTCGTTCACTTACTCTCAATAAAATCTCTCATCGTTTTTTATCCTTCTTTTCCTCCTCCTTCGATCTCCTCTTTCGTCTTCTGTTAACCCATAACCAAATCACTTCTTCTTCAGCAACACCACTATAAGTATATAACCAAATCGCTTCATCTTCTATACTCTCAATCAGTCAATTATGTTCTTCGGGGACACCACCACCACCAATCTATTACAGCCACCACCACCTTCTTCTTCAGTAATTTGTATAGTTATAAATTGACTTAGAGTTCTTATTTGTTTCATGTTTGGTTAGTTTGTTGAATGGGATTTAGTTCTTATTAATTGCAAGTATGATTTATAGTTTTTTTTATATCGATTTGGAATATCATGGATTGAATTGATTGATACTGTTGAAATTAAACAACAGGTAATTGTAAAAATGGTTTGATCTTTGGTGTTTATAAATTTGATGATTTTAGATTGTTTGGAAACATGGGTGTTGAATTATATTTGTTATTGCTTAATGAATTGAATTTTGAGATCTTTGATTACTAGCAGACATATACAAGAATACAGAGTTTTTTTTGTTTTTCTCTAACTTTTTTTTTTTGCTTGTTGTTGATTAATTGTGTCAATTTATAAGATTCGAGGTGTGCAATGGAGATGTATTTGTCTATTTTGAGGGTAGTTTATACTGTGAGTTTAAGTGAAATATATTTATTTGGTGAAAGACGAGACATCAACTGGTGGAAACAAATTAATTGAAAAGTGCCGCTGGAGATGTATGCAAATCAGTTGAGGATGAATTTTAAAATTTGTTCATTGTAATTTGGTATGTTGAATTTGTGAAACTTTATGATTTGAACCGTAGAGTTAGCTTTTAGTTAGGATTTCTTTTTAGAACTTGCATCTGATTTTTTTTTCTCATTGATAACTGGAATGGGTAAAAACCCGGTACCGGAGGTACATGTACAACTCTAGGTACCGGTCCCCAAAATGAGGTACCGGTCAACACGAAGTACAGGGATCGGTTCCATAAGAGAACCGAGTCGTACCAGACCATGTGCAGCCTTATTCATAACTAATATATTTTCTAACTGGTGCAACATCTCTACAAGATAGAAGACCATCGATCCAACAATCGAACCCCAGAGAAGGATATTAAAATCATACTTTGTATTCGTTTTGTTAAGAAATATATGAATAACCTTGCTTAATCTTCTTGTACGGCCGACCAAAAAGATTCTTATCCTATAGTCTATGCAACTTTATAATGGTTCGAAGAAGTTTATTCGTGTTTGTGGCGTGTTTCGCGGCCTGTGGAAACTTACGTTCATGTTTTTTTGAGTTATCTTTTGTTTTCAATTTTTGAAAAACTCATGTTTGTGTTTTTAAGTTATCTTTTGTTCAACTTAGTAATCTAAGTGATTTTTTGCATTATGAAATGTTTGACCTATTAACATCTTTCTCGAGATATTTATATCCAGATCTTTCATCTTGCAGGACGCTTTTAGAATTTTTATAAGTGCATTATTAGTAATTATTATATATATATATATATATTGAAAAGACGAGGGTACCCAAATATACCTCAATATAAAAAAATTCCACCTATAAGTCCTCTTACCGAAAGTGAATGTTAATGGACTGAGTCGAGACAATACAACGAATCGGTATTTACACTTTGTGTGTATAGATACGAGATCGAGACAATACAAAAATCAAAGTGTGATTACTTGATAATAGGTTCGGACTTAACCAAACTCTATAGAATCACTATCAAGTAATACGGAGTTAACGTTTGTGTAATTTACTTTAAATTATAATAACAAAAATTATAATTACGGAAAACAAAAGTAAATGACACGGCAAGATTTTGTTAACGAGGAACCGCAAATGCATAAACTCTCATAATTAAGCCGCTATACAAAATCACACCAACTTCGTATAGTTGAGTCCAAGCAACTAAACCTATAGTTCACCTAGTTTCTTCAGTATCCCCGCGCTTCCGACATTCAATAAGTGCACGCACTGGAACAATTCCTTTGGTTCGTATTCCAGACTGTAAAGGAACAACAAATCTGTTCGGTAACAACTCTATTCAATCTCAGTGATATGAGTTAGACAATGGCTCTTTTGTTTAATCCAATAAACTCCTTTGTAAGGTTTAGATCTATCTATTCAATAACTACCAAAGTAGAAAAGATTATATTTTGCAATCAATAATAGGATCTACCAAGATACTAAATACTGATGCCGATCTACGCAACTAATCAATCAAATCTATCAAAGATAAACCGATTATAGTTGGATCCTAGCCGATCAAGTTTTTTGCACACCAAAGATTATGAAACCAATAAGAATTCTTATTCATCTTCAAATCTTCTTAAATCTTCAATAAACACCTGCACACCACAACTTGAATCTCTTGTGATCAATCACGCACAAAACGGAATCTGTTAACAATGGATTATCACAAGATGTATTTAGATCTACAAACAGTTCTAAAGATCCCGTTGACACTTCGATCTAGTTTGAGTGAATCTTATATCAGAAGAGAAGATTCTCAAGAATAGACAAACTAGGTGCAATCAAAGTTCAACAACCGTTAGTCAATCAAATCAAATCAAATCGTAAACTAATAATTAATACTGCAATTATCTAGTTTCCCACCAACGGTACTCGTGGAGCTGCTTGATCCCACATAAGTCTTTAAACGAGCGGTCGTAAGAGATTTCACCTAATTAGGGTAATTTCTGCTCCGAATAAATGGCTCCACCAGTAACAACATAACAAGGTGGTTTTGCTGGCTCTTAGGATAGTTTATATGAAATGCAAACTTGGGTATTTATAGACCAAGGAAGTTTGGACACCAAAGAATTTCCAAAACCGAAATATTCTTAAGATATGCAATATATTTCCAAATCGGTTTTCATAATTCCTAGAAATGCTCTTTCCAAAAATAACCGAAATCCTACTAGAAAATATCCAATTAATAAATACACATTACCAATTTTTATTTTGCAGAGATATGCATTTTAATTGCTGGTAATTAAAAGCATATAAAAATTAACAACCTTAATTAAAAGATTCTCAACTTATTTCGGTTCGGGATCTCCTTTAGCTATTAAGGAATATCTTTGAACAATAAAAGATAAGAGTTACTGAACATGTTCAAAGTATGTCGACATCTTATTTCTTTGTAAATCCTATTTCATATTTACAATCTTGGAACTGATTATACCACACTTCCAAACAAGTTTAGAACTGGTTCATCTGATTTCCCAAGAACTATGTGATTGATCAAATCAACACACTTATCATGGGTTTATGGTTTTACCAAACACAAGGATCGGTTCTACCTTAATATGGTTACTGGGACCGGCTATATCAGTTACCAAATTGGTCACATTATTTACCAGGACCGGTTACCATATTCTCATGGTATTACTTGTGATCGGTCATGCCAGTTACCAGGATCGGTTACACCAATTACCAGGACCGGTTACACCAATTACAGGATCGATTACTACTTTTTTTTGATCTGTCACACCAATTACTAGCATCAGTTACGCCAATTACTAGGATCGGTCACACCAATTAAAACTATCGATCATACAATCTTAGGTGATTACTTAGTATCGGTTACACTAACAAAAGTCATACCAATACATAAGTCAGGCATTGGGACTAGTTTTACTAAGATACATAACAAGTTATGATCGGTTATACTAACTCACACATATTGGTAATTCAAAGATATGCAATGAATAACAATACCAATAAGCCTAACGATTTCCCCTTCGATTCATAAAATAAGTTCATGAATGTACTTCCTTTAAATGAATGTAAACATTGTTTCCTAAGACGAAAACTTCACCCGTACCCATACACATAATCACTGCGATTATGTCGATGTCTTATATACGAAGTTCAAAAGATAAGCGTTATACTTCATATTCTAATTTCTTAACACTATGTCTACTAGAGTATAAACATTCACAGCTTCGCAATTATGTTTTCAATATAGCACGACTTGAAAGATACGTTGGGAATAAAACAGTTCAAGTCAAAATATTGCTAACCTCAAGAGGAAGGATGATGTTGTCGATGTAGCTTGTTACTTCTTCACATTCTTCAATTATTCTAGTAATATTTGTATGTCTCATTATACTAATCTTTCCAGCCTAACCTATACGAAGTTGTCTCTAGTACATAATCAAGCGACTTTTAAATTGAGTTTTGATTCACTAAAATATGACAACCAAACTTGACATACCAACACTTGGTTGGTTAAACCGAGCTATGCTCTAACATATATATCACACCTTGATGATTATATTATTTAGCATGTAAAACTGAGACCATGTTTAAAATCCCATCTATCTTCTTAGGTGATCCTGCATGTAAGGTATTTGATTAGTGATTACTCATTGTCCAACTCTTGTAGTTTTATTTACTTCTTTTTCCTGCCATCTAATCATTCTTACAGGTATGATGTTTATGTGTTCTTTGAGTGGGAATCATCCTTATGCCAATAAACCTGTTAAGTCTCTTACTGATCGAGATGTTCTAATTTTTGATGTTAAACAATAATGCATGCTACTAGGATTGTATGTATTTTTTATCATGTGTTTTGGTTACTTGCTTTGCCAAGTACACTTAATATGATAGAGCATATTAATCTTATAAGTTTAGGCGTGTCTTCTATACTTGTTGCAGACGAGATCTCAAACCAAACGCCTCATACGTGACGACAACATTGATCTGGTTTGGAAGAAAAGAGTTATATATTCATTTATGATTATTAGAGGTAACATCAAATATATTTCTTTGTTAATATTGCTACATACTATAAGAAAAATGAAGCTGTCAGTTATGACATGGGCATTCGGGTTCTAATTCGCAACTGGCAAGGTGCACCAATTACTGCACATTCTTATTTCAGTGATAATGAAAGGCGAGATGGTTCAGCATTTCATCAAGAGATGAGGGCAGCAAGTAAAGGTATAGATATGGCCATTGGGTATGGGATTAAGTATATTAATTTGATTTGCACATCTGTCGATGTTTCTGTTACTCTTTCTAATTGTGATTATGAAAGACCTTGTGAATATGAAGATAACATAGTTTAGCAATTGTCTTGTGAAAGCATGTGCAATCTCCATAAATGAAGAATAATTTTTCATAAATACGATGGAAATTCAAAAGATTTTTTTTTTTTACTTTACAAATTTTGCTGGTGGAAAAATGAATAATATTGTTGCGAAGTATCTTGCGAGATTTAAGGAAACTATGGATATGAGTTTGAAAGAGTTGAGTAAACGTGATGCTTTAATGGATGTTATCTATAAAGATACAAAGGGTATGTCTGGAGTGACTTTATTCTGGAGGGGAAATTGAGTTTATATGTTTGTTTGTTATTTGTCTTAGATTTTAAGTTTAAAACAACATCTTATTAATTCATGTAACCAATGTTTTTGTTATTTTTCTTAAATTCTAAGTTCCCAATAATATCTTATTATTCCAAACAACAGTTCCCAAAGCATTGAAATGTAAAATTAGAGCCTCATTTAAAATGTCCTTTATCTTCTTAGGTGATCCTACAAGGTGTTTGACTAGTCCTTACTTATTGTCCAACTCTTCTTTATAAAATATCGAGACCTCGTTTTGTATTTTTTTTTTATGATTTTTGTAGATGATAGAGCATGTTAATCATATCTGTTTAGCGTATCTCTTGCATAAAGTAGTTAATATCATGTATAATCGAACAAGAGCATGTATTATATATTATTGTCTTTTAAATACATGTATCTCTTATCGTTTGAAAGAAACGAATAAAATTAATATTTCAAAACAAAACAAGATAGTTGACTTTAAAGTTAGCAGTATAAACATGTGACAAATGGTCAAACCAGCTAACTTCATAGGTTAATAGTCCTAAACAATGGGCTTATAGAGGAGTTGGTTCCCAGCTTGTGGCTAGGCTTCCAACCCACAACTCTGTGTAATCATCTTACACTAATAATAATTTATAATAACAATTAAAAACTTTAAGAACATATTTTTGTTTTATTAATGTTACAATAATATCCTTGCCGATTTTATCGGCCGATATGACAATTGATATATTGGTCAGAAATGATCGATACAATCGATATAATAGGTACATTCTTATGCGGTAGATATTTTACATTTCGTCTAAGTTAGGACTGACACACGATATATTTTTCCGATATATTGGTCGATACGACCAATTTTAATTTTATTCTTGTATACGGATTTATGAGAGGTTCAGGGTAATAATCGAAATTGAACCTTCAGTTGTCATTTGGTTTCCCAAATAGAGTTTGAAAATATTGACTATGACATTCATTTTTGGAAAATATATAACGAATAAGTATATTAAATTGATATAATTTGTTTGTTCACATTTTTAACTCATATACTTGCTTCTAGACTCGACAAGAGCTTTCATATACTTATGTGGCTCCTTGCTTTCTTCTACAGATCATCTTTCAATATGTTATTCATGTTTTATGCATTTTATTTTCCTTTTATCTATGACTCTCTTGTATCATAGTGTATAGTTAGCATATCGGCATCATAGGGTGGGTATCCATCCATGTAATATTGGAAGTTGATTTAGTGACATCATTGGTTTAATTTATATTCTTTCACTTGCAGATATGAATATTCAACTGAGTTTAGTGATATGATGGATGATAATAACTTGTTTGATGCTGATGCTTTGGGAAGTAATTTTACTTGGGATAATGGGAAATATGGAGTACGTAGAATCAATAGCAAGTTGGATCGTGCTATAATAAATAATGCTTGGTTAGCTAAGTTTTATAATTGGAGGCATAAAGCTCTTATTGGTTAATCTTTATGTTGTCAGGTTTAATCATACACTCTTTTTAAACTCCTAACCCGTTACCGGATTGTGGTGACAACTGGATACAATTGTTCAATACCTTATTATTCTTCTGGTACTATCGTGAAGCGCTTTTGAGTCTTGCAACAATGTCCTGGTTTGTATTACTCATTGAAGTTGTAGCATAGACCTTTAGAGCATCTTTGGTTCGGTTATTTTTTATTAAGATATAGATGAGTGGTATATAAGTAGTTCTTGGTAAATAAATTGAAGGTGTGATGAATCTAGAATATTGGAATAAAGTGGAAGCAGGTGTAGGTGTAGTGGGTTTGATTTAAAAAAAAAAGGTGTTTGATTTAAGAATATATGAGGAGGTTGTTGGATTTATAGAGATCTGGGGTTTTGATAGTGTTTGCTGATATGTCAGGGAATTTTCTTGTAGTCTTACTACAAAAAGTACTTGAGAAATAGTAGTGGGTTTATGCATCTGTACAGAACTACGCAGTTCATCATTCAAGCCACTAATAAAACTTGGAGTGAAATACTCCTCAGTGAGATGATGAAATCTACCGAGCAACAAAGCTTTAAGTTGTTCAAAATATTCCTCCATCGTAGTGACTGGAGATAGTTTTTTGAAACATCCCACATAATTATCATTAGCAAGATTTTCAAAATGATTGCATATAGATTCAATAAAATCTGACCAATAAATAGATGATTACCAGTGTAATATTTCAAATACCATGATCCTGCTTTGACATCCAGGTACATAGAAGCAAAATCTATCTTTTGTTTTTCATCAACATTATGGGTCTAAAAGTATGTATCACATTTTTGAATCCAGCTACGAGTGATTTCACTATTAAATCTAAGAAAATCTAGTTTGTGTAGGTTTAGCATGGGTGTTTTAAGAACCACCAGAATAAAAGGTTGAGTGTGAAGAGAAAGTTTGAGTTGAAGAAGGAGGCATAGAAGTAAAAGGTTGTTGTGGGTTTGGTGTAGATTAAGATAATATCTCGATAAGCTCATCAAACTTGGATCTATATTCTTCTGATATAGAAACAAGTTTTGTCAAGAGAGTACCATGTGCATTCTCACCAACAGTACGAGCAGCAACATCACAAGAGTAATTTTCAGAGAGATTTTTGATTAACTGACATTGTAGCATTAAAATCCTTAATGGAATGACCTCTTTTCATGACAAAATATGAACATGAACATGAACTAATAGATCATACCAAGTGTCATGGACAATAGTACTTGATATAGTGAAGAAGATTATAAGAACTTTATAATCCAACAGTACATCGAGATCCAAATTTTCAGTGATAAACCTTAATCTCACTGTCACCCTACAACAGGAGCATCCACGCTTTTTATATTAACAACTACTTATCAAATAAACTTAAAAATTAATTGTATTAATTCAAAATTAACTAACTTAACTACATTTCATTTCTCACCCACTTACTCTGCTCAGGGATACCTTTGGGTACATGAAACAAAATCATGGCCATATGTTAAAGAGACACAAAACGAATACGACATGGAATGAAAACTGACAATAACATGGTCTTACTTAAACTACTGATTAATATGACTCACTAAAATTACTAATAATTCTACAACTGTTGATTCTTAAGAAAAGTAAAAGGAACAAGAATCAGAATCAGAATTAGAAGAAGGTGGTGGTTGCTAATGATGATGGGAGTTGTGGTTTACTGCTCGCGGTGATTGGTTTAAGAAGGACGGAGTGGAGAAGAGAAATTGCATTTTTTAGGGTTTGGGTAAAAAGCTTAGTCATATATAGGATAAATGGATGACTAGAATCTAATAAAATCTAAGGCTCATATTAAGTCGGTTTCGGTCAGGTTTGTCGGTCCAGTCGATTTCATGTGCAACCCTAACAATTCCTCATTTGTGTTGGTATTAATTGTAACTTCAATGAAAATATTCGGAACCGGCTACGAGGATTTTTCTTTAACCAAAAAGTTTTAGGGATTTTTTGAACTTTTCTAAACAAAAAAGTCACATACAAAGGTATGGTTGAGTGAAGCTTGTGCAACCATAAGGGAGATATGGTCCCAGAGAAATAAAAAAATATTTGAGAATTTAAGGCCTTGTATAAGAAAGTTTCATGCTAGAATTCTTCACTTAGTTTATGAAGTTTCATGTTTTATTTAGTTGTCGTCGAGCTTCTTTTGGGAATCCGGATGTTGTTGGGTATGGAATCATTGCTAGAGATCAATTATATCAAGTTTAGAGATTAATTTTTTGGTGACGCGGATACTATATAACTAAAGTTTTGCTTATTATTAATGTTATTGAGTGACGATTTGTATATAAGCAGGATAATCATTTGTTTTGATCAAAAGATTGTGATTGGTGACTTTAACAGAGGGAATGCGTAATGTTTTTTTTTCTGTTAGATAAGAAACTGTCATTCGAAGAATTGAAGATATTGTGTTCCCATTGCTACAAATAAATTAATACACCTGCAAACTTATTTACGAAACACAAAGTACGTTTATATGCTGATGACGAGAACTCCTTTTTTTCTGCCTTTTTTTTTCTTCAAAAAAAGGTATTCTATTGACAAATGATATTACATTGTAGAGTTAAAAGAAGTGAGAGACATTTTCCATCCATTTTTTTATGGTTCTAGACCTTCTACAAAATTTAGCAGCTTTATCAGTCATAGAAGTGTAATTCCTATTCAAGAATTCAAATCTGACAAAATTAAAACTAGACGGGGAACTCCATCTTGGAAGACCTGTGTTTTTTAGTATAATACAAATGCATGATACTTCATATTCTAGATTCAACATGTAATTTTCCGTTTTTTTTAGTTGTAATGCATGATAATTTTTTTGTGTTGTTGTTTCAGAGAATGTCTTCGAATACGATAAGCAGAAATCAATCCCAAAAATTAAAAGCAAAGAAAATTTTGCTTTTTAACTTCTAAAAATCACTTTCAAATTATGCTATTAGTCTAACTTATGACTTTATCGCTTCTAGAAATCAACAATAAACTTCGAAAAATGCATCCGTTTCCGTTATGACTTTTTGACTTCTAAAAGTTGAAAAACAACCTCCCAAAATGCATCAGAGATTTAATCACATTCAACATCATAGCTGAGGCTCTTTGTGGACCAAAGTTTGAACAGGGCGACAACAGAGTCGATATGGGCTCCTACCGATTCACAAATTATCCAATCTTTCTCGACAGATTCAGTGTTGTTTTTTGATTAATCAAGCTTTTTATTCTCGGATCTATAGATTAATCATCTGTAGTCCTCTTTTTTTCAAACCAATCTCTACCAAAACCCCTTTTTCATTGTTAAATCAAATGTTTTTTCATTAAACTTCATTCCTTGCCTGGTTATCTTGAGCTTCCCAGTGCTATTTTGAAATGATGATTATAAGGTACGTTTGAACCCATCTAATTTATTTGTGCTAATACTTCTGTTCTTGTGCAGGGTATTCATTTTCAATTTTCCTTCGCCGCTGTTTTGTCCCCTATTCTCCCATTCATCATCCGCATCTGTTTACCCATCAAATCGTGGTCTCCAAAAACCAGTTCTTATCTTGCTCTAGTCCGTTAATCCATCTCTATAGACCCTGTTTGCTGGTGGGTATTATGAATCCATTTGAACCTAGACAGCCTCACAAACCCCAATTCACCCAATCACCTATCAAGGTAACTCTTAAATCATACTGGTGGTTTTTAAGTCTTATAGTTTATGAATTAATGAATCGGTGCATAAATAGTTGGTCCAATAAACAAATTATCATTTCCTCTAGCTGTCAACCTGTTAAGAATTATGATTGTAAAAAATACAATGAATCAAAGCCAAGGAATCAAAAAATGGAGAAATGGGCAGCTGAAAATGATGATACAGAAAAATCAGTGAATGAAGGATGTTATCTAGCTTCTCCACCATATTTAGTAGAAGAAAACTCCCTACCTCGGTTAAGAGAAAACAATAGAAGTTCATTTGATACTTATCCCCGGAGAGACAAGAAGATAATGGAAAATGTGTGTGGCTCATCTCCAATACCAAGTTTTAGAGTGTGTGTCAGAAATGATGAACAATGGATTGGCAATCATGTTTCAAGAAAACGGTATGCTAAATCAACCCAAGAAGAAGAACCACCATGGAAGATTCTCAAGTTTAGTTGTGTTTCAGGAAAAATGAAAGAAGGAGATGCAGATAAATCCTGCAACTTGGAGGTCATTCACAACACAAGTGAAACTACAAATAAGATCAATTTCCCTTGGCTCACTTCTAACTACCAAAGCTTTCCATTTACAAAGTTTTCTGATCCATATAAAACCAGAAACAACCATCCAGAAATGCAAAATTCAGGCTCAACCAACATTCCAAGACCCTCAATCTTAAACAGTGGAGTAAGAAATGAGAAAATGAAAATGAATGCCCTCAAGAATGGCAGTAAGGAGAGAGGAAAAATATGGGGGAATGTCGTTAGGCCATACACAATTAGCAATGGGGAAGAAAGCTCGCTCAATGATAACCGGGTAAGCCTAAATCTTACAAATTCTCTTTTTAATCGTCGGATTGCAGTTATATTCAAGGAATTATTTAGGTGTGCTAGAAACATAAACTGCACATCTTCACCGCACAAAGTTACAAGATATGATACTTTTGATATGCATGGAATAGCACACAACCATCTAATTGATATTTGCAAACTAGCTCCTTTCGCTAGTCCAGTAAGCCGGAGTCTCCCTCCAACCTTCTCATTGCGGAGTGTCAATATAGAAATTTTCTTTATGGAGCTAAGTGTCTTAGCCTGGAACTGCCATGGCTTAGGAAAATCTTCAACCCAATCCCACCTGAAGAAACTTATTATTGAACACCTCCCAGATATCCTATTTCTCCAAGAAACAAAGAACCATGAAACCACTATCAATCTTATCATCAAAAACCTTAAATTCACCAACATGGTTATTATGAATCCAACTGGGGTGATAGGTACTGCTGGAGGGCTTGTTTTGGCTTGGTCTAGTAAAATAGAAGTTCAGGTTCTTCACACTTCAGATAGCCAGATTGATACCCTAGTTACGTGTAAAAAGAGCAAAAAATCCTGGATGTTCTCGGGAGTATATGGTTGTCCTTACAAAATCAAGAAACATGTTAGTTGGGAATATTTTAAAAACCTATCCAAAAATGTTGAAATACCCTGGTTAATAGTTGGAGATCTCAACTTCACCCTTTTGAGTTCTGAAAGAAGAGGAGGTGCCCCCCTGACCAAAATGAAATCACATTTTTCTACAATTTGATTGACTCAGCTGACCTTGTATACCTAGGTTTTGTGGGATATAATTACACATGGTAAAATCACCGTAAAGGGAAAGAGTTTGTTGAGGCTAGGCTGGACAGAGCTCTGTCTAAATCTGGATGGATTAGCTTGTATCCTAGTGCAATGGTGTATCATCTGACCCCTTTGGGGTCTGACCATGCACCAATTCTTATAAGAACATCTCCTTGTTGGAAAGACGAAGCCAAACCATTTAAGTTATTTGGGATTTATATGGAGGACCCGTCGTGTTTCCAAGTGATTGAGGATTCCTGGGACTTCGAACCAGGAGGGTCGGCAGCCTTTAGTTTGGTGTCTCGTCTAAAAAATGTTAAAACTAATATAAGAATTTGGAATAGGGAGCATTTTGGGAACATCCAACAAAATATCAAGAAACTAGGTCAAAATCTAAATCACGCGAAAAACAATCTCAACCTTCAAGATAATAGCCCTAAGATTTTGGAAATTAAAAGTGACCTAGAAAAATGGTATAATTATGAAGAAGCGTTCTGGAAAACAAAAGCTTCGGATAACAAACTGCATTTGGGAGACAAAAATACCGGATACTTCCACTCGACGGCTAATTATCGGGCGAGGAAATTAAGAATTGAGACAGTTAAAAGAGATGATGGAACTTGGTGTAGTGAAAGAAAAGAAATAGTTGATACCTTCTACACCCACTTCACCTCTATGGCTTCTTCCTCTCATCCTGATATATCAGATCCAATCATCAATCTGATTCCCCAGTGTTTAACAGAACTGGATAATTCTAAACTTATGGGAAAACCTTCAGAACTTGAAATAAAACTCATCCTCTTCGACATGCATCCAAACAAATCCCCGGGCCCGGATGGATTCCCAGCAATCTTTTTTCAAAAAAACTTGTTTCTCATCAAGGATGAGTTAACTAAGATGATACAAGACTTATTTGAAACTAGACACATTCTAAAAGAAATCAATTCCACTTTTATAACTCTCATTCCGAAAATTGATTCTCCGGAAACACCAAAGGATTTTAGACCTATCTCATTGTGTAATACAATTTACAAAATCATCTCGAAATTGCTAGCTAATAGGATAAAACCATTCCTGGACAAATTGATTTCCCCTTATCAATCTGCATTCGTCCCTGGTAGGCAGATCTCCGACAACATTGTCATTGCTCATGAAATTATACACAAAATGAGAACTGAAAGAAAACACAAGAAAAAAAAGGCTACTTGGGCCTAAAAATAGATATGTCTAAAGCTTTTGATCGGGTAGAATGGCCTTTTCTGGTTAAAGTCATGGAAAAAATGGGTTTTTGTAAAAACTGGATTGAGTTAATCCTTCAATGTATAGGAACCACCTTTAGCGCGGTTCTTATCAATGGGTCTCCGACGGGTTTCTTTAAACCTACTCGGGGATTAAGGCAAGGAGACCCTCTATCTCCGTACTTATTCATCATTTGTATGGAAGCCCTCTCGAGAGTCCTCTTGGAGGCGGAAAACAAAAAATTGATAAGTGGGGTAAAGTTTGCCAAAGTGTCTCCTTCTATCTCTCATCTCCTTTTTGCTAATGATTGCCTAATATTCACGAAAGCGGGGAAAAGGGAATGTAAAAATCTGGTGAAAATTCTTGACCTCTTTAGCAATGGGTCAGGTCAACAGATTAACTATGATAAATCTGGGATCTTCTTTAGCAAATCTGTACCAAATTGTGAAATAAGAGAGATTTTGAAAATCCTCAAAATTCGTAGGATCAGGCTAGATGATAAATATCTGGGGGTCCCACTATTCACCCACAAGTCCAAAATCAAGTGTTTTGAGCCGCTGGTTGAAAAACTGCGTGGTAGACTAAAAGGTTGGAGGCTCCTCTCTCCGGCGGGAAAGGGAGTCATGATAAAACACGTTGCAGACACTTTGGAAACATACCAAATGTCTTGCTTCGTGATTCCTAAAACTATAACCAAGAAAATGAATGCCCTCAACAGATCTTTCTGGTGGGGTCATGCTAAGGACAGTAATCGTGGTTGGTGTCCGATGGCTTGGGGTGGAATTTGTAAACCCACTGAAGGTGGTGGGCTTGGATTAAAGAAATATGGAAAATTCAATCATGCTATGTTAGCCAAGATAGCATGGAGAATCATAAAAAACCCGAAAGCTTTGTGTTCAATTTTTTTAGAAACTAAGTACTTCAGAAACATTTCCCCACTAAACATCACTCAACCAAAAGGTAACTGCTCCTGGTTTTGGAAAGGTCTCTGGAATGGAATAAAAATAATAAAGGAAGTGGCCATTTGGAAGGTAGGAGATGGAAAGGACATCCAGATATGGAACCATAACTGGATACCCCTTGACAGTCCTAATACCATTTTGAGAAATGATATAAAACCCATCATAGAGAATACCCTAATCACCGTGAAGGACCTTATGCACTCCTCTTCCAAAGAGTGGAATGTAGATTTCCTGTACCAAGTTCTCCCACATGCGGTTGTGAAAAATATTATGGGGATAGACCTAACCAACTCCAATGTCACCTCCGACACCTTGATCTGGCCTTTAACTAATAAGGAAGATTTAACGGTTAAGTCTGTGTATGAATATCTCATCAAGGAACATGCGCATCCCACCAACTCTATAACCACCATCAACCCTGTTTGGGGTCATATTTGGTCTCTTGATGTGCTACCGCGCATCAAAGTCTTTGTGTGGAAGGCCTACAATGGTATCCTTCCGGTCAATCATACAATGAATAGAATGGTACAAGAAATTGACCCAATCTGTTGTCTTTGTAATTCTGAACCAGAAACCGAGTTACATACTTTGCTAAAATGTCCTTTCAGCAGAGCGGTTTGGATGGGAATAAATTGTAGAATAAACAGCACCATAGGAAGCATAAGGCAGTGGATAGAATCTTGGATAGATAATAACGGAGGTAGTCCAATTGGAAATATAAAGTGGAGTCAGTTATTTTCTCTCGCAGCTTGGTACATATGGAAGGCTAGGTGCAATAAGTGCTTTCAGAATATTACTCCTTCTCCAGCAGTTACTATTAGCCTAATCCAAGATCATATCCAAACCTATCGTATTCATGCATCTTCATACACCCTCAATAGAACCCCAAATCCAACCCAACTCACAAACTCCCAAGTTCATCTCCCCAAAAAAAGTCTTGTTATGTTATGTTATAGCAAATGGCAGGTACATCTAATCAAAGCAATTGTGGTTATAGTCATCACAGATGAAGAAGGAACTTTCAAAGGACAAAAGGTTTTCTACTGTGAAGTCGGAACAATAGAAGAAAGTGTGACTCTGGGGGCTTTGGCAGCAATGAAGTGGCATCAACAACTCAAGAATAGGATTTGTAATATGGAGATGGACAACCAGAAGATAGTGAAGAAACTGAGGTCAAAGTGGAAGAATCAAGGGCAACCATCAAACATAACTATGCTTGATGACAACGTAGACTTATTTTGCTTTTTTAGAACTTTTAATTGTAATCCCCTATGGAATGAATAGAAACAAAGACTGAAAGCAATTGCTTGTTCTTATGCTATATCCTCTGGAGATGATAGCGGATCTTTATTTCCGGATTGTAGTACCTTCCGAAGGTACAAAGCCAATCAGGCTAATCCCCTGAATGGCTAGTTTTTTCCCGTAATCTAGTTTGTTGCAAGAAAGAAAAAAAATGCATCAGAGATTCAGAATGGGTCCAACCGCGGTCGGCCCAGATTTTGCCATCTCTACTTGACGAGACCTAGTCTTCTTCTCATAACACACGCAACCCCTCCATACTTTTCCTCTTCGTCTTCGCTGCAATTTCATCATTACTTTCAAACGTAGTTAATATCTTTCTCAAATTGACATCAAACCTTTTTCTAGGTTTCCTTTTAAATTCAGTAAGGTTTGTTATTCCAAAAATTTGATACATTTTTTTCTATTCGATTTGATCTTCAATCTAGTCAATTAGGGCAATCAAAAGAGATTATCTCTAATGGATGTAAAGCTATGGAATGACAAGAGAGAACGAGAGATGTATGATAATTTTGCTGATCTGTATGCAATTATTAAAGCAACAGAAAAGCTAGAAAAAGCTTATGTACGTGATTTAATCACATCATCGGTGTATGAACCTGAGTGTTTAAAATTGATTGCTCAATTCAAAACCCTAACTTCATCTCTTGTTGGTGCACTTCCTAGTATTGAGCGTTTTGCTGAAATCTATAAAATGGATTGTCCTGCTGCTCTCAATCGTCTTGTTTCTTCTGGGATTCCTGCCACATATGAGCATCGAGCTTCTG
The DNA here is from genome assembly GCA_023529315.1 of Papaver bracteatum. Taxonomy (NCBI): domain Eukaryota; kingdom Viridiplantae; phylum Streptophyta; class Magnoliopsida; order Ranunculales; family Papaveraceae; genus Papaver; species Papaver bracteatum. The sequence continues at coordinate 981,334 of JAJJWX010002427.1, read as the reverse complement.
CTGCTGCATCTACTACTGGTTCAGCTGCAATTGTAGCTGAATGTGTGCAGCATTTTATTACAGCTATGGATACTTTGAAACTCAACATGGTTGCTGTTGATCAGGTATTTCCTTTTAAGACCTTTTTTTAATCTTTTACTAGTTCAACTTTCTGGAAATAGGTGGAACAATTTACATCACATTTATTTCACCACAAAAGCATTCACAGTTATTCCACTGTAAATTGTATCATAATGGACCAGTTATACCGAACTAGGTATTGCCAGTTTCAAAGGAAAACTGATTTGGTTAGGTAACCCTTTTTTGGCATCATAAGAACATCTAGGATTTATAGTCATGCCAAACTTATCAGCTCTTTCCAATACAATGAAAAACTCAAAGTTTCAGCAATACCAAGTACCGAACAGCACTTCAAGTAATATCTCATAACACCAAATGCATCCCCTTTTATTCGAGGTCATAGACTATGACTTCGGGCAACCTTTACATCCCTGTCGTCATGTTTTCAGAACATGTGGAAAGTTGGGTAGGTCTAGATGTGGCTGTTGTATTCCCGTGATGGTCTGTATTTGTATTTATTTCCATTCAACGAGGAAGAGAAAATGAAGTAATGTAAAACGCGTTTTAACTTGCTACTATGGAGTGTGGATGCTCTAAGGGGAATAGACTACATTCACCTAACACTGCCTTTTAGTTAGTGCATCCTAAATGTTCCAACTACCAACCAACATCTGCTTTTCACTTTTCATTTTACGCTTAGTACTACTGCAGGGTTTTGAAAGAGATTTTGATTCCATAAACCATGTTTGTTTGTTTTTGGAAGTTATACCATAACAATGCCGTAGCATTATTAGACCTGTTAGAGTATAGGAGACATAATCCAGTTTGTAAGTCATAAGTATCTGGGGTCTAACTTGGTTAGCTGCATTCTTCAAACAGCTACATCCGATACTATATGACCTATCAGGGTCCCTCAACAAGCTCGGTATACTGCCACCTGATTTTGAGGGGAAAGTGAAAATGAAGGAGTGGATTTCAAGATTGGCAAACATGGGTGCTTCTGACGAACTGACTGAACAGCAATCTAGACAACTTCATTTTGACCTTGAATCATCCTACAACTTATTCATGGCTGCTCTACCCAATTCTGGCGCCTGATTCATTACTGTAAGATCCTGATTTTTTTCCCCTTTTTTTTCCTTCATCATAAATTCTCTTCCCTTTGATTTGTTCATCCAAAAATATAAGCTTGTACTTTGGAGAAAAAACAGAGTTATTCAATACTTTTAATTTTTCTTTGAAAACCACTTGTATTTTACTAGAGAAAAAACTTGGTTACTTTTTGTAAAGATACAGATATATGAATTCCACAGTACCAAGCATCTTCTAACATATGGAGAACTTTGAGATTTGCAATAAAGGGATAGTAGAAAGATGTGTTGTTTATTAAGCTTCCTGTTTGCAGTAAATGTTCTATTTGGAACGTGGCCGTATCCATGATCCTTGTAATATCATTTGTTTTGCAAAATTGAGTAGTCTGTGAGCAGGTTCCTATTTTTTCTGTTTGCAGTTTATGTAATTAGTAAATTTGACTACAAAGTTATTCGTCAGAAAGTTTTGGCGCTAAATATCCAGATTAGATAGCATTTGATTTTTTGTGTTTGAATTGTGATTAGTGAGAAAATAAGTTCACCCAACTCTTTAGGGTCTGAGCAAATGGAAAGAGGGAAAAGGAATCTCATTTTGACCTTATGTTCTTTTAGAAGTGAGATTGGTATTATCAAAGCATGGTTTGACTAATGTCATTGTAAATCATGGGTTTAAGGAAAAGGAATCTCATTGTAATGCATGGTTTGATTAATGTCATTTTGACCTTATGTTCCATTAGAAGTAGACAGTTCAACCGAAGCATTGTAAAGCATTACAATGCATTTTGAAGCGGTGTGAATAGGATCTATGCATGTTGATGTAGACTGTGATCTTGAGTATTATCAAACCATGTTGGTGTACATGTGAGATGGAACATAATATTTGTTCATTCTAAAGCATGGGTCTAATGGAAATTAGAATCGGTATGAGAAGAACGAAGATGAGGATCACAACAAGAACAGATATACATTAGCACTTTCTTGAGCTCTTTTGATACTCTCGCGCTCTGCTGAAGTTGTTCAGTCCCTCTTCTAACAAATGAACTAGTACGCGTGTAACAACTCTATGTTATCGAGTTTTTGCCCTTGAGTAGCCATGTCTAGGACCACTTGATGTAGCTCAATCAGATTCTTCTCAATTTCCTTGCAGCATCATGTCCCTTGAATTTATGAAATTTATATCCGACCTCTCCCTTGGTGTTAAATTATTTTTTTGTAAGAAATTCTAGCATTCTCCACTTGAAACCAAGTTCTCGATCAACTTCATCTAGTTTCTCTCCTGTTATAGTAAACATACCTTCTCTCCACTCTCTTTATATTCGGCGTTTATCTTCTTCCCAAAAGTCTGGAAATCGTCCATCAAGTGTTTTCCCCATCCCGCTATATCGAGTGTGATCAGCAGAAGAACCTGGTCCAGGACCATGAAGGTTGGTCATAATTTAGCTTAGCTTGTATTGATTCGCAGAATAAGCTGTCCCATGGTAACATAAACATACATGATCCCATGCAAGTTGGGTTTGGCCCATGAAAGAGGCAAAATGTCCTCTTAGCTCACACGCCGAATGTCCTCTTCTCTGTAACTCCTTATGAGTCCTTGCCTTCAAGGATCATGCAATTTTCACGCCCTTTAGTAGAAGACTAAACCACCAAGGCAATGCAGATGCAACTATGGAATTGCAAAATAACAATGCGTCGTGCTTGTGTCCATGGGATATTCATTTTTGGATATCCAAACTTGAGTCGCCCTAAGTTGTAAGCTACAAACCTCTATCAACAACCTCATGATTCCTACACATTTAGGCTGCAAAGAATTGGTTCCTTTGATGCCTTTTATAGGCTACTCGTGAAAGTTGTATGTAGGTGCATCATGCATGAATCATATATCTTCACTTTGTTTATAGACATTGGTTTAAAATTAAAATAACGAAGACAGAAATCAAAAAAGAAGAAGAAGGATTTGCGTATGGGATTATCCAAAAGCAAAGGTGTCTTTATAGGCTTGTGTCTTGTACCTGAATACTATTAAATGTCTAGGGATCCATTTAGTCCGGCTTCCATGGCCTACAAAGAGCACACAATCCATCCATTTAGTTCTAGAGATCGCCTGACATTTAGAAATTAATGCTTGCTTCCGCCGTTGAACAGGCGTGGACCTCATTATCAATCCATAAATTTGTGTGATCCAAGTATCGTTTTGAGAGGCGTATATGTCTTGGTATTCCAATTCAAGACCTTTGATGTGGTATTTGTGGGGTTTGCTTGTTTGCATTTTGGGTGTCAAGCGCAAGCCACTCCTTTTTTGTTTATTTTTTCCTTCTAACACGTATATCCGCTAAAGTACAAGACAAAGGCATGTCTTTCTTCGAGCATTAATCCATTTATTACAACCATATATAATTTTTTGACCGAAACCGAAAACTATATAAAACTACTTGTTCTAAAGGGATGGGGTTTGAGTACTAATTCTAAGTTTGTGCTTTCTGTATGGGCACGTGGGGAGCGTAATTATTAATGCACATGCACCGTTAGTTGTTTTCTAAAAGCTCCAAATGATCAAGGCTGCTAATGGGGGGCTAGTTTTGATTGGGGGTGTGCCAAATGCTAATAAGACAAAAAAAATCATTTGCCTTGTACCAACCCAAGCAATTTGGTACCCCATTAGCAGTCTTGCCAACGATGGAATGATTCACCGCCTGAACTTTTGATAAACTTACTGGCCGGTCAAGATGAAAGCTCATCTGTTAGCAAGAACTAATTCACATTTACAATAAAGTTTATTTAATTTGGGTTTACTCTTATTTGACTATTGATTTCTCAAATTATACTGAAATGAGGAGGAACATTCTGTGAATGTTGGCAGGCACACCACTATGTGGCACTATCTTTAGTCAGACAAAAGGAAGAAACTAATAAATGCCTCTAAGAACAAGTTAAGGACCCGTTAATGGAATCATAGCAAAACCAACTTAATAATAATTCAATCTCGCTTGTACCTCAATCCTCTCAGCAAACAACAGCCAAATATGGAGAAAAACAAAACAAGAAGAAGTTCCAAAAACCTTAAGTTGGATATTGCTTGCCGGTTGTTATTTTGTTGGCTTATCCAACAAATGTAATCTCTTTTCATCTTTAATGTCGTGTCCCACGTTACCACTGTCATTCAAGGTCTGATTTTTGTTCCAGTTAAATGTCCTATGTACCCTTTTCCTCTTTATTTCTTTGAAGAAAATATTTGAAAAAAAGACAGAAATGGAGCGGATATATGAAAATGACGTTTAAACCGTTAACAATTTTTAAAATTTAAATAGTAACGACCAGTGGCGGAATAATTTTTCAAACCTTAACGGATATTTTTTTAATCAATAAGTTTTGAAGTAGCACTAGTCTTCTTACCTAACTTCAGCCTCCACCACCTTAAGTCAAAAGAGCCAAACCAAAAGTCAAATAGTAAAAACCTTGAAACGAATTAAGGGTCCTTGACGGGAAATGAAAAGTGAAAAAAGTTTCGCCTTTCACCGCAATGCCTCATGTCATGTGGCAGTCTTGGTGCCAAGATTTACTTAAAAGGATGAAACCTGACTCTTTGTTTTTTCTGTTTTCCTTGATGCTTAGATTTCTACGACATGTTAACAAATAATTATATTTATACATGCGAAATCTAGAGAGGAAAAATGGAAAAACAAATAAAACTGATATGACTTTTATTTGGACATTACGTGACTCCAATTTTTAGTTCCAGAATGAATCGCGTGACTTCGATCACGTTTACTTGTTGTTGGTAGGTCGGTCAAGGACTAGATTAGGAAATCTAGTTGGTTAAGGAAACCAAGTACTTGTGTCCTAAGTATAGCAGCTTAAGAGGTTTGTCTCTTAGAGCTAATTTAGGAAAGTAATCCTTGTTAAGGAATGTGTCCAGTCCTATTGATGTGTATAAATAGCCATAGAGAGAACTAGAGAAAACACACCAGAACTAAGTAAGAGTTCTCTTCTTCTCGTCTAAAGCTTTGTATATTCCAACCTATACGGTGATATATAAAATTGCTTATTCCTTCCCGAGGATTCAACCTCGTTAAATACTCGTTCTTCTTGTGTGTGTGATTGTGTTCTTGGCAATATTGGAGTACCATTGTAGTAGTGCAACCTAACGCTTCCGCAGGCTTTGGCGCAACAATTGGTATCAGAGCAAGGAGACGCTCTTGGATACGGGAACTCAGATTGCAGTTGAAGTAAAGGTATTTTTCTGAAGATTGCTTGAGGTAATACTAATCTCAAAGGTTCTGTTTTTTATCTATATTTGGTTGTTTAAGAACAATGGTTGACGGGGGAAAACCAGTTGATCCGAAAGATTCTGATGGAGAACATTCGGAGTCCACAAATAAAGATAAAGAAACAAAAGAAGAAATACTTCATTCACATAGATCACAACTCAAGGTAGAAAAGTTTATAGGAACCAATAACTTTGATTTATGGAGAACGGACGTAATGGATGCTCTTGTTCATCTTGACCTAGAAGAAGCTCTAGAAGTCCAGCCAGTGGAGATGTCTGAAAAGAAGTGGAACAAGATGAATAAATTATGTCTCGCTTCGATACGAGGGTGTTTAGCAACTGTAGTAAGAGTTAATTATCAGCACGAGACTTCAGCTAAGGATCTCTGGGAAAAACTATAGAAGGAATACCTTGTGAAGAACGTGGAAAATAGGATACATCTTAAAAGGAATTTGTATCGCTATAACATGAAGAGAGGTGCAACCCTAACCGAGCACCTAGATTCATATAATAAATTTCTTGCTGAGTTGGTTAACTACGATGAAAATATCAATTGGGAGTACAACAACATGGGATGTGTCTATTTCTGAACACATCGAAAGTGCAGCTACCGAGAAGACTAAGTTATGGCACATGAGACTTGCACATCCAGGTGATAAGTCGTTGCATAGGTTGATTCAAAAAGACTTGTTGAAAGGTGCTATCGCCTGCAAGTTAGCATTTTGTGAGCATTGTGTTAGGGCAAGAAAACAAGAACAAGCTTTGGCACAGCTATCCACAATACTAGTGGAGTTCTTGACTATGTTCACTCAGATGTTTGGGGTCCTTCCAAGAATGCATCATTGGGAGGTAAACATTGGTTTGTGTCGTTCATTGATGATTATTCTAGGCGCGTATGGGTGTACACCATGAGGCATAAGGATGAAGTCCTAGAAATATTTATGAGGTGGAAAAAGGCAACTGAGACTCAAACTGGCATAAAGATCAAAGTACTACGTTCGGACAATGGTGGAGAGTATAAGAGTGATCCGTTCTTGCAAGTATGTCAGGATGAGGGGATAAAGAGGCACTTCACAGTTAAGAAGACACCGCAACAAAATGGGGTAGCTGAACGTATGAATCGTACTTTGCTGGATAAGGTACGATGTATGTTATCTAATGCTGGATTAGGTAAAGCGTTTTGGGCTGAGGAAGTTACATATGCGTGCTTCCTCATTAATAGGTTGCCATCAGCTGCATTAGAAGGTAAAAATCCTATGGAGAAGTGGTTTGGTAAACCAGCTTATGATTATGACTCAATTCATATCTTTGGTTGTCCTGCATGGTATCATGTTAGTGAAAACAAGCTTGATAACCGTGTTGTTAAAGGAATCTTTGTGGGTAGGAAGAATGGAGTAAAAGGGTTCAAGATTTGGAATCCAGATGAGAAGAAGATAGTCATGAGTAATGATGTCACATTTGATGAGATGTCTATGGTAAAGTCTTGGGGTTCTCGGCAGGTGGAGGACAGAAGCACCAGTACTAGTGAGCATTTGCATCAGGTGGAGATTGATGCAACTCCACTAATTCCAGCTAAGTCTGTATCTGTTCAGAATACTACTGAAGACATTGAGTCTACAAGAGAGGTAACTACTGAAGTTCCAAATGATAGTGACATTGTTGAGGAAGAGGAACAAGAGTCGGTAGAAGATACAGAAGCTACGGTCATGGAGACCATAGCAACCAGCAAACCAAGAAGATCAATCAGGAAGCCTGGTTGGATGAATAATTACATCGCTTATGCATTACCAGTTATAGAAGATGGTACTCCTACTTCCTATTTAAAAGTTGTACGTAGTGCAGAGTGTAAATAATGGGAAGGTGCAATGCAGGACGAGATGGAGTCTCTCTATAAGAATGGCACATGGATTCTTATAAAGCTTCCGAACGGTAAGAAGGCCATTGGGTGCAAATGGGTATATGCTAAGAAAGAAGGATCTCAGATGAATCAAGTACGCTACAAGGCAAGGTTAGTTGCAAAAGGTTATGCCCAAAGAGAAGGGATTGAATACAATGAGGTGTTCTCTCCGGTGGTAAAACACTCATCAATCCGAATTTTGTTGGCCTTGGTAGCACAATATGATTTAGACCTAGTTCAGCTAGATGTCAAGATGGCGTTCTTACATGGTGATCTAGAAGAGAAGATCTATATGACTCAGCCGAGTGGGTTCAAGGTTGCTGGAAAATAAGATTGTGTATGTAAACTAAAGAGATCGTTGTACGGGCTGAAGAAGTCTCCAAGACAATGGTACAAGCGATTTGATCAGTTTATGATAGGCCAAACATACACAAGAAGTCACTATGACCATTGTGTATACTTTAAGAAGCTACGTGATGGATCTTTCATATATTTGCTCTTGTATGTCGATGATATGCTGATTGCATCGAATAACAAGAAAGAGATCGATAATTTGAAGTGCAAGTTGTCATCTGGATTTGAGATGAAAGATCTGGGAGAAGCTAAGAAGATTCTTGGTATGGAGATTCAACGTAACAGAGAGAAGGGTAAGGTTTGTTTGTCTCAGAAGGCATATTTGAAGAAAGTGAAACAGAAGTTTGGTGTCTACGAAGGAACTAAATCTGTAAGTACTCCCCTTGGTGCTCATTTTAAGTTAAATGCTCATATGTCTTCCACTACTGAAGAAGAAAAAAAGTATATGGCTCAAGTCCCATATGCTGAGGCTGTTGGTAGCTTGATGTATATGATGGTATGTACAAGGCCGGAAATTTCACATGCAGTTAGTATGGTTAGCCGTTATATGCATTGTCCTGGTAAGGGACATTGGCATGTTGTGAAATGGATTTTAAGGTATCTTTATGGTACAATTGATGTTGGATTGGAGTTTGTGAAGGATAAAAGTAACAATCAGTTGTGTGTTGGGTATGTGGATTCTGACTATGCTGGTGATTTGGACAAGAGACGTTCAACTACAGGGTATGTATTTACCATAGAAGGAGCACCAGTAAGTTGGAGATCAAACTTGCAGTCTACTGTGGCGCTTTCAACTACGGAGGCGGAGTATATGGCAGTGACTGAGGAATTTAAGGAGGATATATGGTTACAAGGTTTACTAGATGACTTAGGAGTTGTGCAAGACCAACTGCATGTGCATTGTGATAGTCTAAGCGCAATTTATTTGGCTAAGAATCAAGTGCATCATGCTAGAACTAAACATATAGACGTACGATTTCACTTTGTGAGAGAAATTCTTGAAGAAAAAGACATTCTACTTGTGAAGATCGATACCAAAGACAATCCAGCTGATATGTTGACTAAAGCAGTTTCTGGGATCAAGTTTCGACATTGTTTGAAATTGATCCACATCCTTCCGGTTTGGTGAAAGCCCCTTTTTGGGGTAGAGGTTCTTAGGAACCTAGTGGAGGTCTTCTAGCAAGACCATTTGAGAGAACTACGATCAGGTTTGATTCCTATTGAGGATACATAGGCAGCCAGTGATGGTTCAATCGACGTTGGAAGATGGAGGTGATTTTATCTATTGATCGTCTCATGCATGAATGCATGATCCGAGGTGGAGAATTGTTGGTAGGTCGGTCAAGGACTAGATTAGGAAATCTAGTTGGTTAAGGAAACCAAGTACTTGTGTCCTAAGTATAGCAGCTTAAGAGGTTTGTCTCTTAGATCTAAGTTAGGAAACCCTATACTTTTAGGAAAGTAATCCTTGTTAAGGAATGTGTCCATTCCTATTGATGTGTATAAATATCCATAGAGAGAACTAGAGAAAACACACCAGAACTAAGTAAGAGTTCTCTTCTTCTCGTATAAAGCTTTGTATATTCCAACCTATACGGTGATATATAAAATTGCTTATTCCTTCCCGAGGATTCAACCTCGTTAAATACTCGTTCTTCTTGTGTGTGTGATTGTGTTCTTGGAAATATTGGAGTACCATTGTAGTAGTGCAACCTAACGCTTCCGCAGGCTTTGGCGCAACACTTGTTTCTTTCGTTCTTTTCTACTTGCTTCCTGGTCAGTGGCCCCCATCATTCCACATAAATCTAGACTTAGGAGCACGTAGACCTAGACAATAACAGCTTGTGCTCATGAAAACCTTGATTTTTGGATTATAATTCTTTCTAAATAAGATTTATGCACCTTCTCTTATCTGTTGCAGGAATACAGTTTGTTGTTCAACTACCAATATGCACTAAGTGGGTTTTATTTGTATTGTATTTGTGTGCTCGAGATCCCTTGAGAGTGCTTTATACAGCAAATCTTTAAACTATATAAATCAATTGTAAATGTACATGTGAATTATGTGAGAATTACACAAATACAGAGTCGTGTACCAGTGACTTATACATGTATGGAGTGCTATCAATTGGTAAATCATGTGATGAAATCATATTATCTTTCAAGAGCATCCACATTGTACGACTAAAACCAAAATTTTGGTCCAGAAACCACACGCAGTCGAACGGATTAAAGATTAAAAACCAGATTAAAACCAAATATCAGACTATATTTGGTCTGGAACTCGGACCAAAGCCAAATTTAGTCGAGCGGACATTAAAAGTGTTCCTGATATCAAGCGCATGTATAATGTCCGTTTATAACGGGGCGTAAATATAAAATCCGTATGATGGTGGGGCGAACATTATACTTACTTGTGAATCAAAAGCAAGTGTAAAATGGGGGGAAGGTATAATGTGAGCCTGATGAGAGGCGAACATTTAATGTGAGTTTGAATGGGGCGGGGGTATAATGTGTGCTCGACCAAATTTTACTCGGCTACCGTAGCGTACCACCACGGAGACTAAACCCAATTTTTGACTATTTTTTGGTTTTTGGTCTTTGGTTTTAGTCGCACCATTGCAGTTGAGAGTGTATATGCATTCCGAAATCACAAGAGGAATTATTTTGTTTAATTTTTTTGATAAAGAGGAGATTTATTAAGAGAAATGGAGAATGCTTTTTTTTTTTACAAAGAGTAAGAAATAAAAAAATGAAACAAAAGATAAAACATATTACAAGATAATTACATCTTTTTTTTCAAATAAAAATAAGATTCCAATTGAAAATGATTCTGCTAAAATTGCTTTTAGTATCAGGTTTGAAAAGAGTTGCCCAAGAATAAATGAGAATTCTTGCATTCTAACAAAGTTGGTCTTCATTTGCGAAGTTTCCTTCAAAAGTTTTTACGTTTTTTTCATTTCATATTGTCCAAAGGGCAGCGACAGGTATAAAGAACCATATCTTTTGTTACGGCGACACGCCAAAAGAAAGTTTTTAGCCGTGTCGACATGTTTGGACACGAACACGCGTGTCAGACACGCAGGACACAACTCAGTTACCAAGATATATAAAAGAAAATCTAAAATACCTTAATTACTCTAAAATTTTACTACAATAGCTGTTAGAATATATATTTTTAGTTGTTAGGATATTGTTTTAGAAGTTCTACTTAAAAAATTATTCTTGAAGCTCTATCTCTGGTAATAGATAGATATAAAGATCTCCAATTAGTACAGTTGTAAATAACATACCTTATTAAGAGAAATTTATCCTTAAAAAGATACTATATTTTTAGCTTGATATTTAATAGTACTATGATATTCTCTAAAAATTCTCTCTTGCAATCTATGATATACTACTGATCTATTTTGTATATACCGTGTCCCCATTTTCTAATTTTTACCCTGTCTTGTCAAAGTAACGTTTTGGACACGACACATTGACACCGTGTTCGTGTCTCCGTAACACTTTTTTTTTTTTGTCAATTTCAAGATCTTTGTAAGTTCCCCAAAACTATAACAATATCAAGATGGAGGACGGATTTATACCAATTTCACTAAAACATGGCAGAAGACAATTCTAGATCTCCTAGCTAGGGGACATTCAAAGAACAAATGTTTGCCATGCTCTTCCGAATTGTTACACATTAGACATTTGTTAACATGATGAAAACCCCATTCCACAAGTTTATCGATTGTAACCAACCTATCATGTGCAGCTAGCCATAAGAAGAAACATATTTTGGTAGGGATTTTATTGTTTCATATGGTTTTGTGTGGAAATTGTGTATCTTCATGACCATGATGTAGGGATGAATAAAGAGAACTGATAGAGAAGGTACTTGTGGCAGATAAAGTCCATTATCTCCTATCTTCATAATTATTGATAAATGAAGGATCTGACCCTATCAAGTCGAAGAGAGCAATAAGTTGTTCAGCCTCATGATCATATAAAGCCTTCTTGAGATGTGAATTCCAATTTTCACGATTTTCATTTGAAGTTATATGAGAGGAGACAAAACCTTTCTTGTTAGAACTGACCTTGTATAAAGCCGGACAATAAATTTTAAGTAGATTATTACCCACCCACATGTCAGACCAAAAAGAAATATTTGTATAACCTTGTACTAAAAATGATGTGAAGTTAGAAATTTCTGTAGCTTGCTTAGTGATTGTTTTCCAGCACGATGAGACATACGTACCTTTTACAACATCAGGAATCCACAAGGAAACAGATTTTCCATACTTATTTTCAACAATAGAATACCAGAGCGAATTCTTTTCTAACCAAAGCTCAAAACCCATTTTGCTAAGAGAGCCTGATTGAAATGCTATAAATCTCTAAGACCCATCCCATATTTTTCAACAGAAATACAAACCAAAGATCAGTTTTCCGAGTGTTTTTTCTTAGGTTCATCACTGTTACTCCATAAAAAAAATTAATCTTCTTTTCCAGTAATTTTGTAATAGAAACTAGAACTTTGAAAATACTGAAGAAGTAAAGAGGGAGACTAGAAAGAACATGCTCAATGAGTGTGATCTTACCTCCTTTTGTAAGATGATTTTTCTGCCAAGTAGCAAGCTTGCTGTCGAAATTTTTCAGAATATGATCCCATATAGTTTTTGAGTTTGATTTAGCTCCTAGAGGAAGTCCCAAATACATAAATAGAAGATTATCATTGAGGCAACCAATGTTCTATGCCTATGAAGCCAATAGAGGTGTGTTCCCCAACCCTACTAATCCGGTTTTAGAGTTGTTCACTCAAAGTCCTGACACAAATAAGAAGTGAAACCTAGTCATATTTGAGAAACAGATGGTATCATCAGCATAATGTAAATGAGAGATCTTTTGACCGATGCTCCTTATAGAAAACCCTAAAAGAAGATCATTTTGAGTGAGCTTATCCAAAAATCTAGCAAAACCATCCATAGAAATGTTGAAGAGAAGAGGGGATAGCGGATCCCCAGGTCTAACACCTCTTGAGCAACCGAAGAAAACAAAAGGAGAACCATTAATGAGTATGAAAAATGTAGCTGTAGAGTAGAAAAAATAAACCCATTTGCACCATTTTTCATTGAAACCAATCTTCCTAAGAATAGATTGCAAGTACGACCAATTTACCTTGTCAAAAGCTTTTTCTAGATCTATTTTACAAATGACACAACTGATTTTTCCTTGATCTTAGAATCCACCAATTCATTTGCAATTAGGATGCTATCATGTATTTGTCTCCCATCCACATAAGAAAATTGAGTTTCCTAATATACAATGTCAAGAAACTATAGGGAAAGCTGGTGGGCTAGCTCTCTTGTGGAAATATGGCTTAGGAATCAAAATCTTGCATACTACTAGTAACATGATGCATCTTACTGTTTGTTCTCAAATTCAAGAAAAAAATGGATGTTGTCTTGCTTATATGGTTCTCATCATAAGAAATAAAGGGATGAGCAATGGAAATTCATTCAGGAGTTTGGAGAAAATCTATCAATCCCCTGGGTCATTTTGGGAGATCTCAACATCACTCTACATTCATCAGAAAAGCAAAGCTTCGGTACAAACCCTTCTCCTTCATACAGAATTGTTCATGACACCATACACTATCATGATCTGAGAGACATTCCTTTCACAGGTTCACCATTTACATGGAAAAATCAAAGTAAATTAGGAAAAAATGTCAAAACTAGAATTGACAGAGATTTGGCTAACAAGAGATGGTTCCTTTCATTTCCCGACTCAGTTATAAATAACCTCATCCCAGATGGATCTGACCATGCACCTATTCTCCTACATACCCAACTAACAACCAATCAAAACCCAAAAATTAAAAGATTCTATAAAGTTTGGTTTACTCACCCCAATTGTAAAGAGGTAATTGCAGAAACTTGGAATGCTAGTGAGAATAAAGACATGGATATTTCAGGAAAACTTCAGGAAACAACAAAAGCTTTGGGAAAATGGAATCATTATGTTTTTGGGCATGTTAACACAAAAATTAAGAAGATCCAGAGAACAATTAGGAATGCTAAGAATACGAATAATCAATACATCAACATAATCAAGAGTTTGGAAGCATAACTAAATTTGTGGTATGACAAGAAAGCAGCAATCCAGTATCAACAACCTAAGAGAATCTAATAAAGCAAGAAGACATAAATAATAAACTCTTTCATTCAAAAGCTAATTAGAGGAGGAAAAGGAATTATATTGATACTTTGTTGAATGAAGAAGGAAATTAGATCTCTACCAAGGAGGAAATTTCTCCTTTACTTACAAATTATTTCAAGAGCAAGTCACATCATAGACTCAGATATACTTCAACTTATTAATTCATGTGTCACTGAAGAAGAAAACCACAAGCTAATTCAAATGCCAACTGAAGAAGAAGTCAAAGAAGCAATGTTCAGCATAAATCCTTGGGCTGCACCAGGTCCAGATAGGCATCAAGCAGGATTCTATCAACATTCTTGGAGCATAGCTGGAAGGGAGGTAACAGAAATGATTCCAAAAAAAATTCTTCATGGTTCTTTGAAACCTTTCAAGTTCTTATTCCAAAAAAAATAAATAGTCACCAAACCTAATGAGCTGAGACCTATAAGTCTGTGCAATATCACTTACAAGACCATCACAAAATTATTAGCCACCAGATTAAAACCCATCCTATACAAGATCATTTCACCTTGGCAGGCTGCTTATGTCCCAGGCAGAAACATTCATGATAATGTTATCATTGCTCATGAGATGATGCATTATATGAAGACTACTAAAGCTAATCAGTGTGTTATTGGCATCAAGCTGGACATGGCCAAAGCTTTTGATAAAATAAAATGGGATTTCTTACAAGAAATCATGATTCATTTGGGTTTTTCTCAAAAGTGGTGTCAACTTATTCATTACTGCATAAGCACAACAAAAAAAAATATTCTTGTTAATGGTTCACCGATGGAATTCTTCTCTCCATCAAGAGGACTCAGACAAGGTGATTCTATTTCTCCATATCTCTTTATTCTTTTCATGGAAGGTTTCAGTAGATTGATCACAAATGCTGCAAAACAAAAGATCATTGAACCAGTTATCCCAGCAAAAATAGGCCATCAGTTTCTCATTTGTTGTTTGCAGATGACTGCATTCCAAAGCAACAACAAGGTCCATCAACAACTGAAAAAGTATAATTCAAAAATTCACTTCTTCTTCAGGACATATGGTAAATTTGGAAAAGTACAGTGTGTTCTTCATCAAAATCTTAACAAGGAGACTTGTGAAGATATTACATAAATGCTGCAAATGAAAAGAATAGATGAAAAAAAGAAGTATTTAGGAACTCGTCTGAAAATTCCTAGAAGTAAATACAAGTTTTATGATTCAACAGTGGATAAAATGGGAAGCAGATTCCAAACATGGCATGGAAAACTTACCTCCCAAGCTGGAAGAACTACTCAAATTCAAGCTTCACTCAATACAACAACTAACTACCAAATGGGTCTATTTGAGGTACCAGATAAAATTATAAAATGAATGGAAACATACAAAGAAACTACTTCTAGAGTAAGAAAAATACTAAGGGAGGAAACATCATTTCTTGGAAGAAGATCAACAGACCAAAAATATATAGAGGATTGCGCATCAAAAATTTAAAGGTGGTTAATCTATTGTATGGAGGCTGTTACATGAGCAACAAGCTATGTGGTATAAAATCTTGGATGTAAGGTATTTCAAAGGCAAGGATCTATTGGTTGATGATACTTTTTAAAAAAAAGGATCTTGGATTTGGCAAAGTATTCAAATGGGTCTTCAATTCATAAAGTCTCATTACATATGGGAAATAGGAGATGGATCTTCAATATATGCTCACAAACACAAATGGTTTAATAATTCTGAAGATTCAGGTACAACTCCAAATTCTCAAATCAATATAAATTTAAAAATTTCAGACCTCATAGATCAAGATACAAAAAGTTAGAGTATTTCTAAATTACAAGATCAATTTACAAGTGATCAGATAAGGAATATTCTCCACATCAGAATTCCCTCCAAAGAAAAAGACAAATTGAGATGGCCACTAACAAGTTGTGGCAAGTTTACTTCAAACTCTCTCTACAGAGACATCATGAAGACACAGAACCAACAACAACCTTAGCAAACAAATCCTCTACAAGAATCTCAATGGCTCAAGCTATGGCATCTAGAAGTTCCTTATAAATTCCAACAATTATTATAGAAATGCTGCGATGATATCCTCCCAGTCAATATGAGAGTTAGCAAATACAAGAAAGAAGTTAGACGTCTTTGTACTTTCTGCAATGAAGAAGAAAAAACCAGCATTCATCTACTTTGTAGCTGTAGATTCTCAGATATTGTTTGGTTTGGCATATCAGCAGCCCTTCACCATTATAAGAACATGCATACTTCTACCAAAAATTGGATTATATCCTAGTTTGCAAATAACCATTCTTTGGAAGCTACGAATTACAATCTTGCTTGTCTAGCTGCCTGTACCTTAGGCATTTATGGAAAGCTAGATGTGAAAAAGTGCATGGAAATAAATATTATCATCCTAGAAACATAGTGCACATAATTATAGCTTATGTTAACAGCATGCACTTGAATAATTCTGAAATGCAAGAGAAAAATCAAGATAGATCTTGCACTAGTCATCAGGAGACTTAGAGAAAACCCCCTGAAAATTGGAAAAAAATTAATATAGATGCTTCATTTGTATCTTAGAATACTAATGCTGGTTTTACTCTAATTGCTCGTGATTTTACAGGGAGGTTCTTGGAAGCAATGGCCTTATCAACAAGATCCAGAGATGTGAATCAAGCTGAAGCATTAGTGATCCTCAGAGCTATACAATGGATTAGAGATATGCAACTTCAGCAAGTTATTATAGAAGGGGATAATATGTTAGGTATTAGTAGTCACAATAGTAGTGTTAAAGGTTTTAAATGGGAAGATCAAAACATCATCCTAAAGTGTCAAGATATCCTTCGAAAGTTAGAGTCTTGTCAAGTTATTTTCCAAAAAAGGTCTTGTAACATTGCAGCAGACAAGCTTGCAAAACTAACTAGAATCAGTTTTAGGTCTCAAATTTTGCTGGAGGGTCCTCCAAATGCTATTGCAAGTATCTTAGCTGCAGAAAGAAATAGCTAGTTTTAGGTTCAGTCTTTGTTGTTGTTGTTTGTTTCCTTTCTGTTTATGATTATTACTAATACGACACTACTTATTTATTTACTATTAACTTAGTTATTTTTCGGAAACAACATTTTTTTATCCGAAAATAGAATATTATAGAAGTGGATTAAACCACCCCTATTTTGTCCATTCCTTCATTTACACGATCGATATAAATGAATTGATTCTCTGAAATTAGTTTAACTGAACATTGTTCAGACAAAAGATAAGAGAGCTTAGGTCAAATCGAATCCAGTTTCGGATTATACGAGAATGACTACAGATTCTTGCCAGGTTTTCGCTACTCTATTAGTTACAGTACTTATAAGATTTAATTTAGTTAATTCAAAGTATTTTCTGACTAGGATTTCATTTTCCTTTATATTTGTTTGTGTTTTTGAGTCTTCCTCCTATCACAACAACATATTCTTCAATCAACAGATGCATGATTCTTCTTTCATCACTTTCAAACTCCATCTTGTGACGTAAATCCGCCGCCATTGAAAAGCTGATGCTGCTCCCTGCTTGATCAGATCCTCTTTGGTGGTGAAGGAAGCTGGAAATCCTTTTGCTCCCTTAGAGCGTCTGCAGCGGACGACCAAGAGTAAAAATTTGGTCTTTAACAGAGACGTAGTGGGATGGAGTAAAGACTAAATCCCCGACCATACCAAATTTCCAGACTATATTTGGTCCGCGACCAAGACTAAACCCAAATATAGTCGGGCGTTGATAAAGTTTACGCCCCACATCGGGCGTTAATAAAGTTTACGCACCGGAGCGGGCGTTGATAAAGTTTATGCCCCACGGCGGGCGTTAATAAAGTTTACGCCCCGCAGCGGGCGTTGTTAAAGTTTACGCCCCAACGGGCGTTGATAAAGTTTTCGCCCCGCAGCGGGCGTTGTTAAAGTTTACGCCCAGGAGCGGGCGTTGATAAAGTTTTCTCTTAGTAGCGGGCGCGGTTTATACCCCCGCCCCATTTTTTTTTTTTTTTTATTGTGGGGCGTGGTTTATACCAACGCCCCATTGTTATTTTTTTTTTCTTTTCTGTTTACGTTTTCGCACCAGGCGAACTTATACCCTCCGCCCCACATCGAGCGCACGTATACTTCACGCCCCACACCAGGCGCTGTTATAGTTTACGCTGCACCAAAAATTTAGTCTTCCTCCCACTGCGTCACTCAACGGACTAAACCCAAATTTGGTCTTTTTTTTTACTCTTTAGTCTTTACTTTTGGTCGCACCGCTGCAGACGCTCTTATAAGAATTAATCTAAAACCTGATATCTTGGTACCTGTATTGCAACATTTATTTTATGACAGAGAAAGTCTAGTTTTTCCCAATTGAATTTATGGGTGATAGGCTTTTCTCTAGCTTGGTGTTCGTTGTCATAGATATGACAATAATTAGGCTTCTCAATGTCTTTAATTTCCAATCTTGTGTTTATATGATTGATTGATGATTCATCTACCTGTTTCATTAAGATTTTCATGTTTGTTTTGAAAAACTAGCAGACACCTTGCCTTCCAAATATGCCAGTTTATGGTGGCATGGATTTTACACCATTTTAGAGAGCCAGTTGACTGTCTATTTGTGTGAAACCATTTGTTCATTATGAGTGATTACCAACCATAATATCAGGGTGTATGTGGAGATTATTTCATATTTCTTTAGTAAAGTTGTATTCCGTGAATATATGGTGTTTGAGTTTCCTCTCTTCCATTACAAGTACGGCATTTAGGGTCAATATAGGACAAAACTCTAGATATTCTTGCATTTGTAGATAGTATAGTATGCGCATATTTCCATAGAAATGTTTTGATGGAAGGATCAACTCTTTATTTTCATCCAGTCTCCTCTCGGATTTTGAGTTTTATTAGACTGAATTAGGTTTTGATACAAAGATTTCACAGTAAAGTCACCTCTCTCTCTGCGAGAGGCCAAATGATTATATCCTCTTCGTTAGGACAGTCAATCTGCACATTCAAAATTGCATTAGCTACATTTTTTTTTTTTTTATTATTCTGATTGCATTTATAGCTACATTACGGGGGGAACCAAGCTAGTATGTTTCTTGTATTCCAGGTATTGTCAGTTTGCATTAGATCACTAACCGAACCGGGAACAACATCTTAACCCGACTTAGACTCCCGAATGGGAAACTATTTCCCCTTTTTTTCATTGGACTCAAAATTCTGTACTCGACATATTGGATTTTTAAGGGTATGAATCATTTCCTCATTGAACATGACCTTACAACTAAAATATCTAACTAGATGACCGCTACCACGGTGGGATGGCCGACCGAAAAAATTGACGTAAAACTAAATTTTGTGTTCACAATTTAGTTCCGCCGTAGGGTGAAAATATTATTTTTCCTGAGACGGCACGAATGTATAATTTTTTCAAACACGACGCGAAAGTATCATTTTTCCAGACATGTAGGTCATGGTATATTTTTACTTTGCAAATAATTTGGTGGTGATTCAACACCATATGTTGTGCTTTTCATTTTAAAATTATTTATTTTTTATACTTAGTCAATCATTTTATTTTTCTTGTAGTTTTTTTCATTTTTTTTAAGATATGTCTAATTTTAAGTTATGACTAATTTTTAAGGAGAAAATATACAAAATTTGGAGAATAATAAAAAAAATTGAAAAAAAAAAATTGATATCATTGTTTGTGCTCATTGCGTAGCTAATTTAAAGGGCTTTCCAAATATATAAAATTTATAGAAATACGACTTGTAGTTTGAAATATACGAGGTTTTTAAATATATAAAAAATGCATTTACTGTTGTGCCCTTCTTTTTTGGTTTATTTACGAAAATGTCTAATATCTTATTTCTCTTCCTCTTTGGTTTATTTACGAAAATGTGTAAAGGAAAAAAAAAAAGTAAAATTTGATTTAAAGGGACATCTTAGTCTTTTCCAGGTGTCCAAACCAAAATTCAATCTTTTTTGTATAATTGAAAAAAATGTCACGCTTCACATTGACACAAAGTCACCATATATAGAGTCCTCCCTCGTTTCGCTCGGTCGGCCTAATAAGGAGGAAAACTGTCCCTAACATTAAAATGACAATAAATGATTCTTGCAAAGTCTGTTGTACTGTTAATTAGTCCACAAATTAAAAAAAAAATCATTATAATAAGAAAGGTATGATTTGTTGACATTGTAATACTGATATTATTTTACAATTTCAACACTAATTTTTTTTGTGGTGATCAATTGAAAACTATCTAAATGTTAGTTTTTCTGGTAGATTGTTCTTTTCATTGGACATTGCACTTAGATAAAAACGGTCACATTTCACAATAACAAAGGGTTATATCTCACAAAGGAGTGTGGTACTAGGATGAAGGGAACCATGTAGAATCATACTCGTGATCTGCAGGTTCTAAGAATTTTTGAGATCGGTGGTATTCAAGCTAAAATTACTGAGAACAGGGTGTTTTTTTTGAAGGCGCAATTGAGGGATATCAAAACTAACTGGGAGATATAAATTATTAATTGGGAGATATGAATTATTTCCCCCAACCAATAGTGTCTGCTAAGGGGTGTTTTTGGGTGACAAAAATACTAAAATACCCTTCTCTCAAAATAAAAATCAAAAATCAAAATCATATCTCCATTTCCATCTTCACTTCTTATTAATCTCTTTTAGGGCTAGGACTTTGAAACCTAAATATTCCCCACTCCCTTTCAAATTCAAAATTTTTCCCACTCCCTTTCAAATTCTTTTCTCCTTCTCTGCCAGCTCCTCATTTTGAAAACGATTTTTTTTTGTTACATTCGGAAGTGATGAAGACCATGCCGGAAGGGATGACGACCATGCCGGTATAGATGAAGACCATGCCGGAAGTGATGAAGATCGTGCCGGTAGTGATGAAGACCATGCAAGAAATTAATTTTTTTTACATCGCCGGAAGTGATGAAGACCATGCCGAAATTGATGAAGACCATGCCGTCACTAAATGCCGGCATACTCGATAGAAATCTATCAATGCCGGTAGTCAAGTGAAAAAAAATATCAATTTTCTGGATACTTTACATCATGTGCCGGCATAGAAATTTAAGCAACATATTATGCCGTTAGCAGTACCGGCATGCTCAAAAATTAACTAACTATGCCGGAAGTGGACTGATTAAAATCAGAAAATTAACTAACTGAAAACAACCGGGAGGGGTATGCCCTCCGGACCCCCCGGATAGTGGCAAACATTTATGAAAATTTCCAACAAATGCCGGCATTGTTTTTTCGGTTGAATACAGTGCCGGCTTGCCTATCAAAATGGGGGATTTTTTCGGTGCCGTCATGGACGTAGTATGAATACAATGCCGGGAATGCTGCTGCCGGCATTGTATTCATACTACGTCCATGCCGGCACCGAGCTATTTCAGCTGCAACAATGGTGGATTCAAAGAAAAAAAATCAAATTTTCAACACATTGGCACCTTTACCTGAGTATTGGGAGTGCTTGTACAATCATCCTCCATTTTTACGAAAAAAAGTTCCCTCTCAATTTTTTTCCCTCCTTCTACTCTCACCTCACCCACCCAAATACAAATAAAAACACACACTAATCATATATCAAAAAATAATCTTATGAATTTACTAATTATAATTAAGCACTAATCCTGATTAGTGAGGGGTAGATTAGGTATTAGGTAAAATACTTAGATAAGGGGTGACCCTTATTTGATATTTGTATCTAGTTTTTGTCTTTTTCCTCTATCCCCAATTAGTTTTGATATCCCCAATTACGCGTTTTTTTTTCTTCAAAATGCTAAGTATAAGTCAAATTTTGGTTTGTTGTGAAGGGGCTCCCAAAGAAAATATGTGTTGGTTTTAGTTTCATTGGTAAATGTGGTACTGTCAATTGCTTAGTGCTACCTCTAGTGGTTTAGATGCGGACACTAATTACTTAGCCGAGGTAATGGATTTAATTATTACAGACGAATGGGCAATCAAAAATATATATTTCATGATGTTTATTTTAGTTTTGATTAAAAGAAAATTTTAACGACTTTTAATTCTGACAGAATTCGTTGGTATGTTGAGTCTCGTTTGGTGAGAATGAAGAGGGGGATCAATATTATTTCCTTTAAGCATTATTTTGCCTGTCACTTTTAGGGGCGACCAATTTGTAATTAGGGGCGACACAAAAGACAAAATAGATTGAAAATACTTATATGCCCCTTCGTAATCGGGAGGTTAATCCATAATCGGTAGTTTGGGGAAACTCTATATTTGGTAGTTATATGAACTATTTTGACTACCGATTATGGTAGATTTCGCCAAAGATTATACTGTATAATCGGAAGTCATGGTAACTTCATTTACTACCGATTATAGGCTCAACCAAATTCGAAAAATAGAGGATTTTGGCATAATCTGATTTTGGGGCAACTCTATATTCGGTAGTCATATGAACTATCTTGACTACCGAATATGGTAGGATATTTGCAAAGAGATCCACTGTATAATCGGAAGTCATGATAACAATTCATTTACTACCGATTATAGGCTCAACCAAAATTCAGAAAAAAGAGAAATTTTGCAAAATCTGATTTTGGGACTACTCTATATTCGGTAGTTATATAAACTATCTTGACTACCGATTATGGTTGGATATTTGCAAAGAGAGCCAGAATAATCGGAAGTCATGATAACTCTTCATATCTTACCGATTATAGGCTCAACCAAAATTCCAAAAAAAAAAGGATTTTTGCAAACTCTGAATTTGGGACTACTCTATATTCGGTAGTTATATGAACTTTCTTGACTACCGATTATGGTAGGATATTTGCAAAGAGAATCACTGTATAATCGGAAGTCATGATAACACTTCATTTACTACCGATTATAGGCTCAACCAAATTTCAGAAAAAAGAGGATTTTTGCAAACTCTGAATTTGGGGCAACTCTATATTCGGAAGTTAAATAACCTAAATTCCCTACCGATTATGGTAGCATTTTTGCCAAAGGTCTACTGTATAATCGGGAATCAATATAACTTTATTTACTACCGATTATAGGATAATCAAAATTCAAAAGATTTGGGATTTTATTTTGGGGATACCGTATAATCGGAAGTCATACAAAATAAATTTACTCCCGATTGTTGATTACCTACCGATTGTATAGTTATCTACCGATTGTAAAGGGTAGTTTGGCCATTAAAAAAAAAGCCTCGGAAATAACCTTCCGATTGTGAAATAACCTACCGATTATTTGTTATTTTGTCGTTTTGTGTCGCCCCTAATTACAAATTGGTCGCCCCTAAAAGTGTCAGGTTATTTTGGGAGTTTGACTTCTCAGCTGACAAGCTTGCCAAAAGTGTGAGTAATCTCAATAGAGAAGAAATCATTAATTATGATAGTAAGCCATCGTTTTTTGGTGCAGTGGGATCTGAATATACCTTTTACTTCGGATTTTGTTCTCAAGTGTTTTTATTAATTAGAAAGTGTATAGATCTCTTTTTTTTTTTTTTTTTTTTTTTTTTTTTTGAAGTATGAGATTGAATTAAGATTAAGCTTCAATTACACGAGGGTATGTTTTACCCAAAGAGTCATTCATTACAATTTGGTTAATGCAAGATGGGGCTATATAATCCCAAACCAGGGTTGAAAGGTTTCCTAGGTGGCTACGGTCTGCAGCAAGGTTCGCCATCCCGTCTGCAGCTTGATTACCTTCCCTGTAGATGTGTGTAATGACGCATTGCGGTAGTTGGCCTATGATTAACTTGGTTTCTGATATCATACTTGAAATGTACCAAGGCGGATCAGCATCTGAAGATAAGAATCGAAGCAGATTTTCCGAGTCGATTTCAAAATGAACTTGTGCCTAACTTCGTTCTTTTTCTATTCTAGACGCTATGAGCATGGCCCAAGATTCGGAAATCAACGCAGTGGTGATTCCCAACGGTTGTGCTACCGCTATCAGGGTCTTGGCAGATGAGTCCCTGCATATAAAGCCTGTTCTAGCTATTCCGGGATGTCCTCACGCTGCGCCATCTGTGTTGATCTTGATCCAACCCAAATTAGGTTTTGTTCATCCTACCATGATTGTAGTGGAGGCCCGTGTTACATTTTCAGGGTTGATAGAAGCTGGCATTCCAGGTAGAACATGAGGGAGTTTCGTTTGTGCCCAAGAGAATTCTTGTTGGAGACTGAGAGCCATATGTACTATGTTTCCCGGGTTTGGTTTCTTTTGACGATATATGTAGTCATTCCTAGCTATCCATAAGGACCAGAAAATGAAACAAAATGCAGTATTGATAAAACTGTGTACCTTTAACTGTAGGATTTGTGAGATTGTCGTTTGAGGGTTTGGAAGGGATGGAAGATTTTGGACGGAACTAGAATGATAAGGAAGTCCCGCAATGAGAGTGTTTCATGCGGCTGTAGCTACTTGGCAATGAAGGAGAATGTGATCAGCAGTTTCTGGATGAGAATTGTATATTGGGCATATGTCTGTGTCGGTGAGGTGGATATGGTGTAAAATGGCGAGGGTTGGGAGGCCCTCATTGATTGCTTTCCACAAGAAAAGCTGTATTTTTTTGAGGACATGGAAGTGTCCATATGAACTTTGATGCTGGTAGTGGGTGGACATGATCTGATGTGCTTACTAAGCAATTGTATCCAGATGATGTAGTGTACTTTCCAGATTTGGTAAAAGGACATATGATCCTATCAGAGGGGTTGTTTTGGGGGAGGTGGATATTCACGTTTCTCTGGGTTATGTGAGGGGGAAGGAGGTTTATCTTGCAGTAGTTCCAGGTGTGACTGAGAGGATCAATGAGGTCAGCGGCCATCTGGATTGAGTAACTGTTCGCCGGATCCAAAGTATTAGTGAATTACGGGATCCAATTAGCTTGGATGGGAGGTTGTTAATCCATTTCCGATTGTGTAGAAAAGATGATGTTTCATTGTAGTAATGAGAGATGAAAATGCGGGGGTCTAACAACCTCACCCAATATTTCGATTAGCAATCTGTATGGACAACTCCGAGTTGTTTTCTAGAGAATGAACTAGACAATTAGACTCAATCAATAGAAAATACTCAAGGAGTTATTATCTCAATCTCTCGATTTGATTTACTCAAGCAAATATGATTCGCGAGTCTAATCAAAGAGAGATAACTTGGATGGTGACAAAGACAAATATCCAAGTGTCAATCTATTTAAATCAACAACCAATAAGGTCGGATATTCTAATCGATTGAACAACGCACAACCTGTATTATTTCAATCATATAACAAAATATAACGCGGAATAGAAATAACACAGACACCATAATTTTGTTATCGAGGAAACCGCAAATGCATAAAAACCCCGGGACCTAGTCCAGATTAAACATACATTGTATTAAGACGCTACAGACACTAGCCTATTCCAAATTAACTTCGGTCTGGACTGTAGTTGAACCCCAACCAATCTCACACTGATCCAAGGTACAGTTATTCTCCTACGCCACTGATCCCAGCAGGATACTGCGCACTTGATTCCCTTAGCTGATCTCACCCACAACCAAGAGTTGCTACGACCCAAAGTCGAAGACTTTAATAAACAAATCTGTCTCACACATAAAAGTCTACAAGTAATAGATAAATTTGTCTCCCACGAATAAACCTACAAGTTTTGTTCCGTCTTTTGATAAATCAAGGTGAACATGAAACAATTAATAAAACCAGACTTATATTCCCGAAGAACAGCTCAGTTTCATCAATCACCTCACAATAAACTTAATCGACGCTGCGAAGAAGATTATTGAGGAATCACAAACAATGAGACGAATATATTTGTGACTACTTTTATCTTGCCTATTGGAGATAGAAATCTCAAGCCAATTATTATAATTGTACTCGTACGATATAAACAGCAAGATCAGATCACACAACTACAAGAAAAGTAGTATCGGTCTGGCTTCACAATCCCAATGAAGTCTTTAAGTCGTTAACCTGGTTTTAGAATAAGGAAACCAAAGGTTAAAGGAGAATCGAATCTAGCTTTAGCAAACTAGTATCACACAGAATGTGTGGGGATTAGGTTTCCTAGTTGCTAGAGTTCTCACTTATATAGTCTTTCAAATCAGGGTTTGCAATCAATGTTAGCTTGCTAACAAAGCATTCAATATTCACCATTAGATGAAAACCTGATTAGATACAAGCTAATATCTCTCAACTGTTAGATCGAAAACTTAGCTTGTCATACACACATGTACTTGACGTTTTGGGTTTGTGTAACCGTACCCAAACGTGTACAATTCTTGGTTCAATATTAGTCAACCAAATGGTTAGCCAAATGATAACTTTCATATCAACCATATTCTTCTTCACCATAACTAGTCCAAATGACTCAAATTGACTAGTAGTTAGAAAGTTGTTCAATTGCTATGAGATCTCATGTACTACACAAGACACAATTGAATCAAAAACGACGTGATTCACTCGAATCATTTCATGAACTATAAAGCCACGGTTTGCAAAAGCATTCCTTAGTAATTTAAGATAAGTTCACGAACAAAGTTTTCAGACATAACCTCTTGAGTTCGCGGACTGCACCTAAGCTTCAACTTCAGCAGATATTCTCGGGTTCGAGAACTTACGCCAGTTCGCGGACTGAGTTCGGGGACCGAGTTGCTGCTCGCGTTCCGGTTCCACTTGATCAACAAAGTTTGCAAACTTCGGTTCAAGTGTTAAGGACTTATACATATATGTGTTGCCACAACAATTTTTATATCCCACAATGGTTATATAGTCTAAACTCTCATTTCAATCATTGAAACATTCTCAGAGGGCGTTATATAGTTGTTATTCACAAACTATTTTTCGTTAGAGCGATTTCCAAAGTGATTGAAACATAACATGACTTTCGTCACTAGGCAAAGATGAACTTGGATAAAGCGAAAGCTTTACCAACACCCATTTCAAGAAATAGATAAGCGAGATATACTCAGCTCGAAATGTCACATGTGCATATTCTTAGTTATATAGTAAACGACTTTTGTCTCAAGATAGGAGATAGAGTAAATAGACTTTTGAGTGATAGATAAGTTCAAGTCTCCACATACCTTTTAGTCGATGAAGATCCACTGGTTCTTTGAGTAGTCCTTCGTCTTATATGATGATAGCCATGGAGTTCTTGAGCTCAACTACACTTTATATCCTAGTCCGAAACCTTAGCTATAGTAGACTAGAAATCAAGACTTTATAGTTTTGATCACTAAGATTGACAAACATGCTTGAGATAGCAACGCATGCGAGTTTGACCGAGCAGTGCTCTAACAATCTCCCCCTTTGTCAATTTTAGTGGCAAAACTATTAATACATATGGAATACAAAAAATTATATAAATAAACTTTATAGCTCATATTCCACATGCCTAATATTCAACAATACCCGAAATCTTCGTCACTTCCAAGTAGTTCAATGATCCCAAAGGTTGTAAGTTTAGCATCATCGTTGTTGAAAATCCGTAGCTATAACAATGAGAAAAGCATTGGTTCTCAATCATTGTTATACATTGTCATAGTATTATTACATAGCGTCAAAGTCCAATTGTATCACAACTTCAACAACAATACTATGGTGATACTTCACTCCCCCTTAGTCAATACTCCATCTCACATAGAAACCACTCCCCCTTACATAATGATCCGAAAACCATATGTATTTGTAGTATGAACTACAATTAATTCTCCCCATTTTTGTCAATAAAATTGGCAAAGGTACAAGAACGGGATCCTAATAAAATTTCTGCAAGAGACATTTCTTGAACAAAGGTAAATGTTCTATCATCTTGTTTAGATGCCATCATAAAGCTGATGCTAAATGCATTCATCAAGGAGTTTATAGAGATACAAGATAACCCCTAAAAATTCCACAGCCGCACTCCCCACAAAGATTTGGAAATTAAGCGCAAGTTCAAAAGAACTCTCCCCCATAATATGTCATTCCCAAAGGAACAACAAGAGCGACCTTAATTTCAAGAGAAAATAAGGATTTCTTTATACTCAACAAATTTCATACAAGTATGAATTTGGAATCCAAAATATTAAATCATATTAACCAAAGCGAACCAAGATTAATTTGACTAAATATGCTCAACACAATTAAACTTATGGAGACTTAATTCATCGATTAGATTATTCACAAGAGAACCCATAAATACTCTAACCGGATTACACAATTAAACTAATCACAAAGTAATCAATTCAATTGTCCACACTCGACATGAGAAAAATCTATGGAGTGCTAACTAAATAATCACACAAGATGATTGATTTAGTTCATTTGGGCTTTACATAAGAGATTATGGAACCCCGACTAAGATTATCATAGGAAATGACAACCTTAACCGTACATGTACTCAACATGAGAAAACTCATGGAATACAAACTAAATAACCACACAATTTGATTACTTTAGTTCTTAATGCTCAACATTTTGCATATTTATGGAACAACCAACCATGCCAATAAGAAATCGACTTAGTCGTATCGTGCTCAACATAAGATACAAGATGGAACCTTCACGGTAATACATATTAATATGGAACAATTAAGCTCTATACCGTGGATTACAAAAACAAGGACCTATTCTATTTTTTCCATCACAACGTGACATAATATAATTTATCCTTGAATCACAAAATATTTTAACCTATCTTACATCAACAATTGACAATATAGGCTTAACTTTTGTGTTTTTCCAAAAGTCCATTCATTCCTTTATCAATATTTGCATACCAATATGTGAACGACTTTACTTTTGACAAAATATGGGACAATCAAGTTCACGGACGTAAACACACATATCCCATCAAAATATTACAATATATAAAACCATAAAGATTAATACTGCAACCATCATCTTCCAAACCAGTTTAGAATTAAAACCAATAAATCTAAAAACAAGAAGATGAAATCATTGGATATAGCTATGTGTAATCACAATCATGGATATTCCAAAACACTAGTTATTCTTCTAAATAAAACAGAAAACATAGAAGATTTACTAGACATTAAGACCTTTGATGTCGTCAACATCCATGGGAACATAAGGTTCATTAAGAAAGGAGTTTATATCGATGAACCTTCTTGGTTGTTGTTGTCGAACCAGGGCCTTCTGAATCTCAAGAGTTTTATACAAAAAAGCCTTTATTTGTTGAATCTCCTTTCGCAGCTCCTTCAATACTTCAAGAACATCAGAAAACTTATGAGAATTTGAAGGAACGGCTCTTGGCTTCCTCGTATTCCTTCTTTTTCTTTTCAAGGTTGGAAGAAATGGAGATTTTTCTTTTTCCTTCACGATTGATGGCTTAACAATCACATTACCTTCTTTTCCACCGCAAGACATCATTCTTGGAGCGTCCATCAACGAATGGATTTGTGAGAGGAATTCACAGTTGGCTCAACAAGTAGTCTAGAGATAAAAAGAGGTTTTAGAGAACGAAAAGGAATGTAGGGTTCAAAACCTAAAATAGGTTCGTAAACGATCAACTCTTATCCCTATCAAGAGTGAAGTTATCGATAATACCCTTTTTCTTTTGTTTGATAGACAAAAATAAGACAAAACTAAGAAAAGAAGAAACAAAACTTTTCCTAAAGCCTGAGACGTACAAAATCATTGTCTCTTTTGATCAGGCACATGAGACAAGATTTTAGAAACAACATAATTAAGTTGTGCTGTGGTGAACAACAATTTGTCCACCAATTTCCTCTTGAGGGGAATCCATAAACCTCTGTCTATCAAAACGATTTGACCATATTTTCTTTTCAAATGGTCTTGATTTTTCCTTGGAAACTAACTTCTTAGACGAAGATAAAATCTTACATACCTCTGCGGTGTTCTGAGCAAGTTTGAGCTTTCTTGCTAAATGATTTGCTCTTCGTTGAAGTTTGTTAATATGTCTTTGTTTGTGTTTGAACTTGTAACACCTTGAGAGTTCATGACCTTTTAATGAACAATATGAGCATGTCACACTTTGATAATAATCAGGCTTCTGAATTGTGCAGGTGGCTAGTCACATAGTGGATTCTGAGACATTATAAACAGTGTTTCCAAGAAAATGGTCAACTTTTTCTTCCAGAAAAGTTGGATTATCTTCTGAAAGAATATCAAAATTGATATGTGTATTGCTACAATTATCAAAATCAATATTTTTACCAAGAAGTGCAACACTTGATTTCTCATCTTCATTTGAATCATAGTCGTCAGACATTTCATTAAGAGTTGCAGCAAGACCTTTGTTCCCAGTGTATTTTCTCTGATTTGAATACTTGTTTGCAAAATGACCAAATCCTTTACACTTAAAGCACTGAGGCATATCCTCATCATCAACTTCATCAATATCCCTGTTTTTAGGAGGAACACGATTATGAGGTTTGACTAATGCCTTAGGCTTATCTCTGGAGAACCGTTTACTTCTCTTCAATAGAAGATCCCTAAACTATCTTGTGATCATCGAGACCGATTTGTCAAGATCTTCATCCGATGAATCTATCTCAGAATGATCATCTTCAGAGATATACACTTTTTTACTTTTATCAAGTAATTTAGTGTCCTTTAGTGCTTTGAACGCAACATCCTTAGCCTTGGATGAAAGTTCGTGATCAAAGATCTTAAGCTTTCCAACCAGCGTGTTTATGGAGAGAGTATCTAGGTTATTTCCTTCAAAGATGGCATATTTCTTAGCATCGTATGTAGATGGCAGTGATCTGAGAATTCTCATCACAATGTCCTTTTCAGGAATAGTCTTTCCCAATGCAAAAGATGCATTAACAATTTCCGATACTTTGTGATTAAACTCATCAAATGTTTCTCCATCTTCCATATGAAGGTTTTCCCAATCGGAATCAAGGTTCTGAAGCCTTGCATCCTTTTCACTGGAGTTTACTTCGAATACAGTTGCTAAGATATCCCAAGCTTCTTGCGACTTAGTGCAATTAGACACATGGTGCAGAATATTTTGGGTAATGGCATGTATGATCGCATTCAAACCGTCGGAGTTTTGCTTTGCAGCAAGAATCTCTGTAGGAGTATATTCAGCAATGGGAGGATCATAGCCATTAACAACATATACCCATGATTGAAAATCATGTGCTTGAAAAAAATCTCGCATATCAATTTTCCACCATAAGTAATTAGAGCCATCGAAGACTGGTGGTACGTTTATTGAGATAACAGCTCTGTCCATAGAGTCAGATCGCTACAAACACAGACTTGTAAGGTCTTTAACGTGTTTGCCTGCTCTGATACCAATTGAAAATGCGGGGGTCTAACAACCTCACCCAATATTTCGATTAGCAATCTGTATGGACAACTCCGAGTTGTTTTCTAGAGAAACAACTAGACAGTTAGACTCAATTAATAGAAAATACTCAAGGAGTTATTATCTCAATCTCTCGATTTGATTTACCCAAGCAAATATGATTTGCGAGTCTAATCAAAGAGAGATAACTTGGATGGTGCCAAAGACCAATATCCAAGTGTCAATCGATTTAAATCAACAACCAATAAGGTCAGATATTCTAATCGATTGAACATCACACAACCTGTATTATTTCAATTATATAACAAAATATAATGCGGAATATAAATAACACAGACACCAGAATTTTGTTAACGAGGAAACTTCAAATGCAGAAAAACCCTGGGACCTAGTACAGATTAAACATACACTATATTAAGCCGCTACAGACACTAGCTTACTCCAAATTAACTTCGGTATGGACTGTAGTTGAACCCCGACCAATCTTACACTGATCCAAGGTACAATTATGCTCATACGCCTCTGATCCCAACAGGATACTGCATACTTGATTCCCTTAGCTGATCTCACCCACAACCAAGAGTTTCTACGACCCAAAGTCGAAGACTTTAATAAAAAAATCTGTCTCTCACAGAAAAGTCTGCATGTAATAGATAAATTCATCTCCCACGAATAAACTTACAAGTTTTGTTCCGTCTTTTGATAAATCAAGGTGAACAGGAACCAATCGATAAAACAAGACTTATATTCCCGAAGAACAGCTCAATTTCATCAATCACCTCACAATAAACTTAATCGACGCAACGAAGAAGATTATTGAGGAATCACAAACAATGAAACGAAGATGTTTGTGACTAATTTTATCTTGCCTATCGGAGATAGAAATCTTAAGCCAATTATTACAATCGTACTTGTATGATAGAAACAGCAAGATCAGATCACACAACTACAAGAAAAGTAGTATAGGTCTGGCTTCAAAATCCCAATGAAGTCTTTAAGTCGTTAACCTGGTTTTAGAAGAAGAAAACCAAAGGTTAAAGGAGAATCAACTCTAGATTTAGCAAACTAGTATCACACAGAATGTGTGGGGATTAGGTTTCCCAGTTGCTAGAGTTCTCCCTTATATAGTCTTTCAAATCAGGGTTTGCAATCAATGTTAGCTTGCTGACAAAGCATTCAATATTCACCGTTAGATGAAAACCTGATTAGATATAAGCTAATATCTCTCAACTGTTAGATCGAAAACTTAGATTGTCATACATACATGTACTTGACGTTTTGGGTTTGTGTAACCGTACCCAAATGTGTACAATGGTTGGTTCAATATTAGTCAACCAAATTGTTAGCCAAATGATAAATTTCATATCAACCATATTATTCTTCACCATAACTAGTCCAAATGACTCAAATGACCTAGTAGTTAGAGAGTTGTTCAATTGATATGAGATCTCATGTACTACACAAGACACAATTGAATCAAAAACGATGTGATTCACTCGAATAATTTCATGAACTATAAAGCCACGGTTTGCAAAATCTTTCCTTAGTAATTTAAGATAAGTTCACGAACAACATTTTAAGACATAACCTCTTGAGTTCGCGGACTGAAGCTAACCGGTTGAAATTAATAAACTCCAGTAGAATTTCTCGGGATGAGAAATCCGTCAGTTCGCGGACTGCACCTGAGCTTCAACTTCAGCATATATTCTCGGGTTCGAGAACTTACGCCAGTTCTCGGACTGAGTTGCTGCTCACGTTCCGGTTCCACTTGATCAACAAAGTTCGCAAACTTCGGTTCAAGTGTTAAGGACTTATATATATATGTGTTGCCACAACAATGTTTATATCCCACAATGGTTATATAGTCTAAACTCTCATTTCAATCATTGAAACATTCTCAGAGGGCGTTATATAGTTGTTACTCACAAACTATTTTTCGTCAGAGCGATTTCCAAAGTGATTGAAACATAACATGACTTTTGTCACTAGGAAAAGATGAACTTGGCTAAAGAGAAAGCTTTACCAACACCCATTTTGAGAAATAGGTAAGCGAGATATACTCAGCTTGAAATGTCACATGTGCATATTCTTAGTCTATATAGTAAAACAACTTTTGTCTCAAGATAGGAGATAGAGTAGATAGACTTTTGAGTGATAGATAAGTTCAAGTATCCACATACCTTTTAGTCGATGAAGATCCACTGGTTCCTTGAGTAGTCCTTCGTCTTGTATGATGATCGCCATGGAGTTCTTAAGCTCAACTACACTTTCTATCCTAGTCCGAGACCTTAGCTATAGTAGACTAGAAATCAAGAATTTATAGTTTTGATCACTAAGATTGACAAACATGCTTGAGATAGCAACGCATGCGAGTTTGAACGAGCAGTTCTCTAACAAGAGATGCTAATTGCCTCCATTGAGGGCTGGTTGAATAAGGGATCTTAACTGGAGTTTCTGCAAATATAGGTTGTTATTTCAGATATTTTTCGTTGTAGAGGGAAGCCAAGGTCGAATCCGGTTTCTCATAGATATTCCAAACCTTCTTCATAAGTAGAGCCTTGTTATGATCGCTGCTTTTACGTATGCCTATCCCTCCTTGTGATTTGGTTCTAGTCAGCTTATCAAATCCAAAGGGGTGAAGCTTCTTGACGGACGATTCATGTCCCCAGAAAAAATTCCTAGTAATTTGATCAATTTTCTTGTGCACTTGTGTAGGAAGATATTGTGCTTGCATTATGTGGTTGGAGGTAGGGATTAGGGAGGATTTTATTAGAGAAAATCTTCTTGCATGTGTTAGGAATTTCGTCATCCATCCTTTTGCCTTACACGCTAGGCGGTTTAGGAGAGGTTCAAATAAATGACGAGAAACTCTTCCTTGTTTGAATTGGATTCCTAGATACATAGGGGGTTTGAAGTTGCGGGCATATTAAAAGCTTGTTTAAGGGCACTTACCTGAGACGGGTCAAGATTTGGGTGGTGAATAATAATGGATTTGGATGTATTAATATGTTGTCCTGCTGAGGTACTGTACCGTTGGAGATTATTCGTACCCTCTGATGAAGCCCTGTATATTATGAGAAGATCGTATGCATACATGAGATGGAGGATTGGTGGAGATTTTTTCGAAATGTGAAGTCCCTCCACCGATTTTTGTGTTTCAAGATTCCCTAGATTTTTTGAAATTATTTCCGCACAAATGATAAACACATATGAGGAGAGTGGGTCCCCTTGTGTTATTCCTCTAGTCGGAGTGATATATCCATGTGGTGTGCCATTTCTATTGATAGAATAGGTGATTGTTGATGTGCACAACATGATATATTCTATAAAAATTGTTGGGAAACCTAATTTGGTAAAGGCTTTTCTAATGTATAGATCTTTGTTGTCTAGTTTTGTAGCTTTTGTTTTCTTTTTTTGCTTAATTTGATTTGTCCTTGTATCGTGTTGTGTTGGCTAAACTTTTGTTATTACTTTGAGTTGTTAATGCAATAAAATTATGATTAAGCAAGAAGTGTTACTCATGAATGCATGCTCATTTGTACATGCTTAATTTTCGAGGTTGAGAATAGGCTTTCGGTATTAAGGTCGGGAATTTAATGTTAAAGGTTCTAAGTTAATTTGACTAGGTGTTCATGGTCTTGACGTTTTGAATAGGCATGATGTTTCTAAAAGAAAAATTAGATTAAAAAAAGTTTGTTATTATCTCAGACTCATAGGTACTAAAATTCAATAGTTCAATAATCTTATTATTTGGAAATTATAGGGAAATAATTTTGTTCAATGGTTGATACACGTTCGAGAGGAAGTTCTGGTGGCCTTTTACATTGTCATTTGTAACTTTGAGTAGATGTTCATTGGTGTTCCCAGCCAATCCTAACAGTGGAAAGATTGTTCGGAATAAAGTTGGAAGAAGCTAATTAAGGCTTTTGTAACTTTCTTGGGTGATTGGAAGTGAATTTAATGATATTTGTTTCTCCCATGAAAGATATAATGATGTTTATTTATTTTTACGACTTGAATGTTCAAATTTAATATATTTATCTCTTCATATGAACTTATTAATTTGCCTCTTATTGTCTGCAATTTAATTACACTTGAAATAATAACTAAGTTAATAATATAGTAATCCAAATTGATAGGTCACTCATTTTTCATTCTCTTTATAATCTTGGTTTTCTTTTACTTTTTCTTGTACTGCGGGCTTTATATATAGTAAAAAAATTGCATATGTTGAAACAAAAGCTAAGGATTTCGGGCAAGGAGGAGTTTGTCGATATTGATATGAAGCAAGAAGAGTTGGAAGATAAGTATATGATCAGTTGGACTTCTTTGAGGATAATGTATGTTCAAAGGATCAATGCAAGACAAGACTATTGTAAGTTGATTATTCTTTAAGCTGAGAAGCGGATAAGTAGAGCAAATATCAAGCTTATTATAGGGGCGGCATGGTTTATTAGAGGGGCGATAGTGTGATAGTAATGTCCCTCTAGTTGGTTAGGGGATGTAAATTGACTAGATTACCCCTTTCACCTTAAATGTACTAATCTACCCTTACTTTATAAGTTAAAAAGACCTAATTGTCCTCCCCTATTTATAAACCTAATGAATCAAAATAAACCAAATTAGTTTTCTTTTTTTCATCTCCATCTTCTCTTCTCCTCCTCTATCAACCGTAAACACCATTAAAACTAAAATTTTCATCGTGTTCGATTAATCGGCGATTTGAAAAATTGATAATCGTTGATTGAAACCTATACTAGAGATGCCGAAGAAAAAGGTTGACGAAAATTTTAGCCGTTCTAATGAACCACATCCTCCATTGGGTCAAGAACATCAATTTGAAACTCCTCAACCGTCAAAATCAAGCCCAATGACTTATATGAGGTATGTTTTGGAAAACCCAGTTAAGGTTTAGTCTATTGTGTATGATTTAAGTTAGTTTTGTATCAAAAATTAGGATTTTGGATCAAAATTAAAATTGAAATCTCTGTGTTGCATGTGAGTTACGGTTGGTAATAACTCCAATTGCAACCATAACTATAAATTTGGTTGATGTTACGGTTTTTTGCAACTCATTACCAACCATAAGTTCCTGATTTTGATATAGAATGTTCAGTTACGTTTGTTTTTTTTGCAACCGTAAGTAAATTTCGGTTGGTATCAATACATAAGTTATGAACCGTAATTTACCCTGTAACTTCCATTTTCTTTTTTACGGTTTGTAACTGCATCACTGTTAGCAACCATATTTGAGTTACGACTTGTAACTCAAATAACCTTACCAACCGTAGAACATCCTGTAACTTGGTAATTTGCCCAAAAACACATATAGTTAAAAAGTAAGATCAAATACCAACCGTAGGTTAGCTACGGTTGATATCGATTCATTAGTTACCAATCGTAGTGTAGTTACGGTTGGTCTCGATTCATTAATGACAAACCGTAACTATGCATGCTCACCAAATTTTTGTGTGTTTCGTTTTCTATATTATTTGTTCTACCCTTAGTAAATGAATCAATTGTAATGCTTGTGTAAAAATCTTGATAGGGTGAAGAAAAAGAGAGGAAATAACTTAATCCCGATTGATCATACGCCCACCCCTCGCGGTGACAAGCATTTAGGGGAAGATAATAGAGGTATCCACAAGAATGATAAGAGGAAGAATAAGTTTGAAATTAAGTTGAGAGAAGAACCTGTGGCTGAATCTGGAGTTGAGTTAGAAGGAGTGGAACATAATGATCAAGAAGAGGTCGGCATCGAAACTAACCGTGAAGGCAACGAAAATGAAATTATAGAGGAAGAAACTAATTATGATGAATATGAAGAAGTATCTAAAGAATCCAATGATGAAGAAGAGGAGGAAGAGGAACCAAATGATGAAGAGAAGGAAGAGGAAAAAAATGACGAAGAGGAGGAAGAGGAAGAAAATGATGAAGAGAGAGAAAATGCCAAGGAAAAATAGGTTGTTGTAGATGTACCTCGAGTTAAAGAAAAGAAGCCGAGAAAGGAACCCGCACCGAAAGGGATGCATATTCCTAAAGGCAAAGAGTTGTTGCTACCATAGAAGAAGAATAGAAGACCTTGGGCGAGGCCCCAGATAAGTCTTCAACCTTATTTGGTTATAAATATTCCTGGGCCACAAAAGTCCGTGAGACAAGGGTATGATTTTTCTTACTTTTCTTAAAACATTCAATTTATATAACTTATTTTGGTACATTTTGTTTGTTTGTTTCAGTTCACCAAAATATATTTATATTTTGGTATATATATATTTTTAGGACCATGCAAGATGCACAAAATTACTCAAGCGTCAAAGGGATAAACATTGGCCATTAAGTGAAGAATGTGTTGCGGTTCGCAATCTAGTGGTTAGTACATGATTAGGGCCTGGAATTATTCATTCCCAATCGGAGTATGATAGTGTTGTGGTCTCTGCCTTCAGGGAACGATTTTGGATTGAAACCGATACGTTTCATCTTCCATTTGGAGAGATGAAAATAACACCGGACGATGTGAAGAGTATTCTTGACCTTGAAGTTGAAGGACAATCGGTGTTTGAAGGTTTCGACATTAACATGTCTTGGACTGACCTTTACACCCTTGTTCAAGAAACACTTGGTTGGGAGAAAGATGAAACCGATATGGAGTTTCAGTTGGATGGTGGTTATAACCCTGATGAACCACATAAACCAAGTATCATCAAAAATCTTTTGTTGAAGAATCTGAGGAATTTTTTTAAAGGAACACACAAAAAGGAAGCGACAGTTGAGGTGACGGATGAAACAAGAGTTAGGCGTACAACCACAGCTTATTTGTTGCATTCTCTTGGGACCGTATTCTTTCCCGATAACTCGGGAAATAGGGTGAATGTTCATTACCTACACTTGTTGAAGAATTTGTACGACATCAAAAATTATTCATGGTCCACTGCAACCCTTGCATATTTACTTGAGAGCCTAAGAAAGGCCTCGAGGGTTGGATCTACTGAAATTGCAGGGAATGTTGCGCTTTTAATGGTAAGTTTGGTTACATTTTTATTATATGATAGTTTGTTATATTTTTAGTCATGTGGCAATTGTTTGTACTTTTTTTTCTTCTAGCCATAGGTTTATAATCACTTTCCGAGCCTAAGACCTCATACTGAATGGGAAGAACATGATTATGGCCCTACGGGAAAGAAGTTCAAGTTCACTGGTAGACAACAAAGGTACAAAGAGGAGAAACTCATTCTAATGAGGGAGCAAATAAATGCTTTCACTCCTTATTCGAGGATCCAAAATGGAGTTGATGCTCGTAGGTTCACAGAGACCGCAGGCTACAACGGACCATTGTATCATCCCACCGGTTACGTTATGACCAATCCTCGTCGAACTATACGCCAAGTTGGTCATATTCAATAAAGGGTTATCAAGGAAAACTTCACATTATCCAAGCAAGGATCTGAGACAAAAGTCCCCACAATTATACTCAACTATCTCCCAACTCCGACGGTTGATGCTTGGAACAACCGCCATCAAGCAAGATACCAACTCGCAGCGGGAGAGGCAAGGGCTTGTAACAACACGAAAGAATCATATGATGATTACATGGGTTGGTATTATCATTTTGGTCATCCACATGTGATCAATATTGATCCGGAGGCCCATCCATATATTCAAAAGGCTATAGCATAAAGGAAGGCGGTCGACGAGACCAAAGAGAAAAAAGGGTCTATTTGGTTTGACTTGGAATAAGCTATATTTCATGTCGGTACGTAATTTTGTTATCCTCATGACTTTGGATTTTAAGATTAATGTATATTATGAAATAATCTCTTAACACACTTTTTAATATGTGAATAGAAAGAACGAGCCCAAGGTTTGGCAAATAGCTTGACTACATGCATCCGTAGTAATAGTGTGATCAAAGCTCCTCAACAAAAGATCTTTCAAGAGCGAATAAGGAACATGCATAATCCAAACATGACAGAATTGTATGAGGGGTTGGTCACGGAAGAAAGAGGAGTAGAAACTCTCTTGGAGGTGCGAGTAGTAGCCATAGTCAACCTTCACCTAGTAGCGAAGAGACAAATCTTGAAGAGGAGGTGCACAGTGTGGGTACTGGCCAAAGAGGTGGTCATGGTCACGGTATCCGCGGTGGTCTTTTTGATGGTCCTAAAACTCGTGGTCACGGTAGCACCAACAAAAGGGGTCGTGGTGGTCTTCGTGCTTAGTTATGGTTGTTGTGTTAGTTATGGATATGCGTTAGTTGTGTTTGGTTAATTATGAATTTCAACTTATGGATATTATGACAAACTAATAGTTGTGTGTTAGTTATGTATTTTAGCTTATGGATATTATCTATGAATTTGAACTTATTTGTGTTAGTTATGGATTTGAACTTATGGATATTATCTACGAATTTGAAGTTATGGATATGTTTTTGTTTGTGACAGTTATAGATATGTGTGTTTGTGTAGTTACAGAGCTAAGGCTGAAATTTGAACTCATAGTTACGGTTGGTAACTGAATCTACGGATAAACCGTAACTTAAGTTACGATTCTTAACTATTTCACAATAACGAACCGTAAGTGACCATCACAAGTTACGGTTGGTTTATTTATTATAATTACGAACCGTAAATCATCCTGGATGTTTCAATTTTCGGATGTGACCAATTACAGTTGGTAACCTATGCAGTTAATCAACCGTAACTCTGGAATTCAGTTTTCATCAGAGTTATGGTTGTTAAGTGCTAAATAGTTAAGAATCGTAACTCTGGAATTCAAAATGCTTCAGAGTTACGGTTGGTAAGTGATAAATATTTAATAACCGTAACTCTGGAATTCAAAATTCTTCAAAGTTACGGTTGGTATATTCATTATAGTTACCAAACGTAACTTTAATTCTATCACACTGACATGTCCTTGTGCAATTTGAAAATATAGTAGTTGAGACCTTCAACAACTTCTTTTTCAAAAAATAAATCCATTATTGAAGATTTTTTTTTGTTATATATACATGCTTATCCTCCTTGCTAGAAGTTACACCTACACATGAATAATCTCTTACCTTAAACTAGATTATGGCTCCAAATCCTGAATTCACTTTGGAAGAAGATTTATGTATTTCCTGCAAATTTGTTATATGCTATCCAAAAGAGGAGAAGAACGACATCGATGTGGTTTTGTGAGTACAAGTTATTTGAGAACTCTTTTTGAAAACTTTGTTTCCAAAACAGGTAACCCATATAACCTCGATGGAATTATGTTGTATGTTCGATATGGAACTATTCGGGATAACGTTAAAGAATTTATGGCATTAGTTCGTATTATGGGTGAAACACGATTAAGGGGTGAAACTAGCGCTGAAGTTTTACACCTACACATGGAAAATATAAATGAATGAGTTGTAATGTCATTTATATTTTTAATGTGTAGAAAATATGATATCAAAGTATCCTTTTAAGTTTTAGAGAGCTCTGTACCAGTTGACTTAACCATATTGGTTTATTCTTCATGTCAACTGTACCAGTTGACTCAACCATATTGATTTACGGTTTGTAACTAGATGATAGTTATCAACCGTAAATGACAATGACATTGAAAATATGTTTGCTACTATAATTACGGTTTGTAACTATATTATCGTTACCAACCGTAAATAACAATGGCAGTTAAATGTGTTTGTGAAGTTAGTTACTGTTGGTAATTGAATATTATTACAAACCGTAAATAACCCTGAAACCTTGAATTTTGCTGATATTAGCTCAACATACTTGGATTTGATATATAGATTGAACAAAAAACTTCATTCATAACGAGAATCAAATAGATATGATATTGTCACTTTTAATCACATCACATTTAGTCCAAATACCAAAATACAAGATATAAAATGTATCTCACCACTAGAGGTGGCAATCAAGCCGAAACCCGTGGATAAACCCGTACCCGGCCCTGAAAACCCGAACCCGGATTGACTTGGTTATAAACAAGCCGGGTTCGGGTTAGAGAAATGGTGGCCCGTGAGAAAACGGGTTAACCCGTTCCTGTCCCGTGAACCCGCGGGTAATCCAGTAAACCCGTGTACAGTACCTAATTACTAATTTGTATTCAATCCTGACCGTCAGATTTTCTAGGAATCATCCTATATTCCTATCCCTACGTTTAAGGCATAAAAATATAAACCTAAACTAGAGATCGTCTCTTTCCTCCTCTTTTTTTTTTCTTCAGCTCCCCTCTTCTTCTGCGTTCTTCGAAACAAAGCTTTATGTTTCATTGAGATTAGTTTTGTTGTTTCACTTGACATAATACTCAGATTCCCTAACTCTGGATTCTTCCACGTTCACGATTTAATTTCTTAACAATTATCATCTACGCCCATGTGCGCTGGATATGAAAGATCACATGATCTTCTTTTGAAGACTAATATACCAACATTAGTCTAAACGAGGCAACAAAACGAAAACATATATGAAGATGCGGTTAGTAACTAAAAAATATAAATAACTCGTAACAGAGTTACGGTTTGTAATTATAAACCTATACAAACCGTAACAAACATACAGTTAGAAATTTTCATCTTCTAACAAATCGTAAATACATCAATATTTTTTTTAAACAAACAGAGTAACTTACGGTTGGACACGAAAAGTCAATAATACACCGTAACATAATTACGGTTAGTGTCGATTAACAGATTACCAACCGTAAATAGTGCACTAAATACTGCCATGCACATGATGAATTACGGTTGGTAACTACTCAAGGAAATAATCAACCGTAATTAAGCTACGGTTCGTAATTAAAAAAATTACACCAACTGTAACTGGTATTATGAATGGGTTTTCCCCAAATTGAACCAATTACGGTTGGTATTTCCCACTTTACGAACCATAACATAGAGTTACGGTTGGTCACGAGCTTAATTCCAACCGTATGTTCTTCTGAAATTTTAAATTTTTTGATTTTTTTACGTACTTTAGAAAATTTTGAGCAACAAAAAGCTAATGGGAACTAATTTAGAAGTATACCTGGTCATTTTCAGTACTAGGTTCTTCACTTTGTTGGTTAATTTCTTCAATTGGTTGAGATTGACCTTCACTTGGGGTTAAAACATCTATACCATCTAACAAATCTAGGGTTTCACAAATATCACAAAAGTTTTTCTTTTTCTTCTCCTCTATTTTTTTTTAACTCTAAAAATCTGATTTTGTTTCGATTATGAGTTAATATAAGTGAAATTAATTATTAACACTAAATTTGATTATCATCACTAAACTAGGTTATCAATAATGAGAGTTAAATTGTCATTTCTAGTTTTTTTATATAAGGGGCACCTTGAATGATCATGTAATGACCCTTTTTGTCCTATTAGAATGACGCCCCTCTAATAAACCATGCCGCCCTATAATAAGATTGTTATCAAAAGCAACGACAACAATACTACATACATTCACATGTTTACTACATACGAAAGAAAAACATTTATATTTACAAGATAAGAATTAATTGTCCAATAACTAAAGAGTCTACTGAAATTAAAGAAGGTATAAGTAATTTTTACAAAACATATTTTTTAAGAAAATACCAAAGAGAAGATATGGGGAAGATTTCTCTGTGGCTAATGCGTATGAAGCACTTAAAACTTGCGGCTTATTAGCTTTCCCTGCAAAGCATCTATGGAATTGCCGTTAAAAGTCTCTTTCATGGTCTAGACATTGTGTTTTAGTGGCGCCCCTACTTCCGACTATCTTTATAATGCAGGTTTGGTGCAAGATCCTACTTGTGTTTTCTGTGGTGATTCTATAGAGACAAATGAATATCTTTTCCTTCATTGCTAGTTTGTTTTTGATATTTGGTCATACTTCATTGATAGTTTTGAGATCAAATGGGTCTTATCTAAGAATGTAAGTTCAAATTTATGGTAATGGGGTGACAAGAGCATGAGAAATTCTAAAGTCAAAAAAAAAAAAAAAAATCTGGAGTATTTTGCCTTTTGCCATATAGTGGTGTGTCTGGAGAGAAAGAAATGCGAGAATTCACAATAATGTGAGAAATGATTCGAACCAGTTGATAGTGGATATCAAGTGTTTGATGTTTAATTGAGGTTTGAAGTCGTATATATTCTCAGGTTTATCTTTGTCTACTCTATTATGTAATCGGAATGCAGTGATGCATACTTGCATGTAATCTTTGTTTTCTGGTTGTCACTATTTTGGTGATACTAGGTATTTTTATAAAAATTTCCCTTTTTAGTCAAAAGAAAAAAAAAAAAAAAACAATTAGAGGTCAACCATAGATGACATGAACTTTAATAATATTCATGTCGATATTTGTTCTTGGATTGATAGACCTTTCAATGATGAGGAAGTCTTTCAATGCTTATGAACTGTAGTTGCAGGAAATCCTACATTACACCCCTCACAAGAATTCATAATAATCAACACATCTTTTAAAGATTAAGAACAACACTTCTATTAATTGATTCACAGAAATGTTACAAGAAATGGAAGAAAACAAGAATACAATCGCTCTTTAAACTTTCTCTCTCCTCAAAACTTTCCGAGCACTCTCAAATTGATCTCTCTCTTCTGAGTCTATTAGTTCTCTTTATATAGGGTAGTTACATAGTGGATGACAGCTAAGCTGTCCTTTAATTTCGGATATGACTTGCGGTAATCTCGCACGCTTGTTAGTGATACTTCTTTGCAAACCTCTTTCGTTCGCAAGATTATCACACTTTCTTTATGTTTCTACTACCGTCATCTATTACGTCACTTTCCTAACCATTCTGCGACATTTGTAATGAGTTGTTGAGAATTTCGCAAGAGTGTTGTTGTTAACTTTGCAAGACTGTTGCTCCTGAGATATTCTGATCCTACATCTTTCCTATTCTCATATCTTCTCTGAGAAGGGGAGAAGATCATGAGAATCTTATTTCTTCAGAATGCCGCAATTTCCCATCTATCCATATTCTTCTATTCTGACACGATTCTGCATTCTTCGCCAAATTTACTACACATATCCCTTCTTCCATTCAGCTTATGACACGTCATTTTCAACCGTTGTATTTCAACCGTTCACGTCTAATCTTCGCATTAAATGTGTTTATCTTCTCGAGTATTCTTCTCTCTATATATACTCTTTTCATTCTTCTCTACTCTTCTTTTTTTTACTTTCTTTTTATTTTCTCTGCAACTTTCTTCACTGTTCTTCCGTGAATTCCGCTCCTGCTTCTGTAACTTTTCTCAATTCTTATATTTTCAAAATTTTACTTTCTTCTCCATTACCATACTAAAAAATTCATCCAGCCGGTCGTAAGAATGAGATTTCCTTTGAAAAGTCTCAAAAGAAATTTCAAAACAGAGGTTTTACTCTATCTCGCATTCCCAGTCAGAACCCTAAATCTGAGCTTTCTGCCAAATTATTTTCTGATCATCCCTACAATCAGGGAAAGATCATAGTCTCGCTAGGTCAGCTTGAATCTGGTCTTCCCATTCCCCTCTATGATCCTGAGCTCCCCTTGTTTTATGAAATTCTTTCTCATGTGAAGTTCTCGCGAGCTGTGTACCAATTGAGTGGGGATTATATTCATCTAATGCTCGAGTTTGCCACTCGTGGTGATGGTAAGGAGTATCTTTACCCAACTGAAGTTAAGAATCCTAAATTCGCTGGAGCTGCGATTATACCTGCGAAATATACTGTAGAAAACTTCTTTGCGAAT
Organism: Papaver bracteatum; assembly: GCA_023529315.1. Taxonomy (NCBI): domain Eukaryota; kingdom Viridiplantae; phylum Streptophyta; class Magnoliopsida; order Ranunculales; family Papaveraceae; genus Papaver; species Papaver bracteatum. The sequence continues at coordinate 936,471 of JAJJWX010002427.1, read as the reverse complement.
TATAAAGTAATTCCTATGAAGAGAGACGGTACTTGCTGGGGTGTTCGCTTACATTAGAGAGATAATGTTGTTGATGACAAATTACTCATGCAAGACATTGACTGGCATCCTAGCTATAATTCTACCCCGCGTCATTCTAATGATAACAAGTGGTGTGTTTTCCCCTTAATTCTAGAGGGTCCGTATATTTCTGGTTCTCATGTCTTATCTGCGAATCTCGCAGAGTACCGACCCTGGATATTCAACTGGCCCGAAAAGGATATAGAGGTATATTTCCACCTTTTGCTTGAATCATTATTATTATTTTTCTTATACTATTACATATGTTCTCGCTAATCACTCCAATATTTTTGCATAATTGCAAAATTACCAGATTGAGAGGTTGAAAGCAAGCTACAAGAAGTTTGGGAAAGCTAGTACTTTATCATCTTTTCAATCAATCACAGATGAAGTAAGAAATATTATTTTAAGATTCTTGACAATATATTGTTGCCTCTATTTCTTATCTTTATCTGTGTTTGAAGGCTATTGGTGAGATAGAGGAACCCTCCAAGGTTGCGAAGAGCAAGGGTAAAGGTAAAGGCAAAGGTGCTCATCGCAAGGAGAATTCTGCTGCTCCTCCTTTAAAGAAACGAAAAGTTCAATCTCCTTCTCCCTCAATTCCTCAAGATAGCAAAAGTTCCAGTGACAATGATGATGATGATGATGATGATGATAGTGACAATGAAGATATCTCTTCTGCGAAAGAATCTTCTCAACCTGAATCTTCCATGGCTCATCTGTCCAACATTTTTGCTAACACTATGCACGGTATTGGGAATGATTCTCTTACTAGTACGTGCCAGACCCTCACAAGAATCTGTGATGCTCCTATACTGGTTGATAATGATTCTCTTCGTGGAGTTTCGAGATCAGTGACTCCTAGTCTCTTAAATTCACTTAACACTATGGTATATTTTCATTTCTTTGCTTCCTCTCCATACTTAAAGTTTTAGCTATGTTTATTTTGGTAACCTTTGCTTTTTCTTCACAGGCTGGAAGGGATTCTTTCGCTGTTTCCTCAGATTTGGAGAAGAGACGTATAGCTTCTGAAAATAGGAATACAAATCTTCACAATAAAAATGAAGAATTAAAATCTGAATTTGCTGAACTTCGCAAGAATAATGGAGAATTGGAAGCTGAAGTTGCTGAGCTTCGCAAGAAGAATATACAGCTAGAAATTGATGTTTCAAGCAATAAAAACAAGATATCTGATCTTGAAAAAGCCAACCAGCACCTCTATGGTAAGAATTTTTCCCTCTTTCTCTTAATTCTTTTATCATATTGTTTTATCTTATTCAAGCAACCATTTTTGCAGATATTTATGGTCTTACTGAAGAGGCTACACTCCTATGTACTTTTCCTGAACCTATAGATGAGGATACCCTTCTTGATCGCCTTAAAAATTCCTTAAATAGTTATTCAAATGAAAAGATTGAATCTCTTTCCATAAATGACCTCAGATCCAAACTTCGTCTTTTAGAAATTGACCACAGGTCTAGTTTGAGTGCAGCTAATACGTCTAAACGTCGCTATCTTAACTCCAAAGAAGAAATCAATAGTTTAAGAGCTAAGAATAGTAATCTCATAGACGAAAAAGATCGTATATCTAGACAAGGTGCTCAAACCTTAGCGGAATTCCATAAAACTCTTCTCGAAGTTTAAATTAAAAGAGATGGACTTATTTGCGAGAATAGTGCTCTTGTTGAGAGGGAAAACCAAGTTCTCTCCCGCCTTCTCATTAGTAATGATGATGAATTTGCTTGGGCTGCGAAGATTCTTGATAATGCCAGAAATAATTTAGGTGTAGATGTTAGTATTAAAGCTGAGCATTCTGCCCTGATTAAGAATATGATCTCTGAAAGATAACGTTATTACTCTTGTTTTTCTACTAATCCATTTCTTTAACTGAATCTCCACTATTTCACTGATTTGTTGTTACTTGTTCGCAGAATTGGAAAGAAGACTTCGCCAAAGAATTGAAGAATTGGAAGCTGACAAGTGGAAGCTTGCAAAGTACCTTTCTTCTCGCAATGAGAAATATTATAGACTAAAGAATCAACTGAAGATCACCGCTGCGAACTTTAGTATTGATGCTATTGGTTTTCGCAACAATACCATTAGAATGGTTTGCGATGACCATAAGATTCCTCATTCCGCATATCCTTATCTTAAGGATGGAATTCCAGAAAAGACTCCTAACCTAGTCATTTCTGAGAGTGAAGCTGAAGAATCTGAAGAAGAAAAATTTGAAGAAGAAGAGAAAGAACAATCTGGCGAAGACGGTGAAGAAACCATTGAGAAATAACTTTTATTTCTTTCTTAAATTCTTTTGTAATATTTGTAAATTTATTCCTTTCTCCTTGTAATATATGATTGCGAATTTCTCCAGTTTCTAATGCTCCTTAATGTATGGATTTCCTTTGTCTCTATATGCATTCATTAACAAACAATTCTTTTTTTGTAATATGGTTAATCAATATAATTATTAATTCTTAACTATTTGCGTAAATCTGTTATATAAAGACGAATAACAATTTTTTCATTTTGTTCATTCCCATACTTGCCTCTGTTATTCGATCTGTGATATGGAAGATTTAAGCAAATTTATGCCTTAGTTTCGCAAATATTTCTGCATAATCTCGCAACCATGTATTTCATGAAGCACTTTCTCTTGTGGTCTTATTTTGCCTTCCTAGTTAAAGGTCTTATTTTGCCACGTTTTGTCTTTGCGACAAAATCGCAGGACGTTCTTACACTTGCATGTAAAAACCCATTGATCTTGCCTTATCCGCGTTTTGTCAATTTTGTTGCGACAATATGACAGGCCTAAGTTTTCTTTTGAAAACAAAGCCCAATGAAATTTCCGTCTTGCGGCGAAATCGCAGGACGTCTTTACACTTTCATGCAAAAACCCATTGATCTCGTCTTATCTTTTCTCTAGTATTGTTGCCTCTTTAGGACTGTTGCACAAATATGACAAACCTAAATATTCTTGCGAACATAAAGTCTCATGACATTTGCGTCTTTTAAGACACTTATCATCTCCCTAATGGAGGGTGCCGCCCTTATCTTCCCCCTGGTTTCCCCTTCAAGGAGACGTACATCGGCCATACAAGACTAGATCCTCTCATCCAGTCTTAACAATAACCAGTTGTTTTTGTAGCCTCTTATCTCTTTTGCCTATATGGCTTATGGTTACGAGACTGCATCCTAAGTTGGGTTTTCTTCGGGACGAATGCATCATAGTCAAGACTTGCCAAGAATGGCCAGGGTAGTTTCATATGCCCCGGGCACTCTTGGCTCAACCGTGTACCTCAGCGCCTTGATCATACTCTGCACTCCTTAGAAGAGACCCTCGGTCGTCCAATCTAAATCATAATAGTTTAGATTGAAAATCCAAGGTACCTCTCATGGATGAGCTTTCATGGGCCCCAAATATCCATGACTCATGTTCCAGCTGCGGTATAACCTTATCCCTGAGCCATGCAAAAGATACCCCCTTATATGACGCACTTTAGGCCTTACTTTTGCCTGTTGCGAAATTTTATTCGCGAACTAGGGTGTACGCCATAAAGGTTCGTCCCATTCTAATATGTCATTTTTTTTTAATTTTTTTTTTTTTGATTTTTCAATCCATCTTTCCATTGAGTAAAAACATATTTTTTGAAGAACTTTCTTTTACAAATCATTCATATGTCTATTAAATTTCATAATTTAGAAATTTTTACCTTTACTACTTACGACTTTCTGCTTCTGCTTTTTTGTTGCGTTTTGCTACTTTCTCCGCATCTGCGATATGCTCGCCATCTACTGTTTTCAGTACGTGTTGACTTCGCAACATTCCTTCTTCTCTATGCGCTATTTTGTCAACCATTAATCTCTCACTCCTTTGCCTTTGTTTGATTTTATATTTCCAATTATTGTTTTTCGCAGCCCTATCTTCGCAAGATTCCACATCAATTTCATAACATTTCTTCCCTTCAGCCCAATCTCCTTTTATGACTCCAACACCACTGGGATGCGGAAACTTGATACACTGGTGGTAAGTTGACGCTACACCTAGAATCCCGTGCATCCAAGGTCGTCCAATTAAGGCATTATACGGCGATTCTACGCCGACGACACAGAATTGGATCTTAGAAGATATCCCCTTTAATGGAATTCGCATAGTGATTTCCCCTTTAGGCTTATTGGCTGTACCATTAAAACCATAAATTTTGTAAGTTGACGGTACCAGCTCCTCGTCTCTGCCTCCTATTGTCTTATAATTATGATGATATAATAGAATATTCACAGAGCTTTCGGTGTCAATTAAAACTCTATTGATCGCCCATGAATCTTCAGGTTCATCATCCTCATCTTCATCCTCATTTTCATCCTCTTTATGTTTTGGGTTTATCTCTAATCTCACCACTAATGGATTATCATGCATTTCTCCAGGCTCAGGTACTTCTTGCGCGGTGAAGGAAATAGTCTGTTTTTGCCATTCTTCAAGCAGCGAAGCTTTCGCTATATTCATAATTTCTCTCCCATCCACATCTCTCGTGAAAACCCTGCTTAGAACATTGTCGTGGAAATCTTCGATTGTATTATATGAATGTACGATGGAGTTACAAAACAGATTTTTCTCCTTTGCTCCAACTTCTATCACGAATGTTTATCCTCCCTTTGTTGTATTCACTCTGCGAATTTCCGGCGCTGGTGGTAATTGCTGAGACTGTGGATGCCCTATTAAAAAATGGTTTAATTTTCCTTAGTCTATCATCCTTAGAATGATTCTCTTTATATTCCTGCATTCATTTGTTGAGTGACCATGCAAATGATGATAAGAGAAAAATTCTTGACTTTGATTATTCGGATGTGGCTCTTTTCCCATATTCTAGGGTGTTGGTATATTTTCCATTAATATTATTGCCTCCCAAATTTTCTCTACTCTAGCATTCAGAGGCGACATCTTAATTACTTCCCATACTACCCTCTGACTTTCTTGCCCTCTGTTATAACTTTGTCTCTGACCACCATAAGTCTCCTGCGGCTGATCAAGCCTCTGAATCTTATTATTTCCACCTCGACTAAAAAAAAATTCTTTATCTTTCGAATTCTTCTTGATCTCTGCTTCCCATAGCTACTAATTTCTGTTGACCATCATCCATACTTTTTTCTTGCTTCACCTGCGAAGTGCTTGCTACTGTATTTATCAGTCTGGGAAGTAGGCTTGCATTTGCTGGAATTGAGCTGGTGTTCGCAATATGATATGATTCCATCTCATTTTTTTCTCTTCCAAAGCAATGTACTCTTCATGCAATTCTCGCAGCTATGTCATTGTGATGGTATTATTGATTCTGAAGATTTGAACGTATAACAGATTGGTTGTGAACATTGCATTAATGAATGATAAAATGAGATATCTCTCATCCACACGGCCTGCAATTTCGCTGCACATTGTCTTCCACCTTATGGTTAGATGTTTTAAGCTTTCGCCAACCCTTTGCTTTAATCCAAATACATCTTCAATGCCAGGTCGCGAAGAATTGTTACTTATATATTCTCCCAAGAACGTAGCCTGCAAGTGATTGAAAGAAGTTATAATATTTTTAGGTAAACCTTCGAACCATTTCAGCGCTTCACCTGTTAGACTGGATGCGAAATATTTTCACAATATAGCATCATAATTTTCCCACTGTAGCATACATCTCACATAAGCTTTGATATGCTGAATAGCACAAGTAGTACCATCAAAGATACTGGTCAACGCTGGAAAATTGCACTTTGGGGGTATTCCTCCTAACAGTACTTCTTGGGCGAATGGAGTTTTCGCAGCTTCTTCAATGGCTTCATCAAGTTTCCTTCTGCCTCCTACTCTTCTATTGTTTAACATCCCTCTCATTTCTGCTAACTCTCATAAGATCTGTTCATTTACACCTAGATATTGTCCCATTGTCCTTTTCAGTGCAGCTTCCCTTCTTCTGCGTTCATGTATTTCTTACCTTGCGAGATTTTGTGCTTCTTCTTCAACATCTTCATTCTGCCTTCTCCTGCAATTTTCTCCTTCATCTCCTTCTTGAATTCGCAAATGATTATGTCTTCCATTTTCCCCTCTGCGATTTTGTTCATTCCTCACTATTTCTCTTCGTTGTCTTTCAGCTCTTCTTTGTATTATGTCATATTCTTCATTGATATTACCATTGTTGCGATTTTGTTCGCGCCTTATTTCTCGATTGTCATGATTATTCTGGCATATTGGCTCTTGAAGTTCTTGTTCTTCTACCTCTGTTCTCAAACTTTCTCTCACGCAAGCTAGGCATGCTTGTTCAGCATAATGCCTTTCGATTTCATCCTTAATTATTCTTCGATCCCTTTGAATTTCTCTATCACGTAATATTCTCCCTCCTTCTTCCCGATTTTCTTCACCATCTTGGTTGTTTCCGTCTCCTTGATTTCTATTGTCACGTCTTCCATCTAAAGTTTCGCTACATGGGACATAACAGTCATTAATCATCTCTTCCCCTTCATAATGCTCTTCATTCGGATTTTGCATTTCCTCTTGAATATTTTCGCCAGCATTTATCATAGGTGAATTTCGCCTTACTCCTCCTCTAATTGATCTTGGATTCGATCTTGCAGTTCTTCTTGATCTTCTATTTTGTAACCTCATATTCTCCATTCTTAGTTCATGATTTTGTCTCGTTAAATTTGCGCGCTCTTCCGCCTCCAATCTCCCTTCTTCTTGTACTCTGTCTTAATGCCTCCAATGTTTTATTTTCTTTATCTCCATGAATTAATCCTCCAACCGTTTCTTGATCTCTTTCTTCTCGCCTTTCATTTCTTAATTGTCGATCTTCTACTTCTTCCATTGAATCTGATCGCCAAGTGCGCGCACTTACTATATCATAATCCGGTGTTTGCTGATTTGGCTGTTGAACTTGATTTTCTCCATGATTTCTTGTTCTATTTCTTCTTGTTCTTAATCTTGAAGATTCTCCTATTTTATTTGTCTCTCCTCCTACAAGTCTTTTACTCCTTCTTACGGTTGTTGGTTGTTCTGATGTATTTCTTCTTCTAGCCATTTCTTTGATGAATTGTATAAAACTACGTAAAATTCTCCACCGACTTCTTCAGATTCTAAAAAATCACAATATCAATCTTTATTTTAGAAACATCCCTGTTTCTAGGGCCAATATGTAGTTGCATGAAATCCTACACTACACCCCTCACAAGAATTCATAATAATCAACACATCTTTTAAAGATTAAGAACAATACTTTTATTAATTGATTCATATAAATGTTACAAGAAATGGAAGAAAACAAGAATACAATCGCTCTTTAAACTTTCTCTCTCCTCAGAACTTTCCGAGCACTCTCAAATTGATCTCTCTCTTCTGAGTCTATTAGTTCTCTTTATACAGGGTAGTTACATAGTGGATGACAGCTAATCTGTCCTTTAATTTCGGATCTGACTTTCGGTAATCTCGCAAGCTTGTTAGTGATACTTTTTCGCAAACCTCTTTTGTTCGCAAGATTATCACACTTTCTTCATGTTTCTACTACCGTCATCTATTACGTCACTTTCCTAACCATTCTACGACATTTGTAATGAATTATTGAGAATTTCGCAAGAGTGTTGTTGTTAACTTCGCAAGACTGTTGCTCCTGCGATATTCTGATCCTACATGAACAAAACTCAATTTCATGGTATATTGAATGGTTTTCATGTTGCTACCGCGTGTACTATATAGCAAGTCACTCACAATTTACAAATGATGCATTAATTTTCTTAGATGCTAATGAAGAGAATATTATGTTTTTAAGGCTTTTATGGTTATGTTTTGAGTTAATTTTGGCCTTCAAATTAATTTTAACAATTGATATATCTATGTTGTTGGTGACGTGGCTAATATCAATTAGTTTTCTTCTTTACTAAGTTGTTATAATGGTGCTATTTCTTATAACCACTTAGTTTTTTCCCCTAGGTGATAAAATAAAAGTGTAATTAATAAATAGAATAGAGTGATCGAAAAATTCAACAAAAAACCTTGTAGGATGGAAGAAATGATTATTTTTGAGAGTGCGTAACATCATCATTAAAACTATACCTCACAGTCTTTAGTTTTACATATTGAAGATACGTAAAACTGGTGCCTTCACAAACTCTATTGTCGGTGTCCTGTGTTTTGGGTGTGATCACGGCAGGTGCTTTGTTCTTTGGTCTCCGGTTCGGATTTCGTCATTTCAAATTTGGATTTTCTGATTATGTTCTAAGTGGGGTTAGAGTTAATGGCAGTTAGAAGAGAGTCAGAGAGAGAATTGTCTGAAGTCTATTTTTAGTTTACATAGTCAGCCTTTCCGGCTATTTATACATTACATGAACATGACAACTATATGTAGATGACTAAGCATGTGACAACCTGGACTTCGATAGTTTCCCGCCTTGTGCTTGTACCATCCTGGGATTAGTTCCTAGGTTCTCCCTTAGATGACAACATCGATAATCTTCTTTAGCTTCGCATCTGGGCTCACGTCTTCCGCGCCCAATTTCGTGTCTCTCATCGTCTGAATCTTCATCCATTTGATCCAACTGATGCATCCAGGCTTGTTGCTGTTGGAGAAAGAATTGCACCACTATGTGCTTACTTATTTTCCAAATCAAGATCCATAAGAAAAAAGAAAATATTGACTGAAACGACCGAAAATAAGTAATATATTCAATAGATTGGATAAATTGTTGTAAAGATAGAAAGTTGTGTGTGTTAATTGGTGGATGTGAAGAAATTTATATAGATAGGATGAAGATATAGTCGTTGGATACTAAAAATGTAGCAGTTGTCGTCAAAGGCTGAAATGATCTTCTCTATTTGATCCGACGCTGGGTTTGTGTTGCACGGAGGCTCAACTCAACCTGGGACGAGTGCCCCAACTAAGGCCGATAGACTCAAACATCATCGATATTCTCTTTTCACACTGTGGGAAAATGAGTTTTCCCATCCACGTGGACCATCAAATAGGTTATTTTGCCAAGTCTAATTGGACTTGCTCAAATATTTTTTTCTTGATAGCATTGAACATTGGTCCCCAAACAACGTCTTAATTCTTCATTTTAGGAATTTTTAAACAATTATAGGTTCAAACCCCAATCTCCCTATGGGAAGGAGCATAAGAACTATAAAACCGCTTGATGATTCTCTTTGCTCTAATATTAGTATAATATAATGTTTGTGCCACTTGATGATGTGCTTATCCTCGATGTAAGTTGTCTAAAAAACAATGCTTATCTCGAGTAAAAAACATTTACAACTTTAATTAAATGCCTTATTAAATGTGTAAAGACAGCCCCATAGGTTATTTTTCCAAGCTCCGTTGAACACGCTCTAGTATTTTTGTTTTTTTATAGCATAAAATAGTGATTCCTAGACTGTTTCCTAAATTCAAAATTTTAGGAATTTTTAGACAATTACAGATGTTCGAACCCAGTTTTCCCTAAAGAGAGAGCACAAGAACAATTATACCACTTGATAGTTCTCTTTGCTCTAATACTAGTGTTATGTTAGTTTTACTTGATGGTGTGGTTATCCTCTGTGTAATTTGATGAAAATGATACTTATCAAAAGAAAAAAAAAAATAAATAATAAAAAGAAAAAAGTTAAAACTTACGCTTATCTCGAGTAGAAAACATTCCCAACTTTAATTGAACGCCTGATTATATGTGTATAAACAACCCCATAAGAGCGACTGCAGTGGTACGATCATAACCAAAGACTAAATACCAAAAAAAAGACTAAATATTGGGTTTAGTCCGTGTTGCAACACTACAGTAGAAGACTAAATTTGATGGAGCGTAAATATAATGTTCGTTTGTTGAGGGGCGTAAGTATTATGCACGCCTGGATGGAGCGTATGTATATTGTTCGCCCGTTGGAGCGTGGAGCGAACATTTAATCAACGCCCCACCATGGAGCGAACTTAATATGTACGCCTGATGGGCTCTAGTCTTCAAGCGGACCTTTAAATCATCGCCCCCACTCTTCATAGTTACTAACCCAAAATTAAAATATTCTTTATGGAATAGTGCGCCTGTGGGACGGATATTATACCAACACCTGTCATGGGGCGAGGAATATACAACCGCTTCACGTGAAGCGTACTTTATAACTTCGCTCGACTATATTTGGTTTTAGTCTTAATCCCAGACCAAATATAGTATGGGATTTGGTCGATGGTACGTCCCGCTACGTTTGTTTCTTTTACCAAATAAATGGGTTTAGTCGCCCACTGCGGTTGCTCTAAGGCCATAACCATCGGCATATAGGGTGATTACATGTATTTTCACAAATGAGAAAACAATTACTCGTGTCGGATGTTAAATCCGGAAAAATCAAATGCATTCAGACTTTGTGATGTTGTTATTCTCTTTTGCGTCATGATACAAATGATTTTTGTTTGTACAACGAATGATACAAAATTCCCCACAAATTGTACACGATTTTTTTTTAATCAACCATAACACAAAAAAAAAAGAGACACACAATTGACAAGAAACAAAGCATCCCTTTCAGAAAAAGGAAAGAAAGTAGAAAACATCAAGCTCATCCTTTCACTCTTATGTTCATCTCCAATGGGATCAACAAACTAGCTCAACAAACTAGCTCAACAAACTGCCAATTTTGATAGTTTGTTGATCAATTCAACATGTCTCTAGCTACCTGATAATTTTGTTTGTGTTACTCCTCCTCCGTCATTAACTAGGTTATTATTAGTCTATGTTAATCTGACAATTTTTTGAACCCCATTGAAAACATCCGTACGAGAAGACTTGAATCCTGATAAGAAAGCGTTTTTGATTTGGTTATTCTGACCAAAATGGTAACTCATGCAAAGCTTACTACTCACTTTAATTTTGGAAAGAAATTGTTTTAAAATCTTATAAAGAACCAAGAGATCGTAAGTACTACTTACCTAACTATCTTGTAATTAAGATTTGTCCAAAATTAGACTAATACTATGATAATGACCATTAAGGTCATAAGCGTAATTGCTCAAAAAATTTCAAAAAATATCAGGTACAAATCGTAAATATTATCAAATATAAAATATTAATTAATAAATTAATAAAAATCTTATATTTTCAACATTGCCCGTTCCGTTCAGATTAACATTATCAAATCATCATCATCATGGGTTTAGTTTCAGAACCCAAACCCAAGTGTTACACACCTGTGACTTGTTCATTGTCAGGTCAGGTTTTGTTTTTTTAACCTACTTTCTATATGGTTAATTTTCTGTTTTCAGATCTATATTTCAAACTCGTTAAGAAAAAATGAAGACGAAGAATTGAAAAAAAAACAGTAATTATTTCTAGGGCTGGGGCCTATACTTTGAATTTCTGACAAAGAAAAAGAAAAGAGACGAGTTTTGAAATTCTTTTAATGGAACCTCAAAAGCTTCAATGGCGGAAGAAAGAAAATTTCATCATCAATCTATCTCAGAGGTTAGGGATTAGGGGTTAGGTGGTTGTCTTTTTTGTTCTTGTTCAGGTCGAATTCGGTTTCTGAGTAAATAAATCCTACGAAGAAGAACGAGATTCCAGAAAAAAAAAGTTTTTTTTTTTTTTTTTTTTTTTTGGTTCTCGGGTTATGTGGTTTTAGAGAGATTGGTTTTGATAATTGGATCTGAAGATAGTTAGGGTTTTTGTTTGAAGATACAAAATGATGTTATCACCAGAATTAACTGCGAGTACTGCTCGTAGTTCATTAGAAGAAATGTTGGATTCATTGAGGAAAAGAGATGAAAAACCAAAAGATACACCACCTGCATTACCTGTTCGTCCAACATCAAAAGCGAGATTACCATCTGCAAGAAGATCATTACCAATTAATTTCAAAATTGGTAATGGAGAAGCAGTTCCAGAGTATTTGCCATTACCTAATGGTTCTTCAACTTCTTCTTCTGTACAGAAGAAAAATGGTGGTAATATTGATAATAATAAATTTGATCATGGAAATGGTTATATTAAAAAGGAAGAAATAAGAGAATCTGTTGGATTTAAACATATTACTTTTGGTAGTAGCAAGAAATTGTCTAGAAAAGATACAGCAGCATCTGATGATTCTCCATATGCTAGGAAAAAAGAAACAGAAGAATTAAATTTCGATGATAATGAGAGGATGTTGAAAGAAAATGGAGATTGTGAACCTTCTTCTGCACCTTCTTCATTAGCAGTACCAACTGTAGACTTTGACTGTGGTGATAACATTGGTTATGTTCTTAAAAAGGTAAGCTTTTCTTTTTCCACTGTTCATTGAAAGATCACTGAAATTGATACACATTTGCACACAAATATAACTGAGTTTTTCTTGGTTTTAGAAACTTCGGGTATGGTGTTTGCTCTCTGATGGACGATGGGAGCTAGGCAGTGTTCAATCAAATTCTGGGGATGATGCTATTGTTTTGCTTCCAGATGACAGTGTGAGTTTCTGACTTTTTTATGCTCGGGTACAAACATCCGATATGTATGTTGAGCTTATTAGATTATATAAGACTAACTTTGTATAATACTTTTTTCAGATTGTAACAGTTTCTCTGGGGAATTTGTTACCTGCGAACCCAGGTATCATTGAGGGTGTCAATGATCTTATACAGCTTAGTTACTTGAATGAGCCATCAGTTCTGCATAATCTTCAGTACAGATATTCTAATAATATGATTTACGTAAGTATATCTCATTGCTTATTACTTGGAAATGCCTTTCCCAGTTAATACTCCAATTGCTGATTTGAGTTACTCCTTCGCTGTAGACTAAAGCAGGGCCTGTTTTGGTAGCTGTCAATCCCTTTAAAGGTGTTCCGATATTTGGAAATGAATTTGTCTCAGCTTATAGGCAGAAAGCTTTAGAAGACCCTCATGTCTATGCTATTGCGGACACTGCATTCACAGGGATGATGAGAGGTGAAACAAGCATACTTATTTTGTGACAATTTGATTCTTCGGTGGATTAATTATTACCTGTTTGGAGTAAGCAGCCTTTATTTCTGAAGTAATTGAAATGAATTTTTCTATTTGGATTTTGCAGATGAAGTAAATCAATCCATCATAATTAGGTAAGTGACCGTATGCAACACAAGAATATATATTCATCTCAGTACAGAACAAAACAATGTCATGAAATCAACTTTTGATTTTTTTACTACCATAGTGGGGAGAGTGGGGCTGGGAAAACTGAAACAGCAAAGATAGCTATGCAGTACTTGTCTACACTTGGAGGTGCTGACGGAATAGAACATGAAATCCTTCAGACGAATTGTATACTGGAAGCATTTGGGAATGCAAAAACCTCCAGGAATGATAACTCTAGTCGATTTGTAAGTCCTTTTTATGTATCGTCAAGATACAGGTAGTCTAATTGCTCAAGTTTGGAGTTTGAATGGCCTTAATTTTGTGAATCAGACACACAAGTAGCACTATTAATAAACCCTTTTGTTGCTAACATATTGTTTCCCGTGTTTAAAATTTTACTGTCCTTTTAGAAATAGAATTTCATGCTTCTCTATGTTACAGGGGAAGCTGATTGAGATTCATTTTAGTACTACTGGGAAAATCTGTGGCGCGAAGATTCAAACCTGTAAGCATTCTTATTGTAGTTCAGTTGTTTTTTCCTCATCTAGGTGCCTGTTCTGGTTTTATGACTAACTTTACTCGTTATTATGTGGTACGCCTTTAAATCTCAACTCATCTATGGACATTGGAAATAGTTCTGCTTGAGAAGGTAATGTGCAATCTGCTTTGAACTATTGTTTGTATCTATTCATTGGTTTATAAAAGGTCTAAAGGATGCAATATCTTTTGTGACAGTCAAGAGTTGTTCAGCTAGCTAAGGGTGAACGAACATACCATATCTTTTATCAACTTTGTGCTGGTGCTCCATCAGATCTTAAAGGTTTTTTCGTGTCGCTGATAAATTTTTATAACTTTTCGACTTATTTGTTATTCATTGCTGGGGCATCACACTTAGAGCAAATATTTTCATTGCGTGGCAGAAAAATTGAATCTAAAAATGGCCAGCGAGTATAACTATCTAAGGCAGAGTGATTGCTTGACAATAGATGATGTTGACGATGCTGGACGGTTTCATATTCTGATGGTAACTTAAAAACAAAGATTGTACTTTTCCTTGAAGTGCAAGGATATCACTTACCATTTCTTTTGTGTTTTCCTACTGTTTCTCTGATTTTGAAATTGTATCTTTTCTACGAACAGGAAGCTTTGGACATCGTTCAAATTTGCAAAGAAGATCAGGAAAACATATTCACTGTGCTTGCTGCACTGTTATGGCTAGGGAACATTTCATTTCAAGTGATTGACAATGAAAATCATGTTGAAGTTGTGGAAGATGAAGGTATTTTCTATGTATATGCTATGCTTGTCGATTTCCTCATCCTTTGGATAGAATTTAGGGTGGAATGTACATTGGGAAACCAGGATATGCATGGTTTGATAATTGTTAATATGTCTCTGAAGCACACTAGCAACTTCATTCAAATTATACTAAAGAGTAGTTTGTATTAGAAGTGCGGAGGCACCGGAGACCCAAGAATAGTAGCTAAGAACGTTGTTTGCAGAAGAGAACAAATTCCCAAGATCAAGACTAATTGGTCAACCTAGACCTCCACTTCAGCAAAAAGTCATAACTTTTGCTTACTACTGATAGTGGAGTCCTATTGGCCTTTATATAATTGAACAAGTAACAAATGTAGAAGTTCCTTAGTAAAACTGTCATTGGAGCAATAATGAAGAGGGCTGGCATAGGGTTCGCAAAAGCTTAGGGTCCTTAGGCTTTAGGCTGAATGTGCCCATCAGTGCACAGAAACAATAGTTACATTTCTCTAATTTGTATTTTATATTGATTTTGACTTACACTGTCATTTATTTGTCTTTTCTTTGATAATTTTTTCTGTCGCAGAAGGAACTTCCTTGTGTAGTGGGTTATACCTATTTCATTCTATCGACTATGACTATCATTATAAAACTATTTTCTCAAATTTCAAAGCTCAAAACTGAATTTTCTTCTTGATTATGCTGTTAGATGTTTTACTATTCATACACAATATATTGATTTGTGAAGTTACCTGTTTAAATTCTTGTGCTGGTAACTTGCTACAGAAAAAGAGGGAACTAGGTCATTGCTTTCTTAAAGCTTTTTAACTAAGTTGAGTAAATATTGCAGCTGTTACCAGTGTTGCCAGCTTGATGGGTTGTGATGCTCAGGATCTGCGGTTAGCGTTATCTACTCGCCAAATTCAAGCCGGAAAAGACACAATTGTGCAGAAACTAACGTCACCACAGGTCTGAAAAGTGCTCATTCCCTCGGTTTTCTGTTATATGAAATTTGAGCAGGAAAGATTATTTTTCTACTTCGCCAGATCTATAGACCCTTGTCTGTGAATAGGAATGAACTTGACTTTCTTGTGAACCCCAGGCAATTGACACGAGGGATGCATTGGCCAAGTCCATCTATGCATGCTTGTTTGATTGGCTTGTACAACAAATTAACAAGTCCCTTGGAGTAGGCAAAAGTTGCACAGGGAGATCCATTAGTATCTTAGATATATATGGATTTGAATCATTTAAGGTATGCCTTTGATGCTGATGTTCAATTAAATGTGTTTCTAGTTGTTTTTTGTTTGATTGGTTTAAATATGGCCTTCCGTTGAGAAATTGCCCTACACTATTTTGGGACAGTTAAAATGTTAACTAATTAATTTTTCACATTTTTCAGAAGAACAGCTTTGAACAATTTTGCATAAACTACGCAAATGAGAGGTTGCAACAACATTTCAACAGACATTTATTCAAACTCGAACAGGAGGTGAGCTCCCAAATCTAGTAATCAGAAAAAGTAGCTGTCTTCTTAACTTGATTTCAAAGCCAGAACTGGAGGTTATTTGTGTACGACTTAATAGTGATTAATTGTTACAATCTTGTTAACTGAGTAGTAATGTTCTAGTGTATGGATATCAATTTCAGGAGTATACACAAGATGGGATTGATTGGACAAAAGTGGATTTTGAGGACAACCAAGATTGTTTAAATCTCTTTGAGAAGGTTTGTCATGATACTATTTCTCTATTTAAGGCTACCATATATGGTTATAATACTCTGGACTCTGTTTTCTGCAGAAACCATTAGGGCTACTGTCTCTATTGGACGAGGAATCAAATTTTCCCAGAGCGACAGATTTGACATTTGCCAATAAACTTAAGCAGCACTTAAACACTAATCCATGTTTCAAAGGGGAGAGGGGTGGCGCTTTCAGTGTTTGCCATTATGCTGGAGAGGTGAGTTTTGGTTATTTAATTGGATAATAGCAAGCTGTGAACGTTGTGATATAAATAGCCCAATATAAAAACAAGAAGCAAAAATAATAATAAGTAGCATTGTCATGGAAATCTGGACTTGACTCATTACAGACTGCTCGAAAAAGCAGAGCTCACATGGAATGTACTGCTAGGCTGCCCTATATGAGCGTACTTCACTATTATGAAGTAGTTTGAATCTTGACATAATTTCAGCTGATTGTTGTCTGAGCAAAGTTGGTTTAATGCAAGTTCGAAAATTCCATTAAACATATGATTATTTTCTTTATTCTGTGACTGAAATGAGGACTTCAATCAGGTTTTATATCAGACAAATGGCTTCTTGGAGAAGAATAGGGATCCCCTGCACTCTGGTTCCATTCATCTTCTGTCATCATGTAGTTGTCAGTTACTTCATTTGTTTGCCTCCAGCATGCAAAATCCATCACCAGTGAAGCCAGTGACTCCTTTGAGGCGGCTAAGTGCCTCTGACTCCCAGAAACAAAGTGTTGGGACAAAATTCAAGGTGGGTTACTGTTTGTATTTTTGTCTGTGTATGATGTAACTCAGGTTTTATGTAGGAAATGTTTAGCTGTACCACCCACCACTACAGCTCAAGAAATAGTTACGGACTATTAAGAATGCCAAGAGACAAAAGCCAGGCCACAATCTTTGTGTAGCTTTATGTGTGTGGGGGACTCAAGTAGATAAACTCTGAGATATTCACGGGGCTATAGTTCCCGTTGTTTTCTTCTTTGCTTGTTTCCCTGGGTTCACCAAGCAATGATATCATGTAGAGATTTTGAATAGTTATTTGCTATGCTGCAGGGGCAACTTTTCAAACTGATGCAGCGGTTGGAAGACACAACACCTCACTTTATTCGTTGCATTAAGCCTAACAGTAGGCAACTTCCTGGAATGTACGAAAAGGATCTTGTGTTACAGCAGCTCAGGTGCTGTGGAGTCTTGGAGGTTGTCAGAATATCAAGATCTGGGTATCCGACTCGTATGACACACCAGCAGTTCGCAAGAAGGTGGTTGACGTAACCCAGTTTAGTTTCCTTTTATATATTCTGCTAAGATCAATAATCAATAGTGAACCTCACAAAGTATCATTTTTTTTTTTTCAGGTACGGCTTTCTTCTCGTGGAGAATGTTGCGTCACAGGATCCATTAAGTATATCTGTCTCCATTCTTCAGCAGTTTAACGTCCATCCAGAAATGTATCAAGTTGGTTATACAAAGCTATTCTTCAGAACAGGACAGGTATTTCTTTTCCATAAAGTTACTATATTGCAAGATGAAGTTGCTTATAATCTTCATGAGCAGTAACTCTAGGGTAGTGTACAAAATATAGTGAATAAATTTGATTTTGGGCCCTGTGATGTCCTGTTTATGGGAGAAGAAAGAACGTGAAGATTTGAAATGTTAACTTCTAGGATTTTGCAACCTCAGTCCAACGAAAATACTGCGTCTCCTTAAAGTCGGTCACAAAACAATATAAATTAGAGAGTAGAATGCTTGGATTTGTTTTTGATAATCGAAATGAATCAAAAGAAGATTTTGGCGCATAGTAAGCAAACAGTAGAATCAGCTCAAACTGCTATGCTAACAATATGAATAACTGTAACCAATTTTTGCTTCTCTTTTTGTTTTCTTGTCGTATGCATTTACTTCTTTGGCTTAGAATCTTTTATTTTACATGCCTTTGTTGCAAGATATGAGCATCTCAACTGCTTAATTAGGACAGTGAAACTCTTGAGATAGTATGCGGGTTTTAAATAAATAATATGGATGTAATCCTTCTTTCTTGGTAGTAAAAACATGACAAGCATCTCCCAGATAACAATCAGATTTGTTATATGTTTAATCAATTGGTTGCGCTTAGCCTGACTTTCTAGTTGCTGCTATGTCGGGTTGTTTATAGATTGCTGTAATGGAAGATGCAAGAAAAAGAGTGCTGCAAGGTGCACTTATGCTTCAAAAGTGCTTCCGTCGGTACCAAGCTCTCCGTCAATTCCAAGAAACAAAGAGAGGATTAATAACACTGCAATCATGTATGCACATGTTTACTTGTTTATTGTTTACTTTAGGAGGACCATTTTCTTATGATCAAGTTGGTCCAAGTCATTTGCACATTAAGAAGTTGGATTTTATATTGACACAGATGTTCGCGGTGCAAACATAAGAAAGCAGTATAGGCTATTGATAAAGCAGGAGCAAGCGGTTCTTATTATTCAGAAGCTTTGGAAGCGGAAGATTGCTAGAAAAATGTTCCTTCAAAGGCAGAGGGCAGTTATCTGCTTGCAGTCTGGTAAGTTTCCTTTTTCCTACTATATTTAAGAAAATTTTCCCTGTGTACATAGCCTACAACTAATTTTTTTTTGTGGTTCCTTTCTAAATTTCTCTGCAGCAACCCGTGGTTGGCTGGTCAGAAGGTATTTAGACCAGATGAAGAATCTTGAAACATCAAATGCTGACAGCTCTGAAGCCGAAGAACAGCTAGACGGGGAATTCTCAGAGCAACAGCTGGACGAGGATGTATCAGAGCAAGAGGTACTTATTTCTAGAGTTTCTCGTATTTGTATGGAAGAGTCTTAATTGGGAATAAGATAAGTTGCAGTAGGTTTATTCGTAAATTGAATTGATACTGCTGATTTAGGAAAAAGGAACAGTTATGTGGTGTATGGTTCCTGCATTTATAATTGGAGTTTTAAGAAAAAAGGAAAATAATTCAGCTTGCAAGCAGAGAGCAGTAACATATTTGAAAGAAAAACTGTTGTTACCAGATTGGCTTGCATTAGTTGCATTCACAGTGCTGATTCAGGAAAAGGAACAGCTATTATGGTGTATGGTTCCTGCATTTATAACTGGCGTTTTAAGAAAAAGAAAAAGAAAAAGAAAATAATATATATATATTTTTGGGCAGGACTTGGAGCTTAGTCATGCTCAGGTCGATTCTTCAGTATTGGCAGAGCTTGAAAGTCGTGCGCTGAAGGCCGAAGCGGCCTTGGCTCGAAAAGAAGAAGAAATTGCTCAGGTCGATGCTTCAGTTTTGGCAGAGCTTGAAAGTCGTGCGCTGAAGGCAGAAGCGGCATTGGCTCGAAAAGAAGAAGAAAATGCCATTTTGCAGCAGCATCTAACTAAACTTGAAACACGGTGGTCTGAATATGAGACAAAAATGAAATCCATGGAGGAAACCTGGCAAAGACAAATGACATCTCTTCAGGTAATTACTATCTTGCTTGCTTTTACTTTTCTGAGAAGCATCTAATTTTTCCACCACCCATGAAGCAAGAAGCTGCAGAAAGTATTTCCACTCTCTTCCAATTGACATTCATTTTTTTTTTTTTTTAGAAATGTCAAAAAGAGTTGGTAATCTTTTAGCCTAACTAATATAAAACAGTGGTCTTGTAAGATTCTTTTTTGGGAAGCTATAGAAAGTTAGAAACTAACCTGACCGAAAATGCCTTGCAATTTTTCCAGTTAATGATAAGCTTTATACTAGTAGTTCCAGTGTTTTGGTTAAGCTGAAATTTTAGCATTTTTCCTTAAGATTCCTAGCTAATCCTCATTCTTTGCTTTCGAATTAACGTAAAAGGTCTATCCCTACTCTTTCCTTGCATCGAACTGTAGTGGACCTAAGATTTTGTGGGTGGTGATGATATCTGCAGGTAAATTTAGCTGCAGCTAAGCGACGTTTGGAAGCTGAAGACAGAACACCTCAAAATGGAAGATTTGATATTTCCCTTTCTCCTTCCCCATCTCCCTATTATGATTCTGATGATACACCAGGGACCCGAACTCCCGATGGAAGCACTCCAGTAAAATTTCTTAATCACAATCCTGATGCAGAGCCAATACAAGAGTTTAATAATGTTATTAATACTGCAGTCAGCCCTCTAGAAAAAGAGTTTGAGCAGAGGAAGCAAGTTTTTGAAGATGATGCACAGTTCATTGTTGAGGTCAAAACGGGTCAAGTAGTTTCCTCTGTAAATCCTGTGGAAGAACTTCGCAAACTTAAACACAGGTTCCAGACATGGAAAAAAGAATATAAAATTAGGTTACGGGAAACAAAGGCAACTCTTCATAAGTTGGGAAGTTCAGAAGTAGATAGAAAAAGTAAGAAATGGTGGGGAAAGAGGAGCATGCGACTGACTTAAAGATACTGGGGTTCTGCAATTTTGGTTTAGTCTCTTTATTGGCCAGTATATCTGGTCTGACCCCATCTGTACATCCACTAGAGAAGCCAGTTCAGAAACCTTCCTGGATTGAGAGAAATGGGTCAAATTATGGGTGAAGTTCCAGAGCGTCTCTCCTTTTTGGTGCTTTATCAAGGTACCTGACGCCACTGAGACTGAATCTCTGTCTCGTTATTGGCTCGTTGGCGAGGGACTGAGCTTGTCGCTTATGCAGACACATTTTTGTTTAGCTAAATTAGTGCGGCAGAGGACATGTTTCCTCACTGTTGTTTATAGCCAAAGAGGAATTTCAAGAGAAACCTGTTAAGTTTCTTCTTATATTGGGATTTATATGTATATAGGTTTGTTGTCATTGAATGTAATTCCCAAGTATAGTGTTCAATCGAGGATACACTACCTCTCTTGCAAGTTAATGGTGTAAAATGTATATTGTAATCGCTTCATCCATCAGTTGTTGGATCCATTTTAAGATAATTCCGCGTTCTGTACGCAAGTCTGCCTTTTTGGGATTTTTGTTTTTTTTTTGTTTTTTGCATCAGTACATTTAGACCACATCTGACCCTATCATTGCCTTAAATAAGGCATCGCCTTGCCAAAGAAATTGTGACTATTGCGTGCGAGCACTAGGTATTTATTTATACTGCTAAAGCTAGCCAAAAATAATTGGAGTCTAGCCAGGGTTTCGTATCAGCCCCAGCCGTTAACACAGTCCAGGTATTCATTTTCAATCTCCAAAACAGTTTTCAAAGAATTTTCATTCTAAGATCCTCTAGTGTAGATGTTATGAAATATTATAAAAACGAGCAAAATAATCGAACTTGTTGTTTTTTGTTTTGATACAGTCGAGTTTAGAAGATATTGAAGATGATTCAGAAGAAAGACTCTTATTGCCAGGCACGGTATCTCATCTCAGCGCTTATCGGATTGAAAATGCAGAAGGGTGTAATGAGGAGCTAAAGATTCTGGACTTTTTGTTGGAAAATGCCAAGTGTTTGGAAGAAGTTGCTCTATACCCTTGTCCTACTGTTGAATCCCTTCCCGGCTTGAGAGACAAATATAAGGATAAGCTTAGAGCATGTTCCCGCATCACAATGAGGTGGGGATTTAAAAGAATCATCTGCAGATAGCAAAACTAATAGCAATACTTTTTTACTCGAACGATGAGAATTCAAGACTTCCCTTGAGAAATCAAGTAGTGTTATTGCTACATCTTGTGTAGTGTCCAGTTCTTCGTTAGTAGTTTCCATAATCTGATCACAAGTTACAAGCAAGTATTGGTCTCTACTGTCATTCTCAATTTCAAGCACTGCGAGTGTTTGCAACTGCATTGGTTTTGCTTCTTCCGAGTACAGCATTAGCGTGCGTTACTGGCAATGGCGTTTGTTGTTGTTAAACCTGCAACCACGGTTGCAGCTGCAGATTTTGGTTGTGGAATCTGCTTCTGCTGTTGTTGAGAATATTGAGGCAAAACAACAACCGGAGACGCAGTACGGCAGTAGCTGTTGTTGTGGATGAAGTAATAAAAGAAGAAATCGCAGTAAAATCTTTGGCAAGCTTTTTTTCATTTTTAACAGAATTCCCTCTTCCTTTTCATTTGGTTCCGGTTCTACTTTTTCTAGAGGAAAATCTTCTCCATTTAATCACGAATTGATGACCATACATCCACATACAAAATCCAACAAAAACATACCCCTCGAATATCCAAAATCCTCAGATTAAAGAGAAAAAAAAATAAAAAAAAATAAAATCCTCAGATTAAAGATCTTACGGATCAACGCCATCATAAACACCAAAATCCAAACCTTCAGATTACAAACGTGTAATACACGCGCTTTTTGAAGGACCTCTTGCTAAAACCGGGGACACTGGTATATACTTTTACATGCTGTATTCCCCTTTTCTCTTTTTGGATTCTAGATATTCTTCCAGACATACTGTTTCCTCATTCAAGTTCTTCTTCAACAACAAAAAAAATTAGGTAGGTAAGCAGTAGAACTTATGCTTGAATGTTGAAGGTATGATGGTGTTAAGCAATTTCGAATTTCGAATTTTATTATTATATTGCAGTTAGTATGAGTACTGAATCGATTCGATTTGTAACCTAAATTATGTGAAAAGAATGATTTTGAGAAGTGGGGGTGTTGATAATTAGGTTTTAAAGTAAATTCCTTCCCATGTCTTGAAGAAAGACAAGTACTATATTTTTATATCCATCTAGGTAATATAACCCACTGGCAGCAGCATCAGTTCCGCCATCAACACCACCAAATTGAACTATCTTCAGTGACGGTGTTTATATAAGGCAGACTATGATAGAGAATTATTGTTTAAAATCTGAATTATAAAAGAGAAACAAATTTGAATACCATTTACCATGTTCTTAGTGGAACTTGATTGCCATTCTTTGGAATGTGTTTAATTAGTTGTAGTGGTTGAATCTTCGAGTTGAATGTGATAATATAAATTCATTTAGTGCTAAGTTGTTTCATAGCTTCCAATGGAAGGGTCCGATCATGTCATGTGGTGGTGGTGCCAAATTTTAGGGCATTAATTTGTAGAATTTGGAATGTAGACCCGCTGATAATTATCTAACAATGTTTGGTTGTGATCCATGCAAAATATTATCTGATTGTTTTTTCTCCTCTTCAGGTTCATCAGTTTGGTTTCCAAGAAGCTTTATAAACTCTGATTTGAGTTCTACTATTTCTTTGTTATTATATAATTTGATAGTTCCTTTGGTACTGTTTGATAAAGTCCTTAAGAGAATCTTTTCAGTGCTTAGACTTGATAACTGCCTTTATGAGTAAGTGAATGGAATGTTAATTTCTAAGTCTCAGGGGACTGGGATTACTTCTCAAGGTCTGGTTGAGGAAGTGTCTGAACTAAAGGAATAGAGTGCATATTAATTTTCTGACTCTGTGTTAATGGGGAGACTTCTAAATGAACTGTGGTGCGCTGAAAGGCAGCTTGATTTCAGCTTGCACACTACCAGTTCTGTGTACGGATTAAATGTGGTCGTTTATTTTTTATTTTTTTTGATGCACAATAAGTTAATCATTAGCAGTTAAAACAATTAAGTTCCTGCACTCATCTCTCTCAAGCTACACACAGCTGACACCAGAGAAAGTTAAAACAGACTGTATAGTTAAGGGGCTTTTTTTAACTATTTTTTTTCTGGTTACTAAGAACTGTTTGCTTAAAGTAAAAAAAGCTGGTATGTGTGTTTTACTGAGTTCCATGTTCATTTGGTTTCATTCAGTTTCCTATGTAGATGCTTAACTTGATAACATTTATGCATACTTTCATTTATGCTTACTTGTTACTGTTTCTTAAACCATTTTTAGTCTGTTGTTTAAATTCTCTTTCTTTTTTCAGAGGCGCTTTTGAATAAAGATATAAACTTCGCGTGGAATTCATCACCAAAAGGCATCAAGAATGGCAGCAGCCACGCCTTTGAGGAGGTTGTTGTCATGTGTCATCCTAGATTTAGATGGTACTCTTCTTAATACAGGTGGGTACTAATAATCTTTTCCAACGAATTAGTAGTTAGGAGAATCGTTCTAAGTGCCTCACTTTCACCACAAATAAGTACCCAGTACTTCCAAGTAATCTTAGCCAGTGTTTAAGTAAGTTTTGTGTACAGCAAAAACATCTACTTTATCTGAGTAATACAGGGCGGTTGGGTAACACCATGTATTCGATAGAAACTGTTACTTGTTTTATGTGATTCCCTCTTTGATTTTGTAGCTTCTCATTTGTTATTTTTGGGCATAACTTGCTTTCAGTTTCATGACAGATGGCATAGTTGGTGATGTCTTAAAAGTGCTTCTTGTAAAGTATGGGAAACAATGGGATGCAAAAATGGCTCTCCAGATTGTAGGGAAGACGCCAATTGAAGCTGCAATTGCTATTGTAGAGGATTATAAGCTCCCTTGCACAACTGATGAATTCATGTCTGAAATTACCCCATTGTTCTCTGAACGGTCGGTAACTATCTTATGTGAAGTATATTTGATTGATTGGATATTTTCAGCTGGTTAGCTGAAGTTTGCATGACATGTTACTCATGTAAAATATTCCCGAACCTTTCTTTCATGTGACTGAGACAGAGTTCAACAACTAATGATATAGTATACAATTTTCCTTGTATATTATGTTGCCTAAACACTTCATGTTATTTAGGGAACCTAAGATATTTTGGCTATCAGATTGAGTTCACAATACATAAGCTGCATCTACTCTATTAGATGGATACTGATATCTTTTACTTTTTTTTTTTTTTTTTTGATGTTATTTATAATTTCATTTTCTCTCTCTACACACACACATATTTTCTTTTCTCCATTTCTCTTCTACTATCTGCTTGTAAATGATTTGCTATTCTTTTACGAACTCTAGGAGATGAAGAAGAGAATAGTGAGCCTTTTGTTGTCGATATTGTACTTCAGGTGTTTCTTCTTCATGGCTAACTATTAGCATCCGTACGAACTATAAGTGCTTCTAAGATGGGTTATTATGTTGTTTACTGTAGGTGGTGCAATATTAGAGCTCTTCCTGGAGCCAACCGATTAATTAAACATTTGAAGGGACATGGTGTACCCATGGCATTGGCTTCAAATTCTCCAAGGGAAAGCATAGAAACTAAACTATCTTATCACCAAGGTCTGATTCCGCTTTAGATCTATCCTATCTCAAACAACCAAATACTAGATGAAAGTTACAATCAATACATGCAGATTAATGTTTTTCACGTTTGATCTTATAATCTCATTATTTCTATGTTTAGGCTGGAAAGAATCCTTCTCTGCTATCGTCGGCGGTGATGAGGTGAGAATGGGGAAGCCATCTCCTGAAATGTGAGATGTTTTTGCATATCCTACTTCTTAACCGTGGATAAATTCTATATATGCATCTAATTTATGTTTGTTGCTTGATTTTCTCCTGAAGATTCCTTGAGGCAGCTAAGTTGTTGAATGCTGAGCCTTCTAACTGCCTTGTCATTGAGGACTCGTTGTAAGTGGTTTTATTTTTCTGCACATACTTACGTTTTAATAGAAGTATCATGCTGCAACCGTATGCCAGCATTTACTTAGATATGGAGTTGACAAGTTACAAATCACGTCACTTTTTACTGATAATTGGTCATGCTTACTGCAAATTGGTCATGAGAGTATGAGATCACACATAATTTAAGTTACATGGTGGACAACTTGATTAACTGTTATTTAGTAAAAAGTTGGTGGACTTCCAAACTCCGAATGTGACAATTGATACTGATGGTAGTAGTCCCAGGTCAATTATCTTGTAACCGACCTTATAGTTAAAAGTAGCGAGGCTCTGTTGTTTCCCCATTGACAGAACTGGATGGTGAGATGTATAGCTCATTAGTTATGCTGTGTTACTACTGCTATTACTAATGCAAGAGTGTCTTCACCTTAACAGACCTGGGGTTGGAGGTGCTAAGGCTGCTAGAATGGAAGTGGTTGCCGTACCATCATATCCAAAACAATCCCATCTTTATGCTTCAGCTGATGAGGTGGTCAACTCTCTGCTCGATCTGCGACCTGAAATCTGGGGCTTGCCTCCTTTTCAAGACTGTATATTCTGAATCTCTTTGCTCTCTTTGATTTAAGCTTCTTTCTTTTCTTCTTTTCCTAGTGTGTACCTCTTAGATGGTGGCATGAAAGGCGTTGTTTCATCTTTCAGGGATCAACGGTACTTTGCCTATTGAACCATGGTATATTGGAGGTCCTGTTATTAAAGGCTACGGGCGTGGCTCAAAGGTACTTGGGATACCTACAGGTATGAGGATGTTTACGGATTGACTTGGTCTTATTGCTACTTTTCTGACGTTATGATTTGTGAGGTTGTATCTTCTTTTGATTTACTCAATGTCTTAACTTAGGACCTATAATGTAATTTTACGCCATAATGTGGTAATAATAAATTTCAATTCGTCTTTCTTTCAGCAAATTTATCAACAGAGGGCTGGTCAGATATCCTCTCTTACCACCCATCTGGGGTATACTTTGGTTGGGCTGGATTATCAACCCGAGGTGTCTATAAGATGGTCATGAGTATTGGTTGGAATCCATACTTCAATAACACTGAAAAGACTATTGTAAGTTTATTATAATTGAAGAATGGTTCTTTTTCCTTGTTGGATCCTCACGTAGCATAATATGGTATTCCTGCAGGAGCCCTGGCTGCTTCATGATTTCAATGAAGATTTCTATGGGGAAGAATTACGTCTTGCCATTGTTGGCTATATACGACCAGAGGTACTGTAGTGAGTTCGTTTTAGTTTCGTCCAGTTTGCTGACCATGGGTTAGGTTAACACATCTTACCATCCAAAACCCGACCTATTATAGCATTAAGATTTTAGCTCCTAAAGGTCTTGATAGTGAGAAATATGAAATAGAACCGCCAAACTTGGTTTTCTTTATGTTCTCTTCCAGCCATAGTACTTAATCATTTTACAGGCCTGTTTGCTCATTAACTATCTCAGCCCTTTTTCTTTTGTTCTTTGGTTCATATGCATAGGCCAATTTTTCTTCCCTAGAGAGCTTGATATCAAAGATTCACGAGGATGGGAAAATATCAGAGGAAGCTCTTGATCTTCCCCCGTATGCAACCTACAAGGACGTCCCATATGTGAAAAACCCTTTGCAGCTGAATGAGCGTCGTCTATGAAAAGAATCTGTTTGCAGAAGATTCCCTGAATAAGTAACAACCCAATTTTTAAGAGATGTTGATAATTAATAAAAAAAAAGTTGTATTATTCTTATTACTGAAGTCATCTGCCATTCCCCAAAGAAAATAATAAGGGTGCCAAAGAGTAATAAAAGTACTAATTATTGAGTAGCACCATTATCTGGAATTGTACTGCTATAAAATTTATTTTTCTTTGCCTTGTTACAATTTACCCGTGTCGAACATTGCAATTAGGGGTGTTCATCATGCTTCAAATTTTTTTAAGGGGTGTTCATGGTTAATGGTTAACCGAGAAACCAAACCAAACTGATTAGGGGGGAAACCGAACCAAGTCATTAACTAATGGTTAGTTTTGGTTTAGAAAAGATGAAAACCGAGATTAATGGTTTGGTTTTGGTATGATAGAGAAACCGAACCAATAACCAATGGTTAACCGAATATTGATAAAAAAAAATCATTGATTAAATTTTCATTAGAGATGTCACTGTATAGCCTACCATTAGTTAAATTTTCTTTTGATATCTAGATTTAGAGTATGCTTTAACTACTCTTGATATTCTTTTTATTTATTTATTTTTTCTGTAAATTTGTGTAATTTTTTTTTTTTTTTTTTTGGTTTGACATAATTATTGGTTAACCAAAAACCACTGGGAAAAACCGAAACCGGCTGGAACCATTTGGAAACCGAACCAATGGTTAATGGATTGGTTTGGTTTCAATTTTTAGAAACCGATAGTATTGGTTTTGGTTTGGCTTGAAACCGAACCAAAACTGACCATGAACACCCCTAATTGCAATATAAGGGTTGTAAAAATTAGGTTGAGATTGAATGAACTACTCTATGGGCCTTCTCTCAATAAGCAATATTTTTTTTCTTTTCTGTGGTAGCTATTCAGTTGTCCTTTTGTATATTCATACTAGGTATTGCTCAACCTCCCATGTTAGCATCAGTTTACATAATTTATTTCTTTCTCATTCTAGGATACTCATAATTTTATAACATTAGTAAACACCTAATGGAAAAATTATATGAGTTCGTACATGCCTCTTTAATAGAAAGTTCATACTAAAAAGCCAAGTCAATAATAGGACATTTCCCTAATGTTTCAGAGTAAGTGAATCTCAAGGTCTCCGATCTAGTTCCTAACCAAGTAGTTGGTGCTTGGATAGGTCTCCATAAATCTCAATCACTAAGAACAGTAACAGACTTAGTAACCTCAGTACCACCACCATTATCTCCCTCCTCATCTTCTCCAGATGGATTGCTTTGTAATTTACGATTAAATGCGTACTACAATAACGCATTAAGTTGTTTAGTGCACAATATCCGGCTATCAGCCTGCAGAGTAAGATAACAGTAATAGAAAAGCAATGGTCTCAAGGACAATGCATGTTTATTTTTAGTACTTTCTAATAGCGAAATCTTTGTGCAATTGGTTAATCGGAATATGGATTAGAATTTCTAGAGTCAAATACAGTTCCCACTTTAAAATTAGTCGTGATTAGGCTAAAAGTTAGAGGGTCGTCGAACCTATAAGGAGGATCCCAATGTCTTGCTGGCATGATCAAATTTGGTCAGCTAGCCGTTCAGTGTCCTCATATAAAATTTTATTCGTCCCGGTAATGATTGGGGCGGTATTTAAGAATTTTAGTTACGACAAATTCAAGATTAGCCGTGTTTAGAATTAATAGCCAGGTCATCTATATCCCAGAGCGTGATAATAATCCCAGTCTTCCTAAATAATAAAATCTTGACCGTTATAATACAGATGAGAAGTAGTGCAAATGTATTGATTCGATTTCTCGTATTCCCTTGCTTATTTTTCACCCGTTAACGGAGTGGATGTGTCAAACCAACATCGTCTAGCTAATCTGGATGGCATGTCCAAGAAAAATAAAAATCACTCGTTCGAGTAGCACACGTTAAGGCTTACAAGAGCAAATAATGAACTTGACCTTCTTTTCCCCCCGCTAAGAATCATACTTTATTGGAAGATATGCCCGATTACAGGGGTTAAGCATATAAGTTAGGTAGGCTGCGGTTTATTAAATAATACTTCGATATTCTTCCTCCCTTTCCATGAGGAATTAATGGTAACATTCCTCCCTTTCCATTCCTCCTTTTTCATTTCATTTGTTGAAAAGCCAGCGATGCGTTTTTAATTTTGTTAGTCTTTGGAGTTGCGGAGAATCTAGTGGAA
The DNA here is from genome assembly GCA_023529315.1 of Papaver bracteatum. NCBI lineage: Eukaryota > Viridiplantae > Streptophyta > Magnoliopsida > Ranunculales > Papaveraceae > Papaver > Papaver bracteatum. Next base: position 906,966 of record JAJJWX010002427.1, on the reverse strand, counting down.
AGACAAATGTTCCACTTGAGACTTGGATTTGCATGTACTTTTAGCAACATATCTAAACAAAGGTTACGGTTATATATATAATTTTTTAAAAAATTTGGGAGACGCGGTTTGAAAATAATTCTTCACTTCATGGTATTTAAGCAAGTTGTTTCCCTACTTGCACGAATTAAAGATGCGTCACTTTCTGAATTATATCCCAGTTCTGGACGAAATTACCGGCGGTTATAAATCACATTTCGAACCATGTGGGTTTTCGCACCAAGTACGTCAAGATTGGAAAGAAGAAAAAGATAACGGGCTTTAAAAATGTCAAAATTTTAGTATCATGTGAGTTTTGCAAGAAAATGTAGTAACCTCAAAACTACAAATATGTAATTATAAGCTTTCTTCATGACGTTTGAAATGTATTTATTTCATTTGTATTTGGATAGTGAAGCAATTGTAATCTCTTAAGTTCTATATCGCATAAGAAAGTGGTGAAGCGTCCCTGAACCATTTCTAAAATGATGTATCTTTGGGTTCATCTGTACAAATTCTAAAACTTCCCATGTCACCTGTATGATAGTAAATTGGCAAGCGGAATACGGTGAGGCGCCTTATTATGGAGACTCCACTTATGGGATCAAAAGCCGGGAATTAGTTGTAACTCCACAATACAATGGAGACACCACTTATGGGATCAAAAGATGGGAATGAGTTGTAACTCCGCAATACAATACATTATGCTACTACTACTGGAAAGTATACATGAACGCGTATTTCCAAACCTTTCAAGTTCACAATAAAAAATGATTTTTCAGTGAAACTCTACCGCATACCTGGACCTGGGTGTAAAAACATGCGTAAATAAATGGAAAATAAACCGCTAAAAAGATGCCTCCAACTGGAGAATAAATCACCAAACCAATATAAAGTTTCTTCTGTAATCAAAGTTTGAAATTTTCTAATAAACTTGGCTTGCATTTTTTTTTTTTTTTTTTTCTTACAGTTTCTCACCACGATTTACATCAGTCAATATTGAGAGAAAGAAATTTGTTGGAGAGCATGGTGATATGAACCCGACACCAAAATCCAAGTTTAAATCTGCATGTCGCAACTCAACTGTGTTCAATCATATCTCAGCATCTCTCCTAGTTATCTCAACTGATTACATGGATTTAATATTGTAGCCAAAATCCTGCGAAACTTAACTGGTCTAGTGTTTAATGGTTTGACAGAAGGTGTAACCATCAAGTTGATCTATTAAAATGACTCAAAAATTATTCAAAAAGCACATGATATACTTTACATAATTATGGATGGATCTTTATTGAAACATTCACCTCGGTTATGTCTTGTTTGTCTTGTTTTTTTGTCGTCGTAGATGCTTTTGTCCCCTTTAAAGAAACCACGCAATCCTGAAATGGAGCAGTATAATTATTGAGATTACTGATACCCACTGTTGGCGATAAACTCAACAGAATGGGATGTCACCCCCGACTTCAGGAATAGGTTTATACACGACACATGTACGACAACTTATGAAGTACTTAATTAGATTATGTTAGACGAAAATACACAAACGCGTTGTTGAAAAACTTAGGCATGGTGTTGCAATCCCTCGCGACAATAACAAAAGCGGTTCTTGATTGGGGGTAGTAGCTTATATTTTCTATTTCTTTTCAAGTTTTCAAATATCGAAGTTGTTTTTTGTGTATATCTGAGCGCTCATTTCAACCAATATTACGATCCAGAAGGGAAAAAAATGTGTGGGCATGAAATTATACCTCCAGTTAGTGGTGCTATGCTTATATCTGAGTCCGCCTAAATCTGGTTTGCACCACAGATGATGACGTACACCTATATGCAAGAAATGATACCAATAAAAAGACACAAATGAAGTCCTCAAAATCTGTCAAAGCATATCTCACTTGGGACTACCACCTCGAACTTCACCTAGGGTTGCTCGACACTATTTGTGTTTTTCCATGAACCCTCCAATAAGGTACAAAATATGCAGAATAATTAGCCAACAAAGACCATATACAAACTTCACTGGGATAATCCACATGAGGAGAACTCAATAGTTTTCCATAGCTCTATTCTCAGATCTTAACCCGCAAAATCCCCTCAATATTGATAACACACTCTTCACGAAATGTAAATGATACACTGTTCGTATAGGGTAATCGAATTAGAATCTTGATTTCAGTCAATTCAAAAGTGAAACATCAATGTAAAATAGTCTCAAAAGGCATATAGAAAATTTTAGTTTATTGAGAATATTTTTAATAAATACGGGGTTTTCCATTATGAATCTAGCTAAATCAATGATCATGTATATTATTGGAAATATCATTAGATTAAGTGGTACGGATTGCAAGTAAGAATTTTTTGAATAGAAGTACAACATATACATAAACTTAAATTTAGAATTATGAACCTAATGAGTAGAGATTTTCAAAGTGTATCAAGACTTCATCAGAATTTTAACAAATACCACTGATGAATCTCTAACTTAATATCAATATGCCTCGACTCTGGAATTAGGTTATGACCTCTATAGTAACCTCCACAATTTAGTTAATGTAGTAATATCAATCTTTGCATACCACTATAAGAACATATTCGAAGAGTCTGTAACAAAGTGTTTAACAACATTACGACCAACAAAAATAATAAATTCACGGCATCCCAAACTGACTTACCTCACACGCGTAAAATATGCATTGCATACAGAGAAGAAGTTTCATGTCTGCTCAGTACAACTTATATGCAAAAAAAACCAAGATAACAGCCTAAACTGTAAGAATCTCAAATAAAATAGAAAACAACACTCGAATTATTTGAAGAACACTGTTAAATACCGACAATTAGACCTGGCGTGAATCGAACACATAACCTTCTGACCTGGAGTCAGATTCGCTACCATTGCGCCACATGTCCGTGATTTAAAAGACTTGTATTAGTATGTGACAGAAGAAAGATTTACCTCCCCATATGATCAGATTCGTAATGCAATCCCCATCATAACCATCCACTGTTAGCCTTGATATTAACTGGGGTAACCTTGTCCATAACTTTGCTAAGTTCCCGCAACCTGAATTGCAATTAACCCACAATATATCAGCTTATGTATCAATATGTACATCGAATGCCTAATTCAGTCTCATGAATTATATATATCCTGAAAATCAAACCTACAAAAACCAAAATTCAAAAATCACAGGTACCAGAACAAATATCACATTCAACTAATAATCGAACCCTAGTTTACCAAGGATAACCCCAAAACTTAATTAACACTGTCAATTTAGTAATCCAAAATCCAAATTGACCCAAGAAAATAACTCCCAATGCTAATAACAATGACAAATACAATGGACAACCCTTCATGAAATTTACACCAGGTAACGAATACACAAAATCCCTACACACCTGAATGGAGGCATCATGAAGAGCGAGAAAGATTGAGATACCGCCAAATCCACCACCTATGATACTGACTAAACCCGTATGATGCTCTCCACTAAACATCTAGCACCTACAAAAAGATATGATTCAAGTCATATTAATTAGGTTGGATTTCACTGCATTGGTCATCTCTAGCAACTCATTAGTTTCCAGTTTATTATCTTAAATATGATTTAAACCTTCTGCCAAACATATTGAGAGCATCCTTATAATTCATATTTCAAATATCTAACCAATAAACAATGTGATACCCAAAACAATTCTATCCATCCAAATTCTTCTTCAAGTAGGGCATACAAAAGTTAGGAAAATCCACTACAGAAACAACAACAACAACAAAGAGAACCATTAACCATTAAGACAGATAGATACCTTTCTCAACAGCAGGAATGATATCGTCCTCCACATCGAACCATTTACCCTGCCAATACCATTTAAAATAGATTATTTAAACAGTTGCAAACACGAAACTCAAAGAATTTAGAAACAACAAATACTGGTTTCTGCCGATGTTATGTTGATATATTCTATAACATAGATGTCCATGTTCATCTAAACTAAGCTACCCATATTATGAAAGTTGAAAATCAAAATTAAGGGATTAAAGAAAACACATACAGATGGTGTAGGAATTTTAATTACGAACGGATGCAGTTGTTGCTGATGGAGTTCTCTTACATGGAAGAAAGAGAGCCTCAAGGGAATGAATAATCAAATAACATCAGAGGATACTAATGTATTCCCCTGAGTAGAACATGTCAAAAAAGAAAACATCAGAGGATACTAATGGCGTCCTCCAGAATAATACAAATACTGACATCTCTCAAAGTCTACTGGGACCAATTAAAACTTAATATTTAGGTTTAAAGAAAAAGATTCTAAAGTTGAGTAGGAAACGCGTACATCATAATGCAACAATATTCAAATATTAAAGAAAATTAAAGTTGTTAGAACACCAAAATCAAAGTGAATACCTACCCAACCTTCAGTTATATATCCACTTCAAATTCTACCTCGTACCCATGACAATGACATAATGGAACTAAGCTGGTAATAGTTTAGGCTTTCTTTCAAACACTTTGTGTCTTTCAACTGGTGGTATTTTTTTTATCTTCACATCTCAATTAGTTACTTCAAATTGATTTCCCTACAGGTAATTCGCATCCAGAGAAAGCCCCATATCTTTTGATCGTATACATGGACTCAAAATACTCGATATTTTATCCATTAAAATCAATTGAAAAGATGACAGAAAGATCATATTTCTTCGTTATTCTCTCTGCCAAACAATAACCCAGAATTCTTATAACTCGATTTCATTCTCCGAATTGATTTGCCTACAAAGAATTCGATCCCAAAACAAACCCATAATGGCTTTATCAGGCAATATCGAGAATTTAGGATACACACTTCTTCCTTATCTAGTGTCATTATTGCAGGGAAAGATACATAAACAAAATCAGCATGCGGTTGAATCAACAACCAAAATAAAAATTTAGAATACATCCATAATTCATGGTGCTAAATATAATAAAAGAAATTGATTTTTATTTACACTGAAAATTAATCATCCACAGTTCATGTACTGAATAGAACAACCCCCATACGAAGTAATGAAGAACGAATCGGAAAAAGAAAAAGATGCCTTTCTCGCCACTATTATGATTTTGTTATTATGGTAAAACTCTTGCGGGAGATGATATATTTATGCTAAAACTGTGAGGTGATATATATGGTAAAATTAAATTACAATAGGAAATCTAATTATTTTAGGAGCGACTCGAGCCTATAGATTGGTCGGGATCTGCGGCTCCAATTTTTTGTTGGTCATGTAAAGTCAGATGGGGTTATGTTATTTTGAAAGTAATATTTGACACCAAAGTTAGCCGTTTTTAATTAAGAAATCTAATTATATTAGCAAACTTAGCCACTACAAATTTAAGGTTGAGTAGCAGTATTTAGAATATTTTCTGAATTTAAATGTGTTTCCATTTGACAATTGTATTTGATAACTATATTCATAACAGGTCGTTAATATTCTTTTTGTAGCCTTTTCAGTTTTCATATTTAACATAACGTAATTTAAGTACACCTGTAGTATACTGTTGTCTCTTTTTATTTTAGGTTGATTTAATTGATACAAGAAAGTTCATGTACTTGCATTTGCGTTCTTTGACATATAAACATACCCATTTGTGATCTCGTTCTCTGAAACCTTCAAAGGGTGGTCCCAGTCAATGGGCTACTGGAAATTTGTGCTATTATATCGCAACCACGCACCACGTTTTCTTGGCATCCATTCACAATCTCTCTTGAGAACCTGAATTCCACGTTTAATTCTCAACTCTTGAAGTTTTGGAAGTTTACATATCTCGGTGGAATGGAAAATATATCATTCCCCTTTTTTTAACACAATATCATTCACTTCCAATGACAATTATATTCTTTATTTGGCACTATTAACACTATCCAGAAACTTAGCTAGCTACATGATGAAGATATTATATACCGGGATGTATCCATATGAAGAAAAATAAAGAAATTATTTCATGGAACATGTTTATCTATAGATGACAGTTCTGTTATCTTTGTTGTAACAGTTGTTAATCCTAGACATGTGAAACCATTACATGGTAAAATACTATCTCTGTAAATTTTGAGGTAATTAAAATTAGCTTTAATCAAAGGCATGCATCTTACGGGCTGTTCACTTTGTTGAGGTGCCAATTTAGATTTCGATCTGTCTCCCCATTATTACTATCTGGCTAAAAAATATAAACGTCTAGAGTCTTTGTGACCGGTTTTGCATCCATGCCCATGCTGCCAAGGTGGAATTTCTACCAATTACATAATAGTTTAGTAAAGAAAATCATTTTTATACCGTTGAAACTAATGTTCTTAATCATGTCGGATGCAACATCTTATTTATATGTAACCATGTCGGTGAAAGCAAATTTATTAATCATTAGTCATCTTCTTAACCATTCTCACTATATTTGAAGTCTAACGATTAGCCGAGCTTTATATCGAAGAATTTCTATTTTTCAGAACTTTTGTTGTAATAAAATGGGCACAACACTAAGAATTACAAAAGCTTGATGTACTTGAAGATAGTTTTTCAGAACTTTTGTTTCAAAGTTTCATATTTTTATTTCCACCATGATAGTTTCATACATATTCATACACACTGGTCTTTCCGACATCAAAGAAGTATTGCATTCAACGCAGTATGCTTAATGAATATCAGAATTATTCCGGGACTCCTTGGACACCACTTTCCCATGGAACTCGCTGCAAGTTCCATAGTACCATACCTTCCCCTCAACCAAACCATCTATCTTTGACCTATATATACCTCCCCCTCAACCGATGTGATCTTGGAAGAAATTAAAGAGCACTTATATATATATATATATACATTAAATCTTTGCCAGGATATAATGGATCCTTCAAAAAATGTTTGGTACTATCCCAATTTAAATACATCTCATAATCCGTAGAACCTGTGTTAAATTAGGATTCTGACGACTTAATAACTTTTTAAATATAAATTATGTAAATTCGAGTGTATTATGGGATAATAAAAATTGTACGAATAGAATTCTATCACTCCATCCGATTCTAGCTATGAATGACAAAGAACAGGCAGCAGTCGAATACGTAAGAGGATTACCCAAGAAGAAAAAATTGTATAGAGAAATTGAATTTAGCCAGGGAACAACCGATATTAATAAGGAAATCCTTAAGTGCCTATATTTACGGAAACACAATCATATAAGGGAAAACATGAATCCAACTGCAGAAAAATCAAAGAGAAAAGAAAAAGAAAAGAAGGCAAAAACATCACCTCTATATTAGGGAATAGGGGATTGACATTCAGTTTTATCCCTCGAACGAACGTTCGTGATTATCCATAATTATGGCATGATTATGGAACACGATGAATGATTTACCCGTATAATAAGTGAGGCCCCCTATCATTCTCAGCTGTCCAAGTCAAACGAAATCAGGACGATAAGGACCGTGAGATGACCATTTTCGACCAATCCTGTCCACTCTTTGACTCTTTGATCAAGGAGTCAATTACCACGTCTTTTTATAAATATGATATAGGTATCACCGGGGCCTTTACGACCCCGGCTCAACCTCTGGTTAGTTTTATACATCATGTAACCTTTAGAATCCGACGTAGGTTTCTAACTTGGTGAGTTCCGTGAAAATATTTTAAATATCATTAATATGTTTTTGTTATCCGATATATCTACTAATATAGTCAAGTTTATGATATCTAGGTATCACCATTGGTGATTTGGTGCCTTTCTTATTTGTTGATTCTTGGATAATTAAATAGTGATGATGAATTAACCGTGAACATCACCTGTGAAAGATGGCAGCCATAGCATAATATGTCTTATGCGGATGATATTGGGCGTTTTTATCTAATAAATTTGAACGTTCAAGCTTAAGCGTCGTTTGAAAGCAATAAGTCTAAATTTTGATAAAGAAATCCAGAAAATTTATTACGAAGAATAATATGGCATGATCTGGATAAGAATTTAAATTACCAAAAAAATAAATAAATACTAATTTCACTATAGTATAATAGTCAGGTGATGGTACGGTAAAACTTCGATAAATTAATAGTTTTGGGACTGTTAAATTCTATCAATTTAGCTATGTATTAATTTATTCATAAATTAATAAGTTATTATTATATCGAAACATACCAATTTAACTTTAAAATTTTGAAAATAAGTGTGTAGTATCAAATTTCTAGAGATTTTATTTTTCAATCCAACTTATATTCTAATTATTGGCATATTATGTGTATAAATGTAAATACTTTGATGTTAAAATTGAAATAATAAGAAGAAAACATAATAAAATCATTTCGGAACTTCTGAAGGAGCACAAAAAATTATAGATGGAAGTCCAGTGTATTACAAATGTGAATAAAATGTAAATAGGAAATAAAGTACATTTTTCCAAATTTGGTTTTTATATCCTAAGTCAATAGACCATTCCAAATCAATTTCTTAGCCTAGTCATTTCTACATGCATAAAACCTATTTTTTTTTTTTTTGAAAACATGACTCTTTTTCTATTTATTACTGCTTATAGCATATTAGGGTGTCTTAAATATCTCATAATTTACTTTGAAATTCATTAAAGAATGATTCACTAAGCTAAATAGTAATGTACCTTAATAAGGTCTCAAAGACTTGAACCAAGTATTTCACTTGCCACATGTAATGACCATTAAGTTATCTTGCCTGGCAAGTTCTACTAACCCCGGTGACTAAAAAGTTTGAGAACATGGTTAGCAGTCATAGCTAAGATAAAAAAAATCAGTAGATCTACAAACTCAAGATGTTGATATGGAACGTCTATCTAGAAGATCTACTTGGATATCCTATGTGTATTATGTAGCAACCACGTAAAAAATCAATCACAGAAGGTGTATAATTTAAGGAAAGACAAAAATAAGTATTTTGGCCCACCAACCTTACACCTAGTGTCCCGGAAACATACCTTAAGCCATAAGCAGTAAGTGTGTTTCAACAAATAAATGGAATAAATATCCAGTCAGCACTATCAGAGCTATTCTTCATAATAATCATTTGCTAATGTAGCCAACTAAGCAACATAGGATTTACGTGGTATACACTTGTTTCGTACACTTGTTTCATAATGATTTGATGCGATTTAGCTAATTGAAATGGAAATTAAAGAAAACTATATGAAGTGTACTCATATATTAGTTCAGGAAGTGTTCATGGTCATGACATTAAGAGAAGACAAATCGAACTCCACCCTTCTTCTTAAGTCCTAATGCGCACATAACTGAAGAAAAATTAAATTGCAAGTATCCAAGAAGAGTCAGAAAAGAACGCATGTCAGTTCAACTAATTAAAAATCTCCCCACAATCTAAGCATTTGTAGACTGGGAGTCAGAAAAGAAGGCATCACCAGAACTTTTCATTTATAACATTTCATGAAGTGGTCATGAACTCCATTAGAATAAAACTCCTTAGAAAATGAGAGACCCAAGCCCAAATTTAGAGTTCTCAAGATCAGAGTCTACAAATTCTAAATATCCACCAATTTGGGTGTCTAGCATTTTCAAGATCGAGTTAACATATTCATATTTCTCACCCCTGGGCATGTCTTTTTCCGTAACATAATCTTAGATGTAAAAATAAGAAAACTGCATTTATAGTTTTCATAATCGAGCTAACAAATGCTAAATGACTACGCAATTGGGTGTCCCAATTGAATTGGACTAATTACATATCATGGCCAAGTATCATAAACAATATATCTAACAGACTAACACCCCGAAGTTCATGGTATATATACGATGAAGGTTCTCAATTAATCTTCGGATAAGAAAACATAAATGATACTCACATGAATTAGCTAGAGAAGAAACACTACCAAGCAACAACGTGAAAAAAAACTATCCAAGAAATATGGAGATGCATCAAAAATCTTGTCCAAAATGAAGCAATAAGAAAAATAACAATCCATTATCATGAGAAGATGTGGTGCCACACGAATATCAGTTATTCCAATGCTAACTCTTGTTCCTAAATTTTAAATGAAGCAACCTTTAAAATATTTAGCAGTCCCTGAGTTAATATATGCTCCTAAATATCCCTCTTGTCAAAGTCAGTGCAACAACAAAATATTTAATACAGATATTTTGTACACAAATGGCAGAAATAGAGATGAACAAAATCAGTAACTATTCACCGATCGTATCCTATAGTTGTAACATCAAATAGTTCTGCAAGTTACTGAAATTTACATACCACGACATCTTATCTTCACCTTCAAAACACTCATGCTTCTCCACTTGTGGACCTCTAGTTCATCAAGCTCTTCCATATTATCACTACGAATAAACGCTTCACCACCATATTGATCATAGTATACATGTCTCATCTCTAACACCAATTGATATTCAGCCATCATCAGATATCTGTAGGTTGAATAAAAAATTTGAGAAACTAATAGCAAATTTAATATACCCATAATGCCAATAATGACAGAAGTATCTGTCTAAATTGTATATGATACTCAACACAACAATATAGATCTATGTTGTCCTACACCCGCATGACCACACATTACTTCTCTCACCGCAATCTCCAATTCTATCACCCTTAAATTACTCAATACAATGGCGACAAAATTGAAATACACAACATTAATATTCCGTTCACACCCTAAGAAAACAACTACCGAATCCTTAAAGCCTTATACTAAGAAAACAACTACTGTATCCTTAATTTAATAACTACACACAACTCTCTAAAACAGCAGCCACAAAGTTCTAACACAAAAAAAAAAAAACCATGATAATCCAAACCAAGGCTCACATTTCAAGGTTACTCTATAGAACACTTACATTTTACCAAAGCAATGCTTGTGGAAAACTTATACAGTCAGCCTTAGTTGATGCCCAAGCTTTCATGGTCATTTACCTAAATACAGACAACAATTGTGGTAAATAAATAGCATGTAAACAAATATCAGTTGCTGAGGAAAAAGCCCTGGACCTTACCACAAAGCACCCCCTTTCTTAAATTTTGATCGAATTCAAAAACAGGCATGATATAGAGCCCTGAACTTTACCTTCTCTCTTAGTTAAAGCAATAATTTAAAAATCAAAAGAGGACACAGAAGAAAAATAAACCCCACCGGAAAAACTAATACCCATCGAGATAAAAAGAATCGGTTCAGAAAATGGTTTCACACTAACCCATCTCAAAGCGTGCAAGCTCAAATCAAATTCATTAGATGAATTTGTTTTCACAATAGTTTCAATGGGTCAAAGTCCATAAAGTAAAAAAAAAAAAAATCTGATAGTGAGTGATATCATATCTGTGGATGTCCAAAACCCTCACTCGGAAGATAAGAAAGAAATAAAATAAATTAACACAGAACATCGACTAAACAGGATTAATCAAAAGAAAACAACAAATAAAGAACCTAAACAGAACATAAAGAGATAAAAAAATCAAGAACCAAATTGAAGCCATGGCTTTTTTAAAATTCGTACTAAGAAAATATCACCTGCAAATCCCAAGCCACGTCGAAACAAATAGAAAATCAAAAAATCAACACAAATAACAGAAACGGAAAAGAATCTGATCTCAATCTGGTTCATAACCATTGATCTTAGTTGAGATTAAATTCATCATTACTGGCAAACATACAGTATTTTTTGAAAGCAAAACACAATAGAATGCACTAAGCAAAAAAAATACCCTATGATTCCATGTTAAAGTTTTAAACCTAGGACCCAATAATATCATTTACACTCTTGTCAACTGCCAAACTTTTATTCCACACCAAATGTTCCCCCCCTTAGTCTTTATCATATACATGCAGTAATTGCACTCCCATATCTTGAAAAAAAAATCATGGCTAAAATAAAAAAAGAGAAATACAGAAGAATTGGAGACAAAAAGAGAAAAACATTGTGATTATATCCTTCGTGGTACTGAGATTGATGTAATTAATACTCGAAATAATTAGAAGAACAAACAGAGAGAAGAGATAACAAAATCAACAAAAATAATAACACGGTAGCAACACAGATGACATAGATCAAAGAGAATTTTGTGCAAATTAGTCTCTCTTCACCACCCTTATACTTGATTCAGAGATCAAGAGAGAAACAAACCATTACACTCTTGTATTCACAAAAACTGATAAGACTTTAATGTAAGAAAGATTTTCATTATGGTGCATGTATACTCGAATAAAATATAAGATATTTCCCTCTTCCCTAATTTAATATAAACAAGTTGCTCATCCATGATGAAGAAGATTCACATAACAACTTGGGGCACAAAGTTATGGTGTCAGTGTATCTTTTTTCTAATATCAAATGGACAATAGTGGGGTTCCTAAAGCACTACTAAGTTAACATGAAACTATAAACATTATCGATTATAGCTACAACAATCCAGTGGCAATCGTTTTGTATCTAGTCCGTTCAGAAAGCAGAAGTGCATAAGAAGAGCACCACAGCCTCAAAACAAACAATCCAAGAAATTTAAAGTACCTTATCGAGAAGTTATGTCAGTCCCTGACCTTCTTCAACGACATCCAATGTTTTCACCTGATTCCCATGTTTAAAAATCCAAGCTAATAAGATCTTCTCGTGTTAAAATAGGGACTTTCATATAAATGTTGCATCCATGTTGAATGGAGATATTTGCTTCTTTTATAATAATTTGATAATGAGAGGAAAATTAGATTATCAAAGACCCAAATATCTCCATAAAACATAGATACAATCTTTATACTGAAGTCCCTATTTTAACAATCATGTCAACATCAAACTTATGTTTGATGGAAGATGTTTGTGTCTTCCATGACTATGTATGCCATCTACCCAATAATCAGAAAGAAAAACGACAATCCAGTCAATACATTACACACCCAATTATCAGAAAAACAACGATAAAGAGAATACCCTGCATGGGAACCACTGACTCCGCTGCACTTCTCTAAGCTTTAGCCCCTACATAAAAAAACAAAATAGGCTAAACTAAACCAATCAAAACTAATCAGATTCTAACCTATAAGCAAACCTCAAAAACCAAATCAAAATATGACAACTAATTAACCTATTTTTCAAAAATATACTGTTAACCAATCTACAAAAACATAATTCGATTGCCCAAAAATTGCAAAAATATATTAGGACTTCACAGGGATGGATCAATTTGACTTCTCCCCTCCCGTGACTTGGAAATATTAGGCATCCAAGAAAGAGATGATTTGTTTTCTAGGAACTTGATCTGAATTACCAAAGCCAGAAAATAAATATTAATGGATAACTAAAATTCGAAAAAACAAAAACACCAAGGAGACATCAGTTAGTGCAAATTAATAACAGATGATGGTACAAATATGTACAGATTTAAAACTAATCAGTATATACAAAATCGAGGAAAAAAAATAACTTGATATATTACACCTTCACATTTAAAACTGATTGAGATACCGGATTTCTGGAGGTTGACCATCTGACCCGTAATCTCTCCAAATCTTGATAGGATGTCTAACAGATTTTTCGCCTCACCTAGATCCGCTTTTGTGAATAAAAAGCAGTCATATGCGAAGAAAAGATTAGAAATGTTCAGGGCATCTTTATTTATTTTAAGGCCCGAAATTCTCTTTTATGAAACTGCTTTTTTTAGTAGTCTAGAAAGAATCTCCATGCAAATTAAAAACAAGTTAGGTAAAAGCGGGTCACCCTTTATTAGTCCTACGGATGTGGTAAATTTCGGACCCGGAGAACCATTTAGAAGGATAGAAAAGGAGGTGGTCGATATGCATTGCATTATTAGCTTTACCCATGCATCACCAAAACCTAGCGCTGATAGAGCCGATTTGATGAAATTCCACTCCACTATGTCGAAATCTTTTGAGAGATCTTATTTTAAAGCGAAGTTACCTTTTGTGGCTTTTGAGTTTTTCATTGAATGAATAAGCTCGTGAGCGATAATAATGTTGTCTGTGATTTGTCTCCCCGGAAGAAAGGCAGATTAATTTGGGGATATTATCTTATTCAGGATTGGCTTTAGCCGGTTCGCTAGAATCTTGGATATGATCTTGCATTCGTGTAATATAAATATGGGCTCTCCATTTTGGAGGAGTTATAAAAGGAGTCTGTGTAGAAAAGACTTTCTCTTTAACCTCTAGGTCTGAACCCTCTGAACCCTATATTGATATTTGTAGCTAGAATGTAAGAACCCGAAAGCAGTTTTGGTTTTTGAGCAAGTATATGTAGTGAAAAGGCGAGGGTACCCAAATATACCTCAAGCTAAAACTTTTCCACCTATAAGTCCTTTCTCCGAAAGTGATTGTCTATGAACTGAGTCGAGACAATACAACTAATCGGTTCACACTTCGTGTGATCGTCAATGGATACGAGATCGATACAATATAACAACAAAGTATGTTTACTTGATAAGAGGTCCAGACTTAACCAAACACAATAGGATTGCTATCAAGTAAATAGGAATTAACGTTTGTGTAATTTACTTTAAATTATAGTAACAACAATTATAATTGCGGAAAATAAAATTAAATGACACAAAATGCAAATGCTGAAAAACCCCGGGACCTTGTCTAGAATTGAGTACTCTATGGATTAAGCCACTACAAAATCAAACCAACTTGGTATAGTTGAGACCAAGCAACTAAACCTATAGTTCACCTAGTTCCGTCTGTAATCCCACACCTCCGACCTGTAATAAGTCATGTATTTGGAATAATTCCTTTGGTTCGTATTCCAAACAGTAAAGGAACAACAAATCTGTTCGGTATCAACTTTTTTTTCAACCAAGTGATGTGAGTTCGACAAAGGCTCTTCTGTTTATCTCAAATAAACTCCTTCGTCAGGTTCTTAGATCTATCTTATTATCAATACCAAAGTAGTTGTTAAGATTTTGCAATCAATACTTTTAATCACAAAGAATTGTATTGATGCCGATCTACACAATTAATTAATCTAATCTACCACAAGGATAAACGGATTATAGTTGGATCCTCTTTTACCGAAACAAGTATTGTGCACACCAAAGATTATGAACCCAAATCAAAAATCTTCAAAGTCTTCTTTGTCTTCAAATATTCTTAGATCTTCAATAAACACCTGCGCACAATAACTTGAATCTCTTGTGATCAATCACGCACATAACGGAGTCTGTTAACAATGGATTATCACAAGATGTCTTTAGATCTACAAACAGTCTAAATATCCTTGTCGAAACTTGGATCTAGTTTGAGTGAATCTTATATCAGAAGATAAGATTCTCAAGCATAAATAACCTAGGTGCAATCCAAGTTCAACCATCTTTAGTCAATCAAATCAATCGAAAACAAAAGATAAACATCAATTATCTAGTTTCCCACCAACGGTACTAATAGAGCTTCTCAATCCCAAAGAAGACTTTAAACTGAGCGGCCGTAAGAGATTTCGCCTAATCAGGTTGCTCTCCTCTCCGAATAGGCGGCTTCTCCAATAACAACACAACTGAGGAAGTTTGCTGTCACGAAGGATTAGTTAGCCCGAAATGAAAATTTCAAGTATTTATTGACAAGGAAGTTTGGACACCAAGGAATTTCCAAAACCGAAAATATTCTTAAGATATGCAATAAAATTCCAAATTCAGTTTCCATAATTCCTGGAAATGCTCTGCCCTAAATATTGACTGAAAATCTCTTTGGAAAATCTCAAAAAGTAAATGCATATTACTAATTCTCGTTTTCCTAAAATAAAATTAAAAACCTTAAATAAAAGATTCTTAACATATTTATTTTTCGATCCGGGATTTTCTTCCTTTAGCTGTTTAGGAATAACTTTGAACAATAAAAGATAAGCGTTACTGCATGTGTTCAAAGTATGTCGACATCCTTACTTTGTAAGTCCTCTTTCATACTTACAACCTTGAAACCGATTTTCCACACTTCCAAACAAGTTTAGAATTGGTTCATATGACTTTCAAGAACACTCAATCACAAATCATGGGTTTCACGGTTCTACCAAAACAAGTTTCGGTTCTACCTCCATGTGAGTACTGTGCATAGTCACACTATCTTTCCAAAAATTCGGTTAACTAGGTACTAGGATCGGTTCCCCACATATATACGGTATCTAACTTGTGTGTGTTGCACATGTCCATAGGATCGGTTCCCTTTGCCTAAAAACGTGTTGCACATGTCCATAGGATCGATTCCCCTTTCTGCTAAAAACTTGATGCACCTCATACAAGGATCGATTCCCCTTTGTGATAGGTTGCACCTCTTACTAGGATCGGTTCCCCTTTACCTAGAGTCAGTCATACCAATAACACAAAATCGATCATACCATCTCAGGTGATTACTTAAGATCGGTTTCACTAATAAAAGTCATACCAATACAAAAGTCAGGCCTTTGTGAATAGTTTTACCAAGAACGTAAACAAGTAATGGGTGGTTATACTAATCACACATATTGGTAGTTCAAAATATATTTAATGAATAACAATACCAATAATTCCTGACGATTTCCTTTTCGATTCACAAAACAAGTTCATGAATTTAATTCCTTAAAACACATGTAAAACATTGTTTCCTAGGATGAAATCCTCACCTCATACCCATACATAACCACAATAGCATTCAAACGATTATGTCGATGTCTTATCTACAAAGTTTAATGGTTAAGCAATAAACCTTGTATTGTATTCCTTAATTCTATGTCTAACTAGAGTGTTCATGCTTCGCAGTTTTGTTTTCAGTATGCACGACTTAAAAGATACGTTAGGGAATGAAACAGTTCAAGTCAAATATCACTAACCTCAAGTGGAAGGATGATGTTGTCGTTTTAGCTCCTAGGTTCTTCACTTCTTCAAGTCTTCGCAATACTTGTAATGTCTCATATCCTAATACTTTCAAGCTAACCTATACGAAGTTGACTCTAGTACATAATCAAGTGACTCTTTAAATGAGTTTTGATTCACTAAAATATGCCAACCAAACTTGACATACAAACGCTTGGTGGGTTCAGCCGAGCAATGCTCTAACAATCTCCCCCTTTGTCAATTTTAGTGACAAAACTCGTACATCATTTGGATAAATAAATTAAAATAATTCATTACACATACGCTTGATTCCCAAATTCAACAGCACAATAACCTATATACATTCAATCCATAAACGCCGCTGTTGAAATTATAATAACAAATCTAATACCCCCCCTAAAGGTAAGATAGGTAGATTTTATCAATCCGCACATCTTTGTTATTCCACTGTAGTCCATATAACTACAACCATCATATGATATTCTACTCCCCCTTAGTCTATGCTTTTACTCTTTTGTTAGATAAACGTTTACGCACCCATGTACTTTCCCTTAGTGATACCAATCAATATAAATCAATGCCATTATCACTTGTTTACTCCATATATTTCTCCCTCTTTTTTTCACAAAATGACAAAGAAACGAAAAAATAAAGGATAAACCGAAAGGATTTTACAAATATCAATAGACTTGCAACCTATAGAGTTAAGCACGAGGGTTCCACTTCCACACACCATTTTTGATAACTAATATCAAAACCGAAACTACAAAGTAATTTTGTTTTGATAGGTTACCAAGGAAATAATTTCCTGAAGCAATTTTCCTAAATAGTTTAGCAAACCAAAAATCAACTAAGCACCTTAGTTCCTTTGCTAAACCGATGGTACAAATACAATCGTTTTATTTGATAAGACCAAAATAAAGATAACTCTATTCTTCTCATCAGGTTCTAATTATCCATAGACAAGTACTAGGTTAGTTAACTAGCATTTCTTGTTAAGGCATTCGATTAGACTTGAGTAACCGAAACTTCCACTTTGATAAGTCTAACTAAGATCAGAATTAACTTAGTTTATCTTATCTGGAATCGAATTGGACTAAAAAATTCATCCCGTAAACCTTTTCTTTCGTTAATCCATAAATAATTCATACAAACTAAATAAATCAACTTGCATAATTATTCACCTCAACCGGAAGCAATTGAAATAATATAGACATTAAAGCACTGCAACTGCACAAAATTTTTGTAAGCCTAAACAATTGATACCAAACAATAAAGAAAGATAACAATAGTTTTTCTTAACCGTAACCAATTGAATCACACACTCATCCATACACAAATAATGGAATAAAACATCAATTGTACCGAAATTTTGTTAAGCAAAAGCAATAAATATACGCAATAAAATCAGGCTTTTCTTTAATAGGAAAACAATTAACTAATAAGATTGTTACCTCAAATTCCGCATCCTATTCTCCAATATGTTTGTATCTTCTTCCAGGGAGAATTGATATCGAAATATCATTAGTCATCCTTATGCAAAACAAAAGAATAACAACAACCAACCTTTACCAGAGAAAGGTTGAAAACATGTTTTTAACTATTGCAAGCAAAGGTTGAAAACCGGTTTTTAACTATTGCAAGCAAAGGTTGAAAACCGCCGAAACACATATGCTAAACCAAAACCGATTCAACATATTGTGACTTTTTCACATATTGTTTATATCAGAACCCCTCACGATCCTTTGATAAAGCCTACCAACATGGGCTAAAACTTAATCCTGCTAAATCAAAAAGTCACCCAACCATAAGGGTTCACAACATTATGAGATCGAATATCAAGGTAGTAAAACCGAAATCAAACATCCCATAAACATACTTAGCAATAAAATAAAGCATTCAAGCACATGCTATGTAAATCGAAAACTATCACAATAAAAATTATAAATCAAATAATTTTATTCATAATAGACCTTAATACAATCATTGAAAGAAATCAAAAATTTATGTCTATTTTTCCAATAGATCTTTTAAATATCATCTTCAATTTCCTCAAATTTTTCAGGATCTTCATCAATAATATCTCGACTGATATCACAGATTCTGCACACAATACCTTGATTATGTTCATAGGCTAAAGCATTAACCTTTGGATTAATATTTCGAGCATACTCCCTATTACCGATTCCAAGTTTAATCAGTTTTTTTTGGTTTCGGATAACAGTTCTCAGTAGTGTTGCATGTCTATGATGAGTTTCAATAGTACTGAGGATGACTTGACGTAGATTGATAATATCAATCTTAGCATCCAAACTATTTTGGACAAGGAGATTAGTGACATCTTCCTTTTTATTTTCTATATTTTCACAACCAGATTTCTTGAAGGTATCATCAAGATGAATTGTTTCCTTAGAAGTCATTCCACTCAAGGCTTTCAGAAGTTTTGCTTGAGATCTGAGAATACATCCTTTAGCATAAGTTCTCAGACACGCTGAGTACATATACTTGAAATACCTTTAACACATACCAAACATATATATCAGCCTTAAATAAATAATTCTGACAAGATTTGAAAGGATTTTCGTATCTAATGTGTTACACATTTATAGATTTCTTCGAAAAGAAATTATCTTTCTAGACTAGTGTCAAGGGATACTTTTAGCTAGGAAACTTATCCTGTTTTACACAAGTTGTTTGCAATACAACTTTTTTTCACATAGAGCCATAGTTTTGTCTATATGTAGATTGTGTAAACTCTCTATGTTGAATAAGAGATTATTGACAGGATACAGATGGCCCAGATATGTGTGCTTCCTTACATCAGAAGATTGGGCATTGTAAGGATGCACATTCCTATACTGTTAAGCACTGGGATGAGGATATTCTTCATCAAATACCTCTTGAGGAGATCTTTTCTCTTCACGAACATCAACATGTTCCTCTTCATGGGTTTTTAACCCATCCTATTTGTTAGGAAAATTGGGAGATGAAATATCCTCAATTACATCTTGTGCCCAGAATGGTATGTTCTTTGAACTTGAACTCGTGTGGTGTATATCTTCCAGTCGACAATTTGCTAATGTCACTTATTCAAGGAATTATATATGTCCTCTTAAGGTAACCATTCCTTTTTGGAAATATTTTTCTAAACATTTGCTTAGATATACCTCTTGACATGTTACAGTAAGAAGTTTCTCAATAAGGACTTTATTCCTTATCTGTGAATGTTCTAGCGATTGAGTAAGAATTTCACACTATGTAGTCTGTTGATGAACTTCATTGCACAAGGCTAATTTTTGTTCCATATAATCTGCCAGATTATTTTGAAGACTGAGTGTTTCTCGCTTTCCTTCACATATTTTTATATTTAGTTGAACAATAAGTTCTGTGACATCATCTAGACTGTCAATGGTTTTTCCCTTTTCTGAATAGTTTTCAACATGTTTG
This sequence comes from Papaver bracteatum, assembly GCA_023529315.1. Lineage (NCBI taxonomy): Eukaryota > Viridiplantae > Streptophyta > Magnoliopsida > Ranunculales > Papaveraceae > Papaver > Papaver bracteatum. The sequence goes on along the minus strand of JAJJWX010002427.1, from coordinate 886,693 downwards.
AAAAATATTTTTAACACCTTTCGAAATTCAGAACTTGGGCAGGATAGTGAATCGAATCTCTTTTCAAACAATTTTTCACTAGGGATTGGAGTCGAATCCAAAACATGTTTCTTGAGTTTCAGACTCATTCTTTTTTGATCAGTAACCTGACTCGTAATCAAGTCATTAGTCATAGACTTTTTGTTTGATTTTCGAAAATACTTTTGAGACCAATTTCCATTGACCTTATCTGAGATATTATTCTCATTATCTTGACATACGTTAACTGATTTATTCATAAGTTTAGCTTTGCTTTTCTTATTTTGACTCATATCTTATATGTTGGATCACACCAAACACAGTTTTTTAGATCTTTTCGTGTTTGCCTACTCTGATACCAATGAAAAGGCGAGGGTACCCAAATATACCTCAAGCTAAAACTTTTCCACCTATAAGTCCTTTCTCTAAAAGCTATTGTCTGTGGGCGGAGTCGAGACAATACAACTAATCGGTTCACCCTTCGTGTGATCGTCTATGTATATGAGATCAAGAAAATACAACAATGAAGTATGTTTACTTGATAAGAGGTTCGGACTTAACCAAACACGATAGGATCGCTATCAAGTAAATATGAATTAACGTTTGTGTAATTTACTTTAAATATAATAACAACAATTATAATTGCGGAAAATAAAAGTAAATGACACAACAAGATTTTGTTAACTAGGAAACAACAAATGCATAAAAACCCCGGGACCTTGTCCAGAATTGAATACTCTCGGGATTAAGCCACTATACAAAATCAAACCAACTTCCTATAGTTGAGACCAAGCAACTAAACCTATAGTTCACATAGTTCCGTATGTATTCTTACTCCTCCGACCTGTAATAAGTCACGTACTTGGAACAATTCCTTTGGTTCGTATTCCAAACAGTAAAGGAACAACAAATCTGTTCGGTATCAACTCTTTTCAACCAAGTGATGTGAGTTCGACAAAGGCTCTTCTGTTTATCTCAAATAAACTCCTTCGTCAGGTTCTTAGATCTATCTTATTATCAATTACCAAAGTAATTGTTAAGATATTGCAATCAATACTTTTAATCACAAAGAATTGCATTGATGCCGATCTACACAACTAATCAATCTAATCTACCACAAGGATAAACCGATTATAGTTGGATCCTCTTTTACCGAAACAAGTATTGTGCACACCAAAGATTATGAACCCAAATCAGAAATCTTCAAAGTCTTCTTTGTCTTCAAATCTTCTTAGATCTTCAATAAACACCTGCGCACAACAACTTGAATCTCTTGTGATTAATCACGCACAGAACAGAGTCTGTTAAAAATGGATTATCACAAGATGTGTTTAGATCTACAAAAAGTTTAAAAATCCATGTCGAAACTTGGATCTAGTTTGAGTGAGTCTTATATCAGAAGAAAAGATTCTCAAGCATAAATAAACTAGGTGCAATCAAATTTCAACCATCATTAGTCAATCAAATCAATCGAAAACAAAAGATAAACAACAATTATCTAGTTTCCCACCAACGTTACTAATAGAGCTTCTCAATACCAAAGAATACTTTAAACTGAGCGGTTGTAAGAGATTTCGCCTAATTAGGTTACTCTCCTCTCCGAATAGGCGGCTTCACCAGTAATAACACAGCTGTGGAAGTTTGCTGTCACGAAGGATTAGTTTGCCCGAAATGCAAACTTCAAGTATTTATAGACAAGGAAGTTTGGACACCAAGGAATTTCCATAACCGAAAATATTCCCAAGATATGCAATAAAATTCCAAATCCGGTTTCCATAATTCCTGGAAATGCTCTGTCCAAAATATTGACCGAAAATCTCTTTGGAAAATATCAAATAGTAAATGCACATTACTAATTCTCGTTTTCCTAAAATAAAATTAAAAACCTTAAATAAAAGATTCTTAACATATTTATTTTTCGATTTGGGATTTTCTTCCTTTAGCTATTAAGGAATAACTTTGAACAATAAAAGATAAGCGTTACTGCATGTGTTCAAAGTATGTTGTAAGTCCTCTTTTGTACTTACAACCTAGAAACCGATTTGCCACACTTCCAAACAAGTTTAGAATTGGTTCATATGACTTTAAAGAACTATGTGATTGATCAAGAACACTCAATCACAAATCATGGATTTCACGGTTCTACCAAAACAAGTTTCGGTTCTACCTCCATGTGAGTATTGTGCATAGTCACACTATCTTTTCCAAAATTCGGTTGACTAGGTACTAGGATCGGTTCCCCACATATATATGGTATCTAACTTGTGTGTGTTGCACATTTCCATAGGATCGGTTCCCCTTTCTGCTAAAAACTTGCTGCACCTCATACAATGATCGATTCCCCTTTGTGATCGGTTGCACCTCTTACTAGGATCGGTTCCCCTTTACCTAGAGTCGGTCATACCAATAACACAAAATCGATCATACCATCTCAAGTGATTACTTAAGATCAGTTTCACTAATAGAAGTCATGCCAATACAAAAGTCAGGCATTTGTGAATAATTTTATCAAGAACATAAATAAGTCATGAGCGGTTATACTAATCACACATATTGGTAGTTCAAAATATATGCAATGAATAACAATACCAATAATTCCCGGCGATTTCCTTTTCGATTCACAAAACAAGTTCATGAATTTACTTCCTTAAAACACATGTAAAACATTGTTTCCTAGGATAAAATCCCCACCTCATACCCATACATAATCATAATAGCATTCAAACGATTATGTGGATGTCTTATCTACAAAATTTAATGGTTAAGTAATAAACCTCGAATTGTATTCCTTAATACTATGTCTAACTAGAGTGTTCATGCTTCTCAGTTTTGTTTTTAATATGCATGACTTGAAAGATATGTTAGGGAATGAAACAGTTCAAGTCAAATATCACTAACCTCAAGTGGAAGGATGATGTTGTCGTTGTAGCTAATTGCTTCTTTACTTCTTCAAGTCTTCTCAATACTTGTAATGTCTCATATCCTAATACTTTCAAGCTAACCTATACGAAGTTGACTCTAGTACATAATCAAGCGACTCTTTAAATGAGTTTTGATTCACTAAAATATGACAACCAAACTTGACATACCAACGCTTGGTGGGTTCAACCGAGCAATGCTCTAACATGTTGAATGACATTAAGTGTAAAATTAAATCATAAAATTTAGTCCCAAACAGAAAACCGTGAACTTTTCATATGCTAAGCACATTGTTTTATCTCATAAATGGAAAATAAGTAAAAAATAAAGTAATTTAATTTTAGATGAGAATGGTCTGTTTTAAGAAAGAAACCCACTTTATGACTTATGTTGTGCCTCACTGGGTTTCTGAGTAGTTTCCACATCTACCACACTCCGAGAGCACTCAAAAGCCTCAACTACCACCAAGAATGCAATTTCATTTCAGCATCTATATAATACCTCGTAAGCAAGCATGAAGTAGTACCATAGCAATACAATTCTAGCTTAGTTGTGGAAGGGCTGAGCAAGCCATCTTAGAATTACTAGTGAAAGTTTGGCAACACCAACATTAATGGAGATGTTTGAAGATCCCGAATTCTTGAAGGTACAGCAAAACATCAAAGAATTGGTAAGAGATGCATTTGTCGTCATGGAATTCGTAAAAACAATACTGAAAGCATCTCCAAAAACATTCTTCTTTATTTTCTTATTGATCATACTCCCTCTTACGGTTCTGCAAGTGTTGTTGGAAACTATTCATATAGTCGCACTCTATACCTTTATTGCCAATCTGTTTACCAAATCATCACTTGAATATCAATATGCAAACTCATATATTCCGTATGGAGAAATCCTTGGCACATATCCGATCTGCTACTGCATCTACCTTGGTTTGTTCTTCCCTATCTATCTTCTGTCTATCACTGCTATAACCTTCATTGTAGCCTCATCATTTTACGTATCCAAACCCTTGTCTCCCGTTTATGTCTTTATGTTATTCCTCGTATCTTAAAACATGTTGCAATCACTTTTCTTCACGCCTTGCCCCAAATTTTCGTGAACTACATGTTTTACTTTGTTTTTTTTACTCTGATATGGACACTTCTTACTCTGATTCGTACAATATCAAAAATTGAGTATGTCCTGGTAAAGGTCATTGGTTTCGTCTTTTTTATCATCTATTTTTCTCTCGTCTTGCTTGTTCATGGGAATTTTATGGTATGGTGGAACTTTGCCAATATGGTTTCTGTTCTTGAACCAAAAGTATACGGTTCAACAGCCATAAAAAATGGTCAACAACTCTTACAAGTGAAAAGAATTAGTACGTTTTCGTTTATATACTACTTCCTTGTTGCTTACGAAGTTACTGCTGTGCAAACTATGTGTTGAATTCCTTGGGGTTAGCTTCTCAAAATCTCATGTATTATCAGACGATTGACGAAGGAGTTTTGTCTGCTAGCACTTCAGAGAGGAAGGAGTCTTGTTTGAAGGTGATCACTTGGAAGTTTAAGGGATGTGTTCGGAATGTTAGGCTCTTCTAAGTTCCAGACATATATTTTAGTTGCTTGTTTTATGTTGTTTTTAGTTTTTTATATGCATCTTACATTGCAGTAGTGTCGAATAATCCTTTGCCGTTTTTGGTTTTTGATTATCCTGATTGTGAACACGTAAATCACGTAGGCATCGACGTGTTCACAACCAATCTCCGCATGTACTGAATGCAAGCATTAAAGTATGAATATGGCATGAGATGCTTGAATAGATGTTGATTCATTGATTCCAAACCCCGCGGGTTTGTCATGATCTCCTCAACACCCTCAATGATAGATCTAAGAAACATGAACGAATATAAAGATATACCAATACGAAATATCGACGAGACAAGGATTTATGTGGTTCAGCCCTAAGGCCTACATCCACAGGTCTGGGGGATATTCACTATGTGGTAAAGATTACAAGAGCAGTCGAAAAGACTTTAGGTGATCCATGGAACCCGAAGGTTAATCTCATACTTACTTCTCCCTGGTTTCTCTCCTATTCTCTCCCTATAAAACTGTTTGACCCCCCTCAATGTATTAGGAAGGGACATATATATAGCTTATCTAGGTGGGTCCCTTGGAAAAGAGCTGTTGTAATCTTATCTTCTTGTGTTTTGTGCATAGTCCGCGGACCTCTTTGTCATCCCGCGACTTCTATGCTTTCTAAGATCATCACGATGACCAATCTCCGTCTCCTTCGTTGGTTAGCTGTTGCGTGCCCTCTGAGCAGCACTAAATGCAAGTGGTTGGGGCGGTCCAGTCTGCGCCAGAAAGCGATGTCGGTCTTTCCTTGTCACGTCTGTGTCAGTTGGGCCTTCCCCAGCCGTTGATTACATCTCATCTCGAGATAAGATAAAGTGCTGCCGAGTAGATCCTTGGTGTTAAGTGGGTATACCTTTCGTTGATGTTCCTTCATCTTCGACTGTTGATCTCGACATGTGGCCCATCACCTAGATCCTTGGATCCCCCTATGTACCATTCACCTTTATGACGTGGCCTCCACGTGGGCTTGCTAGTACAGGTGGGGAGGGAGATACATAAGTGTACTTACAATTTGCCCCTCTTCTTATGACTGGGTGCCAGCTATAGTCGGAAGAAGAATTAGGTGGTGCGCATTTTCTCCCTCATAACTTCTTCTAAAAAGGTGTTATTTGCATTTATTGTGCACGTTTCCCATGTCCGGACGTAACTGTGTCTCGGGTGGTGGACAGTTTCTTTTGGTACTTTAAGAGAGAAGAGAATGAGGGAATGTGAATTAAATTCACATTCTCTGTTTATTCCCTGCCCCATTTTCTTCTTCATCTTCTTGACTTATTCTGTAACTGTTTTTGCTGCTGCTGCTGCTGTTTCTGCCGCACCCTTTCGTCAAAAACCCTAATTCTCCTACTGCTACTGCTGCTGTTTCTGCCGCCGCTGCTGCTGTCGACGTTATTGCTACTGTTGTTGACGTTATTGCTACTGTTGCCGTCGCCACCTCATTTTTAATCATTGAAGTTATTGTAGTTTAGGTAGGCTTTTTTACCTATTCTTCTCGCCATTTTTGCTTCTGTGGAGTTCTCGATTTTTAGTGATGAATCATGATGGGGTTAAATCCCATGCATGTCATGGAGTCGAAGGCTGCCACTGCTGAGCCATGCGTTTTATCGGCTTTGTTTCGATTCCTTTTAAGTTGAGTAATGATTTGAGAGCTCATATGGTGGTGGATGAAATCTAGGGTTTTCTTCGCGTTCACCGCTGTTCTTGAGATTTCCTTGTTTTTGATCTTCCTTGACTCTGACTAGTCCTCCTATTTGTGTTTGTGTTCGCAGATATGTCTGATCGTCCGCGGGTGCCTTATCAAACTCCTCCGCCGAGTCCTCATAGATCTCCTCGGAGAGATTCTCATATTAGGGGTGGAACCTCACCTCCTCCTACTCAGGATAACCCTCAGGATAGACGACCGTCCTCGCCCTCCAGTCAAAAGCCTTCGCTCCAGAGGGGTGATCCGCCGCGTGGGTCGAGATATGCCGCGAGCCGACCTTGAGATGAGTCTCCTAAGAAGCAGCAGAATTCGCGTACTGAACTTTTAGATGTGCAGCCTCTCCGCACCATGCCTCCACCGCGGGCTAATCGTCTTTCGCCTTCATCTGTGCCTAGCTCAGGCAAAACAACTAAGAATCAGCCCGCGAAGAGGAAAGCTTCAGAGATAGAATCTTCGGGAGACGTGGTTCCTCCTAAGAATAAGGTAGCAGATTCTGCGGAAGATGTTGCAGGGGACGCTTATGAAGATGACTCTGCTGTCACTTTTCGTCCTTTACCTTTGGGTAACAAGAAGTTCACTTTCAGGCACATAGATCTTGAAGCCTTCAAAGTGAATCACGGTCTTCAGCACTTCCAGGTGTGCTTTTACGCCCCTGATAAAGATATAACCTACGAGATGGTTATTAATTATCAGTATGATGCTTTTCATCTGTTGACAACCGTGGGCGCTTTCGAGGCTGGTTTGATGTTGCCCTTGTATAAAGCTGGTGATGATTTCTACTACCGGGTCTTATCTAGCCGCGATACTGCTAAGAAAAGTCATAACCGCGGGGTGCAGCAGTTGACGGGAAATTACCTTCATCATCTCCGAGAGTGCTATCTTCGTAGCAAAGGGCAAACGATGATGACCTGCTATGTCCCCAACTTAGAACATGAGAAAGGGTGGTATACTCCTGAAAATTTTAACAAGTCCTTTGGAGATTACGTCAATAGGAAGACGCGTAAGCCGTGGTCTGTGAATCTGCGGAATATTGTTCCTGTGAAGGGGGGAATTCGCCTTTTGAGCGAAGTAAGTGATTCCAAGATGGCGAGGATTCCTGGTGCTGAAGGTCTTCCTATTCCTGCTGACGAGAGGATCAAACGTGATCACGACTATGAGTGGTCTTCCACTGTTGTCGAAGTAGTTGGTCCGTGGGCCTATGGTTGGGTCCCCGGAGCCCATGGTTGGCAGCCTACTGTTGACAGCTCCTACCGCGAAACCTCTACTTATCGTTATGCCCATTATTGCCCTTGGCAGATGAATTTCAAAGGTATGGATTTCGATTATAGTCGTGATGTTGATGACGAGGATATCTCCGACACTAACCTTCTTTCGCGGAATGCTAAGGTATGTTTGTATTCTTTGTATATATGCCCCTTCCTTTTCTTAAGTAATGTGGATTATGCCAAGGAAAGGAGATACTCAAGGAAATTTATTATTATGTATCGTAGGTGGTTAGAAAGAAAAAGATCAATCCCAAGCAATCGTCAAATTCTCCTACCGAAGATTTTACGCGCTTCGAGGATGTGAGCAGTCCAATGAACGTTGACGAGGATGTTTCCGACGAAGAAGAGCGGATTGATACTTCTCCACCTTTTCAAGAAGGAAATAGTGTTGGTGGCGCCGACGGTGGCGTTGGTGGAGGTGGTGTTGATCATACCACTGGTGGTGATCAGGCTACTTGTGGTGGTCAGGCCACTGGTGGTGGTGTTGTTGATGAGGCCACTGGTGGTGATCAGACCACTGGTGGTGGTGTTGTTGATGAGGCCGCTGGTGGAGCTAAGTCGAGTGGGGCCGCAGATATGAAGGTTGGTCTGCCACGGACTGTCGCGGACAAGGGCAAGGGAGTTGCTCTAGGTAGTGGTGACAAGGATGGGGATGCTTACCGTGAGTTCTCCTTTGGTAATGCTCTATCCGGGGATCAGTCTTTCGACATGGCCGCGGCTATGGGCCTCGTCTTGGACTTCAGTCTTCTTTCTCCTGGTGATGACTGGGATGTTCTTAAAGGTAGTTGTGGGGGTGGTGCAGCACGCGGGTCTGATGCTGAGGTTTTGGTGGTTCAGCCGGAGGGTTTTGTTGGCACCTCCTCCGCTGTTGGGGGAGTTTTGGCGCAAGGACAAACTAGTGCTTCACCTGGTGGGAAGTCCTTGGATTCTTCTTCTGATGATTTCTCGCAATCCTTGATCGCGGATGGCGATGATGCTGTTTTGGCTTAGCTTAGAAAGAAAGACTTGCTTGTCGTGCCGCATCCTTCCCTTGTGATTGAAGGGGAAAAGAGTTCGGATTCTTTTACTCGCCAGCATATGGAGTCGACCTCTGCGGAGATGGTAGATGTAGCGTGGGATAAGGATCTTGTGGCCAGCGGGATTGATATGGTGGTGAATCCTCCCTCTACTGTTGCTGGCATGATGGCTGTTGCTGATGGGTACCAGTATAGTTATCCTCAGCAGCGACTATTGGAGGTATGTCATGTTCTTTCTAAACCTGATTTTACTTGGATACGTTATGTGAACTAATTTCTTTTTGATCCGTAGGTGATGAGGAGTGAGTATTGTAACCATACTCTTTACCGGCTCTTCAAGGCCAAGTCTCTTAAACTATAAGCGAAACTCCGCCATCGTGAAGGGGTGCTTTCGAGTGCTGAAGCTGCGGCCTCTGCTAAAGATAGGGAGATATCTGAGCTGAAGGATCTTCTTAAGCGCAAGGAACAGCAAAGCGTGGATGAATCCAGGCTTCGTTCCGAGCTAGCTTTGGTTAAGGGAAAGTTAGAGGTGGCTGAGCAGAATTCTTCGTCCATTTCAGGTTTGTGCCTCCTCTACTTTACTTTTCCGATGTTCCCTATATGTTCTGAATTGTCTCCTTCTTCTCTCCTCCCGCTGTATTATCTTCAGTGGGTGGAGTCCCTGAATTGATGTGGCTTCGTGGCGAGAGATTTCGCCAAAAAGGTCGTATTGCTAAGTTAGTTGAGAAACTCAAGAGCGAATCAGTGAAATGGAATGCTCGCGCGGATGTCCCCAATGCTATGGCCGAAGAATGGCGCCAGAAAAAAATTTGTTGGGTAGATTTACAAAATCGAAATGATCACGACCGTCAGTTGCTCAACGGGGCTCTTTCATGGACGCGGGATAATCTCGAGGAAGCCCGCGTCTAGATTTCCTCCCTAGAAGTTAAGCTTAATGATATGGAAGAAGAATTGCGGCAAGCGCGTTCTTCTCATCCCTCTGATGTGCGGGTTTACATGCAACGTCTTGCCAAGGAAAGAGATAATGCTAGGGCGGAATCTGGCGCTCTTAATAGTGCATTATCCGCGTCTCGAGATGATGTGGCTCGTCAGGCTGAATATGAGAGAAACTTAGAGGCGATTATGTACCGTCTTAACAAGGGGTTGGAATCGAAGAATGATGAGGTTAACCGATATCATCAATCGAACTCAATGTTTCGAGATGACCTTAGTGCGAGTCAATATGCTCATAATCTTCTGCAGGTAGACTATGATAAGCTATCAAATGAATATGATTATGCCGCAGAAGCATGGGATTCCGTGGTTAACCATTGTGAAGGTATATGTCTTTGTTATCGAGTGTGCTTTGTGTTGTATTTGTCATTACTCACCGTTTTCTTCTAATATCCGCAGAGCTCCAAGGACAGCTTCAAGCTGCGAATGACAAATTTTCCGAAGCTCAGGCTAAGGTAGTTTAATTGGAAGGCCAGGTCAGCTACCATCGGGGTCTGGCCTTGTCTCGAGAGGAAGCGATGAAGCAAGCTACTGAAAAGGCGGAGCATCTTTCCATTTCCCTAAATCAAGCTGAGATGAAGAGCATAACTATAGGCTTTGTGGCTCGTAAGCAGTTGGCAGAGGATATTAACAGGACTCTTGGTGAGACTGAGTTGGATCTCAAGAAAACCCATGGAATAATCAAGAGTTATACTCGACGTCCCGTGCCCACGCTCCCTTCAGGTTCCTCCGGCCCCTCGTCTGGTGGTAGTGTTCCTTCGTCGTTAAAGGAGAAACCCGCGGATGGTGCTCCTTCCCAGTAGATTATATCTAGTATGTTGGGGATTGATCTCAGTTGCTTAATCTTCTTGGCGTTTTTTCTACTTTTCTTGCTAGGTTCGTAACCAACTGCCATGTAATAGATCAATCTTGGAAGTCGTCCAAATCTGAACTCGTCTTTTGTTGAATTCGTATCTATTTTTATAGATCCAAGTTAATATATTAAGTAATTCCGTAGATTTTGTAATTAAACAGTTCTGTGGATTTTGTAATCCACGGAATTAGTTCTGTAATCCACGGGATTGGTTTTTCAATCCGTGGATCTTGATTTATAGTATTTGAGAAATTGTAGTGTTCATGCAATTCCGTAGGTTGGTATCCTCGGAATCGTCTTGCGACCTGTCACCACGTTCAGCTAATTCCTGGGCCAGAGGATTACTGAGCGGTGGGGGTCTAGACGGCGTTCAAGGATATCGCGGCTTATAACATTGCTTGGATATCTCGTTCCTTGGGAAGTCACCCCCTGGTCGTACACTTATAGATGCTTATGTGGGAGTTCAAGAGATTGCATATGTATGCTTTGTTCGGGTTGTTCCCGGTATATTGCAGTGGGTAGGGTCCATGCTTTGTGCGGGATATTCCCCTTATTAGAGTACAATGCAGGTCTTTAGTAATAATAACTGCACACAGATTTACGTGGTTCAACCCTAAGGCCTACGTCCACGGGGTAACGATAGTGTTGACATTTTATTAAGATATGGAACGGTTTTCAATATACATTCATGTTTTGTTCTTTTGTTGATCTCCTCATGTACGGATGGGGTATGTGAGTGGTATGTGTAGTGAGTAGATTGAGTAAATTGAAATGCGTATGGGTATATACATGTGTCTCATACGGTATTGATTATGGGTATTGAGCACCTCGAAATGCGTACGGGTAATGAGTAGAATTATGTCAACTGAAGATGAAAGTTTGTATTGATTGAAAAGTTGAGGAGTACTATTCCTCCATCAGAGATAGAAACATGCAGACTTGTAAGTTAGTTTTCTTCTTCTGAAATGCATACGAAGGTAATAGATTATGGGTAGTATGGCTTGAGATATTTGGCGTTCCACGGATGCCTGAGTATTTCCCCTTTCAAATTACGCAGATAGTAGGAGCCATTTCCTGCAATGTCGTGTATTACGTAGGGTCCGCCCCAAGTTGGTGCTAATTTTCCCCATTTCTTTTCTCGCTGGTATTGGGGAATGGTTCTTAACACATACTGCCCTTCTACAAAATTCCTAAGTTTTACTTCTTTGTTATATTCTCTGGCTAGCCTGCGCTGGTAGTTTTCCATTTTCTGTAGTGCGGTCTCTCTTCTTTCTTCGAGATCATCAAGCTTTTCTAACATCATGTCCGTGGTGAGGTTCTTTTACCATGCTTCTGTCTTTGTTGTCGGTAGTAGAACTTCCGTGGGGATTACTGCTTCCGCTCCGTATGTGAGTAGAAATGGAGACTCCCCAGTAGCCGATCTTCGAGTTGTCCTGTATGCCCACAGAACGTTATGTAATTGCTCGCACCATCGCCCCTTGTACTCGTCTAACTGTTTTTTGAGGATGAGTGCTAGAGTTTTGTTTGTGGCTTCCGCTTGTCCGTTGCTCTGCGGGTATATGGGGGTGGATTTGTTTTTTCGAATTTTGAAGGTGTCGAACAACAAGTCGATATTTTTTCCTTGTAGCTGTTTACCATTGTCGGAAACTATCTCTGTGGGGATGCCAAACCTGCAAATGATGTTTTGAAATATAAAAGTGAAGACATCTGAATCACGAATTCTCGCCAGTGCCTTGGCTTCTACCCACTTGCTGAAATAATCCGTTGCCACTATTAGGAATCTTATTTTCCCGGTTCCTGATACAAGTGGGCCCACTATGTCGATGCCCCATCTTGCGAAGGGCCACAGACTGTCCACAGAGTTCAACTTTGTGGCTGGGGCGTGGATTCTCCTGCCAAATCTTTGACATTCCTCACACCTTTGCACCATTCTGGACGCGTCTCGGATTATTGTTGACCAATAGTAGCCCTGCGTCTTTGCCTTATCTGCAAGTGATCTCATTCCGCTGTGATTTCCCGCATCTCCTCTATGGATATATTTCAGGATGTCATGTCCTTCGTATCGGGACAAACAGCGACGAAGTGGCCCTAGGAATGATTTTCTGTATAAGATTCTGTCTCTTAGCTCGTACATCCCTGCTTTGGATTGTATTTTCTTAGCTTGTTTGGTGTCCTGGGGTAGTTTCCCTTCCTGTTGGAAAGAATGGATTCCGAGTCTCCAATCTTCTTCCCGACTGTAATCGTCGTCCTCATCTGCTTGTTGCATTATATCGTCGTCTTGGAAGTCGTCGAATATGAGCTCTCCGATATCCTCATCAGAGACATCCTCCATTGAGGACTTGCGTTGGTTACTCACGCATATCTCCTGGAGCTTGATGGATGGTTCGTACACTCTTGTCACCTTGATTGCTTTGACATCTTTGTTTTTGAGCATGGCCGAAACATAAGCCAAGGCATCTGCGTTCCTGAGTTCCTTCCTACGCAGATGTCGGAACTTGATTTTTGGTATTTGGGAAACCAACGTTTGTACCAAAGCCATGTATGCAATTAGTGTCTCATCGTATACTTTGTATTCGTAGCCTATCTGTCGGATGATTAGCTGGGAGTCACTTGTCAATCGTACTTCTTGTGTCCCCAAATCGATTATCAAGCGGAGGGCGTGGACCACTCCTTCGTATTCTACGATGTTATTTGTATGGCCTTCGAATTCCAATCTGAATGTGTACACGACCCTATCCCCTGTGGGTGTGGTGATAACGATGCCTAACCCCGCGCCTTCTCTATTTTTGGATCCGTCTACGAAGACTTCCCATTGCCGTTGGCTCACTGGCTCAAGAATATCATTTGGCTCCTTTTGCTTTTCAATATCTGGGGTGCCCTCGGCTCTCCATCCTTGTATGCGCACTTCTTCTTCGTTGTCCAGAGGTAGGTCTGCTAGGAAGTCCGCAACTACTTGGGATTTCTGAGAGTGTTGAAGCTCATAGTGGATGTTGAATTGGTCGAGGTATGTGCTCCATTTTTCTATGCGTCCTACCTTTCCTACCCCTTTGAGGATGGATTCTAAGGGTGCTCGACATGGGATACGTACGTCATGCGTTAATAAGTACGTCCTCAGCTTCACGGTGGACCATACGATGGCTAAAATTAGTTGTTCAATTCTTGTGTAGTTTCTTTCCGCGGAGTTCAGGGTTTTGCTGACATAGTAGATTGGCTGTTCCTCCTTCGTGTGGGTACTGACAAGTACTGCGCTTACCGCATCATTTGTTGCTGCGATGTATAATGCCAAGACTTCGTCAGGGTCCGGTTTCTTTAGGATAGGGATCACCGCTAGGTACTGTTTGATGCCTAGGAAGGCTTCTTCGCATTCTGCAGTCCATTCAAACTTCGTTCCCTTTTTTAGTATGTTGAAAAAGAATTTGCATTTGTCAGAGGATATCGAGATGAACCTTCCCAAAGCTGCTATGGATCCGTTGAGCTTTTGTACTTCTTTTAGGTTCTTTGGGGATGGAATGTCTACTATGGATCGGATTATTGCGGGATCTACCTCAATGCCCCTCTTTGTCACCAGGTATCCGAGGAATTTTCCAGATGTTACTCCGAAGGTGCACTTCTCCGGGTTTACCTTCATGTTGTGCTTCCTCATAGCTTCGAAGATGTCCCTTAGGTCTTGGTGATGGTTCTTCTTGAGTCTGCTTTTCACGAGAATATCATCAACGTAGACTTCTAAGGTTCCACCAATCCACGGCTTGAAAATAGCATCGACCATCCTTTGGTATGTTGCTCCTGCGTTCCGGAGTCCGAAAGGCATCCTTACGTAGCAATAGAGGCCGTGGGGTGTGTAAAATGCCGTATGTTGCTGGTCTTCTTCTGCTAAAAATAGTTGATTGTACCCGGCATATCCGTCCATGAACGAAATCTCTTCGTATCCTTCTACTGCGTCGACTAGTTGATCAATGATGGGTAGTGGGTAACTGTCCTTGGGGCATGCTTTGTTCAAGTTGGTGAAGTCGATGCAGATCCTGACCCCGCCATTCTTCTTTGGTACAATCACCATGTTAGAGATCCAAGTGGGATATTTGACTTCTTTTATGAATCCAGCCTCCAACAGCTTTCGCAGCTCCGTTTCCACTGTTTTGTGATATTCCGTGGCCACCTTTCGCACTTTTTGCCTTACCGGGGTTGTGCCAGGTTTAATGCGCAGCTCGTGTTGTACGATCTTCGGATCTATTCCGGGCATGTCAGATAGTTTCCATGTGAAGACGTCTGCGTACTCCTTAAGCAGTTTCACCAGAGAGGCTTCGCGTTCTTCATCCATTAGAGTTCCTATTTTGATCTTCTTTGGGCTCTCCTCTATCCCGATGTTAACTTCCTTCACCGCCTCCAAGGATGTGAATGTAGGTTTGGGTTCCCCAAGGTGAGGAACTTTCTTTAATTTCTATTTGGCAGGCTCGAGTTGTTTGTTCGCAAGAGCGTCCTGGCTAGCAATTGATGTTGATACTTCCGCGTTTCCTACGGAGTGCTCCTTGGATAAGCCTTTCCCTGATATTTCTTCCAGGTATTCATCGATGGCTTTGTCCCTTGATATTGCTTTGTTTCGAGCCCTACGGGTCCTCCTTTTCTCGCCTTCTTCATTGTTGAGTCGCATTTGCATTGCCTGGAATTCCTTTGCGGAAGCTTGATCACCCTTGATCTCCATTACTCCTAGGGGGTAGGAAACCTAAGGCATTGATGGTAGGTATCTGCGACTCCCTTAAGATTGTGGACCCATCTTCGTCCAATAATGGCATTGTAGGGTGAAGGCGCGTCTACCACACTGAAACGAGCGTCAACTTTCATGGGGCCTGCGTCCACCTGCAGAATGATATCTCCGAGAGGCTTCGTAGCCGTACCATTGAACCCATGGATGGTGTGGTGTGAGGTCGAGAGTTGTTCGTCATTAAGCTCCATACGTTTGAAGGTATCGTAAAACAGGACATTTATGGAGCTCCCTCCATCGATGAGGATTTTCTTTATGTTGCATCCTGCAATTGGCAAGGTGAGGATCAAAGGATCATTGTGGTCTTCCATGTCATCCTCAATGTCCTCGATTTCGAAGGTTAGGGGTGCGTCCATCCATTCTTCGTGATCTTCCACTTCTTTCCCCTCTAAATTTTAAAGCTCACAATAGTTTTCAAATTGTTTCCTCAATCTTTTCCCTATCTGTGCAGTTAGGGTTGGTTCTCTGCTTTCTGAGAAGGATATAGTATTCATTGTGCGGTTGCCTTCTAGTAATTGGACTTGTTTGCTGCGTTTGGCTCTGTCTTCCGTTCCGGCCTTTTCGATATATTTCTTGAGATCCCCTGCATCTATCAGCTTTTGTATCACTATTTTAAGATTTTTGCACTTCTCTGTTGGGTACCCGTTGAAGCAGTGGAAATCGCAGTATTCTTTGGACTTCTCTGAAGCCGGTGGTTGCTTCCCCTTAGACCAAGGCCATTCTAAGTTTTCGCGGTCCTTGATCTCCTTTAAGATGCGTGAGTAGCTGGTATTGAGCTTCGTGTAGACTTGATCTTCGAACCTTCTACCATTCCTTTTGTGGTCGTCTTTCGGATCCCTTTGGTAACCTCTGGATCCGCTTGCTTGTTCCGCGGAGGTCGTTGAGCATGCGCTCTCGGGGTTCTCCCGTTGAATTTCTTCCAACCTTGCATGTTTTTCTATGATTATCCTCAAATCTCCCTCTGTGGCGGGGATGATACCATGGATTTCGACAAACAACTGGCTCATCCTGTCCAGTGCCCATTTGTAACAGTTAATACTTACCACGGGATCCACCTTCCTTATGGCTTGGCATATCTTTTGCCACCTATCCGTGTATTCACGAATGGATTCCTTGTACTTGATTGCAAGCGAGAAGAGCTTGTCCATTCCTGTGTTCACAACCTTGTTATACATGTAGGTGGCCAAGAACTTTTCGGTGAGCCGATCATACGAATCAATGGACCCTGGCTTGAGGTTATCAAACCATGATAGTGCGGATCCTTTCAGGCTCGAAGGGAAATATCTGCATAGTATAGCTTCATCATAGTCCCATCTGGCCATTACCCTGTTGTAATATCGTAGATGGGAAGCGGGATCCGCGGACCCGTCATAATATTCGAAGGATGGGACCGGACATTTCTGCGGAATAGTAGCCGTAGGTAACTGGTGTGCTAGGGGTGTAGTGCTAGCCTCTTTCATAACCTGCTCTAGTCTTCCACCTCCTTGCCTGGTCTTGATTTGGTTGATTTCTGCTAGCATCTCTGCACGAAGACTCTCCATTGCTAAATAGTGCTCGTCTTGAATGGAAGACTGCGCCTTCTTCGTAGGTTGCTGCAACGTGGCCTCATATTCATCGTAGTAGTCTGAAGTCTCCGGATGATAGTCTGGGTCAGACCTCCTGCTGTTACGCGCACCTCTTCGGGGTGTTCTTCTTTGGTTACCTGCCATAGGGATGCTTTTGAGGATCGCTCTCCGGTCTCTATTCTGTATCGCAGAGTTAGCCTCGTCTTGCTGATTCCCTATCTCTGCGTTTTGGAGGATCTTTTCTCTCAACTGATGCTTCTCTTGGGCTAGTAAGGCCACCGCATCCGTGTATGTCTTCTGATTCCTCTTTAGCTCTTCTAGCTCCGCCCATATTTGCGCAGACTGGTTTGATTCTTGACTTGGCGTTCCTGTCTGTAATTGAGCTTGTTCGTTGGAGGCTGCGGTATTGACTTCTTCCACCAGCTGTACAACCGGTTCGATAATCCCTTGGTATCCTGCTTGCAGTTGTGCATTTTGTCCATTGGTCGGCGACATCCCGTAAGAAGGGTCCTGGATTACCGAGCCTGCTGCTGCTTCTCGGGGATCAGTAGGTCTGGTTGTAGTTGTCACTTTGGAAACGGCCGCTTGAGAAGCTACTACACTAGGTATAACAGCTTTTTCCACCGCAGCCTTCTGGGCTTCCATTGCAATGATGCTCGCCTCTAGAAGTAATGCTCCTTCCGCTCCATTCTGCGTCTTGCCCCCGGCTATGAGTCTTTCGCCTGTCTGTCTGCTCCTTGTTACTATTGGCATAGTCCTAGGCACATCTTTTGAAGGTACCTTTGATTTCCCTACATCCTTGCTTTTTTCCATTGTAATATTCTGCAGAGAGAGCACGGAGGTAAACCGAGACAAAAGATTCACGGGTTAGCTGTTAGTTCATGGTTTCCGTAAGCTAGATTTCTAGCGGCAAAGAGTGTATTCAAACTGCTGGTCATGCAAATAGTATGAAAAACATGGGTAGGTGTGCGGAATCAATTGAGGTAATGGGGTCCAGGGGTTGTTTTGAGACTCAGATTTATTGGTAGAAAATACGTATGAAAAAATAGTTAAAATATAGATCCGTCGATTAGAGGTTATAAAACGCCCAGATCTGCTAGTAGAAAATACCTTGGTCACAAATACGTGCAAAAAATAGCTCAAAACTCAGATCTGCTAGTTAAAAGTCGTAAAAGACCCAGATCTGTGAGTAGGAAATACAAAGAATATAGATGTGTGCGAAAAATGAGTTTAAAACGCAGATCTGTCTATGTTCTGAGTAAAGATTTTGATGGAACGGCTATAAAATCACAGGAAAAGATAAATCTTTTTACCGGGACAAGGTCCCTGTTTCTAGCGCCAAATTGTGAACACGTAAATCACGTAGGCATCGACGTGTTCACAACCAATCTCCGGATGTACTGAATGCAAGCATTAAAGTATGAATATGGCATGAGATGCTTGAATAGATGTTGATTCATTGATTCCAAACCCCGCGGGTTTGTCATGATCTCCTCAACACCCTCAATGATAGATCTAAGAAACACGAACGAATATAAAGATATACCAATACGAAATATCGACGAGACAAGGATTTATATGGTTCAGCCCTAAGGCCTACATCCACAGGTCTGGGGGATATTCACTATGTGGTAAAGATTACAAGAACAGTCGAAAAGACTTTAGGTGATCCATGGAACCCGAAGGTTAATCTCATACTCAGTTCTCCCTGGTTTCTCTCCTATTCTCTCCCTCTAAAACTGTTCAACCCCCCTCAATGTATTAGGAAGGGACATATATATAGCTTATCTAGGTGGGTCCCTTGGAAAAGAGCTGTTGTAATCTTATCCTCTTGTGTTTTGTGCATAGTCCGCGGACCTCTTTGTCATCCCGCGGCTTCTATGCTTTCTAAGATCATCACGCTGACCAATCTCCGTCTCCTTCGTTGGTTAGCTGTTGCGTGCCCTCTGAGCAGCACTAAATGCGAGTGGTTGGGGCGGTACAGTCTGCGCCCGAGCGATGTCGGTCTTTCCTTGTCACGTACGTGTCAGTTGGGCCTTCCCCAGCCGTTGATTACATCTCATCTCGAGATAAGATAAAGTGCTGCCGAGTAGCTCCTTGGTGTTAAGTGGGTATACCTTTCGTTGATGTTCCTTCATCTTCGACTGTTGATCTCGACATGTGGCCCATCACCTAGATCCTTGGATTCCCCTATGTACCATTCACCTTTATGACGTGGCCTCCACGTGGGCTTGCTAGTACACGTGGCGAGGGAGATACATAAGTGTACTTACACTGATACACTGTTTTTGTTAGGATAATGAAAATGAAAAATGGTGAATGTTTGTAGTTGCCTGTTTCTCTATGTTACAAATATTTGTGTCGCATTGGATTTGCCTTGAATATCTATAGTACGACTTTGTGTTTGTTCTAAATCATCTCTTCCTGTGATATAAAATGATTTTGGATGTCCATTTCTTTATTATTAATCTATCATTCGATTAACAATGGAAATGCACCAATCACTAGCTCGAAGTGTAATCAATGTTGGTAACAATGGCCGCCCAAAGCATGAATGTTACCAAGCATAGTTTCATAGCATTCAGGTGATTTAAACTTACCTTAGTCAGGCTCGTTTATAACTTATAAGTTACAAGGGCTATGACCGTTTTTTCATGTAAAAACATTAAATAAAACGTTACATACATACGAGTTTATATCAGTTGTTACAGACTTACAGTCGTGGTAGACCGCTAAGGCCAATAGGATAAAAGGGGGGAATTCATATGGTCCCATTTTAAGTGGTCCCAAGTTAATTCGGTCCCCCAACAAAATGAGAGTTATGTTTGGTCCTTATTTATTCAAAAATATTAAAATATCTAAAGTGCCATCTCTCTCTTACTTTTTTTTTATTGCTTATGTGATAATTATTGATAGTTTATTTTTTTTTCCTCTATTCTTTATTTTCTCTATACTAATTTCTCTCTCTTCTTAACACTAGATTTGTGCCCGTGCTACGCATCGGGCATTTTATTTCTTTTAATTTGGTGCGCGTGGGGTTTTGCCCCGCATATCCCCGTGGGGATGCATTTTGACTTGGTGTGCGCGGGGCTTCGCCCCGTCCCGTGGGGATGCATTTTTTATTTGGTGTTCGCGGGGCTTCGCCCCTCCCCTTGGGGATGCATTTTTGATTTAGTGTGTGCGCGGGGCTTTACCTCGCCCCGTAGCGATGCATTTTTGATTTAGTGTGGCGGGCAAACACATTAAATAGGTAGAGAATATGTGTATATTTTATTTATTTATTCATTTTATTTTTGCAGAAAATATGAGGATTTTTTCCCCTTTAGATATTAATTAGGATAAAAGAGTCCTTATACGTATTTACTCGGTTTCCAAATTGAATTTGGACTTCTATAAAATTCCAAACAAGGTAGGTTAGGTTCTCCTTTTGAGTTTGTAATTTTTAAACCGACCATACATTGCCAAGTGTCATCGCGAATTTTAAATTGAATTTGGTTGCCTTTTTTTTTTATCTTTTCCTATTCTTTTTATACCAATCATATGTTGCCAAGTGTCCTTGTGAATTCCAAATTGATTTTTTTTAATCTTTTCCTATTCATTTTAAACCAATTATACGTTTCCACATGTTCTCCCCATGGCGAACATACGGGCTTCCCCCACCCCGTGGCGATGGATTTTTAATTTGGTGTGTGCAGGGTATTCACCCTGCCCCGTGGCGATTCCATTTTGATTTGGTGTTGCGGGGCTTTGCACCACCCCGTCTCAATGCGTTAAATAGGCGGAGAAAAAAATAGAAATATGTGGTATAAAATATGAGTTTTTATTTATTTATGTAATAATTTAGATAAAAGAGTCGTAATATGATAAATAAACCAACCATTATTTACGAAAGAGTTTATCCCATGACCATGACTGCAATGTATTTTCAATTGGTGTATATGTATCACGTATAAACCGGAAAAGAAAGAGAGGATGATATCCGGTTTACCTATCTAAACTCTTTTTTTATTACTGTTTTCTCACTTCTTTCTCCACGTAAGTCAATATTGAAAGGCATGCTAACCAAGTGTCCACATATCTTATAGAATGTAAAGGTTATATTCAATAATTACCTATTTTCCAGTCAATTCCTTTTCCTTCTTTTTCCGAATGGAGATGTACAACTCCACCACAACCACCAACGAACTCAGAGGAATAATGAATTGAGAAAAGGTCTAGGAGGAAAGAACCATGTCCTTACTACAAACAAATTTGTCTATACCCCATCTAGTTTTTCGTTGATTTTGTTTTTGTCGAATCTGATTAAAGACGAATAGTTGATTCAATTTCAGTTTTCTCCCACCAACTATGATTTAAAATTAGCTCGTCACCACTGATAGCAGCATGGATGTCAATTTTGAATTATATTTGATGGGTTAAAAATAAAGAATAAAATGAGATTTGAGAACAATGGTGACTCGCTGTTTTGAGTGCCTAACTGATCCAGATACTGAGTCTGATGATCAACTCAGTGAGTTGGGTGCAAACAACTGGGGTGGAAAAGCAGCAGGTGTTGGATCAGGCACGAACTTACCCAACCCGTTACTCCCCTTTTCCACACACGCGATCAACCCGAAGTTGGTGAAGGTGCTCCGTTTTTTCTTAAATATCACTTATCAGTTTTTTTGATCCACTGTCTTTAAATATAAAAAATCAGACTATGTTATCAATCAATTGAGATCTCTTATTTGTTTTTCTTTAACCAAATCGAAATATGATGTGTTTTGTTTTAGATCAATTTTATGATTTTGGTTCTTTATTACCTTAAGAAAATATTGCATTGATTGTTTTTCGTTTGATCTCTTATTTCTTTTTTCTTTTTTCTTTTTTCCATTGATTGTTCTGTCAGTGTAATTCAATTGTTCAGTAAGGAAAATATTTGGTGGAAAAACAGTACAGATACAAATATTTCCTGTATGTAAAGAGAATATAGACAAACCTATTATCTCTTTGGAGTTTTTCTTGTGCTTACAACCCAATTTTCCCTTTTCTTATCCGTTTCTCTGAATAACCAATCTTTTAACATGGATTATAGAATTTCTTCTTTCTTGGAAAATATGGTTGTGTTTAAATCTAATGGAATGTAATGCTGCATAGAATTTCTTCCTTCTTAGATTCAGCCTCAAGCTCCTAGCAATAGTTGTTTCTTTTTCAAACTCCTTGAGTTGATGTTGATTATGGCTTCCTTGATTTTGACGGAAGCTGTAATCTAATAATTTTCTGAATAAGTTGTACAGTTTATGAAGTGTATATATGAAAACCCAGTTTCCTCCGTAACACGATTACCATACTAACACAATTTCCTTAATTAAGATGGAAATAATTGGGAAATTTTGATTTCCTATTAATGGAATAATTGGAAAAATCTGATTTTCTTATATTGACGCAATCTTTTAAGTTTTGAAGTAAGTATTGTCCACCTTAACTTAGGTACAATTAAGTATCAGTGTAAACATGGTGTAACTAAATAATTCAAGTTTAAATCCTAACATAAGTATTGTTCACCTACTTTTTTTTCAACACCATTAATAACGGACAGTTAAGTATTTGATGTATCCAAATTGTAACCAAATTTTAATTATTACAACCAATAGAGTTATTCCAAGTGTCCTCACCATATCTTCTGCATTAGAAAAGGCCTTTCTAGGCCAATAGGAATCACCGTTTAATGTGAGAGCTTTATTTGTCAAGGCCTTTAAGGGGGAAGATTAATTATTATTTTTTTAAATATCTCTCAAAATATAAGTCGAAATTTAATAAATTTTATATATTAGGAAATATCTCGACGATATCTACACAACGAGTACGCATTATACTATGTTTTGGAAAACAAAATCCCGGTATAATAGTAGTTCATATCCAAAAATGAACATGGTAGTTTAATCTAGTTCTAACAGTTTATTTCGTAGAATGAACTCGTATATACTAGCACTTTATTTTGTAGAAAGAACTCATAATAGTAGTTCATTTTGAAGAATGAAGTCGCAATAGTAGTGCATTATTATAGTTCATATTGTAGAATAAACTTGTGATAGATGTTCTTATTGTCAAATGAACTCATAATGGTTTTTCATATTGTAGGATTGATAATTCATGTTGTAAAATGAACTCATAATGATAATGGGCTTTTTGATAAAGTACCCCTACTTTTCACATTATACCAAAAAAGCGCCCCCATTTTTTAGAAATCTGTTAAAGTACCCCGTTTTATTCAAAAGGCAAATTCCATCCAGTTAAGTGCTAGGTGGCAGTTATCTTTCCAAATAAAAGTCATATTTACCCCTGAACTACATCTCCTTGGTGGGGAGGGTAAATGATCCGACGATCCTGAAAACGGTGTAACGATTCTGAATCGGGCTCGACGAACCTGAAAGCGTTGTCACGATCCTGAACCGGGCTTGATGAACCTAAAAAAATGTCGTAGAAGGTCGTTTTCTTCCAACCAAAAACCCCAAAACACTTGAAATGATGAACCCTTTTTGAGAAATGATGTAACGAACCTGAAAACGGTGTAACGATCCTGAACCGGACTCGACGAACCTGAAAAGTGATGTATAAAATTAGTATGGCAATAATAAAAGGGCAAATATGTAAAGTAAATTAATCTTAACAAACACTAGATGGAAAAACTAACGTGAGGGTACTTTAACAAATTTTTTAAAAAAGGGGAATTTTTTTAGCGGGTATTCAAAAAGTGGTGTACTTTATCAAAATTCTCAATAATAATTAAGTATGGTAGTTCATATTGTAGAATAAACTCGTAATATGTGTTCATTAAGGTAGTTCATTTTATAAAATGAACTCGTAAAAGGTAATTCATATTGTGGAATGAACTCGTGATAGGTTTTCATATTGTAGAATGAACTCGTTATAGGTGTTCATATTGTAAATTGAACTCGTAATAGTAGTTCATTTTATAGAATCATGAACACGTATATTACTTAATCCTAAGAGTTCATTCTACATAATGAATTCACGTGATATTTTATTCAAACAGTGCACTTTTAGAATGAATTAGCTAGTATGGTAGTTTATTAAATAGTTCATTTTGTAGAATGAACTCGTATAATAGTTTATTTTATGATTAATTTTTATCCAAAAGATAAGGTGAAAATTAAAAGCTCCGAAATATAGCAACAATGGTACTCGCTGGAAATCTATCGTCGATGGATTTCTGAATATATAAAATTTATCATTTTTGGATATATGGTTCAAAGGATATTTCAGTTTTAAGTTTTTATTTATTTTTTTTTATTAAGAGAGAGAAAAAACAGAATTTCTGCCACTATTAATAGATTATGACATCATTGATGATATCATACCGCACGGGAATTTTCCACCCTAGGACCAAACAGTGATATTTAGGACCAAATAATAATATATATATATATATATATTTATTTATTTAAAAGGACCAAATAGATTGTTGATTAGGTAAACATGACCAAACTAATTCAATTATATTTTTTCTAGGACCATATGGTAGTTTCTACGTAATTAAAACGGATCCGAAATAGGACGTTTCTTTCTAATTTATATCGCCTGAGAAGAAAACTCTAGAAAATAAATAACTTCTCCCAATTTCACTGTTACAGTTCCCTATCATGGGGATAATATTTTATACAACAACCACCGTATCACATTTTCTTCGCATAACTTCTCCCAATTTCACTGTTACCATTCCCTACCATGGGGATAATCATTTATACAATAACCATTGTACCACATTTCCTTCCCATAAAACAAATAACTTCTCCCAATCATCGTCTCTTTGCAGCTTCGCAAATTCAGTATTACCAATTTATACTTACATTGTGTTTAGTTCAAGTTTTTGGGAGTCTAGGAATCCAATTTCGAGGTGCTCGGCCCAATTAACTCGAACCAAACAGTCAATATAATCTTAGTATTGGATTCTCATGGAATTGACCTGAACATGGAATCAAATTCCCTCCAAATCCTTCTTTTCCGTTCCAGCGAATGATCGATGGAATGGAATCCAATTCCAGACTAAAAACATGGGAATTGCCCCCCGTCTAAGATGTGGTCGGGCCACATCTATTTTGTATGTGGCCCTTCCTTATTTTTTGACACATATTTTACTGAAAAACCTGCCCCTCCAAATCCCCTGAACAGCTTAACTTTTTGAGAAAAAGTATGAAGTTAGAATAGAAAAGGAAAAAAAACTAAACAATTAGTTAATAAAACCGTTTTGGAAGTTTTTTTCTATTTTATTTGACGTGTCAGCATTTAAAGAGGGGCCACATACTTCGAGTGTGTCCCGACCACATCGTAGATGCAAGGAGAATGATGACATTAACCTTCCAATAAAATTAAATCCAAGATGACTTTTCTCATTCTTTATCTTCTAAAATGGATCGAGAGAGTAAAAGTATGAAAGCAAAAAACAAAGTCTGGAGTGATGGAGATTGACTATGATTAGTTGATTAATGTTATTCATTCATTATTCTTCTTTGGCAGGAAACCAATATTAACGATTTATAGGGTTCGCAATCACAATAGTAAGATCCATCACAGTGATTCCTTACCTATGTTTTTTCAACGCCCTCTCTTTTATTCTCCTCTTGATTATTTGTTTGAGTTTGGTTTGCTTGGTTTATTTTTAGGAGTAAAATTTTAAAATGGGGGAAAAGGGTATTAAAGTGATTTGGAAGATATGGATTTCTCTGCAATTGAATTACACCAATCAAATAATAAAATATGAATAATGAATCTCATTCCTAAGAATCCAATTCCTGCAATCGTATTACAAGGTAATGTAATTCCTGGGTTGTTAATAACTTTATCCAAATGAGCTATCATAATAATGGTAATGATCCATTAGTTCTTTAGTTATTTTCTTCCGATGTCATACCTCAAAAGTCATGGTTAGGATCACATTTTCTTATTTCACCCCGAATAAAAAACAATTAAGAAACTAGTTATTTTTGGAAGAAAATGATGAAATCTGTTCCTTTCTTTAGTTTTTTTTTTCCACTAAATCAATCAAAATTATTACCAAACATTACCCCAAATGACATCCAATATTTAAACAAAAAACATATTATAATTATCTCACAAAATGTTAGTCTGACACTTAAGAAAATTCTACTCTGACAGTTAAGGAAATTTGAAGTATCTTTCATACGGCCATTTCTAGCTTATATATAAAAAAAATCAATCCTCAAATTGTGAAACCTAGCCTCTTTGAAGCATGCTACCCTTCATTACTAAGATACCAACAGATAAGTTGATCTCACTATACCCATGCCCGAACTTTATGAACTGTAAATGCAAAATCACCCTGCATTGTCTAGCTAGAACAATCTAAGGGACTAAATTAGTTTGGAAACATATGAAACCCCCATGCTCATCATTTTATCATCAATAACACAAACACCTCTAAATATATGGTCCTTTCGCTACACAACTACTAAAATTGATTTAAAGAACGAGTATGCATAGAATCGGAAAGGTGCAACTGTGCAAGGTTGAGTACCTCCATTGCTTTAAAGATAAGATATATGTCACATGTACAAGGATTGCCTAGAGATCAAAAAACACCACTTAGTTGGATCTAGTGATAATAATGCGTTCCTTTTTATGAATTCCTTATGTGTAACTGACCGCATGTTCTGCCTTTCGATGGGATATGTAAAGGAGATGGTACCAAGTACATCACAATTTTTTTTGTTCAACAACCTGTATGGACAAAACCTAATACAATTGCAAGTATACTTAAAGATCCTTAAACAATATGTATATAAATTTCATATTTATTTTTCTTCACAATCAGAAAGTCAAGACAATAAAGTTCGTGAACTTTATTGTATAGAAGAGTACTCCGACGACCTCAAAAATCAATATCCAAGATCAATCTAGTCATATCCAAATTCTGCCAGGTGTGAAACTTACTATCTATCCTTCAAGATACGAATTATACAAGAACGAGTCTCGTAATTTATCACAATTAACATGGACTTACCTACTAAGATTGATTACGTACTACTTGTGATAATCCTATTATAAAGATAAAATACTATAATGTTGAAAATAAAAAACACAAGACACCAGAAGTTTTGTTAACGAGGAAAACTGCACCTGCAGAAAAACTCAGGGACCTCGTCCAAATTTGAACACCGAACTGTATTAAGCCGCTACAACATTATCCTACTATCAGATTTCAGAATGGAATGTAGTTGAGACCGAATTCACTCTCCAAGAAATTCATCTTCAGTCGTGCTCCTTACGTATCTTAAACCTTGCAAGGCCCTAAGCAATTGATTCCCTTATTTGACGTCCTTTACAACCTAAGAGTTGCTTCAGCATAAGTGGTGATTTTTTATACCAAAATGCCTCTAACAGATAAACCTATTTGATTTTCCTTTAATTCGAATAGATAAAGGCTTGAAAATATTTTTGCAATAGACAAAGCTGGAAAACCTCACAAATCCGGAACATTTATACTCAATTAGCGGAAAATCCTGGATTATTAACCATCTCTCAAAAACAATCTTAAATCGATCAATTAAGAAGAGATTTAAATATTTATCTTAAGGAATCACAAAGTCTGAGACGAAGAGAACTTTGTGATTATTATCTATCTCGTTCCTGAAGGATATTGACGAAAACCTCGACAATAGAAAGAACAAGATCAGGATACACGAGCTATCTAGGTAAAGATATTCAAACCTGACCTCACGAATATCTAAGTGAAGTATTTAAGTCGTAAACCTAATTATGTTTCTCAAAGGAAACCTAGGTCCATAGAGGATGACTCTAGCATATAACTAGCACATAAAATATCAGGGATTAAAATTCACAGTTGTTTGACTCTCTCTATTTATAGACTTTCAAGACTGATCGTTGGTTAGCGTTGAAGCTAAGATAACTTGAGATTCAAGCAAACACTTTATCTGTTTAGATTAAACTCTTGTTAAGAGTTCATGTAAGAATGTGAGAAGTTTGTCTTTAAATTACATAGAAAAATATACACTAAGGTAGACGACAACGGAGCCGTGTATAAATGATAGTTCATGACAAATATTCCTTAAGATCTTATAAGCAAAGTCGTGTTCATTTAACACTTAAGACTTGAATCATAATACACAAACACAAAGTGATTTAGTGACCAAAGATGTCTTAGAGGTTTTTATGAAAGTTGTAGCAAAGCCAAACATATTTGTGAAAATAGTTCACAAGCATTTTCTTAATTCGTACTGGGTAGGTATGCGAAACGGTATGGATACCTATAAGCCATTTCGTGAATTCATGGAGCCATAGTACGTGTATTATGTATGCATACCTTTAGGTTATTGACGAACTCGGATCATCATGGTACGCGCACTAGGTATGCATACCCTCCCCATTCACGAATTCAGAATACCACGGTACGCATACTAGGTAAAGTACCTACATATATTCTGAAACTACAATTATCCAGGGAACACGTACTAGGTATGTTTACATACCCTGAGTACAAATTCCAATAGTTCTGAAAACTATCTTTTGATGTTTTGAAACATTCCCAATTACCATAGATGTACAATATCATTCTTTTGGAAATTTCTAAATGATCCATATGAAATAAAAATAGTTTTTGAATAATAAACTGTTTCGAACTAAGATTACTAAGGACCTATGAACATCCATTGCTTGAATCATATTTCGAAATGTTTAACAAGACAAGCATGACTCTATATTTTTTCCTTGCAATATAAAATCTACTAGAAATTTTATGAAATATTCTCATATAGATAGAATGGTAATTCAAGTGAGTAAATAGAATGGTTTATTCTTCACATACCTCTTTTTTCGGTGAAGTTTACCAAATTTCTTCGTTTGATCTTAAATCTTCAATCTTCGAGGGTTGTTCAGTGATGTCTGGTACTCAATTAATATAATTTAAACCTAGTCCGAGACTTGAGTTTAGTAGACTAGAAATCAACATTTAGTTTTGTGCATCTAACATTGATAACAAGCTAGAGATATCAAAAATTGCGAGTTCGACCGAGAAGTGCTCTAACAGGATTGCAGATCCAAGATTGTACAAATTTGATATTGAAGATGCTGAGGATTTTTATATTTCGCGGTGTCTAAGGCTGCCAAAGCCAGTTCTCGTACCTAATTGGATCGTGATGCCTGATGGATAAAAAAGACAAGAAGGTAATGTTAGTATTATTAATGGAGAGGGGAAAATTACAATCTCAAAGGAAGGGAAAAGCATATATAAGTGTAACTACTTATAATGATTCTGAGAATGAAAATCGATTTAAAAAGAAAAAACAACAAAAACTAGTCATTGTGCTAGTCGTGATGCACGAGAATTAGAAGAAGAATTTTCTTTGAGTATTTTTAACGAGGTGATGGTGGTGTTGGGAACAATTTATCTACATCCATTGGATAGCGTATATTTTCTCATTCAGTTTGGAAAGCCAATCGACAGATAACGCTTGTTGTAAAGCCTACATTTTCTTTTACCCAGATCTTAAAAACCATAAATTTATCCACATGGCTATTGTTATCTAGATATAATATCTCTAGCGTCTAAATTATAAACCCGACACATGGTAATAAAAATTATTTCATGAACTTCTCAAAATTACCACCAGGTGCCATAACACGTTTTCATAAAGGGGGTTGGTACCATTATTAAGAGAGGATGAATTATTCTTCTATAATCCTTCACAAGAGAGATCATCAAACTTCCAGATTTTCCAAGGTATTATTACATCTCTAACTTTTGTTTATCTTCTATACCGACTTCTTCATAGTGTACTGCATTCATTTTTAAAAGAAGGATGTTAAGTGATGATAATGAATTCTCTATCCACTGCATGGAAAGAGTGAAGCAGGATTGGGATTTTTGACTTTATTGAAAAACAATATTCGCCTTTACATATGTGGTATAAGGAGGTCAACTGGACACCAAGAAATTAATAGAGGCATGCACCAGTGATATAGTGTTGCCTTTTAAGAATTACAGAAAGAGTAAACGCCAAGGACCTCCAATTTCATCTACATGAAAATCTGTAATAATAACTATATCAATTGTTTTTATCCTAAAAGAAAATTTTCAACTAGTTACAATAAGAAATTTTGGAGGTAGACAATTTACACTCTTGTCTATCATCCATGTAGCACCACCATTAGCATTTCATGCATCATTAATTTACAAGTTTCAATATATCTTAACACACACTCTGAAGAGCAATGCTATTAGGAAAATAAATTCCTGGTAGGCAATGCTAGGTTCAGGAAGTACCATGTGAGAAACTACCAAAATGACTATATACACCACTACATAGGCGTAGTCCCAAGGGTTTCCACACCTTTCAAAGATACAACATTAGTGTGAGCTGATTGAGATATTTGTTTGTAACAAGGTTTTCAAGCCTAAGCGGTTCACTCCACTTGGGTTTCTATAGTGCTTGAAATAATATGGAGTTTTCAATATAACCAGCCATGTAGTGTAGTTATATATGTAAAAAAAAATAACACATGATGATACTTCGAGATTCGACCTAAAATAGCTTAAAAGAGTAAATACGATGGACACTTACCTGAATACATGAAGGTATTTGATGGAACTGATTGAAAAACCTGCAAATTTTCAATACATGACCCCCTAATTATAGAGGGTTTTACCTAAATGCCACCCATGTTTTCTCTATTTACCACTCACACCAAAAAACTAAAATAAATCCTACCTAACTTGAACCTAACTTGAAGTGGGTAATAGAAACTAACCTTCCTCTCTGACTATCAGGTAATATACGATCATAGAGCCACCACCTGTAATACTCGTCGCAACCTTCACCACTTTCAATTCACTAAAAATAATATATAACATCAAGATCAAAATCTATATATAATATCAAGATCTCAATCTTCTTGATATGTAAGTTTTAATTTTTAATCTTGATATTAATCATGATTTTAATCCTAGAAATAAAACTAGGTCTTAATATTATTTTATTTTGATCAGAGACAAATTAAGGTTTGATTTTATCAGAAACTCTGATGTAATTTTCTTGATTTCATTATACAAACAAACACTAGCCTTCCCAATTTTTGATGTAATATTTTATGATTTGAAACTAAGATCCATAAATAGCCATATGCAATATTATGAAGTGATAATGGCTTAATGAGTATTATTGTATTAGGGGTACTGACGGTGTAAAGAAGGTGAGTTTCATTACCCACGTTAAATTAGGTTTACACTTATTGTGTTTTTAGATTGTGGGTGGTGGATACGTAAATTGTGGGTGGTATTTAGGTAAAACCTTATAGAGTTATGACCAAGACTTGTTTAGAAACATGATCTAAAAAATTTCGAAAATCCTTAAGGTATGTTATAAATGTTTACTTCCAAAATTAGCAAATACAAAATTGTATTTCAACTCATAAACCGATTTGCCTCATAGATGGCAACTAAGATTAGACATCACACATCCATGTAGTTGAATAATATGGTAACTAGAGATATACAAACCTATGAGATTTAATAAGCATATAATTCGATACCAAATTAGGTATTGGAAAATTGGTTTACAGGATCTTGCATTGAATATTTAAGGAATATACTTACTTGAACAATAAGATATTAAAGTTGAGCACGAGTTCAAACATCATGTCGACACTTACGGACATTCCCAGTCTAACTCGTGTACATATCGATGTCTGCAGAAAACCCGAAGATAACAGATATATCATAAATGTAAACACAAGTCAGGCATAATTTGGGTTAATCCTTCGGTCGTTCCTGACCCTCTTATCGATTACAGTTTTTTTTTTTTTTTTTTTTGGTGTGTGCAAGTCTACTTCCTTCAACAATGTTTCTGAAATTACTTTCGAACATAATTCCAAAGGTTTGGATTCATCCGGAAGTTGAATAATAACGAATTACCAACTAGTGCAGTGCCAAGAACACGAAGTCCATAAATAAACTATATGTCATAACTCCATATACTTAAGTTGTAGAAACAACAATTTTCTATCATTCCTTATGATACTTTCATTATAGTATCATGACCAAGTCACCAATACTAATTAAAGTCATTATAATAAACTTGAACGAATAAAACTTAGAAACAGAATAAGTCAAGTCCGTAGTTACTAACCTCAACTGAAGAATGATGTCTTTGTTGTCTTCGACACGTATGTAGGTGTAGCGCCCCCTAAGCTAGCAGCTGACTAATCCAATATATTAACTAAATAAAGAGACACTAAAATCTAAAACATGCACTTAAGCGTTCAATTAAGAAATACGATACAGAACTTAACCCAAAGCTAACCTCGCTCAGAAGTATATATACAAGATCTTCTCTCAAATGTTACATATATAATACTCATTTAGTTTTTAAATAAAATAAACAACATAATAAATATAACAGAAGTTAATCGACTAGCGAAGTCAACTTCTCGGAGCTTTCGCTGCGCAACCCTGATCTGTCACAGAAACTGAAGTGGGAATAATTAACATTTAAACTTCTCAGTAATCATAGGCAAGATTTGGAAAACAATACATGTTTTTCCGAAACATTAAACAGTGACTAAATCACTGAAATAATCATACATGTATATGGACAAACTCCTTCTTTAAACAATGTATAATATGGTTGTAAATCCTTACCCGACAATTCACACCTAATAGCTATGGACGCCACCAAGACCATGGTGACCAGTACTCTAAACAATAAAAGATGAATTAAAGTAGGTATAAATGTGAAGGAGCATATCCTATATACCACAAGTGGAAATTCTTATTTCCCATAACAATTCATATTGACAACAACACATTACAAGTCCTTTCCGAGTCGTGGAAAGATTCACAGAATTAACATGATTATCATAATGCATTTTAAACAAAGCATGAAATGCAGGAACAGACAAAGCATGAGTTTATTAAACATAAACTTTTATAAAAGCGACAATAATGTTTACAAAAGAGTCAAATGCATTCCCACACCTTTTGATGGCATGCCACGCCTACCTCGAGATCCACGATCCACTGGTTCATCCTTTGAATCGATCATTGTTAATATAGACTAACTGTTAATCACACAAGAAGTCTAAGAGTCTATCCAAAGTGGCTCAAACAAGAATCATACAAATCTATTTAATGGTTTTAAGCCCAAGTACACTAAACCAACCCATTAAACTAAGACCAAATCCATCTGAGTCAACTAACGGTCAGCAACGGTCAATGAAGTCAATTAACGGTCGACGTCCGGTCAAAGTCCAGGGTCAAAGGTCAAGTGGTCAACGAGTCAAAATTGAATTGGTCAACGGTCCGACTCAGGTCAAGTTAGGGAAATCACTGAGTCACCATGATTCCACTCAGTCAGATGGATGATTCAAGGAAGCTAAATCAGTCAGACATCTGACTGAACAAAAGAAGACTGGCCTGAGCCGTTGCACAGGCCAAACACCCTTCCAAGGCTTCAATTCAACTCCACTTCATTAACATCTTATTTCTATCAACTTTTATATAATCACCTCAATCAAACTTAATAATTCATATGAGATTACAAGTTCAGTTTACCTGAAATATAGTTGCAGTAACTATCTTTTCAACTCAAACAAACCAAAGACAATTAAATCAACTGCATCAGCATCTCTAACTTCAGTTCAATTTCAATCTATACATTAAACCAGTTCGATATACAAACTTAATTTCATCCTAAATAATTCTATAATTTCAATACAATTGAACTTCAAACTTTACCTGCAAATACAGTGCTAAGCCATTCTTTCTACATTTTACCAACTCCACTTCATTACATTCATCTTACAAAGCCACCACCTGCAATTCAGTTCAACGGTAACCTTCATATTCATTTCATAATAACAGCTTAACATATTAAGACTAATCCATCTTTTATGTTATTCCAGTTCAACTTCAGTTCAAACAATACAATCATTTTCTAGTTCTCTATACCACTATCAACCATCCAAAAGAACTTCAAACCACATAAATCTTCAATTCAAAATATATACAACAATTATCCAAATTCAATAATTCATAATGGATGAACTCCAATCCAATTCAGTTCAGAAATAAGAGATTACCTCAAACAGTTGAATTCAAACTCTTCTTCACTTCAACTTAGTATACTACTTCCACTCAACCAGTATTCATTAATCTTCATCACCATCTTTGATTCACAGTAGACTGCATTTCATACTAACACATAAACATATCTTGTAACTCAATTACAAATTTAAGATACAACCACAGTTTCCATTAACCATCAAATACACAAAACTGGATTATGGATAACTCTGCTCAAGTAACCAGGATAGATAATTACCTCAAAACAGTATTGATCAAACAATTGAATTCGGTTTCTTATTCACTTGACTTGATCCACCAATTCTTCTATCCAAACAATAACAACTCCAATTCTATCATACCTAATTAAAACCCAAACAACATCTTAATCAACTTCAATACCAGCAATCACAACACCAAAACCCACCATATCAAATCACCAATACCACTGACTAGCATACAACTCCTACAGAATCATTCTTTCTCAGTTCATATAATAATTCAACTCAAGTAATCTGCAACCAAATGGATACATCTACTAGTTAAGTTACATTTAATTGCACTTATAAACAACATGAACAGTTAAACAATTTATCTCCAGCACATACCCCATTTATCTAGTTGAACTAAGAATCAATTAAAGACACTCAACATCAATTTAAGAACCAAATAACTTTACTAAGTTTACTGATAAGAATAATTACCTCAGAATAGCTTCTCTTAACCAATTGACTCTTATTCTTTCTTTGAATTGATTCAATACTCATCTTACACATCAACAAACCACCAGTCCAGATCATCCAACACCAAAACACCCCCATCACCACTAACAGTTCTCAAACAAATTCTAATTCAATTCCCTGACCTCCATGAAATTTGAAACAAACCCTAGATACCAATTTCAAGTTATACTTCCACTTTGAATCTTAATTCAAGTTAAACCCACCTCCAATCAATCTTCTAAAATTTCAATATCATCTTACCTGATTTTTATTTACAAACCCCAATTGCCTTCTTTTGATTCTTCCTGATTTGAATCAATACTGGAATTAACACTGCCGCCATAACCCATCAAGATCTCATCTGATTCTTCAACCTTTTCTAGGTATCTTCATCTTCTAATTATTCCTTGAACTTTTTATGAAAACTCTAACTTTGATTCAACCATCAGAACAACTCAATAACGGAAATTAAATAACAACCCT
The DNA here is from genome assembly GCA_023529315.1 of Papaver bracteatum. Lineage (NCBI taxonomy): Eukaryota > Viridiplantae > Streptophyta > Magnoliopsida > Ranunculales > Papaveraceae > Papaver > Papaver bracteatum. Next base: position 851,687 of record JAJJWX010002427.1, on the reverse strand, counting down.
CTTCTTATTCATCTATCCTCAACACGATTCACGTCTCCATCATACCACAAATCCTAAATTCAGAAATCATATCTTTAATTTATAGTAGCACCGACCACTCCTCTTCTTTCCAGAGCTAACCAAGATCAGAATCACTAGCAACCACCACTTCTCAATCACCCCCATCTCTCTCTCGATCTGAAAACTTGATTTAACTCTCAAAAAAATTCGCAGAAGATGAAGAACATGGAAGAAGAGAAGAAACAGAAGAAAGAAGAAGAAAGAAAAATAAGAAGAAATGTTTTTCTTTGATTTGGTTTTGGTAGATAAGACCAACGGGGTACATTAAACGCACACTATCCGTGATAAGGGAAGCCCAGCCGGTCTAGGGGAAAAAATACTAATTTGCCCTTTATGCTAACCTAATGATTTCTTCTTCATCTAGTATCCGAACGACATGTTCGAGTAGTCCATTCCGCGTAACTTTTCGAGATCTATCCGACGATACTATTTTCATATCTAGATCGTTGTTAGATTAATTCCTATTAATTAACGTTCGTGCTAAACTAATCGGGTTATTATCGACTAAAACGTCTCTTGACCGGTCTAATAGCGTTGACGAGCTTGAGGATCGTTACATTCTCCCCGCCTTATATCATTTTCGTCCTCGCAAATCGATCCATCCTTCTAGTCTTCATAAACTCCCCACCTTATAGAATAATCCCATCTCTTTTCTAAGCGCAAACAACCCTATGTGGTTTTCTACTACTAAAATTTGTGGCTCAAAGTTCAACTATGCTGATTTAATTTCTATCAAATAGGGAAGTCGAAGTTTCATCTGCAAATTTCTATTTTGTAACATATCTGTCTCTACCTTCAAGGAAGAAACCTACAAATCTTTCTGAGGTTTAAACTATAGGTTCTCTAAAAAGAACTAATTCATCCTTCTATGATCGGTCATCTCTGAATGTAGTTGCCCTGTCAAGGTTGGCCAATCCCAACAATGCCTTCCTACGAACAGAGAAAACACAACCTTCACTATTCCCTAGTGCTGGAATAATTAATTTATTAAGATTAATTAGTCTTTAAACTTTTATCTTAACTGGTGTAATCTGATAAATTTACTTTACATCATTTTAAATAATTTTAATCATCAAAACTTATTTTATTACTTTTATTTATCATTATTCACTACAAGGAAAAGGGTCTATTGCCTCATTACTTTGCCACACATCTATAAATAATGTGGCAATAGAGGGATTTTAGCCTCACACAACAATAGGCGTGACATTAAGTAATATTTTTTGCTACACATGTGAACAAATGATGCAACAAATACTTTTTTGCCTCATATTATTGGATGATGTAGTAATAGTTTAAAGTTTAGCCACAAAGGCGTGGCAACAAGTATACATAATAATAATAATAAAAAAAAACAAGTATACATAATACGAAATATTATAATAAATAATAAATTTTTAACTTTCCTTTTACGTCACATGAGACTAAATATACTCGTATTTATCAAATATATATAAAAAACATACCAGTATTTTAATTTAGTTTCCTAAATTACCGAAATGAAAGTAAATTAGTCGATGTATATTCATAGAAAGAAAATAAAAGAATTTATTATATTTTTGGAAGAGTTAAACTCCAACCACCCTTGTTTTCCCTTTCTCACATATTCCCTCGCTGTAATCTCGTGTTCTCTCTCCCTCTTTTTCTTCCTTTCAGATCTAAGTAAAGTTATACATATTCTGTTGATAATTGATAGTAATTGAATCTCCGAATAAGTTTTTGAAGTGTTGATCTCTTGAAGGTTTGATCTTTGGAGTTTTCTTGATTTGGAAAATATTGGGATTATTTAACTTTCTTAATGTTTGATGATAGTGAAGGAATCCATTGTCTCTGTAACAGTTACATGAATCGAGATAGTTATTTGAGTTAGGGGTTTGTTACTTCACATAAACATTTTTGGTGTTTGTTTTAATCAATAATATTTTAACCCCTTTCATTTTTGTTTATTCACCAGGTGAGTCTAGTTTATGAAATTTGTTGATTTTCATGTCACAAGTACGATTATTTTCCTTGGACATTGATTTTGCAGGAGTATTTCGTCCAAAAAAAAAAGAAAAAAAAAGATTTCGCAGGAGTTTAAAGAAAGATTGGGATGAAATTTGGTTTCGTCTTTTCATTCTTCCTTTCTTAAAAGCGCGATTATTCTTTTTTCCTTGTAACATTTATGTATGTATTGTAGTCATGACTATTGAATAAATATAATCTATGTTCTAAATTTGTATATCAAAAATAAAATTGATACAATGAATGAGAATTTTGCTCTTATCTTATATCCATCAAATGATTTAGAAGAGAAAACTTGGAACTATACATTATTGTGATTATGAAACGAAAAACAAAAAATGGAAACAATAATAATACCATAAAACTGCCTCACTCGTTGGGTAGCAAAAGATTTTAAAGGAAATATAATAAATTATTATTAATGGAAATAAATTAGAAAAATAGATGCATATGGAAATTTTTAATTAAAAAAATAAAAAATCATTAAATAAAAAATACTTTTTTGCCTCATTTTATTGCTACACCATTTGGCGTGGCAAAAAACCTAGCTATTGCTACAAGGTACTAAAGACGTGGAAATAATTTTTTGCCACCCAGGATGTTGCCACAGGTGTGGCAAAAGATTTTAATGTGGCAAAAGACTATTGCCACATGAAACAGGGGTTCTCGCCACACATATAATATGTTGCAATACACCAATTTTCTTGTAGTGATTATTATTATTTATTTATTTTAATGGAATCAAATTTTAATTTCAAATGAAACTATATTATTATAACTAAATAGATTTTAAATTCATGCACTAATTAAGAATGACTTAATAATGTTATAACCATTATCCAAATATAAAGTTATACCTAATTGTTTATTTCATTATGTGACTTGATATAAGCTAGTAACCGCTAACAGTTTATCATAGTTGTTTGGTATTAATATTTTATTATTATTATTACATTTATTTATTTCTTATTTCTCAGACCAATAAAATTTAATCGTAATTAATCATAATGTCAAGTTTAAATTTTTATTATTAATACTAGACTTGATTTGGTCAAACTTTATTTCCTTAAATTTATATTATTGTTAAATAATCCTTAAGTTGTACTATTAATAAAAATTACATTTTTCTATTACTATCCAATAATTATTATCCAACTGATGTTTACAGTAACTTTAAATTTTATAATTATAGTATTAATAGTATCATTATTTGCTTATTTTATCAAAAGTTATTATCTTAACTATATTATCATTTTCATTATTGTTTTATCAAATCTTCCCATTTGATTATTAGCGTAACTAAGATACAATTAAAATAATTATTTAGTAATGATACTTAGTTTAATTTTATTAAGCCCTAATCTTGTAAATATAATTCTACTTTCACATAAGATTGGTATAATTGATTTTATTTATTTAGATTGAATCTGTATACTATATCTTGTTAATTATTGGCGTTGGTAATTTAATATAATTTAAATATTGAGTCTGCATAATTTTTTTAATATGTCTTAATAGTCTTTAGATTTTGAGTATTAATAATAAGCATCTATTTCACAAGCAATTTTATTCTCCTTTAAGTTTAATTTTTGTTCTAAGTATTCAAGTATTATAAATATCACTTCATGTATATAATTTAGTAATTTAGTGAATCATTTATTGGACTAAGGATAATATAGGTGTAAGATTATAAACAAATTTAGTCTTTATTATGAGTCTTATATGAACTCACGTACTTTTACTCCTACTTAATAAGTCTTATTTATCTATCTGGTTTAAACGCAAAACACATAATTCTAATTTGTTATTAGTTAATTTCGCAAATTTTAATATTAGATAAGCACTAATAAAGCTATTTAATCCTAATTATTATTTTATCTCCATATATTTGTTAATGAGATTTTAATTTAAGTTATACTCAATATAATACTAATTTAAATTCTAACAGTTTATGTTTGTCATACTAATGTTTCTATTTCAAAAGATGATTGAATCAATTTACGAAGAAGTATCCTATTAATATACATATTTATTTTCTTTTAATTATAATATTACGCTGAGCATCTGAATACTATTATTACTAATTCATGTGTATTTGTTTCATTTTAAAAGTTTACTTAATCATTTGTTAGACTAAAGATAATTTTCGTACAAAATTTCTAACAAATTGAGTCTTTTCGTTTTATACATTATTATATCCTCGTTTTCTTAAGTCTAACGCCAAATAAGCATTACATTAGTTATCTAGTTTAGAAGTAAACTTATATCTCTAATTTTTAATTAGTTTAATTTACAAGACTTAACCGTAAACTTATATCTCGTTGGGTAGAATTTTTCTACCTTCGACCAGCTAAGCTTTATTTTGCCCAGTACATTTTATCTTCCGCACTGGGAGTGCAACAAGGTGACCCCCTTGGTCCCCTGCTTTTTTCTCTTACTCTTCACCCTTTAGTGAAGACTATTGCATCTCGTTGCACTCTGGATTTACATGCCTGGTATTTGGATGATGGTACTATTGTGGGTGACACTTTGGAGGTTGCCAAGGCCTTGCGTATTACTGAATCATTGGGTCCTAGTAGGGGGTTGCATCTAAATATCAAGAAGACGGAAGTATTCTGCCCTTCCGTTGATCCTAGAAGAACAGAAGAGGGTGTTTTCCCGCCGGAGATTGGTAGACCTTCAAAGGGTGTTAAACTCTTGGGTGGTCCTGTGAGTTTGGATACGAACTTTATCAGTGATATGTTACTGAAAAGGGTGTTTAAAACTGTTCAATTAATGGAGTCGATCAAAAAACTCAGGGATCCTCATAGCGAGATGCTTCTACTACGCAATTGTACGGGAGTGTCTAGACTTTATTTTGTAATGCGTACCACCAATCCTGCTGCTCTTCAACCTGCTACTGATCTCTTTGATGATAAGATTTATCAGTATTTGAGGCTTCTTATTACTGGCGATGGCGCGGGTTTTGGTCCTTTACAGAAGAGATTGGCTACCTTGCCTATCAAGGATGGTGGTCTTGGTATTTACACCATGGATGACACTCGTGCTTATAGTTTTCTTGCATCTCAGTGTCAGACTACCTCAGTGCAGAAAGTGGTCCTTGGTGATTTATTCTCAGCAGATAGAGGTTCAGCCTATCAACTGGCTCTTGCACCTTTACCCATGTATGTGGATTACCGTCTACTTACTGTGTCGATGATTCTGCCCCCCCTTCCATGCACTCCCTGGCAGTAGTTTATTTTTATGCAGTCAAGAAGCAAATCCCAGACCAATTCCTTTTGTCTGCAAGAGATTCCGTACTTTGGCAATGCAATCGTGTCAAGCATGCTCAAGATTATCTCCTGGCGTTTCCCATCAGTGGTCTCAACCAATGCCTTGGCCCTCGACAATTTAGAGCTGTGCTTTGATATCGTCTTGGTATTCCCCTTTTTGCCGACAATAGCCTCTGTCCCAGTTGCAATAAATCTATGGACATCTTTGGGGATCACGCGCTTCATTGCGCTAAGGATATTGGTTATAAGTTTCGCCATGACGTTGTTCGTGACGTTGTCTTTGACATATGCTAAAAAGCTAACGTTCCTGCCCACAAGGAGGTTCCTCTTGGTCTCCGTTCAGATGATGGTAAAGACCTAAAGCCCGTGGATATTCTCGTCCTCAACTGGGAGAATGGGAAAGATGTTTGCATGGATGTTACAGGTGTCTCTCCTTTCACTGGTGATGGCGTTCGTTCTTTTGTCCCTGGAAAGGCTATTTATGGTGCTGTTTCGCGCAAACACACCAAATATTTGGACAAATGCGTTTCACGTGGCTATGGTTTGGGGGTTTTGGCTTTTACTAACTTAGGTGAACTCGGGGAGGATACTTTGACCTTTTTCAAGCGTCTATAGAATTGTTTCTTTAGCAATGACGCTAGCAGTGGTTTAGGTAAGTTTATTTTTTATAGATTAGGCATTGCTATTCAGAGAGGAGTTGGTGCCCAGCTTGTAGCTAGGATGCCAACCAAAAGCTTTGTATGAGTGAACTTGTAATTTCATGAAGTAGTAATGTTTAAGTTTGCACAATTTTTAATGTAAGAATTAATATAATTTTTTTAATTAATCATTATTATTTTTTTTTTTTTAATCGTTACATATCCCTATCAATTTTTTTGTTAATTTAAGTTCAATTTGATACTAATTGATAACTGTTAACATTACTTTATTAAAATTATTATTACTTTTATGAAAGAATGCCACCACGGGCTTTTATTGAAAAACAACTAGTGAATTATTATTCTAATAGCAAGTTACTTTTATTATCATCTATCTATAGTTACTATTATAACATTTTATTGAATTATTATTCTAACAACTCTGACAAATATTATTGAATCCCAAAATATTATTAACATTTATGTGATTATAAACCGTTGATTTTACGTGTAAGTCAGCTTAATATTTATATATATGACTTTCAAGATTTACCAATAATACTAATCTCACTATTTTTATCATTAAATTGGGCATATGTCCATAATTTTAAATCATTTATTCTTTAATTTTCATTAGATTAATTATTGGTGTACCCTACAATTTTTACTTCATTAAATATACAAACAAACAACCAAACAAACAAATCAATCAATCAAATGATTATTTTAATTATTGATAGCTTTTAGTGATTTAGATTTATCTCACAACCCAACCCAGTTCTAAACTAATCTAGTTCACTAACTCGCACTGGCTATTCCTATTAATTCCCATATAAGATCTAATAATGCGCTCTGATACCAACTTTGTAGCGCCCCCTAAGCTAGCAGCTGACTAATCCAATAAATTAACTAAATAAAGAGGCACTAAAATCTAAAACATGCACTTAAGCATTCAATTAAGAAATGTGATACAGAACTTAACCCAAAGCTAACCCCGCTCAGAAGTATATATACTAGATCTTCTCTCAAATGTTACATATACAATAGTCATTTAGTTTTTAAATAAAATAAACAACATAATAAATATAACAGAGGTTAATAAACTTGCGAAGTCAACTTCTCGAAGCTTTCGCTGCGCAACCCTGATCTGTCACAGAAACTGAAGTGGGAATAATTAACATTCAAACTTCTAAGTAATCATAGGCAAGATTTGGAAAACAATACATCTTTTTTACGAAACATTAAACAGTGACTAAGTCACTGAAATATTCATACATGTATATGGACAAACTCATTCTTCAAACAATGTATAATATGGTTGTAAATCCCTACCCGGCAATTCACACCTAATAGCTATGGACGCCACCAAGACCATGGTGACCAGTACTCTAAACAATAAAAGATGAATTAAAGTAGGTATGAATGTGAAGGAGCGTATCCTATATACCACAAGTGGAAATTCTCATTTCCCATAACAATTCATATTGACAACAACACATTACAAGTCCTTTCCGAGTCGTGGAAAGATTCACAGCATTAACATGATTATCATAATGCATTTTAAACAAAGCATGGAATGCACGAACAGACAATGCATGAGTTTATTAAACATAAACTTTTATAAAAGCGACAATAATGATTACAAAAGAGTCAAATGCATTCCCACACCTTTTGCTGACAGGCCACGCCTACCTCGAGATCCACTGGTTCATCCTTTGAATCGATCGTTGTTAATATAGACTAACTGTTAATCACACAAGAAGTCTAAGAGTCTAGCCAAAGTGGATCAAACAAGAATCATACAAATCTATTTATGGTTTTAGGGTTTTGTTAACTTGTGCACCCATGCACAAGATGACACCTAATCATTGTATTGGGAAAATACAAAACCAATTAAAAAAATAAAAGAGATAGTATGACTTGCATTGAAGAATGCAAAATTAACATAGATTTACACCATTTCTCTTATTAAGAGTGAAGTTTTGCATTCTTCAATACAAGTCACACCATCTCTCTTATTTTTTTAATTGGTTTTGCACTTTCCCAATGCTTGTAAAATTTTGCAATGATTGGGTGTTATCTTGTGCATAGGTGCACAAGTTAACAAAACCCATGGTTTTAAGCCCAAGTCCACTAAACCAACCCATTAAACTAAGACCAAATCCATCTGAGTCAACTAACGGTCAATAAAGTCAATTAACGGTCCACGTCCGGTCAAAGTCCAGGGTCAAAGGTCAAGTGGTCATCGAGTCAAACTTGAATTGGTCAACGGTCCAACTCAGGTCAAGTTAGGGAACTCACTGAGTCACCACGATTCAACTCAGTCAGATGGCTGAGTCAAGGAAGCTAAATCAGTCAGACATCTGACTGAACAAAAGAAGACTGGTCTGAGCTGTTGCACATGCCAAACACCCTGCCAAGGCTTCAATTCAACTCCACTTCATTAACATCTTATTTCTATCAACTTTTATATAATCATCTCAATCAAACTTAAGAATTCATATGAGATTACAAGTTCAGTTTACCTGAAATATAGCTGCAGTAACTATCTTTTCAACTCAAACAAACCAGCACAGCTAAACTGCCACTGCATCTCTAACTTCAGTTCAACTTCAATCTATACATTACACCAGTTCGATATACAAACTTAATTTCATCCTAAACAATTCTATAATTTCAATACAATTGAAATTCAAACTTTACCTACAGATACAGTGCTAAGCCATTCTTTCTACAATTTACCAACTCCACTTCATTACATTCATCTTACAAAGCCACCACCTGCAATTCAGTTCAACAGTAACCTTCATATTCATTTCATAATAACAGCTCAACATCTTAAGACTAATCCATCTTCTATGTTATTCCAGTTCAACTTCAGTTCAAACAATACAATCATTTTCTAGTTCTCTATACCACTATCAACCATCCAAAAGAACTTCAAACCACACAAAATTTTAATTCAAAATACATACAACAATTATCCAAATTCAATAATTCATAATGGATGAACTCCAATCCAATTCAGTTCAGGAATAAGAGATTACCTCAAAAAGTTGACTTCAAACTCTTCTTCACTTCAACTCAGTATACTTCTTCCACTCAACCAGTATTCATCAATCTTCATCACCATTTTTGATTCACAGTAGACTTCATTTCATACTAACACATAAACATATCTTGTACCTTAATTACAAATTTAAGATACAACCACAGTTTCCATTAACCATCAAATACACAAAACAGGATTATGGATAACTCTGCTCAAGTAACCAGGATAGATAATTACCTCAAAGTAGTGTTGCTCAGACAATTGAATTAGGTTTCTTATTCACTTGACTTGATCCACCAATTCTTCTATCCAAACAATAACAACTCCAATTCTATCATACCTATTTAAAACCCAAACAATATCTTAATCAACTTCAATACCAGCAATCACAACACCAAAACCCACCATCTCAAATCACAAATACCACTAACTAGCATACAACTCCTACAGAATCATTCTTGCTCAGTTCATCTAGTAATTCAACTCAAGTAAACTGCAACCAAATAGAGACATCTACTAGTTAAGTTACATTCAATTGCACTTCCAAACAACATGAACAGTTAAACAATTTATCTCCAGCATATACCCCATTTATCTAGTTGAACTATGAATCCATTAAAGACACTCAACTTCAATTTAAGAACCAAATAACTTTACTAAGTTTACTGATAAGAATAATTACCTCAGAATAGCTTCTCTTAACCAATTGACTCTTCTTCTTGCTTTGAATTGATTCAATACTCATCTTACACATAAAAAAACCACCAGTTCAGCTCATCCAACACCAAAACACCCCCATCACCACTAACAGTTCTCAAACAAATTCTAATTCAATTCCAAGACCTCCATGAAATTAGAAACAAGCCCTAGATACCAATTTCAAGTTATACTTCCACTTTAGCTCTTAATTCAAGTTAAACCCACCTCCAATCAATCTTCTAAACTTTCAATATCATCTTCCCTGACTTTTATTTACAAACCCCAATTACCTTCTTTTGATTCTTCCTGATTTGAATCAATACTGGAATTAACACTGCCGCCTTAACCCATCAAGATCTCAACTGATTCTTCAACCTTTTCTAGGTATCTTTATCTTCTAATTCTTCCTTGAACTTCTTGTGAAAACCCTAACTTTGATTCAACCATCAGAACAACTCAATAACGGAAATTAAATAACAACCCTCTTCTTATTCATTTATCCTCAACACGATTCACATCTCTATCATACACAAATCCTAACTTCAGAAATCATATCTTTAATTTACAGCAGCACCGACCACTCCTCTTCTTCCCAGAGCTAACCAAAATCAGAACCACCAGCAACCACCACTTCGCAATCACCCCCATCTCTCTCTCGATCTGAAAACTTGATTAATTAACTCTCAAAAAAATTCGCAGAAGATGAAGAACATGGAAGAAGAGAAGAAACAAAAGAAAGAAGAAGAAAGAAAAATAAGAAGAAATATTTTTCTTTGATTTGGTTTTGGTAGATAAGACCAACGGGGAACATTAAACGCACACTATCCGTGATAAGGGAAGCCCGGTCGGTCTAGGGACAAAAATACTAATTTGCCCTTTATGCTAACCTGATGATTTCTTCTTCGTCCAGTATCCGAACGACACGTTCGAGTAGTCCATTCCGCGTAACTTTTCGAGATCTATCTGACGATACTAATTTCATATCTAGATCGTTGTTAGATTAATTCCTATTAATTAACGTTTGTGTTAAACTAATCGGGTTATTATCGACTAAAACGTCTCTTGACCGGTCTAATAGCGTTGACGAGCTTGAGGATCGTTACAGTAGGTCTTCATGAGTAACCAGAGCATGTTTTCAATATTTTTATTTTACTAGTTTAACCTAACGAAATGACTTTAGTAATCGACTCTAGTGACTCTGGGTTTAGATATAAACTTGACACACCAACGGTCGGTGACAGAGTTAACAATCGGTAGATAAAATAGAAATACATGCCAATTATTGTAATTTTTTTAAGAAAGAAAATTGTTCCATGCCCTATATGAGAATGTATATGATTTTATACCCGATGTCAAAATTGAATATGGACTTGGAAATGAGTATAATTTTGTATCCAATCTCAAACTGTGTATGGCATTTCCATATATACCTGATCTAAGATTGGGTATGTTTTTATACCCAATCTTAAGCATTCCATACTCGATCTGATAATTTGGTATGAATTTGTACCTAATTTCAAGCTGAGTACGGTAGTCACACATATGATTTTGTACTTAATAGTATGATGATATTTCAAACTTAATCCGAGTATATTTATGATTTTGTACCCAATTTAAAACTGAATATGGCATTCGATTGTCGACTAAAGATAAACAACGTACTCATCCATAGTTGACAATCGAGTTTTTAACATATTGACATTTGGGGTTATAGTTGCATGTAATAATCACCTAGCGTTAACGAATCAGTCAACCTTAATATGGAGGTAATTGAAAGCGACCACTGTCGATTGTAGAAGACACAAATTTTCTTTGGAAAAGAATAACTTTGTCTTCTAAGAAGGAGGATTCACGCACATGACAATTCTTACACTATCTTGGATGCCGTTTTTCTAAATAAAACTTAAACGGTAAAAGGTTTGATGTCAATATTTTGGGGATGTATTCTTTATTCAAAGCTCTCCATACCTACAAGAAATGAACACTACAAGATATAGTATCACCATCTATTACTTTGAAAATCAGCCGTTGAAATTCAACGAATTGTCGACCGTTGAAACTCAACTAATTTTTAGTATTACGGAAATTATGATTGGTAGATAGTGAGCATTGGTATTTCGGAAATCACTCATTTTTGATGGGCATATGGAGTTATGTAGGAGGAACATGTACCAAAATATTAGCGCATATGGAGCTATGTAGGATGAACATGTACCAAAATATTAGCTTCAGTTCGGCTACCGTTTGTGTTAAAAAAAAAAAAAAAAAAAAAACCTCCAAAGTGTTGGATAGTGTGAGTAATCCTCCCTTGTCTGAAGCTTCTGGACACCGTTAGCAGACCCAAATTATTTCCAGCAGCCCCTGAGGCTACTAAAGCAAAAACATTTTTTGCCGGAAGTAATTGGATTGTCCATATTGAAGGAGAACAATAAGATGACTAATTATCAGCGATTATTATCCTGCACTAAGCTATTGGCTGCTCACGTAAATCAAGCTCGTCATGAAAAAGCTTTAACTTTCTTCACTCGTATGCACTCAAACCCTGACTTATCTCTAGACCCATTTGTTTTCCCGCTTGCTCTGAAATCCTGTACAGCTCTTAACTTATCATTTTTTGGTAAATCAATCCATGCTTACACCACCAAGTTGTCTCTGATCTTCAACCCCTTCGTTGCATGTGCCATAATTGACATGTATGGTAAATGTGTATCAATCTATTCCGCCCGTCAAGTGTTCGATGAAAGTCCTCAAAGAAATGTGGTTATGTGGAATTCGATGATTTCTCTTTACTGTCGCTCTGGTAATCTTTCAACTGCTATCCAAATGTTCGATTTGATGGATGTTGAACCTAATCCGTCATCTTTCAATTCAATCATGGCTGCGTTGTCTGAACAGAACGATGGGTCTTTCAAAGCATTAGATTTTTATAGACGCATGCAAAATTGTAATGTCAAACCAAGTTTAATTACAGTGCTTGCTCTTTTATCAGCATGTGTAGGTTTGACATCATTGAATTTTGTGAGAGAAATTCATGGATATTCAATCCGGATTTTGATAGATTCTGATACCCATTTGAGTTCTAACCTTATAGAAGCTTATGGGCGATGCGGGTATCCCCTGGGTTCACGTTATATTTTTGACAGAATGCATGGAAGAGATGTAGTTGCATGGAGCAGTATGATATCAGCTTATGCATTACATGGCGAAGCTGAGAAAGCCTTAGAGATGTTTGAACAAATGGAGTTAGCGAAAGTTCGACCTGATGGGATCACTTTTCTTGGGGTTTTGAAGGCTTGCAGTCATTCAGGTTTGGCTGATGAAGTGAAGAAATATGTTTCGAAAATGAGGAACTATTATGGTTTGGTTCCAGGAAGTAAACATTATGCGTGTTTGGTCGACGTTTTAAGTCGTGCAGGAAAGTTATATGAAGCTTATCAAGTTATTAAAGAGATGCCAGCAAGGGAAAATGTAAAAGCCTGGGGAGCTTTACTTGGGGCTTGTAGGAATTATGGTGAAGTTGAACTAGCAGAGATTGCTGGGAAAGTTTTGTTTGATATAGAACCTGAAAATGCCGGAAATTATGTGTTGTTGGCTAGTATTTACTCTGCTGCGGGGAGATTAGATGAAGCAGAGAGAGTTAGGAGAGATATGAAAGGGAGAGCTGTGAAGTCATCACCTGGGAGTAGCTGGATTAATACGTGAAACCTAGAATTGCAGTCTCATCACCCAAGTAGCCCATCTCTAGAAAACAAATGCAACTCTGTAAGAGCTAACAATATTAAGGGTGCCCTGGGGTTGACCTGAGAATATGCATGGCCTAATTATGCATATAGATACGTTGGTTCAGTTTCATATAGATGTGAATCCTGGCCTCATATCGATATCGTATGGATTCCCAACTTGACCACTAGTTTGGATTCAGTGAACATGCATGGTCTTCTGTTTTCCGGATGTGCAGGCAAAAATGAGCATTGCATTTATTTATTTATTGCCCATGGTGGCATGGCGGCAACATTGGTTTATTCTTTCGTCATCCATGCAAGCAGAATGGGAGATTTGTCTCCGTCTATGAACTTTGTATAGGGCGTTCCTTTTGTGCTACGAAGCTGAAGCTGTTGTCTCCCATAGATCATCAAAAAAAATGCTTCATCCATCCATTGTTGGTAATTATTCTTTTATGTAGATCCCATACACACACACTGTTAAATCATTCTTCATTAATCTGTTCCATATTAAATTACTAAAACATTCTTTAAGTTTGATGCTAATAAGGTTGATTTCTGTTACATCACTACTAGAAGTGAGGCAGTTCAATTATACTTGATTAACACCTAAATATACGTAAGTACCTAAAGTTGTGTTCTTATCTTCTTAATCTTATACAAGTGTTTTTATTATAATTAGCACCTAAAAAGAAGTAAACTTATAATTGAGGAACGAAATGATTGTAAACAATGAATCATAATGGTGGATATTATATCTCCATGCTTCAATTATTGTTCAAAAAGTATTTATACCAAAGATATAATGAGATAATGAACACAAAAGAATATAAAAAGCTCAAATTACAGATAATATGTCTGCATCCATGTCATACAAGTTCTTTGGTTCATTTCACTTATCAGTTTGGAGTTACATCGTAGGCTTGTAGCTACTACTCGTGGTTTAAGAAAGTCTCCCAAACTCTTCCCCATCAGGTGCATACAACGTGGCAAATCCTACGAGAAAACCATGTACAACTGGTAAGGCGGTTTTGCAGTTTTGCTAGTGTGGATATCATATGAGGTTTAACGATGGGAACGCAGTTAGTGCTTTCCGTGATCACATCATTCCTACTCTCCAAGAAGGCAAGAATACAAAAGTGACAAAAACCAGACATCCCTATTTTTGTTTCTAAGAAATGGACAACTCTCTTGGAAGTGACTCTTTAAATGCTTATTTTCTTGTGAGGTCGCTTTGATCAGTGCTCATGCTCACGTCTTGTGGTATAGCTAAAATGTTTCCGTGGGTAATAATTGTGATGGGAAAATGATTAATACACCGAAAATGTGTACCGCGGAGAGAGAGCGCACGGTGCGTGTATCACTTTTGATTGTGATGAGCATTGAATCACTGGTGTCTGCAAGATTTATTTTCAGACAATTAGACAAAGCACTGATTCTTAAATCATATGCACGCATGAGTGAAATATCTACATCGAGCGGAAAGTGTGGCCCATCCCCGCACTGCCCGGTGGTTTGGGCGGAAAACTTGAGACATGTTTTTGGGCATACTCAAGATTCGGCTCACAAGTTGTGAGCCGAACCTAGACAAAATGTATGCCCGATAATTTTTTGGTATGCCCAAAAACATCCCTCGAAAACTTACCAAACACACTATGAGAGGGATCAGAGGTATCTGGAATTGACTAGTTGGGCCGACCAACCGGAGGGACCGAAAGGAAATAGACCCTTTTATGACCATTTTTTTGTAAAATAAATAGTAGAGTCGTGCTGTGACGAGGGTACCCTCGTGACAGCTTTCGTGAGGGTGCACTTCTAAGCTGCTGGATATCATATCATAGATATATGCATATCCCTAGAAAACTTTTAGAAATAAAATATTTTTGTTATGTTTATTATTATTTTTTAATGTCCCTACATTTTATATCTTTTCACTTTAGTCACTCCGATTTAGACAATTTTACAGGGAATTTATTTTGGCCTCAGATATCAATTTACCTATGTAAGAGCTTGAATGATTAAGAAGAAGGGAGACTGGTCTGTACACCTTCATCAAAAGTTATTCTGCCGAGATTTGGCGGTTCTTCTTCAAATCTAGAAAATATTATTTTAGCTAGCTTTCCCAACTTTGTTTTAGACCTAGATAAAGGTAGGACGCAGAACACTTAAACGCTTCTTGCTGCTAGTTATAGAAGAGAGTTCTTGTTAATTGGCGACTTCCTGCTGCTGTTGTACCTTGTTTTTTTTTTTCTTCATTTAACATTTGAACAAGTTTAAGACCGACGAAAAGGAACCAAACACTCCACATCTTTTTCTTTTTTATACATAGTTCGAGGATCCTGTGACGAAGGTTTTAAAAATTGATATGACCATTTGAGAGTAATGGATCAATTACCCCAATATGTTTGATACACAGAACAATTGGTAATATAAGACCATTTGAGAGTAATGGTCCGAAGGAGCGGTTTGTCTCTGCTTTTGCAATCGACTTCGTCTATCTTGTCATCACAATGTCAATGGCCATGTTCATCCGTAGATTTCTCGTCGGTATGACAGTTAGATTAAGAAATTAACTTAAGAGTTAGTCCAGATGCTCGCAACATATTCCAACCATATACTAGTTAATTAGCCGATGATATAAGATTTTGATCAACTGATATATCAAAACTTAATAACATAAAAAGGATATTTAATGTACAAACTACAAAGAGTAAATAAATACGATGTACCGTTAATATAAGACACTTTTCCCAGTTGATTAATCCCCTCAAAGTCATCATGATCCAAGTTGATCAAGTTTTCTTCCATGTGGGAGAAAAAAATGTTGGTGCGATAGGTTTTCAGAAAGGGACAACATTAGTTATTTTACGACCTAAAAATGCAACGATTTACTAGAAGGATTTTATAATAAATAACATGGAATTTAGGGACATGAAAAAATACAAAAAATAATAAGAATAACAAAAATATTTTTATTTTCTAAAAGTTTTCTCGGAATATGCATATATCTAAGATACGATATCTAACGGCTTAGAGGTGCACCCTTATAAAAACTGTCACGAGGGTGACCTTGTCACAGCACGACACAAATGTTCAATTTGATAAAAAATTGGAAATTTCTGTATCCATAGTTATTTTTTCACTAAACAAAATTATCTCTTCATTTTAGTCTAATTACTATAATTCTTTGTATATCCTATTTTTTTAGGGGTATAATTGGAATGTAAACTTTAATATAACATATCTAAAAAATCAGTGCCTTGGAATTTTACAAATTTTATCTCGTTGGAAAACTTATAAAAAACCTACGAAACGAGTATTAACAACAATATCAAATTTAGAATCAGCAGCATACATTATTCTGCTGCATACATTATTCTGTCATGTATCATCAATAGGATCAGCTGCATACATTATTCTGTCATGTCAAATTTAGAATCAGCAGCATACTAGTGTTGTATGTATCATCAATAGGATCAGCAGCATACATTATTCTGTCATGTCCTAAATTTAGCATCAGAATGAGTATCTACCACTATTGACTGCGGCATTAATTAACGTTGAAATCCATTAGTTAAATAATGATCCTAATTCTCGAATCCAATGATAATTAGTGCTAATCCACTGATTCCAACACATGATCAATTAAACACAAACAGAGTATCTCCAGTTCTTCTATGTAAAGTGTAAACCTTCTTCGATACAATGTACACGTGACCTTCTCTGTTCTTTCCTTTAACCCTCTGGCCCACCAAACTCCACCGCATCTTTTGATCTCGAGGATTCATTATAGCCGTCCGATCAAGATCATGATCGGGAGGCTTCATAACCTTCCAGATTTGACCAAACCCTTAAATTTTTGACCATTCGCTTTGACTTCAAAGATAGAAAGTAGTTGACCAACTCCAGTTCGGCAACTCATTTACACTACATGCTGACGCACGCGTTCGTAGCCGGCACCCCATTTGGTAAATTTTCATGGAAAAGTGGAACCTATTAAAAATGATTTAGTTAGGGTTTAACTACTATGAACGGCTGAGATTAAATTAGGGATATATTTCTTAGCTTTAATACTTCCTTGTGAAGCTATTCGAAACTTGCCGACCCAAGTCGGCTAAGTGCCAGGTTCACACATAGAACTTTCGTCCACCTAGAAAGTCTAAAAAAGGCCAGTAAAATATGAAAAATTAGCTTCATCTTGTCATATTAAACGTGGGTGAAAAGCACCCCACCGCCACTGTTTTTCATTTTTATCCAGCTAGGTTCGAAGAAACGTCTCGTTTTACACCGCCGTATTTGTTTTGGCAGCTGGCCAATTAAAGAAAGAGTTTCGTTAACGCAAATCTAAAGTGAGTTTTTCAATTAGCATGTACCCGACACGCTATTGTTTATAACAGCTAGAAATAGTGGTTTAAATAAAACGGGACACATGTAGGGTTCCCATTAGAATGATAAAAGAGGATAAATACCACTAGATGCTAACCACGTGGAAAATCTAAATATTTAAATTTAATTTCTAGGTAAAGAAAAGATAAAAGAAAGAAAAAAAAACGCGTAAAAAAAGAAGAAGAAGGTGGTTATGATGAGGGTGGCCGAGTGGGGTTTAAATAGGAATTGGTTTTGATTTCATTTTCAAAACTTGGACTCGTGTTTGACGGTTTAAACTCTGAGTGACGAACCCTCTTTTTATCATTTTAAGTTGAGAGACTGAGTTGTTGTTTACAAGCGGGAAAGGCCATTGTCTCTGGAGAAATTATCGGATTATAATTCTTAAGATAGAGTGAAATAGAGAAATTTTAGGGGGAAATCTTTATATTCTTTCCACGAATAAAACATTCAGGGTCTTTAGGAATTCTCAGTATATTCTGGAGAAATTTTCTGTGGCTGTTTCTTATCTCATTTTTTTCAAATTTTCTTTGTCTATCAGGTATTACTTCTACTTCTCTTCTTTGATTTCTTCTCAAATATTTTCTTCTTTTACTAAAATTGGATTACAGATGTTGTTTTGTAATCCTCGGATTTTTCTTCCTATTTCAGTTTCATTTCATTAGTATAATTCCTTATTAGGGTTTCTTTTTCTTCTTAAAAATCAAATTAACTAATTAGAATTGAATTGTTGTTTGCAGATTGAATCAGAACTAATTAGAATTGACAGAAAATCGATTTCTGTATTAAGTTATTCTTGTGGTGATATTTATTAAGCTTGAAGAAGAAATGGCGTTGGGTAAGAGTCGCAGTTTTCAAGCAAGGTGTGTCGGTGGATTAAGAACTTCAAGCTCTGATTCAACAGATAGGGAGCTTTTAGCTGTAGTTCCTTCAAGGAAAAGGGTTATTACAGATTGTACATATGAGAATCCATTAAAGAATCAATGTGTATCTGAATCTTACACAGAAACATCACTTCTTGAATCCATACCACAAGATGTTTTGGTAAGAACATATAAATGGAAACAATCTTTTTTTTTTTTTGAAGATACAGAGTTTTTATTAAATCTTGGTTTATGTTTTTTCCAGGTTAAAATATTATGCGGCGTAGATCATGCCGATTTAGAACAACTTTACCACGTTTCCAACAAGATCAGAGATGCTGTAAGTTTTCAGAATCAATGAAAAACCCCAATTGGTTTATTGATTTGTCAAGCTATTAGCTGTTAATTTCTGCTGGCTGTATCTAATTGGTATTACTGTCTGTTCATTTTCAGTCTCTGATTGCAAAACAATGGTACTTTGCCTTTAGTACCCCATCATCAAAATCTACTGGTTCTAAGACTTTTTTTAGTGAGTCAGAACCAAATAAGTTGGAAAGCATTGATGCACCAAATGCACCAAGGCAGGAAAGGATTTCGAAGTCTAGAATTAGTGCGAAGAAGCTTGCCGGACTTGCTGTTGCCTTGTTTCGTTCACCCGAAGAAGATGAATGGTCAAGAAACGGAGCAATGCTGGTTGAGACAGTAGTTTGAGGAAACACATAACTAAAGCGTTTTGTAGAAAGTGAATACTGGTAGAAGTAGTGGCAGTATGTATGATAGAAATATGTGTTTTAAGTTAAATTCTTCAATTTTTTTCGTTGAAGGTATATTTCTTTCCCTACTGAAATGTATCAAATAATTGGAAGCTTTCTGTAAGTAATCGGTTTTCATTTTCGTCCTGCTTTGGTAAGCTTAACAGAACAATCTATTATTGTACACTTAATCTAAATGAAGGAAAATGCAGTTTACTTGTTGATCATTTGCTTTAATCTGTCTATTTTAGTCTCCTCTTGACTCTTGGATTCTGTTGTTGGAAGTTGGATCTGTGTTTGAGGCAATCTCTTTTCCAGAGCCTTCTCTGGATGACAAAAATGTGACTAGGTGAACAATAAGAACTATAAAATAAAAATGTAAAAGGGTAGGTTTGATTCATCTGGCCAGGTGAATCTTAGTACAATAATACTAATACAAGTTCCATCTTTTGCTGCAATGGTTGCGACTTACTGCCTCTTTATGGTGTGACAGTGGGCGTGGGCATATTGAGAGGCTTTGCCTGGTTGATGGCTCCTCTTTATAATGTACTAGGAAAGACGCATGTGCGATGCACCTGCCGACATGCCTTTCCGTTACAAAACTTGTAAAATATAGGAGTAACGAACAAAAACACTTCTTGCGGAAAAATCTGCTTTCAAAAACAGCATAGTGTATGTTCCCATGCACCAAAAGACCACCAATTAACCTCCAGTGATGTATCTTCATTTCTGCACTCCAATTGTACTTTAGTCTGTAACATCAAAAGGTGCAACTTGCAATCAGTTCACCATTACGGACTTTCTTTCACAGGAGTAGCCTAATAAACAAATTAAAAGGATATATGTCCAGTCAATAAGTCTTGGGATTTTGGAGGTCTGGTTGCCCTCCACTGAAGCATCAATAAGTGCGCAGCTTTCACATGATATCTTGCTCGAGGCATTGTGAGATACCATTTAAGGAACTGTAATACGACTTCTCTTTTGTCTGGATACGCTCTTACTGAAGAAATGTTTGTTTTATGAGCTTTGAAAGCATATATATATATATATAATCTTCCGAACTGGACGAAAACAATATATATTCTTACAAATAATTCTGATCTTGATTTAGAATTTCATCTATTCCTTAATTTCCCCTAAGTGAAGTTGCATATTGGCGACATTCAAATATAGCATGATATTTAGCATTGATATTACTCTATTTTTCTTGTAATTCATGGCAGTGTTTTTACAAACTTACAGTTACTAACTGATGTAAATACAGACAGACAGAAATTCAGATGTCGACGGATGGTGTAATGCTAAACCATCAACAGAAGAGAGATACCTACGCAATAATATTGATTCTGGTTGCACATAGTTGGGAGTTCATTGCAATCCTAGAGCTCGAGAAGGGTCATTTTTTACCCTAAAACTACATAAGCAATACTCTCATGCATCAGTGGTCATGAATCTTCATGATAGAGTTGCTAGTAAACATACTTGGATTGCTATTTTAATGGCAGTGGTCTCACCACTACTGCTGATCCATGTCAGTACCAGCCAACAGCCAATGTATACAATTTCAATTTATATTGCTATGTGATCCAAGGAAAAGAGACTAAAAACCCATGCTGCATTCAAGTACGGAGATTTAGAATTTGTTCCCTGAGGCATTTGTTGTCACTATTCACAAACTTAGAATTCAAACGGTAAAGATGACTAAATTCTGTCCTACTACTACTACTACTTCCACCAATGTTCTGTTAGGCATTTTTACAAACAGCGAAATTGATAAATCAAACATCACTAAATCTTCAGTACTGATTGAAATTGATAAATTTCATAACAAATAAGGGTTCCAACATTTCGCAAAACATTAATAAATCAAACCGAATTTCAGAAATATGAAGGATCTATTGAAAAAATTCATCACCAATTTAATAGTATACTTACAATTTCCTTTTGATGAATCCTTTTTCTTCTTATTCTTCTATTTGTTCCCTTCTTCACCTCACGTACTACCACATCCGTCACTATTTCATCAGCATCACCTCCATTACAAATCTTCCTCACCTCAGGTACATGAAAATAATACTGTGATTTTAAGAGAAAAAGAATGATTCGTTTTTGGGTTTTAGAAAGAAGGAACATCAATCGATTTTCTGATCAAAACATCAACCGATTTCATTTTGGGCTTTGGAATTCGATTTTAGGTGATTTACGATCCGATTTTGGGTTTTGGAAAGAAGTTCTTCTTTTGATTTTGGTTTTCAGAAATAAGAAATTTCAGTTACGTATTTGTCCTTTCTCTAAAACCCAAGAGAGCGTGAGAAAACACGGAGGGGTATTTTGTATTTTTTCTGTGCCACGGTCGAAAAGAACCCTTTTTATTATAGTAAAATAAGATAATTATCACATGATAATGGCTCCCCTTTATAATGTATAATTATCCAAAAATGCTAGATACACTTCGGTTAAGCACAGAGTAGTGAACTGGTAGAGACAAAGAGAAATGGACCCACCTGCTCTAATCCCAATGTTGAGAAGTTGCTAGAGGTCGTTGGATTCCCACGAAGTGTAATTCACGGTATTGTTTTCGGTGTGTGTAGCAACTCTGGACAGATCAACAGCTTTTCCATCGTACGCGCAGTAAATATTGAATGATGTTACACCTGCCGGTGCTGGGTACCCGGAGAAATCCCGCGTCTCACAGCCCCAGGGATCCACCACAGAGATTTATAGAGGGATGTTGTTTACCCCCGTGGGACCCAAAAACATGTGAGACGCGGTGATCTCACGGGATTCCCCTCCCCGGTAGATGTATCATTGTCGGTAAATATTACAGCAAAAGAGGAATCTGCAATGAAAATAACAGATGTTCATTGGGTAATCTCGACGGTGTACAATCAACAGGAATCTGCAATCAACAACCTAAAAACCCCACGCCATCTCTCACTCCACGTCGAGAGTTATGGTAGTATCCCCTCTCATTGGCCGGTGAACAAAACCATCGATCCTGATTGGGTGAAAAGCAACTTATACCCTCTACATTTCCTGGCCGTTAATTTTTAATATAATTGGCTCAATCTGACGCTCCAAATCGAGTGATAACTTGGCATATTTTTACACCGCGTTTACATGATTTTAATAAAATCCGAGCCTTCAGATTGGCTGTCGAAAAAAATCAACAAATAAAAAAACGTGGATGTTTATATTGAAAAATAAATAAAAAATCTAAACCATATTGGAACTTTTTTTTTAATTTTTCCAGATTCTATCATTGGAAGTTGATGCTAAGTTTAGCGGCTCCGGATCGTCTGTTACGAAATTTCTATGTTCTTCTTTTCCTACCAATCCCCTATAGCCATGTGTCTCCTGTTATAACGACCACATTTCACAAATTAAGACGTGATATTCTTGACTAATTTAACATATTTTCTAAGAGAAAAATTAGGAAAGTATTTGATTTACCTTGAATCTCTTTTGTCCATCAGTAGCATATACTCCCTAATGTCATCTTCTTCTTTAGAGCCCACTAATTAGTACTGGTTGAAAGTTACAAAGAAGATAATGTCTACTGCATGCTTTCATTTACACATTCTTTAGCAAGTTTTCCGCTGGGAAGATAATGTCTACCAGTTTATGTTTGACATCCATATAAGTATTGATTTTTAGCATATAACATGACCTGCAAAACTGCACAGTAATGATACCTACTTCATTTTTAGATAATCACACTTCAGACTACGGAAACCGTGTAACTTCCTAAGTTTCCCATTTGATTCTCAACTCCTTTAGCACAGAAACAAACACAATTTAAAATCTCATAATCCTTAAAAATCTTACAGATCCTTGTCATGGATTTTAAAAATTCAATTGATTTTCCAAACTAGGTTCCAGGATGAAGTAACTGGGAGGACTTGCACGCTGTTATGATTTATCAACTGTCTAGACTAGTTGGAAAAATATCTTAATAACTTGTATTCCAAAATGTCATAAAAAAACTGCTACTGATATCATTATCAGAAATTCACTGGTCTTGAATTTTAGACAAGCAATGCTCGCAGGCAGTGTTGAATTCTTCCTGTTTTAAGCTCTCCAAAATTTAGATTACGAACTGACAAGAAAAGGATTGAGACTGGGGAGTATGTTGCTGGGTAAGAACTAAGGACTTAAGGAGGACAAAAGAGATATAATGTAAGTCAAATACTTTCCTTATTTTTCTCTTAGAAAATCTGTTAAATTAGCAAAGAATATCACCTCTAAATTTGTCAAATGTGGTAGTTAGACACATGTCTATAGGGGATTGGTTGGAATAGAGGAACAGAGGAATTTCGTAACAGACGATCTGGAGCCAAGCTTAGCAAGCGTGTGCTAATTCAATTAAAAAGAAAAGCAATTTTGTGGAGATTAAGTTAAAAAAAAAAACGAAAATATTTTATATATGGAAATCAGAGTGTGTTAGGAAATTTGTTGCTTTGATTTTTGGCATGTACGTGAATTTTCGGAAATAAATAAAAATTCCTAATCAATATGAGAGAAACGAGTGTATAAAACCAAAAATACGCAAACATACTTAATTTATTTGACTCAAGACCTATCAATAGAATTTCCTACTCCTGTTGCGAGATTTCATACCATATATCTATCGAGATTTCCTACCTTATATTTTTTACTCAAATTCTGTTAATAGAATTGACGTGAATTTAGTGACAGAGTTAAGGTTTTCTCTCTGGATTAAAGTGAGGAGTTAGAACCCTAATTTAGTCTCTAATATGAAACCGATATTATTTTCTCGCTCGGAATTTCTCACTTTCTTTTGCTTGACTAACATAATTTTTTATGAGTTATCTAGGTGATGCACGGTTTCTTAACAAGAAAGAAATTAGGGTTTGCGTTTTATTTTGATTTTTGAGTTTCTACTAATTTCTCTATTTCTATTTATGTTTGTTCACTGATTCCGTTTTCTTGGGATTTTATAGTGAGGGTTTTTCATCATCATCTGGAAAAATATATATACAGGCTAGATTTGTAGTTAGATGTGGACCTTTGTTTAATTGCAGAGATAGGATTTCTGGTATATCGAAGTGAAAGAAAAGGTTTGATGGGATCACAAGATGTTCATGATGGTGGTAGAAATGTTCTTGGGTGATGGCCCTGCTGATATAAATGATCATGGATGTGAAGTTCCACCAATTTCATGGAGTGCAGGTATATATATCATAAACTTCATATTTTGGGTTATATACATTCTTTTTCCCATTCGGAGTTTGAACTTGGTATGGTTGGATCGAGTTTAGTCCCAGTTAATAACTTAGTTTGGTTCTTTTAAATTATTTTTCCCTCCCTTGGGTTCTTATGATGTTTATAAATGCAGGATGGTTATAAAGTTTGAGAAGCCGTGTGCAAAAATTGGCCATCTAGAGCCTAATTCTAATACCTGGGGATGCCGATATGCATAGCGCCTCCAAAGGATGTCGTTGTTGCTAAGCCTAGGTGAGTTGGACATACCAATGCGATATGGTAGTGTTTAAAAAAACAGATTTTCTAATTTGCTGGCATGAGTGAATGTTATCCTTACAAGTGCTTCGGTGTTAGTTAATTTAGTTAGAAATGAAATAGAATAGAAAAAAATTATCCTTCTTATGCTCTTTCTCGCTGAAATACTTTATTTGAGCTTATAATTTCTGAGACCTAAAAGATTTTCTATTGGTAGGAGAATGCCTTGGTTGCGGTTGAGGAAGGTCGGGTACTTTGAACTCCTTTGATAGTTTGTTCCGATCCGATGATAGTTTTCTTATGTTCAATATACAGTGTGGTGGTGATGAATGAACAATCCAAATTGGGTTGTGGATAGGATGGCACATCATTGACAACATTATAAGATATGAATTAGTAATGTATGTTAAGAAATCTTAGTCTTTCATGTATTGACTTTAATATACTATATTGTTAAGAATACAAAATGTTTATTAGTGTAAACTCTATTTTCATGTGAGTGATATCTACTTATAGATGGGCTTAGGAGATGCACGAAAATTGAGGCAGAATTAGAGATACAAGATATAGAAAAGCAATGTTGACATGTCATGTGTATGCCATCCACCACTAACTAAGTTATATAATCTATCATTACTTACGGCTATACTCTAATATTAAAGCACTAAGTTAAACTGAATGTCATTTTAGGATCCTCAAATAGAGTATTCCGGATTACTGAAACTGCCATTTTGATTTTCTCTCCTTTTTGAGGATATTGAATTGTCTTTTCTACCTAGATTAGAAAACCAAACTTTGTTTGGGTATATGCGAGAGATTACTTTAGAACTCTTATCTTTTACCGACATTGAAAATATAAACTGCTAGAATTTTTCTAAATTAGCATTTGAAATTTATTGATTGTTACCCAAGTTCTAACATGCAGAAAATCGGGCTTGCCAAGGTGGTGGAAGGCTTGGAACAGATATCGCGTAAGGATGTTGACTATCTGATAATTTGAAATCTTTTAACAGTAAACAGAAACCCCCGCGGACCCCGCCAACCTTTACTAGATTTATACCATATCCAGTTCAATGCTAGATTTATACTGCTTTGTATAAGTTTGTGTTGCAGGTATAAGAAGTTGCTGAGCTCAGTAAGCTTTAAAAATGAAAGCAAAATTTTATGGGGTTTTTATCATTTGGTTATATGAACAGGTTAAAGTACTGCCTCCAAGCCCAATATACCAATCAGAAGCCGATCAACATAATGAAGATTGTCCCAGTGCCATTGCTGATGATTTTAGTTGTTAAATGATATTTATTGGTGTCATTTATATTGTATTTTTAATCTTTTGTGTGTGTGTCAGTATACCACAGGATTTAGATGCTAAGATATGGAATTGGTCAAATGGGAAGATGCTAAGATAAGCGGTCAAAGTGGTCAAATGGTAAGCAAGGATATATCCGGTCTTTTCTCATAGGAGCCAGCAAAAGAAACAGAAATTTGTTCATTTTTTGAACAAATACAGAATCTTCTTGGTATGTTATTGCAAGACAAATATTTTTGGCTGAACAAATACATAGTACATGATTCGGGAGAGTTGCACGAGTGAAAGGTTGTTTTGGATCTAGAACTGGCAGCCAGATACGAACATAGTCTTACCAGTCACTTTATAGTGTAGTCATACCAGTTTGTAATTATACTGGCTAAAAATAATTATAAAGTGCTAATTGAAGTTACTGCTTGATATCAATGGCTAGATAAAAGTTCAAAGTCACATGATTGGTATTTATGGTTTTGCAGTGCATGGTTGGTTGAGATTCATGAGAATTCGGTGATCCAGAGGAATGAAACTCAAAAGGATAGGTCCATTTCGTTCGAAGGAAATATCAGATCTTTTGCCAATTTTGGTCAAGAATGGACATTAGCATTATAGCATATACTGTTATTTTCGTGTTATTTTCAACTAATAGGTTGACAGAATCCCCCTTACTGATCTTCCTTAAACGGCTGTGGACGTAACCAAGTCTACATGACACCTGCAAGAAGAGCACATTGAAAATGCACCTAAGCGGATATGTGTGGAATTAATATGAATGCATCATCTCATTCTTGGTTGGATTTCTAAAGTTTTAGGTGGTTTCAACCCTTGGAGTATTTGTTTCTTATGTTATATTATGATGCCGATGGATGTATAATTCAGGAAAATTATTTATATAGATATCCACTTCCCCAATATTGGTAGGAAACGATATAGATATCCACTTCCACCAATATTGGTCGGAAACGATTTTTTTTAAGAGTTTTTGTTAGATTCGGTAAGTGGAAATTTTGCATGATCAAAATATCAAAATGCGTAACGATATTACTTTCCAAAAGTGTTCAAAATGAAAAAACATACTGTGCAGTGCAAAGTGTAGTAACAGAGGGGTAAAAACCATGTTGGATTAAAAAGACAATGGTGTTTCTAGGACTCAACTTTTGGACAAGGATAAAAGTGTGATGATAAGGAAAATACATCTGCCATATGTTAGGTTCATTGTAGTGCTTGAGATTTTGAGACTCATTCGCATCTTAATAACACATGTATGCAAAAGAAGATGAACTCATACTTTGTTCTGTTAGACAGAGTGAACTTATGTATATCCGCAACACTAAAGTAACTCATCTCTTCACTGCGATATCAATTTCAGAATGCAACTTTTAATGCGCTTTTCTCTAATATATTATTTTAATTCTGTAAGTGCAATTAATGGAAACACTAACCATCGGGGGTTAGCCCAGTTGGCAAGGAGCCCGACTCTCAAGTAGAATGTCAGCGGATCGAGTCTCCGCTCACGAGTTTGGAGATCTCATAAAATATACTCCTCTTATGTAAATACTTATATCTTTGTTGTGGGAATGGGCCGGGTCTTCTCATGGGGTAGGCTTGGTCTCCAGTTACGCACTCCGCATATTAGGAATTTCCAAAACATTACGGGGCCACCAGTGCTACACCATGACTTGGATTTACTGAACGAGCATTGTTTATACTACCTCACATGACCGAGGTCCTTAAAAATAAAAACCGTCAAACCAAAAAAAAAAAAATCCACAAAAAAACTGTTCCAAAAGCTCTCACAAAACTGTCCCCTTGATGTCCTCCACGGGGTCATCCAGAACCACACTAAAAAATCTGTGAAACAATTTTCAAATTAGGTTTTTATATGGTTTGACCACACGGTCTTTCCAGGACCATTGAAAATCTTAGTCTTTACTCAATCGAAAGATGGGAATAAAGTATCTTAGGGATGCGTTATGTGTATATCCTCTACGAGTGGGAGAAAGGGGCGTGCATGATCATATATTTTATAGGTTGTCAAGCTTAACGTCTCTCAAAGCTTTTAGAAAATTCCTTAGCTTCCCGATATAGTCATCTATGAGAGAGAGATATGCATGACTTTTGAGATAAAGAATTCAGATCAAAGCTTATTATAATAGGGTTGAAGGTCATAGTGCATTTTCAGTGAGCAATGAAACGTAAATGAGTTGTATAGTTCTCCCTCCGTCCCTAAATAGATGACCTATTTATTTTCAAATTTTTTCCACTAATAGATAGTCTTATATATCATTAAATAAGGGTGTCTTTCTATAAAAACTCTTTAGTTGATTATTGTAAGTGTAAGAAACATTATGTAGGTGTTTTAATATGATTTTCAATGGTATAAAGTTTATGAATTTCCCTGGTATAGTTTGAGAGATTATCATTTCTACATCTAATTAATTATTATCCATATAATTGTAAGAAAATACTTGAAATATACCATCTTATCCTTGACTTAAGAATTGTTCAAACTCGAACTAAGACATCTATTTAGGTATGGAGAGAGTATATGGGGATATAAGATTGAAATTATTGCTGCAACATCTGTGGTTTTTTATTATATTTAATACATAGTAAGAATCAATGATTTTTCTTTTTGTTCATTTTATTCCTTTAGTTATTACCACTTAATATTAGTTCATCCATTTACATCCTGACTTTCTTTATGTTCTTATTCATTGGTTCATCTTAATATCCATGCATATACACCGTCTTTTGATAATTGAAGAGTGTAGATTTTAGAATTTGTCAGTAAGCGAAAGGTAATGTTTATCATTGTCAGTAACATCTAAATCGGTGCGAATTCTGACTCTATCAACAATTTTATCCATGGATTTTTAAGTGGTTTCGTGCTAAAGTTAATGTAGGATGATCATAGTGCTTCGAGATATTAATACTAATCAAGGATTAATTAAAAGCACTGCGTGATGATTAAATAAAATTTAGTACAACATATTTGAACATAAATTGAAAATTCAAATTGATCTTAACAAATGTGGATGATCGCTGGAGAGATCCTTCTACATTCCAACTTAATTACAAGAATGTGCATATATATATATGTCTCAACGTATTTTATACATGGAGGAATGCGATAACATGTAAATTATTAGAAACATATGCTTCAGTTGAATAACCGAATATGTAGTAAATATTTTGACATTAGCAACAAATCCTGGTGACATGAAGTGTATAGTGGAATAACTGAGTGTTTTGAGAATTTCATACCAAACAAAAGAAAAAGTGATGTTCTGAAATCGTACAACACTAAACAAAGCACTCAAAATGTTGCATAAAAATGAAAACATTATGGTGATATCCGCTAAGCAATTCAATTTAAAACATTATGGTGACAATTTATATCATGTTTCTCTATTAAACTAATAATTAAAAGGGAAATCATTGGGATTCAACTAGAATCTGAGAAGTACTACATGGCATGTTCAGGGTGTATGCAAGGTAAAACATGCGTAATCATGGATGCCAAGCCAACAGACGTACGATCATAGTGAAAGAGCACTAATTAGAGAATTTAAGTGATAAAAGTCAAATATAATTTTTTATTATATATTATAAAAAACAATGTTATAAAACTAACACATACTCTGTGATGACTACATACTTTAATTAATATAAAACGAGGGTGAAAATTGTAGCATGATCACATTGACGGAATCGATGGCTGAAAAATTGTAAATAACGTTAGAGTAAATAAAAATGATGGTTTTTTCAACCTTGGATGTATCGGTAAACACTAGCGTTTTAAGTAAACATAATTACCAAAAATCATACAACCTCTTAAAGAATTTTTTCTTATTTGCAGGAAAACCAAGCACAATACATAGAAGAATTATTAATTACAATATGTAAATCATTGGTTTTAGACTCATACTTGAAGAAAATAAATTATTCTTTGTAGATTTAACTTCAAAATGACATATTTCATTATAGTAGTGCTTTCGAGAGAGCATATCTATTGGAAAATATTCATTAAGGAAACTACACACTATTTATGTTTATGTTTTCAAAAAAACAATGTAGTTGGATTCAATGACCTGAAAATCGGACACAAATAATGAACATAAATAATGTGCAGGATATAACACAAAGGGAAAACATAGATTCATGAAAATCACTAAGAGAAAGTATCTACAAAAACCAAAAATACATATAAAATATCTATTCTCGAAAAAGAACAGCTCCCGACACTATCTAAGAAACACCCGGGAAATAAAAGAAATGAGGTAATGATGTTATTGACATTTTTTTTGTAGTAATAGCCTTCTAAATTAGTTTTTGTTCCGGTGCCTGCACTTTCAAAATTCTTTCAAAATTCATATGATCTGGAGGTTATATTGATCATTTGGGTAACACCACTAACAGTAGCATCTCAAATTGTGAAAGAGGAGTAATATATTAATTTCCATGTTTTTTTTTACTGGTCCAATCTGCATCCCGTGGTTTCCTCCCACAATTCTCACCTAGAATATAATTGATAGTGTACTTTGTAATGTTGAGAAGTTTATTAATTAATGAGCCGTTGTTTGCAGATTCAATGATTCTTTATCCCTTGACCTCACAACTGACCATATAAGTATGCGAAGTATATGTTGAAATGTTAGCTGGTGTACTCACCACTCACCAGAGTGATCTACTTTTTGGGTTACTCAAATGTACTTTCTGGATTGCTTTACGGAGTCTTTAATCCTTTTCAAGTTGTTCCAAAATGAACTTTTTTACTTAATTCCTTCCTCTTTTTTTTAGTGATCGCATAATTCCATGTTATTTGTTTCTTCATGGTGTAGTTTTGTCAGACTCATGGAGTTCCATTGTACATAGGACATGGTTCAAAACACAGTAGTAGATGGTTCTTCTCATGCCTTTTATAACCTCTTTTTTATATTATTGCTTTGGTTAGTGTTGGCATTACCATACTTCCATTTCATTTCAGACATTTCAGTTGACGATCGTATTCAACATGTCTATACCATTGGGAATGAAAGCTTAGTTATATCATTATGGTTTTAATATTTGGAGTTTGATTATGTTTCCACTTTTTCAGATGTAAAAATTTAAGCACATAAAGGAAAATTTCACCACAATTAGTGATGTTCCAAACTCTTTTAGAACTTTTGGATGGATTAAGCTTTTGTTGACCCAGTTAGTTTTGTTTAAGCTTATATCATTATGCTATCATAATTATGCACGACCATAAAGTTTAATTTAACTAAAATAAACTAAATGAATCAGTGTTTATTCATTCCAAGTTTTCATGTCATTATGAATCAATTTAGAATCCTCAACAATGGATACAATTCCAGCTTCGTACATTATACACACAACTCAAGTGAAATCGTAGGCAGAATTCACTATTTCGAGGGTCAAGTGAAACCGGGAGTTTCGAAGGATGCTTCGGGCTCATATTGGTCATGGGTTAAAAATGGGAATTGAACTCTATGATCTCGAATTTCCCGTTGTTCCTCAGTAGCTCAGTGGTAAAGCGGTCGGCTGTTAACTGATTGGTGGTAGGAGATGTTTGGGAATGTTCCAAACTGGCATGCACCAATACTAGCCTACAGGTTTGTTAATCATACCGTTTTTTTTCTTTCTTTTTTTCTTAATATTGGAAACCAAATTCCTAGAAGGATGGGTTCTCACAAATATATTTTTAAGGAGTATATCTTAGCAAGCTTGAACAGTAAGAATGATGCGTACTCATAATGGTATTTTCTATGTTATTCTGTGTCGGATTTCATCTTGGTTTATCTCATAATAGATAGTTAAGTTTTTTGTGTGATTTGTATTTATTTACGTGTTTGTGGATCTTTCTATATTATTGTTGTTATTTGTTTTTGTTATCAAATGCATTCTTTTCTTGGTTCGACTCTTCGATAGGTCAATATAAGTTATACGCAAACCAGCGTGTATAAACAAGTCTACTCCTGGAAAAAACTATTGGGGACACTCACTGTCTAGGAGAATTTTAAAAAATTGACGACGCGCCTATATTTGTAGAATAACATGAGAATGATAATTAAATGGAGAAATAAATTCAAATCTTAAAGAAGTGACTAACAAAGTAGTACAATACGGTGTAAATTAAAAGTCTTCGGTAGAGAAAGGGTATATATAGAGATTACAAATGAATGAAAATATTTGTTCTTGAACATGTGGTATATATAGAGATTACAAATGAAGGAAAATATTTGTTTTTGAACATGGTATTTTCATTTATTTATTTTTTCTTTGAAGCACTTTGGTTCAAGCAGAGGTCAACAATAATAACACTTCTCATCAGATCAGGTACGCGGCAGAAGCAAGTGACATTACATTTTGAATTTATTTTTGATTTATTGCAGCATATCAATTTATTTGGAAGATGTTAGTAATTCTTCTTGAGTGACTTCTATTTCACCAAAGCTACAAATATTCTTATAGAAATTCCACGATATCAAATACTTTGATACCCATGATTTCTCGCAGAATTGAAAAAAGAACTTGGTTAAATGATTGTTTATAATGTCTGATTTGTATTTTCTTGATTGGAAATTTATTTTTAATGAAGGGTATGTATTCTTACAGTATGGTTCTCTTAAACGAACGAAGGTAGGCGTTTCCCATTGTTTTATTAAATAAAATAGAATGCAGTGAATCATAATCCCTTTTTAGGACGGTGACACCTATTTAAACTCGAACGAAGTTTCATATATAAATATTCCTCAATATTTAGACGTTGTAAATAAATATAATGAAGAAAAATCCTAATCATATTTACAAGATGGATGATGATCTTGGAACGGAAAATAAATCCTTGATCCTTTTGTGGGAAGTAGCTGCTTTGAATATAATTAATACATGTAAACTTTGCGAGTTCAATCATATGAAGGATAGGGATTCTCTGTTCATGTTAAAAAAAAAAAATGTACCTCTGGTAGACATATGTACATTCTCCTTATCTAATATATCCTCTTTTATGATCAAAAAAGTAATAATTTGGAAATAAAGAATAATTAAGATATCCAAAAAAAAAAAAATCTAGAA
This sequence comes from Papaver bracteatum, assembly GCA_023529315.1. NCBI lineage: Eukaryota > Viridiplantae > Streptophyta > Magnoliopsida > Ranunculales > Papaveraceae > Papaver > Papaver bracteatum. The sequence continues at coordinate 818,372 of JAJJWX010002427.1, read as the reverse complement.
ATCCTCCGATTGGACTTACAAGTACCCATGATGTAATTATATATCCTTGATAAGTGAGAGATTATATCGATTTTTAAATGTATTAAATGATAATACATATCAATTTTTAAACGTATTTCTTTAAAACATCGTCTTAGTCTCCAACATTTTAACTGATAATCAGAAAATTGTCATTAAATGATAATTGGTGTTTTAAACCCCCCTCATGACCGGGTGCGGGATGAATACTCTCCTCATTTAGTGGGAGTCCATTCTCATTGTACAAGATGTGCAGTGTATGATGGACATGAATACAAGGAATTGGAATCTGTCATAAATCTTATGAGTTTTGGAATATAACATTATTATTTGGTTATTGTTATTTATCTAGTCTCTCAAGATATCACTTATTTTGGAAAGACTTCTTTTAAGGATTTTATGGCATTTTTAAAGGTAAAAGTCTCTAAAGTCTCTGATCAAATCCTTAAATCGCTAATTTTAAAATATAAGTCGAGTAACAGAGAATACTATAGATTTTTAGGAAAGTCTTTATCCGTTAACAGAAATTTTCGGAGATTTTTAGAAGCTCTCTATTGACTAATTAACAATAGATTTAAAATGTTACTATAATCCTCGATAATTCTAAATTCACTAACCCCTGCTAAAAATATAAATCTTTAAAAAAACACACGTTATAGTGCATTATATCGTTTACCATAGTCCATCTTATAATTCAACCAAAATGGACATGAATACAAGGGATTGGAATCTGTCATAAATCTTATGGTTTTATAACATTATTATTTGGTTATTGTTATTTATTTAGTCTCTCAAGATATCACTTATTTTGGAAAGACTTCTTTTAAGGCTTTTATGACATTTTTAAAGGTAAAAGTCTCTAAAGTCTCTGATCAAATCCTTAAATCGCTAATTTTAAAATCTAAGTCGAGTAACAGAGAATGCTATAGATTTTTAGGAAAGTCTTTATCCAATAACATAAATCAATAGAGATTTTCAGAAACTCTCTATTGACTAACAATAGATTTAAAATGTCACTGTAATTCTCGATAATTCTAAATTCACTAACCCCTGCTAAAAATATAAATCTTAAAAAAACACACACTTTATAGTGCATTATATCGTTTACCATAGTCCATCCTATAATTCATGGGTACCATAAACTAACTTAGTGAATCTATATGTAATTTATAATTACTACACTCTCTCTAAACTAACTCATAAACTAACTCAATGAAATCAAGTTTATGTATCCATATCAGTGCAACACTCTCGCTATATCGTACGGGTACTCAATTCTTGCTCTATAACGTAAGTGATAATTATTTAATTAATGAGTAGGGATATCTCAAAAATATTTACTTTAAAATGTACGGGAGAAGATAGTTTACATCCCATAAGCTAAATCAATAAAATCATGGTTAAGTACCTACTTATGATGTAAGAGCACTCAAATTTCACCCGATAATAAACGAGATTATTATACAATTTGTTATTGGTAATTATGTACCTATCGACAATTCACCCTATATTGCACTGAATACCATCTTGCAATCCATGAGTACTTATAAACTAACTCAAGGAAATAAGTAAATTTTATAAATCTGCCAACAATATATATGTATCCGTCTCTCACCCTATAATATATGGGTAACTAATTCTCATCCTGTAATACGCGGGAATCATTATATAATTCTTGGTTAAACATATATTCACTCAAAATCGTTGTCAATATATTCCATATGGTTATCTTATGATTCACGAATTCCATAAACTAAATCAATGACATCAAGTTTAAGTAACTATTTATAGTACAAGGGTGCTCAACCCCCACCATATAATATGAGAAATCATTAAACAACTCATGGTGAATATACATTTACTTAAAATAATGGACTCCATAGTGCACAAGATCATCTTATAAATCACAGGTACCCATGAACTAGTTTAATAATAATGTGGCATTTATCAATGATATAGGGATACCCGACAAATATATCATGTTATCATACAATTAATGGGTGATCATAAATCCATTAGAATATGGCACATATTTTATTATCGCTTAAAAAAATTAAGTTACCAATAGAGAATTTTTTAAAGATGTTATCATGTGTCTGGAAGACCGGGACGGGGTGAAGCCCCGTGACTCCCAAACCGTAATTTTTATCGGACCCGGTGCGCACGGGTTACAAACTAGCATGGTATTTTCCATGCAGTTGTGGGTTTGTATCCCACAAATGGAAAAAAAGGCATTAGATTTTTCAAGGTTCTCTTTTGGGAATGTTGTTTGGCCATAAATATTATCAGTCTTTAGAATCATTCCAAGCAAGTAATAGAGGTTTGCCTCAATGTGTGTTCCAAGCTTTGTAAAGTGTCTGTTAGAACTTTTTTCTTCATTAGAGGAATAAAAATGTAAGTTATAATGTAAGTTCCAAACGAGTCATATTAAATGCACCAATTCCAAGGTAACAAGTATAAATGTTATGTTATAAATTCTATTTATTCTTATTATATGTTATATGACAAATGTAACTAAAGCAACATAACGATATATTCACATCGGACAAACGACTGAAGTGATTATAGATAGTAATTTTAGAGTAATAAAAATGTTGGTATTGACAACAATATATGTAAAGGTAACCGTAATGTTTATGATAAGCATAATTTTCGTGGAGAAAAAAAAGAATGCAATCCCTTAAAATATAATTTTGTTGAAAAACCTGGTAGATAGCGTAGGAGATATATTAACTACAATAGGGATTTCAATGGTCTTTAGATTCATACTTGAAGAAATAAACTTCATATATCTCACTCTAAAAGCACATACCATATTTTATTGAAATAATGCTTCGAAGAAATCATATCTATTAAACAAAAAGGAATCGATAAGTATAACTCCCGACAGAGAACAACTCTAGACTAATGAAATCCCTATTCCAAATATTCATAAGCATATAAAATCTAATTATTTTAAATCCAAATTTTACGGAGTCAACTTCTTTTTAATTATTTTAATATCTGCATAAAGAATTAATACCTGAATTTATGTTTACAATTCAAAATTTAAATCATTAGACACCTAAAGTGTATCAGACTCACATATCCCTTTAAAAGATCAAACTAATCAAAGACTGTTCAAAAATAATATAATGCATTTAACCACGGGCGCGGGGCGAAGCCCCGCCACACTAAATTAGCTGATCCCACCGGTCCCAGTGCGTAGCACGGGTTACTTTCTAGTGAAAATAACAGATATTCATTGGGTAATCTCGATGGTGTAAAAACATTTACGGTGAGCGTGGATCGAACACGCGACCTTCAGATCTTCAGTCTGACGCTCTCTCAACTGAGCTATCCCTGCAACTACGGTTGAAGTCAGACAGTAAAATTAAAATTATATTCTTCTTTTTTAGAAATTCATTTTTTTTTTGAGAATAGATGGTTTATATTTAAAAAATCGGCTAAGTGATTTGGACTTGTTCCTTGAAGGTTTCCCTAGACAGGGATATACCTCCAATGAACAACAAAATCACCAGCATCGTAAGAAGTACATAAGAAAAAACTTACAAAGAAATAAGATACGCATTTGTTGCCTCGTTAAAAACCTTGCCAAGGAAAACTCATAGTGGTAAAACCTTGACTAAGGAAAAGAGTGCAACGCGAATTTTCCATAAAGCTATAATAATTCTAAAACTACCTATCGAGATAAAATTACATTTATAATTCTTCAAAAACATAGAAATTCTTGGTTCTCCGTCGGCACCCATTGAATTATCTTCTAATGCTGGCAATATGTATGTCTCCACAAGCAGGTTGTGGAACTTGAGCGTCTTCACTCATGATAGAACTATCAAAATATGGTCCTGATCTCTTCTATCAATAACGATATTAATAGAAGTGTCACGATGGCTTGTACATGATATAAAATTCGTCCTTTTAGTGATTGAGAATGCCCTTATAGCGTTTTCTGCAACCCAGAACTTATAAAATGAGAAATGTATCTCCAAGGAAATACAAGTAAATGAGTCACAGTTTTTAAAAACGGACCAAGATAATACATAACCACCATTGATTTCAATATCATGTTGTTTCACAGGAGCATTCATAATTCCTAGAAAAGGAGAAATAACCATGTAATCAAACCAAAATACCGATACCATATAGTGTTAACCAACTAAAAAACAGTAAACTAAATAACTAATAAAACTAGCCAACCACTATACATGATGATGTTTAAATTTTCTAAACTAGTTATACTTACCATCATCCTGTACAGTGGTTCGCCAGTTTTATTAGTTATTTAGTTTACTGTTTTTTAGTTGGTTAACATTATATGGTATCGGTATTAGTTAATTTAACCTTGGGAGAAGACATGGCTACCAACCAAATAGACTAACCTAGCTAGTGAAAATTAAAATTACCATACTAGCACCAAACTAAGGCATGTTTCAGGCAATAAGGATTAGTGAACTACTCTAACTGACTATACTAAAGGGACAAAATAAGATCAAATTGGCTAGTTGATACACCATTTGTACCGGCTAATGACTACTGCGAAGGTTTCATGGTATGATTAAAGTAAACTCGCAAGTAAAAATTAGGTACACCTAAATAACGCAGCTTTAAATATGTTTATGGGTGAAAACTACTCCTGCCGATTTTGGTAATTTGGGGTATGTGGATGAGGAATGAATATAAACCCTAAACAAATGCACTACGCGATGAGTGCTTGTAGATTCGAGAAATAAATCTGTGCAAATCCAGCCTAAACCAAGAAATGGCCGTTCCGGACTTGTTTCGGTCACAAAGTGAAGGAGATGGGGTTGATCTTAGGGAGGTAAGCGAAGAAGGTGTTGAGATTGTGAAGGTTTTGGATATGTATGACTTGTATCATAAAGCTGAACTGGCTTGCAGGATGTAAGATATCAGTTATGGTGTTTGAATACGATTGTATCAACACTTGCCCCTCTTGTCTTGTCTTGTTCGAAAAATAGGATGAAGAACCTAGTTATACAAGTCTTTTACCCTAACCCCCGTATCTCATGTGAAGTGGAGAAAGTGGAGTGATGGAGTAGTGGAGTAGTGCGTTAGTGTCACACGACCAGTCTTGCCCACTTCTCCCATTATCACTAACCGTCCATGAATTCCTGACACGTTCTTGTGGTGGCGCGTTGTGCGTTGCACGTTGTAAACCTCCAGACCAATACCCCAATATGTATCCCCCAGTTTGTGACACGATTGATATCTTGAATGTGTGGATCATGGGACCCACAAAAAGTAACATGTAATGCTAAATTGAATAACTGTGTTATTTAGGAAGTCGATACTGGTGAAGTATTGTGTATTCTATGCAGGTACTGCATCGAATATACTCAGCATGTATGAAGCATCAATGTTTGAGCGTCTCAAAATAGCCTCATGTCCAGCCTACTTCATGTGATGTTTTGGAGGTTGCGCAAGCAAGTCCTCCCTTGGACGACCACATGGTGTGATAGAGTGACGGGTGGTGCCATGACGTCGTACTGACCAATTAACTCCTGACCAGGGATGTATAACCAAGACGGTGAAGTTGGACGGACGATATGATCTTTGAGACACTCATCTGCGACCGTTGGTGAAATTAGGGTTTTAGAGGAGGTGCGCAAGCACCACTCTTCAGCCTGATCGAATCCAAGCTTGGGATACGATTTTTGGATGGTCGATCGTACATGCATGTAGATGGCATGACAGTGTAGGCGCCCATACCCCATTGTCTCACGAAACTGTGATCTGGGTCACTAAATTCGTCTAGCGAAGTTGAGTGGTCGAGATCAATTTGCGACAGAAAACTGGTGCCGCAAAAGCCGCACATCGTTCCAACTTCAGGCGCTCGTTCCAAGATGACCAGTCTTGGTCGGTCTTGGACGATTTTCCTGGCGTGTATGTGGTAGGATGATGTTCACGCCTATGCCTAACTGTCCCATGAAAACATGATCTAAGCCACTCAAATTATCCGACGAAATTGAGTGGTCGAGATTAGTTTGGAATTTGGGAAATGTGACCACGCTAGTTTGGGCGTGCATTTTTGGATAACCAGGCATGGTATGCCTTAGCCGATCAGGTGAGGGGATAGATGGGCCCAAGGTGGTCATGTTGGTATGACTAGACCTGCTTAATATAATCTCGGACCCTTCATTTGTGCCGGAGAAAATAGACGCTCGTGATGTTCAAAACCATAATTTTGAGTTACACGACCATGCATCATGCTCCGTTCGTGCGCACGAATTGGGATGACCGAACATGGTCGGTCCTGACCGATTGGTCAGGTATGTAGGAGGGCCCATGGTGATCGTGTTGACATGCTCTGAGCCCTTTGAATCTACATCTACACCCTCCATCTATACCTGTGAAGATGGATGGTTGAGACTGTTTTGCGACACATGTAATGTGCCGCAAACCCTAATTTAGGGTTTTCCATCCATACTGCTCTGGTTTGGAAGTTTTGGCAAGCTATGCCAATCTTTTTGGGGAGACCGACCATGCGGGCCCCGCGTTGGTTCGGTAGTAAATATTCCAATACCTGCTTGGGGTCATGGATCGATCTGAGCTATCCAATTCATGCTGGTGAAGTTGGATGGTCGTGATCGTTTTTGAGACTGACATGGTTAGACCAGATGCTCAATCGGGCTAGTATAGCACACCGAGAGTAACATGCTCAATCGGGCTAGTATAACATACCGAGAGTTACATACTGCATGGGTACTTCGTACATTCTTTCATTATAATGATTGGAGGTTCGTGTTGCTCTGCTGAGAACAACACTCAGTCGTCATGCCGCACTGATAATGAGTACAAGAAATACAAGGCTGGTTATGCATTAATTAATAATATTGTATTTAATTCAAAGACTAGGATTGTTGCCACATGCTCCATTCTAGGTGAATTAGTAAAATGAGGAAGTATTCATCACTTATTAATGGCTTTATCTTTTACAAGATGTTTGCGCATATTTTTTTTTGGCTTTTACAACTTTAGCCCTTAAATGAAAATCCAGCCTCAACATTAAGTCCTCTGCCTAGCACATAATGGTTACACTATTGTGGGGTAGGAATATGATGGTGAAAGTTAAAGATAAAACTTATGAGACAAAGTTAGATGTTACCGGGAGAGACGGGTCGTCCTGTCCTTCGAGCATGTCACGTTCAATGTCCAGGCGAGCGTTCCCCTAGCATGATGTCGGTCTTTCCCGCTTCGATGGACTATTATGCATGTTTCGTTCGTGGGGCTACTGCGCCTGTTTGATCAAACGTGGGCTTGATGTTCCTGCTCTAGTGTCATTTTGTTACTTCGACCAAACACCGACCCATCTAGCTTGACTAAATACCAGACTTGATGCTTTGAACAAACATCGGCCTCATTGTTTGCTTCGCTTGAACGTGGGACCCAATGTGAGCATGCTTGTTTTTAAAAAATGAACCTTGTGTGCTCAAATGTAAATGTGAGTCCCGCAGAAAGCGTTGAAGTGTTGGAGCTGAAACGCCTTCTTCTGGAGAGAGAGCTTTGATTGGGGATGGCTGTGTCTGCTTCGACCAATCTGGGGCTAAGATCAAGTGGAACCCACCGCGTCCCTGATTGAATGTCTACCCTTTGTTTCGACTGAAAACTGGCCTTGCTCCGTGCGCCTGTTTTATTCGAATACCAGCCTTGTGACTTTGATCAATACCAGACTTGAAACTTGAGCAATACCAGACTTGTGACTTGATCAAGACCGGACTTGAAACTTGAGCAATACCGGACTTGAAACTTGATCAATATCGGTATTTGGACCCAATACCAGCCTTGTGTACTCCAACGTGAATGTATGTTCTGTCGTGTGTGACTACACATCTCACGCATTTTTATACAAGTATTGACTCCTGTCTTTTATTGTAGAATGAAGAAAAGAACTCCTGTTGAGATGTCTTCTGGGGATAATGCTGGTGCCAAGTCAGGAGGTGTTGACAGCTTCAAATATATGCCGAACATTGATGATGAGTTGTTCACCGTGCCCTTTCAACTATATGAAAATATCCGTTTCACAAGATAACCATTCTCCTATCGATTTCAAGGTTTTTCATGCTCCGCTGGTCCCTCATGAAGGATGGATGAGACGTATGTTGAGCAATGAGTACATCAAAGATAACTTGACCAGAATGCAGATTATTGATGTAGCTTGAGTGTTGAAAGTGGCTTATGGTGCGAACGTTGAGGTGGATCCTGGAGAGAGTGTTGAAGCAGGATTCTTAAGCGAACGTAGGTCCCGGAGAGAGCGTTGAGGCGGCTCTTGAATAGACCATTGAAGCAGATTCTGCTGGAGGGAGCGTTGAAGTGGCTTCATCTTAAGTTCAATTTACCCTTGCGAATTCCATGCTTCTTGACTGACCATCTTTCTTGTGTTCAATGAGTCCTTGACTGACGGTGAAGGAACTTCATGCTGAGCCTCAGTCCCCAAGCGTGGTTTACATGGTTTGTTCGTAGTGGTTGTTGTCGAGCCAGATATGGAATATCTTGGACGTTGTTTCATCATTGTGGGAGTCGTGCATGTGGTACTGGAGTTGGAGTTGGTGGATGCACAGGATGTTGTATCTCGGTGGTTTTCCTCTTGCTGCTTCAGGGAACTGCTTACTGAAGGCTGAAGGTTATATCGCCTATTGGTGAGATATATGCCCCTACGAACATTATGAGGCTCTTCATTACCGGCAGGCCTGGTTCTCTCTATCAAGGCATATGTTGTTGTAGATGAGCGTTCAACAGCTCTAGAGGATGACCAAAAGCGCAGATTCTCCAACATAGCATGATAGACATGTACCACTGTCTGATAAAGTGACCCACACAGATCTTGTTCGACCACTGTCTGATAGAGTGACTCGCCCGGATCTTGCTCGATATGACGCGTGGACATCGTTATCTTCTTGAGGCTTCTCCCTTGAGGTATCGGCTCCAGTAGAATATTTCTGTCACGGAGCGTTGATACGTTGCACCGACATTCTTTAAACCAAATATCAGTATGGTATAATAAAAATTTCCGAGAGGAGTTCGAAAAGCTATCTTACTTGCGTCATGCTCGTACATTCTTATCTGGTTGTAGCTGCTACATCCATCCATGTAGGATAACATGCCGTGTCTACTGGTTGCATCTACTAACATGTCGATGTTAGGTAGAGGAGGATCGTTTTTGGAAAAACACCTGTTCAAGTCTCTGAAGTCTATGCAACACCTAATCTATCCGTTTTCCTCGTGTCTGAACTGTAACTGTTTAACCGACTTGGGTCCAGGTATGACATGTAGATGATGGGTGACCAATTTTCATCTAAATCCAGCATTTCTTCATATCTCCAAGTGAATATGTCCTGGTACTCTTTGAGAAGTTCCACGACCTTCGTGCGTTTATCCATACACAAGGTTGAGCTGATTGAGATAGGGCTAGGAGATTCCTCAACGATTTCAATTTCATCAGTTATGGAGTTGGTGCCATCTTGCAGCTGTTGTGGAGCATCTAGCACTTGTTCTTGTGGTTCGTTACTGTTGTAGCATTTCATTGGGTGGAAAGACTGGGTAACAGTCTCCCATGCTAATTGATAATGGCAGCGTCGGTATACCGTTTTCCCTTTCTGGTCACGACTCGTCACAAAAGTTCGTTCCCTATTTGTGTGAATGTGGGTCGTGGCTTCACATGATGGAGAAGAATGCTTCGTCAGCAAAGATGCATCGTGGGTTTTAGCTCTCAATGATGCAAGCCGGTCTTCTTCCTGAATTGACGTCCACGTGGGGAGTAGGATGCAATGAACTTGTCTGATTATTTCCGCGGAGCTTCTCCCGTATGTGCTGGTTCGGTTTCCCTCGAAGTCCGTCATTGTGGTAGGCTTCCTTACGACCATGCCTGGGGGAACCATGGATGTCTTGAGAGTCTTTAGAGTAATCACATTCGAAGACGCTCCTGTGTCGATAAGTGTCGTCTGAAAATCTGAATCCTTGATGCGTGCGGTGACATATAGGGCACGGTTGTGACTGTCCTCTGGTTGATTGTAGCAAAACATCTCCGCGCGCTGATTCTTCGAGAGGTGCGAAAGTTCGCATAAACTTTCCACTAGAGAAACCGCTTCCCGATCCACCGGCATCTGGTTCATAGTGAAACTATTTACTTGAGGAGGATCGTTGTGAGGATCAGTCCCCAGTGTAGGAGTCTCCATGACAGGACCGCTCATACCTGATGTCACTTCTTTGATCATGTCCATGTAGGTCCGCGCTGCTGAAGTACCTTCTCCGGTGCGTTGAATGCGTTCCTTGTTGGCTCCAGGGGCTGTCGCGGCTCTTATGGCAATCGATCAGTTAATGTCTTAAGAAAAGTGGGTACCTTTTTCTGAGTTGCGGACATATCCGTTTGACTCTTAGCAAGAACTTCTTTCTTCTCCATTAAGTCTGCAATGGTAATGGGAGATGGTCCTCCTCTCGTCCCTCAGGATTCTCGTCCTGATGAAGGAGTGGAAGTTGTTTCTCTGGTGACTACGAGAGGTGTTACACTTGAGGATATGCCGGGATTTGCGGATGCTATGGCTCTGGTGATGGGAGGTGTTACACTTACTGGAACATCTCCTTCTACACTGGCGCTGTTGGTAGAAGTGACGGCTCCACGAGATGTATTGGCCACGGTAGCTCCACTGACTGGTACATCGACACCGGGAGTGTTATCCACACTAGCTCCGTCAGAATTGATTTTTGATCTAGACCTGAGTTCTACCATCTTGAAATAAATTGATGATTAGATCGGTCCTAAGATCTACCCTTTTTGAAATCGATAAAATTGGATCGGATTTCGAAGAAATTGACTTTGCAACCGAGAGATTAACCTCCCACTGTGGTCGCCAATTGTTTATGGGTGAAAACTACTCCTGCCAGTTTTGGTAATTTGGGGTGTGTGGATGAGGAATGAATCTAAACCCTAAAAAAATGCACTGCGCGATGAGCGCTTATAGATACGAGAAATCAATCTGTGCAAATCCAGCCTAAACCAAGAAATGGTCGTTCCGGACTTGTTTCGGTCACAAAGTGAAGGAGATGGGGTTGATCTTAGGGAGGGAGGTGAAGAAGGTGTTGAGATTGTGAAGGTGTTGGCTATGTATGACTTGTATCAGAAATCTGAACTGGCTTGCAGGATGTAAGCTATCAGTTCCGGTGTTTGAATACGATTGTATCAAAACTTGCCTCTGTTGTCTTGTCTTGTTCGAAAAATAGGATGAAGAACCTATTTATACAAGTCTTTTAGCCAAACCCTCATATATCGTGGGAAGTGGAGAAAGTGGAGTGATGGATTAGTGGAGTAGTGCCTTAGTGTCACACGACCAGTCTTGCCCACTTCTCCCATCATCACTAACCGTCCATGACTTCCTGACACGTTGTTGTGGTGGCGCGTTGTGCGCTGCACGCTGTAAACCTCCAGACCAATACCCCAGTATGTATCCCCCAGTTTGTGACATGATTGATATCTTGAATGTGTGGATCGTGGGACCCACAGAAAGTAGCATGTAATGCTAAATTGAATAACTGCGTTATTCAGGAAGTCGATACTTATGAAGTATCATGTGTATTCAATGCAGGTACTGCATCGAATATACTCAGCATGTATGAAGCATCGCTGTTTGAGAGTCTCAAAATAGCCTCATGTCCAGCCTACTTCATGTGATGGTTTGGAGGTTGCGCAAGCAAGTCCTCCCTTGGCCGACCACATGGTGTGGTAGAGTGACGGGTAGTGATCACCATAACGCCATATTGACCAATTAACTCCTGAACAAGGATGTATAACCAAGCCGGTGAAGTTGGACGGACGAGATGATCTTTGAGACATTCATCTGTGATCGTTGGTGAAATTAGGGTTTTGGAGGAGGTGCGCAAGCACCATTCTTCAGCCTGATCGAATCTAAGCTTGGGATACGATTTTTGGCTGGACGATCGTACATACGTGTAGATGGTATGACAGTGTAGGCGCCCATACCCCATTGTCTCACGAAAGTATGATATGGGCCACTAAATTCGTCTGGCGAAGTTGAGTGGTCAAGATCAATTTGCGAAAAAATATTGGTGCCGCAAAATCCGCACATCGTGCCAACTTCAGGCGCGTGTTCCAAGACGACCAATCTTGGTCGGTCCTGGCCGATTGGCCTGGCGTGTAAGTGGTATGATGGTTTTCACGCCTATGCCTGACTGTCCCATGAAAACGTGATCTAAGCCACTCAAATTGTCCGGCGAAATTTAGTGGTCGAGATTTGTTTGCAATTTGGGAAGTGTGACCACGCTAGTTTGGGCGTGCGTTTTTGGATAACCAGGCATGGTATTCCTTGGCCGATCAGGTGAGGGGATAGATGGTCCCACAGGGGTCATGTTGGTATGACCAGACATGCTTAATCTAATCTCGGACCCTTCATTCGTGCCGGAGAAAATGGACGCTCGTGATGTTCAAAACCCTAATTTTGAGTTTCACGGCCGTGCGACATGCTCTGTTCATGCGCACGAATTGGGATGCCCGAACATGGTCAGGTATGTAGGAGGGCCCACGGTGATCGTGTTGACATGCTCTGGGCCCTTTGAATCTACATCTACACCCTCCATATATACCTGTGAAGATGGATGGTTGAGACTATTTTGCGACACATATAATGTGTCGCAAACCCTAATTTAGGGTTTTCCAACCATACTGCTCTGGTTTGGACGTTTTGGAAAGCTATGCCAATCTTTTTGGGAGACCGACCATGCGGGGCCCGCGTTGGTTCGGTAGTGAATATTCCAATACCTGCTTGGGGTCATGGATCGATCTGAGCTATCCAATTCATGTTGCTGAAGTTTGATGGTCGTGATCGTTTCTGAGACTGACATGGTCAGTCCAGATGCTCAATCAGGCTAGTATAGCACACCGAGAGTAACCTGCTCAATCGGGCTAGTATAGCACACAGAGAGTTGCAGCCCGTATGGGTATTTCATACATGCTTTCATTATAATGCTTGGAGGTTCGTGTTGCTCTGCTGAGAACAACACTCAGTCGTCATGCCGCACTGATAATGAGTACATGAAATACAAGGCTGGTTATGCATTAATTAATAATGCTGTAATTAATTCGCAGACTGGGATTATTGCCACATGCTCTATTCTAGGTGAATTCGTAAAGTGAGGAAGTATTGATCACTTATTAATGGCTTTATCTTTTACAAAATGTTAGCGCATAATATTTTTTTTGGTTTTTACAACTTTATCCCTTAAATGAAAATCCACCATCAACAAAAGAACACAATCTAGTGAACTTGGATTACAATCATCATGAAACTCATATTACTTGGGATTTTACTCTCTAGTCCAGCCTCCTCAAGCCTGGTACTCATTAGTCCAAAATTTTAACGAGTTAGTCCAAACTCGTGCTGGTTTAAAATTTTCCAGTACTAGGATTACCCTTCCTTAGGAGAGATACAGAGATATGAACGAGTTTTTTGATTTACAGATATCAGATTATGAATTAGGAGAAATTTAAAGAGATATCAAGAAAGATTTAAGGTGATTTATTGAATTCAATCATTTCTCCATTAGATTTGGATCTCAAATTTCGATCCCATCTTTTGTTCGATTTTGTTTGTTTCCTCAATTATATTTTTTGAATTTTTTTTAGTGGATGATATGAAACCAATCCGGTGTTTCATCTTTTATCCCGTCTTTTGTTTTCTATTTTGGTTTTGTTTGTTTTTTATTTTGATTTTGTTATTTGTTAGGTTTTGATTTTCATGCAATTCTTTTGATTTTTTTTTTAATACATGATATGAAATCAATTCGACGTTTAATCTTTGATTTTTCGGTTTTCGATTTCCTCATCTATGTGTTCTATTAACAAGCTGAAAGCTATTCATGGAAATATCTGAGGAACCCAAGTTTGATTCCTCTCTCTTCCATAAACCCATCATTAAGATGGTATATATGTGTAGCCCAAAATACAAGATCTACGGTTAAAATTAGTACTTTTAGATTGATTTTAAATTTTTAAATTGTATGCAAGGCTAAATCAGCCTTTATTAATTACGTACTATTAACAAATTTATTGGAATAAAAAATTATCATTTTTTATTCCAATAATTGACGCCCTTAATTTGACCCAAAAAAAAAAAGTGTTTCCACTTTTATCTCACTCTCTCCCTGTCTCCCAAAGTTTATTCTCTGTAATAAGTATGTTATTTCGTGAGCAAGAAGCAGGAAACTCCCATATACTTTCCATTGAGCAAGAATCTAAATTTAGTAAGATATGCAAGCGAGTCCTTATTTTGCCATTCCATTTTTAAGAGGTTGGTGAATAACTAAAGATGAAGATCAACCATACTTATCTCCCGATCTACTCCATATCATCGCCCCTTCACATATTTTACTATCTTAATTCTCCGTAGAGGTGTTCGACATCATTGATTGTTTTTTTTTCTTCTTCATATTACTATAGGGTTTATACTGAAAGTGGTGATTGTTAATGGTTTGAATATATTTAAAAAATTTAACAATCTATTAGTTGGTTTGAGGTGATTTAGTTATTTTCATGGTTTACTCAAAGATTCAAAGTTCTAATAGTTGAATCTTCTTTTTAGCATGTTTAAACCCCTAGAATTCTAATATTTTCGTGTGATATTGGATAATTTTTGATGAAAATTCTAATTATCAATGAATTGAAAATTAGAGATTTCAGGCTAGTAATAATTTTGATTTTTTTATAAACGCAATGAAAATTGTGATTATCACTGAATAGTGAAAATTGCAATTTTTCGTGAGTTGTATTGCGATTATCAAAAAATAGCGAAATTAAAGTTTTATGTGACTTGTGATAATTGTGATTATCCCAAAATGGTGAAACCAAAAAAAATTCCATGATGGATTAAAACTGCAATTGAGATACATCGTTTTGATCCAGTGCGTGATATCATTCGGTGTGCTTTTGTATTTGATCTTATTATCATGGAGCAAAAAGTTGTTTGGTTTGTTTAGAGATCTATGTTGGAACCGTCGGGTTCGTATTTGATCACATATTGTGAGGTCATGATTGTTGGTAGAAATAATTGTTCATGGAGAGGTATTGATGGGGTGTAACTTTCAGCAATTTTGAAACGACGTGACTAATTTCATGCATCTTATATTTATATTAGTGGTTATATATATTAGATGTTCAAAAAATATTCGGGAAAGGTAATCAAGTTTAATATCAGTAGTGAACAGTTTACATTTATTAATATTCCTGATATCATCGTCAAAGAAATAATGCATTATAGGTCTTGCAAATTATTTGAAGCTGATGCCTTCCCAATTGTGGTTAAAATGGATGCGTGTGAGCACACCATATCCGAGAAACACATGGATAATGATGTGGACAGTGTATGGTAAAAATGAAATAAATAACACCGGTAGGGCGGTATATATGCCAACAGAACTGTTACTAGTATACGTCGCCTTACCGGTGTTCTTTATTTCATTTGAACTATACTCTGTTCACATCCTTATCCAGGTGTTGGTCGGATATGGCCACATCCGGACTGGCATCAACTTCAAATAAATTGCAAGACTTGGCGTGATTTCTTTGAGGATGATATCAAGAACATTAAGAAGTGTAAATTGTTCACTATTGACATTAAATTTGAGAATGGATGGTTCTGTTACCTTTCCCTATTAGTTTTTCAACATCCAATATATTGAATCACTCGCATAAATATAAGATGCATGAAATAAATCATGTTGTTTCGAAATTGTTGGGAGTGGAATCTCATCAATCCTTCTCCATGAACAAGTATTTTTACTAACAGTCATGAGACTCATGACCTTACAATCTATAATCAAGTACGAATCCGACGGTGACCACACAGATTTCTGGACAAAACAAACAACTTTGTGCTCATGATAATAGGGTCAAATCCAAAAGCACACCTAACGATCTCATGCACTGGATCAAATCCGTGTATCTCAATTGCGATATTGATCTACCATGTTGACTCTCCAACGCTAGGGTTACCTTTTAAAAATTAAAAATACAATGTAGAAACTAAGCCATGTTTTGTGGATACAAATTAGGAAAGAAAACTAAACCAAATTCGGTGGATAAAAATTAGAAAAGGATCCTGAAACACCAAATATTCTTACGAAGTCAACATATTTTGTTTTCTCCAGATACCCTTTCCTAAAATGTTTGAAAGAACGAGGAAACATCAATCAAAATAATTTGACGAGTTGTTCTTCCATGCGGCACCAAAATACACATATTTATCAAACTCTCTAGATTCTTTTTGGGGTTTAATTTTGTTTCGAAGAGATAAGGAGAAGCAAAAAGAGGCGTGTGATTTAATAGAAGAAAGAATATATATATATATATATATATATATATATAATTTGAACTAACTAAAATCAAAAGTGGAAATTTATGAGCAACTGAAGTTTGATTAATTTCTCTTTTATAATCCATCATTTGGACACCTCCCCACAATGATTAAAAAATCAACAACACAAATAAAATCTGCGCAACACCAATGCGCAATTAGTCAGGGAAATGAGCTTGAATAATGGTTGTAACAGCAAAATCAACTCAGGAATCACCACACAACCTTGCTCCAATGTCATGCAACTTATTGGTAGAAAAGATCTAGAATTCAATGGTTACAATTAGGAGACAACAACACAACTTTCTTCCATACCAAAGCAACCATTCATCGGAGTCACAACAACATCCAACAATTACAAGACTCACAAGATAACTGGATTAACAACAAAGATGGTGTGGTACAACTCCTTCTAAACCACTACACCGACCTATATACGACTCCCAACACAAAAATCGATGAGGACCTCTTTGCGGAAATCAATCCCAGACTGACAAACTAGGCAATGCGATTCTCTCACTGCAAAAGTAACTGAAGCGGAAATCAAACAAGCACTCTTCTCTATAAATTCGGAAAGTTCCCCTGGACCTGATAGTTATATTAGTAAGTTCTTAAAAACCTTTTGGGATACTACTTATACTAATTAAAAACCTGATGGTCTGCATTTTTTTCAACTCACTCAACATTCACCCACTCATAAACCATACCAATATTACTTTAATCCCAAAAGTAGAACATCCTTCAAAACCATCATAATTCAGACCTATAGGACTTTGTAACGTCACGTATAAGATCATTACCAAAATTTTAGTCAATCGAATTCGACCGTTTCTCCCTTTTTTGATAAGCCCCTATCAGATTTCTTTTGTTCCCCAAATATCGATACACGATAAAATTGCAATCACAGGAGAATTATTTCACCATATCAGTTCCTCCACCCGCACAAAGGACCTAAAAATTGTACTAAAATTAGATATTCAAAAGGCTTATGATAGCTTAGACTGGGGCTTCATCAAAACAGCGCTCACCAGGCTCGGATTCCCATCAATATTTGTGGAGTACATAATGTTATGCGTCACCACAGTCATATACTCAATCAACATCAACGACGCACCCCACGAATATATTTCTCCGACTAGAGGCATTAGACACGGAGACCCTCTCTCATCCTATGTTTTCATAATTTGTGCGGAAATTCTCTCCACCAACCCGGAGAACTTAGAGATCCGCAAAAACATAGGGGGAATATGCATATCTCAAAAGGCTCCGCCAATTATGCATCTGATATATGCAGATGACATCCTCATTACGTTTAAAGATTCTATGGAAAGTTGCAATCATCTAAAGAATCTTCTACAATTCTACAGTTCATCAGCATGGCAGGTGATTAATACCTCAAAATCAATAATTATTCACCATCCAAGATTGGAGCAACATAAAATAGATAATCTTCAGCAACTGTACGGAATGCCAACGACATCAGAACCCCCAATTTATCTGAGAGTCCAATTCAAAATGGGAATAGATTCTCGTCACATCTTTGACCCCCTTCTCCAACGGCTAGCACGAAAAGCGAAATGATGGATGACCAAATGCCTAACGAGTGATGGAAGGTTAGTTATCATCAAAACTTCTCTCACACCAACCTTAAACCATCTTATGAAAGCCCAACTTTTCCCTTCACATGTGCACCAACAAATAGACTGGATCAACATAAACTTATTTTGGGGGCATGACTCTTCAATTAGAAAACTTCATACTTTAGGTGGTGACAAATTAACCAAACCAATAGACGAGGGAGGGCTGGGCATTGAGAAAAGTAGTGATCACAATAAATATCTACTTATGAAGAGTATATGGAGTTTACATAATCATAAAGATTCCATATACACAAGCCTATGTAATGAGAAATACCTCAATAATCAGCCAATTCTTCAGGGAACCATCACCATTGCACCTTCAGCCAGCCCACTTTGGAAACAACTGGCATGCTTCATACCGACTTTCCAAAAACATACTTTCCACCAAATAGGTAACAATTTAACAACCCCTATTGAGGCAACCTGGATCCCACACTTCACAAACCTAGATCCAACACAATGCAACCCCATCCAAATAGTGGCAGATATCATTGATCCTGTAAGAGAATTGCTCCGACGAACTCGCATGCGTTGCTATCTCAAGCATTTTTGTCAATGTTAGTGATCAAAACTATAAGTCTTGATTTCTAGTCTACTATATCTAAGGTCTCGGACTAGGATAAAAAGTGTAGTTGAGCTCAAGAACTCCATGGAAATCATCATACAAGGCGAAGAACTACTCAAGGAAATGGTGGATCTTCATCGACTAAAAGGTATGTGGAGACTTGAACTTATCTATCACTCAAAAGTCTATTTATCTCCTATCTTGAGACAAAAGTCGTTTTGTTGTATAAACTAAGATTATACACATTTGGTATTTCGAGCCAAGTTTACCTCGCCTATTTATTTCTCGAAATATGTGTTGGTAAAGCTTTCGCTTTATCCAAGTTCATCTTTACCTAGTGAATAAAGTCATGTTAAGTTTCAATCACTTTGAAAATTGCTTTGACGAAAAATGGTTTGTGAATAACAACTATATAACGTCCCCTGAGAATATTTCAATGATTAAAATGAGAGTTTAGACAATATAACCAATGGATGATATAAGCATTGTTGTGGAAACACATATATGTATAAGTCCTTATTCCTTGAACCAAAGTTTGCGAACTTTGTTGATCAAGAGAACCGGAGAAGTGGATGAGCTTCAGTCCACAAACTGGTGGAAGTTCTCAACTAGAGAATTTCTACTGGAGTTTGTGAACTCCATCCGGGAACTTAAGTCCGCGAACTTGAGTAGGTTATGTCTAAAAACAATGTTTGTTAACTTATCTTTATAAACTAAGGGATGCTATTGCAAACCGTGGCTATATAGTTCATGAACCGATTCGAGTGAATTAAATCGTTTTTGCTTCAATTGTGTCTTGTGTAGTATATGAGATTTCCTTGCAATTGAACAACTTTCTAACTAGTTCATTTGAGTCATTTGAACTAGTTATGGTGAAGAAGAATATAGTTGATATGAAAGTTATCATATGGCTAACCACTTGGTTAACTATTGTTGAACCAACTAATATACAAGTTTGGGTACGGTTACACAAGCCTACAAACATGCATTACATGTGTGTATAACAAGCTATGTTTTCAATTTAACGGTTGATAAATATTAGCTTGAATCTAATCAGGTTTTCATCTAACGGTGAATATTGAATGCTTTGTTACTAAGATAACATTGATTGCAAACCTTGACTTGAAAGAATATATAAGTGAGAACTCTAGCAACTGGGAAACCTAATCCCCACACATTCTATGTGATACTAGTTGTGCTAAGCTAGAGTCGATTCTCCTTTAACCTTTGGTTTCTTCTTCTAAACCAGGTTAACGACTTAAAGACTTCATTGGGATTGTGAATCCAGACCGATACTACTTTTCTTGTAGTTGTGTGATATGATCTTGTTGTTTTTATCGTACGAGTACAATTTTAATAATTGTCTTAAGATTTTTATCTCCGATAAGCAAGATAAAAAGTAATCACAAACATCTTCGTCTCATCGTTTGTGATTCCACAATTTTTTTTTCACTGCGTCAATTAAGACTATTATGAGGTGATTAATAATACTGAGCTGTTCTTCGGGAATATAAGTCTGGTTTATCAATTGGTTCCTGTTCACCTTGATTTATCAAAAGACGGAACAAAACTCGTATGTATGTTCGTGGGAGACGAATTTATCTATTACCATAGACTTTTCTGTGTGACACATATTTATTTATTAAAGTCTTCGACTTTGGGTCATAAAAACTCTTACGTGTGGGTGAGATCAGCTAAGGGAATCAAGTATGTAGTATCCTGCTGGGATCAGAGGCGTAGGAGCATAATTGTACCTTGGATCAGTGTGAGATTTATTGGGTTTCAACTACAGTCCAGTCCGAAGTTATCTTGGAGTAGGCTAGTGTATGTAGCGGCTTAATATAGTGTATGTTTAATCTGGACTAGGTCCCAGGGTTTTTCTGCATTTGCGGTTTCCTCGTTAACAAAATTATGGTGTCTGTGTTATTTTTTTCCCGCATTATATTTGTTATAGAATTGAAATAATACAAGTTGTGCGTTGTTTAATCAATTAGAATATCCGACCTTTTGGTTGTTGATTTAAATTGATTGACACTTTGATATTGGTCTTTGGTACCATCCAAGTTTATCTCTCTTGTATTTAAATTGAGACTCACAGTTTTCTTGAGTAAGATTTAAATCGAGAGATAGAGATATAAACTCTTTGATATACTTTTCTATTGATTGAGTCTAACTGTCTAGTTGATTCTCATAAAAGTATATTGGAGTTTGTCCATACATATTTCTAATTCGAAATTGGGTGTGGTTGTTAAACCCCCGCTTTTTCAATTGGTATCAGAGCAGGCAAACAAGTTTAAAAACCTTATTAGTCTGTGTTTGTAGCGATCTGACTCTACTAGACAGAGGTGTTATCTCTATTAACGTACCACCAGTCTTTGATGGCTCTAATTACTCGTGGTGGAAATTTTTTATGCGATCTTTTCTTCAAGCACGTGATTTTTAATCATGGGTATATGTTGTTAATGTATATGATCCTCCCGTTGTGGAAGTTGGAGATGTAAACGTTTCCAAGAATATTGGTGAATACAGTCCTTCCGAGATACTTGCTTCAAAGCAAAATTCCGACGGTTTGAATGTTATCATACATGCCATTACCCCAAGTCTTCAAAATCATGTGTCGAATAGTGATGAGTGCCAAATATTTCATATTCATACACCTTTTCATTGGCACTTAACTCATCTTTCGCGCTTCAAAGTCATATATTATCCCAAATTCTGCATTCTTACCATCTTCAAGAATAAATATTTGTATTAATTAATTTTGTGTTTTTAAGTACTAAAGAAAGCTTGGAAGAATTGAGAAGACAAAAGAGAAGAAAGTTGGAAGTTACAGCAAACCCGCTCGCGCATCGTGGCAACCTTTGTTTACAAATTCATGGGATTAAACAACCCATGATCCAAAACCCATGATCCAAAACCCAAGACCCAAATCCATTTCCACCTCACCCCCATTGGATTCTTTCCAAAACATCCACCTCACCCCCATTGTATTCCATTATATCCATCAATTAAGAAAACATGTTTTGTTTAATTGTTGAGTGGTTGCTACAGTGAAATTCGGATCCCAAGTGTGAGATAATTTTTGTGTATAAATAGAGAGGGTTGTTGTGTTGAAAACTCATCCAAGAATAGCTTGTTCATGTTAGTTTATCAAATTTCAATTTTGTTATAATGTTCTTCATGTTCTAATTTCATTTACTAGGGTTTAGATGAAGCCCTAATCTCATTGGTATGTATTCATATCTTGTATCTTGTTCTTGAAAGTTTAGAATTGTTTAAAGATATAATTTAATCCAAGTTTTTCAACATCTTGCTATCACAATGTATGCCATGTATCCATTGTAGTTAGAATATCTCTATGTTGATTATGCTACAACTCATGCTTAACCACATATTGATCTTTAGATTAGTTGTGCTTAATTAGACAATTAATGCTTTGGATAAATACCTTAGTTGTGATTAAATTATCCATTGGAGAAACACCTTAGTTATACGGTAGACTTGAATCTACTATAAGGACAAGAATAATATTACAAGTTGAATGCATATCATAGGTTATTGGTGGATTTGAATACCCTAGTATCCATATTATCATTGTTTACATATCTTGTTATTTGCATCTTTTACTTTTATTATTTCAGTCACTTGAAAATCATATCGTCGTATCGACAAAATCAAACCCCTTTTGGTTACTCTCAAATCGGATTTAGAATCAACTTCTACACTCTCCAAGTCTCTGTGGTTCGACCTGTGCTTGCCCTGTGTTGCTTGTCGACACTGTGCACTTGCAGTTTATACAATAGTAGGTATCTTTCCGAGCCTACCAAGTTTTTGGCGCCGTTGCCGGGGACTCGGTAGTGGTGTAGTTCATTTTTCATCTCCTGTCACTATTCATTTTTCATCTCATGGAACTGTTCACAGTCAATTTTACACTTATTTTTGTTATTTTTATTTTTTGCTTTTGCTTTAAAACTTCGAAACCCTAACTACCTCTTTTGAGCTCAACAGGTGCCGGAGTAGCTGTTGTAAAGGCGAAGGAAAGGAAGCGAAAGAAGTTTTTATTTTAAATTAAAAAAAAAAAGAGAGTTTATTTTATTGTATTAGGATTCCTCTACTCTTGTAATTTTCTTTTTCTTTTGCACTTTATTTTGGACTTTGGACTTGGACATTCTATTTTTATTTTTATTTTTAAACCCTACGGAAGGGTATTATTAAATATCAACTGTTTGCAGAGAAGGACGGTGATTACAATATCACCTCGGCCCCTCGGGTTCGTTCATGACATAGGAGTCGTGGCCTGAGTCGACAACAACGGTTCATCCCCCGTCTGGATCGGGAGGTAAGTTTGTCGAAACACTCGCGAATCCCTTGTTAGCGAGTTACTGTATTCCTTCGTTTGCATATATGTTGAGGAATTGAATACGGCTGCTTTATTTTCCTAGTAAAGGGAAAGGACTGTCCATACAAGATAAGGGTTCGGATTTCATCACCGTTCTCTTCTTGCCCGCCTTAGGAAAACGATACATACGCGAACCTAAGCTTTAAAATTTTGAATAGAACAAGACGTATAAGGTAACGAGCTTAGTAGGAAAGTCATTTGAAAAATATTGGTTACTCTTTAAGCATACTTCGAAGTTCATGACGGTTTCTGTAAATTGAATGCGTGACTGCGCCGCCTTGTAATACGGTGAGGCCTTGGGTATCAAAGCTCTAGAATCTTCCATCGCCTCTATTCAATTTACTTAAACTCGGATTGATTCCAGAGGGGTTTGCTAAGATTGTAACGAATTCCTTTTCGAAGGATTAGAAGCTGGTCTAGAAAACAATCTAAGTGGAGCCATCATGCTTTTTGTTTGCTAGAAATCAGTAGGTTTATTGTGGTGGAGTCATCCTTGTTTGTGATTTCATAGAACTTGCCTTCTAGGTGAATGGTTAACATGCTTGATACGCTAGCTAGGCTATGATTGTGTCTTTTAGAGACCATACACGCCGACTAGTTAGAATCAGTCAAGAAGAGTTAATTGAAATACATAGTTCTGAGGCAGACAGTCCAAACCCATCCGAAACCATGGGAGAACCAGTAAACCCAGTCCGTAGTCTAAAGGACTACATGTACCCAACGAGGACAACCCAGTCCTCGTGCATTGTCTTACCAGCTATTGATGGACAATTTGAGCTAAAGGCAAGTATCCTCAATATGTTACCTAAATTTAAAGGGGTTGAAGCTGAAAATCCCTACCACCATGTGAGAGAGTTCGAGGAAATTTGTGGGACTCTTCGGATCAACCAAATGACGGATGAGCACCTCAAAATGAAACTTTTTCCTTTTTCTTTGATAGACAAAGCCAAGACTTGGCTGTGTGCTCAACATCCACAGTCATTTCATACATGGGATGCTCTTACGAAAGAGTTCTTCAAAAAGTTCTTCCCAAACCATAAGACTACGACAATTCGTCAAAGTCTGAATAGTTTTGTGCAATTAGAGGAGGAAACTTTGGCAAAATATTTGGAGAGATTCAATGAATTATTGCTCCAATGTCCTCACCATGGTTTTGAAAAAATGGAGACTTGTGCAAATTTTGTATGAAGGCTTAGATGTCAAGAACCGAACTACAGTTGAGACCATGTGCAATGGTCAATTTATTGAAAAAAGTGCTGATGAGTCTTGGGATTTCTTAATCGAAGTCGCTGAAAAGACTCGGCAGTGGGAATCCCCCCGTGAACCAAATAGGATTACCCTTGCATTCAATGTTCATAGAATTGACTCTGACTTCGAAGGAAGTGCAAAGATGGCATCCTTGGCTAGGAGAATAGAAAAGCTAGAACTAGAAAAGAATGGAAAAACTAATATCCCTACTCTCCGTAGTCAAATTGAAATGGCCACTTGTGCCGCATGCCGTAGTTCAGACCATCTAGTGGACACTTGTCCGGACCTCCATGCATTTCAAGAGTCTAAAACCGAGCAAGCCAATGTTTTGTACCAAAGGCAAGATAACAACCCATATTCTCAGACCTACAACCCAGGGTGGAGAAATCACCCTAACCTTTCATGGTCTAAGGGACCTGTACAAGGGGGAACATCAAATAATAACCAAGGATACCCTTATCCTAGAAACCCCCAAGTGCAACCACATGTGCAGTACCCTGTAGAGAAAAAGCCTAGCTTCGAAGAAAGTTTCGGTTTGTTGACCCAAAATTTGGTACAACTCCAAAAGACTACAGACCAACGTTTTACAAGTCTGGAACTTAAAATGGGTCAAATTTGTGAAGCATTGAATGAAAGAGACAAAGGAAAACTCCCTAGTCAGCCCCAACAAAATCCAAAAACTATATATCAGACAGAAAATTCAACTCGAAATGAGGCCTCCATAATCAAGTAAATGCTGTCACCACTCTTCGTAGTGGTAAAATTGTTGAAAAAAATGTAGGTGAACCACAGTCGAGTGAGTCTAAATCGGACTCACCAGTGCATACAACTCCACAGAAAACACCTATTGTTGAAAACAAATCTGAGCAACATAAGAATTCCCATAATTATAATGTCTCTGCACCATCTCATGTACCTGTTGCTCCATTCCCACAAAGATTGGTGCAGCAAAAAGAGAGTATACAAGATAAACGAGATTTTGGAAATGTTCAAACGAGTTAACATCAACATCCCATTTCTTGATGCAATCAAGCAAGTCCCTGCTTATGCTAAATTCCTTAAGGATCTGTGCAC
Source organism: Papaver bracteatum (assembly GCA_023529315.1). Taxonomy (NCBI): domain Eukaryota; kingdom Viridiplantae; phylum Streptophyta; class Magnoliopsida; order Ranunculales; family Papaveraceae; genus Papaver; species Papaver bracteatum. Next base: position 793,052 of record JAJJWX010002427.1, on the reverse strand, counting down.
ACAAAAGCGAAAGTTTCATGTGCATAAGCGTGCTTTTCTCACTGAGCAAGTGAGTGCAATCATTCAAAGCAACACACCTCTTAAGTTTAAAGACCCAGGTAGTCCAACTATCACATGCAAAATAGGTGACCAAATGGTTAAGAAGGCGTTGCTAGACTTAGGGGAAAGTGTGAATTTACTACCATATTCAGTATATGTGCAGTTAGGTTTTGGAGAGTTGAAGGCAACACCTATAACTCTGCAATTTGCGGACAGATCCGTCAAAGTGCCACGTGGTGTGGTAGAAGATGTTTTGATTAAGGTTGATAAGTTTTATTTTCCTGTGGACTTCATCGTCTTAGATACTCAACTCTGTGCAAAACCCTGACAGTCACATTCCTGTCATTTTGGGACGTCCCTTCTTAGGAACGTCTAATGCAATCATTAACTGCCGTAATGGAGTGTTGAAGTTGTCATTTGGTAATATGACTGTGGATTTGAATGTTTTCAATACTAGCCAACAACATTTAGATCTTGATGATGATAATGATGTGCATGAAATCAACATGATTGAAAGTTTGATTCAGGATTCGTTGTCTAGTAGCATGTCTGTTGACCCTTTGGATGCTTGTTTGAATAATTTTGACCTGGATTTGTTTGATGATGAATACATAAGTGAAGTGAATACTTTGCTTGAATCCACACCACTTATGGACACGACTAAGTGGAAATCTAGAGTGGAACCACTTCCACTCTTGGAATCCAAGTCTGTTCCCTCTCTTGTTGAGCCACCAAAGCTCGAACTGAAACCATTGCCTGATACTCTTAAATATGCATTTTTGGGACCTTCTAATACTTTTCCTGTAATCATTTCATCTGCCTTAGATACAGAACAGGAAAGTAAACTTTTAGAAGTACTTAAGGAGCATAAAGAAGCCTTAGGATGGACCATCTCGGACCTTAAAGGCATAAGTCCCACTGATTGCATGCATCATATAAACCTTGAGGACAATGCTAAACCATCTAGGGATATGCAAAGGCGTCTCAATCCTAACATGAAAGAGGTTGTTAAGAGTGAGATTATAAATCTTCTTGATGCGGGTATCATCTACCCAATCTCAGATAGAAAATGGGTTAGCCCCATTTAGGTTGTCTTAGAAAAAGTCGAGTTACCGTAGTTCAAAACGATAAAGATGAGTTAATCACTACTCGAGTAACCACAGGGTGGCGAGTTTGCATTGATTATAGGAAGTTGAATGCATTTACAAAGAAAGATCACTTCCCTCTTCCATTCATAGATCAAATGCTTGAACGATTGTCTGGGCGTAAATTCTATTGTTTCTTGGATGGTTTTTCTGGTTACAACCAGATTCATATTTCACCCGAAGATCAGGAAAAGACTACATTTACATGTCCATTTGGAACGTTTTCCTATCGTCGTATTCCCTTTGGGTTGTGCAACGCACCCGCTACATTTCAGCGTTGTATGATGAGCATTTTTTCTGATATGATAGATAACTTCCTTGAGATCTTTATGGATGATTTCTATGTGTTTGGATCATTTTTTGATGAATGTTTGAACCATCTTACTCGCGTGCTGATTAGATGTAAAGAGAAAGATTTGGTTTTAAATTGGGAGAAATGTCCTTTTTATGGTGAACTCGGGCATAGTTCTAGGACACATCATCTCTGAAAAAGGCATTGAAGTAGACAAAGCCAAAGTCGACCTCATTCAAAACTTGCCGCAACCTCGCTCTGTGAGGGAGGATATATCATTTTTAGGCCATGCTGGTTTCTACCGTAGATTCATTAAAGATTTCAGTAAGATCTCAAGACCACTGTGTAATCTACTCAGTAAAGATGTTTCCTTTGTGTTTGATAATGCTTGTGTGCATGCTTGGGAAGAGCTCAAAACTCTTCTAACTTCAGCACCTATAGTCCGACCTCCTGATTGGAAATTACCTTTTGAAATCATGTGTGACGCATTTGATTTTGCTGTTGGAGCTGTCTTAGGTCAGCGAGTTGACAAACACCCCTATGTGATCTACTATGCTAGTAAGACACTGAATGAGGCCCAAATGAATTATTCAACAACCGAAAAAGAGTTGCTAGCTGTTGTGTTTGCGTTAGATAAGTTTAGATCTTATTTGATAGGATCTAAAATAATCATTTATACTGACCATGCCGCATTAAGATATCTTTTATCTAAAAAAGATGCTAAGGCTCGTCTAATTCGATGGATACTCTTGTTACAAGAGTTCCACCTCGAAATTCGAGATAAAAAGGGTCAGAGAATGTTGTTGCTGATCACTTATCTAGGTTGAATGTCGAATCTGCTGATGAATCAGAGATTATTAGGGAATCCTTCCCTGATGAACAACTGATGTTGGTTTCTGAAATGCCATGGTTTGCCGATATCGTGAACTACCTTGCTACAGGTAGGATGCCACTTCATTGGTCTAAACAATACCGGTCTAAATTCTTGGCTGAAGTGAAACATTTCCTATGGGATGACCCATATCTGTTCAAATACTGCCCTGACCAAATCATTAGGAAATGTGTCACCAATTCTGAACAAAGGGATGTCATCTCTTTTTGTCATGATCAAGCATGTGGAGGACACTTTAGTGCAAAGAAAACTGCTGCAAAGATCTTGCAGAGTGGTTTTTACTGGCCAACATTGTTTAAGGAGAGCCATGCCTTCTGTGTTTCTTGTGACCGGTGCCATAAATTGGGAAGTATATCAAAACGAAACATGATGCCCTTACAACCCATTTTGATTGTTGAGCTATTTGATGTATGGGGCATTGATTTCATGGGTCCATTTCCTAGATCTGAAGGAAAGTTGTACATTCTTGTTGCTGTTGACTATGTTTCTAAGTGGGTAGAAGCAATTGCAACCAAAACTAATGACCACAAGGTGGTACTTTCGTTCTTAAAGGAAAACATATTTTCTCGATTTGGCACCCCTAGAGCTATAATCAGTGACGGTGGTTCACATTTCTGCAATAGGCCTTTTGAGTCCTTAGTCCGTAAGTATGGCATAACTCATAAAGTTGCAACCCCATATCATCCACAGACCAGTGGCCATGTAGAGGTTTCAAATAGGGAGATTAAGCACATTCTAGAAAAGACGGTTAACCCGTCTAGAAAAGATTGGTCTTTAAGATTGAATGATGCTTTATGGGCCTATAGAACTGCATACAAGACCCCCATTGGTATGTCCCCTTACAGAATTGTGTACGGTAAAGCTTGTCATCTCCCTGTAGAGTTAGAACATCGTGCATATTGGGCTGTAAGAAACTGAACTTTGATCTAGATAAAGCTGGCACCCAAAGGAAGCTTCAACTCAATGAGTTGGAAGAGTTAAGAAATGATGCATATGATAATGCAAAAATGTACAAACAAAGAATGAAGGTGTTCCATGACAAACGCATTTTGCGCAAGTCATTCACTCCAGGCCAGAAAGTTCTATTGTATAACTCACGACTGCACCTTTTTCCAGGAAAATTACATTCTAAATGGACAGGCCCGTTCGTGGTGCGAACAATTTTCCCCCATGGGGCTGTAGAACTAGAAGATGTAACAACCAAGAATGTCTTCAAGGTCAATAGGCAGAGACTGAAGCCGTTCCTTGAACCAATCCCACCTGAGATTGAAACAACTCATCTTGCTGATCCAATCTATGTGGACTAAAAAGTTCACCCCCTGTACATACCACAGATATCTTCCCTGCTGGTTGCTTTGGACATACTCTACTGTCTCTGGTTTGGCATCTGGTAATCTCTTTCCTTTGAATCTGTTTTGTTCTCATAGTTTGTTGTGGTTTCTGTTATCTTTTGAAACATTGAGGACAATGTTAGATTTAGGTTTGGGGGAGTATTTGCATATGGAGTTTTTTAGTCTTTTGCATCTTTTATGACCAGCTGTGGAGCGGGTATTTTGTAGGATCCTTTGTAGTCTTTTGTATTTTTTTATGACCAGCTGTGTAGCGGGTCTTTTATAGGATCCTTTGTAGTCTTTTGCAATTTTTGAGTCTTTTGTTGTTATTTTTTTATGACCAGCTGTGGAGCGGGTCTTTTGTAGTCTTTTGCATATTTTTTTTTTTGAGTCTTTTGTTGTTATCTTTTATGACCAGCTGTGGAGCGGGTCTTTTGTAGTGTGTTTACTATGACCAGCTGTGTAGCGGGTCTCTAAAAAAACAAAAACAAATTATGATCAGCTGTGTAGCGGATCTAAAAAAAAAAAAAATTGTCAAGGTTCTACGAAATTCTGAAGTTCATCATCTACAGTTGAAGACCGAAGACGAAGACATTTCTATGATGCTCTGAAATTGGAGAAGGTTTTGTGGGTACATCTTTGGTAGGCCCTCACGAGACTACAACTTGTCCACTAGGGACACCTAGGGGTTTAAAGGCTTAGTGCATACGCTAAATGCATTCGAGAGACCAGCGACAGTGGTATAGTTAGGATTTCTGGATTTCTGTTTCACTTGAGGACAAGTAAAATTCAGGTTTGGGGGTATTTGATGAGTGCCAAATATTGCATATTCATACACCTTTTCATTGGCACTTAACTCATCTTTCGCGCTTCAAAGTCATATATTATCCCAAATTCTGCATTCTTACCATCTTCAAGAATAAATATTTGTATTAATTAATTTTGTGTTTTTAAGTACTAAATAAAGCTTGGAAGAATTGAGAAGACAAAAGAGAAGAAAGTTGGAAGCGTTGCAACCCGCTCGCGCATCAGTGGCAACCTGTTTACAAATTCATGGGATTAAACAACCCATGATCCAAAACCCAAGACCCAAATCCACTTCCACCTCACCCCCATTGGATTCTTTCCAAAACATCCACCTCACCCCCATTGGATTCTTTCCAAAACATCAACCTCACCCCCATTGTATTCCATTATATCCATCAATTAAGAAAACATGTTTTGTTTAATTGTTGAGTGGTTGCTACAGTGAAATTCGGATACCAAGTGTGAGATAATTTTTGTGTATAAATAGAGAGGGTTGTTGTGTTGAAAACTCATCCAAGAATAGCTTGTTCATGTTAGTTTATCAAATTTCAATTTTGTTGTAATGTTCTTCATGTTCTAATTTCATTTACTAGGGTTTAGATGAAGCCCTAATCTCATTGGTATGTATTCATATCTTGTATCTTGTTCTTGAAAGTTTAGAATTGTTTAAAGATATAATTTAATCCAAGTTTTTCAACATCTTGCTATCACAATGTATGCCATGTATCCATTGTAGTTAGAATATCTTTATGTTGATTATGCTACAACTCATGCTTAACCACATATTGATCTTTAGATTAGTTGTGCTTAATTAGACAATTAATGCTTTGGAGAAATACCTTAGTTGTGATTAAATTATCCATTGGAGAAACACCTTAGTTATACGGTAGACTTGAATCTACTATAAGGACAAGAATAATATTACAAGTTGAATGCATATCATAGGTTATTGGTGGATTTGAATACCCTAGTATCCATATTATCATTGTTTACATATCTTGTTATTTGCATCTTTTACTTTTATTATTTCAGTCACTTGAAAATCATATCGTCGTATCGACAAAATCAAACCCCTTTTGGTTACTCTCTGAATCAGGATTTAGAATCAATTTCTACACTCTCCAAGTCTCTGTGGTTAGACCTGTGCTTGCCCTGTGTTTCTTGTCGACACTGTGCACTTGAAGTTTATACAATAGTAGGTATCTTTCCGATCCTACCAAATAGCACTAAGTCTAAAGAAGCTTGGGATATCTTAGAAACCGTATTCGAAGGTAATACCAGTGAGAAGGAAGCTAGGCTTTAAAACCTTAATTCCGATTGGGAAAACCTTCGTATGGCAGATGAATAAACATTTGATGAGTTTTATCACAAAGTGTCTGAAATTGTAATGCATCTTTTGCATTGGGTAAGACTATTCCTGAAAAGGACATTATGATGAAAATTCTCAGATCGCTGCCATCTAGATACGATTCTAAGAAGCATGTCATCGTTGAGGGAAATAACCTTGATAATCTCTCCAGAAATACGCTGGTTGGAAATCTTAAGATCTTTGATCATGAACATTCATCCAAATCTAAGGATGCGTTCAAAGCACTAAAGGATACTAAATTACTTGATAAAAGTAAAAAAAAATGTATATCTCTGAAGATGATCACTCTGAGACAGATTCATCAGATAAAGATCTTGACAAATCAGTCTCGATGATCACAAGACAGTTTAGGGATCTTCTACTGAATAGAAGTAAATGGTTCTCCAGAGATAAGCCTAAGGCATCAGTCAAACCTCATAATCGTGTTCCTCCTAAAATTAGGGATATTGATGAAACTGATGATGTAGATATCCCTCAGTGCTTTAAGTGTAAGGGATTTTGTCATTTTGCAAACGAGTGCCTAAATCGTAGAAAATACACTGGGAACAAAGGTCTTGCGGCAACTCTTGATGAAATGTGTAGGACTAGAATATCTCCATGACAGTATTCTTGCGAGATCAACAACACTCCTGCGATCATCACCGCGAGTTCTTTAACAACACTTTGCGAGCGTCATAAAAATAACTTAAAGAGTGATCCAAAGAATGACGTAATAGCTGACAATTGAAGAAAACACGAGAAGAGCATAATCGTTCTGCGATGGTTAGAACGCTTGCGAGAATTGACATTATAACTACCGCGAGAACATCGCAAACCAGATCCGAAATTAAAGGACAGCTTAGCTGTCATCCATTATGTAACTACCCAATATAAAGAGACCCAGTATGTCCAGAGAGAGGATGATGTATTTTTTGAGTGTTGAGAAAGTATTGAAGAGAGAGAAAATTCAAGAGATCGGTTGTATTTTTGATCTTCTTCCTTTACTTGTAAACATTTCTAAAATCAAATAATAAAGCGTTGTTTTAATAATCAAATATGTGTTAATTACTGTAAGATCTTATCAAGGGTGTAGTGTAGGATTTCCTGCAACTACATTTTGGCGCTAGAAACAGGGATGAATTGATGATTGTTTGAAAAAAAAGATAAAAATTGACATTGTGGTTGGGAGGAATTTGGAATAATTAGTGAAAGATCTTGCGCAACATTCAACAGATTACTGAGATTAATGGCTAGAAGAAGAAGAAACACATCAGAACCACCAACAACTGTAAGGAGGAGTAAAAGACTTGCAGGTGGAGAAATAAATGAAGTGGGAGAATCTTCAAGAATAAGAACAAGAAGAAATAGAACAAGGAATGAAGGAGAAAATCAAGTTCAACAGCCAAACCAGCAAACACCAATACAAGATAGAGTTGTTGATTATGATAGAGTTAGCGTGCATACTTGGCGATCAGATTCGATGGAAGAAGCAGAAGATCGACAATTAAGAAATGAGAGAAGAGAAGAAAGATATCAAGGAGTGGTTGAAAGATTAATTCATGGAGAAGGCAAAAATGAAACAACATATGATTTAAGACAAGGAATACAAGAGGGAAGGAGGTTAGAAGCAGAAGAACGTGCAAATTTAACAAGGCAAAATCACGAGTTAACAATGGAGAATTTGAGATTACAAAGTAGGAGATCAAGAAGTACCGCTAGATCAAGTTCAAGATCATTTAGATAAGAACCAAGGCGAAATTCCCCTATGAGAAATGTTGGAGCAAATATCCGAGAGGGAATGCAAAATCCAAATGAAGAGCAGCATCATAGAGAAGAAATTCTTGATCGCTACATTCCACGCAGTGAAACTGTGAATGGAAGACGTGATAATAGAAATCAAGAGGGTGTAAATAATCAGGATGGTGAAGAAAATCGAGAAGAAGGAAGAAGAATATTACATGAGCGAGAAATCCAAAGAAATCAAAGAATCATTGAGGAGGAAATTGAGAGGCATTATGCTGAACAAGCACGTCTGGCTTGCGAAAGAGAAAGATTAAGAGAAGAAGTAGAAGAAAAGGAATTCCAAGAATCAATACGGCAGAATAATCATGACAATCGAGAAAGGAGACGCACACAAAATTGCCATAGCAATAATATCAATGAGGAATATGACAGAATACAAAGGAGAATAAAAAGACAGCGAAGAGAAACGATGAGGAATGAAGAAACTCGCAGAGAAGAAATTGGAAGACATAATCAGTTGCGAATTCAAGAAGGAGGTGAAGAGGAAAATCGCAGGGGAAGGCAGAATGAAGATGCAGATGAAGATACACAGAATCTCGCAAGACAGGAAAGACATGAACGCATAAGAAGAGAAGCTGCACTGAAAAGACCAATAGAGCAAAATTCAGCTGGGAATGAACAAATTTTAAGAGAGTTAGCAGATATGAGGGGAATGTTGAATAACAGGAGAGAAGGAGGCAGAAGGCAACTTGATGAAGTCATTGAAGAAGCTGCGAGAACTCCATTCACTCAAGAAGTACAACTAAGAGGAATTCCTCCAAAATGAAATTTACCAGCATTAACCAGTATCTTCGATGGGACTACCTGTGTTGTTCAACATGTTAAGGCTTATGTTAGGTGTATGCTACAATGGGAAAACCATGATGCTGTATTATGCAAATATTTTGCATCTAGCTTAACTGGTGAAGCACTAAAATGGTTCGAAGGCTTGCCTAAAAATATAATAACTTCTTTCGACCACTTGCAAGATACATTTATGTGGAATATATAAGCAACAATTCATTGCGGCCAGGTATTGAAGATGTATTTGGATTAAAACAGAGGGTTGGCGAGAGTTTGAAACACCTAACCATTAGATTGAAGACAATATGCAGTGAAATAGAAGGAAGAGTGAATGAGAGATACCTCATTTTATCTTTCATTAATGTAATGTTCGCAACCAATCTGCTGTACATACAAATTTTCAGAATCAAAAATACCATCACAATGACTGAGCTACGAGAACTAAAAGAAGAATACATTGCTTTGGAGGAAAATACAAAATGATATGGAATTATATCCAATCGCAAACACCAGATCAATAGCAGCGAACGAGAGTTTACTTCCTAAAATGATTAACAATGTGGCGAGCACCTCGTAGCCACAGCAAGAGAAAGTGGTCATTGAAAATCAGCAGAAGTTAGTAGCCATGGGAAGTCGAGATCAAGAGGAGTATGAAAGAGAAAGGAGTTATTATAATCGCGGTGGAAATAATAAAATTCAAAGACTTGATCAGCCACAAGAAACTTATGGTGGTCAGAGGAAAAATAATTTCAGAGGACAAGGGAATCAAAGGGTAATATGGGAAGAAATTAAGATGCCACACCTGAATGCCAGCATAGAAAAAATTTGGGAAGCTATCATTTTGATGGAAAATATACCATCACCCTGGAACATGGGAAAAGAGCCACATCAAAATAATCGAAATCACGAATTTTGTCCTTATCATCATTTCCATGGACATTCAATAAAAGATTGCAGGAATGTAAAATGAATAATTTTGAGGATGATTGATCAGGGAAAGTTAAATCATTTTCTAATAGGACATCCGCAATCTCAGCAGCTACCACCAGCACCAGAAATTCGCAGAGTGAATACTGTAAAAGGAGCAGAAACATTTGTGATAGAGGTTGGAGCTAAAACGAAGAATTTGTTCTGAAATTTCACCATAGAACAACGAAGAATAAAAATTGGAGCAAAAAAAAAAACATAGAAATTGGAAACATAATATCAAGAAAAAACAAAGATGTGATAAGCTGATAGTTGATACAATAGAGCGGCGAGAGGAGAAAATACTGCAAAATCAACATGAATATATGGATGGAGAGCGGATCGCAGATGCAAAACGCAGCAAAAGAGCAGATGCAGAAAGTAGTAAGTAGTAAGGTAAAATGAAGAAATTTAAGAAGTTTATGAATGATTTGTTGAAGAAAATGTTTCAAAAGAACATTTAATTTGAATGAAAAAGATGGTATTGAAAAATTGAAATGCAAATGAAAAGAAAATTAAAGAAAATAAATTTCATCAGAATTGCATTACTCGCAAGAAACGCGAATAAAATTTCGCAGAGACATAAGAATGGGACAAACCTATATGGCGTACACCCTAGTTCGCGGATACAATTTCGCAAGAGGCAAATGTAAGACCTAAAGTGCGTCATATAAGGGGGTATCTCTTTGCGTAGCTCAGGGATAAGGTTATACCGCTGCTGGAACCTGAGACACGGAGACTGGGGTCCATCTCTTTGAGATACCTATCCAGGAGAGATACTTTGGATTTATAACTATATAAGGTTATACCCTGGTTGGACGACTGAGAGTCTCTTCTAAGGAGTGCAGAGTATGACTAAGGTGCCGAGGTACACGTTTGAGCCAAGGATGCCCGGGACGGACGAACCTACCCTGGACATTCTTGGTAAGTCTTGGCTATGATGCACTCGGCCTGAAGAAAACCCCACTTAGGGTGCAGTCTTGTAACTATAAGCCATATAGGCATAAAGGAAAATAGGTTGCGAAAACAATTGGCTGTTGGAAAATCCGGATGGGAGGAGCTAGTCTTGTATGGATGATGTGCCCTCCTTGAAGGGGCAACCAGGGGGGAGATATGGGCGACACCCTCCATTAGGGAGCTGATAATTGTTTAAAGACAGCAATGTCATGGGGCTTTATGATCGCAAGAATATTTAGGCCTGTCATATTGTCGCGTGAAAAATATTATACAGAGGCAACAATCCATAAGAGAAAAGATGAGATGAGATCAATGGGTTTTTACATGAAAGTGTAAAAACGTCATGCGATTTCATCGCAAGACGGCAATGTCATGGGGCTTTGTTCTCGCAAGAGAATTTAGGCCTGTCATATTGTCGCATAAAATTTGAAAAAACAAGGATAAGGCAAGATCAATGGGTTTTTACATGAAAATGTAAGGACGTCCTGCGATTTTGTCGCCAATACAAAATGTGGCAAAATAAGACCTTTAAATAGGAAGGCATGATAAGACCACCAGATTGAATGATTGCGATATCGGCGCAGAAATTATGAGACTTGCGATATTTACGCAGAGATCATAAATCTATTACTAGCGACATCATCGCTAATATTAAGGAAAAAATATTTAAGAAGATTTTATTTACAACTGATATCTAAGTTCTACTCAATTTTTTCATATTGCAGATGAATAATAGAGGCAAGTATGGGAATGAACAGAACGATGAAATCATTATTCATCATCATACGATAAAATTACGTACATCTTATTATATGACACATTCACGCATATAGTTAAAGGGTAATAATTATGTTAATTGACTATGTTGCAGAAAAGAATTGTTTTCTAATTCATACAGATAGAAGCAAAATAAATTTATATATCAAGGAAATCTACAAGTCGGAGTAACTCGCAGCAATATTAAAAAAGTAAGGAAATAAGTGTACAGAAATTACAAGGAAGATAAAAAGAAGAAACAGAACTAATTAGATCCATCGTCATCTTCACCAGATTTATCTTCTTCTTCATATTTATCATCATCTTCATCCTCGCCAGACTCCTCAGCTTCACTATCAGAGATAACAAGGTTTGGAGTATCTGCTAGAATTTATTCTTCTAGATCAGGATATATAGAATGAGGAATGTTATGATCATTGTAGACCATTTTGATAGAATTGTTACGAACACCAATAAGGGCATTACTAAAATTCGCATAAGTAATCTTCAATTGATCTTTCAACCTTGAATATTTCTCATTGCGAGTAGCAAGAGTATTCGCGAGTTGATTCTTATCAGCTTCGAGTTCCCTGATTCTTTCAGAATACCTCTTCTCAACTCCTGCGAATATACAATAACAAGTTGGAAAATTTGCAAGAAAAAATCATAAAAGAAAGAAATTAATAAGGAAAAACAATTAACAACATTCTCTTTCAGAAACCATGTCCTTAATTAAGGCCGCTTGTTCAACATGAAGACTAATATCAACACCTAAGTTAGCTCTGGCGTTGTCAAGAACCTTTGCAGCCCAAGCAAATTCATCATCATCTTTAATAAGAAGACGAGAACAGATTTGGTTTTCTCTTTCAACAAGATCATCCCTATCGCGGATAAGTTTATCTCTTTTAGTTTGGACTTCAAAAAGAGTTTTATGAAAATCCGCTAAGGTTTGTGCTCCTTGTCTAGAGATACGATCCCTTTCATCTATAAGATACCTTTTTTGGGCTCTTAGGATCTTGATTTCTTCTTTAGAATTAAGATATTGACGCTTGAATGCATTGGCCGCTTTCAAACTAGATCTATGATCAATTTCTAAAAGATAAAATTTGGATCTAAGATCATCTAAAGAAAGGGAGTTAATCTGTTCATTTGAATAACTACCTAAGGATTCATTAAGGCGATTGAGAAGAGTATCATCATCTATTGGGTTAGGAAAAGAACGAAGTAATACATCTTCGTCAGAAAGGCCATAAACATCTGCGAAGAATAATAATAAGAAAAAATGCAAAGGAATACAAGGATAAAAAGAAAGGGAAAGATCTCTTACCATAAAGATGATCATTCGCAGCTTGGAGGCTTGCGACCTTTTCTCGCGAGAAAGTTAGATCAGTTTCCAACTGCTTGATTCTTTTTTGAAAATCAGTTGACCCAGATTCCAATTTCCCGCGAAGATTAGCGGACTCAGATTCCAAATCCACATTCTTCTTTCGAAGAACGACATTCTTCTTCTGAAAAGATGCACACCTCCTCTCCAAGTCTGAGGCAACAGCAAAGGAGGCTCTTCCAGTCTGCGAGTGAACAATGTAAATTAAATCTAGCGAGGATATGAATACATAAATATAGTAGAGAAATGAAAACGTACCAGAATACAAAGAGAATTTAAGAGACTGGGAGATATTGATCTTGATATTCCTTGGAGGGAATCATTATCAACCAGTATCGGAGCATTGCAAACTTTAGCGAGAGCCTGGGATACCCCATTAAGAGCTTCATCTCCATAATAATTTGCGATACCATATGTAATATCACCGAAAATCTTGGACCATTGAGTCATGGAGGAATCAGATTGAGAAGAATCCATCGCAGAAGGGACATCAGCATTAAAATCATCATTATTGTCATCATCAGAATCATCACTTGAGTTTTCTGTATTTGGATGAAGAGTGGAAGAAGAAGAGAATTGGGGTTTTCTTTTCTTTAAGGGAGGAGCACCAGATTTCTCTCTGTGAGGGGCAGTAGATTTTTCTATAAGAGGAGCAGTAGATTTACCCTTGCGACCACCTGTGGATTTATCTTTAGTTCTCGTAGGTTTCACAGGCTCTCTTTCTTCGATTTCCTGCGAACACAGATAAAGATAAGAAATAGAGGCAACAATATATTGTAAAAAGTTATAAAGAAATATTTCTTACTTCATCTGTGAGAGATTTGAGAGCTAAGAAAGTAGCAGGTTTCCCAGACTTATCATAGCTGGATTTCAACCTTTCAATCTGATAAAAAGGAGATAGTTAGCAAGAATCTAAAGACATGAAGAAATTAATAATGATAATTTGTTATGCAAAGAATTAAGAGAACATACCTCTTTATTTCTCTCAGGCTAGCTGAATACCCACGGTTGGAACTCTGCGAGATTCGCAGGTAGAGCATGGGTACCAAAAATGTATGAACCCTCTAAAAGTAAAGGGAAGATGAACCATTTGTCATCGCTGGAGTGGCGAGGACCTTGATTAGTACTAGTATGCCAGTCAATATCCAGCATAAGCATTTTATCTTCCGCGACATCATCTTTCTTTTGCAAGCGGACACCCCAACAAGTGTGATCCCTCCTCATGGGGATTATGTCATAATTTATGAAGAAATTATATCCAGTATACATTTCGGGAATAATTGGAACATCCTTGAATTCATGGTTCTTCGCAGTGTCAGGGTAGCGAGATTCTTTATTAGCAGCACGAGTAGAATACTCCAACAGAAGACGAATGCAATCCCCACCTAGTTGATATATAGCTCGCGAGAATTTTGGGTGAGAAAGTATCTCATAAAATAAAGGCATCTCAGGATCATAAAGAGGAATGGGAAGACCAACTTCAAGCTGACCTAGCGATACTATAACTTTTTCGCGAGAACATTGATGATCAGAAAATAATTTGATAGAAAGTTCGGATTTAGGACTCTGATCTGGAATTGTAGACAAAGTAAAACCTTTATTTTTAAGTTTTTCTCGCATCTCACCAAAATCAACCAAATTTTTAGCGCTAGGAGCAACCATTTTTGAGTATGGGAATGAAGGAAAAGGTTGAAGAACGAGAAAGAAATCACATCAATAACAGATGCACAATTTACGGAAGAACAATGAATTTGCAGAGGGATAGAAAGAAGAAAGTAAAAAGAGGAAAAGAAAAGAATGAAAGAAGTATTTATAGAAAAAGAAATTTCTCGGGAAGATGAATGCAATTAATGCAAAGAAAAGACGTGAACGGTCAGATCGCAGCGGTTGAAAAGGACGTGTCAAAGATTTACTGGAAGAAAAAGTACGAGAAAAAAGCTGGCGAATAATATAGAAACGTGTCAAAGCGGAATAATGCAAATAAGATAAACAGCTGCGGCATTGTAAAAAATTCAATTCTCATGATCTTTCCTCCTTCGCAGAAAATACATGAGAAGAGGCAAGATGTAGGACCAGAATATTTCCATGACAGTATTCTTGCGAGATTAACAACACTCCTGCGATCATCACCGCGAGTTCTTCAACAACACTTTGTGAGCGTCATAAAAATAACTTAAAGAGTGATCCAAAGAATGACGTAATAGCTGACGATTAAAGAAAACATGAGAAGAGCATGATCGTTCTGTGATGGTTAGAACGCTTGCGAGAATTGACATTATAACTACCGCGAGAACATCGCAAACCAGATCCGAAATTAAAGGACAGCTTAGCTGTCATCCATTATGTAACTACCCTATATAAAGAGACCCAATATGTCTAGAGAGAGGATGATGTATTTTTTGAGTATTGAGAAAGTCTTGAGGAGAGAGAAAATTCAAGAGAGCGGTTGTATTATTGATCTTCTTCCTTTACTTGTAAACATTTCTAAAATCAAATAATAAAGTGTTGTTTTAATCATCAAATATGTGTTAATTACTGTAAGATCTTATCAAGGGTGTAGTGTAGGATTTCCTACAACTACAAAATGTCTGACAATTATGATTTTAATGAAGACAAGAAATCAAGTGTTGCACTTCTTGGTGAAAATATTGATTTTGATGATTGTAGCAATACATACATCAATCTCGATATTCTTTCAGAAGATAACCCAACTATTCTGGAAGATAAATTTGACCCATCCTTTGGAAACTCTGTTTGTAATGTTTCAGGTTCCTCCATGTGCCTAGCTGCTTGCACATCTCAAAATCCTGATTTTTATCCTAGTTTGACATGCTCATGTTGTTCTTTAAAGGGTCATGAACTTTCAAGGTGTTACAAGTTCAAACACAAACGAAGGCACGTCAACAAACTTCAACGAAGATCAAATCATTTTGCAAGGAAGCTTAAACTTGCTCAGAAGAACGCTAAGGTATGTAGGATTTTATCTTTGTCTAAGAAGTTAGTTTCTAAGGATATGACTAGACCAGTTGAAAAGAAAGTATGGTCAAGTCGTTTAGATAGAAAAACGTCTGTGTATTCCTCTCAAGAGTAAAATGGTGGACAAATTGTTGTTCACCACAACGCAACTTGGTTGTGTTGTTTTTGAAATCTCGTCTCATGTGCCTGATCAAAAGAGATAATGATTTTGTATCCTTCAGGCTTTAGGAAAAGTTTTTATATTTTCTTTTCTTAAATTTTCCTTCTTTTTGTCTATCAAACAAAAGAAAGAGTACTATCGACAATTCTACTCTTCATAGGGTTGAGAGTTGGTCATGTACTAACATGTGTAAAGTTTTCGAAACCCTACATTCCTTTTTCCTTCTCTATAACCTCCTTATATCTCAAGAATACTTGTTGAGAAATTTGTGATTTACTCTCACAAACCCATACGTTTATGGATACTCCAAGCATGATGTCTTTTTATGGAAAGGATGTTAATTTGATTGTTAAGCCATCAATCATGAAAGAAAAAGAAAAATCTCCGTTAGCTCCGACATTGAAAAGAAAAATAAGGAATGTGAGGAAGCCAAGAGCCGTTCCTTCAAATTCTCAGAAGTTTTCTAATGTTCTTGAAGTGTTGAAAGATATGCAAAAGGAGATTCAACAAATAAATGCTTTTGTGTATAAGACTCATGAGATTCAGAAGGCCCTGGTTCGACAACATTAGCCAAGAAGGTTTATTGATATAAACTCCTACCTTAATGAACCTTATGTTCGAATGGTTGTTGACGACAAGGAGTTCGGGGACGATAAAGAATTCTTTAAAGGTCTTATTGCCTAGTAAATCTTCTATTTTTCTTGTTTTTGTTTAGAAGAATAACTAGAGTTTGGAATAGCCATTATTGTGATTACACATAGCTATGTCCAACGTTTTCATCTTTATGTTTTTATATTTATTGGTTTAAATTCTAAACTTGTTTGGAAGATGATTTTTGCAGTATTAATCTTTATGATTTTGTATATTGCAATATTGTTATGGGATATGTGTGTTTGCGTCCGTGAACTTGATTGTCCCATACCTTGTCAAAATTAAAGTCGTTCATGAGTTGATATGCTTAAAGGAATGAATTGACTTTTGACAAATACAAAAGTTAAGCCTATTATGTCAATTTTTGATGGAAGATGGTTAAAATCTTTTGTTTTCAAGGATTATGTCTATTATATTTCATTGTGCAAATGGTGATGGAAAATAGAATGAATCCTTGTGTATTCTTTAGTAATTGATCTTCCCTGATCCATATTTTATGTATTATTGTGAGACTCCGTAATGTGTCTTATGTTGAGGACTAAACAACCAAAGTTGATTATTTTTATGATTAGCTTAGTTGTTGTTCCGTAAGATACTTTATGTCGAGCATATTGAACTAAATTAATCATCTTGTTTGGCTATTTATTTATGACTCCGTAAGTTTTCTTATGTCGAGTATGAACAATTAAATTGATTAGTTTAATTGTGTATTCAGGTTAAATTAATTATGGGTTTTCTTGTGATTAATATAATTTAGTTTCTTAAGTATCCATAAGTTTACTTGTGTTGAGCATATTTGGTTAAATTAATCATAGGTTGACTTACGGTTAATTTAATTGAATATTTTTTGGATTCAAATTCATACTTGTATGTGATTTGTTATGTCCAAAGAAATCCTTATTTTCTTTTGAAATTAAGGTTTCTCTTGTTGTTCTTTCGGGAATGACATATTATGGGGGAGAGTTCTTAATTGAACTTGTGCTTAATTGCCAAATATTTGTGGGGAGTGCGGCTGTGGAATATTATAGGGGTTATCTTGTATCTTTATAGACTCCTTGATGAATGCATTTAGCTTCAGATTTATGATTGCATCTAAATAAGATGATATATACTTACTTTTGGTCATAAAACGTCTCTTACGGAAATTTCATTAGGATCTCGTTCTTGTACTTTTTCCAATTTTATTGACAAAAAGGAGGAGAATTAATATGTAGTTTACACTTCAAATGCATATAGTTTTCGGATAATTATGTAAGGGGGAGTGGTTTCCATGTGAGATGGAGTATTGACTAAGGGGGGGTGACATATCACCATAGTATTTTTGTTGAAGTTGTGATTCAATTGGACTATGACGATGTGTAATGATACTATGACATTGTATAACAATGATTGAGAACTCTTGTTTTCTCGTTGTTATAGCTATGGATTTTCAACAACGATGATGCTAAACTTACAACCTTTGGGATCATTGGAGTACTTGGAAGTGACGAAGATTTCGAGTAATGTTGAAGATTAGACATGTGGAATAGGAGCTACAAAATTTATTTATATATTTTTTGTATTCCATATGTATTGATAGTTTTGTCACTAAAATTGACAAAATGGGAGATTGTTAGAGCATTGCTCGGTCAAAATCACATGCGTTGCTATCTCAAGCATGTTTGTCAATGTTAGTGATCAAAACTATAAGTCTTTATTTCTAGTGTACTATATCTAAGGTCTCGGACTAGGATAGAAATTGTAGTTGAGCTCAAGAACTCCATGACAATCATCATATAAGACGAAAGACTACTCAAGGAACTGGTGGATCTTCAGCGACTAAAAGGTATGTGGAGACTTGAACTTATCTATCACTCAAAAGTCTATTTATCTCCTATCTTGAGACAAAAGTCGCTTTGTCGTATAGACTAACATTATACACATTTGGTATTTCGAGTCGAGTTTACCTCGCCTATCTATTTCTCGAAATGTGTGTTGGTAAAGCTTTCTCTTTAGCCAAGTTCATCTGTACCTAGTGACGAAAGTCATGTTAAGTTTCAATCAATTTGAAAATTATTCTGACGAAAAATAGTTTGTGAATAATAATTATATAACGTCTTCTGAGAATGATCCAATGATTGTAATGAGAGTTTAGACAATATAACCAATGAAGGATATAAACATTGTTGTGGAAACACGTATATGTATAAGTCCTTATTCCTTGAACCAAAGTTTGCAAACTTTGTTGATCAAGCGAACCGGAGAAGTGCATGAGCTTCAGTCCGTGAACTGGTGGAAGTTCTCGACCTGAGAATTTCTGCTGGAGTTTGTGAACTCCATCCTGGAAATTAAGTCCGCGAACCCAGTCCGCGAACTTGAGTAGGTTTTGTCTAAAAACGATGTTTGTGAACTTATCTTTATAAACTAAGGGATGCTATTGCAAGCCATGGATATATGGTTCATGAACCTATTCGAGTGAATCAAATCGTTTTTGCTTCAATTGTGTCTTGTGTAGTACATGAGATTTCCTTGCAATTGAACAACTCTCTAACTAGTTCATTTGAGTCATTTGAACTAGTTATGGTGAAGAAGAATATGGTTGATATGAAAGTTATCATATGACTAACCACTTGGTTAACTATTGTTGAACCAACTAATGTACAAGTTTGGGTATGGTTACACAAGCCTACAAATGTGCATTACATGAGTGTATAACAAGCTATGTTTTCAATCTAACAGTTGATAAATATTAGCTTGAATCTAATAAGGTTTTCATCTAACGGTGAATATTGAATGCTTTGTTACTAAGCTATCATTAATTGCAAACCCTGATTTGAAATACTATATAAGGGAGAACTCTAGCAACTGGGAAACCTAATCCCCACACATTCTGTGTGATAATAGTTGTCCTAAGCTATAGTCGATTCTCCTTTAACCTTAACCTTTGGTTTCTTCTTCTAAACCAGTTTAACTACTTAAAGACTTCATTTGGATTGTGAAGCCAGACCGATAATACTTTTCTTGTAGTTGTGTGATCTGATCTTGTTGTTTCTATCATACGAGTACAATTGTAATAATTGGCTTGAGATTTCTATCTCCAATAGGCGGGATAAAAATTAATCACAAACATCTTCATCTCATCGTTTGTGATTCCACAATATCTTTTTTCGCTGCGTCGATTAAGACTATTGTGAGGTGATTGATAATACTGAGTTGTTGTAACGGACGGGAGATTTCCCTTCTAAACGGGTTGGATTTTTGCCCATCAGCAAGGAAAAACACCGCTATGTCACTCGAAGTATAAAACAATAAAATAATACACAATTGCATTTATGGGAAATAAGCTGGTTACAAAAAAATAGAGAAAAATAAATGGAAAGGAAATGCCCTTTTAGAATTCAAAAAAATTCCAACTGAACCTGCGTAGTAAAATTTCATTGTATGTACATAAGACAAGCACTCAAACAACTCTCATGGCTCACCAATTTAACATGTGAAAGCATGCCTCTAGGAGGTAGTTAAACTAAAAAGCACACATGAGACAAAAGTTACTAAAACCGTGGAGACCGAAGTGCATTTCCTCTTATACTCTATATCTTAACATAACAATTTAAAAGTTCAATGGTTTTAAATAAGCCACTACTTACCACTCTTTCATCAGTTAGAAATTAGTATTACTTATGGTAGGAATCTAAAAATAGGACACACATGCAAGAACTCATACACAATTAGTTCACAGTATAATAGGATGATAACAAATTGAGCTTCAAACAAAAATGAATAAAGTGGAACCAAATGCAAATTTCACAAACGAACATAAAAAATGAGATACATAAGTAGTAGTGGTAGCAGTATATGAAAATAAGATGCATGAACAATATCCCATCTCATTACATCCGAAATCCGACCTTAGTATATACATATACAAAAGGAGGTCTGTAATACATTACAGAGAAATGAGTTTGTTAACAGTCTCATACACAAAAACACCTTTCACCATTGACAATACAGTACAAAAACTGTGTAAAAGTATTGATCAAGATCCCGATAGTTTATATGCAGGAAAAACATGACAAAGCATGGGTCAGACAACATAATCGAAAACACCCTAGATAACCCAGTAATATACATATTATTAACAACAAAATACTAACTTTTGACGTGCTAAAAGCCTTCGGTAAGCTCTGCCCGGCTTACTGCTGAAAGCTTATCTCATACTCTGTGGGAAAACAAAATCAAAACAGGGTGAGCCCATAACCCAGTTGGAGTTATAACGGAAAAATGTAAATTCTTGAGTAACACATAAATGAACGGACAAGAGCAGCATCTAAAATAGTACCAAATGAAAATCCTTACGCAATTGGAATTCTTAACTAGATAAAGAGCTGTAAATCAAATTTGATTACTCTACTATTCTTTTGGCCGGCGCCGATGTCAGGGTATTTCTGGATACCATCCACCGTTACAGCTAACGGTATTCTGGGTTGCCACTCGTAAGTGGGAGGCCCCATTGGGCCTGACATTCATATAGTAGATTCGTCTAGTTTCCTATTTAGACTTTTTCACAAGAAGGAAACATTCGCAACATACATTAGAGTGAGTACAAAATTCAGAAATGAAAGTAATCCCAGTAACTGTATAAAATAAGGCATCCCATAAAATCTTGCCAAGACACATATACGAGTGATTGATAGAGCATGAACAAAAATGTAAAACATGAACAGAAATGTAGAGCATAGGAGTTTAAATGATGATGCAATATATTTACCAAATCAAAGTGTATAAACATGGATTTTAAATATAAGCTTAAGTTGGTGCCCCAAGGCAAGCATTGAATGGAAAATCTTTGAGTTGCAGAACCAGGGGTGAACACTATGGAACTCAGTGAGTCCTTTTTACCAACAAAATAAAACATTAAATGGCAAAACATGAAACAAAGGTAAATCTAAAAAATTATTTCAAAAGGGTTCCAACTGTTGGCTATAAATGAAGTTTTAAATACAAAACTCATTTAATCATTTTAACAAACAGTTGATATGTTAGATTAAGAAAACAAAATGTTAGATTAAGAAAACAATAGTACTGACTCTTAATTTAACATGGAAACTAATACTTGTATTGCCAAAAATCTTTATTATTCTTCATAAAACATTTATAGACGTTTAAAATCATTAACATTTCAATACACAAAAGTTGGGATTTTAAACCGAGTTTCCCGTGGTGTAAAATCATCAAAGGTCATGGATAGTTTAAACCAAAATCATGAACAAAATTAGTTAGATTATAAACTGTAGGATCATAATATCGCAACAAGAACATTCTTGCGAAGTTTTCACTAAAGACACTGGCGAGGGTCGTAGAAAAGATCAAAAGAACGACGCAACAAGTAACGATGGCAGAAACGTGAAGAAAACGTAAAAGATTCCTGCGAAGATTAGAGTATTTGCGAGATTAACATTATTGCACTCGCGAAGATATCACAAGTTAAATCCGAAATTAAGGGATAGCTTAGTTGTCTATGAGCTGTCATCCATTATGTAATACCCTATATATAGGGGATGAGTAATATTGAGAAGAGAGAGAATTTTTGAAATGCTAAGAAAGTTTTTAGGAGAGAGAAAATTCTAAACAGAGTGATTGTATTTTAATTTACTCTTTCCTTTGTAATTTTCTAAGTATCAATTAATGGAAATCATTGCTCCTGATTAAGTGTTTATAGATCAATTGTGCTAATTCTTATGAGGGGTGTAGTGTGGGATTTCCTGCTACTACATTTTGGCGCCCGAAACAGGGACTAGATATCAATAATTATAATTTGGAAGTTTGAAGAAATTGTTAGGGTTGAAGAAATGGCTAGAAGAAGAAGAAATATGTCAGAACCACCAACAACTGTAAGGAGGAGTAAAAGACTTGCAGGTGGAGAAACAAGTGAAATGGGAGAATCTTCAAGAGTAAGAACAAGAAGAAATAGAACAAGGAATGATGGAGAAAATCAGGTTCGATAGCCGAATCAGCAAACACCAATACAAGATATAGCTGTGGATCATGATAGAGTAAGCGTGCATACTTGGTGATCAGATTCAATGGAAGAACCAGAAGATCGGCAATTAAGAGATGAAAGACGAGAAGGAAGAAATCAAGAGGTAAATGGAGGATTAATAAATGATGATAACGAAAATAAAACAGTAGAGGTTTTAAGACAAAGAATACAAGAAGAAAGGAGATTAGAGGCGGAAGAACGTGCAAATATGGCAAGACAAAACCATGAATTGAGAATGGAAAACATGAGGTTACAAAATAGATGATCAATAAGTACAACGAAATCAAGTTCGAGAACAATCAGAAGTGAGATAAGAAGAAGATCACCTATAGAAAATATTGAAGAAGAAAATCATGATCCAAATGGGGAACGTCGTGAAAGGAGAGAAATAAGGGAAGATTGTTATATACCACAGGGTGAAATTCAACAAAACGAACAAAACAATAGAAGGCATGAGAATGAACAACGTCAGGCACGAAGTAACCAATATGGTGAAGAAAATCATGAGGAAGGGAGGATTATATTGCATGGAAGAGAAACTCTAAGAAATCAGCAGATAATTGAAATAGAAATCGAGAGACATTATGCTGAACTAGCAAGTTTAGCTTACAAAAGGGAAAGATTGAGAGCAAAAGTGGAAGAGCAAGAATTCCAAGAGGAAATTCGTCAGAATAATCATGACAATCGAGAAAGAAGACGCGAACAAAATCGCAATAATGGTAATATTAACGAAGAATACGATAGGGTGCAAAGAAGAGCAGAAGAAAATCGCATAAGAGAAAATGAGAGATATAATGGTGTGCGCATTCGTGAAAGAAATGTAAGAGAAGATAGCATAGAAAATAATGGAGACGGAAATCAAAATCTTGCAACACAAGATAAACAAGAACGCAGGAGAAGGGAAGTTGCGCTGAAAAGACCAATGGAGCAAAACTCCGCTGGGAATGAACAAATCTTAAGAGAGATAGAAGAAATGAGGGGATGTTAAATAACAGGATAGAAGGAGGCAGAAGGAAACTTGATGAAGCCATTGAATAAGCTTCGAGAACTCCATTCACTCAAGCTGCATTAACTAGTATCTTCGATGGGACAACCTGTGTTGTTCGGCATGTCAAGGCTTATGTTAGGTGTATGCTACAGTGGGAAACCCATGATGATGTATTATGCAAATACTTTGCATCTAGATTAACTGGCGAGGCGTTAAAATGGTTCGAAGGTTTACCTGAAAACACTATAACTTCTTTCGACCATCTGCAAGCTACATTTTTGGGTGCTTATATAAGCAATAATTCTTCGCGGCCCGGTATTGAAGATGTATTTGGGTTAAAACATAGGATTGGCGAAAGTTTGAAACACCTAACTATAAGATGGAAGATAATGTGCAGTGAGACGGTTGGAAGAGTAGATGATAGATACCTCATTTTTTCCTTCATTAATACTATGTTCGCAACCAACTTGCTATATATACAAAGTTTTCGAATCAAAAATACGATCACTATGACAGAGCTGCGAGAGTTGCATGAAGAATATATTGTGTTGGAGGAAAAACAAAATGATATGGAGTCGTATCCTATTGCGAATACTAGTTCAGTTGCAGCGAGCGCAAGTTTACTTCCCAAGTTGATAAATACAGCAGCGAGCACCTCGCAGGCAAAACAAGAAATGAACGTGGATGATGGTCAACAAAAATTAGTAGCTATGGGAAGTCGAGATCAAGAAGAGTTTGAAAGAGAGAGAAACTTTTATCCATGGGAAAAAATAAAATTCAGAGACTTGATCAACCGCAAGAGACTTATGGTGGACAGAGACAAAGCTATCAAAGAGGGCAGGGAAATCAGAGGATGATATGGGAAGAAATCAAAATGCCACCTTTGAATGCAAGTGTAGAAAAAATTTGGGAAGCCATAATCTTAATGTGAAATATACAAGCACCCTGGAATATGGGAAAAGAACCACACCCAAATAACCGAAGTCAAGAGTTTTGCTCTTATCATCATTTTCATGGTCACTCAACAAATGAACGCAGGAATATAAAGAAGATCATTTTGAGGATGATTGATCAAGGAAAGTTAAATCATTTTTTAATAGGACATCCACAATCTCAGCAGTTACCACTAGCACCAGACATTCGCAGAGTGAATACTGTAAAAGTGGCAGACACATTTGTGATAGAGGTCACCCTACAACGCTTTAATTGGCAGACCTTGGTTGCATGGTATCCTAGGTGTGGCATCCACCTACCATCAGTGCATTAAATTTCCACATCCAAATGGTGTTGGAGTCATAAAAGGAGATTGGAGTGAAAGCAGAAAGTGTTATGAGATTGATATAAAATCTTGCGAAGAGAAAGATGCGAGGCAAAGCAATTGGAAGTATAACATCAAGCAAAAACAAAGATGTGACAGATTAATGGTAGATGCCATAGAGCTGCGAGAAGAAGAAAACCTGAGAAAGAATGAACACAATATCTAGTTAATGACTCGCAAAAGCAACATAGCAAAGCGTAACAAAATTCCAAGGGAAGAATAAAGTAAAGGTAAAAGATTTCATATTATGATGTTGAAATGATATTGAAAGATATGTATGAACAATGTGGTTCACAGATTGATGCTTAATGAAAAATATGAGATTGTGAAGTAATACCAGTGTTGAAGCAAGAGTATGCGAAAATATCGCAAGAAATGCGAAGAGAAATTCGCAGAATGGGACGAACCTTTATGGCATACACCCTAGTTCGCGAATAAAATTTTTCAAGAGGCAAATGTAAGACCTAAAGTACGTCATTTAAGGGGGTATCTGATAGCATGGCTCAAAGATAAGGTTATACCGCTGCTGGAACCTGAGTCATAGAGATGTGGGGCTCAAGAAAGCCTATCCGGGAGAGATACCTTGGATTTCCAACTATATATAAGGTTATACCCTGGTTGGACGACCGGGGGTCTCTTCTAAGGAGTGCATAATATGATCAAGGCGCCGCAGTACACTGTTGAGCCAAGAGTGCCTGGGGCGGATGAACCTACCCTGGCCATTCTTGGCAAGTCTTGACTATGTATGATGCATTCGGCCTGAAGAAAACCCCAATTAGGGTGCAGTCTCGTAAATATAAGCCATATAGGAAAAAAGGATAAGAGGCTGCAAAAAACAACTGGTTGTTGGTAAATCCGGATGGGAGGAGCTAGTCTTGTATGGACGATGTAAGTCTCCTTGGAGGGGAAACCAGGGGGAAGATAAGGGCGGCACCCTCCATTAGGGAGCTGATAAGTGTCTTAAGACGCAAATATCATGAGGCTTTATTTTCGCAAGAAAATTTCGGCTTGTCATATTTGTGCAACAAATATCAAAAGAGGCAAAAAGCCAAGAGAAAAAGATAAGATGAGATCAATGGGTCATTGCATGAAAATGTAAAGACGTCCTGCGATTTTATCTCAAGACGACAATGTCATGGGGCTTAAGTTTCGCAATAAAATTTAGGCCTATCATATTGTCGCAGCAAAATAATACAAAAAGATAAGGCAAAATCAATGGGTTTTTGCATGAAAATGCAAAAACATCATGCGATTTTGTCGCAAAAGAAAGAGTGGCTAAATAAGACCTTTACTTAGGAAGGCAAAATAAGACCACATAAGAAAATTACGAGATTGTGCAATATTCACTTTACAAATTGCTTAATCTCTCATTTGGATACAAAAAAACAGAGGCAAATGGGGGAATATATGATTAGTTTTTATCATGAAAGAGTATTTTTTTGACTCCATAGTATGGAATATATGATTTACGCAGATTTATACATAGATTGAAAAAGTTAATTATGTATTGATTGATTATGTCGCAAGAAAGAGTTGTTCTACTAACACATGCAGGAAGGAAGAGAAATTTTCAGCAAAACGATGGGAAGATTATACAAGTTTTACAAGTTTATATTCAGCAAAGCAGAACTCTTTCTTGGTTGATTCATCTTCCTCTTCATCATATTTTTCCATACTATCAGATCCTTCATCCTCAAATTCTTCTTCATCTTCATCAGCTTCACTATCAGAAATCACTAAAGAAGGAACATTCTCCGGAACTTTTTCTTCAATACAGGGGTAATTAGAAAGAGGAATGTTGTGATTATTGCAGATTAACCTGATAGTATTATTGCGATAAGTAAGAGCATCATTCTTGAAGTTGGCGATAGTTATCTTCCGTTGATTCTTCAATCTTGAGCACTTATCATTGCGAGAAGAAAGGGAATCTGCGAGAACTCCTTTTTTATTTTCTAATTCTTCAATTCTTTGACGGAGTCTCTTTTCAGAAGCTGCAAACGTATAACAATAAATTAGTAACTTGATGAAAATTTATGAAAAACAGAGAGTTAGTAGGAAAGAATAGTTGACAACCTTCTCTCTCAAAAAGCAAATCCTTAATCAAGGCTGTTTGGTCAGCATGGAGACTAACATTTACACCTAGATTACTTCTAGCATCGTCTAATACTTTCGCAGCCCATGCGAATTCATCATCATTATCTATAAGAAGATGGGAGTGAACTTGGGATTCCCTCTCAACAAGTTTTGAATTCTCGCAGATAATCTGATCACTTTCAATCTGAGTTTCGAGAAGATTCTTGTGGAATTCCGCTAAAGATTGAGCACCTTGTTTAGTAATACGATCGTTTTCATCAATAAGCTTACTGTATTTGGATCTAGATTTACCAATATCCTCTTTGGCATTAACATAAAAATGCTTATACTTATTGGCTAACCCTAAACTGGATCTGTGTTCAATCTCTAAAAGGAGAAGTTTTGATTTAAGCTCATCTATGGAGAGGGGAGTAATTCGGTTATTAGAAAAACTATTCAAAGATTTATTCAGACGATGAAGAAGGGTATCATCATCTATAGAATTGGGAAAAGAACGAAGGGTCGCAGCTTTGTCAGATAAACCATAAATGTCTGCAAGAGTGATTGATCAAATAAGATGAAGTAAAAGGATAAGATGACAAAAGAAATAGGGGAAAATTTCATACCGTAAAGTTGATCGTTCGCAGCTTGAAGGTTAGCAACCTTATCTTGGGAAGAGGAGAGTTCAACTCCCAATCGCTTGTTTTCTTCGTGAAGGTTGGATGAATCAGATTGTAACTACTCGCGAAGGTTGGCAGATTCAGATTTTAGCTTTTCGTTCAACTTGCGAAGATCGGCATTTTTCTTTAAGAGAGCTGATCGTCTCTTATCCAAATCAGAAGAAAATGCAAAAGCATCTATACCAACCTAAAAGAAGAATTACAGGAATTACAAGAGAAGAATTACAAGGATGTATATATAGTCGGTTGTCAGCCGGTAAAATATAATTTCACTTTCTTACTTCACTAAAATAAATGTAGAATGCGATAAGAGAGAGTTCGTATCCACAGAGAGGCTTTTGTTGTTATAAAAAATTTCAGTTTCTTGGTAACCAAGGGGGGGGGGGGGGGTTTGATTTATCAAAGCAATAAAAATGAATTGAAAGCAAAGTAATAATAAAAATAATCAATAAGGAAAAAGTATTGGTCACGGGATAGTTTCATTCACAAACTCGAATTATCAACAATGACTAGAATTGACATTTTAATCTCTCATTTACTAAAATTCCTAGGATACCTTGATCGCAAGAGTATCCCGCTAATTCCCTGAATCCAGTTCTATAATGGCAGCAACACTCCAAAGCAGTACAAGCCTTAACTGCCATCACATTCTCATCACTGCCAACTGTTAACCACCATCGTCAAATGGTAGCACCCACTCTCGAGCTGTCCATCAATCCGTAGTTTACTAATTCATCTCGAGCGCAACAACCACAGAACCATCCATCTCCGCATTCCGTCACGATGACAACAAGCCATTTCATTCTCAGCTCTAACAACGCCTTAGCCCATTGTTTGCAGCTCCTACGATCTCTGCCAACACTTGTTTCTTTGCAAGACAAGAACCACCATCCTGCGCTCCAGTTTTCCGCAACCACCAACAATCAAGAACAACATCTCAACCTCAGCTACCTCTCCTTTACAGCACCAGACCTTACCTGACAGCATCATTTGCAATTCAAACAAGCCATCTCCACCTGCAATTGCAATTCCACTCAAGACAGCCTCAAACTCGAGCCACTTACCCAAACGACTAGCGGGATACTTTTCCCTTTGTTCAAGCAGTTCTGCAAACACCCTATGAGCAGAAACTGATGGTATCTCTGCCCATTGAGAAATTATCTTCTCTAGTTCTCTAAATTCCTCCACATTCAATTCTGATGCAAAACCATAGTTTCATTCAGTGTAAACTAGTCTCCATTACCATCTTTCACTGTCATAACCCCTCACAGCAACATCACTTCCTAGCTGTACGGACATAGAAAAGAGGGAAGAAACAAAGCCGCTTCTTTGAAATGAAAATACGACCCAGAATTCTGTAACTAGAACAATTTATCTTCCTTCCCACCTCGAGCTGCTGTTCTTTAATTACGATCATCAGAAACCCATTTAATTAACAGTTCAGATCCCCTTTCTCTGTCAATGTCTCATTCACCTTCAAATGATGAAAACATGACCATCTTCAAGTTCTAATTTTCTGGTTCAGTTCACTTGCTCTTAACTTCGCCTTAACCTTGCCAGATAACCACCGGACCTTGGCTAGCACTAACGGCACAAATCTGCAGGCTCGGTCGATGTCTACTGGGATAACGACATAATTGTTGAGTCTTGTCTCTGCTTGTGAAGTGAATTTGGTTTCAAAAGAAACCTAACTTTATCTCTTGTACTGCCCTCTCTCATGCCAACAGCACAAGGTTATGTGAAACAAGCCCCTTCGATGGGCTGTGTTGTTTAATGGGCCGCTGGATTGTTTTACTGCCAGAACTGGAAACATAGCTTGCTGCTCCCGTAAACGCCAACTGAACTTTAGCGGCTGTCTTCGTTCTTCTTATGCTTTGTATCCAAAAGCGCCAATGATTCCGAGCAATGCTTTAAACTTCCATTTTCCTTCATCTGTGCTAAACCATACCAAGTACCTTAAAACATAGAAATCAAACGTAATATACAAATTTACAAGAAAAACTAATAAGAAAAGCATGAGAAATCGTTATCGAAATTGGGTGTTTTAGACACCTATCAAATTCCCCCACACCTAATCTTTGCTAGTCCTCAAGCAAACAAAACAAAAAAATTTAAAACATACATACAACTCTGTCTCGTCGAGGCTACGGTCACTTTTAGCATAAATAACAAGCCTTTGAACCCCTAGGTGTCCCTAGTGGATGAGTTTTAGTCTCGTGAAGGTTTACAAGAGGTCTACCTACAAAACCTATATTTCCAACTCCGTCTATTTGTGACAAATCAATGAACGAATCCAAAATGACTACATGAGGAGGTACCTTACACAAATTCAATTCATATATTAGTAAATAAAGCTTTAATTAGATAGTCGAACAAGCCACAATAGTCGGAAACTAACATACCACAATCAAAATGAAAAGATTAAGAAGATGGATATAGATGTAGATGTTGGCGAATGTTCACAAGTGATCAATGTTTCCCATATCTGTCTGAAGGTCACTGCCAAGATGAACCTATACATCCTATTGGATTGAGCTACTGGTTTGAATTCTACATCAACTCACTGGCATATATAAGGGAACCAGGAGTGACTTTATTCAACCAATATAATACTTTCTTTCTTTTCTTTTTCATTTTTTTTTTGTAGACATCATGATTAGATCTTTTGGATCCAAGAGCATGCTTCTTGTCAGCAAGAATATGATAGTTGCCTTGGATCCTGCATTCCACGCTTGTTTAGGCGACGGAGACAGGGACTACGTTTCACAGATACTGCTATCCAAGTGTCTTTTTATTCCGTTTGGTCTAATTGGTCGGTTTTTTTTTTTTTTTCTAGCAACTCAATAACTCTATTTCATCCTAGCAGTAATAACAAGTCGATGTTTAGTGACCCACCAAAGCACTTAGAGAACAATAGATAAATATGGAAAAATAAAAAATAGAATGTGATATGGTGATATTCCGAGATATGGTAACAACTATCATGTTAATTGTGATTTATGAGCTATGTTCGTCCCTTTTAGTTAATTGGTTCCTCAAATCCTGCATTCAAAATGGTTCCATCCACTAATGGTGTCATCCTAAAGGCACAATTTTCTAGATTTCGGAGTTCAAAAAGCACAAATTCTTTTCTTGGTTTTTCTATTTTTCTGATTTTTCTGATTTTTTTTTTGTAGACATCATGATTAGATATTTTGGATCCAAGCGCGTGCTTATTGTCAGCAAGAATGTGATAGTTGCCTTGGATCCTGCATTCCACGCTTGTTTAGGAGACGGAGACAGGGACTACGTTTCACACATACTGCTATCCAAGTGTCTTTTTATTCCGTTTGGTCTAATTGGTCGGTCTCTTTTTTTTCTTCTTCTTTTTTTATTTTTTTCTAGCAACTCAATCACTCTATTTCATCCTAGCAGTAATAACAAGTCGATGTTTAGTGACCCACCAAAGCACTTAGAGAACAATAGATAAATATGGAAAAATAAAAATAGAATGTGTGATATTCCGAAATATGGTAACAACTATCATGTTAATTGTGATTTCTGAGCTATGTTTGTCCCTTTTAGCTAATTGATTCCTAAACTCCTGCATTCAAAATGGTTCCATCCACTAATGGTGTCATCCTAAAGGCATAATTTTCTAGATTTCGGAGTTCAAAAAGCACAAATTTTTTTCTTGGTTTTTCTATTTTTCTGATTTTTTTTAAAGGCATAAAACAAACTATGCAAACATATAAATGCTCCCCCACACTTAAACTTTACATTGTCCTCAATGTAAAATTTAGTCATTCAAAGTAAAGTTCAAGATGGGAAATTCATAACATGATATATATACACAAGGAAAATAAAATGCATGATAAAAACGGATACTCCAACTCATAGTTATTTCGGAACAATAGAGGATAAACACTAAACAAGCTATTTAGTTGGCATCTAATCTCAACTCAGCCAATATACACCTCACCGCCAAGAAAAAATTCCATCTACTTAGAAAGGCTAGTGTTTATTCTAAATTGTTCAAAAATCTCTAAAAGTTGGAGTTTTGATATGCAAATATCCAAAATAAGAAAATAAAGATAAAAGACTTAAAAATAAAATAAAAAGATAGAGATAGATACACAAAACTAGTGGGTTTCCTTCCATTAGCGCTTGTTTTAAAGTCGTCAGCCCGACATGCAAGTTGAATTCCCCATACACCAATAATCGGAAAAGTTGGGGATCCACCCATATCACCTGTTTTGCAAACACTAGCTTCGCACAAATATTAGTAATATAAAACAGAAACGAAGCTATTGACCGATAAAAGCTTCCCCCACACTTATTCTTGTCCACACTTGGAAGTGCATAAAGAATATAGGAGTCAGGTACTTCCACGATTTCTTGTTCACAAACCTGCATAGTATGATAATAAAGTTTCTCTAATGGCGGATATCGAGAAACAAAGTCAAATAACAATATTTTCGAAGCACATACATTCAAACCCATAAGAGGTAAAGGAGAACAAACAATATGCAAAGGGTTAGACAAACCTATCACAATCTCTTGTATCACGGAATCCTCTTCATCCTTGAAAAACTCAAGTGAATTATTCACATCTTGTATATCATGGTCCTCTATCAAACCTTTCAACCATTCTTCATCCGTTTCTGCCTTAACCAAAATCTCGGCATCAACATCTTTATTACAATCATTTGCATGCTCATTTGGGTCTTCCACAATATTGGTCTTAACGGTCACATTCTTAACATACTCCTCTTTGTTGTTAGGCACATACTCCACTGCGGATTCAAGTCTATCCATAAGGAACTTTTTTAGAACACTCATTGCATCATCCTCAAGCTCTACCTTTTGAATAGGTTCTTGATCGTTATAAAGATCAATGCTTGAGTAAGCTACACTAGTGTCATCATATTCCATTTTAACTTCACCTTGATCGCCAAAAGACTCCATTGTACACTCCTCGGGGATGTCACCATAAATTGGTTCAAGCGATGTATTTTCATAGTCATCGTCACTATCATAGTTAACATTAGATTGGCTACCACTTCCCAAAGATTGGTCTTTCGCAGAATTTTGCATGTCCTCTTTGTATTCTTCAATGCCTTGTCTTAAATTGGAAACACCTTTTTGAAGCTCTTGGAGTGATCCATTCAAATTATGAAAATAGGTTTCCATTTGTTGGTAAAACTCATTCGACAAAGAAAAAGTAGAATTACTTACTTCAGTATTGCTAGGCCAATTATCTTCCCTTTGAATGGGTGAAGGATCATAACTACGATCAGAAATTGGGCCAAACATACTATGAGTACTTTCGGTCGATGAAATTGGTTCCACGCTTGGTTGTCTACAAACTGACTCCATGATGGCCATAAATCGTTGCATCTCATCTACCAAACTTGAAGAAATATTAAGAGAAGCATAACTATTCTCCCCTCCTTGTGGTTTCTCACTTACATAACCACCATAAGAAGGTTGATATGTATGAGAATAACTCAAAGGGTATGTGGAGTATTGATCATAACCAAAGGTTTGGTTTTGATTGTACTCCCCATAACGGTGATAGTTGTCATAATGTTGTTGAGGTTGATAACCGTATCCGTTGTTCCAGTATGCTCCGTCCATAGAAACTTGGTACCTGAAACAAGAGTTCTCAAAACTACGGTTAAAAACCAGAAAATAAGAAAAAGAAAAAAAAAACTAAAAACAAACCAAAATAAAACAAAAATAAGAAAAACAAACCAAAATAAAACAATTTTGTCGCTCGCTTGCCTAGTATGTAATTTTTATCTTTTAATATAATTTTCTAATAAAACAAACCAAAATAAAACAAAAATAAGAAACCAAAAACAAGTGACAACCGTTGCCTCCCCGGCAACGGCGCCAAAATTTGGTCGGTTGTCAGCCGGTCAAATATAACTTCACTTTCTTAATTCACTAAAATAAATGTAGAATGTGATAAGAGAGAGTTCGTATCCACAGAGAGGTTTTTGTTGTTATAAAAAATTTCAGTTTCTTGGTAACCAAGGGGGGGTTTTGATTTATCAAAGCAATAAAAATGAATTGAAAGCAAAGTAATAATAAAAATAATCAATAAGGAAAAAGTATTGGTCACGGGATAGTTTCATTCACAAACTCGAATTATCAACAATGACTAGAATTGACATTTTAATCTCTCATTTACTAAAATTCCTAGGATACCTTGATCGCAAGAGTATCCCGCTAATTCCCTGAATCCAGTTCCATAATGGCAGCAACACTCCAAAGCAGTAAAAGCCTTAACTGCCATCACATTTTCATCACTGCCAACTGTTAACCACCATCGTCAAATGGTAGCACCCACTCTTGAGTTGTCCATCAATCCGTAGTTTACTAATTAATCTCGAGCGCAACAACCACAGAACCATCCATCTCCGCATTCCGTCATGATGACGGCAAGCCATTTCATTCTCAGCTCTAACAACGCCTTAGCCCATTGTTTGCAGATCCTACGATCTCTGCCAACACTTCTTTCTTTGCAAGACAAGAACCACCAGCCTGTGCTCCAGTTTTCCGCAACCACCAATAATCAAGAACATCATATCAACCTCAACCACCTCTCCTTTACAACACTATACCTAACCTGACAGCATCATTTGCAATTCAAACAAGCCATATCCACCTGCAATTGCAATTCCACTCAAGACAGCCTCAAACTCGAGCCACTAACCCCAAACGACTAGCGAGATACTTTTCCCTTGGTTCAAGCAGTTCTGCAAACACCCTATGAGCAGAAACTGATGGTGTCTTTTCCCCTCGAGAAATTATCTTCTCCAGTTCTCTAAATCCCTCCACATTCAATTCTGATGCAAACCCATAGTTTCATTCAGTGTAAACTAGTCTCCATCACCATCTTTCACTGCCATAACCCCTCACAGTAACATCACTTCCTAGATGTACGGACATAGAAAAGAGGGAAGAAACAAAGCTGCTTCTTTGAAATGAAAATACGACCCAGAATTCGGTAACTAGAATAATCTATCTTCCTTCCCATCTCGAGCTGTTGTTCTTTAATTACGATCATCAGAAACCCATTTAATTAATAGTTCATATCCCCTCTATCTGTCAATGTCTCATTCACCTTCAAACGATGACAACATGACCATCTTCAAGTTCTAATTTTCTGGTTCAGTTCACCTGCTCTGAACTTCGCCTTAACCTTGTCAGATGACCACCGGACCTTGGCTAGCACTAACGGCACAAATCTGCAGGCTCGGTCGATGTCTACTGGGATAATGACATAGTTGTTGAGTCTTGTCTCTTCTTGTGAAGTGAATTTGGTTTCAAAAGAAACCTAACTTTATCTCTTGTACTTCCCTCTCTCATGCCAACAACACAAGGTTATGTGAAACAAGCCCCTTTCTTTGGGTTTTGTGTTGTTTAATGGGCAGTGGCTTGTTTCTTTCGCGACTGGAAAGATAGCTTGCTGCTCCCGTAAATGCCAACTGAACTTCAGCGGCTGTCTTCGTTCTTCCTATGCTTTGTATCCAAAAGCGCCAATGATTCCTAGCAATGCTTTAAACTTCCATTTTCCTTCATCTGTGCTAAACCATGCCGAGTACCTAAAAACATAGAAATCAAACGTAATATACAAATTTACAAGAAAAACTAATAAGAAAAGCATGAGAAATCGTTATCGAAATTGGGTGTTTTAGACACCTATCAATATACATTTGAAATTTTTGAAATCAAGAAGAATCAAAGAAATAAGAACATACCAAAGTACCAAGGGAGTTTAGAAGGCTGGGTGATACTGATTTAGAAACTCCGCAAAGAAAGTCATTATTAGTCAGTAGAGGAGCATCACAGATATTTGCGAGAGCATGGAAAGGGTTAGTAAGAGCCTCACTATCATCTCCAATTCCATGCAAAGAATCTGAGAATATGCTAGATAGCAGAGCCATAGAAGACTCAGGTTGAGAAGTTTTATTCGCAGAAGAAATGTCATCATTACCATCATCATCACTATCATCAACATTATCTTTAGTATAACTTTCGCCAGCTTGAGAATTTGAAGGGGAGGAATAACAAGTCTTTCTTTTATTTGAAGGAGGAGCAGCAGATTTCTCCTTGCGAGTAACATCTTTACTAGATTTCTCCTTGCGAGAAGAACTCTTACCTTTACCCTTATCAGTGGTCTTCATAATTTCAATAGGTTCTACCTCAGTGATAACCTATACCAAAGATAAAGATAAGAAACAGAGAGAATGGAGGCAACAACTTATTATTAAATTTTTTGAAAGAGGGTTTCTTACCTCATCTGTGATAGAACGAAGAGCAGATAAAATGCTGGGTTTCCCAGTATTGTTATAATTCTTCTTTAATATCTATATCTGATAATTTTGTAAACATATAAAAGGTATAAAAATAATAAGCAAAAAGATAAAGGGTACATAAGATGATAATTCAAGAGGAGTTCAAAAATATACCTCCAAATCATTATCAGGCCAATAGAATTCCCAAGGATTATACTCTACGAGGTTCGCAGGTAAAGCAAGAGTGCCAGAACATATGGACCTTCTTAGATTAAGGGGAAAATATGCCATCTATCATCATTAGAGTGACGTGGGCATGAATTGTTACCAGGGTGCCAGTCAAAGTCTTGCATTAAGATCTTGTCAGCAGCAACATTACTTTTCTTGTTTAAACGAACTCCCCAACAGGTGCTATCTCTCTTCATGGAAATTATCTTATAATTCGCAAAAACGTTTTCCACGGTATACTTCATAGGAACAATCGCAACATCTTTGAATTTTGGATTTTTGGCATTTTCAGAGTAAAGAGATTTTTTACCTTCTCTGTGAGTGGAAAACTCATGCATTAGACGAATTCAATCACCACTTATTTGGTATACAGCTCGCGAGAATTTCTTATGAGAAAGTATCTCGTAAAACAGGGGAAGCTCAGGATCGTATAAAGGAATGGGAAGGCCAGCGAGAAGTTGACCCAGCGATATTATGATCTTACTCTGATTGGATTTATGATGAGAAAATAACTTTGCAGTGAGTTCAGATTTAGGGCCTTGACCCGGGATAGTGGATAAAGTGAAACCCTTACTTTGAAGTTTCTTCTGAACTCTTTCAAAAACAATTTCATTTCTGCGACCAGCGGGAGCCATATTTAAAGAATGAGGATGAAGTTTGGAAGAAAGAAAAGAATGAAGAATTACAGTAGCAGAAGCGCAAATTACGGAGGAATAGAAAAATTGCAGAGAGATTGGGAAGAAGATAAAAAGAGGGAAAAAAGAGAATGAAAGGAATATTTATAGGGAGGGAAAGTTCTCGAAAAGATAAACGCAATTAATGCGAGGAGACACGTGAATGGTTGAAAAATTGCGGTTGAAAAAGACGTGTCAAGAATGGGATGGACAAAAAGATACGTGTGATATATTCTGCGAAAATAATAATAATATATGTCAGAAGTATTATTTGCAATCTCGCAAATATGTCAGAATTTCGCAGAAATATTGTTAAAGTTTTTTGAGAAACATTATTTCGCAGAAATAGCTGCAACATCGCAGAATATACAGGAAATTCACAGAGTATGGTTATTTTGAAAAATTAAAGACATCCTTAAAGGATTATATTACCTTGAGGAAGAGGAAAGATAAGGGTAAAGAAATCACTAACTCACTTTCTCAAAGATTCTACTCTTATATAAGATAAATAATAGAGGCTAGTATGATTATTAAGAAAATATCATATATTCTTTATCTTCTCGGCAAGAATCATTTCCAAAGTGGACAAGTTAAAGTGATAATTTCGAAAGAGCAGAAGCAATATTCTAGAACTTCGTAAAAGAATAGAGGCAAGTACGTACTTTTCAAATACAAATATTCTTTCACTTGTTCCTTCAACAGCTACAGCAAGGAAGATTTTTCCTTAAAATCGCTTCTTAAGCAATATTCAAGGAAAAAGAGGCAAGATGTAGGATCAGAATATCGCAGCAAGAACATTCTTGCGAAGTTTTCACTAAAAACACTGGCGAGCGTCGCAGAAAACATCAAAAGAACGACACAACAAGTAACGATGGTAGAAACATGAAGAAAACGTAAAAGATTCTGTGAAGATTAGAGAATTTGCGAGATTAACATTATTGCACTCGCGAAGATATTGCAAGTTAAATCCAAAATTAAGGGATAGCTTAGCTGTCTATGAGCTGTCATCCATTATGTAATACCCTATATATAGGGGATGAGTAATCTTGAGAAGAGAGAGAATTTTTGAAATGCTAAGAAGGTTTTTAGGAGAGAGAAAATTCTAAACAGAGTGATTGTATTTTAATTTCCTTTTTCCTTTGTAATTTTCTAAGTATCAAATAATGGAAATCGTTGCTCCTGATTAAGTGTTTATAGATCAATTGTGTTAATTCTTGTGAGGGGTGTAGTGTGGGATTTCCTGATACTACAAAAACAAGAACATTCAAAGATTAGCATGAAAAGAAATCGAATTACTGTCGATTCAAATCGATTTGCAGAGGAAAATCTATTTAAACCTGTAACCAATCAAGTTATAGACCATACAAGAACACACCATTTTTCTCTTAAAACTTCATTGAGAAATTTGGACCGAATAGAAATCAAATAAAGTTCTTTAAATGTTTCGAAATCACACCAAGAAAACATGCATCAAAATCATGAATTTAATTGAAGGGATTAAACACAAGATAATATACAACTAAAGATAGAATTTGAAGAGAAAAAGACCCCTACCTTTGCAGAATACCAATTCAGCCGGAAACCGATGATGGGTTATGCTTGAATTTCATTTTAAAAGATAATATCGATGATGGGTTATGCTTGAATTTCATTTTAAAAGATAATGTTTCTTTTGCATGAGGTTAATTTGAGTGTAAACTTGTTATAGAAGAAGAGGGGAGAAATTTTTTAATGGAACTTAAAAGAAAAATGAAATTCTTTCTATAATAAGTTACAGAGAAAAGGACTAGATTTCCTTAGCTTCTCATGTCCGCCACATGTGTTACATGCTAAAGATTTTCTAGAAAATTCCAGAGATTTACAAGTCACAAGTCCTAATACTATTAAGGGATGATCAATTTAGTTAAAAAGCTCATACTAGGTTCAGGGAATTTTCGACGGTTTTAAGCATTTGATGCTAGAACGACACACGCGTACTGCAAAATTCTAATTTGCTTCTCAAAAGGGTTAGGCTAGGGCTCAAAGACCAAGAGAATTTTTCTCCGTTGATACATCATTACCCACTAAAAAAAGAATTTGGTCCCCAATTTCAAAATTAAACAAAAGAGAAATGAAGGTTTACCTTCAAGTAGCCCGGTTACTTGTCCCTCCTGTCGAACTCCATCTTCCAAGTAGCTTCTTCTACAAAATGATGTTGCCATGATTTTTTCATCATCTAAATGGTTTTAACCCGAAGGACTTGATCCAGCTGATAACAATAACAAGTACCGACTTTTAATCATAAGTCACAATCTTATGGGATTGCAAATCTTGTCACCTAATCACGTGATAAGGGCCAACACCGCGTCTTCGAAGCTTGGATACGTGAAACACTCTGAAAGCACTTTCCAATTGTACTTGAAGTCGTACGTGTCCCTGCAACATGTCTTCCTAATTTTTAGAAGTTCACTTTTGACCACTTACTGAGGATGGGAAGCGATAATCAAGTCTAGCGCAGTTTTCATAGCTTGCCCGAAACTATCGTAGTACTTGGACGTGAACAATGGGTCGCTCTAAAAGGTTGACAAAAGAATTACGTGTATCATGACCATCTATCTGAAGTGCAAGTTGCGCAGAGAGTGGTGATATTTGTATTCTTCACCATAAAATAAATAAATAAGCTGACCTGGTTAGTCAAACAATGGTCAC
This sequence comes from Papaver bracteatum, assembly GCA_023529315.1. NCBI lineage: Eukaryota > Viridiplantae > Streptophyta > Magnoliopsida > Ranunculales > Papaveraceae > Papaver > Papaver bracteatum. The sequence continues at coordinate 753,806 of JAJJWX010002427.1, read as the reverse complement.
ACGACCACTGTCATTCCTTGCTGGACCTTAGGAAACTCCTTAGAAAATCCACGGCGACACCTATTGACAATGACCAGAACGACCATTCTGGTTATTGATGCTCCACTTTCACTTATGTATAATGCTCATTGACGATAGAGCTAGCTAAAAAGAACGAAAAAACGAGATATAAAGAAGGCTAGTTGTAAAGAAATAGTGTCAAAGAAAAACTAGATAGAAAACAAGTTGGAGAATTCTTTTTGTTTATGGTGACTGTCTAACATGTCCATATATATACAAGTCAAAACTACAAAATGATAATTTTTTTTTTTTACCAGTTCAAAGTTAGCAGCAATAAGACAGAGCATAAAATGTTCACACACTAGTTCGGGACATCAAGTACAAAAGAATAAAGCTAGGCAAGAATCAAAGAGATGATATAATTCCCGTTTAGGTAGACCAAAGATTTATCATAAACTTTTTAAATAATTAATATGGAATCAAGTGAATATTGTTCTCAAGATACAACGAGCATTTCAAAGAGAATTACTAAATGAAATTGATGTATTAATTTCTATACTAAAAGTGGAGATGACATTATCCAGTTAGTCCGAAAAAATTGTAAATCAAATCAGTTCATTTTCTTTAACAAAAATCAATGACACAAAGTATTATGAAGAATTAATATATAAAAAAAATGGTTAAAAGGTGAAGCAAACCTTTAAAACTAACTGACGTTATGACAACATGTAAAGACATCAAAGCAAGTGTTGTTAAGGAACTTAATTCTTTTGAAAACAAGTAGTAAGTGAACACTAGTTACAGACTTTACCAACACATGAGAAAGGCACATGACAGTCACATAATTTTGAGGAGATTCATTTGGCAAGGGTATAAGCGTGACATAAAGCATGTCAAAAATGCTAAATAAATAGTAAAAGAAAATTACATTACGATTTTAAGCCGCATGTCCCGTTATTTGTACGAGAGGTTCCTCCATCCTACTAAACATTTAGTCATTCCGTACAACCTCCTTGAATTCCTCAAGGTCTACAGCGGTACTAGGTTTCTCTAGTCTTAACAACATTTGCGAGAGTCATCATTGAACTTTCCAGTTGTTTCGAATCGTTCTCAAGGCGTGCAGTTCTCCCGCTTAGAATTTTTTCTTTTTTACATACGGAGCTTGAGAATCCTAGGAAAAAAGCTTGAGGCTACAAAATTTTCACACCGCAACATCTTAAAAATAGACAACATGTTAGACTCACAATTGGTTAGTAATGTACATTACTAACACGCAAAATAATATGTATATCACGGTTTTTGGCTTTTCCCAAATCCGCAAAACAAAATGACAAAATCAAATAACTTAATCAAATTAGAAAACCAACCACGGTCCCGGTAAATCGGAACGTGGGCTCTGATACCATCTGTAACGGACGTGAGATTTCCCTTCTAAACGGGTTGGATTTCTTCCCATCAGCAAGGTAAATCCCCGGTACGCCACTCGAAGTATGAAACAGTAAAATAATACACAATTGCATTTATGGGAAAGAAGCTGGTTACGAAAAAATAGAGAAAAATAAATGGAAAGGAAATTCCCTTTTAAATTTCAAAAAAAATCCGACCGACCCTGCTTAGTAAAATTTCATTGTATGTACATAAGACAAGCACTCAACCAACTCCCACGGCTCGCCAATTTAACATGTGAAAGCATGCCTCTAGGAGGTAGTTAAACTAAAAAGCACACATGAGACAAAAGTTACTAAAACAGTGGAGACCGAAGTGCATTTCCTCTGATACTCTATATCTTAACATAACAATTTAAAAGTTCAATGGTTATAAATAAGCCACCACTTACCACTCTTTCATCATTTAGAATTTAGTATTACTTAGGGTATGAATCTAAAAATAGGACACAAATGCAAGAACTCATACAAAATTAGTTCACAGTAAAATAGGATGAAAACAAATTAATTGAGCTTCAAACAAAAATGAATAAAGTGGAATCAAATGCAAGTTTCACAAACGGACATTAAAAATGAGATACACAAGTAGTAGTGGTAGCAGTATATGAAAATAAGATGCATGAACAATATCCAATCTCATTACATCCGGAATTTTACCTTAGTATATACATATACAAAAGGAGGTCTGTAATACATTAAAGAGAAATGAGTTTGCTAATAGTCTCATACAAAAAAACACCTTTCACCATTAACAATATAGTACAGAAACTGTGTAAAAGTATTGCTCAAGATCCCGATATTTTATACACATCAAAAACATGACAAAGCATGGGTCAAACAACATAATCGAAAACACCCCAAATAACCCAGTGATATACATATTATGAACAACAAAATACAAACTTTTGACGTGCTAAAAGCCCGCGGTAAGCTCTTCTCGGCTTACTGATGCAAGCTCCTCTCGTACTCTGTGGGAAAACAAAACCAAAACGGGGTGAGCCCACAACCCAATAGGAGTTATAACGGCAAAAATATAAATTATTGCGTAACACATAAATGAACGGACAAGAGCAGCAGCTAAAATAATACCAAATGAAAAGCCTTACGCAATTGGAATTCATAACTAGATAAAGAGCTGTAAATCAAATTTGATTACTCTACTATTATTTTGTCTAGCACCGATGTCAGGGTAGTTCTGGATACCAGCCACCGTTACAACTCTTCCGGGTTGCCACTCGTAAGTGGGGGGCCCCAGTGGGCCTGACATTCCTATAGTAGATTCGTCTATTTTCCTATTTAGACTTTTTCACAAGAAGGAAACACTCGCAACATACATTAGAGTGATTAGAAAATTCAAAAATGAAAGTAATCCCAGTTACTGTATAAAATAAGGCATCCCATAAAATCTTGCCAAGACACATATACGAGTGATTGATAGAGCATGAACAAAAATGTAAAACATGAACAGAAATGTAGAGCATAGGAATTTAAATGATGATGCAATATATTTACCAAATAAAAGTGTATATACAGGGATTTTAAATATAAGCTTGAGCTGGTGCCACAAGGCAAGCATTGAATGGAAAATCTTTGAGTTGCAGAACTAGGGGTGAACACTATGGAACTCAGTGAGTCCTTTTTACCAACAAAAGAAAAATTTAAATGGCAAAACATGAAACAAAGGTAAATCTAAAAAATGATTTCAAAAGGGTTCCAATTGTTGGCTATAAATGGAGTTTTAAATACAAAACTCATTTAATCATTTTAACAAACAGTTGAAATGTTAGATTAAGAAAACAATAGTACTGACTCTTAATTTAACATGGAAACTAATACTTGTATTGCCAAAAATATTTATTATTCTTCATAAAAACATTTATAGACGTTTGAAATCATTAACATTTCAATGCACAAAAGTTGGGACTTTAAACCGAGTTTCCCGTGTGTAGATGGTGGATTTTCGATGAAGGCTAAAATCGTAAACCCATAATTATATGAACTTCTGATCCAGCAATCAGATGCGAGAGTATTGAGCCACGGGTCTCTCATCGAATCCTCTGACCGAGAATACTTTCTCTCAGAGTACATGCAGATATGTAGTCTCTCGGCTGGACAACGACATATCTGTATTGAGACACGGGTCTCTCATCGAATCATCTGATTGAGAATACATTCTCTCAGAGTACATGTAGATATGTGGTCTCACGGCTATATAATAGCATATCTCATGAATACTGAACACATTAGGAATTATTTCTATATAGTATCACGGGATGGACGGCTCCTAGACAGCCTGCTCTGCTAGTATAGAGTGATGAAGTCTTCAGGATACAAACAACGAGTTTACCCTGACTATATAAAGGATATGAAGCTCCAGCAAGCTCATATCGGAATAATTAATGCTCCTAGACAGCTTGCTCTGCTAGTATAGAGCCATAAGTTAATTATTCCCAAATTCTTGGATTCATCCACGAAATTTCGAAAATATTCAAATATTTTCGCAGATATTTCATTACTGCAAACCATGGTTATTCCCAGCAGAAATCCATGGGTTAGTAATAAATATTCAACACACGGGCGTCTGAGCTAACTCTGAGTAAGCCCCGATTTAAATGGTGAAAGTGTACTCAACGACTATGCACTAACAATCACCGCACGAACGAGTATTTCAAAATACGACGAGACGATGAACCTATGCAAAATAGGAAAGAAAATAATAAATAATTAAAAATTGACCTTGGCGCTTGGAGCATAGGCCCACTGACCGGCCGACCGTGCCGTGGTCTATCCCACGCCAGTTTCATATTTTTATCATATTTTTTGTTATTTTCCTTGAGTTCATGAAAATTCTTTCATTTGAACAAATATCCTCCGTTTTGAGGAAACTCCTCAGCTTCATGGTGTTTCTTTCACACCAAAGAAATAATATAAAATTAGGGAAGGATATTGTGGGGCGTGACATTGGAAAACCGGCCATGCCTTAGTCCCAGATGGCCCCACTCCTCATGATTCCTCATTATTTTATTATTATTTCCCTAATTTCATGAAAACTCCTTAATCTCATGATATTTCCTTGGTCCCATGAAAAATAATATAAAATTAGGAAAACCCATGTGCACGGCCCATATTCGGTCGGTCAAACCCTAGATGGCTTCACACGTCCCTTATTTTATTATTATTATATTTTATGTTTCCTTCATCTCATGGAAACTCCTTGATTTGAACAAAACTCTTTAATTTTAGCAAAACTCCTTGATTTTATCATATTTCCCTAAAATCATGAAAATATTATGAATTTTTTTGGAAAAAACACGTGGGATTGGCCCCTTGGCCATGGCTGGTCCCACACTTCATAATTCTTTCACTTTTCCATTATTTTCCTTCATCTCATGAAGTTTTGACGGTTTTATCAAAAAAACCCAGTTTCTTCATATTTTCTAAAATGATTGCTCAAACGCACATCTGAAAATATCAAAATTCTCAGAACTGAGATACGAACACTTTGGGGACATGAGCATGTTACCTTGACCGACCAAGGTTGGCTCTTTGGCTCTCAATGAGCCGGTCTTACATATTTTCACAATTTGACCTAATTTGCACAATTGCACGTATTAGGTCCAAAACTCTTCCAAACGACTTGGAACTTCATGGAACGATCAACACTTGATCCCGTGACCACCCAGGGTCGTTTTCATGACCCCTTGGTCGGTCCCCCACTTCTTCATAATTATTTAGGTCTTATCACCTATTGCTTAACCCAACAATAATTCGAATAAATGATTAAACCAGCATTTAATCATTCTTTCAATCAACAATTCACCAACTCTTCAAGAGGTCTTAGTGTTTTCTCACGTGAGCATATGGGTGTTACATGATTTACCCACGATCTCATGAAACCAACCCTTCCTTCGTTCCATGGTTCAATTCCTAACAAACCATGAAGTGATCATCAATTGTTCAAATTAAAGTTTCTGAGTCCAAGGATTATAATTCCAGATTCAAACACTAATAAATTTTTGACGATCTCATGGTCAATATTCTTATTAATTATACTCGTTTCAACTGCCAGTATTTTAATTAATATTTTATTTTGTTCACGCTGCCAATAATTCATCAGATGAGCAACACTTGCTCAGATAAGCAATACTTACTCAAAACAGAGAATATTGGTTCAACTATCAATATTCAGCAAATCATCGAATGAGCAATACTTGCTCGCCTCAAATATCAATATGAGGATCATGCCCACATTCGATCCATGAGTTTCAGAACATTTTTATAAAATCACGTTCAACTCAGTAAATACATGGACTAATCGTCCCATGATATCACGAAGTCAGCAATTGACTAAACTAACCACGAGACGTCAATCGTGTCACTTGGGGGGGGGGATATTAATTAGGGTTTTGGTCTGGCGGTCTACGACACGTATTTTTAAACACACGATGGAATGTAAGAAAGTCGTGTAATCAGTTGAAGGAGTTAACAAAGTAGTGGGTGGAAAATCAACCAAGTCTCTGCATGATGAGCAACTGGTTTTAAACACGATTTTTGCTTCCACACTCTTTGATTCCATAAACTGTCCACTTCATGGGATCATGGTGTCTACAATTACAACAATATAAATAAGTCTCTGAATCATTATTGAAATAACTATGTCAACAACGATGAGAATCTCACGTCTCATTGACATCACAGGATCATCAACTCATCAATTGAGCAATTACTCTCAACTGAGCAATTTCAATCATTCAGAACTTATCATATTCAGAATTCACAACACACCCACAATCTTTGATTATCATTGATTCCACACATTTCTCAGCTTCCCTCCTATAGATCGACCCATCCTCTCTTGTGACCGAATTTACTATGGAACGGACATTGTATTGGTTTAGGCCGGAGTACTACAGATTGATCTCTCGAATTCAAAGCACTCCCTTCTTGCAGTGCAACTGTGTGAGGTTGAATATTCTGCTCGGTTCAAGGAGTCTCCTTCGCACGGTCTTCTACTCAATTCCATAAAAACCAGCAAATTATTTTGCCCCATCTACAGACTGGCGACCAGAGTGGGAGATTAATCTCTCGGTTGCAACTTTAAATTTTCACAGGATGGTCGGTCTTAGGAGTAATTCGACTACTCCAAACTCGATCCAGAATCTTTCCAATGGCGATATCCTTCCTTCCAACGTTACATCCGACAGCGCGGAAGACAGAGAAACCCCAACTCTAAATGAGTTAACACGAGTTCTAGAGATCCACACCAGAAACATGAATCTGATGAAGGATACAATGAACCACATACTTGATTTCCTCATAAAACTCACATCCGAGTTAAGAAGAATCTCCGCTTCATATGTCCCAGCACTGGGGAATGACTCGTCACACGATGGTCCTCAAAGCAACAGTTTCACTACCTATAAGAAGCCGGTGGACCAGGAGGTTACACAACTAGGTGAAAGCTTATGTGAACTCTTACACTTTTCCAGGAAGCAATAAACAGACACGTTTGTTGCACTCAACCAGATATCATCTGAGGTACCATTAGCTTCCTTATCTCCAGTAGTTGAAGAAACATTCATGACGACTAAGCACTCGATCAACAACATCACCTTCGGAGAAGAGGACCGCATAGCAGACGAAGGACATAATCGAGCCTTGTACATAACTGGTTTTATCAAATACATTGAGTTCAAGAGAGCTCTCGTTGATACAGGCGCTTCTACAAATATTGTCACTATGAAGACCCTCAAGGCAGCCAAGTTTCCACGAAATAAAATCATTCGTCATCCCATATTGATGACGAGTTTTGAAGGAAGACATATCCATACATATGGATATGCATACACATACCTTAAGGTGGGGCCTATTCAATCAAAATCCAAGTTCCACGTGATTGAACAAGAGCCTGACTATCACATAATACTCGGACGGCCATGGATACATGATAACAAGGTGGTTCCTTCAACGTACCATCAATGCATGAAATCTCTAATCAATAACAAAATTGTTCGTATTACGACTTCATCATCTCCTTACGCCCCGGTCTATGATGCTGAATTCCTTGAGTCGTAGAAGAACATCCCTGAACCTCCAAACAAGATTTACAGTGCTCCACTCCCAAGCTGTGAGTCCGTCGAAAAAGCTGCAAACGAGCCATCATCCTCAAACATCAAAGAACAGCAGCTGGTGGACTTATGCATCAACGACATGCTCCCGGTCTATAGAGCTCTACTGGAGAATCTCCGATTCCAGACTTTCTCAGAGCTCCACGAATCAGCGAAGAGGTCGGCAACCACTGAACCTGCTCTTTTAGAAAGAGCAGAATCCACAAAGACTGAAGAAGCGTGAGACACTCGAGGAAACAGACATCTGGTCAACAAGCAGTATAATTTGCATCCTTACACAAATGCTCTAACAGAAGGGAGCAAACGGAAAGCTGAACCACAGCGCAAGCATACTTCTCCCACCCCTTCAAAGGAACAAAAGAAGGATAATGTGCAAACATCTCCTCATCATGCATAGGATCCAGAAGCACCTGACTTTCCCTACTCCATTGAATAAGTCATCGAATTACTGGAAGCCTAGATTCAAGATGGTGAAATCAAATTTCCATATGTCAGGAAGGAACCAACTGAAGAGGCCATGGAAAATCCTCGGTACTGCCGCATCCATATATTTTTCGGCCATCACACAAGCGATTGCAAGACTTTTAAGCGCATATTTAAATCAAAGGTCGAGTGAGGAGAACTTAATCTTGGAGTTGAAGGAGTGCACAGAGATCCCCTTCCCGTCAGGACTTTCTCTATTTCCGAAGCACCAATCAAGGAAGCAGTTCAGTCATTAATAGAGCATGTCTACGAATTACTCTATCTATCGAAAGCACAAAGGGGAGATATGTTTACGGCTTTGAATCACATAGTTTCTGGGAAATGCCTACTGATTTCAGATGTACCTCCTGTACCTTCAGCCACTAACAAAGAAATGTATGACTGGGGACTGCTCACCATAGTGCACATCAAAGAAAACGAATTCGAAAGGGAATTTGTTGACATCGGCACCGCCGTCAACATCATACCTTTGAAAACTCTCATAGCCGCCGGCATTACTCGACATGAAGCTACTCACGCTCCCACAACAATCAGAGATCATGAAGGAATTTCCAAGAATGCATATGGCTTCATCAATCTCAAAGTTAAAAAAAGTTCGGTCTGCACTGAGACCAAGTTTTACATAATCCAGGAAGACCCTGGATATGACATGATCCTTGGAAGGACTTGGATTCATACTGGAAGACTGACCTTCATGTCTTCAGCACACTCTACTACTGACAGAGACTCTGATTCAGAAGAAAAAGAGGAGAACGCCCCACCATTTGAACATCTAAAGGAAGTTGAAACCTTGATGGGACTTGCACAAGAATCTGGAGAGAGTCCGCATGCCTTTGTCGAAAGGTTTCGATCTCAGGCAAGTCTTATTCCTCTTCATGCTCCAATATTACCAATGTTCAAATATGCTACTTTGGTCCAGGGACTTCTCCCCATGAACAGTTTAGCAATTTCCAAGATTTATGAATGGGTAACTTCACCCTGACAATATTACACCCAATGGATGGGTTCAGCGTGTATCCATGATGATCATCCCGTCAAGAAATTTATTGCTGAAGACCATGCAAAACACGACAGACAGTATGCTGGATATCCTCATCTACACCAGTGTCCATATGTGCCCCAACCATGGAGTCAACACAAAATATTCAAGGCACGGACCATAAAGCCAAACAAGTTCAAAGAAGGGGATTTGGTTCTCAAATCAACTAAACAGGATCTCCATTCTGCAAGGAGCTCTAATTGGGAAGGACCATTTATGATCGCTAAGTTCATTACTGGAGGATACTACAAACTGATCAAAACGGATGGATGAACCTTACCAGTAATTCACGAGAATTGGCTTAAGGCGTTTGTCTGAGATTATTGGGCATTTGAGGTACTGGGTGTTTAAGCATTCATGACGTCTGAATTTGGCATTTTAGGATTTTCTTTCATTATCAAGTCCAAAAGAAAATCCTTAACCATATACCAATCCAAAATCATGATATCAAAACCCAAATAAAACCTCACATCCCTCGGAAATTCATAAGTTCAAGAGATTATGGAAAATGAATCAAAGAAAATCAGCGAAGAAAGATTTTTGCGCCTCTACATCCTTCAAAGCCTGTAAAGCTGCCTTATCCTTGTTCAGATCTTCATTCATCCTGGCAATCTTGTCTTCCTTCTCCATCACATCATTATTGGGAAAGTTTATGTCATTTTCACATGAATCCTTAATAGCATTCATCTTCTTACGAAGCCACTTCACATTGAAGCCAAGTTTCTCAGAATTCTCCAAGTTGAACTCCCTATCAAAGAATACATCTGGAGTTACGACATTTCTGGCTCTAGTTCATATATCGCTTACAACACTCAAGAGTACACTTACCTGCATTGTTAAAGCATAAGCACGCCCAGGATTCTTGTCGACAATTATATGGCCAAATTTCTCCCATATTTTCTTGTACAAACCTACATATCCAATGGGAACGCTGAATCCACCAACTAACTCATGATACGGAAGTTAGGCATCGAATGGAGGATCAAATTCAACTACTGCACTTGGATATTCGTGTACAACTATACGGTTTTCAATTACTGGAGCAACTTCTACAATCAGGGCAACAGTTTCTTCAGTACTCTCCGCTGGTGTCCTGGATTCTTCTATCACCGAAGTAGCGACGATCTGGGTCTCCATGACTTCATCAACAAAAATTTCATGGTATTGATGTGCATAGATAGTTTCCTCCTTATCAATAATCTCAGGGTCGCTCGTTTCATCATTTTGGGTCCCTTCATTCTCAACTTCGGTATTTTGCACCTAATACGAAGATTACATGAGATTAGGATCATCCAAGCATGAAACCAAAAGAAGTCATAAACTACAGAACAAAAGTACCAACATCATCAAAGTCTTTCATTATACATGCTAATGAATAATCAAAGTCATGAAATCACGTTTTACAACAAGCTCGCCTGAGAAGATTTTACACTTGCCTGAACAACGTGATTAACTGGGAGCAATTGGTGAAGAATAAATGGTTAAGTTATATACCATTCTCTTCGTATGGGTGTTACCTACAATATTTCAAAATTTCATGGCAATCGTATGAACGAGCAAAATGATGTGGTCAGAACTTGGGACTACACAACATCTGAAAAAGTTCTGAAAGTCTCCTGGAAGTTCACTATTTCGCCATTTTAAGGCCCTGAACGTGCTTAAAACTTAAAAAGATTCTTTACAAAAGCTTATAAATTTCCTGGGCTTAAATATGCATATGCGGATCATGAAAATCTGACATCAAACGAGAATTCTACGACGTTTCCCTAAAATGCTGAGTTCTGAATTTTCTGGTGACGTATTTTCGACAAAACTTGTCATATATTCACATAATTTCTCATTCATTCACTCATAAACCAGCGAGTTTATACTTATATGGGTGAAATATAAGAGAAATACTTACTTAGGTGATCTCCGGAGCGTTCAATGAATCAGAATTGCCCACATCAACGTCGACAGCTCCACTACCTTCATTCGGTTTTAAACTCTGGGAGTTTTCTTCATCACTGTTCTTCGAACGAGCATCACCAGTATTCTCCATGTCCATGGAAACATCCTCCTAGATATATTCTCATCAATTAGCATTTTATATATCAAGCATCATAATTTTCTATATAAAAGAATACTTACTTCGGCTTCTTCAACACCCGAGTCAGAAACAGTCTGCCCAGCAGTAGAAAACTGAAAACCTTCAATACTCGATGGAGTAAAATTATGCAACAGAATAACAAAGATGGTTTTAAGATCCTAATTATGCGGATGATAAGAAGTCATAATGAAAGAAGTATAGATAACTCACCAAACAAGTCACTGGGGACTTTATGGTGTTAGGTAACATCTTATAATTCTTACTCCTGCCTTCTCCACCATGAACGATTGCTTCAATTTCTGAGAGGTCTACATCAATTCGTGGTCTTACATTATGACCGCCCTGTGAAAAAGAAAAAAAAATTGATTCATTAATCAAAACGCAATCATTAAAACCTTATGAAGACTTCAGAAGATACTTACCGGTGAACATACTGGAGACGTTTTTCATTTATCACTACCAGGGAAATGCTTTAATCTTGGCCGAGTAGCAATCATCTCAGGAGAAGGAGGCTCCTTCACTAAAGGTTTCTCAACTCTCACAAAATCAAGTAAACGTTCGAGTTGTTGATCCCAAAAGTTTATGTAACCCGGAGTTACATATGAAACTTTCTCAGAACTGGGGAACCAGAATTCACTCCCCTCCACATGTGTATGGTCCAGACAAGTTATGAGCTGATCTACTGAAGGTTTTCTTCTTCGAATAGTCAGAACACACTGATCCATACCCATTTGCCGATCCGCCCTATCAATATTGTATTCTTCCACTAAGAGTTCGCCATGCATTATGGATATCATATGACTGGGAGTACAACTCAGCATAAAAGCTCTCTCACCATCGTCCAAGTCAGCACCAGATTTCAAAATCATGCTTTCTTCATCATTAAAGGTTTTCAATTAAGATATGTAAGATGGAACTGATACCCATGGGCGGAAATTGAATTCAGATTCATGATCCAGGACATCAATGAAGCGAGTCTTGAGCCGAGGTTGCTTTGAGGACCAGCGCATAATCCTGGCATTAGCCTTCTCCGAGAATACATGGAGAGCATCAGTGTTCAATCCTTGCAAGACAGTCCGTGGAATGGGCGCATAATTCTTGAAATGTTCCCACATCAAATCTTAAAGAAACATTGTGTTGGCATAACATTCAATCTTCATGAAACCATTTGAGACGCTGGAGTCTATAATCAAGGAGTCCAAGTTAGAATACAAAGAACCCAAGAATAAGCTACCTATTGGGAGTTACTCACCCTGAGCCATCTTAATCACAAAAGTAATCACGAAGGGCTTCAACAATTTTCCAGCATCTTCAAATACATCTCTGGACAGCCATAAGCACAAGAAAGCAGCTATGGAAAATGTACCGTCAACTGGCCAATCAGGATGAGTATCTCTTAGCCACCAGTGTATCATCCAATGAGCATAACAACCTTTGCTTCCAGACGCCTTATTAATCTCCTCCATTGTGGTTGTCAAGATATTGGAGATTGCATCTTCCTATGGAGAAAGAATTTCAGGAAGATTACCTGTGATTCGGAGGTGCAACAAGGCAACTACATCTTCTAAATTAATGGTAAACTCTCCCCATCTGCATATGAAAGAGTGAGTTGGAATACACCATCGAGCAAGTAGAGCTACAATACCTCGTGCATCATGAAAAATGAATAAATCTCCAGAGGCTTGGATAGATCGTATTACTCGTGCATCATGCAACTTAGATAGAACATGAGGAAAACCCAATATATATCTGGACCATCCAAAAAACTTTCCCAGGGGCAGTCGAGAAACTTTGAACTCAATAACTGATGCAGAAAAATATCCTCGTTCGAGACAGTTTCGAATAAATCCTTGAGCTGTCACCAACTTCTTCTGAGTAACCTCTCTGGGATTTATCAGAAGACGAAAGGCTGGAGTTTTGAGTCGCTTTTCAGGTCCTTAATCTATGAAGAAGGCATATTCTATGTTTGGAACGTTCTTGATTCCAGGAATCTAATCTTCGCCAATGGAAGTCTCTTATGTACATGAATCATCCCTGGAGACATCGTCTATGTGTGAATCTTCCCTGGAAACATCATAATCCACACACATATCATCTCTGAAGGCATCATTAGCTTGAGGATCAGACATCCTTGCAAAGTAGATGTAACATGCACACAATGCTATGATTCAGTATGAAAACGTCAACGAAATGAGGAAGTTAAAATGCTCATACCGGCATCTACAAATTGGTAACTCATAACTCTTACCTTTTTACGCTTCCACTAACAGTAGTGATAGTAATACTAGAGTTAACGCTTCAAAATCGTTCGTCTCTTCGAAACCTACAAAAAGGACCTACAAAACTCAGATTTTTCATAAAATCATGAATATTTCTACTGTGTGATCATTTACCATGGAATTATGAAAACTAAAACATTATTTCATCATAAATAATTGTTTATTTCTAAATAGTATTACACAAAACTCAAGTTTTGATTTTAGAGAAAATAATATATATTTGCATATATATATATATATATATATATATATATATATATATATAAAGAAAACGTTTTATTTACTCATGTAAATAAATAAAAAAATTCGACGTGAGAAAGACTCACTAAAATAAAGTACTGTGGATACTTCACGGTTTAAAAATAAATATCCATGAATAGACCATGGTTTTATGAAAATTCTTTTCCTTCGTATCGTCATACATCTTTGAAATGAAGGTTTATTTCGATTTTGTGAAAACTCACACATCATAAGACAAAGTTTTGATTTACATGAAAGCTCATACACAAAATTTTATCACTGGACACAGGTTCATATATATATAAAGAAGAAAAACTCTTTCTTCGTATCATCGTCATTCATTTTTTTATGATAAAACTTTGGCTCACATGAAAGCTCATAAACATAGTTTTATCACTGGACTTAAATATTCATATATGAAGGAAAAATATCTCCTAAATCAGGGATTATTATTAGTTTTCAAAAACTAACGATCAAACGAACATACGTTTTCAAAAACGAGGGTTTTCGACGAAACCCACACTCATATATGCACATGTATATAACTCCAACATGATCGAACTCATCAAAAAAAAAAAAAAAGTTTGGACGCATACCTGTCGACGCCGGCAGAAAACAGCCGGACAGCGGCGGCGCTGGTGATCAGGCGACTTTTTTTCCCTCTCCTCCTTGCTGCTGGTGTGAAGGTGATGAAGGGATGATGAAAATTCTGTCGTGGGAAAATTTAAAAAAAAAATAGGAACAATTCCTTTTATATCAATTTTATTTCCAAAACATAATTTTCTAAGGATTTCCTTATTGGGCTCGGCCCGCGAATCCTAAACGACCAAGGACCCGTCGTCCAAATCAGTGGTTCAACACCAATTTATGCTCATCAAATGGAGCTCTAGCATGTCACTGGAATCTTCATTCAAGTCATGGTATGCTCGTACGATCGAAATCCGATAACATCTTAACTTACGACTAAATTTAATTACTTACATTGTTTATGACCGGAAAATCACCATTCAATGCCGAGTGAGGAACACGGCTTTCCTCACTAAACAGGGAACTTAATGTAGATGGTGGATTTTCGACGAAGGCTAAAATCATAAACCCATAATTATATGAACTTTTGATCCAGCAATCGGATGCGAGAGTATTGAGACACGGGTCTCTCATCGAATCCTCTGATTGAGAATACTTTTTCTCAGAGTACATGCAGATATGTAGTCTCTCGGCTGGACAACGACATATATGTATTGAGACATGGGTCTCTCATCGAATCCTCTGATTGAGAATACTTTCTCTCAGAATACATGTAGATATATGGTCTCACGGCTAGACAACAGCATATCTCATGAATACTGAACACTTCATGAATTATTGCTATATAGTATCATGGGATTGACGGCTCCTAGACATCCTGCTCTGCTAGTATAGAGCGATAACGTCTTCAGGATACAAACAACGAGTTTACCCTGACTATATAAAGGATATGAAGCTCCGGCAAGCTCATATCGGAATAATTAATGCTCCTAGACAGCTTGCTCTGCTAGTATAGAGCCATAAGTTAATTATTCCCAAATTCTTGGATTCATCCACAGAATTTCTGAAAAATATTCAAATATTTTCGCAGATATTTCATTACTGCAAACCATGGTTATTCCCAGCAGAAATCCATGGTTAGTAATAAATATTCAACACACGAGCGTCTGAGCTACCTCTGAGTAAGCCTCGATTTAAATGGTGAAAGTATACTAAACGACTATGCACTAACAATCACCGCACGAACGAGTATTTCAAAATATGACGAGACGATGAACCTATGAAAAATAGGAAAGAAAATAATAAATAATTAAAAATTAACCTTGGCGCTGGGAGTATGGGCCCACTGACCGGCCGACCGTGTCGTGGTCAATCCCACGCCAGTTTCATATTTTTATCATATTTTTTGTTATTTTCCTTAAGTTCATGAAAATTCTTTCATTTGAACAATTATCCTTCGTTTTGAGGAAACTCCTCAGCTTCATGGTGTTTCTTTCACACCAAAGAAATAATATAAAATTAGGGAAGAATATTGTGGGGCGTGACCATTGGCCAACCGGCCCCCACACCTCATGATTCCTCATTATTTTATTATTATTTCCCTAATTTCATGAAAACTCCTTAATCTCATGATATTTCCTTGGTCCCATGAAAAATAATATAAAATTAGGAAAACCCATGTACACGGGCCATATCCGGTCGGTCAAACCCTAGATGGCTTGACACATCCCTTATTTTATTATTATTATTTTTTATGTTTCCTTCATCTCATGGAAACTCCTTGATTTGACCAAAACTCTTTAATTTTAGCAAAACTCCTTGATTTTATCATATTTCCCTAAAATCATGAAAATATTATGAAATTTTTTGGAAAAAACGTGTGGGATTGGCCCCTTGGACGGTCCCACACTTCATAATTCTTTCACTTTTCCATTATTTTCCTTCATCTCATGAAGTTTTGACGGTTTTATAAAAAAAAACCTGGTTTATTCATATTTTCTAAAATGATTGCTCAAACGCACATCTGAAAATATAAAAATTCTCAGAACTGAGATACGAGCACTTTGGGGACATGAGCATGTTACCTTGACCGACCAAGGTTGGATCTTTGGCTCTTAATGAGCCGGTCTAACATATTTTCACAATTTGACCTAATTTTCGCAATTGCACGTATTAGGTCCAAAACTCTTCCAAACGACTTGGAACTTCATGGAACGATCAACACTTGATCCCGTGACCACCCAGGGCTGGTTTCATGACCCCTTGGTCGGACCTCCACTTCTTCATAATTAATTAGGTCTTATCACCTATTGCTGAACCCAGCAATAATTCGAATAAATGATTAAACCAACATTTAATCATTCTTTCAATCAACAAGTCACCAACTCTTCAATCAACAAGTCACCAACTCTTCAAGAGGTCTTAGTGTTTTCTCACATGAGAATATGGGTGTTATATGATTGACCCACTGTCTCATGAAACCAACCCTTCCTTCGTTCCATGGTTCAATTCCTAACGAACCATGAAGTGATCATCAATTGATCAAATTAGGGTTTCTGAGTCCAAGGATTATAATTCCAGATTCAAACACTAATAAATTTATGACGATCTCATGATCAATATTCTTATTAATTATACTCGATTCAACTACCAGTATTTTAATTAATATTTTATTTTGGTCACGCTGCCAATAATTCATCAGATGAGCAACACTTGCTCAGATAAGCAATACTTGCTCAAAACAGAGAATATTGGTTCAACTATCAATATTCAGAAAATCATCGAATGAGGAATACTTGCTCGCATTAACTATCAACGTGAGGATCATGCCCACGTTCGATCCATGAGTTTCAGAACATTTTTAAAAAATCACGTTCAACTCAGTAAATACATGGACTCATCGTCCCATGATATCACGAAGTCAGTAATTGACTAAACCAACCACGAGACGTCAACCGTGTCACTTGGGGGGATATCAATTAGGGTTTTGGTCTGGCGGTCTATGATACGTGTGTTCAAACCAACGATGGAATGTGAGCAAGTCGTGCAATCAGTTGAAGGAGTTAACAAAGTAGTGGGTGGAAAATCAACCAAGTCTCCGCACGATGAGCAACTGGTTTTAAACACGATTTCCACTTCCCCACTCTTTGATTCCATAAACTGTCGCACTTCATGGGATCTTGGTGTCTATAATTCCAGCAATATAATTAAGTCTCTGAATCATGATTGAAATAACAACGTCAACAACGACGAGAATCTCACGTCTCATTGATATCACGGGATCATCAACTCATCAATTGAGAAATTACTCTCAACTGAGCAATTTCAATCATTCAGAACTTATCATATTCAGAATTCACAACACACCCATAATCTTTGATTACCATTGATTCCACACATTTCTCAGCTTCCCTCCTATAGATCGGACCCATCCTCTCTTGTGACCGAATTTACTCTGGAACGGCCATTGTCTTGGTTTAGGTCGGAGTACTACAGATTGATCTCTCGAATTCAAAGAACTCCCTTCTTGCAGTGTATCTATGTGAGGTTGAACATTTCGCTCGTTTCAAGGAGTCTCCTCCGCACGATCGTCTCCTCAATTCCATAAAAACCAACAAATCGTTTTTCCCCATCTACACCGTGGTGCAAAATCATCAAAGGTCGTGGATAGTTTAAACTAAAATCATGAACAAAATTAGTTAGATTATAAAAATACCCATTGGGTGAAAACAAGAACATTCAAAGATTAGCATGAAAAGATATCAAATTGTTGTCGATTCAAATCGATTTGCAGAGGAAAATCTATTTAAACCTGTAACCAATCAAGTTATAAATCATACAAGAACACACCATTTTTCTCTTAAAAATTCATTGAGAAATCAAGACCGAATAGAAATCAAATAAATTTCTTTAAATGTTTCAAAATCACACCAAGAAAACATGCATCAAAATCATGAATTTAATTGAAGGGATTAAACACAAGATAATATACAGTTCAAGATATAATTTGAAGAGAAAAAGACCCCTACCTTTGCAGAATACCAATTCAGCCGGAAACCGATGATGAGTTATGCTTGAATTTCATTTTAAAAGATAATGTTTCTTTTGCATGAGGTTAATTTGAGTGTAAACTTGTTACAGTGGAAGTGGGGAGAAAAATTTCAATGGAACTTAAATAAAAAGGAAATGCTTTCTATAATAAGTTTCAGAGAAAAGTACTAGACTTCCCTAGATGCTCATGTCCGCCACATGTGTTACTTGCTAAATATTTTCTAAAAAATTCCAGAGATTTACTAGTCACAAGTCCTAATACTATTAAGGGATGATCCATTTAGTTAAAAAGCCCATACTAGGTTCAGGGAATTTTCGACGGTTTTAAGCATTTGATGCTAGAACGACACACGCGTACTGCAAAATTCTAATTTTCTACTCAAAAGGGTTAGGCTAGGGCTCGAAGACCAAGAGAAATTTTCACCGTCGTTACAGCTGTTCTTCGGGAATATAAGCCTGGTTTATCAATTGGTTCATGTTCACCTTGATTTATCAAAAGACGGAAAAAAACATGTAGGTATATTCGTGGGAGACGGATTTATCTATATTACCATAGACTTTTCAGTGTGATACAATTTTTTTTATTAAAGTCTTCGACTTTGGGTTGTAGGAACTCTTAGTTGTGGGTGAGATAATCTAAGGGAATCAAACACGTAGTATCCTGCTGGGATCAGAGGCGTATGAGCATAACTTTACCCTGGATCAGTGTGAGATTGATTAGGGTTCAACTACAGTCCAAACCAAAGTTAGCTTAGAGTAGGCTAGTGTCTGTAGCGGTTTAATATATTGTATGTTTAATCTGGACTAGGTCCCAGGGTTTTTCTGCATTTGCGGTTTCCTCGTTAACAAAATTATGGTGTATGTGTTATTTCTTTTCCGCATTATATTTGTTATATAATTTAAATAATACAGGTTGTGCGTTGTTCAATCAATTAGGATATCCGACCTTTTGGTTGTTGATTTAAATTGATTGATACTTGGATATTGGTCTTTGGTACCATCCAAGTTTATCTCTCTTGTATTTAAATTGAAACTCGCAGTTTGCTTGAGTAAGATTTAAATCGAGATAGAGATATAAACTCTTTGATATACTTTTCTATTGATTGAGTCTAACTGTCTAGTTGATTCTCATAAAAGTATATTGGAGTTTGTCCATATAGATTTCTAATTCAAAATATTGGGTGTGGTTGTTAGACCCCCGCTTTTTCAGATCCCATCTCTCATAACTGGATCCATGATAAGCTGAACAACGTACCCCCCCCCCTTGCTTCACAAAGAATTAGAACATCCACCTCCCTCTTAGCGACACAGGGGATGAGATCATCTAGCCGAACTCCAAATCTGGGAAATACACTACTTCCTCTGGTTACAAATACTTAAGCCAAGGAACACAACCTCAGCAGAACCCCCTACTAGCAACCAAATTTCTTTGGACCTTACCATGTCCACAAAAAATTCATCTTTTCTTGTGGAAAGCAATCAATGAATCCGTACCAACCTTCACTATCTTAAACAGAATCAATATCGTCAACTCCAATGTATTCCCTCGTTGTAGTTCCAATACGGAATCAGCGGACCACTTACATTTACGCTTCCCGATAACGATTACAACCTGGAACAATCTACTCAATCAACTCACTAACACCCTAAATACCCCCACTATCATCCCAAATGCAATAACACCTCAAACAACCATCTCCCAACTCCTACAACAACAAGTCCCTCCCACAGTCTTCTCTTCTTTCTGTTATCTCTTTTGGTCACTCTAGTTGACTAAAACGAATTTTTCTACCGTCAGAAACAAGCAACATCAAATGACATTTTATTTTCAACCCTAAAGCAACAACAAGAGTACATATGAGCTCAAAATTCATTACCCCCTACTCTTCCAGGCAAATTACCGACTTTCAGTCCATCAAGAGGAAACAAAACGACGATAACAATATTGGTATGCTGGTCCTATCCCGTATCAGATTGGATAAAAATAAAAACATACGGAGCTGCTAGAGGACACCCCAGATTGGCAGGGGTAGGCTTCATCTGCAGAGACTAGGAAGCAAAAGTTATCATGGCTCTCGCGCAACCTCTAGGAATTACTACTGCTTTAATAGCAAAAACCTGGTCGCTGATGCTGGCCACAAGAACAGTAACAGATAGACAATGGATGAAAGTACTTTTCGAGACAGATTTTGGAACTCTTCTGCACTCTGTCACCTCCCCTACAACACCACCTTGGTATTTAAGGAGAGTGATAAAGGAAATAAAGCACCATTTTAATCAGATACCACAGAGATCCATCCAACACAACAACAGAGAAGGAAACTAAGTGGCGGACGACCTTGCTAATCACGCAGCGGATGAAAGCCAAACGGGGAATCTTAGAACCAACATTTGGGAACATACAATCCCAAATTTCATTAGTCAAATTGTACTCAGCGACTCCATGGGTACTAGATACCCTCGTGTAATTTCCTCCTAGTTTTGTTATTAACTACATGCTTCAAAAAAAAAAAAAAAAAAAAAAAACTGTTCTTTTTCCCTAGTGGAAGTTTTTTTTCATTACTAATTTATATATATTCCACCTTATTATTATTGTTATTATTAAAGTTTTATTTTCCATTACTAATTTGTATATATTTCGCCTATTTAATTTTAGCCCTTATTATTTTATTTTATTTTATAAAAACATACCCCAAGGGCTTATTATTAAAAATAAAATAGGTTCATTACACATCACTGGACGAGTCGTCGGTAAGGGGTAACCGAGCAACAAAATAGGTTATTATTATTATTAGTAGTAAAGACTCATGATGCACCTGCCGACTTGTCGTTCCATTACAAAATATAGAGAGAAATGAACTAAAATACCAAGGTGGAAAATCCTCCTTCAAAATACAAATTACTGTTTCACAATTATATTTCTTGTAATCAATTAAAATAGATGCGATTTGCATTCCAGTGAATGAAAAATTCACATACAATAGACACTAAAGTGTAAGATGAAACCAGAACTAAAACAATAAAAGAAAAGAGAAAAACATTAAACACGTCTTTGTTGTTGCCATTTCTTCTCAGCTTCCATGTCTTTCCAAGCTTGTATTCTAGGAATATGACGACCCTTCATTTGTATTAGAACCTGAGCTTGTAACTCATCTAATCTAACTGCTATAAAATGAGAAAATCATGCTTGTTAGTTCTTCAAACAATTAGTCTGGAAATCCAAAATTAAGAAATTATTTACAACAAAAATCGTATAACATAAATTTTCATACAGATGCAGTCTATCGGCTATTCACCCCGCACACAAAAGTTTACTCACTAAAAGTCTGACTATAAACCAAAGTTCACATTGAGTTTTAAGAAGTTGAATGGGTAAAAGGATCAAAATCAAAAAGCATTACTTGTCGGTTAGAACCTATTATCCTTGACAAACCAAAAAATCTCAAACCTTGTGCTTGTAGTTAGTAGTAAGGTTCAAGCAGTTAACTGACATTCTTTAAGCCATTTGATAATAACATTAATTGGCAGATAGGCCAATGTGGCATTTTTTTTTGATATCCAGTATGATACTACACAACCACAAAAAAATAAAAAAAAATAAAGGTTGGCAAATAGCTTTACCATATCAAACAGAGAAGGATCTTCTTTGAAATAATTAAGTGCTTCTTCATTAGTGCAAGAATACATTTCTCATTGGTCATCCTAAAATGTTCACTAGATAACCAAGCTTTTATCTACAACACACACACAAAAACAAACAGAAATTTCAATAAATCAATTGAATATAGGGTTCTGGATGGGGTTTCATAGATCTTGAGAGTTTAATGTAACATTAATGTTGATCAGTAGTACAAGAGGGTCGACATTTCTAACTATCAATCCACATAATTTCCCACTTTCCCATTCTTTGAATATGGGAGTCCAAAGAGTAGACAGTTGTAAGCTTAAGTTGGGAACGGAGGCAAATTAAGAAATTCACTGAACATGGTATACCTACTTACTTTAGCATTTACATTCACTCTACATATGACACCACAACCAAACTCAGAAATAAATATCAGTGGCACAGATATTGGTAAAAAACTAAGACTGCAACTTGAAAAAGTTTTTTAAAACTGGAAAAATTCGTCCAAAGGTTAAGAGAGTATTACATTAAACCATATGATTAATGCTTGCAAATGGTTTTCATGATCACAAACCTCAATATAGACTTATGTCCCATGAAAACTGCTTGGTTTTTAAAGAAGTGCAAAAATCCACTGATTATGAATGACTGTCAAAAGTATGATCTTAATAAAAGGGGTACAGAAAAATCACCAAAGTAATCAAAACAAAATAATGCCAACTAAAGGCAGAAAGCTCCAGCAAAAGCACCAAAGTAATCATATACTAATGAAGTAGTTTAGAATTGTGATTTCAACAGAAAATGAAATTTCAGTAAACAAATTACGGTTTCAACATTCACAAATATTAAGAATTATAATTCAATCCAAAATTCAGAAACTAATTTGAGCAAAATTCATAATTACAACAGAACAAATTAGGGTTCTTTATCCAATGAAAATGGTATATACTTACAATTATTTATCCTCTTTCATTTGCTTCTCTTGTGTCTCTTCATCTTACCATCAGGTACCACCACATCCGTCGCTAACTAATCGCCTCCACCTCCATTACAAAAAAAATACTGAAGATGAAAAATAAAGATCGATAACAGATTACCTAATTTGAAGTTCCGGTGGAGTTTGATATTTCTTCAAAATCCCAAAGTTGTGAATCTAAATCATCTAAATCTAACTATAACGAAACACTAATCGAAGCGAAACCCTAATTTGTTAACGAAATCTGAACCCCTGATTTGGTGGATTTTAAATGTTAAAATCGCATACTATTATGCTCCAGATTTCGATTTCGATGGTGAGCTTAAGGTTTTTTCTCGTCATGAAGGGAGGTGAAGTTCGTCAATTAGATTAGGAAGAGAACATAACATAAGGAAAAAGAACGAAGAAAAATGTCGTGAAGGTCCTTATTGATTCTGTTAAGCTAAGACTTAAGACCGGGGTATTGTAGTAAATTTAGGGTCCATGTAAAATCAAACACCCGATCGAAAAGTCGACCTTTTCTTTATTATAGTATATTATAAGATAAGATAAGATAAGATTATTGATCAGAAGAAAAAAGTAGTTGTTGATTGTAGAATCGAAGAAGAAAAACAACCCCATATGTTATTGTGGTCCATGGACCTCCTAAGGTGATTGATCTACTGACAAAGTTACATGAATAGATATCTGAAAGTGTTTGTGGAAATTGAGAATTGGGAATTGAAAATTGATTCTTCATTATAAGTTGGGAAGTACTTGTTGATTAAATCTACAAACCAATTTAGACCGACCATGATTACCTAAGCAGGTATTTTGGCTTTTCATGTTATTGCATATCACGGTTTGCACTTCCCTGTTTTGAACATCAAGTTAGGCATAATTCTTAATTCTCAATCTTGTTAAATTTAGCTGAGTAGTTTTTCAATGATGATAATGGTAATGTGATTTGATCCCATGCCTTTTAGATTGTTGTAAACAGGTGGCGAGAAAAATGTCTAAATTTTTTAACTCCCAACAGATATACTATATAAGTTAGACATGCTCGTTAGACACTGAATGTGAAGAAAATGTATTTCAATCATCTTCACATGTATCGAACATGCTTAGATTGGGTTAATTGATTTAAAGTTTAACCTTTAAACCAACCCATACAAACCAATACATCTGTAGCAAATTCTTGAACATGTACTTTTTTAGTAAAAAAATTCTATTTCACTTATATGTCAAACGAAAAGTAATATTGTTTCTCACTTGTTATTTTTCGGATAAAAATTAATTTTCACTTGTGTTGTTTGGTGTGAAAAATAAAATTTTCACCCGATTTAGGTTAATAAATTTTCTTTTCACCCGTTATTTCACAAAAGACAATTATCCCAATTAATGAAAATTGTGATTATTATTAAATTGTGAAAACTGTAATTTTCAAACAGGTGATAATAGCGACTTTCACTAATCACAATCGTCACTAACTTGGAAAAATTTGATTTTTTCAAGGAACTGACAAGAAATGGGATTTTTACTAATTCAAACAAAAGAAAATTATGACTATCATTCAATTGTGAAAACGAGATTTTTTAATGACATTCGATAATTGCGATTTGCACAAAGCACCACTAATTCTGAAAAATAAAAATAAATGAGATATTCTCTTGAGTCATTAATTTTCATTCCCAAGAATTTCCCAACTTCATTACTTTCTGTTAGAGCATTAATGCTCGGTTGAACCCACAATTTTTGATATCTCAAGCTTGTTGTCAATGTTAATTGATCAAATTTATATTTTGATTTCTAGTCTATTAAGGTCAAGTCTCGGACTAGGTTCGAATTTGGTAGTTAAGTATTAGACATCGCCCTCGAATATTGAAGATCGATGAAGACATTTGGAGAACTTCTGAAGCAGATATGTGAAGACTGAACCATTATATTCTACTCACTATCTTACCATTTTATTTGTTGAGACTATGTCGTATGACTTCTTCTAGACTTACAAAAAAGAAATTTCGAGTCTGTAGTTGCAGGAAATCCCACACTACACCCAACTCAAGAATTTATGACACAATTTGAAGATTAAGAACCTTTTTTATTGATATGATCTTAAAAGAATTACAGTAATCAAGAATACAATTCACTTAATAAGATTTTCTCTCTCCTAAAAAACTTTCTTAGCACTCAAAAATTCATCCCCTCTCTGGAACTATTCATTTCCTTTATATAGGCATTTACATAATGGATTACAGGTCATGACAGCTCATTTACAGTTAAGATTCCCTTTAATTTTGGATATGAGTTCTTGCGATAAATCGCAGTTAGCACCGCCTTAATCATTCGCAGGTTTTATTGGTTCGTCGCAGAAATGTCACACTTTACTCATGTTTCTGTCGTTTTCATCTGATATGTCATTCCTTACGTCACTTTGAGATGTATCGCAGAACTGTTGTTTATTTCGCAGGAATATTATTGTGACAATATTCTGATCCTAAATCTTGCCTCTTCTCATATCTTTTCTGCGAAGAAGATAAAGATCATGAGAATTTAAATCTCTTGATTTGCCGCAACTCCTTATCTTTTCGCGCTTCCTTCACTTTAACACGTCTCTGCATCCACATCGCTAGATATTCTACGCATGTTTCTTCTCTCTTTTATTCCTTGACGCATCTCTTTTTCAACCGTTGAATTTTGACCATTCACGTCTTTTATTCATTGAATGCATTGATGTTCTCGAGAATCTTTTTCTCTTATAAATATCCTCTTCGCTACTCTCTCCTCTTCTTTTTACTTTTTCTCTGCAACTCTATTGTTCTTCATCTTCTTCCGCAAATTCCGCATCTATTACTGTTTCAATTTCGTTTCTTTATTCTTCTTCATCTTAATCATCATTCCCATACTAAAAAATGGCTCCTGCTAAAAAATTACGTCAACCCACTTTCCAAAAACACCAACAGAAGCTAAAAACTTTAGGTTTCACACTTTCTGAAATTCCTGGTCAAACTTCAGATTCTGATCTCTCCATTGATCTAGTTTCAGGATTTCCTTCTTCCAATAGGAAAATCCTTATTTCTCTAGGTCAACTAGAAGTTGGCCTTCCTATCCCTCTTTATAACCCAGATCTCCCTCTTTTTTATGAGATTATTTCTCACGCTAAATTTTCACGAGCAATCTTCCAATTAAGTGGAGATTGTATTCGTCTCATTCTCGAATATTCCTTTCGTGGAGCTGGTAAAGGATCTCGCTATCCTGAATCTGCGAAACATCCTGATTTTAAAGATATCCCAATTATTCCAGCGAAATATACCGTGGAAAATTTCTTTGCGAATTATCAAGTGATTCCCATGAAGAAAGATAGCACGTGTTGGGCTATTCGTTTGAATAGGAATAAAAAAGTTGCGAAGGATAAACTTCTTATGCAAGATATAGATTATCATTAAATTAAAAACCAAGGTACACGCTTCTCAAAAGATGATAAGTGGTGTAGATTTCCTCTCCTCCTTGAAGGTCCATATATCTCTGGCGCTCTCGATCTTCATGTGAATCTTGCAAATCTTGCGGCGTATTATCCTTGGATTTTTAACTGTCCTGAAAGGAATTCTGAGGTATATTTCGCAGCATTTATCATTATTCGCAAATTTGGATAAATGTATCATTCTTATTGATTATATTGAGATATCTTTTATCAGATTGAAGCTTAACTATGTAAATACTGGGAATCCCAATCTCCTTCAAATTTTGAAAACCTTCACAGATGAAGTAAGAAACAATCTTCTATAACCTTTAACAATATATTGTTGCCCCTGTTTCTTATCTTTATATGTGATTGTTTTCAAGGAAATACCATTTGTCGCGGTGGTTGAAGCCAAAGATAAAGGCAAAAGAGTAGCAACTCCAAATGAAAGTTCTGGTGCTTCTCCTCGCCGCAATAAAAATCAAACCACTGACGGTCCTCCATAGAAAATGAGAAAAACTCAACCACTTCCTTCTGATAATTCTCAACTCAAAGAAACTTCTACTATCGCTGAAAAAGATAATGAAATCGAAAAAAATAGTGGAATTAATAATGATGCCTCTGTGGGCACTTCAATGCATATCTCTTCCACAAGAATCAGGTCTGCGATGGGTCTTTCTCAACCTGAGACTCCAATGGATCAATTGTCAAATATTTTTAGAAATCCCTTACAAGGTATTGGAGATGATGATATTACTCGTACTTGCGACTATCTCTCAAAGGTCTGCGACGCTTCAATCTTGACTAATAATAAAGATCTTAAAGGAGTCTCAAGATTTATTAACCCAGGCTTTCTTCATGCGTTAGCTTCGTTGGTATCCCCCTTTCCTTCATTTTTCTTGTAGTAAACTTTTAAATTTGTCATGAGTATCAAAAATCTTTTACTTATCTTACTTATTTTCTCTTTTCTGTCACAGACTGCCAGAGCTTCTTTTTCTGTTGCTTCAGAATTAGAAAATAGATTATCATCGTCACAGAAAAGGCTTACTGATTCACAATCTGAATCTGCGAAACTTCTCGAGAAAAATAAGCAGTACGAAGCTGAAATATCCATTCTTCGCTAAAAATGTAAACAGTTGGAAGTAGTTGGAAATACTGAGCTTCTTAATAAAAAAAAAATCGCTTGAAGTAGAAATTCAAGTTCTTCAACAGAAATTAGTTGATAAGGAGAAATTCTGCAAACAAGTTATTGGTATAAGTCTTCCCCCCCCCCCCCCTTTTTTTCTGAGCTTATTTGGGCAACCATTTTGCAGATGCCTATAATCTTACTGATGAAGCCATCATTCTTAATTATTTTGATGAACCCATAGATGAAACCACTCTTCTTGAGCGTCTTAATGACGCTTTAAATAATTATTCAGATGAAAAAATTAATACTTTGTCCATTGATGAGCTTAAATATCATATCTCCCTTATGAGAATGGATTATAGATCTGTCTTGAGTACATCCAATAGTTTAAAGACTTGCAGAGATGAATTTAGAGAAAAAAATCAAAGTCTTAAAAGCCAAGAAGAGTTAACTTAAGAAGGATAAAGAACGCATTACTCTTTAAGGCGCTGAAGCTCTATCAAAATTTCGCAATACCCTTATTGATACTGAACTTGAGAGAGATAGACTTAAGGATGAAAACATTAAACTTCTTAAGAAAGAAAAACAAATCCGTTCCCATCTTCTCATTCAAAATGATGATGAATTCACATGGGTTGCGACAATTCTCGATAATGCTAGGAAAAACTTAGCGATAGATGTCAGTCTTCATACCGAGCAAGCAACATTGATACAAGAAATGATCCATGAAAGAGAAGGTTATGTATTGTTCCTCTACTATCTTTGTATTTCTTGTATATTCCCAACCAGTTTCTAATTTATTGTTGTATCATCGCAGAATCTGAAGGAAGATCTTCCAAAAGGGTAGCAGAACTTGAGGAAGAAAAAAGTGGTCTTGCGAAAAATCTTGCTTCCCGTAATGAAAAAATCTCAAGACTGCGAGAGAAAATAAAGATATCCAACTCAAACTTGCGTAATAACCTTCTCACCGTTCTCAATAATGCTATTGAGAAAGTTTGCAAAGATAATGATCTTCCTCTTAGTCTATATCCTTGTCTTATGGATAATATCCCATCCAATTCTGAAGTACCAGTTATTTCTGACGGTGAGGCTGATGCAGACGAAAGTGAGAGCGAAGATGAGGAACGAACTAATGATGAAGATGGTGAAGATGAAGATGAAAATAATGATGAAGATAAATATCAATAGTTTTATTTTTCTTTTTGATCTTCTCCTGTATTTATCCCTTTCTTTCTTGCGATAATTATCTGCGACAAAATATAATATTCTGCGAATTATCTGCAACTTCTGATGTCTTTCAATATATAAATTCTTTTTTGCTTCTATCTGTTGGTTATTTATATGAATTTATCATATAATGATGAATAACAATATTTTCCATTCTATGCATCATTCCCATACTTGCCCCTTGTTATTAATCTGCAATGTGATAAATGAAGTATCGCAAATAATAGTGCGAAAAATCCGTTATATGCTTCGCAGATATAACCTCTCTTGTGGTCTTATTTCGCCTTCCTAGTTAAAGGTCTTATTATGCCACTTTTATGTGACAAGATCACAAGACATTTTTACTTTTAGATGTAATAATCCATTGATCTTGTCTTATCATTTATTTTGATCTCTGCGACAATATGATAAGTCTAAGCCATCTTGCGAGATTAATCTCTCTTTGCTTTTTAAGACTCATGACATTGGCGTATTTTCGATGAAAACGCAGGACGTTTTTGCGATTTATATCCTCTTATCATTGATTTCATTTATCTCGTATTTTATTCTTATCACAAAAACCCATTGATCTCATCTTAACATTTCTTTTGAGGCTTTTTGGCCTGTCACGCGACAATATGATTGTCCTAAATATTCTTGCGAATATAAAGTCCCATGACATTGCCGTCTTTGTCACGCGACAATATGACGGGCCTAAATATTATTTCGAATATAAAGTCCCATGACATTGCCGTCTTTTTTGATACACAGCTCCCTAATGGAGGGTATCGCCCTTATCTCTCCCCCTGGTTTCCCCTTCAAGGAGACGTACTTCTGCCATACAAGACTAGCTCCTCCCATCCGGTTCTATAAACAACCAGTTGTTTTCGTAGTCTCTTATCCTTTATGCTTATATGGCTTATAGTTACGAGACTACACCCTAGTGGGGTTTTCTTCGGGCCGAACACATCGTAAGCCAAGACTTTCCGTGGATGGCCAGGGTAGGTTCATCCGTCCCGGGCACCCACAGCTCAACCGTGTACCTCGGCGCCTTGATCATACTTTGCATTCCTTAGGAGAAACTCTCGGGCGCCCAACCAAGGTATAACCTTATATAGCTGGGAATCCAAGTTATCTCTCCTGGATGGATTTTCTATAATCCCAAATCTCCATGACTAGGTTCCAGCAGCAGTATATCCTTTCCCATAGTCATGCAAAGAGATACCCCCTTATGACGCACTTTAAGGACATTGCCTCTTACGGAATAGAATCTGCGAACTAAGGTGTACGTCATAAAAGTTCGTCCCATTCTTATATGTTTTTAGGCGATTTGCGCCCGTCTTATGCATTTGAATTTAAAAATTCTTATATGATTTGAAATCATCATCTTTTTCTCTTAATAGAAAAATTCTTATTTTTGAATAAAGTTTTTCTTTTAATATTCTGTCTGCATACTTCCTGCTGTTTTTTTTTATTGTTCGCAACATGATATTGTTGCACTTCTTTTCTTTTGTAACGAATGATTATTCGCAATATCTTGCTATTTTTTATTTTCTTGCGAGAAATGAAGATTTCAACCTTTCCCAGCTCCTTGCACTTGTTTATTTTCCTGCAAAGGTTTCAAATTTTTCCCCTCTTTGCGCAATTAATCACCATTGATTCTTTAGGCACAAACTATTCTTGTAATATATCTTTTCCCCGCAACTCTATATTGTCCACCATTAATTTCTCTGATCTCTGAGTTTGCTTCCTGTTATGTTGCCAATTATGATTTCTGGCGTTCCTTTCTTCGCAAGTATTAATGTCAAATTCATAACACTTTTTCCCTTCAAACCAATCACCTTTAATTATCTCAATACCATGAGGATGTGGAAACTTTATGCATTGATGATATGTGGATGCTATGCCCAAGATTCCATGGAACCATGGTCTTCCAATTAAGGCATTATAAGGAGATTCTATATCCACTACACAGAACTTAATTTTTGAAGATATCTTGTTCAATGGGATTTCCATAGTGATTTCTCCTTTTGGCTTATTCGCAGTGCCATTAAAACCATATATCTTGTAAGTTGAGGGGATTAATTCATCATCTCTTCCACCCATTGTACGGTAGGTATGATAAAATAAGATATCTACCGAGCTGCCAGTATCAATTAAAACCTTATCTATTGCCCAAGAATCACTTGCTGCGTCACCATCATCTTCTTCTCCCTCTCTATACTTTGGATTTATTTCTAACTTTACCACCAACGGATTGTCATGCATCTTCCCTGGCTCTGGTATTTCTTGTGCAGTAAAAGAAATAACTTGTTTCTGCCATTCTTCTAACAGAGAAATTTTCGCAATATTCATCACCTCTTTTCCCTCTATATCCCTCGCAAATACTCTAATTAGCACATTATCATGGAAATCTTCTATTGTTTTCTGCGAATGTACAATTGAATTGCAAAATAGATTTTTTGTTGTTGCTCCTACTTCAATGACAAATGTTTCTGCGTCTTTCGCAACATTGACTCTACGAATTTCTGGTGCTTGCGGCAATTGCTGGGGTTGTGGATATCTTGCTAGAAAATGATTTAACTTCCCTTGTTCAATCATTCGCAGAATAATTCTTTTTACATTTCTACAATTATTCACAGAATGGCCATGAAAATGATGATAAGGACAAAACTCTTGATTTTGGTTGTTAGGATGTGGTTCTTTCCCCATGTTCCAGGGTGAGGGTATATTCTCCATCAAAATAATCGTTTCCCAAATCTTGTCTATACTGGTATTTAAAGGTGGCAATTTGACATCTTCCCATATAATCCTTTGACCTCTTTGCCCTCTTGAATAATTCTGCCTCTGTCCACCATAAGTCTCATGCGGTTGATCAAACCTTGGTACCTTATTATTGTTATTGCGATTATAGAAATTTCTCTCCTTTTCCAATTCCTCCTGATCTCTACTCCCCATTGCTACTATCTTACGTTGATTATCAATCTCCATTTTCTCTCGCTGATTTTGGGAGGTACTTGCTACTGTATTAATCATCCTTGGTAATAAACTTCCATTTGCTGCGGTTGAATTTGTGCCTGCGAGAATTGGATATGAATCCATCTCATTTTGTTTTTCCTCCAAAGCGATATACTCTTCTTGCAGTTCTCGCAGTTCTGTCATAGTGATTGTGTTTTTAACTCTGAATACCTGGATGTATAATAGATTTTTCGCGAACATAGCATTTATGAAGGAAAAAATGAGATATCTTTCATCTACTCTTCCTGCCATTTCACTACACATTGTCCTCCATGTAGGTACCAAATATCGCAAGGTATTGGTTCACGAATATCGTAACAAGTATAAGGGGAAGGTGTCACAAGATAATGCGATAATAGAAGAAACACGAAAGACGTGTGAAGGATTTGCGAACATGAAATAGATTTGCGAATATAAGTTGCGATATTTCTTAACTTACATACAGTTGTATAGATTTCTCTATAAATAGTAGTTCAAATGTAAAATTTGAGAGGTTCTTTTAATGAGTGTTAGGAAATATCTTAGGAAAGATAATAGAGAAAGTTGTGACTATTCTAGTTCCATTTAGATACTTCTTTGTAATCAATTGAGAGCATTAATAAGAAAATTGTCATTCATCATCAAGAACTTCATAAGTTTTACAAATTCTACTGAGGGTGTAGTTGTAGGATATTCTACAACTACATAATTGGCGCTAGAAACATGGACCTGAAGATCATCATAGCAGAAATTTGAAGGAATTTTGGAAATTTGAAGATCAAATGGAATCAACAGATGAAGATTGTAAAAGAAAAGAATGTAATATGATCACAAAGATAATGATTGATGAATTTCATAACAACATAAAGGGAAAAATACACAAACGAGATTGTAGAGGAAGAAAGATTATGGAGGTGGAGAAAATAACAACTTTGAAAGAATGGGAAAAGCAGAAAATCACGTTTTCAGTAGCAGAAATTCCAAATGAAGACTTGAACCACACTTCACCATTAGTAGTCACAATTCCGATCATGCGATAAGAAGGGAAAGCTACAAAATCTATAGAAAAATGGAAATTAAACCGAGTCTTACTTGATATAGGGAGTTCTGTTGATATTATATTCTATCATACACTTAAGGGGATGGGGATCAAAGATGAAGAAATTACAAATTCAGAATATCTTATCCATGGATTGAGGAAATCTACAACAAAATCTAAAGGGGAAATAATGTTACGAGTATCGCTGGGAGAAATTGAAACACACATAGTTTTATGCGTGATAGATATGGAGTCTCCATACAATATGCTGATAGGAAGACCATGGATTCATGTGATTAAAGTTGTTGTTTCGAAATTACATCAATCAATTAAGTTTCCTACACCAAGCAGAATACAAGAGATAAAAGGAGATCTTGATAGTGCAAAATTTTGTTATCAGACTGAAGTAAAACAGTGTGGATGAAGAGCCAGAAAGAAACAGTTTCGCAGAAAACTTGCGAAAGGAGCAAAAAAGGAAGAGGAGTTCAGGGTGTACACAATAAGAGCAAAAGAAGGAAGAGGAATACCAAGTGAGATCCCAGAAAAAGAAGGAGAACCAATGAAAGTAATCAAAGAGCCAACACCTATGGGAGAGCAAAGTCCTAATTATGTCGCAGCAGAACCAACCAAAGAAATAAATATTGGAAATAAAGAGGAGCCTTTAATCTTGCGAATTGGAACTAAGATGGACGAAGAAGAAGAAAAAAGAACTATTGATCTCTTACGAGAATACAAAGATATATTCGCAGGAGGTGTAGATGAAATACCAGGAATTGACCCATCAGTGGAGTGTCATAGATTGAACATAGATAAAATTGTGAGACCATTCAAACAAAGAATAAGAAAGATTTCTCAAAATTATCATACACAAATAGAAGAAGAATTGCAAAATATGTTGGATACGGGAATCATAAGAGAAGTAAAATATCCAGAATGGATTGCGAATGTGGTCATTGTTCCAAAGAAGAATAAAGGGATAAGGATTTGTATAGATTTCACTGATCTAAACAAATCTTGTCCAAAAGATAGTTTTCCATTGCCAGATATACCACAAATGGTGGAATCAGCTGCAGGACATGATAGAGTCACTTCACTTGATGGGTATAAAAGATACAATCAAATATCACTCGCAGAAGAAGACCAAGAACATACTGCATTTTTTGCTCCAAGAGGTTTATATTGCTATGTGAAGATTCCATTTGGTCTACGAAATGCAGGTGCTACTTATCAACGAATGGTTGAAAAGGTGTTCGCAAAATGGATACATAAAACCTTAGAGGTGTATGTAGACGATATGTTGATAAAAAGTAAAGAAGCCAAAGATCATGTGCGGGACTTGAAGGAAATATTTGAGCAAATGAGAAAATTCAACATCAAATTGAATCCTGAAAAATGTATAATTGGAGTTGCATCAGGAAAATTCTTGGGATACATAGTATCAAAAGATGGAATACAAGTCGATCCAGAAAAAATACAAGCAGTTCGTGACATGCCAACACCTGCAACAGTAAAAGAAGTGCAAAAGCTGAATGGACTCTTAGCTTCACTTGGAAGGTTTATTTCGCGAATGTCAGATAAGTGCAAACATTTCTTCAACATACTTAAGAAGGGAGCAAAATTCAAGTGGACTGATGAATGTGAAAAAGCTTTTCAAGGGATCAAGGAGTATCTCACGAATACATCCATATTACAGAAACCAGAGAAAGATGAAGAATTATTGGTATACCTCGCAACAACTCAATACACTTTAAGTGCAGTTTTGTTGCGAACGGACGCAGGAGTAGAAAGGCCCATTTACTACATCAGTAAAACTTTTAACACAGCAGAGAGAAATTATTCTAAAATGGAGAAGTTAATCTTAGCCCTGGTTTATGCATCATTAAAATTACGGATATACTTTCAAGCACATGTGATAAAAGTGGTTACCAAATTTCCAATTGAGTCAGTCATGAAGAACACAAAAAGATCAGGAAGAATAGAAAGATGGAATGCACAAATAAACCATTACAAGATAAAGTACGAAGTATTATCATCACAAAAATCACAAGTTGTCGCAGATTTTTTGGCAGAATTTCCTTTGGAAGAAGATGAGGTAGTAGAAGAGATGATGGATGTTGAAGAAGAATTTGGGAATCCAAAATACTTGTTAACAGAACCAAATAGATGGGAAATTTTAGTAGATGGATCATCCAACAGTGAGGGGAATGGAGTGGGAGTTGTGTTGATTTCACCAGAAGGAGAAAGAATAGCATTTTCATTCAGACTAGAATTTGTATCCACGAATAATGAAACAAAGTACGAAGCTGTAGTGCATGTATTGAAGATCACAATAGAAAACAAGCTTGAAAGTATAAGAATAACAAGTGATTCTCAGTTGGTAATTTGTCAAATTAAAGGGGAATATACCACGAATGAGTCTTTTTTGAAGAAATACAAGAAACTCGTTGATGAATTATCTGCGAAGATACCAAAGCTAAAATGGAGGCATATCACAAGGAAATACAATCGACTCGCAGATGATTTTGCATTCATTCCAAGTATGATGACAAATCCTAACGCAAGAAATATCAAAATCTAGACAATTCAACATCCATCAGTAAATAAAGAGGAAGAAGAAATTGAAGAAGCAATTGCGATGGAAGTAGAAAGGGAACTACCAGATAACATCGCAGAAGATATCGCAGATTGGAGAAAGGAAATTCATGCATATCTCGCAACAGGGGAAATATCCAGAAACAGACTAGAAGCACATAAATTAAAGAGTCGTGCAACAAACTATGAACTACGAGAAGGAATTTTATACAGAAAATCTTTCAGTGGACCACCTCTAAGATGTTTAACTCGTGAAGAAGGAGAAAAAATATTGAAGATGTTACATGGAGAAGAAGATGGAAACCATAGTGGGATAAGATCTCTGGCGTACAGAGAAAAAATACAAGGATATTACTGGCCTTATATGCACACAGACGCAAAATTATTGGTAAGACGATGCAAAGAATGCCAATGACATGGGAAAAGAACTCACACACCAGGAGCAACATTAACCTCTTCAACAAGCTGTTGGCCTTTTTGTAAATGGGGATTGGACATTGTTGGCCCATTCTTACCTGGATCTGGGCAGAGAAGATTTTTAATAGTCGCAACAGATTATTTCACGAAGCTTGCAGAAGTAAAAGCAGTACAACATATTCGTGATAAGGATGTTTTTACATTCATATTCGAGAATATCATTTGTAGGTATGGAGTTCCAGCACAATTAGTATCTGACAATGGGAAACAATTTGAAGGGCAGAATATAGAGATGTTACTCAGTGCTTTTAGGATAAAATATGAGAAATCAACTCCATTATATCCACAAGCTAATGGACAGGCAGAGGCAACAAATAAAACAATCGCAGACACAATCAAAAAGAAATTAGAAGGACATATCAAAGGGTGGTGCGAACAAGTACCAAGCGCAGTTTGGGCATACAATACAACTAGAAGAGAGGCAACTGGAATGTCTCCTTATTGCTTAACATATGGAGTTGAAGCTGTATTGCCAACAGAGGTTGTAATTCCGACTACAAAGAAAGAATCCTGGGAAAGGAATTTAAGTGCAGGGGTGATATTAAGTGAATTGGATGATTTGGAAGAAAAAATATAAAAGGTGTTGCGATATATGAAAGTTTATCTGGAAAGATTAGCTCGAGAATATAACAAGAGAGTTATTGAACGTGAGTATCAACCAGGTGATTTGGTCATGCGAGAAACACCTCCATACCAGAAAGAAAATGGAGGAAAATTAGCACCTAAATAGGATGGACCATATGTCATCAAATAGGTTGTGGGAAGTGGAGCTTATCGGCTGATGGATCCAGAAGGAAGAGACATGGGTTTAAGACTTGGTCGACCCTGGAATAGATTGTATTTAAAAAGGTATTATCCATAAACCCCATGAAAATATTTGCGAATATGTTTTGCTCGCACAAAACTTAACAAAATTACGAATTTTTAGAATTCTTATTGCGATCAGCTTTTATTAAAGAAAGGCGCAAAAATTACTTGCGAATAAAAGACCGCAAACTGTGATTAGCTTTCAAAAAAAGAAAGAAAGCCGCAAAAATTTTACACAGGCAAACCTTTGTGGAGTACACCCTAGTTCGCGAAGCAACATTTTGTAAGAGTCAAAGTCCTAAAGTACGTCATTTAAGGGGGTACCTATAAGCATGGCTCAGGGAAACCGGAACACCACCAAGGAACCTGAGTACATGGACATTACGTGGTACAACCCAAAAGCGGGGTGCCTATCCGGGTTAGACACTTTGGATTCTCAACCTAATCTTGCGATGTAACATGATTTAGGTTGGGCGACTAAGGCATAATGTCTTTCCCAAGAAGTGCAGAAAACGATCAAGGCGCCGAGGTACACGGTTGAGTCAAGAGTGCCGGATGGGCTTGAAGCACATCTGCCATTTTTGACAAGTCTTGACAAATTATGCACTTGGCCCAAAGATACCCCATAGGGTGCAACCTCGTAACTATAAGCCCTATAGGCAAAAAGGATAAGAGGTTGCGAACAAAAGCTGGTTGTTTGAAAAACCGGATGGGAAGAGCTAACCTTGTATGGTCGATGTACGCTTCCTTGAAGGGGAAACCAATGGGAAGATAAAGGGAAGCACCCTCCATTAGGGATCTGATACGTGATATAAGACGCAAATGTCATGAGGCTTCTTGTTCGCAAGAACATAAAGGCTTGTCATATTTGTGCAACAATAATATTTCTGCGAGTAAAAAAAAAATAAAATAATAATAATAATACATATTCGCAGAGTTACATACAATGAAGTTAATATGAGATCAATGGGTTATTACATGAAAGTGTGATAACGTCCTGCGATTTCATCGCAAGACGATAATGTCACGAGGTTGTATATTCGCAAGAATATTCAAACTCATCATATTATCGCAAAAATATTATCACAAAAGAGGTGGCAAAATAAGACCTTTACTTAGGAAGGCATGATAAGACCACATCAATTAATGAAACCAATTCCATCAATATCATTGGGGAATTTTTACGAGAATATATATATATATATAAAGAATTCATAATAATAGAGGCAATTTTGTTCGCAATCAAAGATGGATATTTTATATTCATTAAATTTTATGAGGGTTGAATACTTCTTGCACTTCTTGAAAGATTCAATACTCCTTATACTTTTTCAGAGATTCGATACTTCTTATACTTTTTCAAACATTGAATGTTTCTTCACGGATTGAGTACTTTTTATACTTCTTCAAGGATATCTCATACTTCGTATACTTCTTCAAAGGATATCTCATACTTCTTATACTTCTCCAAGGGTATTTCATACTTCTTATACTTCTTCAAGGATGTTTCATAATTCTTCACGGAGATTTCATACTTCTTATACTTCAAATGGGAGATTTCTCATTTACTTCGCAACAAATAGAAACTTCGCAACTTAAACAGAGGCAGATACTCTAATATTTACAAAAATAATTGATCATCTGAAGAGAAATAATAAGGGGAAAGGGAATACTAAGCTAAGTCTTCAAGATATATTATTTCTTTTCATATGATCAAGTCATGCAATTTCTCTTCATATGATTAAGTCATGCGAATCTAGAGAAAGATCAAAGTAGTATCGCAAAATACAAAGTATACTTCATCTATATAAAATAAACAGTAAGCAGGATCGTCTATAGAAAGAGAATCAACAATAACCAAGAGAAAGGGTTTAAAAGAAAGGAAAACAAAGTTGTTCGTAAAAAAGAGGAATAACAGTAGGATAATCCATCATGCTTAATGATCCTCGTCAATGTTTTGTGCTGGATCTTTAGGAGGGGTAGGACCATCAACATGAATTTCTTTTTGGAGATCAGATTCTTTCTCACCACCATCTTCATCAGCAGCAACATGAGAATGTTCCTCACCATCAAGTCCTTCATCATCACTCTCGTAATCAAAGTCACTATCAGGATCACGAACAACTTCATCATCAGATATTTCTAAAGGCTTAACTTTCACTGGAGGCAAGGATTTTGATAAAAGAATATTGTTTGCGAAGACTTGAGCTTTTAAATGACTTTCACGAGCTAAAGCCTTTTGGTGGTTAGTATCCTCAATGTCTTTGGCATAAGCAAGGTAGTTGAATCTTCGATTGGCACGATCACATGAATCAGTTAAACGAGTAGAAAGCAACGTATTCCTCTTGCGAAGCTTAGAACAGGAAGACTGAAGCTTAGAACAAGTAGTTTCTAACACAGCTTTAGCATTGTGAAGGTTGTTTTCGGATTCTGCGAGTAAAATAGAATTCAAAGGAGTCAATCATGCGAGTATAACAAAGTTCAAAAATATGTCAAAGGCAGTCAAATTTTAATGACTACCTTCTCTTTGTGAAGTAAGAAATTGAGCTAAAGATAGACAACAATTCTTCATTTGATCTATAGCTTTATCAAAACCATCACCAACTAATCCTTCAAGTCTGGATTGAAGCTTTTGATATTTAGAATGAAGAAATTCGTTATCCTTCGCAAGTTTTGTATTAAGGTTTCTTACTTGGGAATGTTATTGTTTAAGTTTATTCCTCTTAGTACTCAGGATTATGTTCTTATTAAGAAGGGATTTCTTCTCGGCGGCAAAAGAACTTCTCTCAGCATCTGAAGACTTCTTTAATTCCTCAAGTTCACCTTTTAACAAATAAAGGAGATTTTCTTGATCGCAACATTTACTCTGAAGAACATTCAATTGTTGTGAAGAAATGGTCATTGTATTCAAATACGAACATCTTTCTTTTGATAAGGTTTCATTCTCTTCTAATAGGGTTTCTATTCTTAAATAGGCTTTAGTCAAAGAAGAGGTGAGCTGAGATATTTCATCATTCAAAAACTTTTGGTCGTAAATTAATTGGGTATTCTCTTGGAAAAGGGCATCAAAATTATCAAGAGCACATGAATGAAGATTAGATAAGTGGGAGAATTGGCTCAAAAGACTTGCATGCTTGGCTTGAGATTCTTTTGCGTCTGATTCATGATGAAGTACCAACATTCTACATTTCTGGATAGATTCTATAAAGGGGAATGGGTTTAAATGGGTGTTTCAAGCATGCGAGGAGTAGAAGTAAATAAAAATAAAGAAAATATAGAGATAATAGTAATACCTTTTAATGCATCATTCCTCTTGCGAAGGATCGCACAATCTAGAGAATCATTCTGAAGCTGATGATTCGCTTTACGAAGATTCTCACATTCCGCTTTCAAAGATTCCTGAGATTGGCGAAGCAATTCAACTTCTTTTTCCAAGGATTGACGTGAAATAGAAATATCAGTATTGATGAAATTATTGAGCACTTCTCAAAATTCATATTGTGAACGAATTTTTGAAGACTTCGCAGTACTGCTTAAAACCTCAGATATCATTTGAAAAGATGAATAAATTCCATCTCGAGATTCTTGAGAAAGAGGAGAAGAATTTGAAGGAATCAGAGCAAGTTATAAATTGTTTGGAGCAACAACACTCAAGGGACTAGGGGTAAAAATAGGTTTTTTGGGAGACGAAGTTGAGAAAGTATCTTGCGAAGGTTGATCTCGAAGAAGTGTTGATAAATTGACATTGGTGGGAGATTGAAAACTTGGTAATGGAGTAGAGGCAGGAGTTTGCGAAGAAGTATTTTCACGAGGGGGAGAGGGAAATTCTTCATCAACCTCAGGAAGGAAGTCATCGATTGAAATTGAAGGTGTGGGTTTAATCATACAAGTTCTCTTGTTGGGGTTGGGTTTTTCACCGACCTACGAATCAATAGGAAGATTAAAAATTGAGGCAACAATATATTGTTTAAAAAAGAAGACAAAATATTTTAACTACCTTTTGATTCTCGGATTTTCTTCTTCGAAGATTAGGACTTGGGTTTTTAGTTGAAGGTTTCACTTGAGGGGTAGCTTTGCTGAAACAAATCAAAATCAAGCAATAAATTGGATAGAAATCAAAGGAATAAACAAATGAAAGATGCGAGAAATAAAAGAAAATTAACTTGGGGAACTCATGATGGGATTAACAGGAAGAGAAAGTGATAACCGAAAAGGTGATAAGAAGATGAAATTGCAGAAGTAAAAAGAGAAGGTAAGAAAAAGGTAAGGAAGGGAATAAAAAGGAATTTATATAAGGGAATGGTTAAGAAAAGGACGGTTACAAAAGACGTGTCCAAATCCTAATAAAAATAATAAGTAACGGTTATATTCTCACGATCATTACTTCTTCGCAGAAATGACATGAGAAGAGGCAAGATGTAGGTACCAAATATCGCAAGGTATTGGTTCACGAATATCGTAACAAGTATAAGGGGAAGGTTTCACAAGATAATGCGATAATAGAAGAAACACGAAAGACGTGTGAAGGATTTGCGAACATGAAATAGATTTGCGAATATAAGTTGCGATATTTCGCAACTTACATACAGTTGTATAGATTTCTCTATAAATTGTAGTTCAAATGTAAAATTTGAGAGGTTCTTTTAATGAGTGTTAGGAAATATCTTAGGAAAGAGAATAGAGAAAGTTTTGACTATTCTAGTTCCATTTAGATACTTCTTTGTAATCAATTGAGAGCATTAATAAGAAAATTGTCATTCATCATCAAGAACTTCATAAGTTTTACAAATTCTACTGAGGGTGTAGTTGTAGGATATTCTGCAACTACACTCCATCTTATCGTTAAGTGCTTTAAACTCTCGCCAACTCTCTGCTTCAATCCAAACACATCTTCAATTCCAGGTCGTGTAGAGTTATTACTTATGTATGCTCCTAAGAAGGTAGTTTGAAAGTGCATGAACAAAGTTATTGTTTTCTTGGGGAGACTTTAAAACCACTTCAATGCATCGCCAGTTAAACTTGACGCAAAGTATTTGCACAAAACGACATCATGGTTCTCCCATTGTAGCATACATCGAATATAGGCTTTGATATGTTGGACATCACATGTAGTCCCATCAAAAATACAGGTCAACACCGGTAAATTGCATTTTGGAGGTATCCCTCCTAATTGTACTTCTTGAGTAAATGGAGCTTTAGCAGCTTCTTCGATTGCCTCATCAAGTTGTCTTCTTCCTCCTTCTCTTCTGTTACTTATCATTCCTCTCATTTCTGCTAATTCCCCAAGATTTGTTCATTCCTATCAGAATTTTTCTCCATTGGCCTTTTCAACGCAGCCTCTCTTCGTCTGCGTTCATGCCTTTCTTGTCTTGCGATATTTCGCGCTTCTTCTCCAACATCTTGATTTTTCCTTCTTCTACGATTTTCTTCTTCTTGAACTTGCAAGTTAATTTGTCTTTCATTCTCTTCTCTGCGAATTTCCTCATCCCTTATTGTTTCTCTTCGTTGCCTTTCTATGTCTTTGCGAATTCTCTCATATTCCTTATTGAGATTATCATTATTACGATTTTGTTCACGTCGTCTTTCTCGATTATCATGATTATTCTGACGCAATGCTGCTTGAATTTCTTGTTCTTCTACTTCCGCTCGCAATCTCTCTCTCTCTCCCGCTAAATGTACTTGCTCAATATAATGCCTCTCAATATCATCTTCAATTATTCTGCGATTTCTTCGAATCTCCTCATCACGTAACATTCTCCTTCTCTCTTCTTGATTTTCTCCCTCATCTTGATTATGTCTAATGCCCAAAGTTTCACCGCGTGGAATATAACGATCATTTTTCAAATTCTCGCCAATATTTTGTATAGGGCGATTTTGTCTTGTTTCTTCTCTATATGATCTTGAACTTGATCTCATGCTGCTTCTTAATTTTCTGTTTTACAACCTCAAATTTTCCATTCTTGGTTCATGATTTTGCCTTGTAAGATTTGCACGTTCTTCTGCCTCTAATCTTCTTTCTTCCTGTATCCTTTGTCTCAAATCATCTACTATTTCATGCCCTTCATGAATTACTCCTCCATCCACTTCTTGATTTCTTTCCACTTCTTGATTTTCTGCCTCTTCTATCGAATTCGACCTCCAAGTATGCACACTTACCCAATCATAATCCTCATTTCTATCTTGTGCTTGTGTTTGTTGATTTGGTGGTTGAATTGAATTTTATGCTCCATTTCTCATTCTACTTCTTCCTGATCTAATCCTTAAAGATCCTTCCAATTCACCTGTTCCTTCTCCTGCAATTCTTTTACTTCTTATCACTGTTGTTGGTGGTTCTGATGTATTTCTTCTTCTCCTATCCATTTCTTCAATTTTAATAATTTTTTCAAATCTTCAGATTGCAATTTGTAATTTCTCAAATTGATTCTCCCTGTTTCTAGCGCAAAAATGTAGTTGCAGGAAAGCCCACACTACACCCAACTCAAGAATTTATGACACAATTTGAAGATTAAGAACCTTTTTTATTGATATGATCTTAAAATAATTACAGTAATCAAGAATACAATTCACTTAATAAGATTTTCTCTCTCCTAAAAAACTTTCTTAGCACTCAAAAATTCATCCCCTCTATGGAACTATTCATTTCCTTTATATAGGCTTTTACATAATGGATTACAGCTCATTTACAGTTAAGATTCCCTTTAATTTCGAATCTGAGTTCTTGCGATAAATCGCAGTTAGCACCGATTTAATCATTCGCAGGTTTTATTGGTTCGTCGCAGAAATGTCACACTTTACTCATGTTTCTGTCGTTTTCATCTGATATGTCATTCCTTACGTCACTTTGAGATGTATCGCAGAATATCATTGATGTATCGCAGAACTGTTGTTTATTTCGCAGGAATATTGTTGTGACAATATTCTGATCCTACAGAGTCAATCTTGCCTTGTTAAAAATCTCGAAATATGATTCTACCATAAAATGTTCAACGGTCCTTAACAATATTAGTTCGAAAGAATTTCTTGTTTGAGAATTAATTTGAGGATCAATTGAGAATTTCCAATATAATTGATTTTATCATTTGGGAATGTTTCAAACATCAAAAAATAAAAATTCAGAATTTATGATATTTCCGCACAGGGTAGGTTGGCGAACCAATTCGCAAACCATAGATATCTGAGTTTCAAAAATACAAGGAAGGTTGGCAAACAGTTCGCAAATCTTTAATTGGGAACAATTCACGAACCATGGCGAACTGAATTTTATGTTGGTAATAAAAAGGCTAGCAGTTGGAAAACCCGGTTCACAAATCGTATC
Source organism: Papaver bracteatum (assembly GCA_023529315.1). NCBI lineage: Eukaryota > Viridiplantae > Streptophyta > Magnoliopsida > Ranunculales > Papaveraceae > Papaver > Papaver bracteatum. Next base: position 709,923 of record JAJJWX010002427.1, on the reverse strand, counting down.
CATCTAAGTTCGAGAGTCTTGTAGGGTTTGCGAACCCGGTTCACGAACCGCAGCACCCTGACTCATGAACAATCCTAACAGTTCACGAATCGTTCTACCAACGGTGTCAGTAGAATTTAGCAAATGCCAAAGATTTTTTTTAAAATATGTTTAACATTGTTATGGCTCTCTTAAACACTTGTAAGACATCATTGAACACGTAAACACTTATGTGTGTGAATCATGATTACATTAGGTGTTTAAATGAATATCAAATTTCCTATTGTTCATATGGCATAATTTCCAAACCGAATAGTTATTATAATATATATATATATATATATATATATATATATATATATATATATATATATATATGGTCATTATACATGGTTCATTAACCGGACCATAGTGTAAATTCTTTTATTTTATTTTCAAGACTAAAAGTGTTTTCTTGATTCTGAAGTTATCTTAGCTTGAACTCTAAGCAACCCTCAGTCTTGAAAAACTATAAATATAGATGTTATTTCAACTGGGAAAACCAATCCCTAGAACTTTGTGTCCTAGTTGATTCTTGAGTCGTCCTATATTGACTTATGTTTCCTCTGAAAAACACAATTAGCATATGACTAAAAGACTTCAATTTTGGGATTCGTGAAATCAGGTCCAACTATCTTTACCATGATGGTTCATATATCATGATCTTACTTTTATGTAAACGAGGTTTTCGTAATCTCTTTCAGGCAAGATAGCTAGAAATCGCAAAGTTCTCTTTATCTCAGACTTTGTGATTTCTCAAAATAGATATCTGAAAACTGGTTTTAATTGATAAGTTGAAGATTGTTCTTGCGAGGTGGCAAAAGATCTAGGCTTCTCATCTAAGTGAGTATAAGTATTCTGGATTGTGAGGTATACTAGATTTTTCTATTGAAAACAAATTTATAATCCTTGATCTTTCATCTAAAGGTAAAAACAAATAAGCTTATCTGTTGATCTAAAGGTAAATCAAATATGCTTATCTGTTAGAGGCATATTAGTATCAAAATTCTTCACTTCGACTGGAGAAACTCTTAGGATGTAAAGGATGTCAGCTAAAGGAATCAATTGCGTAGAGCTTGCGAAGTTAAAGAGACGTAAGAAGCACGACTGTAAATGAATCTCTTGGAGGGTGGATTAGGTGTCAACTACATTCCAATCCGAAGTATGATAGTATGATAGTGTTTGTAGCGGCTTAATACAGTTTGGTGTTCAAATCTGGAGGAGTTTCCATGGTTTTTAAGCAAATGCAGTTTTCTCATTAATAAAACTTCTGGTGTCTTGTGTTTTTTCTTTTCCGCATTATATTGTTTACTTTTATAATTTTATTATTTATGCAAGTTGTATGTATTCATTCTTAGTAGATAAGTCCATTTAATTGTGCTCGATTGAGAGACTTGTTTCTTGTAGAATTCGTATCTTTAAAAATATATAACAAGTTTATTACTTGGCAGAATTCCAATTGGATTATCTATCTACGACTAGATTGATCTTGGATATCGATTTTTGAGATCTTCCAAGTACTCTTCTTAACAATCAGGTTCACTGGATCCTTGTTTATATACATACTGATTGAGAAAAGGTTGAGATATAAACTCTATATACATATTTTCAAGGATCATTAAGTTGGTTTACTTGCAATTGTATTAGGTTTTTTCCACACAAGATGTCGAACGAAAAACTTGGTAGTGTACTTGGTACCCCTCCTTTTCAATTAGTATAAGAGAAGATAAGTCTGTGTTTGAATCGATTTGTACTATAGACTAGAGTACAATCTATATTAGCGTATCACTGGCCTTCAATGGCATAAATTTCTTATGGTGGAAAATTGTTATGTGATCTTTCTTACAAGCTGCTAACTTTAAGACATGGGTTTTTGTTATAAGAGGATACAATACTCAATGGCCGGAGAAGGAGCAAATGTTGTAGTTGCAGGAATTCCTACACTACACCCTTGTTAAGACTATAGAAATCTATTAGAAATCAATTAAACTTCAAAGATTTAAACGATATTTTACTATTCAAATCTCAGAAATGTTTACAGAATTGGAAGAAATCAAGATTACAAATATTCTCTTGGAATTTCTCTCTCCTCAAGACTCTTTCAACTCTCAAAAATACATCATCCTTCTCTGGATATATCGAGCCCTTTATATATGGATTTACATAATGGATGACAGCTAAGTTTTCCTCCTATTTCGGACCTATTCTGCGATCGCGATCGCTACAATATTCTCTGTCGCAAGAGTGATGATCATCGCAGGATCAACATATTCTTATTTTATTTCTTCCATCGCTAGCTTCTTTTGTATATTTTGTGACGCTCGTGAAATGTTGTTTAAAGAATTGGTAGTGACGCTCGCAGAAACATTGTTAATATCGCAGGAATAACGTTGTAGCGATATTATGGTCCTACATCTTGCCTCTTCTCATGTCTTTTCTGCGAAGAAGAGAAGATCATGAGAATTTAAAATTCCATAACTGCTTATCTTTTCAGACTTCCCCGTTCTGACACATTTCTATGTCCTTCGCCAGCTGTTTTCACGAATTCTTTCTTCCAATAAATTTTTGACACGTCTCCTCTAACCGCTGCGATTTGACCACCCACGTATTTCCTTTCCATTAATTTCCCTCATATTCTTCGAGAAATTTCGTCTTCTATAAATACTCTTCTCATTCCTTTCCTTTTTCTCTTTTACTTTCTTCTTCTTTCTCTCCGTTCCCTCTCTGCAAATTTTACTGTTCTTCCGCGAATTGCGCTTCTGTTACTGCAATGATTTCTTTCTTCTTTTCAACCCTTTCTTTCATTCCCATACTTAAAAATGGTTGATGATGGTAGCAAAAACTTGAAGGCCTTTAATGAGATGCGCGAGAAACTCAAAATTAAAGGTTTTAACTTATCTTTAATTCCAGATCAAGATTCTAGATCTGAACTTTCTCTTAAATTATTTACTGATGATCAATGTTCTCGCGAAAAAATCATAGTATCGCTAGGACAACTTGAAGCTGGTCTCCCCATTCCTCTCTATGACCCAGAACTTCCATTATTCTACCAAATAATATCTGACGAGAGGTTCTCTCGAGCAATATATATCAACTAGGTGGAGATTGCATTAGGTTGCTACTTGAATATGCTTCTCGTGGTGCTGGCAAAGGATCGCGCTATTCTGAAGATGCTTAAAATCCTATTTACAAACATATTCCAATTAACTTTGCAGATTATACTGTAGAAAACTTTTTCAAAAATTACAAGATACTCCCTATGAAGAGGGATAGCACCTGCTGGGGTGTTCGCCTGAAGAAACTCGCTGTCTATGAAGCTCTCATGCTAGATATTGATTTTCACACGAAAAATAATCATGGCCCTCGCCATTCTAGCGATGACAAGTGGTTTATATTTCCGTTGTGTCTTGAAGGTCCTTATACATCTGGTTCTCGCGAACTTCCCGCGAGTTTTGCAGAATATCAACCTTGGGTCTTTAATTGGCCTGAGAGAACTAAAGAGGTACTAATCTCTCTGAATTTTCATATTATTATTATTATTCATTATCTTACTTGTGTTTTCGTATTCTCTCTAATTATTTTGATCTTTTTCAGATTGAAAGAATGAAGCTCAGTTACCAAACTTTAAGGAAGCCTAGCACTTTCTTAGCTCTGAAGTCTTTCATGGATGAAGTAAGAAATATCTCTTTTTAAAATTTTTAACAATATATTGTTGCCCCTATTTCTTATCTTCATCTGTGCTCGCAGGAAATCGAAGAGTTAGAACCATTAATTCCCACAAAAACCAAGGAGAAATCTTTAAAAGAGAAATCTGGGAAATCTTCAAAGGAGAAATCTACTGCTCCTTCTAGAGGAAAGCCTTCTGCCCCTCGCAATGAAGAATCTGGCGATCCTCCATTAAAGAGAAGGAAAACTCAACCTTCTTCTTCTTCAATGCCTCAGCTAATTCCATAAAATCTAAGTGTTGATCTTGATAAGGATAATAATGACGAGAGTTTTGATGTTAGCGGTTTCCCTTCAATAAAAAATTCTTCTGATTCTGATTCTTCAATGACTCATTTATCCAGAATTTTTAGCGATATTTCCCACAACATGACTTGTAATGACGAGGATGAAGTTATTGACAAGACATCCTAAGCTTTCGCTAAAGTTTGCGATGCCCCTATTATGGTGGATAATGATTCTCTTCAAGGAATCTCAAGATCGCTGACTCCCAGTCTCTTGAATTCTCTTGGTGCCTTGGTATGTTTTCATTTCTTCGGTTTATTTATATATTTTCTTCGTCGGTAGATTTTTTTTTTTTTTCGCAGGTTGGAAGAGCATCTTTCGCTGTTGCTTCTGATTTAGATAAAAGATGGGTCAAATATGAAGAGAAAGCTGCTAAACTTCGCCAAGATAAAGAGAAATTAAAATCTGAAGTTATTGAACTTCGCAAGAAGAATAAACAGCTGGAGACTAAAGCTTCAATTGATAAGCAAAAGATCTCTGATCTTAATAGAGATAACCAACAATTATATGGTATGACTGATTTCCTTTCTTTCTTAATTCTTTTTACTCTATCGTAGCTTATTCAAGCGACCACTTTTAACTTGCAGATATTTATGGCCTTACTGACGAGGCTATACTCTTTCAATCTTTCCCTGAACCTATAGATGATCATACTCTTCTTTCCTGTCTTAATAATTCCTTAAGTAATTTCTCAGATGATAAGATTAAATCCCTTTCCCTAGATGAACTTAGATCCAAGCTTAATCTCTTAAAAAATTGAACACAGATTCAATTTAGGTTTGACTGACAAATATAGGCGCTTTTATCTTGATTCAAAGAAAGAAATAGATATATTAAGACAGAAAATTAGCGATCTTATTGAAGAGAAATATCTTGCTATCAAGAAGGGATCCAAGACCCTATCAGATTTTCATAAAACTTTCCTTGACGTTCAAATGGACAGAGATAAACTTATCCGCGAGAATGAGGATCTTCTTGCGAGGGAGACTCAAGTTCGATCTCGTCTCCTTATTAATAGCGATGATGAGTTTGCTTGGGCTGCGAAGGTTCTTGACAATGCCTGGAATGACTTAGTTGTAAATGTTAGCCTTCAAGTTGAACAAGCGGCCTTAATTAGAGATATGATTTCTGAAAGAGAAGGTTGTTTTCTGTTCTTCTTCTCGCAATTTCCCTGTTTTTATTACTATTCTTTACAAAATTTCTAACTTGTCGTCATATATTCTCGCAGGAGCTGAAAAAAGATATCTTGAAAGAATTGGGGAACTTGAAAATGAGAAAAATCAGCTCGCGAATACTCTTGCTTCTCGCAATAATAAATATTCACGATTGAAAGAGCAGTTTGACATTACCACCGCAAATTTCAATAGGTCTCTCCTTGTTGTTCGTAATGATTCCGTTACGTTGGTCTGCAATGATCATGGAATTTCTCCTTCTATATATCCTGATCTTGCAAAGGAAATTCCCGCAGTAATCCCAAATATTAACATCTCTGATAGTGAAGCCGAGGATTCTGACGAGGATGAAGATGATAATGATAATGACGAAGGAGAAAAATTTGGTGGAGGAGAAGAATCTTATAAGAATGAAGATAGTGATGATAATGATGAAAGGGAGAACTCTGGCAATGAAGAGAAGTCTGATAAAGAGGATGGCGATAGATCTAGCTAGCTCTTCTTTTTTCCTTTTATCTTCCTTGTATATTTATTTTCTTCTTTCTGTAACATGGCTATGAGTTTCTCCAATTTTGTGACTTTCTTTTGCTTCTACCTGTATGAATTAGAAAACATTTCTTTTTCTGCAAGTTAATCAATTAATATAATTATTATTCTTTAACTTTCTGTGTGTAATTTTTATATGATATATCTATGCAATTTTTATATGACAGATGAATAATAACTTCATCTTTCTCATGCATTCCCATACTTGCCTCTATTATTCATCTGCAATATAAAAAATTGATTAAAGATTAGATATTTAATGGTAAATAAAATTTGCTTTAATATCGACGATCTTATTGCCAGCAATAACTGCGTGAAATCGAAATTCTCGTAACATCTGCGAGTATTATCGCAGGAATCTTGTGGTCTTATTATGCCTTCCTAATTAAAGGTCGTATTTTTCCACGCTCTTTCTTTCTGCGACAAAATCGCAGGACGTCTTTACATTTGCATGTATTGACCCATTGATCTTGCCTTATATTTTTTCTTTGATTGTATTGCGACAATATGACAAGTCTAAGCTCTCTCGCGAGATCAAATCCTCGTGACATTTCCGTCTTGCGATGAAATCGCAGGACGTCTTTACACTTTCATGTAAAAACCCCTTGATCTCATCTTAACTTTTGGCTTGTTGCCTCTGTATTATTTACGTCACGCAACAATATGACAGGCCTAAATGTTCTTACGATCATAAAGCCCCATGACATTGCCGTCTTAAGATACTTATCAGCTCCCTAATGGAGGGTGCCGCCCTTATCTTCCCCCTGGTTGCCCTTTCAAGGAGGGCACATCGGCCATACAAGACTAGCTCCTCCCATCCAGATTTACCAACAACTAGCTGTTTTCGCATCCTCTTGTCCTTTATGCCTATATGGCTTATAGTTACAAGACTACACCTTAAGTGGGGTTTTCTTCAGGCCAAGTGCATCATAGCCAAGACTTACCAAGAATGGCAAGGAAGTTTCGTATGCCCTTGGCACCCTTGGATCAACCGTGTACCTCGGAGTCTTGGTCATACTTTGCACTTCTTGGAAGAGATTCTCAGTTGTCCAACCAGGGTATAACCATATATAGTTGGAAATCCAAGATCTCTCTCCCGGATAGGTTTTCTTTAACCCCAACATCTGCATGACTCAGGATCCAGCAGCGGTATAACCTTACCCCTGAATCTTGTCAAGAGATACCCCCTCCTATGACGCACTATTAGGTCTTAGATTCGCCTCTTGCAAAATTTTATTCGCGAACTAGGGTGCACGCCATAAAGGTTCGTCCCATTCTGTAATCTCTGCGAAATTCTATTCGCACTTCTCACGAGTATTGTAACTCTGATAGAATTTCATAACTTTGATCTTCTTTCTTTTTGTAAAATCTTGCGATTCTTTCAAGCAGAATATTCTGTTCAATTACATATTTTTCAAACAAATTATTCATAGAGTTTTCTAAAGTTCACCATTTTACCTCTCTACTTACTATTTTCCGATTCTACTATTCTGCTACGTTTTACTGTTGTTTCTATTTCTGCGAGACGCTCGCCATCAGCTTTCACATCCTCTTTCCGCTCTATTGTATCAATCATTAACCTTTCACATTTCTGTTGCTATTTGATTTTGTACTTACAATTGCTATTCTTTTCAGATCTTTCTTCACAAGACTTCATATCGATTTCATAACATTTCTTGCTTTTTCCCCAATCTCCTTTAATAACTCCAACACCTTTAGGATGAGGAAATTCGATACATTGGTGATAAGTGGAGGCTACACCCAATATCCCGTGTAACCAAGGTCGTCCTATCAAGGCATTGTAAGGTGATTCGATGTCCACAACGCAGAATAAGATTTTTGAAGATATTCCTTTTAACGGTATCTGCATTTCAATTTCCCCTTTAGTTTGTTAGATGTACCGTTAAATCCATAGATTTTATACGTTGATGGTATCAAATCTTCATCTCTTCCGCCCATGGTTCTATAGGTATGATAGAATAAGATATGAACTGAACTCCCGGTATCTATTAAGACTCTGTTGATGTCCCAAGAGTCTTCAATTTTACCGTCATTTTCTTCATCTTCTTCTTGCATTTGTTTTGGTTTTATCTCTAGTCGTACCACCAAGGGGTTGTCATGTTGCTTTCCAAGCTCTGGTATATCTTGCGCGGTGAAAGATAGAGTTTGTTTCTGCCATTCTTCTAATGGTGAGGCTCTCGCTATATTCATTATATCTCTTCCATCTGTATTCCTCGCGAAGACTCTACTTAAAACATTATCATGGAAATCTTCTATAGTTCTGAATGAATGAACAATGGAGTTACAAAACAAATTCTTTGCTTTAGCCCCCAATTCTATCACGAATGTTTCTGCTCCTTTAACAACATTCACTCTGCGAGTTTCTGGTGCTGGCGGTAATTGATGAGGTTGTGGATGTCCTACTAGAAAGTGATTTAACTTCCCCTGATTAATCATCCTCAAAATTATCCTCTTTACATTCCTACAATCATTTATTGAATGACCATGAAAGTGATGGTAAGGACAAAATTCTTGACCTCGATTGCTTGGAAGTGGTTCTTTCCCCATGTTCCATGGCGATGGTATATTCTCCATCAGGATAATAGATTCCCAAATTTTTTCTATACTGGCATTAAGAGGTGGCATCTTAATTTCTTCCCATATTATCTTTTGATTTCCTTCTCCTCTAAAGTTATTCTGCCTTTGTCCTCCATAAGTTTCTTGCGGCTGATCAAGTCTTTGAATCTTCTTATTTCCACCACGATTGTAATAATTCTTCTCCCTTTCATATTCTTCTTGATCTCGACTACCCATCACTACCAATTTTTGTTGGTTTTCACTTACCACCTTCTCTTGTTGTGGCTGCGAGGTGCTCGCCACATTATTTATCATTTTAGGGAGCAAACTTCCACTTGCCGTTAGTGAGTTGGTGTTCGCGATTGGATATGATTCCATCTCATTTTGTTTCTCCTCCAAAGCCATGTACTCTTCCTGTAGTTCTCGCAGTTCAGTCATAGTAATTGTATTCTTGACTCTGAAAATTTGTATGTACAGTAGATTGGTCGCGAACATTGCATTGATAAAAGACAAGATAAGATATCTCTTGTCAACTCTTCCTTCCATATCACTGCACATTGTCTTCCATCTTATGGTTAAATATTTCAGACTCTCGCTAACTCTCTGTTTTAACCCAAACACATCTTCAATACCCGGCCGCGATGAATTGTTGCTAATATATGCTCCTAAAAATGTAGCTTGTAAATGATCAAAAGAAGTTATGGTATTTTTTGGTAATCCCTCGAACCATTTCAACGCCTCGCCAGTTAAGATGGATGCAAAATATTTGCATAGCACATCATCATGATTCTCCCATTGTAGCATACATCTAACATAAGCTTTGACATGTTGAACAACACAAGTAGTTCCATCAAAAGTGCTGGTTAATGCTGGTAAATTGCATTTTGGAGGTATCCCTCTTAACTGTACTTCTTGAGTAAATGGAGTTCTCGCAGCTTCTTCAATAGATTCATCAAGTTTCCTTCTACCTCCTTCTCTTCTATTGTTTATCATTCATCACATTTCTGCTAGTTCTCTCAATATTTGCTCATTCTCAGCTGAGTTTTGTTCCATTGGCCTCTTTAACGCTGTTTCCCTTCTTCTGCGTTCTTGCCTTTCTTTTCTTGCGAGATTTTGTGTATCTTCTTCTTCATCTTCATCTCGTCTTTCCCTGCGATTTTCTCTTTCATATCCCTCTTGATATCGTAACTGCCTATCTTCTTCTCTGCGGATTTCTTCATTTCTCTTCGCTGTATCTCTATTCTCCTTTGTATCCTATCATACTCCTCCTGAATATTACCATTGTAGCGATTTTGCGTACGTCTCCTTTCTCGATTTTCATGATTATTTTGTCGCACTGCTTCTCGAAACTCATGTTCTTCTACTTTTTCCCTTAATCTTTCCCTCCCGCGGGCTAAACGTGCTTGTTCAGCGTAATGACTCTCAATTTCTTCTTCAATCATTCTTTGATTCTCTCGCCCATGTAATATCCTCCTACCTTCTTCTGGATTTTCTTCTTCAATTTGGTTATTTCTTCCCTCTTGATTTCTATTGTCACGCGGATTATAGTGATCACCAATTATCTCTTCTTCTCTATTTTATACTTCTCCTCGAGTATTTTCTCTGATATTTCTTATAGGGGAATTTTGCCTTGGTTCTTCTCTGAATGATCTTGAATTTGATCTAACAGTACTTTTTGATCTCCTTCTTTGTAACCTCAAATTCTCCATTCTTAGCTCATGATTTTGGCTTGTTAAATTCGCACGCTCTTCTGCCTCTAATCTCCTTTCCTCCTGTATTCTTTGTCTCAAATCATCTACTATTTCACGTCCTTCATGAATTAATCCCCCAACCATTTCTTGATTTCTTTCTCCTTCTTCTTCATTTCTTAATTGTCGATTTTCTGCTTTTTCTATCGAATCCGACCTCCAAGTATGCACACTCACTCTATCATAATCCACATTCCTATCTTGTGTTTGTGTTTGTTGATTCGGTTGTTGAATTGAACTTTCTGCTTCATTTCTTATTCTATTTCTTCCTGATCTTATCCTTAAAGATTCTTCCAATTCACCTGTTCCCTCACCTGCAAGTCTTTTACTTCTCCTCACAGTTGTCGGTGGTTCTGATGTATTTCTTCTTCTTCTAGCCATTTCTTCAACCCTAACAATTTCTTCAAATCTTCAAGTTGTAATTAAAGATTTATTATCTTGATTCTCCCTGTTTCTGGGCACCAAAATGTAGTTGCAGGAATTCCCACACTACACCCTTGTTAAGATTCTATAGAAATCTATTAGAAATCAATTAAACTTCAAAGATTTAAACGATATTTTACTATTCAAATCTCAGAAATGTTTACAGAATCGGAAGAAATCAAGATTACAAATATTCTCTTGGAAGTTCTCTCTCCTCAAGACTCTTTCAACTCTCAAAATTACATCATCCTTCTCTGGATCTATCGATCCCTTTATATATGGATTTACATAATGGATGACAGCTAAGTTTTCCTCCTATTTCGGATCTATTATGCGATCGCGATCGCTATAATCTTCTCTATCGCAAGAGTGATGATCATCACAAGATCAACATATTCTTCTTTTATTTCTTCCATCGCCAGCTTCTTTTGGATATTTTGTGACGCTCGTGAAACGTTGTTTAAAGAATTGGTAGTGACGCTCGCAGAAACGTGGTTAATATCGCAGGAATAACGTTGTAGCGATATTCTAGTCCTACAAATGTTGTTCCAAAAGACATAGCTACATATAGTGATGATGAAATCAGTGATGCTAAACACAACTCTGATGGTATAACCATAAAAAAGAGATCTTCAACATCACATATCTACGTACACTTGATCAAAATATGATTGGGATATCTTAGAAACTTTATTTGAAGGGATTCCGCAGAAAAATAAACACGACTTCAAAACCTAACTTCTGACTGGGAAAACCTTCATATGGATGACAAAGATTCGTTTGGGGAATTTAATCACAAATTTTTGGAAATGGTAAATGCTTGTTGTTTGAGCATTACTCGGTTGAACCCATAAGTTTTGTTATCTCAAGCTTGTTGACAATGTTCGATGATCAAAACTATATCTTGATTTCTAGTCTACTTAGTCAAGTCTCGCACTAGGTTATAATTTGGTAGTTGAGTATCATACATCACCCTTGAAGACTGAAAATCGACGAAGACATTTGGAAAACTTCTATATCAGGTATGTGAAGACTGAGCCATTCTATTTTGCTCACTATCTTACCATTCTATATTTTTGAGACGATGTCGTATGACTTCTAGTAGATTTACAACAACAACAAAATTGAGTCAAGCTTGTCTTGTTAAGATTCTCGAAATATGATTTTAAGTAATGATGTTCAACGATATTTAACAATATTAAATCTAAACAATTTATTATGTAAATTAATTTGTGGATCAATTGAAAATCGCTCAAGCTTTACGTGGGAATATTTCAAACATCATAAGAGTGAAATATTGAACTTTCTGATGTTTCTTCTAGGTTGGCGAACTAGTTTTCAAACCATAGATATATGAGTTTCAAAAATATAGGAGGGTTGGCGAACCAGTTCACAAACCGCAAGTTCAATTGGGGACTGTTCACGAACAATTGTGAACTGAATTTTGAAAGTTGGTATTATAGGCTAGCAGTTCACAAACTGTGGTCAACTGAGTTCAGAAGTATTGTAGGGTTGGCGAACCCGTATCACGAACCGTTGCACTCTTGTTAGAGAATTTCTTGGTAGAACTCGTGTGCGTTTCTATCTCAAGCATGTTTGTCAATGTTAGTGATCAAAACTATAAGTCTTGATTTCTTGTCTACTATAGCTAAGGTCTCGGACTAGGATAGAAAGTGTTTGAGCTCAATAACTCCATGGCAATCATCATACAATACGAAGGATTACTCAAGGAACTAGTGGATCTTCATCGACTAAAAGGTATGTGGAGACTTGAACTTATATATCACTCAAAAGTCTATTTATCTCCTATCTTGATACAAAAGTTGTTTTGCTGTATAATTTTGGTATTTCGAGCCGAGTTTACCTTGCCTATCTATTTCTCGAAATATGTGTTGGTAAAGCTTTCGCTTTAGAAAATTTTATCTTTACCTAGTGACGAAAGTCATATTAAGCTACAATCACTTCGAAAATTTTCTGACGAAAAATGGTTTGTGAATAATAACTATATAACGTCCTCTGAGAATGTTTCAATGATTAAAATGAGATTTTAGACAATACAACCAATGGAGGATATAAGCATTGTTGTGGAAACACAAATATGTATAAGTCCTTATTCCTTGAACCAAAGTTTGTAAACTTTGTTGATCAAGAGAACCAGAGAAGTACGTGAGCTTAAGTCCGAGAACTGGCGGAAGTTCTCGACCCGAGAATTTCTGCTAGAGTTTTTGAACTCCATCCGGGAACATAAGTCCGTGAACCCAGTCCGCGAACTTGAGTAGGTTATGTCTAAAAACGATGTTTGTGAACATATCTTTATAAACTAAGGGTTTCTATTGCAAACCGTGGCTATATAGTTCGTGAACCGATTCATCAAATCGTTTTTGCTTCAATTGTGTCTTGTGTAGTACATGAGATTTCCTTGCAATTGAACAACTCTCTAACTAGTTCATTTGAGTTATTTGAACTAGTTATGGTGAATAATAATTTGGTTGATATGAAAGTTATCATATGGCTAACCACTTGGTTAACTATTGTTGAACCAACTAATGTACAAGTTTGGGTATGGTTACACAAGCCTAAAAACGTGCATTACATGTGTGTATAACAAGCTATGTTTTTGATCTAATGGTTGATAAATATTAGCTTGAATCTAATCATCTTTTCATCTAACGGTGAATATTTAATGCTTTGTTACTAAGATAACATTGATTATAAACCCTAATTTGAAAGACTATATAAGGGATAACTCTAGCAACTGGGAAACCTAATCCCCACACATTCTGTGTGATACTAGTTTTATTAATCTAGAGTCGATTCTCCTTTAACCTTTGGTTTCTTCTTCTAAACAAGGTTAACGACTTAAAAACTTCATTAGGATTGTGAAGCTAGACCGATACTACTTTTCTTGTAGTTGTGTGATCTTATCTTGTTGTTTCCATCATACGAGTACAATTGTAATAATTGGCTTGAGATTTATATCCCCAATAGGCAAGATAAAAAGTAATCACAAACATTTTCGGCTCATCGTTTGTGATTCCACAATATCTTTTTTTTTGCTGCGTCGATTTAGACTATTGTGAGATGATTGATAATACTGAGATGTTCTTCGGGAATATAAGTCTAGTTTATCAGTTGGTTCATGTTCACCTTGATATATCAAAATACGGAACAAAACTCGTAGGTATATTAGTGGGAGACGGATTTATCTATTACCATATACTTTTTTGTGTGATACAGATTTGTTTATTAAAGTCTTTGACTTTGGGTCGTAGAAACTCTTAGTCCCGGGGTGTTTCTGCATTTGCGGTTTCCTCGTTCACAAAATTCTGGTATCTTGCCTTATTTATTTTCCGCATTATATTTGTTATATAATTAAAATAATACAGGTTGTGCGTTGTTCAATTAATTAGAATATCCGACCTTTTGGTTGTTGATTTAAATTGATTGACACTTTGATATTGGTCTTTGGTACCATCCAAGTTTATCTCTCTTGTATTTAAATTGAGACTCGCAGTTTGCTTGAGTAAGATTTAAATCGACAGATAGAGATATATAATCTTAGATATACTTTTCTATTGATTGAGTCTAACTATCTAGTTGATTCTCATAAAAGTATATTGGAGTTTGTCCATATATCTTGATAATTCGAAATATTGGGCGTGTTTGTTAGACCCCCACTTTTTCAATTGGTATCAGAGCAGGCAAACACATTTAAAGACCTTATCAGTCTGTGTTTGTAGTGATCTGACTCTATGGACAGAGGTGTTATCTCTATTAACGTACCACCAATCTTCGATGGATCTAATTACTTGTGGTGGAAAATTTCTATGCGAGCTTTTCTTCAAGCACGTGATTTTCAATCATGGGCATAATGGCTATGATGCTTCCGTTGTGGAAGTTGGAGATGTAAACATTCCCAAGAATATTAGTGAATACAGTCCTTCCGAGATACTTGTTGCAAAGAAAAATTATGACGGTTTGAATGCAATCATACATGCTATTACCCCAAGTCTTCAGCATCATGTCTCAAATTGCGCTAAGTCTAAAGAAGCTTGGGATATCTTAGAAACCGTATTCGAAGGTAATACCAGTGAGAAGGAAGCTAGGCTTCAAAACCTTAATTCCGATTGGGAAAACCTTCGTATGGCAGATGAAGAAACATTTGATGAGTTTAATCACAAAGTGTCTGAAATTGCTAATGCATCTTTTGCATTGGGTAATATTATTCCAAAAAAGGACATTGTGATGAAAATTCTCAGATTGCTGCCATCTAGATACGATTCTAAGAAGCATTCCATCGTTGAGGGAAATAACCTTGATAATCTCTCCAGAAATACGCTGGTTGGAAATCTTAAGATCTTTGATCATGAACATTCATCCAAATATAAGGATGTTGCGTTCAAAGCACTAAAGGGCACTAAATTACTTGATAAAAGTAAAAAAAGTGTATATCTCTGAAGATGGTCACTCTGAGACAAATTCATCAGATGAAGATCTTGAAAAATCAGTCTCGATGATCACAAGACAGTTTAGGTACCTTCTACTGAAGAGAAGTAAACGGTTCTCCAGAGATAAGCCTAAGGCATCAGTCAAACCTCATAATCGTGTTCCTCCTAAAAATAGGGATATTGATAAAACTGATGATGAGGATATGCCTCAGTGCTTTAAGTGTAAGGAATTTGGTCATTTTGCAAATGAGTTCCCAAATCGTAGAAAATACACTGGGAACAAAGGTCTTGCGGCAACTCTTGATGAAATTTCTGACAATTATAATTCTAATGAAGACGAGAAATAAAATGTTGCACTTCTTGGTGAAAATATTGATTTTGATAATTCTAGCAATACATACATCAATCTTGATATTCTTTCAGAAGATAACCCAACTATTCTGGAAGATAAAGTTGACCCATCCTTTGGAAACTCTGTTTGTAATGTTTCTGGTTTTACCATGTGCCTTGCTGCTTTCACATCTCAAAAGCCTGATTTTTATCCTAGTTTGACGTGCTCATATTGTTCTTTAAAGGGTCATGAACTTTCAAGGTGTTACAAGTTCAAACACAAACAAAGGCATGTCAACAAACTTCAACGAAGATCAAATCATTTAGCAAGGAATCTTAAACTTGCTCAGAAGACCGCTGAGGTATGTAGGATTTTAACTTCGTTTAAGAAGTTAGTTTCCATGGATATGACTAGACCAGTTGAAAAGAAAGTATGGTCAAGTCGTTTTGATATAAAAAAGTCTGTGTATTCATCTCAAGAGGAAAATAGTGGAAAAATTGGTGTTCACCACAACGCAACTTGATTGTGTTGTTTTTGAAATCTTGTCTCATGTGCCTGATCAAAAGAAACAATGATTTTGTATCCTTCAGGATTTAGGAAAAGTTTTTTTCTTTTCATAGATTTTCTTTCTTTTTGTCTATCAAACAAAAGAAAGAGTACTATCGACAATTCTACTCATCATAGGGTTGAGAGTTGGTCGTGTACGAACCTGTTTAAAGGTTTCGAAACCCTACATTCCCTTTTCCTTCTCTATAACCTCCTGTTGATGGTGGTTTTTAGCTTAGGGCTAAAATCGTAAAACACTAAACCCAAGCAGGCAGTGACGTCACAACATTTAAGTGATGAAGCATTTACTAGGAGAATTTATTGAAAAGCCTTTAATGTGTCTCTAAAGAAACACCGGGGTATCTTTTTCAAATTAGGGTTACAACAAGCCAAACCCTAATTCCCATGTGTGCCAATGGCAAATCATGCCAGCCACACCAACTGCGCCAAAGCATGCCAACCATGCTAGCCGCACCTCTGTGCCAATGACAAATCATGCCAGCCACACCAACCATGTCAAAGCATGCCAACCATGCTAGCCGCACCTCTGTGCCAATGGAAAATCATGCCAGCAACACCAACCACGCCAAAGCATGCCAACCATGCTAACCGCACCTCTGTACCAATGGAAAATCATGACAGCCACACCGACCGCGCCAAAGCATGCCAACCATGCTAGCCGCACCTCTGTGCCGATGGAAAATAATGTCAGCCACACTAACCGCGCCAAAGCATGCCATCCATCCTAGCAGCACCTCTATGCCAATGGAAAATCATGCCAGCCACACTGACCGCGCCAAAGCATGCCAATCATGCTAACCGCACCTCAGTGCCAATGAAAAAACATGCCAACCACACCGACCGCGTCATGCCAAACACATCTCGCCATGGCCCCCCATGCCGCGCCACCATGTTGGCCTTCCCCATGCGTCTACCAAAGTGAAGGGTGCAATCATCAACGGTTTCCCTTCAATCCCCGAAGCAAATCCTGGCCGTCTAAGGTCACCTCACGACCTTTGGACCAAAACCCTAGATTGGTCACACACCTAGCCAAAGCTAGCCACGCCATCTAACCAAGGCAAACCTTGGCCCCACATGCAAATCCAAACGCCCTTGCCTTCTCCCTAGCCACGTCATGCGCCCATGGAAAACCCTTGGCCCCACATGCCAAGCCAAAACCTCACTTAGCCCAAGCTATCTGCGCCATGTCAAACACACTCTGCCTTGGCCCTAGCTATGCTAGTCACACCACGCCAAGCCAAACTCCATTTCCTTGACCCTAGCCGTGCCACCCAGCTGGCCTCCCCTACGTGTCCACCAAAACGAAGGCGTGCAACAATCAATGGTTTCCCTTCAATCCCAGGAGCAAATCCTAGCCATCCAAGGTTACCAGACAACACATGGTAACCTTTGGCCCGAAAACCTAAGATTGGACACGCCAAACCATGCCATTCCAACGGCATACCAACCTAGTCGCGCCACCACATTGGCCCTCACTACGCGGTTACCAAAACGAAGGCGTGCAACGATCAACGGTTTCCCCTCCTCTCAAGATGCAAAATCTCGACCGTCGAAGGTCACCAGGCTAGCAAGTTTCCCGAGATTGACTATCCAATCCACAACAACATGCTACATGTTTTCCAAAAACATTCGAGACATCAACACAAACTGGGGGATGCTCATTAGGGTATTGGTTTGGTGGTCTACAGAGTGCGGCATACGCAAATGCCTGTTTCAAGATAGTGTAATAAGAATAAGAAGGTTAGTAAATGCAGGAAGCAACGGTGAAATGCCCTTTCATTATGGAACATCAAATTCCATCAATACCAGGCGTTACCACCTCTTCCAATTTAATTCATCCGTTTTCTTTTCTTATGAGGCCAGAGTACGTTTCTTTTTAGACTTGTATAAATAGACCTACCTATTTCCACCAGAACAACAAGTTCTTGGTCAGAGGAAAACACCACACTCAGAAAGGAAACTCTTGATAGATTTCTCAAAGCTCTCACCTTCTGATACAAGTTAAGTACTACTCTTTCAAAATTATTATGGCCTCAATACTCTCTTCACTTCCCTCCCTCAACCAACCCTTCTCCTCCACTTTGTGACCGAAGCAAGTCTGGAACGACCATTTCTTGGTTTAGGCCGGACTTGTACAGATTGATCTCTTGAATCTAAAGTACTCCATTGCAGTACATTGTTTAGGGTTTAAATTGTTTCTCGCCTTCACACCCGCAATTACCGAAATCAGCAGAAACTATTTTCACCTATAAAAAATTGGCGACCACAGCGGGAGGATTAATCTATCGGTCCCAATATCAGTCTCTGAATACGTCTCCATAACAAGGAAGGATGGTTGGTCTTTGGACTGAATCTGTGTCCTAGGATTCTAATCAGGAAAACGAAAATGTTTTAACTCCCAACAATGCGGATGACGAAGAAGTTCCAAGGATGATTGACCTGGTACGGGTCCAGGGTATTCACACCAAAAACATGGGTCTGATGAGAGATGCAATCAATGCCATACTAGATTTCCTCATCAACTTGACGACAGAGTTAATCGGTTCGCCTGCCTCGGAAACTTCGGAGCTGGGGACTGACATCCCGAATGATCACTCTCTATCCAACAACTTTACTACCAATCAGAGACCCGTAAGCCAAGAAGCGGCCTCGCTGGTGAAAAAATTATGTGAACTATTACATCTTTCAAGGGATCAACGGATAGAGACGTTCGCCGCCATCAATTGGATAACGTTAAGCGTGCCCTTGGTTCCTCCATGCTCGGAAACAGCAAAAATGCAGGATTCATCCATTAATAATATCACGTTCACCGACGACGAAATGATGGCAGAAGAAGGCCATAACCGCGCCCTACACGTCACAGCTCGAATAAAAAATGTGGAATTCAAAAGGGCCCTCGTCGACACGGGAGCGTCCTCCAATGTCGTCACCCTTAGGATGCTCAGGACGGCCAAACTAAGACCAAGCGAGGTTACACGATAATCTACTACCATGACAGATTTCGAAGGTAACCAAAACAATACATATGGGTACGTCAATTTGAATCTATCGGTGGCACCTGTCCAGTCAAAAGTAAGATTCGAGGTAATTGAAAAGAAGCCAGACTACCACATGATACTGGGGAGACCATGGCTCTACGACAACATGATTATTCCTTCGACGTATCGCCAGTGCTTGAAAACCACGCTAAACGGAGAAGTCGTTCACATCGCAAAGTCATTATCTCCATATGCGCCAATCTGTGGCATGGAAGTTTTTGAGCCAAGACAGGGACCGCAAGTCACAACCAACAAGGCTTACCACACCCCGTTACCAAAATAGACGTCCATTGAGGAAAGCGATAGTCATACACAACCCTACGGAGAAAATCGGCCTCACATCACACCTTCAGAAGAGAGGCGTACTCTCCTCCATCCACATAACTAGAGTCTGGTTCCAACCATGCGAGGACGAACTTTTGTTACGGGTCACGATGAAAAACGGAAAACCGTATATCAATGCCGCTGTTAGCAATTAACAGGGGAGACTACCACATAGTCTCTCCGCCCAATGGAATGTCAGCATGGTGATGAGCCACGAGAGGAGATACCTGATGCACCACAACAGCTACAAGGTGGCATTAATTCGACCACGGACGTGCTTGAAATTGTTAATTTCGGGAATGAGGAATCTCCACGACCCATCTCCATAAGCTCGACTCTACATATAGACGAGCGCGCAAAGTTGGTAGCCTCCTCGAGGAATATCAAGATGTGTTCGCATGGACGTACAGGAAATGCCTGTCCTGGACGAGAAGCTAGTTACTCACCATTTACATGTGATATCCGGATCCAAGACGGTCAATAATACCCCAAGACAATTACGTCATGATATTGAACAACAGATTAAGGTGGAGGTTCAAAAGTTATTGGTGGCTGGTTTCATCAAACCAATCCATCACCCCACTTGGCTGGCAAACATAGTTCCGGTAAAAAAGAAGAATGGTCAGATCAGGTGCTGTGTTGATTTTAGGGATCTAAATAAATGTTGCCCTAAAGATGATTTTCTGCTCCCCAATATCGACATGTTGGTAGATGACACCAGTGGACATGTCATGTTTTCTTTCCTGGACGGGTACAGCAGCTACAACCAAATAAATATGTAGGATCATGATGCAAGCAAGACTGCTTTTTGAACTCCTCTCGGAAACTTTTACTATACTGTGATGCCCTTCGGTTTGAAGAACGATGGCGCCACATACCAACGCGCTATGACCACCATTTTTCATGACATGATGCACAAGAAGGTTGAGGATTATGAAGATGACATAGTGGTCAAGTCAAAAACCCGGGAGGCTCACACATGGATTCTACAGCTGGTGTTCGAAAGATGCCGTGAATACATGCTAAAAATGAATCCGTTAAAGTGTGCTTTTGGTGTCTCCTCGGGCAAGTTCGTAGGCTTCCAAGTAACCGTTGAGGGGATAAAAGTTGACCCAACCAAAACGCAAGCCATCCTCACGATGCCACCACCGCGGAACGTGAACGAACTCCAGAGTTTCATGGGAAAAATAAACTACATCCACCGCTTCATACCCGAATTGGCTCAGCTTATCGCTTCATTTACCCCCTTATTAAAGAAAGGAGCAAGCTTTGTCTGGACCACATTACAACAGGAAGCATTCCGGAAAATTCAACAAACATTATCTTCCCCAGCCGTCATGAGATCACCCATGCAAGGAAGACCGCTACACCTCTGCACCACTTTCAGTGACAATGTTGTTGGAGACCTTCACGCCCAAGAAGATGACTAAGGGATTGAATACCCCATATACTATTTCAGTCGAACTTTGAGAGACGCCGAACTCAGGTACCCTAAAGAAGAAAAGGCATGCCTAGCCTTGGTCTACTCCATCCAGAAATTCAGGCACTACCTGCTGTCCAATAAAGTGGTTTTAATATCTAAATCTGATCCTATGAAGTTCCTCCTCTCAAAACATGCTATGATAGGAAGGCCGGCCAAATGGCTCCTCCAGATGTCCGAATTCGACATAATATGTGCTTCCCCGAGGGCCATCAAAGGACAGGCAGTTGCAGATTTGTTGGAGGCATTTCCAGGAGAAAATGATGTAACATTACGCGAGGACCTCCCTGGGACTTTCCAGAAATATCTTTCATCCAAGAGGAAACCTTGCTATTGTTTTTCGGCGGCTCTGCCACCCCTAACAACGTCACGGGAGGGGCCGACGTGGTTCTAGTATCCCCGACTGGTGAAGTTTTCTCACACTCCTTCAAGCTAGACTTCCCCTGCACCAACAATTCAACAGAGTACGAAGCCTTCCTCATTGGTTTGTCCTTGGCTAAACAAGTCGGAGCCGCACGTCTGGAAATAAGAGCGGACTCTAAACTACTGGTCAACCAAGTAAGCGGAGTATACGCACTAAAATAGGTAACCTTAGCCCCATACAGAGCCGAGGCTTAAAAACTGCTGAACTACTTTGCTAACACAACAATATCCCATATCAGGCGCGGCAGTAACCAACATGCCGACTGCCTATCAACATTAGCATCAAAACTGCGATTTGAAGGCCTTGAGGAAACTCTGACAGTGAAAAGAAGAACCATGGATTCAACGTGGCTTTCACAACCCGAAAAAGATGAAGTTGATGACTAGAGGACACTGATTATCCAAGAGCTTAGCAGTTCACTCTTTCAAGGAAAGGTCAGTCTTAAAACCTTGCGTGATTTCTTCATGCTTCGAGGGGTACTCTATTATCAAAATCCAGAAGTCTCTTTGTCAAGATTCCTAGGAGAAGAGGAAGCACAAAAATTTCTCAATCGCATCCATGGTGAGGTCTGCGGACAGACGTTGGTGGTGACCCTCTATCGTCGTTTGAGACGCCTTGGCTATTATTGGCCGGAGATGGAAGTCCAAGCTCGGTTACTTCAAAGAACCTGTTCCAACTGTCAAGCGCCGCCGCATCAATTATAAATTATCAGCATTGGTCACGTCGGGGACTGACAGAGGCCATACGTCAGTTACCTTTGCGATAGAATTCTCCCCACCAATGAGAAGGAGGCATCCAAAATAAAACAAAGGTCCAAGAGGTTCGTATTTCACGAAGGGATCTTATATCGTAAAAGCTTTGGATGGAGTCTTCTACGATGTTTGAACGAGGCAGAGGTCCTAATCATGCTGAAATAGATGCACGAAGGTGAACACCAAGGAAAGCGGAAGTTATTTCTCCAAATACACGAGAAGTACTACTGGACGACCATGGAGGATGACACATCAATTTTAGTATAGAGGTGCAAGGAGTGTCAGGTCCACGGGAACCTTATTCATGTACCGGAAACCACCCTGCATTCAATAAGCAGTCCATGTCCCTTTCATAGCTGGGAACTCGACATCATTGGGAATATCAACCCACCATCCTCAAAACATCACGAGTATATAATAATAGCAGCCGAATACTTTACCAAATGGTTCGAATCCATAGCTTTACGAGGGACGAACGGAACCATGATCGCGACATTCATTAAGGAGTACATTATCTGTCGTTTTGGCATGCCTAAACATATCGTTACCGACAATGGCACCCCTTTCGCGAACAGGCAAGTACGAGAGCTACTCGAGAAATACAGGATTAAACAAGTCTTCTCCACCGTATACTACCCTCAAGGGAATGGGCAGGCTGAAAGCACCAACAAAACTCTAATTCGAATCCTCAGTCGGACAGTGCACGATAATCCTCGAATATGGCATGAGCAATTTCCCATGGCGATCAGGGCGTACCGGACATCACCAAGAAGTTCCACTGGGGTCTCTTCTTATTCTCTTGTTTATGGGGCAGATGTTATCCTCCCAGCGGAAATTAAAATCCCATCATCCAGGATTGCCGAAGCAAGCGGAGTTCGATGGAATGAAGCTGAAGCCTTAAACGCCGAGGTTGTGGAATTGGAAACTGTAGACTCCAGGAGGGCCAAAACGGAAGAACACACACAGGCATATAGAAACAGGGTTTCTAGAGTATATAATAAAACCGTGAAACGTCGAATTTTTCAAATAGAAGACTTTGTATTGAAGACTGCTAAACACGTCAAACAAGACGCATCTGCACAAAAATTCTCCGCAAAATAGGAAGGTCCTTACATTGTCACGAAAGCATACAGTAGTGGGTACTACAAAGTCATTAAGGAAGATGAAGAAAAACTGGAAGCGATCATCAACGGGAAATGGCTAAAGGCATACTACGCCTGAGCACCGCCTCATCCCACCGTATCACAAGCACAGATAGCCAGGTATATTTCCACTTTTCCCCATACCGTATTGGGTTTTTCTTTCATTTAGTTGAAGCAAATCAATAAAATTCTCTTGTACTTTCAAAAAAAAAATGACGTAAAAAAAAATTTGCTCAAAACCCAGAAAAGAAACCCAAATATATCACAACTACATGACTCATAAAAGCCCGTCAAAGAGATGGTAATCTCTAGAAAGCATCATATTCAAGTGACTTTGATACCTCTTAGTCTTGCTCTTAAAATTCCGGATTGACTCTTCCACCTTATATGACTCCACGTCCAAGGCTTTCTCCTCTTTCAGAATAGCCTTTGTAGCAGGAACCACGCCAGCAAGAATACCGGCCATGTCGACCTTCATAATTTCAAGGAGATACCGCAACCAATTAACATTGAACTTCAGAGATTCTCAAGTAGACACCATGTTCTCCCACTTTTGAATAGCTGCTTCCACGATGGCACAGATAGACATATTCTCCATTTCAACAACCATTGGCAGGAGACAATTCACAACAAAAACTTAAGCAGATGAACAATACCGTACCACATTCCTGGTGGCAATATGGTCGTATACCTTCCATATTTTTGTGTAAAGAGTTACGAATTATTTTCGCACAAGGAACCCCCCAACGTTCCGGTAGCTAGGATAAAGGCACCTCATATGGGTTCCGAATGACAAGCCTGCATTGGGATACTCATGGCAAGAAATTCCTAAGTCAGCGTTCTCCAGATCTGCAGCGGCTGGAAAGATCGAGCTTGAAGAAAAAGGGGCAACCAAGTCATCTTCATCAATGACGGTAACGCATGCTCCAACAGGATACCTCTACACAGAAGGAAAACTTCCATTATTCATCGGTAAATAGAGAAACGTATGCTGATTAATGAGAAAATACCGGTATGACCTTCTTAACCCGGATGACCCGGATGGGGGAGCTGTCGCAAGAATCAAGCCTAGCACGTTTGGTTGGAGAACTTGGTCGACTCGGGGAAGATTCGCTTCTGATCGACATGATGGAAGTTGCACCTGATGATAATAAATCTATGTTGAAAACTGGGAAGACGACGTAACTTCACCATGCGTAAATACTATGGAAACCTGAAAAGGAAGAATGAGAAACGCAGGCTGAATAGGCGGAACATGCCGGAATCATAGGCGGGAAACCAGCCTCAAAATAAAATGCCTCATCAAACCGCGCCTCACCTTGGCACGGTCTCGGTCAAGCCCTCTCTCCGTCATCACGGACCCACCACATTTAGCCGCCCATGCACGTTCCACCATGCCGTTGCCGCGGCCAGGACCACGCCACCTCTTGGCCCCTCGATCCAAACCTTCCACTTGCTTCGCCTTCCAAGACCGCGCCCCTTTGCCTTGGAGATGTACGACCAGACCAAGCCGGTAACTTTTATCTCACTACTCCACGGTCTGCATTCCAAGTACAACTTACGCAAGGCCGCCAACACGGGAAGCCAAAACTCTCCTCACCACTCAAAAAGGTTAGTCGGATTCTCCTGACCATCTTTGCAATGATTTACATCTCGATTCCGTCCTCGACTGTCACCATCATATGCTTACCTCACAACAAGGAACCTGTTCTGAGATAAGCATGGTACTTAATGTTGATGGTGGTTTTTAGCTTAGGGTTAAAATCGTAAAACACTAAACCCTAGCAGACAGTGACGTCACAACATTTAAGTGATAAAGCATTTACTAGGCGTATTTATTGAAAAGCCTTTAATGTGTCTCTAAATAAACACCAGGGTATCTTTTTCAAATTAGGGTTACGACAAGCCAAACCCTAATTCCCACGTGTGCCAATGGCAAATCATGCCAGCCACACCAACTGCGCCAAATCATGCCAACCATGCTAGCCGCACCTCTGTGCCAATGGAAAATCATGCTAGCCACACCAACAACGCCAAAGCATGCCAACCATGCTAGCCGCACCTCTGTGCCAATTTAAAATCATGCCAGCCACACCAACCACGCCAAAGCATGCCAACCATGCTAGCCGTACCTCTGTGCCAACGGCAAATCATGCCAGCCACACCAACCGCGCCAAAGCATGTCATCCATACTAGCTGCACCTCTGTGCCAATGGAAAATCATGCCAGCCACACCGACCGCGCCAAAGCATACCAACCATGCTAGCCACACCTCTGTGCCAACGGAAAATCATGCCAGCCACATCAACCGCGCCAAAGCATGCCATCCATGCTAGACGCACCTCTGTGCCAATGGAAAATCATGCCAGCCACACCGACCAAGCTAAAGCATGCCAATCATGCTAGCCGCACCTCCGTGCCAATGTCAAAATATGCCAGCCTCACCGCCCGCGCCATGCTAAACACATCTCTCCATGGTCCCCCATGCCGCGCCACCATGCTGGCCTTCCCCACGCGGCTACCAAAATGAAGGCGTGCAATCATCAACGGTTGCCCTTCAATCCAAGGAGAAAATCCTGGCCGTCTAAGGTCACCTCACGACCTTTGGCCCAAAACCCTAGCTTGGTCACGCACCTAGCCAAATCTAGCCACGCCATACGGCCAAGGCAAACCCTTGGACCCACATGCCAAGCCAAACGCGCTGCCTTGGCCCTAGCCCAAGCTATCTGCGCTATGCCAAACGCACTCTGTCTTGGCCCTAGCTATGCTAGCCACACCATGCCAAGCCAAATGCCCCTACGTTGGCCCTAGTCATGCCATGCTACCATGGAAAACCCTTGGCCCCACGTTCCAAGACAAACCAAACCTGTCCAAGCTAGCCGCGCCATGCCAAACACATCTCGCCATGGCCCCCCATGCCACGCCACCAGGCTGGCCTTCCCCCACGCGGCTACCAAAGTGAAGGCGTGCAACAATCAACGGTTTCCCTTTAATCCCAGGAGCAAATCCTGGCCGTCTAAGGTCACCTCACGACATTTGACCCAAAACCCTAGCTTAGTCATGCACCTAGCCAAAGCTAGCCACGCAATATGCCCAAGGCAAACCCTTGGCCCAACATGCCAAGACAAATGCCCTAGCCCAAGCTAGTCGCACTATGCCAAACACACTCTGCCTTGGCCCTAGCTCTGCTAGACACACCATGCCAAGACAAACGCCCCTACATTGTCCCTAGTCATGCCATGAACCCATGGAAAACCCTTGGCCCCACGTGCCAAGCCAAACCAAACCTAGCCAAGCTAGCTGCGCTATGCCAAACATATCTCACCATGGCCCCCCGTTCCGCGCCACCATGCTGGCCTTCCCCCACGCGACTACCAAAGTGAAGGCGTACAACAATCAATTGTTGCCTTTTAATCCCAGGAGCAAATCCTGGCCGTCTAAGGTCACCTCACGACCTTTGGCCCAAAACCCTAGCTTGGTCATGCACCTAGCCAAAGCTAGCCACGCCATCCGCCCAAGGCAAACCCTTGGCCCCACATGCCAAGCCAAACGCCCTTGCCTTGGCCCTAGCCACATCAAGCGCCCATGGCAAACCCTTGGCCCCACATGCCAAGCCAAAACCGCACCTAACCCAAGCTATCCGCGCCATGTAAAACGCACCCTTCCTTGGCCCTAGCTATGCTAGTCACACCATGCCAAGCCAAACGCCCTTTCCTTGGCTCTAGCCGCGCCACCCTGATGTCCTCCCCTACGCAGCCACCAAAATGAAGGCGTGCAATAATTAACGGTTGTCCTTCAATCCCAGGAGAAAATCCTATCCATCCAAGGTTACCAGACAAAACATGGTAACCTTTGGCCCGAAAACCTAAGTTTGGCCACACCAAACCATGCCATGCCAATGGCATACCAACCTAGCCGCACCACCACATTGTCCCTCACTATGCGGCTACCAAAACGAAGGCGTGCAACGATCAACGGTTGCCCCTCCTCCCAAGATGCAAAATCTCGACCGTCGAAGGTTACCAGGCTAGCAAGTTTCCCAATCTTGACTTGCCAAGCCACAACAACATCCTACATGTTTTCCAAAAGCATTCGAGACATCAACACAAACTGGGGGATGCTCATTAGGGTATTGGTTTGGTGGTCTACAACGTGCGGCATAAGCAAATGCCCGTTTCAAGATAGTGTAATAAGATTAAGACGGTTAGTAAATGCAATATGCAACGGTGAAATGCTCTTTCATTATGGAACATCAATTTCATCAAATTCCACCAATACCCGGAGTTACCACCTCTTCCCATTTAACTCATCCATTTTCGTTTCTTATGAGGCCAGAGTACGTTTCTTTTTAGGCTTGTATAAATAAACCTACCTATTTCCACCAGAACAACAAGTTCTTGGTCAGGAGAAAACACCACACTTAGAAAGGAAACTCTTGCTAGCTTTATCAAAGCTCTCACCTTCTGATACAAGTTAAGTACTACTATTCCAGAATTATTCTGGCCTCAACACTCTCTTCGTTTCCCTCCCTAAACCAACCCTTCTCCTCCACTTTGTGACCGAATCAAGTCTGGAACAGCCATATCTTGGTTTAGGCCGGACTTGTACAGATTTATCTCTCGAATCTAAAGTACTCCCTTACAGTACATTGTTTAGGGTTTAAATTTTTTCTCGCCTTCATACCCACAATTACCGAAATTAGCAGAAACTATTTTCACATATAAACACCTCCTTATATCTCAAGACTACTTGTTGAGCAATTTGTGATTTCCTCTCACAAACCCATACGTTTATGGATACTCCAAGCATGATGTCTTCTGATAGAAAGGATGTTAATTTGATTGTTAATCCATCAATCATGAAGGAAAAAGAAAAATCTCCGCTAGCTCCGACATTGAAAATAAAAAGAAGGAATGTGAGGAAGCCAAGAGCCGTTCCTTCAAATTATCAGAAGTTTTCTGATGTTCTTGAAGTGTTAAAAGAGATGCGAAAGGAGATTCAAAAAATAAAGGCTTTTGTGTATAAGACTCATGAGATTCAGAAGGCCCTGGTTTGACAACATCAGCCAAGAAGATTTATTAATATAAACTCCTACCTTAATGAACCTTATGTTCCAATGGTTTTTGACGACAAGGAGTTCTGGGACGATAACGAATTTTTTAATGGTCTTATTGCCTAGTAAATCTTTTATTTTTCTTGTTTTGTTTAGAACAATAACTAGAGTTCGGAATAGCCATTATTTTGATTACACATAGCTATGTCCAATGTTTTTATCTTCGTGCTTTTAGATTTATTGGTTTAAATTCTAAAATTGTTTGGAAGATGATTTTTGCAGTATTAATCTTTATGATTTTATATATTGCAATATTGTTACGGGATATGTGTGTTTCCGTCCGTGAACTTGATTGTCCCAATATTTTTTTTTTTTTAAAGCTGCCCAAGAGGAAGCAAAATTTATTAAAAAGTGGAAAAAGAGAAAGAGGGGGGCAAAACCTTACCTCCAACAAGAAGAGAGAAAAGAAACGAAAAAGAACAACTAAAAAGACACAAAGGAGAAAACACACAATTACATGTTTCTAAAACGATACAACGGAAAGATATATCTATCTATAACAAGAGCCTGCCTAACAAAAATCGGGGGATCACTCCACCAACGAGATTCCACTTGGGCGCCATGTTTATCCAGCAAATCTGCCACCGAGTTGCCCTCGCGGTACATGTGAGTCCCATACCTTGTCAAAAGTAAAGTCGTTCATGAGTTGATATTCTTAAAGGAATGAATTGACTTTTGACAAATACAAAAGTTAAGCCTATTATGTCAATTTTTGATGGAATATAGGTTAAAATCTTTTGTTTTCAAGGATTCATTGTGCAAATGGTGATGGAAAATATAATGAATCCTTGTGTATTCCACAATAATTGATCTTCCCTGATCCATATTTTGTGTATTACTGTGAGGCTCCGTAATGTGTCTTATGTTGAGCACTAAACAACCTAAGTTGATTATTTTTTTATGATTAGTTTAGTTTTTGTTCCGTAAGATACTTTATTTTGAGCGTATTGAACTAAATTAATCATCTTGTTTGGTTATTTAGTTATGACTCCGTAAGTTTTCTTATGTCGAGAATGAACAATTAAATTTATTACTTTTTTGATTAGTTTAGTTATGTATTCCAGTTAGATTAATTATGGGTTCTCTTGTGATTAATCTAATTGAGTTTCTTAAGTCTCCATAAGTTTACTTGTGTTGAGCATATTTGGTTAAATTAATCATAGGTTCACTTACGGTTAATTTAATTGAATATTTTTTGGATTCAAATTCATACTTGTATGTGATTTGTTATGTCCAAAGAAATCCTTCTTTTCTTTTGAAATTAAGGTCGCTCTTGTTGTTCTTTCGGGAATGACACATATTATGGGGGAGAGTTCTTAATTGAATTGGTGCTTAATTGCCAAATCTTTGTGGGGAGTACGGCTGTGGCATATTATAAGGGTTATCTTGTATCTTTATAGACTCCTTGATTAATGCATTTAGCTTCGGCTTTATGATTCCATCTAAATAAGATGATATATACTTACTTTTGGTCATGAAACGTCTCTTACGGAAATTTCATTAGGATCTCGTTCTTGTACCTTTACATATGGTTTTCGGATTATTATGTAAGGGGGAGTGGTTTCCATGTGAGATGGAGTATTGACTAAGGGGGGGTGACATATCACCATAGTATTATTGTTAAAGTTGTGATGCAATTGGACTTTGAAGCTGTGTAATGATACTATGACACTGTATAACAATGATTGAGAACTCTCGTTTTCTCGTTGTTATAGTTATGGATTTTCAACAACGATGATGCCAAACTTACAACCTCTGGGATCATTGGAGTACTTGGAAGTGATGAAGATTTCGAGTAATGTTGAAGATTAGACATGTGGAATAGGAGCTACAAAGTTTATTTATATATTTTTTGTATTCCATATGTATTGATAGTTTTGTTACTAAAATTGACAAAGGGGGAGATTGTTAGAGAATTTCTCGGTCGAACTCGCATGCGTTGCTATCTCAAGCATGTTTGTCAATGTTAATGATCAAATCTATAAGTCATGAGCCTACTATAGCTAAGGTCTCGTACTAGGATAGAAAGTGTAGTTGAGCTTAAGAACCCCCATGGCAATCATCATACAAGACGAAGGACTACTCAAGGAACTAGTGGATCTGCATCGACTAAAAGGTATATGGAGACTTGAACTTATCTATCACTCAAAAGACTATTTATCTCCTATCTTGAGACAAAAGTTGTTTTGCTGTATAGACTAAGATTATACACATTTGGTATTTCGAGCCGAGTTTACCTTGCTTATCTATTTATCGAAATATATGTTGGTAAATCTTTCACTTTAGCCAAGTTCATCTTTACCTAGTGACGAAAGTCATGTTAAACTTTAATCACTTTGAAAATTTCTCTGACGAAAAATGGTTTATGAATAACAACTATATAACGTTCTTTGAGAATGTTTCAATGATTGAAATGAGAGTTTAGACAATATAACCCCAATGGAGGATATAAGCATTGTTTTGGAAAAACATATATGTATAAGTCCTTATTCCTTGAACCAAAGTTTGCGAACATTGTTGATCAAGAGAACCGGAGAAGTGCGTGAGCTTAAGTCCGCGAACTGGCGAAAGTTCTCGAACCGATAATTTCTGCTGGAGTTTGTGAACTCCATCCGGGAACTTAAGTCCGCGAACTTGAGTAGGTTATGTCTAAAAACGATGTTTGTGAACTTATCTTTATAAACTAAGGGATTCTATTACAAACCGTGGCTATATAGTTCATGAACCGATTCGAGTGAATCAAATCTTTTTTGCTTCAATTGTGTCTTGTGTAGTACACGAGATTTCCTTGCAATTGAACAACTCTAGCTAGTTCATTTGAGTCATTTAAACTAGTTATATATGGTGAAGAAGAATATGGTTGATATGAAAGTTATCATATGGCTAACCACTTGGTTAACTATTGTTGAACCAACTAATGTACAAGTTTGGGTACGGTTACACAAGCCTACAAACGTGCATTACATGTGTGTATAACAAGCTATGTTTTCAATCTAATGGTTGATAAATATTAACTTGAATCTAATCAGGTTTTCATCTAACGATGAATATTGAATGCTTTGTTACTAAGCTAACATTGATTGCAAACCCTGATTTGAAAGACTATATAAGGAAGAACTCTAGCAAATGGGAAACCTAATCCCCACACATTCTTTGTGATACTAGTTGTCCTAAGATATAGTCGATTCTCCTTGAACCTTAACCTTTGGTTTCTTCTTCTAAACCAGGTTAACGACTTAAAGACTTCATTGGGATTGTGAAGCCAGACCGATACTACTTTTCTTGTAGTTGTGTGATCTAATCTTTTTATTTCTATCGTACGAGTACAATTGTAATAATTGGCTTGAGATTTTTATCTCCGATAGGAAAGATAAAAAGTAATCACAAACATCTTCATCTCATCGTTTGTGATTCCACAATATCTTTTTTCGCTGCGTCGATTAAGACTATTGTGAGGTGATTGATAATACTGAGTGGTTGTAACAGACGGGATATTTCCCTTCTAAACGGGTTGTATTTCTGCCCATCAGCAAGGCAAAACCCCGGTACGTCACTCGAAGTATAAAACAGTAAAATAATACACAATTGCATTTATGGGTAACAAGCTGGTTACGAAAAAATAGAGAAAAATAAATGGAAAGGAAATGCCCTTTTAAATTTCAAAAAAATTGTGACCGAACCTGCTTGGTAAAATTTCATTGTATGTACATAAGACAAGCACTCAACCAACTCCCACGGCTCACCAATTTAACATGTGAAAGCACGACTCTAGGAGGTAGTTAAACTAAAAAGCACACAGGGGACAAAAGTTACTAACACAGTGGAGATCGAAGTGCATTTCCACTTATACTCTATATCTTAACATAACAATTTAAAAGTTCAATGGTTTTAAATAAGCCACCACTTACCACTCTTTCATCAGTTAGAATTTAGTATTACTTAGGGTAGGAATCTAAAAATAGGACACAAATGCAAGAACTCATACACAATTAGTTCACTTTATAATATGATGATAACAAATTGAGCTTCAAACAAAAATGAATAAAGTGGAATCAAATGCAAGTTTCACAAACGAACATCAAAAATGAGATACATAAGTAGTAGTGGTAGCAGTATATGAAAAAAAGATGCATGAACAATATCCAATCTCATTACATCCGAAATCTGACCTTAGTATATACATATAAAAAAGGAGTTCTGTAATACATTACAGAGAAATGAGTTTCCTAACAGTCTCATACACAAAAATACCTTTCACCATTAACAATACAGTACAGAAACTGTGTAAAAGTATTGCTCAAGATCCCGATAGTTTATACACAGCAAAAACATGACAAAGCATGGGTCAAACAACATAATCGAAAACACCCCAGATAACCCAGTGATATACATATTATTAACAACAAAATACTAACTTTTGACGTGTTAAAAGCCTTCGGTAAGCTCTGACCGTCTTATTGCTGCAAGCTCATCTCGTACTCTGTGGGAAAACAAAATCAAAACGGGGTGAGCCCACAACCCAATAGAAGTTATAACGGAAAAAATGTAAATTCTTGCGTAACACATAAATGAACGGACAAGAGCAGCAAATAAAATAGTACCAAATAAAAAGCCTTACGCAATTGGAATTCTTAACTAGATAAAGAGCTATAAATCAAATTTGATTACTCTACTATTCTTTTGGCCAGCGCCGATGTCATGGTAGTTCTGGATACCAGCCACCATTATAGCTAACGGTCTTCCGGGTTGCCACTCGTAAGTGGGGGGCCCAGTGGGCCTGACATTCCTATAGTAGATTCGTCTAGTTTCCTATTTATACTTTTTCACAAGAAGGAAACACTCGCAACATACATTAGAGTGAGTACAAAATTCAAAAATGAAAGTAATCCCAATAACTGTATAAAATAAGGAATCCCATAAAATCTTGCCAAGACACATATACGAGTGATTGATAGAGCATGAACAAAAATGTAAAACATGAACAGAAATGTAGAGCATAGGAGTTTAAATGATGATGCAATATATTTACCAAATCAAAGTGTATAAATAGGGATTTTAAATATAAGCTTGAGTTGGTGCCACAAGGAAAGCATTGAATGGAAAATATTTGAGTTGCAGAACCAGGGGTGAACACTATGGAACTCAGTGAGTCCTTTTTACCAACAAAAGAAAACATTAAATGGAAAAACATGAAACAAAGGTAAATCTAAAAAATAATTTCAAAAGGGTTCCAACTGTTGTCTATAAATGAAGTTTTAAATACAAAACTCATTTAATCATTTTAACAAACAGTTGAAATGTTAGATTAAGAAAACAAAATGTTAGATTAAGAAAACAATAGTACCGACTCTTAATTTAACATGGAAACTAATACTTGTATTGACAAAAATCTTTATTATTCTACATAAAAAAAAATTATAGACGTTTGAAATCATTAACATTTCAATACACAAAAGTTGGGATTTTAAACCGAGTTTCCCGTGGTGTAAAATCATCAAAGGTCATGGATAGTTTAAACCAAAATCATGAACAAAATTAGTTAGATTATAAAAATACCCATTGGGTGAAAACAAGAACATTCAAAGATTAGCATGAAAAGAAATCAAATTACTGTCGATTCAAATCGATTTGCAGAGGAAAATCCATTTAAACCTGTAACCAATCAAGTTATAGACCATACAAGAACACACCATTTTTCTCTTAAAACTTCATTGAGAAATCTGGACCGAATAGAAATCAAATAAAGTTCTTTAAATGTTTCGAAATTACACCAAGAAAACATGCATCAAAATCATGAATTTAATTGAAGGGATTAAACACAAGATAATATATAGTTCAAGATAGAATTTGAAGAGAAAAAGACCCCTACCTTTGCAGAATACCAATTCAGCCGGAAACTGATGATGGGTTATGCTTGAACTTCATTTTAAAAGATAATGTTTCTTTTGCATGAGGTTAATTTGAGTGTAAACTTGTGACAGTAGAAGAGGGGAGAAAATTTTCAATGCAAATTAAAATAAAAAGGAAATGCTTTCTATAATAAGTTACAGAGAAAAGGACTGAACTTCCCTAGCTGCTCATGTCCGCCACATGTGTTACATGCTAAAGATTTTCTATAAAATTCCATAGATTTACTAGTCACAAGTCCTAATACTATTAAGGGGTGATCAATTTAGTTAAAAAAGTCATACTAAGTTCAGGGAATTTTCGACGGTTTTAAGCATTTGATGCTAGAACGACACACGCGTACTGCAAAATTCTAATTTGCTACTCAAAAGGGTTAGGCTATGGCTCAAAGACCTGGAGAAATTTTCGCTTTCGTTACATCATTACCCACTAAAAAAAGAATTTGGTCCCCAAATTCAAAATTAAACAAAAGAGAAATGAAGGTTTACCTTCAAGTAGCCCGGTTACTTGTCCCTCCTGTCGAACTCCAGCTTCCAAGTAGCTTCTTCTACAGAATGATGTTGCCATGATTCTTTCATCATCTAAATGGTTTTAACCCGAAGGATTTGATCCAGCTGATAACAATAACAAGTAACGACTTTTAATCATAAGTCACAATCCAATGGGATTGCAAATCTTGTCACCTAATCACGTGATAAGGGCTAACGCCGTGTCTTCGAAGCTTGGATACGTGAAACACTTTGAAAGCACTTTCCAATTTTACTTGAAGTCGTACGTGTCCCTGCAACATGTCTTCCTAATTTTGAGAAGTTCACTTTTGACCACTTACTGAGGATGGGAAGCGATAATCAAGTCTCGTAGTTTCCATAGCTTGCCCGAAACTCTTATAGTACTTGGACGTGAACAATGGGTCGCTTTAAACGGTTGACAAAAGAATTCCGTGTATCATGACCATCTCTCTGAAGTGAAAGTTGCGCAGGGAGTGGTGATATTTGTATGCTTCATCGAAAAATAAATAAATAAGCTGACCTGGTTAGTCAAACAATGGTCACACGACCACTGTCATTCCTTGCTGGACCTTAGGAAACTCCTTAGAAAATCCACGGCGACACCTATTGACAATGACCAGAACGACCATTCTGGTTATTGATGCTCCACTTTCACTTATTTATAATGCTCATCGACGATAAATCTAGCTAAAAAGAACGAAAAAACGGGATGTAAAGAAGGCTAGTTGTAAAGAAATAGTGTCAAAGAAAAACTAGATAGAAAACAAGTTGGAGAATTCTTTTTGTTTATGGTGGCTGTCTAACATGTCCATATATATACCAGTCAAAACTACAAAATGATAATATATATATATTATTTTTTTACCAGTTCAAAGTTAGAAGCAATAAGACAAGGCATAAAATGTTCACACACTAGTTCGGGACATCAAGTACAAAAGAATAAAGCTAGGCAAGAATCAAAGAGATGATAGAATTCCCGTTTAGGCAGACCAAAGATTTATCATAAACTTTTTAAATAATTAGTATGGACTCAAGTGAATATTGTTCTCAAGATACAACGAGAATTTCAAAGAGAATTACTAAATGAAATTGATGTATTAATTTTTATACTAAAAGTGGAGATGACATTATCCAGTTAGACCGAAAAAATTATAAATCAAAACAGTTCAGTTTCTTTAACAAAAATCAATGACACAAAGTATTATGAAGAATTAATATATAAAAAAAAATGGTTAGCAGGTGAAGCAAACCTTTAAAACTAATTGACGCTATGACAACATGTAAAGACATCAAAGCAAGTGCTGTTAAGGAACTTAATTCTTTTGAAAACAAGTAGTCAGTGAACACTAGTTACAGACTTTACCAACACATGAGAAAGGAACATGACAGTCACATAATTTTGAGGAGATTCATTTGGCAAGGGTATAAGCCTGACATAAAGCATGTCAAAAATGTTAAATAAATAGTAAAAGAAAAGTACATTACGATTTTAAGCCGCATGTCCCGTTATTTATACGAGAGGTTCCTCCATCCTACTAAACATTTAGTTATTTCGTACAACCTTCTTGAATTCCTCAAGGTCTACAACCGTACTAGGTTTCTCTGGTCTTAACAACATTTGCGAGACTCATCATTGAACTTGCCAGTTGTTTCGAATCGTTCTCAAGGCGTGCAGTTCTCCCGCTAAGAATTTTTTCTTCATTACATACGGAGCTTGAGAATCCTAGGAACAAAGCTTGAGGCTACAAATTTTTCACACCGCAATATCTTAAAAATAGACAACGTGTTAGACTCACAATTGGTTAGTAATGTACATTATTAACACACAGAATAATATGTATATCACGGTTTCTGGCTTTCCCCAAATCCCCAAAACAAAATGACAAAATCAAATAACTTAATTAAATTAGAAAATCAACCACAGTCCCGGTAAATCGGAACGTGGGCTCTGATACCAACTATAACGGACGGGAGATTTCCCTTCTAAACGGGTTGGATTTCTGCCCATCAACAAGGCAAATCCCCGGTACGTCACTCGAAGTATAAAACAGTAAAATAATACATAATTGCATTTGAAAGAAGCTGGTTACGAAAAAATAGAGAAAAATAAATGGAAAGGAAATGCCCTTTTAAATTTCAAAAAAATTGTGACCGAACCTGCTTGGTAAAATTTCATTGTATGTACATAAGACAAGCACTCAACCAACTACCACGGCTCACCAATTTAACATGTGAAAGCACGACTCTAGGAGGTAGTTAAACTAAAAATCACACAGGAGACAAAAGTTACTAACACAGTGGAGACCGAAGTGCATTTCCTCTTATACTCTATATCTTAACATAACAATTTAAAAGTTCAATGGTTTTAAATAAGCCACCACTTACCACTCTTTCATCAGTTAGAATTTAGTATTACTTAGGGTAGGAATCTAAAAATAGGACACAAATGCAAGAACTCATACACAATTAGTTCACAGTAAAATAGGATGATAACAAATTGAGCTTCAAACAAAAATGAATAAAGTGGAATCAAATGAAAGTTTCACAAACAGACATCAAAAATGAGATACACAAGTAGTAGTGGTAGAAGTATATGAAAATAAGATGCATGAACAATATCCAATCTCATTACATCCGAAATCCGACCTTAGTATATACATATACAAAAGGAGGTATGTAATACATTACTGAGAAATGAGTTTGCTAACAGTCTCATATAAAAAAACACCTTTCACCATTAACAATACAGTACAGAAACTGTGTAAAAGTATTGCTCAAGATCCCGAAAGTTTATACACAGAAAAAACATGACAAAGCATGGGTCAAACAACCTAATCGAAAACACCCCAGATAACCCAGTGATATACATATTATGAACAACAAAATACTAACTTTTGACGTGCTAAAAGCCCGCGGTAAGCTCTGCCCGGCTTACTGCTGCAAGCTCCTCTCGTACTCTGTGGGAAAACAAAACCAAAACGGGGTGAGCCCACAACCCAATAGGAGTTATAACGGTAAAAATGTAATTTCTTGCGTAACACATAAATGAACGGACAAGAGCAGCAGCTAAAATAGTACCAAATGAAAAGCCTTACGCAATTGGAATTTATAACTAGATAAAGAGTTGTAAATCATATTTGATTACTCTACTATTCTTTTGGCCAACGCCGATGTCAGGGTAGTTCTCGATACCAGCCACCGTTACAGCTAACTGTCTTCCGGGTTGCCACTCATAAGTAGGGGCCCCAGTGGGCCTGACATTCCAATAGTAGATTCGTCTAGTTTCCTATTTAGACTTTTTCACAAGAATGAAACACTCGCAACATACATTAAAGTGAGTACAAAATTCAGAAATTAAAGTAATCCTAGTAACTGTTTAAAATAAGGCATCCCATAAAATCTTGCCAAGACACATATACGAGTAATTGATAGAGCATGAACAAAAATGTAGAGCATAGGAGTTTAAATGATGATGCAATATATTTACCAAATCAAAGTGTATAAACAGGGATTTTAAATATAAGCTTGAGCTGGTGACACAAGGCAAGCATTGAATGGAAAATCTTTGAGTTGCAGAACCAGGGGTGAACACTATGGAAATCAGTGAGTCCTTTTTACCAACAAAAGAAAACATTAAATGGCAAAACATGAAACAAAGGTAAATCTAAAAAATGATTTCAAAAGGGTTCCAACTGTTGGCTATAAATGGAGTTTTAAATACAAAACTCATTTAATCATTTTAACAAACAGTTGAAATGTTAGATTAAGAAAAGAAAATGTTAGATTGAGAAAACAATAGTACTGACTCTTAATTTAACATGGAAACTAATACTTGTATTGCCAAAAATCTTTTTTATTCTTCAGAAAAACATTTATACACGTTTGAAATCATTAACATTTCAATACACAAAATCATGAACAAAATTAGTTAGATTATAAAAATACCCATTAGGTGAAAACAAAAACATTCAAAGATTAGCATGAAAAGAAATCAAATTACTGTCGATTCAAATCGATTTTTGCAGAGGAAAATCTATTTAAACCTGTAACCAATCAAGTTATAGATCATACAAGAACACACTATTTTTCTCTTAAAAATTCATTGAGAAATCAAGACCGAATAGAAATCAAATAAAGTTCTTTAAATGTTTCGAAATCACACCAAAAAAACATGCATCAAAATCATGAATTTAATTGAAGGGATTAAACACAAGGTAATATACAGTTCAAGATAGAATTTGAAGAGAAAAAGACCCTTACTTTTGCAGAATACCAATTCAGCCGGAAACCAATGATGGGTTATGCTTGAATTTCATTTTAAAAGATAATGTTTCTTTTGCATGAGGTTAATTTGAGTGTAAAATTGTTACAGTAGAAGTGGGGGGAAAATTTTCAATGGAACTTAAAATAAAAAGGAAATGCTTTCTATAATAAGTTACATAGAAAAGGACTAGACTTCCCTAGCTGCTCATGTCCGCCACATGGTGTCTATGTTATTTCTTTTCTGCATTATATTTGTTATATAATTTAAATAATACAGGTTGTGCGTTGTTCAATCAATTAGAATATTCGACTTTTTGGTTGTTGATTTAAATTGATTGACACTTGGATATTGGTATTTGGTACCATCCAAGTTTATATCTTTTGTATTTAAATCGAGACTCGCAGTTTGCTTTAGTAAGTGTAGTTGCAGGATTTCCCACACTACACCCTTGTCAAGAATCTATGAAAACTAAGTCATAATTGTGGATGAACAACAACACTTTTATTAATTCACTTTCAGGAATATTTACAAGAAATATCAAAACTCAGAAGTACAACTTTCTTTCTGAAGTTTCTCTCTCCTCAAAATTCTCTAAGCTCTCAAAAATACATCATCCTCTTCTGGATTTAGTCGAACCCTTTATATAGGAAAATACATAGTGGAAGACAGCTAAGATTTCCCCTTAATTCGGATCTACTCTGCGATCTCATCGACATAACTTTAGTCTTCACCATCGCCAACTTTGTAACCATCGTGAAGCAGAGTTATTCTTCTCATATATCTTCAATCGTTTA
The DNA here is from genome assembly GCA_023529315.1 of Papaver bracteatum. Taxonomy (NCBI): domain Eukaryota; kingdom Viridiplantae; phylum Streptophyta; class Magnoliopsida; order Ranunculales; family Papaveraceae; genus Papaver; species Papaver bracteatum. The sequence continues at coordinate 670,338 of JAJJWX010002427.1, read as the reverse complement.
CCATTATATCATTCTTTTGTGACACTCGCCAAATGTCGTTGGAGAATCTTTCGACGTTCTCATCAAAGTGTTGTTAATACTTGTAGAAATGTTTGGGCTTCTCGCAGAAGTGTCGTTTCCATCGCGAGAATATCTTTGTGGCGATATTCTGATCCTACATCTTGCCTCTTCTCATGTATTTTCTGCGAAGAAGATAAGATATGCGAATCTAAAATGCCATAATTGCTTATGTTTTCAGATTTCTCCGTCCTTCGCCAGCTGTTTTCACGAATATTTTCTTCTAATAAATTTTTGACACATCTTTTCTAACCGATGCAATCTGACCACCCACGTCTTTTCTTTGCATTAAGTACTTTCATCTTCTTCGAGAAATTTCTTCTTCTATAAATAATCTTCTCATTCTTATCTTTTTCTCTTTTTCTTCTTCTCTGCAACTTTACTGTTCTTCCGTAAATTGCGCATTCATTATTCTCGCGATTTCTTTCTTCTTTTTCAACTTCTTCCTTCATTCCCATACTTCAAAAATGGTGGCTTCTGGTGCTAAAAATTTAACTGCGTTTAACGAGATGAAAGAAAATCTCAAAAACAAAGGTTTTACTTTGTCAACAATTCCAGGTCAAAATTCTAAATCTGAACTTTCTGTCAAGTTATTTTATGAACATCAACTTTCTTGCAACAAAATTATAGTATCGCTAGGTCAACTTGAAGTTGGCCTCCTCGTTCCACTTTATGACCCAGAACGTCCCTTGTTTTATCAAATAATTTCTCTTGAGAAATTTTCACGAGCAGTGTATCAGCTGGGTGGAGATTGTATTAGATTATTACTTGAATATGCCTCTCGTGGTGCTAATAAAGGTTCTCTTTATCCCGATAATGCGAAAAATCCTGAATTCAAAGATGTTCCCATCATTCCTGCGATGTATACTGTGGAGAATTTCTTTATCAATTATGACATAATTCCCATGAAAAAAGATCGCACTCGCTGGATTCCGCTTACAGAAGAAAGATAAAATCGCTGAAGATAAAATTGTCATGTTAGATATTGATTTTCATACAAAGACCAATCAAGGCCCTCGCCATTCTAGCGATGACAAGTGGTTTATTTTTCCATTATTTCTTGAGGGAGATTATATCTCAGGTTCTCTTGCATTGCCTGTGAATCTTCAAGAGTATCAGCCATGGGTCTTTAATTGGCCTTAAAGATATAAAGAAGTATATGTCCTCTCAATTTCTGCATTATTATTATTCACTATCTTCTTCATATTTTTATATTTTCGCTAACTATTTTGATTTTTCTCAGATTGATAGAATGAAACTCAGCTACAAAACTCACAGGAAACCGTGCACTTTCTTGGCTCTGAAATCTTTCACGGATGAAGTAAGAAATATTCTTTTATAGATTTTAACAATATATTGTTGCCCCTATTTCTTATCTTTATCCGTGCTCGCAGGAGATTGAAGAGCTTGAACCATTAGAACCAAAACCCAAGGGAAAATATTCCACTGATCGCAAAGGAAAATCTGCTGTTTCTACTAAAGAAAAGTCTATTGCCCCTCGTGATGATAAATCTGACGATCCTCCTTCAAAGAAAAGAAAAATTCAATATTCTTCTTTTTTAACTCCTCAACCTATTTCTGATGACCTAAATGTTGATATAGATGAGGATATTTTAATGTTGATAATGGTGATCCTTCCATGGTGAATTCTTCTCCCTCTGAGTCTTCCATGGCTCAGCTATCTAAATTTTTTGGCGATACTGAACATGGTATCCCAAATGAGTATGGAGACGAAGCTATTACTAAAATATCTCAATCTCTCGCCAGCATTTGCGATGCTCCTATTTTAGTTGATAATGCTTCTCTTCGCGGAGTTTCAAGATCGCTAACTCCTAGTCTCTTGAATTCTCTTGGCATACTGGTATGTTTCTTCTTGTTTATTTTACTTTTGTATTTGTTTCTTCGCCAAATCTCTTCGCCAAATCTTAATTTATATAGTTTTCTCGCAGGTTGGAAGAGCTTCTTTTGCTGTTGCTTATGATTTGGACACTAGACGTGTTATTCAAGAAGAAAAAACTAATAACCTTCGTCAAGAGAAAGAAAAGCTGGAGGCAGAAGTTGCTGATCTTCGTGGAAAAAATAAGCAATTGGAAACTGATGCCTCAGCTGACAAGCAGAAGTTCGGTGATCTTGAAAAAGCTCATCAAAAATTATATGGTATAATCCATTTTATTTCCTTATTAATTCTTCTCACCCCATCATAGCTTATTCAAGCAACTATTTTGCAGATATTTATGGTCTTACTGATGAGGCAATACTCCTCCAATCTTTTCCCGAACCTTTAGATGATAATGCTCTTCTTGATCGCCTTAATAGTTCTCTAAGTAACTTCTCAGATGATCATATTAGATCTCTCTCCTTTGAGGAACTTAAATCCAAATTTACCTCTTAAAAATAGAGAACAGATCCAATTTAAACTTAACCCACAGATTTAAACGCCTTTACCTTGACTCTAAAGAAGAAATAAATAGATTAAGGGAAAGAAATAGTGATCTTATTGACGAGAAAGATCTTGCTGTTAAAAATGGTACCAAGGCTCTAGCATATTTCCATAAAACTCTTTTTGATACTTAAGTGGAAAGAGATAGACTTATTCGCGAGAATGAAGATATTCTTGCGCTGGAAACACAAGCTCGCTCTCGTCTTCTTATCAATAGCAATGACGAGTTTGCTTGGGCTGCAAAAGTTCTTGATAATGTCAGAAACAACCTAGGTGTAGATGTTAGTCTCCAAGTTGAACAAGCTTCTTTAATTAGAGACATGATTTCTGAAAGAGAAGGTTGTTAACTTGTTCAATTCTTGCTAACTTTTTATTTTAATATTCTTCCTGATAATGCTTCTAATTCGTTGTCACGTTCTCTCAGCTGCTGAGAAGAATTGTCGCGATAGGCTTCAAGAACTTGAAGATGAAAAACATCAACTCGCGACCAAACTTACTGCTCGCGATGAGAAGTATTCAATATTAAAGGACCATCTCAACGCTACTACTGCGAATTTTAACAGATCTCTTGTTATTACACGCAATAAATTCATTAAGTTGGTCTATGATGATCATAATATCCCTCATTCTGTATATCCTGATCTAGAAGAAGAAATCCCAACAGAAATTCCAAGACCTACTATCTCTGATAGTGAAGCTGAGGATTCTGGCGATGAAGATAATATTGGTGATGATGAACAAGAGGGAAACTCTGACGATGAAGAAAAATCTGACAATGATAAATAGAAGAAATCTGACAATGAAGATGGCGATCGGTCTTCTTTTGTCTTCTTTGTATAATTATTTCCTCTTTCTTATAATTAACTGCGAGTTTCTTCGCAATATAAACTCCTTTTGCTTCTGCCTGTATGAGTCAAAAACAATTCTCTTTTGCAAAACAATCAATATAACTGTTATCTTTTAATGATCTATATAAGTATGTTACTTGGTATTATCAATGCAATTTTATCATATGATAGATGAATAATAATTTCATCATTCTACGCATTCCCATACTTGCCTCTATTATTCATATGCAATAAGAGAAAATTGCATAAAGATTAAATATTAGTTGAAGTAAAAATGTATTATGCCTCAGTACTAGCGTTAAATTATGCCTCAGTACTTTCCAAATCTCATAAATACTGCGAGTAATATCGCAATAATCTGTTGGTCTTACTATGCCTTCCTAGTTAAAGGTCTTATTTGGCCAACTTTTTCATTTCTCTGCGACAAAATCGAAGGAAGTCTTTACATTTGCATGTATTGACCCATTGATCTTGTCTTATCAGTATCTTTTCAATATCTCTGCGATAATATGACAAGTCTAAATTCTCTCGCAAGAACAAAGCCTCGTGACATTGCCGTCTTGCGATGAAATCACAGGACGTCTTTACACTTTCACGCAAAGACCCATTGATCTCATCTTAACATTTTCTCTTTAGGCTTTTTGACTTTGTATAATTTTCGTCACGCGACAATATGACAGGCCTAAATGATCTTGCGATCGTAAAGCCCTATGACATTACCGTCTTAAGACACTTATTAGCTCCCTAATGGAGGGTGCCGCCCTTATCTTCCCCTTGGTTGCCCCTTCAAGGAAGGCACATCATCCATACAAGACTAGCTCCCCCCATCCGTATTTTCCAACAACCAGTTGTGTTCGCAGCCTCTTGTCATTTATGCATATATGGCTTATAGTTACAAGACTGCACCCTAAGTTGGGTTTTCTTCAGGCCAAGTGCATTATAGACAAGACTTACCAAGGATGGCAAGAGAGTTTCGTACGCTCTGGGAACCCTTGGATCAACCATGTACCTCGGCGCCTTGGTCATACTCTGCACTTCTTGGAAAAGATTCTCGGTCTCCCAACCAGGGTATAACCTTATATAGTTGGAAATCCAAGATCTCTCTCCCGGATAGGTTTTCTTTAAACCCAAAATCTGCATGACTCGGGTTCCAGCAGCGGTATAACCTTATCGATGAGTCATGTCAATAGATACCCCCTCATATGATGCGCTATTAGGTCTTACATTTTCCTCTTACGAAATTTTATTCGCGAACTAGGGTGCACGCCATAAAGGTTCGTCCCATTCTTTTAATCTCTGCGAAATTTTATTCGCTACTCTGGCGATGACACTTGCATGAATTGTGATAGAGAAAGAAGAATTTTTTAACTGTTTTATCTTACAATATTCTAGTATTTCTTACCTTTCTAGCACATTTTCTTTAAATTTCTTAAATGTCATTGCTTTACCTCTCTACTAACTGCTCTCTGTTGTCATTTCTTTGCTGAGTTTTGCCACCTTTTCTTCCTTTATGAAACTCTCACCGTTAATTTGTCATTCTCATTTTCTCGCTATTCTTTCATCATAACCCTCTTGTTGCGCTTTTCTTCTCTTTTCTCAGTTGCGATACTCTCGCTATCAACCACCAATTTTCCACTTTCTTGGTCTCGCAGCGTTTCATCTTCTCGTTGTTCTATTGTATCAACCATTAACCTTTCACATCTCTGTTGTTGTTTAATTTTGCACTTCCAATTGCTATTCTTTTCAGCTCTTTCTTCGCAAGACTTCATATCGATTTCATAACATTTCTTGATTTCTCCCCAATCTCCTTTAATAACTCCAACACCTTTAGGATAAGGAAATTTGATACATTGATGATAAGTAGATGCTACACCCAATATCCCGTGTAACCAAGGTCGTCCTATCAAGGAATTGTAAGGTGACTCGATGTCCACAACACATAATAAGATTTTTGAAGATATTCCTTTTAACGGTATTTGCATTTCTATTTCCCCATTTGGTTTGTTAGTTGTGCCATTAAAACCATAGATTTTGTATGTTGATGGAATTAAATATTCGTCTTTTCCGCCCATGGTCTTATAGGTATGATAAAATAATATATCAACTGAGCTCCCTGTGTCTATTAGAACTCTATTAATAACCCAAGAGTCTTTATTTTCAGTATCATTTTCTTCATCTTATTCTACTACTTTCTTGGGGTTTATCTCTAACCTTACTACCAATGGATTATCATGCTGCTCACCAGGATCTGGTACTTCTTGTGCAGTGAAAGATATAACTTGTTTCTGCCATTCTTCTAATGGCGAGGCTTTCGCGATATTCAATATGTCTCTTCCATCTGTGTCTCTTGCGAAGACCCTGCTTAAAATATTATCATGGAAATCCTCTATAGTTCTGCGTGAATGTACAATAGAATTACAAAACAAATTCTTTGCTTTGGCTCTAACTTCTATTACGAATGTTTCAGCTCCTTTTACAACATTCACTCTGCGAGTTTCTGGTGCTGGCGGTAATTGCTGAGATTGTGGATGTCCTACTAGAAAATGATTTAACTTTCCCTGGTCAATCATCCTCAAGATTAACATTCCTACAATCGTTTACTGAGTGGGCATGAAAATGATGATAAGGACATAATTCTTGACTTCGATTGTTTGGATGGGGTTCTTTTTCCATGTTCCACGGAGAGGGTATATTTTCCATCAAAATGATATCTTCCCAAATCTTTTCTATGTTGGTATTGAGAGATGGCATCTTAATTTGTTCCCATATTATCCTCTGATTGCCTTGTCCTCTAAAATTATTCTTCCTTTGTCCACCATAAGTTTCTTGAGGTTAGTCGAGTCTTTGAATCTTATTATTTCCACCGCGATTATAATAATTCTTCTCCCTTTCATATTCTTCCTGATCTCGACTTCCCATCGCTACTAATTTTTGTTGGTTATCAATGACTACTTTCTCTTGTTGTGTTTGCGAGGTGCTCGCTACATTATTTATCATTTTAGGGAGTAAACTTCCACTTGCCTCCAGCGAGATGGTGTTCACGATGGGGTATGATTCCATCTCACTTTGTTTCTCCTCTAAAGCAATGTATTCTTCCTGCATTTCTCGCAATTCTGTCATGGTAATTGTATTTTTAATTCTGAAAATCTGAATGTACAGTAAATTAGTCGCGAACATTGCATTAATGAAGGATAGGATCAGATATCTTTCATCCACTCTTCCAGCCATTTCGCTGCACATTGATTTCCATCTTATAGTTAAGTGCTTCAGACTCTCGCCAACTCTCTGTTTTATCCCAAACACATCTTCAATACCCGGCCGCGATGAATTGTTGCTAATATACGCTCCTAAAAATATAGCTTGTAAATGATCAAAAGAAGTTATGGTATTTTTTGGTAATCCCTCAAACCATTTCAACGCCTCGCCAGTTAAGCTGGATGCAAAATATTTTCATAGCACAACATCATGATTCTTCCATTGTAGCATACATCTAACATAAGCTTTGACATGTTGAACAACACAAGTAGTTCCATCAAAAGTGCTGGTTAATGCTGGTAAATTGCATTTTGGAGGTATTCCTCTTAACTGTACTTCTTGAGTAAATGGAGTCCTCGTAGCTTCTTCAATAGCTTCATCAAGTTGCCTTCTACCTCCTTCTCTTCATCAGCTTCTGCGTTCTTGTCTTTCTTATCTTGCGAGATTTTATGTGTTGTCTTCTTCATCATCATCTCGTCTTTCTATGCGACTTTCTCTTTCACCATCCTCTTGAAATCGCAGCTGCCTATCTTCTTCTCTGCTAATTTCTTCATTTCTCCTCATTTCTCTTCGCCGTCTCTCTATTCTCCTTTGTATCCTATCATACTCCTCTTGAATATTATCATTGTGGCGATTTTGTGTACGTCTTCTTTCTCGATTTTCATGGTTATTTTGTCGTACTGCCTCTCGAAATTCTTGTTCTTCTACTTCTGCTCTTAATCTTTCTCTCTCGCAAGCCAGGCGCACTTGTTCAGCATAGTATATTTCAATTTCTTCTTCTATTATTCTATGATTCCTTTGATTCTCTCGCCCATGCCATATCCTCCTACCTTCCTCTAGATTCTCTTCTTCAATTTGGTTGTTTCTTCCCTCTTGATTTCTATTGTCACGCAAATTATAACGATCGCCAATTATATCTTCTTCTCTATGACGTTGTTCTCCATTTAGATTTTGCACTTCTTCTCTAACATTTCTCATTGGGGAATTTCGCCTTGGCTCTTCTATGAATGATCTTGAATTTTATCTTACAATACTTCTTGACCTCCTTCTTTGTAACCTCAAATTCTCCATTCTTAGTTCATGATTTTGTCTTGTCAGATTCGCACGTTCCTCCGCCTCTAATATCCTTTCTTCCTGTGTTCTTTGCCTCAGATCATCTACTATCCCATTTTCATGTCCCACATGAACTAATTCTCCATCCATTCTTTGATTTCTTTCTCCTTCTTCTCCATTTCTTAATTGTCGATTTTCTGCTTCTTCCATTGAATCCGACCTCCAAGTGTGTACTCTCACTCTATCATAATCCACATCCCTATCTTGCGTTTGTGCTTGTTGATTCGGCTGTTGATTTGAATTTTCTGCTTCATTTCTTGTTCTATTTCTTCCTGATCTTATTCTTAAAGATTCTTCTAATTCACCTGTTCCTTCACCTGCAAGTCTTTTACTCCTCCTCACAGTTGTTGGTGGTTCTGATGTGTTTCTTCTTCTTCTAACCATTTCTTCAATTCTAACAATTTCTTCAAATTTTCAAGTTGTAATTATAGATTTCTTAGCTTGATTCTCCCTATTTCGGGCGCCAAAATGTAGTTGCAGGATTTCCCACACTACACCCTTGTCAAGAATCTATGAAAACTAAGTCATAATTGTGGATGAACAACAACACTTTTATTAATTCACTTTCAGGAAGATTTACAAGAAATATCAAAACTCAGAAGTACAACTTTCTTTCTGGAGTTTCTCTCTCCTCAAAATTCTCTCAGCTCTCAAAAATACATCATCCTCTTCTGGATTTAGTCGAACCCTTTATGTAGGAAAATACATAGTGGAAGACAGCTAAGATTTCCCCTTAATTCGGATCTACTCTGCGATCTCATCGCCATAACTTTAGTCTTCACCATCTGTAGTACCAGAATATCGCCACAACGATATTCTCGTGATAAGAACGACGCTTTTACGAGAAGGTCAAATATTCCTATAAGTATAAATGACATTGTTCACCAGAGTGTCGTGAGTATTCTTCAGCGACATTTGGCGAGCGTCACAGGGAAGCATCATAATAGCTGACGACTGAAGAGACATGTTATGAGAGTGTTTTTTCACGAGGAATACAAAAGTTGGCGAACATTAACGTTGCAAATACCACGATGAGATCGCTAAATAGATCCGAAAGAAGGGGAAAACTTAGCTGTCACCCACTATGTAATTTCCTATATAAAGGGTTCAGGTAAGTCTAGAAAAGGATGATGTATTTTTTAGAGTTGAGAATATTTTGAGGAGAGAGAAACTCCAGAAATAAAGTTGTACTTCTGGGTTTGAATATTTTCTGTAAACATTTCTGAGATCTAAATAATAAAGTGTCGTTAATTCTTTAATCTTCAATTAGTTTTCTTCTAAATTTTTATAGAATCTTAATAGGGGTGTAGTGTGGGAAATCCCGCTACTACATTTTGGCGCCGGCTAAGGGGACTGATCGAAGAAAAGATAAAAAAGAAGATAGGGATTATTCAAGATCAAGGAAACTTTAAAGAAGATTGGTGAAATATTCAGAAGAAGAATGATTAGAATTAAAGAAATTTGTAGGAAATTGAAGTATGAATTAGTGTCAAGAGAAATGATCGATAAATTTCATGAAAATATTAAGGGGAGGATACATAAACGAGATTTTGAAGGGAGAAAAATTATGACGGTAGAGAAAACGCCATTATTAAAGAATTGGGAAAAGCAGGAAATTACATTTACAGCAACAGAAGTCTTAGAAGAAAATCTAGATCATACATCTCCTCTTGTGATTATTGTATCCATGGTACCAATAAGGAAGGAAAAGTCAATAAAGTCTGTAGAAAAATGGGCTGTAAATAGAACTCTAGTTGACACGGGAAGTTCTGTGGATATAATTTTCTATCATGCTTTTAATAAAATGGGGTATAAGGATGAAGAGATGTCTATTTTAGCATATCATATTCATGGTTTCGGAAAATCTATAACAAAACCAAGAGGTGAAATAATGGTACGATTACCACTTGGAGAAATTGAAACACAAGTAACACTATGCGTGGTGGATATGGAATCACCATACAATATGATATTGGGAAGACCATGGATACATGCGATCAAAGTTGTAGCGTCAACCTTACATCAATGCATCAAATTCCCTATGCCTAGCGGAATTGGGGAAATTAGAGGAAATACAGATCTTGCGAAGATGTGCTATCAAATTGAAGTGAAAAATTGTGAAGAACGTCCTAAGCAAATTAAAAGCTCACTTGAAAAGTGATGAGAGAAACAAGAAAAGAAGAAGAATTTAAAATTTACATGATAAGAGCAAAAGAAGGAAAAGGAATACCCAATGAATTTTCACGAGAAGGAGATGAACGTGCGAGAGTCATAAAAACACCAGCACCAGAAGCCAGTTACACTGCAGCTGAACCAACAAAAGAAGTAAATATTGGGAGTGAAGAAGAACCTAAAATACTGAAAATTGGGACTAGAATGGAGATAGACGGGGAAGAAAGAACTATAAATCTTTTGCGAGAATACAAAGACATTTTCGCGTGGAGCATGGATGAAATGCCAGGGATAGATCCATCACTAGCATGTCATAAATTAGAAATCAACAAAAATGTAAGGCCGTTCAAGCAAAGAATAAGAAAAATCGCAACAACATACCATTCTCAGATAGAAGAAGAATTACAGAAGATGCTTGATGCAGGAATAATAAGGCAAGCCAAATATCCAGAGTGGATTGCAAATATGGTGGTGGTCCCGAAGAAGAATAAAGGAATAAGAATTTGCATAGATTTTACTGATTTAAATAAAGCTTGTCCTAAAGATAGTTTTCCACTACCATATATTCCCCAAATGGTTGAGTCAAAGCGGAAATGCAAGAATATCTTCATTAGATGGATACAAAGGATACAACCAAATCCCTCGCTGAAGAAGATCAAGAACATACCGCATTTTTTGCTCCAAGAGGGTTATATTGTTATACAAAAATGCCCTTTGGATTATGAAATGCTGGTGCAACATACCAAAGAATGGTGGAGAAGGTATTTGCAAAATGGATCCACAAAACACTAGAGGTATATGTAGATGATATGTTAATCAAAATAAAGGAAGCTGAGGATCATGTACAAGACTTGAAGGAGATTTTTGAACAAATGCGACAATTTAATATCAAAGTAAATCCTGACAAGTGTACTTTTGGAGTGACTTCAGGAAAGTTTCTGGGGTATATTGTATCAAAGGAAGGAATACAAGTTAATCCGGAAAAAGTGCAAGCGATTCGCGATATGCCAACACCAGCTACAATAAAAGATGTGCAAAAATTGAATGGGCTGTTAGCCTCGTTAGGAAGATTCATCTCGCAATCCTCTGATAAATGCAATCATTTATTCGATATACTCAAAAAGGGAACAAAATTAAGATGGACAGATGAATGTGAGAAGGCCTTTCAGTGAATAAAAGAGCATTTAATGGATATAACCATTTTACAGAAAGCTGAACCAGGAGAAGAGTTATTAATTTATCTCGCGACAACGACATATGCGCTAAGTGCGGTATTGCAGCGAGTAGATGCTGGGATAGAAAAACCAATTTATTATATTAGTAAAACATTCAATTAAGCAGAGAAAAATTATTCAAAGATTGAGAAATTAATCCTAGCATTGGTACATGCAACTTTCAAGCTTCACATTTACTTTCAAGCACATAAGGTCAAGGTGTTAACAAAAGTGCCAATTGAATCGGTAATGAAGAATTCAAAAATATCAGGAAGAGTAGAAATATGGAATGCAGAAGTGGGACATTTCGATATCAAATATGAAATTCTATCTTCTCCAAAATCCCAAGTCATCGCGAATTTCTTAGCTGAATTTCCTTTGGAAAATGACGAAGCTGTGGAAGAAATGATGGATGTAGAATAAGAACATGGAGATCCAAAAGAATTATTAACAGAACCCAATAGATGGGAGATATTAGTGGATGGATCATCTAATAGAGAAGGAAATGGGATTGGAGTTGTTTTTATTTCACCAGAAGGAGAAAAAACAGCTTTCTCATTCAGGTTAGAATTTACATCCACTAATAATGAGACAGAATATGAGGCTGTTATCCACGCTTTGAAATTTGCAATAGAAATGAAGTTGGAAAATGCTAGAATCACAAGCGATTCTCAATTGGTTATTCGTCAAATAACTGGAGAATATACAACAAATGAACCTTCTTTAAAGAAATACAAGAGACTCGTGGAAGAATTATCTGCGAGAATTCCAAAAAAATGGAGGCACATATCAAGGAAAGATAACCGGCTTGCGGATGCTTTTGCCTTCATATCTAGCATGATGACAAACCCACTTGCGAGATGCATAAAAATTCAAACACTCTTATTACCATCAGTAAATAAAGAAGACGAAGATGTGGATGGGAATCCCATTGAAATTGACGAAGAAGGAGAGAAAGATGTGATGATTGTAGAAAATGGCGAAATAGAAGAGAAAAACACAGATTGGCGAGTGGAACTTCTTGCTTATTTGGCGAGAGGAGAAACTCCAAGAAATAGACTGGAGGCACACAAGTTAAGAAGCAGGGCAACTAATTATGAGTTAAGAGACGGAGTGTTATATCGCAGATCTTTTAATGGACCATCGCTAAGATATTTGACGATGGAGGAAGGAGAAAAGGTGTTAAAAATGCTGCACAGTGGAGATGCTGGTAATCATAGTGGAGGTAGATCTTTGGCATATAGAACGAATATGCAAGGGTATTACTGGCCTTACATGCATGAAGATGCGAAACAACATTCAAGGCGTTGTGAAGAATGTCAGCGATTTGGAAAAAAGATACATGCACCAGGAGCACCCCTATCATCCTCAACAAGTGTATGGCCTTTCGGGAAATGGGGATTAGATATTGTGGGACCATTTGTGACTGGTTCTGGACAAAGGAGATACCTCATTGTGGCTACAGATTATTTCACAAAATGGGGGAGAAGTAAAAGCAGTACAACATATCCATGATAAAGATATTTTCACATTCATATTCGAGAATATCATCTGCAGACTTGGAATACCAGCACAGTTGATGTCTGATAATGGAAAACAGTTTGAAGGACAAAACATAGAGTTACTACTCAATGCATTTAAGATAAAGTGTGGAAAATCTACTATTTTATACCCACAAGCAAAATTGTCAAGCTGAGGCAACTAATAAAACGATCGCAGATATTCTGAAAAAGAAATTATAAGGATATCACAAATCATGGTGTGAGAAAGTACATAATGCAATATGGTCCTACAACACCACTAGAAGAGAGGCTACTGGAATGTCACCCTTTTGTTTAACATATGGGGTTGAAGCTGTATTACCAACAGAAGTTGCTATTCCTACAACAAAAAGAGAAGCATGGGAAAGGAATTTAAGTGCTGGTATGATTTTACATAAACTAGATGAATTGGAAGAAAAAAGGGAGAAGACTCTACAGCATATGGAAAACTACCAACGAAGGTTAGCTCGCGAATACAACAAACGTGTCAAGAAACGAGAATTCCAACGTGGTGATTTAGTTCTGCGAGAGACACCAAAATATCAGCGAGAGAATGGTGGAAAATTAGCGAAAAAATGGGACAGACCTTACTTAATTAAAGAAATAATTGGAAATGGGGCATACAAATTGATGGATCCTGAAGGAAGAGATGTTGGCCAACGACTTGATAGACCATGGAATAGACTATTTTTGAAAAGGTATTATCAGTGACAAATGTTGTAAGGTAAGACATATTGGCATACTAAATAATGAAATGGATGATGAATTTTTATTTTAAGATTACGCGAGCAATATCGCGAGAAACGCGAATGAAATTTCGCAGAGATTAAGAGAATGGGACAAACCTTTATGGCGTGCACCTTAGTTCGCGAGTACAATTTCATAAGAGGCAAATGTAAGACCTACAAGCACCTTATAAGGGGGGTATCTCTTTATATGATTCAGGGATAAGATTATACCGCTACTAGAACCTGAGTCATACATATGTAGGGGTTAAAGAAAACCTATCCGGGAGAGAGATCTTGGATTTCCAGCTTTATAAGGTTATACCCTGGTTGGACGACTGAGAGTCTCTTCCAAGAAGTGCAGAGTATGACCAAGGCGCCGAGGTACACGGTTTAGCCAAGGGTGCCAGGGACGGATGAACCTACCCTGTCCATCTTTGGTAAGTCTTGGCTACAATGCACTTGGCCTGAAGAAAACCCCACTTAGGGTGCAGTCTTGTAACTATAATCTATATAGGCATAAAGGACAAGAGGCTGCGAAAACAACTGGTTGTTGGTAAATCTGGATGGGAGGAGATAGTCTTGTATGGCCGATGTGCCCTCCTTGAAGGGGCAACCAGGGGGAAGATAAGGGCGGCACCCTCCATTAGGGAGCTGATAAGTGTCTTAAGACGGCAATGTCATGGGGCTTTAAGATCGCCAGATCATTTAGGCCTGTCATATTGTCGCGTAAATTATACAGAGGAAAAAAAGCCATAAGAGAAAAAAAAAAGTTAAGATGAGATCAAGGGGTTTTAACATGAAAATGTGAAGACGTCCTGCGATTTCATCGCAAGACGGCAATGTCACGAGGATTTGTTTTCGCGAGAAAGCTTAGGCTTGTCATATTGTCGCAATACAATAAAGAAATATAGATAAGGCAAGATCAATGGGTCAATACATGAACGTGTAGAGACGTCCTGCGATTTTGTCGCAAAAAGAGAAAATTGGCGAAATAAGACCTTTAATTAGGAAGGAAAAATAAGACTAATAGAATAATATCAAAAATTAATTCTTCTTTGTTAAGCATGCAGGAAAGATTTTTTTATCGCAAGAAACAAGTTGAATTCAACAAGTCTCAATAAAATTAATGAGGAGGCAAGCAAGGGAATAAATGTGTAGGATTTCATTAAGTTTCTTGAGAATATTATAGTTCAAAAAAGGTTATATCATTTGCGAGAAATAAGAAGAAAAAAGAAACTAAAAATAGAACTCAAGCTTCAAGCGGTAGTCTCGCCAGACTTAGAATTGTTGTCAGGATTGTTATCATCACCAACATTTCTTTCATCGCGGACATCATCACCAACATTTATTTCATCGCGAACATCATCGCCAGAGTTCTTTTTGTTACGATATTCTCCTTCTTTTGGAGGGTTTTCTTCTTTTCCTTGATCACCTTCTTCTTCAGCGTCTTCTTCAACATCTCCTTCAGAAGGCGGATATTCTAAATCTTTATCCATAGGAAGAGGGATTTCATCATCGTCAACTTTCAAAGGTAGAACGGATACAGGAGGAAGAGAGTTGGAGATCAAAATTTTGTTCACGAGAACTTCCGCACTAAGATGAACTTGGCGAAGAAAACCTTTGTCACGATTTATGATCTCTATATTCTTGAAATACTCAAGATAATCAAGTCTTCTTTATGCTTTATCACGAATTTCTAAAAGGTTGAGAAGAAGAGTCTTGTTTTCTTTGCGAACACTGTCTAGCTCCTTAGTAAGATCGGTGATAGTAGAATGAAGACTTCTTTCAGATTCTGCGAGCAACAAAATAATAAAAGGTTATAGAAATAAAGATATCGTGAGAAATATAACATAAATTGTGACGAGGGAAATTAACAAGTGAGGCAGTCATAATTGACTACCTTCTTTTTGTGAAGTTAAGTTTTGGATTAATGAAAAGAGGAAATTCTCCCATTGGTTCATAGCATCATCAAATTTGTCGCCGACTATTCCTTTCAGACGAGATTTCATGTTCTCTTCTTTGGTGCGTAAGTATGAATTTTCTTTTGACAATGAGGAATGGGACTCCTTTAATTGGGAATATTCATCTCGAATCTTGCTGGTATTCAAACTAAGAGTTAGTCTACCCTTGATAAGTTTTTCTATTTCAGCGGCAGATGATTCAGTTACTTCATCAAGTTTATTTTTAAGAGAGCGGAGAGACTGCTTTTGATCATCACATATCCCTTGAAGATTGTTTAATTTCTGCGAGGAGATCGCCAACAAGCTTGATAATTTGTATTTCTCTTGAGATAAAGTTCTATTCTTGTCTGATAAAGATTCTATCGACAAATTATTCTTGGATAACGAATATGAGAGGCGAGTAACCTCGGTGTCTAAAAAACTGTGATTTTTCAATAATTGATTATTCTCATTTGTGATATTTCTTATTTGATCAACTGAATACGTATAAATATTATCTAATCTACTATGCTGGTCCATCCAAGAATCTCTTTCAGTGCGAGCTTCATCAGCTATGGTTTCAGATTTAAGTTTTTCGATGAAACGATTTCGATTGGATACTAATATATAAACCAAGAATTTAAAGGGAGGATTAAGTACGAAGAATATGGAAATAAAATAAAAAATAAAAGGACAGAGGCAAAAAGAAGCTTACTTTTTAGCTCATCAATCTTTCTAGCGAGATTCTCGCGATCCAGTACAAAGTTATTGAGCTTGTGGTTTAGAGTTTCACATTCAAAAGTCTTATCTTGAAGACTTTTTCTCAAAGCAGCATTTTCATTCTCTAGAGAAGCTCGTGAAACAGAATTGTCTGAGCCAAAATATTTGAGCAGATTTTCGCAAACTCTTCTTTGGAGAGAATCAGTAAAAGAATCTCTAGCATTATTTAGAATGTTAGATAAAATTTTGAAAGAAACATCAATTCCTGCGATGGTCTCATTTGATGAAGGAAGGGATGTAGAAGGTGAAATAGAAGAAGTGAGGACAAGTTGATGATTTGATTCATTAGAAATGGTTGTATCATCAGAAGGAGGAGTTTTCGGGAAAGTAACATTTGGAGGAATTAAAGGGCTAGAGGGAGTTTCAGTTATGATGGGTTCTGCAATTTGAGTTGGTGAAGGACCAGTAGAGGCAGAGGTAGTGAAAGCGAGCTTCTCGCCAGAAGAAGGAGGAAGATCAGATTGCACAGGTGTAGGTGAAGCTTTCGCAAATATTAAGGGAGGAATGACGAAATTGCTTCCAAAGGTCTTATTTAATTGGCGAGATCTTTTAGGAGGGTTAGCATTACCCTCGTCATTCTGCAAACAATAATCTAGATAAGAAACAGAGGCAAAAATATTGTTATTAAGAAATAGAATGTGTTTCTTACTACCTTATTGCTCGCAGAACTTTCTTTCCTTTTTCCAGTTGGTTTCTTAGGATTAGATTTGGTTCTCCTGAAGAGAAGATGTAATATGAGAATTATAAAGAATCAAATAAGGGAATATCGAAAAACATAAATAAAAATTGATCTAAAAAAAAATCATGATCAAGAATATACCTTAGTGATTCCATTAAAACACTAGCAGGAGAGTACGAAGAAGGAAAGTTGCAGACAGAAAACGAAGAAGCTAAGCAGAGAAGAAAGAAAGATAGGAGAAGAAAACCAATTATGAAACTTGACTCTCCCTTTTATAGGCAAAGAGGGAAGCCAGCTGAGCGAGACGTGTCAATATAAAAAGATAGGTTTACAACACGTGTAAACCAGGGAAGATGAATTAACGGAACCTTGTCGAGGAAAAGAAGTTCAGACATTGCTGCGATAGTTAAGAAGAATTTAAAGTTCTCATGATCTTCTCATCTTCGCAGAGAAAACATGAGAAGAGGCAAGATGTAGTACCAGAATATCGCCACAACGATATTCTCATGATAAGAACGACGATTTTACGAGAAGGTCAAATATTCCTATAAGTATAAATGACATTGTTCACGAGAGTGTCGTGAGGATTCTTCAGCGACATTTGGCGAGCGTCACAGGGAAGCATCATAATAGCTGACGACTGAAGAGACATTTTATGAGAGTGTTGTTTCACGAGGAATACAAAAGTTGGCGAACATTAACATTGCAAATACCACGATGAGATCGCTAAATAGATCCGAAAGAAGGGGAAAACTTAGCTGTCACCCACTATGTAATTTCCTATATAAAGGGTTCAGGTAAGTCTAGAAAAGGATGATGTATTTTTTAGAGTTGAGAATATTTTGAGGAGAGAGAAACTCCAGAAATAAAGTTGTACTTCTGAGTTTCAATATTTTTTGTAAACATTTCTGAGACCTAAATAATAAAGTGTCGTTAATTCTTTAATCTTCAATTAGTTTTCTCCTAAATTTTTATAGAATCTTAATAGGGGTGTAGTGTGGGAAATCCCGCTACTACACCATCGCCAACTTTGTAATCATCGTGAAGCAGACTTATTCTTCTCATGTATCTTCAATCGTTTACCATTATATCATTCTTTTGTGACACTCGCCAAATGTCGTTGGAGAATCTTGCGACGTTCTCATCAAAGTGTTGTTAATACTTGTAGAAATGTTTGGGCTTCTCGCAGAAGTGTCGTTTCCATCGCGAGAATATCGTTGTGGCGATATTCTGATCCTACATTAAGATATAAATCGATATAGAGATATAAACTCTTTGATATACTTTTCTATTGATTGAGTCTAACTGTCTAGTTGATTCTCATAAAAGTATATTGGAGTTTGTCCATACAGATTGCTAATTCAAAATATTGGGTGTGGTTTTTAGACCCCCATTTTTTCAGATCCCATCTCTCATAACTGGATCCATGACAAGTTGAACAACCTACCCCCCCCCCCCTGCTTCACAAAGAATTAGAAATATCCACCTCCCTCTTAGCGACACAGGGGATGAGATTATCTAGACGAACTCCAGATCTGGGAAATACACTACTGCCTCTGGTTACAAACACTTAAGCCGAGGAATACAACCTCAGCAGAACCTCCTACCAGCAACCAAATTTCTTTGGACCTTACCATGTCCACAAAAATTCATCTTTTCTTGTGGAAAGCGATCAATGAAGGCGTACCAACCTTCACTATCTTAAACATAATCAATATCGTCAACTCCAATGTATGCCCTCGTTGTAATTCTTGTAGTTGCAGGATTTCCTACACTACACCCTTGTCAAAAATCTATGAAAACTAAGCCATATTGTGAATGAACAACAACACTTTTATTAAATTCACTTTCAGGAAGATTTACAAGAAATATTAAAACTCAGAAGTACAACTTTCTTTCTGGAGTTTCTCTCTCCTCAAAATTCTCTCAGCTCTCAAAAATGCATCATCCTTTTCTGGATCTATCGTGCCCTTTATATAGGAAAACATATAGCGGAAGACAGCTAAGATTTCCCCTTAATTCGGATCTACTTTGCAATCTTATCGCGATCATTACAATACTCCCTATCACAAGAATGATGGCCATCGCAGGATTAACACATTCTTCTTTTACTTCTTCCATCGTCTTTTTCTTTTAATTGTTCTGTAACGCTCGTGAAGTGTTGTTGAAGAATCGTCAGTAACGCTCGCAGAAACGTTGTTAATATCGCAAGAATATTGTTGTAGCGATATTCTGGTACTACATCTTGCCTCTTCTCATGTCTTTTCTGCGAAGAAGAGAAGATCATGAGAATTAAGAATGCCATAATCGCATATCTTTTCTGCTTTCCCATCTTGACACGTTTCTACGTCCTTCGCCAGCTGTTTTCACGAGTTTCTTTCCACCAATAAATTTTTGACATGTCTTCTGTAACCGCTGCGATCTGACCATCCACGTCTTTCCTTTGCATTAATTTCCTTCATCCTTTTCAAGAATTTTCTTCTTCTATAAATACTCTTCTCATTCCTCTTCTTTTTTCTTTTACTTTCTTCTTCCTTCTCTCCATATTCTCTCTGTAATTTTTTACTGTTCTTCCGCAAATTGCGCTTCTATAATCGCTGTGATTTATTTTTTCTTTTCAACTTTTTCCTTCATTCCCATACTCAAAATGGTTGCTGCTGGTGCTAAAAATTTGAAAGCCTTCAATAAAATGCGCGAGAGACTCAGAACTAAAGGTTTTAATTTGTCTTTAATCCCAGATCAAGATTCAAAATCAGAACTTTCCCTTAAACTGTTCACTGATGATCAATTTTCTCGCGAAAAAATCGTAGTATCGCTAGGACAACTTGAAGCTGGTCTTCCCATCCCTCTTTATGATCCCGAGCTTCCGCTATATTATCAAATAATCTCTGACGAGAGATTCTCATGAGCAATATACCAATTGGGTGGGGATTGCATCAGATTATTACTTGAGTATGCTTCTCGCGGTGCTGGTGTAGGTACTGAATATCGCAGGATAATAGTTCACGAGTATCGTAATAAATAAAGGAGAAAAGAATTATAAAATGATACGATGATATAAGTAGCGCGGAGAAATATGAAGTTTTGCGAGGATGGAATAATGTTGCGAGTATG
This sequence comes from Papaver bracteatum, assembly GCA_023529315.1. Taxonomy (NCBI): domain Eukaryota; kingdom Viridiplantae; phylum Streptophyta; class Magnoliopsida; order Ranunculales; family Papaveraceae; genus Papaver; species Papaver bracteatum. The sequence continues at coordinate 650,457 of JAJJWX010002427.1, read as the reverse complement.
AGTTGCGATACTTCGCAATTCATATACAGATGTATAAATTTTACTATAAATAGGAGTTCAAAGGTAAAATTCGAGAGGTTCTTTTAGTGAGTGTTAGAAAATATCTTAGGAAAGAGAATAGAGAAAGTTGTAACTATTCTAGTTCCATTTAGATACTTCTTTGTAATCAATTGAGAACATTAATAAGAAAATTGTTATTCATCATCAAGAACTTCTTGAGTTTTTACTAATTCTACTGAGGGTGTAGTTGTAGGTTATTCTGCAACTACATAATTGGCGCTAGAAACAGGAAACTTGAGAATTGTGGTAGCCTAAATTTGAGGGAATTGTGGAAAATTTGAAGATCAAATGAAGTCAGTAGATGGAGATTGCAAAAAAAGAAGAATGTAATATGATCACAAAGACAATGATTGATGAATTTCATAGTAATATGAAGGGAAAAATATACAAGCGAGATTGTAGAGGAAGAAAGATCATGGAGGAAGAAAAGGTAACAACTTTAGAAGAATGGGAAAAGCAGAAAATCACATTTTCAGTAGCAGAAATTCAAAATTAAGACTTGAACCACACTTCACCATTGGTAATCACAATGTCGATCATGCTAGAAGATAAGAAAGCTGTAGAAAAATGGAAATTAAACCGAATTCTGGTTGATACAGGGAGTTCTGTTAATATCATATTCTATCATACACTTAAGGGGATGGGAATTAAAGATGAAGAAATCACAAATTCAAAATGTCTTATTCATGGATTAGGAAAATCTACAACAAAATCTAAAGGGGAAATCGCGCTGCGAATATTACTGGGAGAAATCGAAACACATGTAATCTTGTGTGTGATAGATATGGAATCTCCATATAACATGCTGATAGGAAGACCGTGGATTCATGCGATCAAAGCTGTTGCTTCAACATTACATCAAAAAATTAAATTTCCTACACCAAATGGAATACAAGAAATAAAAGGAGATCTTGATAGTGCAAAATTTTGTTATCAAATAGAAGTAACGAAATGTGGAGGAAGAGCAAGAAAGAAACAGCTTCGTAGGAAGCTTGCGAAGGAAACAAAAAAGGAAGAAGAATTCCGAGTGTATACAATAAGATCAAAGGAAGGGAGAGGTATACCAAATGAAATTCCAGAAAAAGAAGGGGAACCAGTAAAAATAATCAAAGAACCAACACCTATGGGGGAGCAAAGTCCAAGCTATGTTGCAGCTGAACCAACTAAAGAAATAAATATTGGAAGTAAAGAGGAGCCTTTATTCTTGCGAATTGGAACTAAGATGGATGAAGAAGAAGAAAAAAGAACTATTGATCTTTTGCGAGAATATAAAGATATCTTCGCAGGAAGTGTAGATGAGATACCAGGAATTGATCCATCAGTGGCGTGTCATAGATTGAACATAGATAAAAATGTAAGACCATTCAAACAAAGAATAAGGAAGATATCACAAAATTATCATGTACAGATAGAAGAAGAATTACAAAAGATGTTGGATGCAGGGATCATAAGGGAAGCAAAATATCCAGAATGGATTGCGAATATGGTCATTGTTCCGAAAAAGAATAAAGGAATAAGAATTTGCATAGATTTCACTGATCTAAACAAGGCATGTCCCAAAGACAGTTTTCCATTACCAGATATACCACAAATGGTGGAATCAGCTGCAGGTCATGATAGAGTCACTTCACTTGATGGATATAAAGGGTATAATCAAATATCACTCATGAAAGAAGATCAAGAACATCTTGCCTTTTTTGCTCCAAGGGGTTTGTATTGTTATGTGAAGATGCCATTTGGTTTGCGGAATGCGGGTGCTACATATCAACGTATGGTTGAAAAAGTGTTCGCGAAGTGGATACATAAAACTTTGGAGGTATATGTAGATGATATGTTGATAAAAAGCAAGGAAGCTAAAGACCATGTGCAAGATTTGAAGGAAATATTTGAGCAAATGAGAAAGTTCAACATCAAATTAAATCCTGAGAAATGTATAATTGGGGTTTCATCTGAAAAGTTCTTGGGATACATAGTATCAAAGGATGGTATACAAGTTGATCCAGAAAAGGTCCAAGCAGTTCGTGACATGCCAACACCTGCAACGGTAAAAGAAGTACAAAAGCTAAATGGACTCTTGGCTTCACTTGGAAGGTTTATTTCGCGAATGTCAGATAAATGCAAGCATTTTTTCAACATACTTAAAAAGGTAGCAAAATTCAAGTGGACTGATGAATGTGAAAAAGCTTTTCAAGGAATCAAAGAATACCTCGCAAATACATCTATACTACAGAAACCAGAGAGAGACGAAGAATTATTGGTATACCTCGCAACAACTCCATATGCTCTAAGTGCAGTTCTGTTACGAGCAGATGCAGGAGTAGAAAGGCCCATTTACTACATTAGTAAAACCTTTAATGCAGCAGAGAAGAATTATTCTAAAATGGAGAAGTTAATCTTAGCCCTGGTTTATGCATCATTCAAGTTACGAATATACTTTCAAGCACATGTGATAAAAGTGGTAACCAAAGTCCCAATTGAATCAATCATGAAGAACACAAAAATGTCAGGAAGAATAGAAAGGTGGAATGCACAAGTAAACCATTACAAGATAAAATACGAAGTATTGTCATCGCAAAAATCACAAGTCGTCGCAGATTTTTTGGCAGAATTTCCTTTGGAAGAAGATGAAGCAGTAGAGGAAATGATGGATGTTGAAGAAGAATTTGGAAATCCAAAAGACTTGTTAACAGAACCGAATAGATGGGAAATTCTAGTGGACGGATCATCCAATAGTGAGGGAAATGGAATTGGAGTCGTGTTGATTTCACTAGAAGGAGAAAGAACAGCATTCTCATTCAGACTAGAATTTGCATCCACGAACAATGAAACAGAGTACGATGCTGTAGTGCATGCATTAAAGATCGCAATAGAAAAGAAGCTCGAAAGTATAAGGATAACAAGTGATTCACAGTTAGTGATTTGTCAAATCAAAGGGAAATATACCACAAATGAATCTTCTTTGATGAAATACAAGAATCTCGTTGAAGAATTATCTGCGAAGATACCAAAATTAAAATGGAGACATATATCCAGAAAATATAACCGTCTCGCAGATGATTTTTCATTTATTCCAAGCATGATGACAAATCCAAATACAAGAAATATCCAAATACAGACAATTCAACACCCATCAGTGGACAAAGAGAAAGAAATTGAGGAAGCTGTTGCGATGGAAGTAGAAAGAGAGTTATCAAACAACATCGCAGATTGGAGAAAAGAAATTCATGCATATCTCGCAACAGGAGAAATATCCAGGAACAGACTAGAAGCACATAAATTAAAGAGTCGTGCAACAAACTATGAGTTGCGAGAAGGAATTTTATATAGAAAATCTTTCAATGGACCACTTCTCAGGTGCTTAACTCGCGAAGAAGGAGAAAAGATATTGAAGATGTTACATGGAGGAGAAGCTGGCAATCATAGTGGGGGAAGATCTCTAGCATATAGAGCAAAAATACAAGGATATTACTGGCCTTATATGCATACAGACGCAAAATTGTTCGTACGAAGATGCAAGGAATGTCAACGACATGGTAAAAGAATTCATGCACCAGGGCCACATTAACTTCTCCAACAAGCTGCTGGACTTTTGGTAAATGGGGGTTGGATATTGTTGGACCATTTATACCTGGATCTGGACAAAGGAGATACTTGATAGTTGCAATAGATTATTTCACGAAGCTCGCAGAAGTAAAAGCAGTACAGCATATTCGTGATAAAGATGTTTTTACATTCATATTTGAGAACCTCATTTGCAGGTACGGGGTTCCAGCACAACTAGTATCTGATAATGGAAAACAATTTGAGGGGCAGAATATAGAGATGTTACTCAGTGCTTTTAGGATAAAATGTGGGAAGTCAACCCCGTTATATCCACAAGCTAATGGACAGGCAGAAGCAACAAATAAAACAATCGCAGATACAATCAAAAAGAAATTAGAAGGACATCTCAAAGGGTGGTGCGAGCAAATACCTAGCGCAGTTTGGGCATACAATACAACTAGAAGAGAAGCAACTGGAATGTCTCCTTATTGTCTAACATATGGAGTAGAAGCAGTATTACCCACAGAAGTTGTAATTCCGACAACAAAGAAAGAAGCTTGGGAAAGAAATTTAAGTGCGGGAGTAATATTAAGTGAATTGGATGATTTGGAAGAAAAAAGAGAAAAGGTGTTGCACCATATGAAGATTTATCAGGAACGATTAGCTCGAGAATACAACAAGAGAGTCATTGAACGTGAATATAAACCAGGTGATTTGGTCATGTGAGAAACACCTCGATATCAAAAAGAAAATGGAGGAAAATTAGCACCAAAATGGGATGGACCATATGTTATTAAAGAAATTGTAGGAAGCGGAGCTTATCGGCTGATGGATCCAGAAGGGAGAGACATGGGTTTGAGGCTTGGTAAACCTTGGAACAGACTATATTTGAAAAGGTATTATCCATAAAACTCATGAAATTTTTTACGAATATTGTTTGCTCGCAGGAAATTGGGAAAAGTTACGAGTTTCAAAATTTATATTCCGATTAAAATTTCATTAATTTGCGAATAAAAGACCGCAATCTGTGATCAGCCTCCAAAAAAGAAAGAGAGCCGCAGAAAATTTTATACATGCAAACCTTTGTGGCGTACACCCTAGTTCGCGAAGCTATATTTCGTAAGAGGCAAAGTCCTAAAGTACGTCATTTAAGGGGGTACCTATAAACGTGGCTAAGGGTAACCGGAACACCACCAAGGGCCCTTAGTACATGGTAAAAAATTTGGGGTACAACCCAATAATGGGGTACCTATCCGGGTTAGACACCTTGGATTCTCACCTAATCTAGCGACATTACGCAATATAAAATGCGGTGTAAGAGGATTTAGGTTGGGCGACTAAGGCATACTGTCTTTCCCAAGAAGTGCAGAAAATGATCAAGGCGCCGAGGTACACGGTTGAGTCAAGAGTGACGGGTGAGGTTGAACCACATCTGCCATTTTTGACAAGTCTTGGCAAATGATGCACTTGGCCCAAAGATACCCCATAGGGTGCAACCTCGTAACTATAAGCCCTATAGGAAAAAAGGATAAGAGGTTGCGATCAAAAGCTGGTTGTTGGCAGAACCGGATGGGAAGAGCTAACCTTGTATGGTCGATGTACGCTTCCTTGAAGGGGCAACCAGGGGAAGATAAAGGGCAGCACCCTCCATTAGGGAGCTGATACGTGCTATAAGATGCAAATGTCACGAGGCTTCTTGTTTGCGAAAACATAAAGGCTTGTCATATTTGTGCAACAAATGAAGTTCTGCGAGCATTCTAAAAAAAAAAAAAAAAAAAAAAAGGAAAACATACAAAAAGAACTCGCAGAATGAAACAAAGAAGTTAAGATGAGATCAATGGGTCACTACATGAAAGTGTAGAGACGTCCTGCGATTTCATCGCAAGACGGAAATGTCATGGGGCTTTACGTTCGCAAGAATATTTAGACCTATCATATTGTCGCAACACTTCCTGAAGAGGCTAAAATACTATATAAAAAAGATAAGGCAAGATCAATGGGTTTTTGCATGAAAGTGTAAGAACGTCCTGCGATTTTGTCGCTACAAAAGAGGTGGAAAAATAAGACCTTTACTTAGGAAGGCATGATAAGACCACAGCAATTAATGAAATTCATTACATCAAAAACCATTGAAGAAATTATACAAGAATATACATTATGAAGATCTGAAAAGAAGACAACTTCGTCGATATCATTGAAGAAATTTTACAAGAATATACATCATAAAGTTTTGAAGAGAAGACAGCTTCGTAAATACCATTGAAGAATTTTTACAAGAAGTCCTATCAAAGAAGATAACATCATTGAATAATTTTCACGAAGACTTAACAAAAGATGCGATTTTGATAGTAATCAAATACAGATAAGTTCATACTCGTAAAATGTTACGAGAATTAAATACTTCTTATACTTCTCCATATGTTGAATATTTCTCCAAAAGTTGAATACTTCTTATAATTCTTCAAGAATATCTCATATTTATTATACTTCTTCAACGGATATTTCATTTGGTAAAGGTTAAATAATCATTATACTTCGTCATATGTTACGTAATTATTCACATATTGAATACTTCTTATATTTCTTCATTTGGTGAATTGAGTACTTCTAATACTTCTTATATCTCTTCATTTGGTGGATCGAGTACTTCTAATACTTCTTATATCTCTTCATTTGACGGATTTAGTACTTCTAATACTTCTTCAAAGGTATTGTATATGTAGTATATTTATTAAGGATATTTCATATATTTTATTTCTTATACTTAAAGGGAGGATTTCTTATTTACAATCGTAACAAGTTAAAACTTCGTAAGATAAATTGAGGCAGATATTCTAATACTTCAAACAATGTTTAATCATTTAAAGAGAAATAATAGGGGGAAAAGGAGATACTAAGCTTTATCTGTGAGTTATATATTATTTCTCTTCATATGATCAAATGGGGCAAATTTAATTAAAGAAAGGTTAAATTATCTTCGCAAAAATATCAGATATACTTCTTAAGAAAGGATAAATCATCTTCGCAAAATATCGATGTACTTCTTAAAAAATAGAATTGTTCACAAAAGAAAACCAACAGTAACTAAGGGAAGGAATTCAAAAGAAAGGAGGACAGGAGAGTCAATGATAAAATGAAAAAAGAATGTTATCATGCTTCATCAACACTCTGTGCTGGATCTTTAAGATGAATAGGGTCATTAGTAGCCTTCGACTTTTGCGAGATATCATCCTTTGAAGAATATGCAACAGGAACATCTCCTTGAGGAATAGATTATTTCTCGTCATCAAGATCTTCATCATCACTCTCATAGTCGAAATCACTATCAGGCTCACGAGCAACTTCATCGTCAGATATTTTCATAGGATTAATTTTCACAGGAGGCAAGGCTCTTGATAAGAGAATATTATTCGTAAAGACTTGAGCTTTCAGATGACTTTCACGAAGTATAGCTTTTTGATGGTTGGTATCTTCGATATCTTTGGAATAAGCAAGATAGTTGAATCTCCGAGTAGCACGGTCACGAGAGTTGATTAAGCGGGTAGAAAGCAAAGCATTTTTCTTACAAAGCTCGGAACAGGAGGCTTCTAATCCAGCTTTCGCATTACAAAGGTTGTTCTCAGATTCTGCAAATAAAACAAAATTCAAAGGATAAAATTTGCGAGTATAATGAAATTTAAAGATATACCAGAGGCAGTCAAATTTTAATGACTACCTTCTCTTTGCGAAGTAAGAGATTGAGTTAAAGATAGACAACAGTTCTTCATCTGATTCATCGCATTATCAAAACCATCACCAACTAATCCTTTAAGTCGAGATTGAAGCTTTTGATCTTTAGAAAGGAGATAATTTTTATCCTTCGCAAGTTTGGCATTAAGATTTTTTAATGATGAATAATCTTCTTCAAGTTGATTCTTCTTAGCACTCAAGACTATATTCTTATTAATAAGAGAATTTTTCTCAATAACAAAAGAATTTCTTTCAGCATCTGAAGACTTCTTTAATTCCTCAAGTTCACCTTTCAACAAAGAAAGAAGATTTTCTTGATCGCAAGATTTATTCTGAAGAGTCTTTAATTCTTGCGAAGAAACAATCATTGTATTCAAAAACGAACATTTCTCTTCTGATAAGGTTTTGTTCTCTTCTAATAAGGTTTCTATTCTCAAATTAGCTTTAGTTAAGGAAGAAAAAAGTTGAGATATATCATCATTCAAAAATTTTCGATCATATATTAGTTGAGTATTCTCTTGAAAAAGAGCATCAGAGTTGTCAAGAGCACACGAGTAAAGATTAGATAAATGGGAGAATTGGTTTGAGAGGCTTTCATGCTTGGTTCGATATTCTGTTGCATCTGATTCATGGTGAAGTACCAATCTTCTACATTTCTGGATGGATTCTATAAAGGGGAATGGGTTTTAATGGATGTTTCAAGCATATGAAGAATATAAGTAAATAAAATGGAAAATATGAAGATAAGCAATCATACCTTTCAATTAATCATTTCTTTTGCGAAGAATCGCGCAGTCGAGAGAATCATTTTGAAGATGATAATTCTCTTTACGGAGATCCTCGCATTCTGCTTGAGAAGATTTCAAAGATTGGCAAAGCAATTCAATTTCTTTTTCCAAAGATTGACGTGAAGAAGAAATGTCTGGATTGACGAAATTATTTAGAACTTCGCAAAACTCATATTGCGAACGAACATTAGTAGACTTCGCAGTATTGGTCAAAATCTCAGATAACATTCGGAAAGTTGAATAAATTCCATCTCGAATTTCCTGAGGAAGAGGAGAAGAATTTGAAGGAATAAGAGCAAGCTGCAAATTGTTTGGAGAAATAGCACTCAAAGGATTTGGGGACAAGATAGGTTTTTCAAGAGAAGAAGTTGAAGAAATATTTTGCGAGGGTTGTTTTTCAAGAGAAGAAGTTGAAGAAATATTTTGTGAGGGTTGATCTTGAAGAAGTGTTGATAAATTGACATTGATGGGAGATTGAAAGGTAGGTAATGGAGTAGAGGCAGGAGTGTGTGAAGAAGCATTTTCACGAGGAGGAAAAGAAAATTCTTTATCAACTTCAGGAAGGAAATCATCAATCGGAATTAATGGTGTGGGTTTAGTTATTCGAGATCTCTTACCAGGGTTTGGTTTTTCGCCAACCTGCGAATCAAAATGTAGATTAAAAACTGAGGCAACAATATATTGTTCAGGAAAGAAGGCAAAGTATTTTAACTACCTTTTGATTCTCAGATTTTCTTCTTCGTGGATTAGGGCTTGGATTTTTTAGTTGAGATTTCGTCTGAGGAGTTATTTTGCTGAAATAAACCAAAATCAGATAATAAATTATACAGAAATTAAAGAGAAAGAACAAATGAAATGCGCGGAGATAGAAGGAAATTACCTTGGAGAACTCATGAAGATATAGTAGAAGAAAAAATTGCAGAGAAAACAGTAATAGAGAGTATGAGTAGAAGATAAAATTGCGGAAATAAGAAGAAGAAAAGGAAGAGAATATAAAGGAGTTATATAAGGGAATAACTAGAAAAGAACGGTTACAAAAGACGTGTCAAAATTTTAAAAGACTAAGTAACGGTTATGTTCTCACGATCATTTCTTCTTCGAAGAATTGACATGAGAAGAGGAAAGATGTAGGTACTGAATATCGCAGGATAATAGTTCACGAGTATCGTAATAAATAAAGGAGAAAAGAATTATAAAATGATACGATGATAGAAGTAGCGCGGAGAAATATGAAGTTTTGCGAGGATGGAATAATGTTGCGAGTATGAGTTGCGATACTTTGCGCAATTCATATACAGAATGTATAAATTTTACTATAAATAGGAGTTCAAATGTAAAATTCGAGAGGTTCTTTTAGTGAGTGTTAGAAAATATCTTAGGAAAGAGAATAGAGAAGTTGTAACTATTCTAGTTCCATTTAGATACTTCTTTGTAATCAATTGAGAACATTAATAAGAAAATTGTTATTCATCATCAAGAACTTCTTGAGTTTTTACTAATTCTACTGAGGGTGTAGTTGTAGGTTATTCTGCAACTACAGCTGGTAAAGGAACTCGCTACCCCGAGGCTCCGAAGAATCCTTTGTTTAAAGATGTCCCCATCGTTTCTTGCGATTATACTGTGGACAACTTTTTTGTAAACTATAAAATTGTCCCTATGAAGAGGGATAGTACATGTTGGGGTGTTCGTTTGAAGAAAGATAAGGTCACTGGCGACAATGCTCTTATGATGGATCTTGAATTTCATACATCTACTAACCAAGGTCCTCGCCATTTTAGCGACGATAAGTGGTTCATCTTCCCATTAAGTCTTGAAGGTCCTTATATATCTGGTTCTCGCAAACTTCCCACGAGTCTCGCAGAATATCAACCCTGGGTCTTCAACTGGCCTGAAAAATCTAAAGAAGTATATTCTCTCAACTTTTCATGTTATTATTATTTATTGTCTTCTTTATATTCTCGCTAACTTTTTTGATTTTCTCAGATTGATAGAATGAAACTCAGCTATCAAACTCTTAGGAAACCCAGCATTAGCCTGGCTTTGATGTCTTTTACAGATAAAGTAAGAAATATATATTTATAAGTTTTTAACAATATATTGTTGCCCCTATTTCTTATCTTCATATGTGCTCGCAGGAAATCGAAGAATTAGAACCACTGCCTCCTCCACAAATCAAGGAGAAATCTCCAAAGGAACCATCTGGGAAATCTATAAAGGAGAAGCCTACTACTTCTTCTAGGGGAAGATATTCTGCCCCTCGCAATGATGAATCTAGCGGTCCTCCGCTAAAGAAGTTAAAAACCCAACCTTCTTCTTCTTCAATTCCTCAAATAGTTCCAGAAAATCCAAGTGTTGTTCTTGATAAGGATATTGACGAGGATTTTAATGTTGGCGGTTTTCCTTTAATAAGAAATTCTTCTTCTTCTGATTCCTCAATGACTCATCTGTTCAGAATTTTTAGCGATATTTCCCATAGCATGACCTCTAATGGAGAGGATGAAGTTATTGAGAAGACATCTCAAGCTCTCGCTAAAGTTTGCGATGCTCCTATCTTAGTAAATAATGAATCTCTCCTAGGAATCTCAAGATCATTGACTCCCAGTCTCTTGAATTCTCTTGGTGCTTTGGTATGTTTTCACTTCCTTAGTTTGTTTATTTTTCTTCATCGCTATATTTTAATTTGTTTTTCTTCTTCGCAGGTTGGAAGAGATTCTTTTGTTATTGCTTCTGATTTAGACAAAAGATGCTTCTACACTGAAGAGAAAGTTGTTAAAGTTGGCCAAGATAAAGAAAAACTAGAGTCCGAAGTTATTGAACTTCGCAAGAAGAATAAACATATGGAGGCGGAAGCTACTGTTGATAAGAAAAAGATCGCTAATCTCGATAAATCTAACCAACAACTTTATGGTATGACTGATTTCCCTTCTTTCTTAATTCCTTTTATTCTATCGCAACTTATTCAAGCAATCACTTTTAACTTGCAGATGTTTATGGTCTTACTGACGAGGCTATAATCTTTCAAACTTTTCCTGAACCTGTAGATGATCATACTCTTCTCGCTAGTCTTAATAATTCCTTGAGTAACTTCTCAGATGATAATATTAACTCCCTCTCCCATAGATGAACTTAGATCCCAGTTTACTCTCCTAAAACTTGAACATAGATTCAATTTAGGCTTGACTGACAAATTTAGGTGCCTTTATTTTGATTCAAAGAAAGAAATAGAAAAATTAAGGCATAAGAATAGCGATCTTATTGACGAGAAGGATCTCGCCATAAAAAAGGGAGCTAAAACCTTAGCAGATTTTTATAAAACTCTCCTTGAAGTTCAAAAGGTTAGAGATAAACTTATCCGCGAGAATGAAGATCTTCTTGCGAGGGAGACTCAAGTTCGATCTCGTCTCCTTATTAATAGCGATGACGAGTTTGCCTGGGCTGCGAAGGTTCTTGACAATGCCAGAAATGATTTAGGTGTAAATGTTAGCCTTCAAGTCGAACAGGCGGCTCTAATTAGAGATATGATTTCTAACAGAGAAGGTTATTAGCTAATCTTCTTCTCGCTAATTTCTTGTTTTCATTATTCTCTTTTATAAAATTTCTAACTTGTTCTTATATTCTTGTAGAAGATGAAAAAGGTTATCTTGAAAGAATCAGGGAGCTTGAACAAGAAAAAGATCAGCTCGCGAATAATCTTGCTGCTCGCAATTACAAATATTCGCAACTGAAGAAGCAGTTTGGAATCACCACCGCGAACTTCAATAGATCTCTCATTGTCGTTCGCAATGATTCTGTTAAATTGGTCTGCGATGACCATGGAATTTCTCCTTATGTATACCCTGATCTTGCAAAAGAAGTACCCGCAGTGATTCCCATTCTTGACATCTCTAATAGTGAGGCTGAAAATTCTGATGGGGATGAGAATGATAGTGATGATGAGGGTGAAAAATCTGGTAGAGAAGAAAATAGTGATGATAATGATAAAGGGGAAGAATTTGGCGATGAAGAGAAGTCTGATAGGGAGGATCGCGAGATCTGACTAGTTCTTCTTTTTCTTTCTCATTTTTCTGTAATATTGTCATTAATTTGTAAATTTCTTTTGCCTCTTTTGTTTCTACCTGTAAGAATCAGAAAACAGTTATTTTTTTGCAAGTTAATCAATTAATATAACTATTATTCTTTTAATTATCTGCGTGCTTGTATCTATGCAATTTTTATATGATAGATAAATAATAATTTCATCGTTCTCATGCATTCCCATACTTGCCTCTATTATTTATCTGCAATATAAAAATTGGTTAAAGATTAAATAAAAATCAAAATTTTACCTTAATATTGGCGATCTTACCGTCAAATAATAGTTGCGTGAAATCGCAATTCTTATAACATCTACGAATATTATCGCAGTAATCTTGTGGTCTTATTATGCCTTCCTAATTAAAGGTCTTATTTTGCCACGCTTCTTCTTTCTGCGACAAAATCGCAGGACGTCTTTACATTCGCATGTATTGACCCATTGATCTTGTCTTATCCATGTTGCTTTCAGAATCTTTGCGACAATATGATAAGCATACATTCTCTCGCAAGAATTTACCCTTATGACATTGTCGTCTTGCGATGAAATCACAGGACGTCTTTACACTTTCATGTAAAAACCCATTGATCTCATCTTAACATTGCTCTCGTGGCTTTTTGCCTCTGCATTACTTACGTTACGCGATAATATGACAAGCCTAAATGTTCTTGCTATCATAAATCCCCATGACATTGCCGTCTTAAGACACTTATCAGCTCCCTAATGAAGGGTGCCGCCCTTATCTTCCCCCTGGTTGCCCCTTCAAGGAGGGAACATCGGCCATACAAGACTATCTCCTCCCATCCGGATCTGTCAATAACCAGTTGTTTTCGCAGCCTCTTGTCCTTTATGCCTATATGGCTTATAGTTACAAGACTGCACCCTAAGTGGGGTTTTCTTCAGGCCAAGTGCATTGTAGCCAAGACTTACCAAGGATAGCAAGAGAGTTTCGTACACTCCGGGCACCCTTGGATCAACCGTGTACCTCGGCGCCTTGGTCATACTTTGAAATTCTTGGAAGAGACTCTCGGTCGTCCAACCAGGGTATAACCATATATAGTTGGAAATCCAAGATCTCTCTCCCGGATAGGTTTTATTTAACCCCATCGTCTGCATGACTCAGGTTCCAGCAGCGGTATAACCTTATCGCTGAGTCATGTCCAGTGATAACCCTTTTATGACGCGCTATTAGGTCTTACATTTGACTCTTACAAAATTTTATTCGTGAACTAGGGTGCACGCCATAAAAGTTCGTCCCATTCTTATGTCTTTGCGAAATTTTATTCGCGTTTCTCGCGAGTATTGTAACTCTGATAGAATTTCATAACTTTGATCATTTTGGTAAAGTTTTGCGATTCAATTACATATTTTTTCAAACAAATTATTCGCAGAGTTCTCTGAAGTTCATCATTTTACCTCTTTACTTACTATTTTCTGATTCTGCTTTTCTGCTACATTTTTCTATTGTCTCCTTTTCTGCGAGACGCTCGTCATCAGCTTTCACATCTTCTTTTCGTTCTATTGCATCAATCATTAACCTTTCACATTTCTGTCGTTGCTTAATTTTGCACTTCCAATTGCCATTCTTTTCAGCTCTTTCTTCACAAGACTTCGTATCGATTTCATAACATTTCTTGCTTTCTCCCCAATATCCTTTAATAACTCCGACACATTTTGGATGAGGAAATTTGATACACCGGTGATAAGTAGATGCTACACCCAATATCCCATGTAACCAGGGTCGTCCTATCAAGGCATTGTAAGGTGATTCGATGTCCACAACACATAATAAGATTTTTGAAGATTTTCCTTGTAACGGTATCTGCATTTCAATTTCCCCCTTTGGTTTGTTAGTTGTGCCATTAAAACCATAGATTTTCTTATTTTGATGGAATTATATCTTCGTCTCTTCCTCCCATGGTTTTAAAGGTATGATAAAATAAGATATCAACAGAACTCCTTGTATCTATTAAGACTATGTTGATGGCCCAAGAATCTTCAACTTTACTATCATTCTCTTCATCTTCTTCTTGCATTTGCTTTAGATTAATCTCTAACCGTACGACCAGTGGATTATCGTGCTGCTCGCCAACCTCAAGTATATCTTGCGCAGTGAAAGATAGAGTTTGCTTCTGCCACTCCTCTAATGGCGAGGATCTCGCGATATTTAATATCTCTCTTCCATCTGTGTCTCTCGCGAAGACCCTGCTTAAGATATTGTCATGGAAGTCCTCTATAGTTCTGCGTGAATGTACAATAGAATTACAAAACAAATTCTTTTCTTTGGCTCCAACTTCTATTACGAATGTTTCCGCTCCTTTTATAGCATTCACTCTGCGAGTTTCTGGTGATGGTGGTAATTGTTGAGATTGTGGATGTCCTACTAGAAAATGATTTAACTTTCCCTGATCAATCATCCTCAAGATTATTCTCTTCACATTCCTACAATCGTTTACTGTGTGACCATGAAAATGATGATAAAGACAGAATTCTTGACTTCGATTGTTTGGATGGGGTTCTTTTCCCATGTTCCACGGAGAGGGTATATTTTCCATTAAAATGATAGCTTCCCAAATCTTTTCTATGCTAGTATTGAGAGCTGGCATCTTAATTTCTTCCCAGATTACCCTCTGATTACCTTGTCCTTTAAAATTATTCTGCCTTTGTCCACCATAAGTTTCTTGAGGTTGATCGAGTATTTGAATCTTATTATTACCACCGCGATTATAATAATTCTTCTCCCTTTCATATTCTTCCTGATCTCGACTGCCCATCGCTACTAATTTTTGTTGATTATTAATGACTGCCTTCTCTTGTTTTGATTGCGAGGTGCTCGATCGCTACATTATTTATCATTTTAGGGAGCAAACTTCCACTTGCCGCCAGCGAGATGGTGTTCACGATTGGGTATGATTCCATCTCATTTTGTTTCTCCTCCAAAGCAATGTATTCTTCCTGCAGTTCTCGAAATTCTGTCATGGTGATTGTATTTTTGATTCTGAAAATCTGAATGTACAGTAAATTAGTCGCGAACATTGCATTAATGAAGGACAAGATCAGATATATTTCATCTACTCTTCCAGCCATTTCGCTGCACATTGACTTCCATCTTATAGTTAAGTGCTTCAGACTCTCGCCAACTCTTTGTTTTAGCCCAAACACATCTTCAACACCCGGTCGCGATGAATTGTTGCTGATGTATGCTCCTAAAAATATAGCTTGTAAATGATCAAAAGAAGTTATAGTATTCTTTGGTAACCCATCAAACCATTTCAATGCCTCGCCAGTTAATCTAGATGCAAAATACTTGCATAACACAACATCATGGTTCTCCCACTGTAGCATACCTCTAACATAAGCTTTAACGTGTTGAACGGCACAAGTAGACCCATCAAAAATGCTGGTTAACGCTGGTAAATTTCATTTTGGAGGTATTCCTCTTAACTGTACTTCTTGAGTAAATAGAGTCCTCGCAGCTTCTTCAATAGCTTCATCAAGTTGCCTTCTACCTCCTTCTCTTTTATTGCTTATCATTCCTCTCATTTCTGCTAATTCTCTCAAAATTTGCTCATTCTCAACTGAATTTTGTTCCATTGGCCTTTTTAATGCAGCTTCCCTTCTTCTGCGTTCTTGTCTTTCTTGTCTTGCGAGATTTTGCGTATCTCCTTCTTCATCATCATCTTGTCTTTCTCTGCGATTTTCTCTTTCACCATCCTCTTGAAATCGCAATTTCCTATCTTCTTCTCTGTGAATTTCTTCATTTCTCCTTATTTGTCTTTGCTGTCTCTCTATTCTCCTTTGTATCCTATCATACTCCTCTTGAATATTATCATTATATCGATTTTGTGCACGTCTTCTTTCTCGATTTTCATGGTTATTTTGTCGTACTGCCTCTCGAAATTCTTGTTCTTCTACTTCTGCTCTTAATCTTTTTCTCTCGCAATCCAAGCGCGCTTGTTCAGTATAGTATCTTTCAATTTCTTCTTCAATTATTCTTTGATTTCTTTGATTCTCTCGCCCATGCAATATCCTCCTACCTTCCTCTAGATTTTCTTCTTCAATTTGGTTATTTCTTCCCTCTTGATTTCTATTGTCACGCAGATTATAACGATCGCCAATTATCTCTTCTTCTCGATGACGTTGTTCTCCATTTAAATTTTGCATTTCTTCTCTAACATTTCTCATTGGGGAGGTTCTCCTTGGTTCTTCCCTAAATGAACTTGAATTTGATCTTACAGTACTTCTTGACCTCCTTCTTTGTAACCTCAAATTCTCCATTCTTAATTCATGATTTTGTCTTATTAGATTCGCACGTTCCTCCGCCTCTAATCTCCTTTCTTCCTGTGTTCTTTGCCTCAGATCATCTACTATCCCATTTTCTCGTCCCACATGAACTAATTCTCCAGCTATTCTTTGATTTCTTTCTCCTTCTTCTCCATTTCTTAATTGTCGATTTTCTGCTTCTTCCATTGAATCCGACCTCCAAGTGTGTACGCTCACTCTATCATAATCCACATCCCTATTTTGCGATTGTGCTTGTTGATTCGGCTGTTGCTTTGAATTTTCTACTTCATTTCTTATTCTATTTCTTCCTGATCTTATTCTTAAAGATTCTTCTAATTCACCTGTTCCTTCACCTGTAAGTCTTTTGATTCTCCTCACAGTTGTTGGTTGTTCTGATGTATTTCTTCTCCTTCTAGCCATTTCTCCAATTCTAACAATTTTTTCAAATCTTCAAGTTGCAATTTGAGATTTCTTAGACTGATCCTCCCTGTTTCTGGGCGCCAAAATGTAGTTGCAGGATTTCCTACACTACACCCTTGTCAAGAATCTATGAAAACTAAGCCATATTGTGAATGAACAACAACACTTTTATTAAATTCACTTTCAGGAAGATTTACAAGAAATATTAAAACTCAGAATTACAACTTTCTTTCTGGAGTTTCTCTCTCCTCAAAATTCTCTCAGCTCTCAAAAATGCATCATCCTTTTCTGGATCTATCGTGCCCTTTATATAGGAAAACATATAGTGGAAGACAGCTAAGATTTCCCCTTAATTCAGATCTACTTTGCAATCTTATCGCGATCGTTACAATACTCCCTATCGCAAGAATGATGGCCATCGCAGGATTAACACATTCTTCTTTTACTTCTTCCATCGTTAGTTTCTTTTAATTTTTCTGTAACGCTCGTGAAGCGTTGTTGAAGAATCGTCAGTAACGCTCGCAGAAACGTTGTTAATATCGCAAGAATAGTGTTGTAGCGATATTATGGTACTACAATTCTGATACGAAATCAGCGGACCACTTACTCTTACGCTTCCCGATAACGATTACAACCTGTTCTCAATCAACTCACCAACACCCTAAATACCCCCAATATCATCCCAAATGCAATAACACCTCAAACAACCATCTCCCAACTCCTACAACAACAAGTCCCTCCCACAGTCTTCTCTTCTTTCTGTTATCTCTTTTGGTCACTCTGGTTGACTAAAAACGAATTTTTCTACCGTCAGAAACAAGAAATATCAAATGACATTTTATTTTCAACCCTAAAGCAACAACAAGAGTACATATGAGCTCAAAATTCAGTACCCCCTACTCTTCCAGGCGAATTACCGACTTTCACTCCATCAAGAGGAAACAAAACGATGATAAAAATATTGGTAGGCTGGTCATATCCCGTCTCGGATTGGATAAAAATAAACACATACGGAGCTGCTAGAGGACACCCCAGATTGGCAGGGGTAGGCTTCATCTGCAGAGACTCGGAAGCAAAAGTTATCATGGCTCTCACGCAACCTCTAGGAATTACTACTGCTTTAATAGCAGAAGCCTGGTCGCTGCTGCTAGCCACAAGAAATGCAACAGATAGACAATGGATAAAAGTACTTTTCGAGACAGATTCTGGAACTCTTATGCACTTTGTCACCTCCCCTACAGTACCACCTTGGTATTTAAAGAGAATGATAAAGGAAATAAAGCACCATTTGAATCAGATACCACACAGAGCCATCCAACACAACAACAGAGAAGGAAACTAAGTGGCGGATGACCTTGCTAATCACGCAGCGTATGGAAGCCAAACGGGGAATCTTATAACCAAATTTTGGGAACATACAATCCCAAATTTCATTAGTCAAATTATACTCAGCGACTCCACGGGTACTAGATACCCTCGTGTAATTTGTTCCTAGTTTTGTTATTAACTACATGCTTCAAAAAAAAAAAAAACTATTATTTTTCCTTAGTGGAAGTTCTTTTTTCATTACTAATTTATATATATTCCGCCTTATTATTATTAAAGTTTTATTTTCCATTACTAATTTGTATATATTTCGCCTTATCCTAATATTATTATTATAATTAAATTGTTATTTTTTATAAATATTATTACATGAAACTAGTTGGAAGCCTAACAAGCTAAGCTCCAACGACATACTACTACATTAATTGAACATGTTGTTGTGTTAGCCTACCAGCGAGCCTCATGGGTAACCTTGCCAAGGGGAGTCGAAGCGGATGGGGGGGGGGGGGAGATTGTTTCACAAGGGGGGGAAGCCAACTCTACCTTCCATGTTAATTTCTGAAATATTACGTCATTGGAGGTTCGAACCTGGAACCTCCTGAAACACATCAAACTTTGGGAAACGGGGATGACCAGCTGAGCTAGGGACCGTTTTTTTTTATTATTATTATTGTTTTTGATAAAATAATTTTATTCCTTAGTCAAAAATTATTATTATTATTATTACTAGTAAAGACTCATGTGTGATGCACCTGCCGACTTGTCGTTCCATTACAAAATATAGAGAGAAACGAACTAAAATACCAAGGTGGAAAATCCTCCTTCAAAATACAAATTATTGTTTCACAATTCTATTTCTTGTACTCAATTAGAATAGATGCAACTTGCATTCCAGTGAATGAAAAATTCCTATACAATAGACACTAAAGTGTAATATAAAACCAGAACTAAAACAATAAAAGAAAAGAGAAAAACCTTAAAGGCGTATTTGTTGTTGCCATTTCTTGTCAGCTTCCATGTCTTTCCAAGCTTGTATTATAGGACTATGACGACCCTCCATTTGTATTAGAACCTGAGCTTGTAACTCATCTAATCTAACTGCTATAAAATAAGAAATGTATGCTTGTTAGTTCTTCAAACAGTTAGTCTGGAAATCCAAAAGTAAGAAATTATATTTACAACAAAATTCGTATAACATAAAATTTCATACAGATGCAGTCTATCGGCTATTCACCCCGCACACAAAAGTTTACTCACTAAAAGTGTGACTATAAACCAAAGTTCATATTGAGTTTTAAGAAGTTGAATGGCTAAAAGAATCAAAATCAAAAAGCATTACTTGCAAGTTAGAACCTATTAGCCTTGACAAACCAAAAAATCTCAAACCTTGTGCTTGTAGTTAGTAGTAAGGTTCAAGCAGTTAACTGACATTCTTTAATCCATTTGATAATAAAATTAACTGGAAGATAGGCCAATGCGGATTTTTTTTCTTGATATCCAGTATGATACTACACAACCACAAAAAAATAAAAAAAATAAAGGTTGGCAAATAGCTTTACCATATCAAACAGAGAAGGATATTCTTTGAAATAATTAAGTGCTTCTTCATCAGTGCAAGAATACATTTCTCATTGGTCATCCTAAAATGTCCACCAGATAACCAAGCTTTTGTCTACACACACACACAAAAACAAACATAAATTTCAATAAATCAATTGAATATAGGGTTCTAGATGGGGTTTCACAGATCTTGAGAGTTTAATGTAACATTAATGTTGATCAGTAGTATAAGAGGGTCGACATTTCTAACTATAAATCTGAATAATTTCCCACTTGCCCATTCTTTGAATATGGGAGTCCAAAAAGTAGACAGTTGGAAGCTTAAGTTGGGAACGGAGGCAAATTAAGAAATTCACTGAACATTGTATATCTGCTTACTTTAGCATTTACATTCACTCTACATATGGCACCACAACCAAACTCATAAATCAATATCAGTGGCACAGATATTGGTAAAAAACTAAGACTGCAACTTGAAAAAGTTTTTAAAAACTGGAAAAATTCGTCCAAAGGTTAAGAGAGTATTAAATTAAACCATATGCTGAATGCTTGCAAATGGTTTTCATGATCACAAACCTCAATATAGACTTATGTCCCATGAAAACTGCTTGGTTTTTAAAGAAGTACAAAAATCCACTGATTATGAATGATTGTCAAAAGTATGATCTTAATAAAAGGGGTACAGAAAAAGCACCAAAGTAATCAAAACAAAATAATTCCAACTAAAGGCAGAAAGCTCCATCAAAAGCACCAAAGTAATCATATACTAATGAAGTAGTTTAGAATTATGATTTCAACAGAAAATAAAATTTTAGTAAACAAATTAGGGTTCCAACATTCACAAATATTAAGAATTATAATTCAATCCAAAATTCAGAAACTAATTTGAGCAAAATTCGTAATTACAACAGAACAAATTGGGGTTCTTTATCCAATGAAAATGGTATATACTTACAATTATTTATCCTCTTTCATTTGCTTCTCTTGTGTCTCTTCATCTTACCATCAGGTACCACCACATTCGTCGCTGTCTAATCACCTCCACCTCCATTACAAAAAAATATATTGAAGATGAAGAAGAAAGATCGATAACAGATTACCCAATTTGAAGTTCCGGTGGAGTTTGATCTTTCTTCAAAATCCCAAAGTTGTGAATATAAATCATATAAATATAACTAAACCGAAACACTAATCGAAGCGAAACCCTAATTTGTTAACGAAATCTGAACCCCTGATTTGGTGGATTTTAAATGTTAAAATAGCATACTATTATGCTCCAGATTTCGATTTCGATGGTGAGCTTAAGGTTTTTTCTCGTCCTGAAGGGAGGTGAAGTTCATTAATTTTAGATTAGGAAGATAACATAATAGAAGGAAAAAGAACGAATCAAAATATCATGAAGGTCCTTATTGATTCTGTTAAGCTAAGACTTAAGACCGGGGTATTGTAGTAAATTTAGGGTCCATGTAAAATCAAATACCTGGTCGAAAAGTCGACCTTTTCTTTATTATAGTATAAGATAAGATAAGATAAGATTATTGATCAGAAGAAAGAAGTAGTTGTTGATTGTAGAATCGAAGAAGAAAAACAACCCCATATGTTATTGTGGTCCATAGACCTCCTAAGGTGATTAATCTACTGACTAAGTTACATGAATAGATATCTGAAAGTGTTTGTGGAAATTGGCAATTGGGAATTGAAAATTGATTCTTCATTATAGGTTGGGAAGTACTTGTTGATTAAATATACAAACCAATTTAGACCGACCATGATTACCTAAGTAGGTACTTTGGCTTTTCACGTTATTTCATATCATGATTTGCACTTCCCTGTTATGAACATCAAGTTAGGCATAATTCTTAAATCTCAATCTTGTTAAATTTAGCTGAGTAGTTTTTCAATGAAAATTAAGTCATAATTGTGGATGAACAACAACACTTTTTCTTAATTCACTTTCACGAAGATTTACAAGAAATATCAAAAATCAGAAGTACAACTTTCTTTCTGGAGTTTCTCTCTCCTCAAAACTTCCTCAACTCTCAAAAGTACATCATCATTTTCTGGATTTAGTCGAACCCTTTATATAGGAAAATACATAGTGGAAGACAGCTAAGATTTCCCCTTAATTCGAATCTACTATGCGATCTCATCGCCATAACTTTAGTCTTCATCATCGCCAACTTTGTAACCATCGTGAAGCAGACTTATTCTTCTCATATATCTTCAGTCATTAACTGTTATATTACTCTTTTGTGACACTCGCCAAATGTCGTTGAAGAATCTTGCGACGTTCTCGTCAAAGTGTTGTTAATACTTGTAGAAATGTTTGGGTTTCTCGCAGAAGTGTCGTTTCCATCGCAAGAATATCGTTGTGGCGATATTCTGGTCCTACATCTTGCCTCTTTTCATGTCTTTTCTGCGAAGAAGATAAGATCATGAGAATCAAAATGCCGCAACTACTTATCTTTTCATTATCATCTTTGCTCTGACACGTTTCTATGTTTCTTCACCAGCTGTATCCATGCAATTTCTCCTTCCAATAAACATTTGTCACGTTAATTTAAACCACTGCGATTTGACCGTTCATGTCCTCTCGTTACATTAATTGCATTTATTTTCTCGAGAAACTTCTTCCTCTATAAATACCTTTCTCATTCTTCTCTTTTCCTCTTTTTACTTTCTTCTTTATTCTTCTTCTCTTCAACTTTACTGTTCTTCCGTAAATTGCGCATTTATTATTCTCGCGATTTATTTCTTTTCTTTCAATTTCCTCCTTCATTCCCATACTTCAAAAATGGTGGCTGCTGGTAGCAAAAACTTGAAGGCCTTTAATGAGATGCGCGAGAAACTCAAAATTAAAGGTTTTAACTTATCTTTAATTCCAGATCAAGATTCTAGATCTGAACTTTCTCTTAAATTATTTACTGATGATCAATGTTCTCGCGAAAAAATCATAGTATCGCTAGGAAAACTTGAAGCTGGTCTCCCCATTCCTCTATATGACCCAGAACTTCCATTATTCTACCAAATAATATCTGACGAGAGGTTCTCGCGAGCAATATATCAACTAGGTGGAGATTGCATTAGGTTGCTACTGGAATATGCTTCTCGTGGTGCTGGCAAAGGATCGCGCTATTCTGAAGATGCTCAAAATCCTCTTTACAAACATATTCCAATTAACTCTGCAAATTACACTGTAGAAAACTTTTTCAAAAATTACAAGATACTCCCTATGAAGAGGGATAGCACCTGCTGGGGTGTTCGCCTGAAGAAACTCACTGTCGATGAAGCTCTCATGCTAGATATTGATTTTCAAACGAAAAATAATCATGGACCTCGCCATTCTAGCGATGACAAGTGGTTTATCTTTCCGTTGTGTCTTGAAGGTCCTTATATATCTGGTTCTTGCGAACTTCCCACGAGTTTCGCAGAATATCAACTATGGGTCTTTAATTGGCCTGAGAGAACTAAAGAGGTACTAATCTCTCTGAATTTTCATATTATTATTATTCATTATCTTCCTTGTGTTTTCATATTCTCGCTAATTATTTTGATCTTTCTCAGATTAAAAGAATGAAGCTCAGTTACCAAACTTCAAGGAAGCCTAGCACTTTCCTGGCTCTGAAGTCTTTCACATATGAAGTAAGAAATATATATATATATATATATATATATTTTTAAATTTTAACAATATATTGTTGCCCCTATTTCTTATCTTCATCTGTGCTCGTAGGAAATCGAAGAGTTAGAACCATTAATTCCCGCAAAAACCAAGGAGAAATCTTTAAAAGAGAAATCTGGGAAATCTTCAAAGGATAAATCTGCTGCTCCTTCTAAGGGAAAGCCTCCAGCCCCTCGCAATGAAGAATCTAGCGATCCTCCATTTAAAGAAAAGGAAAACTCAACCTTCTTCTTCACCAATTTCTCAATCAATTCCAGAAAATCCAAATGTTGATCTTGACGAGTGTTTTAATGTTAGCGGTTTTCCTTCAATAAAAAATTCTTCTTCCTCTGATTCTTCAATGACTCATCTATCCAGAATTTTTAGCGATATTTCCCACAGCATAACTTGCAATGATGAGGATGAAGTTATTGACAAGACATCCCAATATCTCGCTAAAGTTTGTGATGCCCCTATTCTGGTGGATAATGATTCTCTCCAAGGAATCTCAAAATCGCTGACTCCCAGTCTCTTGAATTCTCTTGGTGCTTTGGTAAGTTTTCATTTCTTCAGTTTGTTTATATATTTTCTTCATCGCTAGATCTCAATTTATATTCTTCTTTCGCTGGTTGGAAGAGATTCTTTTGCTGTTGCTTCTGATTTAGATAAAAGATGTGCCAGCTCTGAAGAAAAATCTGCTAAACTTCGCCAGGATAAACAAAAATTAGAGTCTGAAGTTATTGAGCTTCGCAAGAAGAATAAACAGCTGGAGACTGAAGCTTCAGTTGATAATCAAAAGATCTCTGATCTTGATAGATCTAACCAACAAATTTATGGTATGAATGATTTCCTTTCTCCCTTAATTCTTTTTACTCTATCGCAGCTTATTCAGGCGACCACTTTTAACTTGCAGATATTTATGGTCTTACTGACGAGGCTATACTCTTTCAATCTTTCCCTGAACCTGTAGATGATCATACTCTTCTTGCCTGTATTAATAATTCCTTAAGTAATTTCTCAGATGATAAGATTAAATCCCTTTCCATAAATAAACTTAGATCCAAGCTTAATCTCTTAAAAATTGAACACAGATTCAATTTAGGTTTGACTGACAAATATAGGCGCTTTTATCTTGATTCAAAGAAAGAAATAGATAGATTAAGACAGAAAATTAGCGATCTTATTGATGAGAAAGATCTTGCTATCAATAAGGGATCCAAGACCTTAGCATATTTTCATAAAACTCTCCTTTACGTTCAAATGGACAGAGATAAACTTATCCGCGAGAATGAAGATCTTCTTGCGAGGTAGACTCAAGATCGATCTCGTCTCCTTATTAATAGCGATGATGAGTTTGCTTGGGCTGCGAAGGTTCTTGACAATGCCAGGAATTACTTAGGTGTAAATGTTAGCCTTCAAGTTAAACAAGCGGCCTTAATTAGAGATATGATTTCTGAAATAGAAGGTTGTTTGTTGTTCTTCTTCTCGCTAACTTTCTATTTTTATTATTCTTTTTTACAAAATTTCTAATTTGTTGTCATATATTCTCACAGGACCTGAAAAATATATCTTAAAAGAATTGGGGAACTTAAAAATACCCTTGCTGGTCGTAATAAAAAATATTCACGATTGAAGGAGCAATTTGACATTACTACTACGAATTTCAATAGATCTCTCATTGTTGTTCGTAATGATTCCGTTAAGTTGGTCTGCAATGATCATGGAATTTCTCCTTCTATATACCCTGATCTTGCAAAGGAAATCCCCACAATAATCCCAAATCTTAACATCTCTGATAGTGAAGCTGAGGATTCTGACGAGGATGATAATGACGAAGGAGAAAAATCTGGTGGAGGAGAAGAATCTGATAAGAATGAAGATAGTGATGATAATGATGAAAGGGAGAAATCTGGCGATCAAGAGAGATATGATAAAGAAGATGGCGATGAATTTAGCTAGTTCTTCTTTTTCCTTCTATCTTCCTTGTATATTTATTTTCTTCTTTCTGTAACATTGCTATGAATTTCTCCAATTTTGTGAATTTATCTTGCTTCAACCTGTATGAATCAGAAAACAGTTCTTTTTCTGCAAGTCAATCAATCAGTATAATTATTATTCTTTAACTTTCTGTGTGCATTTATCTATGCAATTTTTATATGATATATCTATACAATTTTTATATGATAGATGAATAATAACTTCATCGTTCTCATGCATTTCCATACTTGCCTCTATTATTCATCTGCAATATAAAAAATTGATTAAAGATTAGATATTAATGGTAAATAAAATTTGCTCTAATATTGGCGATCTTATTGCCAGTAATAATTGCGTAAAATCGCAATTCTCGTAACATCTGCGAGTATTATCGCAGTAATCTTGTGGTCTTATTACGCCTTCCTAATTAAAGGTATTATTTTGCCACGCTCTTTTTTTCTACGACAAAATCACAGGACGTCTTTACATTTGCATGTATTGACCCATTGATCTTGCCTTATCTTTCTTCTTTGATTGTATTGCGACAATATGACAAGTCTAAGTTGTCTCATGAGATCAAAGCCTCGTGACATTGCCGTCTTGCGATGAAATCGCAGGACGTCTTTACACTTTCATGCAAAAACCCATTGATCTCATCTTAACTTTTGGCTTGTTGCCTCTGTATAATTTATGTCACGCGACAATATGACAGACATAAATGTTCTTGCGATCATAAATCCCCATGACATTGCCGTCTTAAGACACTTATAAGCTCCCTAATGGAGGGTTCCGCCCTTATCTTCCCCCTGGTTGCCCCTTCAAGGAGGGAACATCGGCCATACAAGACTAGCTCCTCCCATCCAGATTTACCAACAACCAGTTGTTTTCGCAGCCTCTTATCCTTTATGCCTATATGGCTTATAGTTACAAGACTGCACCCTAAGTGGGTTTTTCTTCAGGCCAAGTGCATCGTAGCCAAGACTTACCAAGAATGGCAAGGAAGTTTCATACACCCTTGGCACCCTTGGTTCAACCGTGTACCTCGGCGCCTTAGTCATACTTTGCACTTCTTGGAAGAGATTCTCAGTCATCCAACCAGGGTATAACCATATATAGTTGGAAATCCAAGATCTCTCTCCCGGATAGGTTTTCTTTAACCCCAACATCTGCATGACTCAGGATCCAGCAGCGGTATAACCTTACCCCTGAATCATGTCAAGAGATACCCCATCCTATGACGCGCTATTAGGTCTTATATTTTCCTCTTGCGAAATTGTTGGAAATCCAAGATCTCTCTCCCGGATAGGTTTTCTTTAACCCCAACATCTGCATGACTCAGGATCCAGCAGCGGTATAACCTTACCCCTGAATCATGTCAAGAGATACCCCATCCTATGACGCGCTATTTGGTCTTATATTTTCCTCTTACGAAATTGTATTCGCGAACTAGGGTGCACGCCATAAAGGTTCGTCCCATTCTTTAATCTCTGCGAAATTTTATTCGCGTTTCTCGCGAGTATTGTAACTCTGATAGAATTTCATAACTTTGATCTTCTTTATTTTTGTAAAATCTTGCGACTCTTTCAAGCAGAAAATTCTGTTCAATTACATATTCTTTAAAAAAATCATTCATAGAATTATCTAAGGTTCATTATTTTACCTTTCTACTTACTATTTTCTGCTTTTCTGCTACGTTTTACCGTTGTTTCTTTTTCTGCGAGACGCTCGCCATCAGCTTTCACATCCTGTTTCATCTCTATTGCATCAATCATTAACCTTTCACATCTCTGTTGTTGTTTGATTTTGTAATTCCAATTATTATTCTTTTCAGCCCTTTCTTCACAAGACTTCATATTGATTTCATAACATTTCTTGCTTTCTCCCCAATCTCCTTTAATAACCCCTACACCTTTAGGATGAGGAAATTTAATACACTGGTGATAAGTAGAAGCTACACCCAATATCCCGTGTAACCAAGGTCGTCCTATCAAGGCATTGTAAGGTGATTCGATGTCCACAACACAGAATAAGATTTTTGAAGATATTCCTTTTAACGATATCTGCATTTCAATTTCCCCCTTTGGTTTGTTAGATGTACCATTAAATCCATAGATTTTATACATTGATGGTATCAAATCTTCATCTCTTCCGCCCATATTTCTATAGGTATGATAGAATAAGATATCAATTGAACTCCCGGTATCTATTAAGACTCTGTTGATGGCCCAAGAGTCTTCAATTTTACCATCGTTCTCTTCATATTCTTCTTGCATTTGCTTTGGTTTTATCTCTACTCGTACCACCAATGGGTTGTCATGTTGCTCGCCAAGTTCTGGTATATGTTATGCCGTGAAAGATAGAGTTTGTTTCTGCCATTCTTCTAATGGCGAGGTTCTCGCTATATTCATTATCTCTCTTCCATCTGTGTTCCTCGCGAAGACTATGCTTAAAACATTATCATGGAAATCTTCTATAGTTCTGAATGAATGCACAATGGATTACAAGACAAATTCCTTTCTTTAGCCCCCACTTCTATCACGAATGTTTCTGCTCCTTTTACAGTATTCACTCTGCGAGTTTCTGGTGCTGGAGGCAATCGCTGAGATTTTGGGTGTCCTACTAAAAAGTGATTTAGCTTTCCTTGTTCGATCATTCTTAAAATTATTCTCTTTACATTCCTGCAGTCATTTACCGTGTGGCCATGAAAATGATGGTAAGGACAAAATTCTTGACTGCGATTGTTAGGATGCAGTTCTTTTCCATTAAAATGATAGCTTCCCAGATTTTTTCTGTACTAGCATTAAGAGGTGGCATCTTAATTTCTTCCCATATTATATTTTGATTTCCTTGCCCTCTAAAGTTATTTTTCCTTTGTTCGCCATAAGTTTCTTGCGGCTGATCAAGTCTTTGAATCTTATTATTTCCACCACGATTGTAATAATTCTTCTCTCTTTCATATTCTTCTTAATCTCGACTGCCCATTGCTACCAATTTTTGTTGGTTTTCACTTACCACCTTCTCTTGTTGTGACTGCGAGGTGCTCGCCACATTATTTATCATTTTAGGGAGCAAACTTCCACTTGCCGTTAGCGAGCTGGTGTTCGCGATTGGGTATGATTCCATCTCATTTTGTTTCTCCTCCAAAGCAATGTATTCTTCTTGTAGTTCTCGCAGTTCAGTCATAGTGATTGTATTCTTGACTCTGAAAATTTTTATATACAGTAGTGTAGGATCAGAATATTGTCACAACAATATTCCTGAGAAATAAACGACTGTTCTGCGATATATCGATAATAAACGAATTACTCTACGATACATCAGTAATATTTTGCGACACATCCAAAGATGACTTAAACAATGACGTAATAACTGAAAACGACAGAAACACGAAGAAAGTGTGACATGTCTGCGATATATCAATAAAACCTGCGAAAGTTAAAGGCGGTGCTACCTGCGATTTATCGCAAGAACTCAGATCCGAAATTGAAGGGAATCTTAGTTGTAAATGAGCTGTAATCCACTATGTAAATACCTATATAAAGGAGATGAATAGTTCCAGAGAGGGGGATGAATTTTTGAGTGTTAGGAAAGTTTTAGGAGAGAGAAAATCTTTATCAAGTGTTCTGTGTTCTTGATTTCTGTAATTCCTTAAGATCAAGTTAATAAAAAGTGTCCTTAATCTTCAAATTATGTCATAGATGTTAGTAAGTTCTTGAATAGGGTGTAGTGTGGGAATTCCTGCAACTA
Source organism: Papaver bracteatum (assembly GCA_023529315.1). NCBI lineage: Eukaryota > Viridiplantae > Streptophyta > Magnoliopsida > Ranunculales > Papaveraceae > Papaver > Papaver bracteatum. Next base: position 621,290 of record JAJJWX010002427.1, on the reverse strand, counting down.
CATTTTGGCGTCCAGAAACAGGGAGAATCAAACTTGAGAAATTTCAAATTACAATTCGAAGATTTGAAGAAATTATTAGAATTGAAGAGAAATGGCTAGAAGGAGAAGAAATACGTCAGAACCACCAACAACAGTGAGAAGAAGTAAAAGAATTGCAGGGGAAGGAACATGTGAATTGGAAGCATCTTTAAGGAACAAATCAGGAAGAAGTAGAAGGAGAAATGAAGCAGAAAATTTAATCCAACCACCAAATCAACAAACACGAGCACAAGATAGAAATATGGATTATGATAGAGTAAGTGTGCATACTTGGAGGTCGGATTCGATAGAAGAGGCGGAAAATCAAGAGGCGGAAAGAAATCAAGAAATGGATGGAGGATTAATTCATGAAGAACATGAAATGGAAGATGCTTTAAGACAAAGGATACAGGAAGAATGAATATTAGAGGCAGAAGAGCATGCCAATCTTACAAGACAAAATCATGAATTAAGAATGGAAAATTTGAGGTTGCAAAACAGAAGATCGAGAAGCAGCATGAGATCAAATTCAAGATCATATAGAGAAGAAACAAGGCAGAATCTCCCTATACAAAATGTTGGGGAGAATTTGATAAATGATCGTTATATTCCACGCGGGGAAACTTTAGACAATAGACGAAATCAGGATGAGGGAGAAAATCAAGAAGATAGAAGGAGAATGTTACGTGATGAAGAGATTCGAAGAAATCGCAGAATTATCGAAGATGATATTGAGAGGCATTATATTGAGAAAGTACGCTTAGCAGGAGAAAGAGAGAGATTGCAAGCAGAAGTAGAAGAGCAAGAAATTCAAGCAGCGTTGTGTCAGAATAATCATGACAATCGAGAAAGACGATGTGCGCAAAATCGTAATAATGATAACCTCAATAAGGAATATGAGAGAATTCGCAGAGACATAGAAAGGCAACGAAGAGAAACAGTAAGGGATGAGGAAATTCATGGAGAAGAGAATGAAATACACATTAACTTGCAAGAAGAAGAAAGTCGCAGAAGAAGGCAAAATCAAGATATTGGAGAAGAAGCGAGAAACATCGCAAGAAAAGACAGGCATGAACGCAGACGAAGAGAAGCTGCGTTGAAAAGACCAATGGAGCAAAATTCTGATAGGAATGAACAAATCTTGCGAGAATTGGAAGAAATGAGAGGAATGATAAATAAAAGAAGAGAATGAGGAAGAAGGCAACTTGATGAGGCAATCGAAGAGGCTGCGAAAACTCCATTTACTCAAGAGGTACAATTAGGAGGGATACCTCCAAAATGAAATTTACCGGTGTTGACCAATATATTTGATGGAACTACGTGTGCTGTCCAACATATCAAAGCTTATATTCGATGTATGCTATAATGGGAGAACCATGATGTCGTTTTGTGCAAATATTTTGCGTCAAGTTTAACTGGCGAAGCATTGAAGTGGTTCGAAAGTCTTCCCAAGAATACAATAACTTCGTTCATGCACTTGCAAACCACTTTCTTAGGAGCCTACATCAGCAATAATTCTGCGCGACCTGGAATTGAAGATGTGTTTGGATTGAAACAGAGGGTTGGTGAGAGTTTGAAGCACTTAACCATAAGGTGGAGGACAATGTGTAGTGAAATGGCAGGAAGAGTAGATGAAAGATATCTCATTTTGTCCTTCATAAATGCTATGTTTGCGACAAATCTGTTATACATCCAGGTCTTCAGAGTTAAAAACACAATCACTATGACAGAGTTGCGAGAATTGCAAGAGGAATATATCGCTTTAGAGGAAAAACAAAATGAGATGGAGTCTTATCCAATTCTTGCAGGCACAAGTTCAGCCGCAGCAAATGGAAGTTTGTTACCAAGGATGATTAATACAGTAGCAAGTACTTCCCAAAATCCGCGAGAGAAAATGGAGACTGATAATCAACTTAAGATAGTAGCAATGGGGAGTATAGATCAAGAGGAATTAGAAAAGAAGAGAAATTTTTATAATCGCAATAACAATAATAAGGTCCCACGGTTTAATCAACCGCAGGAAACTTATGGTGGACAGAGGAAGAATTATTCAAGAGAGCAAAGAGGTCAGAGGAATATGTGGGAAGATATCAAATTGCCGCCTTTAAATATTGGTATAGACAAGATTTGGGAAGCGATTATTTTAATGGAGAATATACCCTCACCCTGGAACATGGGGAAGGAACCACATCCCAACAATCACAATCAAGAATTTTGTCCTTATCATCATTTTCATGGTCATTCTGTGAATAATTGTAGAAATGTGAAAAGAATCATTTTGCGAATGATCGAACAAGGAAAATTAAATCATTTTTTAGCAAGATATTTACAACCGCAACAATTGCCGCAAGCACCAGAAATTCGCAGAGTTAATGTTGCAAAAGAAGCAGAAACATTTGTCATTGAAGTAGGAGCTACAGCAAAAAATCTATTCTGCAATTCAATTGTACATTCAGAAAAAACGATAGAGGATTTCCATGAAAATGTGCTAAGCAGAGTATTTGCAAGGGATATAGAGGGAAGAGAGGTGATGAATATTGCGAAGATTTCTCCGTTAGAAGAATGGCAGAAACAAGTTATTTCTTTTACTGAAGAAGAGATACCAGAGCCTGGGAAGATGCATGACAACCCATTGGTGGTAAAATTAGAGATAAATCCAAAATACAGAGAAGAATAAGATAATGATGATGCAGCAAGTGATTCTTGGGCAATAGATAAAGTTTTAATTGACACTGGAAGCTCGGTGGATATTTTGTTTTATCATACTTATCGCACAATGGGTGGAAGAGATGATGAGCTAATCCCTTCAACTTACAAGATATATGGTTTTAATGGCATTGCAAACAAGCCAAAAGGAGAAATTACTATGGAAATTCCATTGAACAAGATATCTTCAAAAATTAAGTTTTGCGTAGTGGATATAGAATCTCCTTACAATGCTTTAATTGGAAGGCCATGGCTCCATGGGATCTTGGTCATAGCATCAACATATAATCAATGCATAAAGTTTCCACATCCTCATGGTATTGGGATAATTAAATGTGATTGGTTTGAAGGTAAAAAGTGTTATGAAGTTGACATTAATACTTGCGAAGAAAGAAGCGCCCGAAATCGTAATTGGAAACATAACAGGAGGCAAAATCAGAGAGCTGAGAAATTTATGGTGGATAATATAGAGTTGCGGGGAAAGGGTATACTTCAAGAATAGTTTGTTCCAAAAGATTCAATAACGATTGATCATACGAAGATGGAGAAAAGTTGGAATCTTTATTCTTCGAAGTTGGAGCAAAATAAGTATAAGATGTTGCGATGAATCGTTTCTCGCAAGAAAATAAATAAAGTAACAAGAGGTTGCGAATAATCATTCATCACAGAAGAAAAGAAGTGCAAAAATATTATGTTGCGAACAATCGAAGAACAAGATGATTTCGAATCATATAAGAAAAACTCTGCTCAGAAATGAGAAATTTTTCTATTAAAAAGAAAAAGTTGTTGATTTCTAATCATATAAGAATTTTTAATGCAAATGCATAATAAGGATGCAAATCGCCTAAAAATATATAAGAACGGGACGAACTTTTATGGCGTACACCTTAGTTCGCGGATTCTATTCCGTAAGAGGCAATGTCCTTAAAGTGCATCATAAGGGGGGTATCTCTTTGCATGGCTATGGGAAAGGCTATACCGCTGCTGGAACCTAGTCATGGAGATTTGGGATTATTGAAAATCCATCCGGGAGAGATAACTTGGATTCCCAATTATATAAGGTTATACCCTGGTTGGGCGCCCGAGAGTTTCTCCTAAGGAATGCAACGTATGATCAAGGCGCCGAGGTACACGGTTGAGCTATGGGTGCCCGGGATGGATGAACCTACCCTGGCCATCCATGGAAAGTCTTGGCTTACGATGTGTTCGGCCCGAAGAAAACCCCACTTAGGGTGCAGTCTTGTAAATATAAGCCATATAAGGCATAAAGGACAAGGCTGCGAAAACAACTGGTTGTTGGCAGAACCGGATGGGAAAGTGCTAGTCTTGTATGGCCGATGTATAATCCTTGAAGGGGCAACCGGGGGGAGAGATAAGGGAGATACCCTCCATTAGGGAGCTGTGTATCAAAAAAGACGGAAATGTCATGGGACTTTATATTCGCAAGAATATTTAGGCCCGTCATATTGCCGCATGACTGGCCAAAAAGCCTAATAAGAAATGTTAAGATGAGATCAATGGGTATTTGCGATAAGATCAAATAATGAGATATATGAAATCAATAATAAGAGGATATAAATCGCAAAGACATCCTGCGATTTCATCGCAAAGACATCCTGCGATTTCATCGCAAAGACGGCAATATCATAAGTCTTAAAAATCAAGGAGAGATTAATCTCACAAGATGGCTTAGATTTATCATATTGTCGCAGAAAATAAAATTAAATGATAAGGCAAGATCAATGGATTATTACATATAAATGTAAGAATGTCCTACGATCTTGTCGCATAAAAGTGGCATAATAAGACCTTTAACTAGGAAGGCAAAATAAGACCACAAGAAAATTATGTCTACAAAACATATAGTTCGCAGAAAAATTTACGATGATTCATTTATCATATTGCGGATTAATAACAAGGGGCAAGTATGGGAACGATGTATAAGAACAATAAATATTGTTATTAATCATCATATGATAAATTCATATAAATAACAAATGGATAGAGGCAAAAAAGGAATTTATATATATTGAAGAAAATCAAGAATTACAAGTATCTTGCAGAAAGAATGATACAATTTGTCGCAGATAATCATCGCAAGAAAAAAAAAAAAGGAAAAATACAGGAGAAGATCAAAAAGAAGAAGCAGAACTATTGGGATTTATCTTCGCCATTATCTTCATCTTCATCTTCATTATCTTCATCATCAGTTTCTTCTTCATCTTCGCTTTCATCCTCATTTATATCAGCCTCACCATCGAAAATAATTGGTACTTCAGAACTGGGTGGGATATTTTCCAAAAGGCAAGGATATAAACTAAGGGGAAGATTATTATCTTGGCAGACTTTCTCAATAGCATTATTGCGAACGGTGAGAAGGTTACTACACAAGTTGGAGTTGGATATCTTTATCTTCTTTCGCAGTCTAGAGATTTTATCATTGCGGGAAGCAAGATTATTTGCAAGACTACTTTTTTCTTCTTCAAGTTCTTCTATCCTTGTAGAATGTTTTTCTTCAGATTCTGCGATGATATAATAACAAGTTAGAAATTTATCAAAAATTTACAAAAAATATAAAGATGTTAGAGGAGCAATAAATAACCTTCTCTTTCATGAATCATTTCTTGTATCAAGGTTGCCTGTTCGGTATGAAGAATGACATCTATTGCTAAGTTTTTCCTAGAATTATCGAGAATTATCGCAGCCCATGCGAATTCATCATCATTTTGAATGAGAAGATGGGAACAGATTTGTTTTTCTCTTTTAAGAAGTTCAATGTTTTCATCCTTAAGTCTATCTCTCTCAAGTTCAGTGTCAATAAGGGCGTTGCGGAACTTTGATAGAGCTTCAGCACCTTGAAGAGTAATGCGTTCTTTATCCTTCTAAAGTTCCTTCTTTTGGGCTTTCAAGGTTTTGATTATTTTTCCAAATTCATCTCTACAAGTCTTAAAACTATTGGATATACTCAAAGTAGTTCTATAATCCATTCTTATAATGGAAATGTGATATTTAAGCTCATCGATAGACATAACATTAATTTTTTCATCGGAATAATTATTTAAAGCGTCATTAAGACGCTGAAGAAGAATGGATTCATCTATGGGTTCATCAAAAGAATTGAGAATAAGAGCTTCATCAGTAAGATTATAGGCATCTGCAAAATGGTTGTTCAAATAAGCTAAAATAGCAAGAAAGAAGAAAGTAAAAAATAAATAAATAAATCATACCAATAATTTGTTTGCAGAACTTCTCCTTGTCAACTAGTTTTTGTTGAAGAACTTCAACATCTACTTCAAGCGATTTATTCTTGTTAAGGAGCTCAATATTCCCAGATGCTTCCAATTGCTTACATTTTTCGCGAAGAATGGATATTTCATCTTCATATTGCTTATTCTTTTCGCGAAGTTTCGCAGATTCATATTGTGAATCAGTAAGCCTTTTCTGCGATAATGATAATCTATTTTCTAATTCCGAAGCAACATAAAAATAAACTCTAGAAGTCTGTGGCATATAAGAGAAAATAAGTAAGGGTAAGTAAAAGATCTTCGATATTCATGACAAGTGTAAAGTTTACTACAAGAAAAATAAAAGAAAAGGGGCATACCAATGAAGCTAGTGCATGAAGAAAATATGGGTTGATAAATCTCGAGACTCCTTTAAGATCTTTATTATTAGTTAAGATGGAAGCATCGCAGATTTTTGAGAGATAATTGCAAGCGTGAGCAGCATCGACATCACCAATACCTTGCATGGGATTTCTAAAGATATTTGAAAATTGATCCATGGGAGTCTCAGGTTGAGAAAGACCCATCGCAGATCTAACTCTTGCGGAGGAAAAACGTATTGAAGAGGTGCCCACGGTAGCATCATTATTAATTCTTCCACTCTCTTCAACCTCATTATCTTTTTCAGCGACAGAAGAAATTTCTTTAAGTGGCTGAGTTTTTCTTCTCTTTTTTGGAGGACTCTCAGCAGTTTGATTCTTATTGCGATGAGGAGAAGTGCCAGAACTCTCATTTGGAGTTATTACTTTTTTGCATTTATCCTTGGCTTCAACTACTGCGACAAATGGTATTTCCTAGAAAACAACCACACATGAAGATAAGAAACATGGGCAACAATATATTGTTAAAAGTTAAAAGAGAGTGTTTCTTACTTCATCTGTGAAAGTTTTCAAAAAAATTAGGAGATTAGGATTCCCAGTACTGGCGTAGCTAGCCTTCATTTTTCCAATCTGATAAAAAATAATTCAATAACTAGTAAGAACAATATATTAATCTAAGTTTGCGAATAATGATTAACTTCGCGAGATATACCTCAGAATTCTTTTCAGGCCAATTAAAAATCCAAGGATGATAAGCCGCAAGATATGCAGGATTCGCAGGAAGGTTAAGAGTACCAGAAATATATGGACCTTCAAGGAGGAGAGGAAATCTACACCATTTATCATCCTTGGAGAAGCGTGGAAGATTGTTTCTTGTGGAATGATAGTCTATATCTTGTATAAGAATTTCATCCTTCGCAACTTTTTTATCCCTATTCAAACGAACAGACCAACACGTACTTTATTTCTTCATTGGAATCACTTGATAATTCGCAAAGAAGTTCTCCACGGTATATTTCGCTGGAATAATTGGGATTTTTCATAATCAGGATGTTTCGCATCATCAAGATAAAGGGATCCTTTACCAGCTCCACGGGAAGCATATTCAAGAATGAGGCGAATACAATCTCCACTTAGTTGGAAGATTGCTCGCGAAAGTTTAACATGAGAAATAATCTCATAAAAAAGAGGGAGATCTGGGTTATAAAGAGGAATAGGAAGGCCAGCTTCTAATTGACCTAGCGAAACAAGTATCTTCTCGTTAGAAGAAGGAAATCTTGAAACAAGATCAATGGAGAGATCGGAGTCTGAAGATTGATCAGGGATCTCAGAAAGTGTGAAACCTAAGGATTGAAGCTTCTGCTGGTGTTTTTTCAAAGTGGATTGACCTAATTTTTTAGCAGGAGCCATTTCTTAGTATGGGAACGATGATTAAAACAAAGAAGAGAAAAGAAGAAAACTGAAAGAATAATTGAGATCCGGAATTTGCAGAAGAAGATGATGAATAGTGAAGTTGCAGAGAAAAAAAACGAAAGTAAAAATAAGAGGAGGGATTAGCAAAGACGATATTTATAAGAGAATAAAATTTTCGAGAATATCAATGAATTTAATGAAGAAAGGACGTGAATGGTCAAAACTCAACGGTTGGAAGAATACGTGTCAAGGAATAAATGGAGGAAAAAACATGTGTAGAATATTTAGCGATAGATATAGAGACGTGTCAGAATAAAGGAAGTATGAAAAGACAAGGAGTTACGGAAAATAAATAAATTTAAATTCTCATGATCTTTATCTTCTTCACAGAAAAGATATGAGAAGAGGCAAGATGAAGGATCAGAATATTGTCACAACAATATTCCTGAGAAATAAACGACTGTTCTGCGATATATCGATAATAAACGAATTACTCTGCAATACATCAGTAATATTTTGCGACACATCCAAAGATGACTTAAACAATGACGTAATAACTGAAAAAGACAGAAACATGAAGAAAGTGTGAGATGTCTGCGATATATCAATAAAACCTGCGAAAGTTAAAGGCGGTGCTACCTGCGATTTATCGCAAGAACTCAGATCATAAATTGAAGGGAATCTTAGCAGTAAATGAGCTGTCATGAGCTGTAATACACTATGTAAATACCTATATAAAGGAGATGAATAGTTCTAGAGAGGGGGATGAATTTTTGAGTGTTAGGAAAGTTTTAGGAGAGAGAAAATATTTATCAAGTGTTCCGTGTTCTTGATTTCTGTAATTCCTTAAGATCAAATTAAAAAAAAGTGTCCTTAATCTTCAAATTATGTCATAGATGTTAGTAAGTTCTTGAATAGGGTGTAGTGTGGGAATTCCTGCAACTACAAGTAGATTGGTCGCGAACATTGCATTGATAAAAGACAAGATAAGATATCTCTCATCAACTCTTCCTGCCATCTCACTGCACATTGTCTTCCATCTTATGGTTAAATGTTTCAGACTCTCGCCAACTCTTTGTTTTAACCCAAACACATCTTCAATACCTGGCCGCGATGAATTGTTGCTAATATACGCTCCTAAAAATGTAGCTTGTAAATGATCAAAAGAAGTTATAGTATTTTTTGGTAATCCTTCGAACCATTTAAACGCCTCGCCAGTTAAGCTGGATGCAAAATATTTGCATAGCACATCATCATGATTTTCCCACTGTAGCATACATCTAACATAAGCTTTGACGTGTTGAACATCACAAGTAGTTCCATCAAAAATGCTGGTTAACGCTGGTAAATTGCATTTTGGAGGTATCCCTCTTAACTGTACTTCTTGGGTAAATGGAGTTCTCGCATCTTCTTCAATAGCTTCATAAAGTTTCCTTCTACCTCCTTCTCTTCTATTGTTTATCATTCCTCGCATTTCTGCTAATTCTCTCAATATTTGCTTATTCTCAGCTGAGTTTTGTTCCATTGGCCTTTTTAATGTTGTTTCCCTTCTTCTGCGTTCTTGCCTTTCTTGTCTTGCGAGATTTTGTGTATCTTCTTCTTCATCATCATTTCGTCTTTCTCTGCGATTTTCTCTTTCATCTTCCTCTTGATATCGTAACTGCCTATCTTCTTCTCTGCGAATTTCTTCATTTCTCCTTATTTCTCTTCACTATCTCTCTATTCTCCTCTGTATTCTATCATATTCCTCCTGAATATTACCATTGTAACGATTTTGCGTAGTCTCCTTTCTCGATTTTCATGATTATTTTGTCGTACTGCTTCTCGAAATTCATGTTCTTCTACTTCTGCTCTTAATCTTTCTCTCTCGCGAGCTAGACGTGCTTATTCAACGTAATAATTCTCAATTTATTCTTCAATCATTCTTTGATTCTCTCGCCCATGCAATATCCTCCTACCTTCTTCGGGATTTTCTTCTTCAATTTGATTGTGTCTTCCCTCTTGATTTCTATTGTTGCGTGGATTATAGCGATCACCAATTATCTCTTCTTCTCTATTTTTCACTTCTCCTCGAGTATTTTCTCTAAAATTTCTTATAGAGGAATTTTTCCTTGGTTCTTCTCTAAATGATCTTGAATTTGATCTAACAGTACTTCTTGATCTCCTTCTTTGTAACCTCAAATTCTCCATTCTTAGCTCATGATTTTGTCTTGTTAAATTCGCACGCTCTTCTGCCTCTAATCTTCTTTCTTCTTGTATTCTTTGTCTCAAATCATCTACTATTTCACGTTCTTCTTGAATTAATCCTCCAACCATTTATTGATTCCTTTCTCCTTCTTCTTCATTTCTCAATTGTCGATTTTCTACTTATTCTATCGAATATGACCTCCAAGTATGCACACTCACTCTATCATAATCCACATCCCTATCTTGCATTTGTGCTTGTTGATTCGGTTGTTGAATTGAACTTTCTGCTTCATTTCTTGTTCTATTTCTTCCTGATCTTATCCTTAAAGATTCTTCTAATTCACCTGTTCCTTCACCTGCAAGTCTTTTACTTCTCCTCACAGTTGTTGGTGGTTCTGATGTGTTTCTTCTTCTTCTAGTCATTTCTTCTATTCTAACAATTTCTTCAAATTTTAAAGTTGTAATTAGAGATTTCTTAGCATGATTCTCCCTTTTTCGGGCGCCAAAATGTAGTTACAGGATTTCCCACACTACACCCTTGTCAAGAATCTATGAAAATTAAGTCATAATTGTGGATGAACAACAACACTTTTTCTTAATTCACTTTCAGGAAGATTTACAAGAAATATCAAAACTCAGAAGTACAACTTTCTTTCTGGAGTTTCTCTCTCCTCAAAACTTTCTCAACTCTCAAAAGTACATCATCATTTTCTGGACTTAGTCGAACCCTTTATATAGGAAAATACATAGTGGAAGACAGCTAAGATTTCCCCTTAATTCGAATCTACTATGCGATCTCATCGCCATAACTTTAGTCTTCATCATCGCCAACTTTGTAACCATCATGAAGCAGACTTATTCTTCTCATATATCTTCAGTCATTAACTGTTATATTACTCTTTTGTGACACTCGCCAAATGTCGTTAAAGAATCTTGCGACGTTCTCGTCAAAGTGTTGTTAATACTTGTAGAAATGTTTGGGTTTCTCGCAGAAGTGTCGTTTCCATCTCAAGAATATCGTTGTGGCGATATTCTGGTCCTACAGGTAATGTGATTTGACCCCATGCTTTTTAGATTGTTGTAAACAGGTGGCGAGAAAAATGTCTAAAATTTTCAACTCCCAACAGATATACTATATGAGTTAGATATGCTCGTTAGGCACTGATTGTGAAGGAAATGTATTTCAACCATCTTCACATGTATCGAACAGGCTTATATTGGGTTAATTGATTTAAAGTTTAACCTTTAAACCAACCCATACAAACCAATACATCCGTAGCAAATTCTTGAACATGTACTTTTTTTGTAAAAAAATTATATTTCACTTATATGTCAAACGAAAAGTAATATTGTTTCTCACTTGTTATTTTTCGGATAAAAATTAATTTTCACTTGTGTTGTTTGGTGTGAAAAATGAAATTTTCACCCGATTTAGGTTAATAAATTTTCTTTTCACCCGTTATTTCACTAAAGACAATTATCCCAATTAATGAAAATTGTGATTATTGTTAAATTGTGAAAACTGTAATTTTCAAGCAGGTGATAATAGCGACTTTCACTAATCACAATCGTCACTAAATTGTGAAAATTTTGTTTTTTCAAGGAACTGACAAGAACTGGGATTTTTACTAATTCAAACAAAAGAAAATTATGACTACCATTCAATTGTGAAAACTAGATTTTTTAATGACATTCGATAATTGCGATTTGCACAAAGCACCACTAATTATGACAAATAAAAATTATAATTATCACTAAATGAAATTTTCTCTTGAGTCATTAATTTTCATTCCCAAGAGTTTCCCAACTTCATTACTTTTTGTTAGAGCATTAATGCTCGGTTGAACCCACAATTTTTGCTATATCAAGCTTGTTGTCAATGTTAATTGATCAAATTTATATTTTGATTTCTAGTCTATTAAGGTCAAGTCTCGGACTAGGTTCAAATTTGGTAGTTAAGTATTAGACATCGCCCTCGAAGATTGAAGATCGACGAAGACATTTGGAGAACTTCTGTAGCAGATATGTGAAGACAGAACCATTATAATCTACTCACTATCTCACCATTTTATCTGTTGATACTATGTCGTATGACTTCTTATAGACTTACAAAAAAGAAATTTCGAGTCAATCTTGCGTTGTTAAAAATCTCGAAATATGATTCTACCATAAGATGTTCAACGGTCCTTAACAATATTAGTTCGAAAGAATTTCTTGTTTGAGAATTAATTTTTGGATCAATTGAGAATTTCCAATATAATTGATTTTATCATTTGGGAATGTTTCAAACATCAAAAAACAGAAATACAAAATTTATGATATTTCCGCACAGGGTAGGTTGGCGAACCAATTCGCAAACCATAGATATCCGAGTTTCAAAAATACATGGAAGGTTGGAAAATAGTTCGAAAATCGTATGTTTAATTGGGAACAATTCACGAACCATGGCGAACTGAATTTTATATTGGTAATAAAAAGGCTAGCAGTTGGCAAACCCAGTTCACAAATCGTATCCATCTAAGTTCGAGAGTCTTGTAGGGTTGGCGAACCCGGTTCACGAACCGTAGCACCTTGACTCATGAACAATCCTAACAGTTCACGAATCGTTCTACGAACGATGCTGTAGAATTTAGCAAATGCTCAAAGACTTTTTTTAAAATTTGTTTAACATTGTTATGGCTCTCTTAAACACTTGTAAGACATCATTGAACACTTAAACACTTATGTGTGTGAATCATGATTATATTAGGTGTTTAAATGAATATCAAATTTCCTATTGTTCATATGGCATAATTTCCAAACCGAATAGTCATTATAAAAAAATATATATATATGGTCATTATACATGGTTCATTAACCAGACCATAATGTAAATTCTTTTATTTTATTTTCAAGACTAAAAGTGGTTTCTTGATTCTCAAGTTATCTTAGCTTGAACTCTAAGCAACCCTCAGTCTTGAAAAACTATAAATATAGATGTTCTTTCATCTGGGAAAACCAATCCCTAGAACTTTGTGTCCTAGTTGATTCTTGAGTCGTCCTATATTGACTTATGTTTCTTCCGAAAAACACAATTATCATATGACTAAAAGACTTCAATTTTGGGATTCGTGAAATCAGGTCCAACTATCTTTACCATGATGGTTCGTATATCCTGATCTTACTTTTCTGTAAACGAGGTTTTCGTAATCTCTTTCAGGCAAGATAGCTAGAAATCGCAAAGTTCTCTTCATCCCAGACTTTGTGATTTCTCAAAATAGATATCTGAAAACTGGTTTTAATTGATAAGTTGAAGATTGTTCTTGCGAGGTGGTAAAATATCTAGGTTTCTCATCTAAGTGAGTGTAAGTATTCCGGATTGTGAGGTATACTAGCTTTTTCTATTGAAAACAAATTTATAAGCCTTGATCTTTGATCTAAAGGTAAAACAAATAAGCTTATCTGTTGATCTAAAGGTAAATCAAATAGGCTTATCTGTTAGAGGCATATTAGTATCAAAAGTTTTCACTTCAACTGGAGCAACTCTTAGGCTGTAAAGGATGTCATCTAAAGGAATCAATTGCTTAGATCCTTGCGAGGTTCAAGAGACGTAAGGAGCATGACTATAAATGAATCTCTTGGAGGGTGGATTAGGTGTCAACTACATTCCAATCCGAAGTCTGATAGTAGGATAGTGTTTGTAGCGGCTTAATACAGTTTGGTGTTCAAATCTGGAGGAGTTCCCAGGGTTTTTAAGCAAATGCAGTTTTCTCATTAATAAAACTTCTGGTGTCTTGTGTTTTTTCTTTTCCGCATTATATTGTTTATTTTTATAATAGTATTATTTATGCAAGTTGTATGTATTCATTCTTAGTAGATAAGTCCATTTAATTGTGCTCGATTGAGAGACTTGTTTCTTATAGAATTCGTATCTTGAAAAATATATAACTAGTTTATTACTTGGCAGAATTCCAATTGGATTATCTGGATACGACTAGATTGATCTTGGATATCGATTTTTGAGATCTTCCAAGTACTCTTCTTAACAATCATGTTCACTGACTCCTTGTTTATATACATACTGATTGAGAAAAGGTTGAGATATAAACTCTATATACATATTGTCAAGGATCATTAAGTTGGTTTACTTTCAATTGTATTAGGTTTTTTCCACACAATATGTCGAATGAAAAATTTGGTAGTGTACTTGGTACCCCTCCTTTTCAATTAGTATACGAGCATATAAGTCTGTGTTTGAATCGATTGTTACTATGGACAAGAGTACAATCTCTATTAGCATATCACTGGCCTTCAATGGCACAAATTTCTTATGGTGGAAAATTGTTATGTGATCTTTCTTACAAGCTGTTGACTTTAAGACACGGGTTTTTGTTATAAGAGGATATAATACTCAATGGCCGGAGAAGGAGAAAATGTTGTTCCAAAAGACATAGCTACATATAGTGATGATGAAATCAGTGATGCTAAACACAACTCTGATGGTATAACCATAAAAAAAGATCTTCAACATCACGTATCTACGTACACTTGATCAAAAGATGATTGGGATATCTTAGAAACTTTATTTGAAGGGATTCCGAAGAAAAATAAACACGACTTCAAAACCTAACTTCTGACTGGGAAAACCTTCATATGGATGACAAATATTCGTTTGAGGAATTTAATCACAAATTGTTGGAAATAGTAAATGCTTGTTGTTTGAGCATTGCTCGGTTGAACCCTTAAGTTTTGTTATCTCAAGCTTGATAACAATGTTCGATGGTCAAAACTATATCTTGATTTCTAGTCTACTTAGTCAAGTCTCGGACTAGGTTAGAATTTGGTAGTTTATTATCATACATCACCCTTGAAGACTGAAAATCGACGAAGACATTTGGAAAACTTCTGTATCAGTTATGTGAAGACTGAACCATTCTATTTTGATCACTATCTTACCATTCTATCTTCTTGAGACGATGTCGTTTGACTTCTAGTAGATTTACAAAAAAAAAAAAAATGAGTCAAGCTTGTCTTGTTAAGATTCTCGAAATATGATTTTAAGTAATGATGTTCAACGATTTTTAACAATATTAAATCTAAACAATTTATTGTGTAAATTAATTTGTGGATCAATTGAAAATCGCTCATGATTTACGTGGGAATATTTTATACATCATAAGAGTGAAATATTGAACTTTCTGATGTTTCTTCTAGGATGGCAAACTAGTTCGCAAACCATATATATCTGAGTTTCAAAAATACAGGAGGGTTGGCAAACCAGTTCACAAACCGCAAGTTCAATTGGGGACTGTTCACGAACCATTGTGAACTGAATTTTGAAAGTTGGTATTATAGGCTAACAGTTCACAAACTGTGGTCAACTAAGATCTGTAGTATTGTAGGGTTAGCGAACTCGGTTCACGAACCGTTGCACCCTTGTTAGAGCATTACTTGGTCGAACTTGTATGCGTTTCTATCTCAAGCATGTTTGTCAATGTTAGTGATCAAAACTATAAGTCTTGATTTATAGTCTACTATAGCTAAGGTCTCGGACTAGGATAGAAAGTGTTTGAGCTCAAGAACTCCATGGAAATCATCATACAATACGAATGACTACTCAAGGAACTGGTGGATCTTCATCGACTAAAAGGTATGTGGAGACTTGAACTTTTCTATCACTCAAAAGTATATTTATCTCCTATCTTGATACAAAAGTCGTTTTGCTGTATAGACTAAGATTATACACATTTGGTATTTCGAGCCGAGTTTACCTTGCCTATCTATTTCTCGAAATATGTGTTGGTAAAGCTTTCGCTTTATCCAATCTCATCTTTACCTAGTGACGAAAGTCATGTTAAGTTTCAATCACTTCGAAAAATTTCTGACGAAAAATGGTTTGTGAATAACAACTATATAACGTCCTCTGAGAATGTTTCAATTATTAAAAAGAGAGTTTAGACAATATAACCAATGGAGGATATAAGCATTGTTGTGGAAAAACATATATGTATAAGTCCTTATTCCTTGAACCAAAGTTTGCGAACTTTGTTGATCAAGAGAACCGGAGAAGTACGTGAGCTTAAGTACGAGAACTGGCGGAAGTTCTCGACCCGAGAATTTCTACTAGAGTTTTTGAACTCCATCCAGGAACATAAGTCCGTGAACCCAGTTGTTGATGGTGGTTTTTAGCTTAAGGTTAAAATTGTAAAACACTAAACCCTAGCAGATAGTGATGTCACAACATTTAAAGTAACTAGCATTTACTAGGCACATTTACTGAAACCTTTAATGTGTCTCTAAATAATTACCGGGGTATCTTTTTCAAATTAAGGTTACGACAAGACAAACCCTAATTCCCACGTGTGCCAATGACAAATCATGCCAGCCGCACCAACTACGCCAAAGCATGCCAACCATGCTAGCCGCACCTCTGTGCCAATGGAAAATCATGCCAGCCACACAGACTGCGCCAAAGCATGCCAACCATGCTAGCCGCACCTCTGTGCCAATGGAAAATCATTCCATCCACACCGACCGCGCCAAAGCATGCCAACCATGCTAGCCGCACCTATGTGCCAATGTCAAATCATGCCAACCACACCGACCGCGCCAAAGCATGCCAACCATGCTAGCCGCACCTCTATGCCAATGGAAAATCATGCCAGCCACACCGACCACGCCAAAGCACGCCAACCATGCTAGCTGTACCTCTGTGCCAATGGAAAATCATGTCAGCCACACCGACTATGCCAAAGCATGCCAACCATGCTAGCCGCACCTCTGTGCCAATGGAAAATCATGTCAGTCACACTGACCGCGCCAAAGCATGCCAACCATGCTAGCCGCACCTATGTTCCAATGACAAATCATGTCAGCCACATCGACTGCGCCAAAGCATGCCAACCATGCTAGCCGCACCTCTGTGCCAATGGAAAATCATGCCTGCCACACCAACCATGCCAAAGCATGCCAACCATGCTAGTCGCACCACCTTGCCAATGGAAAATCATGCCAGCCACACCTACCGCGCCATGCCAAATGCACCTCGCCATGGCCCCATGCCACGCCACCATACTGGCCTTCACTACGCGGAAATCCAAATGAAGGCGTGCAATAATCAACTATTTCCCTTCAATCCCAGGAGAAAATCATGGCCGTCTAAGGTTACCAAACGACCTTTGCCCCAAAACCCTAGCTTGGTCACGCACCAAGCCCAAGCTAGTCATGCCATGCGCCTATGGCAAACCCTTTGTAGTTGCAGGAAATCCTACACTACACCCTTGTTAAGATTTCATAAAAATCAACTCATACTTAAATATTAAAAATGACTCTTTATCATTTAATTCTCAGAAATGTATTACAGAAGTGGAAGAAATCAAGAACACAACTATTCCCTCAAAGTTTCTCTCTCCTCAAGACTTTCTCCACTCTCAAAAATACATCATCCTTCTCTGAATCTATATGATCCCTTTATATAGGAAATTACATAGTGAATGACAACTAAGTTTTCCTTTTATTTCAGATCTACTCTGCGCTCTCATCACAACGGTTATAATATCGCAAGCATTGTAACCATCGCAGATAAATCATGCTTTTCTCGTGTTTCCTCAATCGTCAGCTATTACGTCATTCTTTAACCTACTCTGTGACACTCGCAAAGTGTTGTTGAAGAGCTCACGGTATTCTCGCAGAAGTATTGTTAATCTCGCTAGAATATTGTCATGGCGATATTCTGATCCTACATCTTGCCTCTTCTCATGTATTCTTCGCAAAGTGGAGAGGATATGAGAATCTCCAACTTTTCATAGCACTCGCAACTTCTTTTCTTTCCATGTTTCCTCCTCGACAAAACTCCAAGAATTTAGCTTAACCGCCTACACGCGTCGTAAATTCTTCTTTTTTACTGACACATGTCTACTCAACGGGTCATCTCCTTTTGCCTATAAAAGGTAGAATTTGGTTACAAAGCCAATTTTCTTCTTCGTCCCTTTGTGTTTTCGTTTTTCCGTCTGTAACTTTTCTTCTTTTTCATATTTACCTGCTACTGCTTTAATGGAATCTTCAAGGTATGTGTTTTTCTAACATTATTAAATTCCATTTCGCTTATTTGAATCATGTTTACTCATATTTTATTAGTCTTTTTCTATTTGATTTTTCATGATTCACATACTGTGTTTTTCTCTTCAGTGGAATTAACGCCCAATCTGTAATTCAAAACCCTAGTCTTCATAAGAAACCAATTGAGAAGAAAAGAAATCCTGTGAGTCATAAGGTAATAAGAAACATTTTATTTATTCTTAACAATATTGTTTCCTCTGTTTCTTATCTAAGTTATTACTCGCAGGATGACGAGAACATCGCTCGACCTCGCAAACAATCTCGCCAGGTTAAGACTCTTGAGGCTGATATTATTATTCCCAAACTGACATCTGCGAGAGAAATTCCCATAGCTTCGCAAGTGGAACCCCCTTCTTCTTCTTGCGAGAACATCACTACTAGCATCTCTTTTTCCACTGACTGTTTTACAAATGAGGTTTCCAAAGCCGCTGTCAATGAAATTCCCTCCATCCCTTTGTTACCTTCAACTGTTACCTTCCCAAATACTCCTCCTTATGATGATGCAACCATTGGAAATAACTCAAATCTCTAACTCTCCATCATTACCACTTCACCTTCTACACCTCTTTCCTTACCCAAAGAAATACCAATAGGGGTTGACGCTGCTTTTGAAGTTTTATCTAACATTTTAGATGATGCCGGAAAATCATCTATTGATCCTTTCAAACATGTTGTTTGTGATACTTTAATCAAATATTTTGGTCCTGACCATACTGTCTCGCGATCATCTTTATAAAATGAAGTTGAAGCTCTAAAGAGATACCTCCAAGACAAAATTTCAGAATGTGATACTCTTAATCATAAGCTTCGCAACTCTTCACTTGATTGCGAGAATCTTCGCAAAAAAAATAACGAGCTGAAAGTTATAGTTTTCCTGCTTCTTTCTTTTGTTTTTCTGTTCTAGCAAATTTTCATCTTCTCTATACTTAAGCTTCTTTCTTAAATCCTTGGCTTGTATATTTAGTTTTAAGTCAGAATCGATTTATTGAAAGACTTAAATTTGAGTCTATCGTCGAAGAAGCTCGTGTTGAAAAAGATTCTTGGATGGACCAGTTTAATAGATTAGATAATCTCTACACGTACTCGATCGATCAAATGGATAATCTTACTAATGAGAATAATCAATTATTGCAAAGCCAAAATTTATTAAGTAGCGAGAATGCTCGCCTCTCATATTTGTTAATCAAGGCTAATTTGGCGACATATTCTTTATCAGACGAAAATAGAACTTTATCTCAAGAAAAGCATAGTTTTTCAAGCTTGATGGAAATTTCTTCACAACAGTTGAGTAATATCCAAAGAATATGTGATAATCAAGAGCAATCTATTCGTTCTCTTAAGAATGAGCTCAAGGAAATAACTGAATCATCTGTCGCTGAGAAGGATAAACTTACCAAAGGTAGATTAACTCTTAGTTTAAAGGCCAGCCAGCTTCAAGACCAGTATTCCCAACTATAAGAATCATATTCTTTACTCGCAAAGGAAAACTCATACCTCCTTTCCAAAGAAGAAAATATAAAGTCTCGCCTGAAGGGTATAGTTGGGGATAAATTTGACGATGCCATGAATCAATGGGAGAATTGTTACTTATCATTAATTCAAAATTTAACTTCAGAAAAAGAAGGTAGTCATTTTGACTATTAATTTTTCTACTTAATTTCTCAGCTATACTTCATCTGAATATTTCCTTGTCATTTTTGTTTCTCGCAGAATCTAAAAGAAGTCTTCACTCTACCATTTTTGATCTGACTGATAAATTGGATAAAGTTCGCAAAGAAAACATGATTCTTACTTCTGATCTTGTAACATCTCGCAACTAGGCAGAGAGAAGATATGATTATCTTGAATACTTTAAGAACATAGAAATTAGAAATCGTGACAGAGGTTTCCTTCGCAAGGTTCACCTTAGCGCTGAAGTCCTTATGAATGATATTCTAATATCTCAGTCTCTCCCCCCTGTATCCGTTCTTCCTATAGAAGTAGATGATGATGAAGTTCCTCTTCCTATGGATAAGGATATAGAATATGCAGGTGGAGAAGAAGATATTCCTCAAGAAGACCCAATAGAAGAAGAAGAAGAATCTCAAATTAATCGTAATGAAAAGAATGTTGGTGGAGCTGATAATACCAGCAAATAGAATGAATCTGGCGAGACCAACGCTGAAGCTTGAATTTTATTTTGTTTTCTTGCGAGCAATGTACCTTTATGAAACTTTAGATTTCAACCTTTATTTTGAATACTTTTTTTAAGGAAGATAATGATATTATGTTTATTAACTCCCTTACTTGCCCCTCATTATCTAGCTTGAACCAATTAGTTACTTCTTATGTCTCCTTTTTGCGAGTTGATGAATAAGTTTGCGATCTTAAGAATATTACTGCGATAATTTCTTCTAGTAATCCTGTTGTGTGATTCTGAATGACGTTTCTGAAAAAAAAAAAATCTTAAGGAATCTTGTTTCTCATAGATTTTCCTACAATGAACAAATCTTTCCGAAATTCTTAAAAGAAAATAGTTAATGATTGAAATTATTCTGTTGGTCTTATGTTGCCTTCCTAGTTAAAGGTCTTATTTTGCCAAATTTTTCTTTCTGCGACAAAATCGTAGAACATCCTTACATTTGCATGTATTGACCCATTGATCTTGTCTTATCTGTATTTTTCCAATTTCTCTGCGACAATATGACAAGTCTAAGTCCTCTTACGAGAACAAATTCTTATGACATTGCCGTCTTGCGATGAAATCGCAGGACGTCTTTACACTTCATGTAAAAAACCATTTATCTCATCTTATGTTTTTCTCTTATGGCTTGTTGTCTTTGTATAATTTTTGTCACGCGACAATATGATAGGCCTAAATGTTCTTGCGATCATAAAGCCCCATGACATTGTCGTCTTTAGACACTTATCAGCTCCCTAATGGAGGGTGTCTCCCTTATCTTCCCCCTGGTTGCCCCTTCAAGGAGGGAACATCGGCCATACAAGACTATCTCCTCCTATCCGGATTTACCAACAACCAGTTGTTTTCGCAGCCTCTTATCCTTTATGCCTATATGGATTATAGTTACAAGACTGCACCCTAAGTGGGGTTTTCTTTGGGCCAAGTGCATCATAGCCAAGACTTACCAAGAATGGCCAGGGTAGGTTCGTCCGTCCCGGGAACTCTTGGCTCAACCGTGTACCTCGGCGCCTTGGTCATACTCTGCACTTCTTATAAGATACCCTTGGTCATCCGTCCAGGGTATAACCTTATATAGTTGGAAATCCAAGGTACCTCTCCTGGATAGGTTTTCTTTAACCCCAACATCTCCATGACTCAGGATCCAGCAGCGGTATAACCTTACCCCTGAATCATGTAAAGAGATTCCCCCTTATATGACGCACAATTAGGTCTTACATTTTCCTCTTGCGAGATTGTACCCGCGAACTAAGGTGTATGCCATAAAGGTTCGTCCCATTCTTTGTTTCTTTTGCGTATATCGCAATCTTTCATTCTTTATGTAATCTTGAATATTCTTGCGAATAAACTCGCAGCTGTAAAAATTTATTTTCTCATTTCTTCTTTGTTTCATTAAAAATTTGTTACTGATAATACCTTTTTAAATATAATCTGTTCCGGGGCCTACCAAGTCTTTGACCAACATCTATGCCCTCTGGGTCTACCAACCTATATGCCCCTGTTCCAACTATCTCCTTAATGATATATGGTCCATCCTATTTTCTCGCCAACTTTCCACCACGCTCTCGTTGGTAATCCGGTGTTTCTCGCAAAACTAAATCGCCTGGTTGAAACTCACGTTTCTTAACTCGTTTGTTATATTCTCTAGCTAACCTTCGCTGGTAATTCTCCATATGTTGTAATGCTTTTTCTCTCTTATCTTCTAATTCATCAAGTTCTCTTAGAATCATACTAGTATTAAGATTCTTCTCCCAAACCTCTCTTTTTGTTGTAGGAATAACGACTTCTGTTGGTAACACAGCTTCAACCCCATATGTCAAAAAAAGAGGTGACATTCCAGTAGCTTCTCGTATAGTTGTATTGTAAGCCAATATTACGTTATGTACCTGCTCGCACCATGCCCTGTGGTATCCCTCTAGCTTCTTTTTTAAGATGTCTGCGATTGTCTTATTATTTTCCTCAGCCTGACCATTTGCTTGTGGGTATAAAGGGGTAGATTTTCCACATTTTATCTTAAATGCATTAAGTAGTAACTCTATATTCTTCCCTTCAAATTGTTTTCCATTATCAGATACCAACTGTGCTGGAATTCCAAATCTACAAATTATATTTTCAAATATGAATGTGAAGATGTCTTTATCGCGAATATGTTGTACTGCCTTCACTTCTCCCCATTTTGTGAAATAATCTATAGCAACAATTCAATATCTTATTTACCCTGAACCAGGTACAAATGGTCCAACAATATCTAAACCCCACTTCCCAAAAGGCCATACACTTGTGGAAGATGATAAAGGTGCTCCTGGTGCATGTATCCTTTTTATATATCGCTGACAGTCTTCACAACGCCTTGAGAGTTGCTTTGCATCTTCATGCATATATGGCCAGTAATAGCCTTGCATTTTTGTTCTATATGGTCCATTAAAAGATTTGTGATATAATAATCCATCTCTTAGCTCATAATTGGCTGCCATACATTTTAATTTATGTGTTTCTAATCTATTTCTTGGAGTTTCTCCTCTTGCCAAGTACGCATGTAGATCTTCTCGCCAATCTATACTATTGCTTTTCGGCTCTTCCTCGCCAGCTTCTACCATCATCACATCTGTTTCTTCTTCCTCCTTGTTTATCGAAGGTAACAAAAGTGTTTGAATTTTTATGCATCTCGCAGCTGGATTTGTCATCATTCTTGATATAAAAGCAAAAGCATCTGCGAGTCTATTGTCCTTTCTTGATATATTTCTCCATGTTATTTTTGGAATTCTCGCAAACAATTCTTCAACAAGTTTTTTGTATTTCTTCAAGGATGGTTCATTTGTTGTGTATTCTCCTTTTATCTGGCGAATAACCAATTGCGAATCGCTAGTAATTCTTGCATTTTCTAACTTCATTTCTATTGCAAATTTTAGAGCATGAATCACAACTTCATATTCTGTCTCATTATTAGTAGATGCAAACTCCAATCTAAATGAAAAAGCAGTTTTTTCTCCTTCTGGCGAGATAAAAACAACTCCAACTCCATTACCTTCTCCATTTGATGATCCATCCACTAATATCTCCCACCTATTGGGTTTTGTTAATAGTTCCCTTGGATCTCCATGTTCTTCTTCTATATCCATCACTTCTTCCACTGCTTCGTCATCTTCTAAAGGAAACTCAGATAAGAAATCTGCTATAACTTGCGACTTTGGCGAAGATAAAATGTCATATTTAATATCAATGTACCTTACTTGTGCATTCCATCTTTCAACTCTGCCTGATATTTTTGAATTCTTCATTACCGACTCAATTGGAACTCTTGTTAATACTTTTACCTTATGTGCTTGAAAGTAAATGCGAAGTTTAAAAGTTGCATGAGCCAATGCTAGAATTAACTTTTCAATCTTTGAATAATTTTTCTCTGCATAATTAAATGTCTTGCTGATATAATAAATAGGTTTTTCTACCCCTGCAACTACTCATAGCAATACTGCACTTAGCGCATGCGCGGTTGTTGCGAGATAAATCAATAGTTCTTATCCTGGCTCTGCTTTCTGTAAGATAGTTATGTTCATTAAATGTTCTTTAATTCCTTGAAAAGCCTTTTCACATTCATCCGTCCACTTGAATTTTGTTCCCTTCTTGAGTATATCGAAAAAATGTTTACACTTGTCTGAGGATCGCGAGATGAATGTTCCTAGCGAGGCTAAAAGTCCATTTAATTTTTGCACATCCTTTACTGTTGCAGGCGTTGGCATGTCACGAATTGCTTGTACCTTTTCTGGAGCAACTTGTATTGCTTCTTTTGACACAATATACCCCAAAAATTTCCCTGAAGTTACTCCAAAAGTACACTTATTAGGGTTCACTTTGATGTTAAAATGTCGCATCTGATTGAAAATCTCCTTCAAATCATGTACATGGTCTTTAGCTTCTTTACTTTTGATCAACATATCATCCATATATACCTCTAATGTTTTGTGTATCCACTTTGCAAACACTTTCTCCACTAGTCTTTGATATGTTGCACCAGCATTTCGCAAGCCAAAGGGCATCTTTGTATAACAGTATAACCCTCTTGGAGCAAAAATGCGGTGTGTTCTTGATCTTCTTCAGCGAGGGGAATTTGATTATATCCTTTATATCCATCTAATGAAGATATTCTTGCATTTCCCGCCGCTGACTCAACCATTTGTGAATATCTGGTAATGGAAAGCTATCTTTAGGACAAGCTTTGTTTAAATCAGTAAAGTCTATGAAAATTCTTATTCCCTTATTCTTCTTTGGGACCACCACCATATTTGCAATCCATTCTGGATATTTTGCTTGCCTTATAATTACTGCATCAAGCATTTTTTGTAACTCCTCTTCTATTTGGGAATGAAATGTTGTTGCAATCTTCCTTATTCTTTGTTTAAATGGTCTTGCATCTTTACTAATTTCTAGTTTATGACACGCTACTGATGGATCAATGCCTGGCATCTCATCCATGTTCCATGCAAAGATGTCTTTATACTCTCGCAACAGATTTATGGTTCTCTCTTCTTCATCTGTATCCGTTTTAGTTCCAATTTTCAGCAACTTAGGTTCCTTTTCACTCCCAACATTTATTTCCTTGGTTGGTTCTGCTGTGATGTAACTGGCCTCAGGTTCTCCCATTGGTGTTGGTGTCTTCATTGTTCTCGCATATTCATCTCCCTCTTGCGAGATTTCACTGGGTATTCCTTTTCCTTATTTTGCTCGTATCAAATAAACTTTAAATTCTTCTTATTTATTTGTTTCTCTAGCCATTTTTTTGTGAGCTTTTCGCAGCTTTGGTCGTTCTTCATAATTTCTTACTTCAATTTGATAGCACATCTTCGCAAGATTTGTATCTCCTCTAATTTCTCCAACCCCATTGGGCATAGGAAATTTGATGCATTGATGTAATGTTGATGCTACAGCCTTGATTGCGTGTATCCATGGTCTTCCCAATATCATGTTGTACGGTGATTCCACGTCTACCACACATAATGTTACTTGTGTTTTAATTTCTCCTAGCGGAATTCGTACCACTATTTCGCCTTTTGGTTTTGTTGAAGATTTTCCAAAACCATGAATATGATATGTTGGATAGGAAATTTCTTCATCTTTGTAGCCCATTCTCTTAAAAGCATGATAAAATATTATATCCACATAACTTCATGCGTCCACCAAAATTATATTTACGGCCCACTCTTCCGCAGATTTGGTTGATTTTCCTCTTCCCATTGGTATAGTGGATACCGTGATTATCAAAGGAGATGTATGATTTAAATTTTCTTCTGGTATTTCTGCTGTTGTAAACGTGATCTCATGCTTTTCCCAATCCTTTAATGGTGATATTTTCTCCACCGTCATAATTTTTCTTCCTTCAAAATCCAGTTTATGTATCTTGCCCTTAATGTTTTCATGGAATTTATCAATCATTGCTCTCGTTACCATATCACACTCTAATTTCCTACAATTCTCTTGTGTTCTAATCATTCTTCCTTCAACTATTTCACCAATTTTCTTAATTATCTTTTTGATTTTGAATAACTCTCAACTTCTACTTCGCCTTTTCTATGATTTTCGTTAATTCAGTCCCTGTTTCGGGAGCCAAAATGTAGTTGCAGGAAATCCTACACTACACCCTTGTTAAGATTTCATAAAAATCAACTCATACTTAAAGATTAAAAAAAACTCTTTATCATTTAATTCTCAGAAATGTATTACAGAAGTGGAAGAAATCAAGAACACAACTATTCCCTCAAAGTTTCTCTCTCCTCAAGACTTTCTCCACTCTCAAAAATACATCATCCTTCTCTGAATCTATAGGAGCCCTTTATATAGGAAATTACATAATGAACGACAACTAAGTTTTCCTTTTATTTCGGATCTACTCTGCGCTCTCATCGCAACGGTTATAATATCGCAAGCATTGTAACCATCGCAGATAAATCATGCTCTTCTCGTGTTTCCACAATCGTCAGCTATTACTCCATTCTTTAACCTACTCTGTGACACTCGCAAAGTGTTGTTGAAGAGCTCATGGTATTCTCGCAGAAGTGTTGTTAATCTCGCAAGATTATTGTCTTGGAGATATTCTGATCCTACACCCTTGGCCCCACATGCCAAGCCAAAACCGCACTTAGCCCAATCTAGTATTGCCATGCACCTATGGAAACCCCTTGGCCCCACATGCCAAGCCTAAACTGCACCTAGCCTAAGCTAGCCGCGCCATGCCAAACGCACTCTGCCTTGGCCCTAGCTATGCAAGTCACACCATGCCAAGCCAAACACCCTTGCCTTGGTCCTAGATATTACGGTGCTGCAAGTTTCGCATAATGATGGCGCGTCACAGAGTTGCAGGCCAAGTCAGTGTTCAGCCATAATGGCGCATTGCGAAGCCATAATAGCGCAACACAATCCATAATAGCGGTATTACTGTACATACTGTTAAGTGTTGGGAATGGCACTATCCCACAGGGCCAATGTATTGCAAGTGCAGCACTACATTGCAAAGGTATTTGGATAAGGAATGAAGCTTATTGGCCGACACAATGAGGCTTCATTAAGGGAAGGCAATACAAGGCCAAAGTGACAAATACAACATGCGATGTTGGCATTGAAGCGTATCCGTGAAGTTGAGTTGGCCCAAACTCAAGGATGATGCAATAAGAGTGAAATAAACTAGGAGTTAGTCTATGACATTGGTTCAAGTCTGGACAAAGCTTGAATAATGCAAACAAGTTGGTAATGCAAGAGTTGCATTGCTGTTGTCAAGATAATTGGAGTAGCGAAGCAGATATGACGCATGAGTAACTAGAGTGAGATTAAGGAGATGGCCTCGATGTTTGATGCTTGAGAATTGTTTGTCCATGAGTTTAGAATGATAAACATGTAGGGCCAAGATGTTTGAACATTGGAGCGTGGCATAATCCAGTATGCCAGAACAAGTGGCGCAATACATCTCAAGTGACGGTTACAAGTTGGTTACGAGCTTCACAAGCATGCCAATGATGCGTGATGGGGAGGAGCGATTATAAAGAAGTTTGTAATCATGGGAGAAGAGTTCTAACTGCCAAGAGAACATGTGTTGGGAGATTGGCGCAAGTTAAAGGAGAACTGGCCAGTTGGCATAGTAGTTGGCGGTTATGAAACTGCTCCCCGAGAAAGATGGATGTCTCTAGCGTGTATAACGGTTATGCACGGTTTGTACAAGCAAAGTTGTTGTATAAATAGCCCCAAGGCATGGGAAATTCGGAAGCCTAGCCTGTGTGAGAGTAAGCTAACATATGTGAGAGTGAAGGTTGCATATGTTAGTGAATATGAGAGTTTTTGTAAGACTTAGACTTGGTTTAAGGGTAAACAAGTCTGTGTAAGTCCCCAAGTGGGCAAGTTTTGTATTTCTTCCCTTTGATGCAATAAAAAAGTTGATTGTGTCATGTTCTAAGTGTTCTTGGTTGGATGATTGTTGTTGGTAAAGTATGGCAAAGAATTGAATGTATTATGGGGTGCATTTGATGAGTTTAGAGAAAAGTGAAAGAAGGATGTAAAGACTTCCACTGATTGACCTGATGTGTTGGCTGTTTTCATAGGTGCAAACTTATAAGGCTGAAGTGCAAGTGGGTGAAGTTTTATTCACAGAACCATTGTGATGCCGGGTTACACTTTTGTAGAAAATATCTGGGGTGTTTGAAGGTGTGACACTCGCCACGCCATGCGCCCATGGAAAACCCTTGGACCCACATGCCAAGCCAAACCAAACCTAGATGAGCTAGCCTCTCCATGCCAAACACACTTCGCCTTGGACCTAGCCATGCTAGTTAAATCATGCCAAGATAAACTCCCTTGCCTTGGCCCTAGCCACGCCATACGCCCATGGAAAATCCTTGGCCCCACATGCCAAGCCAAAATCGCACCTAGCCAAAGCTAGCCACGCCCAAGGCGAACCCTTGGCCCCACATGCCAAGCCTAACTACACCTTAGCCACGCCACCCTGTTGGCCTTCCCTACGCGGCCACCAAAACTAAGGCGTGCAACAATCAACGGTTGCCCTTCAATCCCAGGAGAAAATCCTAGCCATCCAAGGTTACCATACGACACATGGTAACCTTTGGTCCGAAAACCTAAGTTTGGCCACGCCAAACCATGCCATGCCAATGGCATGCCAACCTAGCCGCGCCACCTGCTGGCCTTCCCTACGCGGCTATCAAAACGAAGGCGTGCAATAATAAATGGTTGCCCTTCAATCCCAGGAGAAAATCCATGACATCCAAGGTTACCAGATGACACATGGTAACCTTTGGCCCAAAAACCTAAGTTTGGCCACGCCAAACCATGCCATGCCAACGGCATGCCAACCTAGCCGCGCCACCACGTTAGCCCTCACTATGCGGCTACGAAAACGAAGGCGTGTAATGATGAACGGTTGCCCCTCCTCTCAAGATGCAAAATCTCGACCGTCTAAGGTCACCAAGATAGCAAGTTTCCCGAGCTTGACTTTCCAAGACACAACAACATGCTACATGTTTTCCAAAAACATTCGAGACATCAACACAAACTGGGGGATCCTCTTTGGGTATTGGTTTGGAGGTTTACAACGTGTGGCATACACTACGCCCGTCATAAGGAAGTGTCATAAGGGTGAGGCGGTTAGTAAATATAGGAAGTTATGTGTGAAACGTTCATGGGACATAAAGCACATGCGTTAACAATTTTATGGGACATCAATTCCATAACGTTAGCAGTTTCATGAAAACTAGTTACATGCGTTAACCACTTTATGGAACATCAATTCCATGCATACGGTTACCACCTCCTCCCCTTTACTTCCCCACTCCTTAATGAGACCAGGGTACGTTTTTACTCCGACTTGTATAAATAGGTCTTACCTATTTCCATTGAATAACAAGTTCATACGGGAGATACAACACTCAGAAATACTTACTTACTAGATCACCTTGTTATCTCTCTCACTTTTCTGATAACAAGTCGCAGTAACCCAACTACTCTTCCAAAATCAACTATTCCGGTCTCACCACTTTCCTTGCTTCCCTCCCCAAAACCAACCCATTCTCCTCCACTTTGTGACCGAAGCAAGTCTGGAACGACCATGTCTTGGTTTAGGTAGGACTTGTACATATTGATCTCTCGAATATTAAGTACTCCCTTTCAGTACATTGTTTAGGGTTTAAATTATTTCTCACCTGCACACCCGCAATTACCGAAATCAGCAAAAACCATTTTCACTTGGAAACAATTGGCGACCACAGCGGGAGGTTTGATCTTTCGGTTACAATGTCAATTTTCAACCAGCGATCTCATTATTCGACCCAGACATCAAGATGGTAGAGGAAGGCGATCCACTCCGACTCAGTTACTCGACAGCTCGATTATCAGTCATGACACGACAAGGGATGAATGGGGACTTCTCAGAGGCTAAAATAAAAATGATCTGCCCAGGGATTAACGGCGCAGTTATCAAACAACTCAGAAATGACTCAGAAGATTGGGGACTTCCCATGACCATGTTTCTCAAAAAGAAAAAAACTTGGTCCTACACCCGGAAAGTTTATTCTCACCAGAAGACTTGAGAAACTGAGTAAGTCTTATCTAGACAAAAATACGTGGTTTGCTTTTTCAAGTTCTGATAAAACCTATAGCCATGTTTCATCCCATGTCATCTATCAACATACTGTTCCATGGTTTTATTGGGATGTCTGCGTCACTTTCATTCATAGCCAAAGGCAATTCAATTCTAAATATTTCATTCAAAAAAAATAATATATAATCCAAAACCGTCAAGGTAGCATTTATCTATTAACCCGAGAAAATCAGAAAATCAAAAACCAAAAACCAGGCATCTCATTTTCCTTTAAAAAAAAAAACCTAAAGATAAGAGGTCCAAAAGACATATATATATATATTCAAAGGAAGTTTTACAATAGCATCTTGCTCCTTTTGGAAAAGGCCTCCCTCGTTCTTTGGAGAGACGCCCTCTTAAGTTTCAGCTTCCTGCACAACTTCTTGATTCCGCTTCCTGCTTCTTCATCATGTCTGCGGAAGGACTTTCAACTGCTCCGGACAACTACCTTTCAACATCAGAGAGACCTTCAACGAACCAAGTAACATTGAATTCTAAGCCCACGCACATGTCATGATGGAACTTCCAGCTCGATATTACATCCTCGGAAACTGTATGACCAGTCACGTTTCACATCTCATCAATCGAAGACAAGGATTTCTCCACACGCTTGACCAACACATGTCGACTAGTAATATTCTTGGTCGTGGAAATATGACCGTAGCACTCCCATATCTTGGTGTATAACGCCGCTTGTTTAGCTGGCACACTAAATCCCCTAATAAGCATGTGACCCGGGAAAGGGACTAGATACGGAGGATTGAAGGTGGAACCTGCGACTGAATTAGCAACCGGAAAAGGGTTCCTAACCACAATTTCTCCAACGGACCCCGGAGTGCTCTCTACCGTCTGAGTCGTGACAACACCTTCAGGATGATGAACTTCAATGTCCAAGTCACTATCCGGCACGGTTTCCGTAATTAGAAGTATGGCTACGTCTTCACTCTGGCGGTTTTCCACTTCAAGGCCATCCTCATGAACAGTTTCCTCCTAGAATATCAAGGTTTAGTTTTACTTCAAAAAAAAAAGTGAAAGAAAGAAAAAAAAACCACATGGAGGAGGCTCACTGATTCGGTTTCAGACTGACTAGAGGAAGATTCAACACTGTTATCGGAAGAACTACTCTTGCCATCGCCGGACTCTGAACTTTTATCCTTTTTGGAATCCCCATCACCATGGATGAGCTCGGCACCCCAACCATCTATCTCGAAAAACGATGCTTTCCGACTACTTGAAAGTTTGGCAAAGGCGTTCGTGCTGCTAAAACCCTAGACGAGATACAAGGACACGTTCTCAGAAAAGAAACAAGGATATACGTGATCCAGCTGAAGTCAAGAAAGAAATCACACGTACCCTCATGTTGGATGAACTAAAAGTCAGTAGAGCTGTGGAATCTGACTGGAAACCGCCTGCAAGATTATTAGACCTTCTCTACTTTACTTGGGAATTGTCCACGTCCAGACCGATGGATTTCCTTTTGGTTAAAGAAGTATCCCTCAATAACAGATGTTTTGCTAAAATCTCGGCGGAAGGCCTACCACGAGTGTTCTCCACTAAGGCTTTCACAAATTCCTGGATGACGAGGAATTTACTCTGCCAGAATGCGTTATACTTGGAGGTAGTCGACAGATTTCGTTCCGAAAGCAAGAAAGGGAGGCTTCTGCCCGACTCAAGAACACTAACATCAAGAACGTCCGATAATGGATCCTATGGAGCTACTAGCTGACGAACGAGAGGGACCCCTTGGTCGAAACCCATATTCCGAGATGCTCGCTTAATATTATAAGAGACTGCCTGACACGATACTCGAAAGAAAGACGGTATAGAGCCAGACATGCAACTTCGCATGAATAAAATCTCACCGACCCCCAGATTCCCTCCATCAGAAATAAAAGACATGTTTGGAGCAGAAGCAAAAGTATTAACCTGGGCTATGGATGTACACACTGGGGCCCATGGACGAAAATTAGCGGCGCACGAGTTATCAAGGAAATCATCCAGGTTTGAGCCAGATCTTGGGCGCCTATTCGACCAGCGAAGTATTCTCGAACTACCTCAAGAAGCGGGAAGTGAAACCAACGGTTTAGGAGCATATATTTTAAAATGCTCCCATAGCCACGCTTGGAGAAAAGAAACATGAACATAAGAATCCACTTTCATGTAACCATTTGAAGCACGCATGTCCATATCCAAATGATCCAAGTGTGTGTACAGAGAACCGAGAAACAAGCCGTCAATGGGGAGAACGACTCCTTTCGCCAATCTTATAGCAAAATTGATGAGTTCCATCCTTATATCCTTCTTACCAGAGCCATCATCGAAAATATCCCGGGATAACCAGAGAGCCATGAATGCCGCGACGTGGAGTGTACTATTCTTCTGATCCGGTGCCATCTCATCGGGAAACCATTGAGACATCCACCAGGCATAGAAACACTTCGTCTCGTTCTCCTTTCGGACAAACCCTTTAGACTTCGCAACCATGGAGGTACGCATTTTTTCCTCATCATCAGACAGCTTGGTGTTAAGGTTTCCTGTCATGGGAAGATTCAGCAGGATAGCCACACTTTCTAAGGATATGGTCAGTTCTCCCCACCTACATATGGCCGTATGAGTATCTGGACACCACCTGGAGATGAAAGCAACCAAACTCGGGATGTATTTCCTAATTTGAAGTGATGCATAGGCTGAGACATCATCAATGATTTGCACCTTGGTCAAATTATCTCTTACACACTCTTGACTTATCATAAAGTGAACCCATTTATCAAACGAATGCAGTGGATTAAATAGGATTTTGAAATCAATAAGAGAGGTAGAATACTCTTTCCTCTGAAGGCAAAACCGTATTACATTTCTAGGAGGAACCGACCGGTCCCCTCCCTTACTCTCCGAACCGGTCAGAAGCAGTGGCGCGTGCTTAAGTGGACTTCTCCTGGCAGAGACTATCGTGAAGAATTCATCATCCATGTTTGGCTTGGAGTTACCAACATCCTTCGGTATGGCAGAATATTTCTCAAGCGACGTCATAAAGATTCTCTCACAGTACTTCCGCTTTCCAAGCAACTACAATGGAACAATGCGAAGAGAGATTATTACGGAAAGCGCACGAAAATTATTTTCACCCAAGACGCAAGCCAGTTTGTTTCAAGGCCGTACCCTACGGCATAGAATTCTTGTCCAACCGAGGAGTGGCCCACCAGGGAAACCATGCCCACAGCCACACCAAAACAAGGAGTAAACCCTAAAAACTAGGTTTTCGTGGGAAAGGGATGGCAAATTACTATCGCGTGCTTACCTTACACAACGAGTTGAGGCGGTCAACATTATTATGGTATTCATGCCTAAGTAATACTATGAGCGCGTGCAAGACATACCTATGGCTAGGATTCACACCAACATGTTCTACAAGGTCATAAAAAGGTACGCCTACAACTAAGGTTTTCACCAACACAAGAAAACAACAGGGAAGCAAGACAAATAAGAAGTACTGGAAGACATACCTAATCTGCTCGTCCACTTCACCGCTACCAAGGGAACCAAAAATAAAATAAAATAATGAAGATGTGAATTAAAGGGAGAGGCCGACAATCCTTTTATAGGTGTGATACTTGGGTGTTTGAACAAGGAGAGGATCTCCAATTTTGAGCCAAGGAAGGAAAAGAGGAAATCGGTCCCGAAAAGACCAATTTCCACGTCCAAGACCACTCACGCCATACCGCGGCCCCACCACCCATGTATGCCATACCTTGACACGGCCCCATCCAAGCCCTCGCTCCATCACCGCGGCCCCACCACGCCTAGCCGCCCCTGCACGTCCCACCATGCCATTGTCGTGGCCCCCCCTTCCAATCCATTTGCTCCATTGTCGCGGCCCCACCATGCATAGCCGTCCGTGTACGTCTCGTCTTGTCAAGGCCACACTATGCCAAGTCGTCTGCTCTACTGTCGTGACCTTATCATCCACGCATGTTTGCCTTACCAAGACCACACCACCTCTTGGCCCCTAGAGCCCCACTTGCATCTCCTTCCAAGACCGCGCCACCTTTGCCTTGGAGATGTACAACCGGACCAAGCCGGTAACTTTCATCTCACCACTCCACGGACTGCATTCCCAGTACAACTTACGCAGGTGTTGATGGTGGATTTTAGTTCAGGGCTAAAGTTGTAAAACCAATTTTTGTGTTGCCATCCTGCAGAGGATGAGAATATTTTATAAGTGATGAATACTTCTTCGCTTTATTAATTCACCTAGAATGGAGCATGTAGCAACAATCCCCCGAATATTCTGTGAATTTTAACATTATTGATTAATGCATAAAACGCCTTGTATTTCCTGTGTTGTTCCTAGCAGAACTCTCATTGTTGGTGCGGCATCATGATTGATTGTTACTCGCAGCAAAGTAGCATGAATATCCAAGTACCAACAGTGAGGCATGCATGAAATGCCCGTACAGGCTGTAACTCTCGGAGTGTTATACTAGCCCGATTGAGCAAACATCTCTCGGAGTGTTATACTAGCCCAATTGAGCATCCAGACTGTCCATGGCAGTATAGGAATAATCACGATCATCCAACTTCACCAGCATGATTGGATGGCCCAGATCGAATCCATGACCCAAAATAGGTATTAGAAATTTCACTGCCGACCCAGCGGGTCCCGCATGGTAGGCCTCCCCAAAAGGGGTGGCATATATGGCCAAACATTCCAAACCAAGCAGAATGGACATGAAACCCTAAATTAGGGTTTGCGGCACATTACATGTGTCGCAAAACAATCTTAACTATCCATCTTCGCAGGCATAGATGGAGGGTGTAGATGTAGATTCAAAGGGCCCAGAGCATGTCAACACAATCAGCGTGGGCTCGTCTACACACATGACCAGTCGGTCAAGACCAACTATGGTTGGTTGTCCCTATTTGTGCATCCAAAACAAGGCATGACGCACGGCCAAACCCTAATTAGGGTTTGTATTGATCACGAGCATCCGTTTTCTCCTGATCGAATGAAGGGTTTAGGAGACAATTGAATTGGTCCACTGAACATCAACTTGATCACCGTAGGTCCATCTATCTCCTCACCCGACCTACCAAGGCACACCATGCTTAGTTTTTCCAAATCACACGCCCAAACTAGCATGGTCACACTTCCCCGATCATAAACTGATCTCGACCACTCAACTTCGCCGGACGAATTGAGTGGCTTAGATTAAGTTTCCATGGGACAGTCAGGTATATGCGTGAATACCAGCCGACCATCAACACGCCAGACCAAACTGCCAAGACAGACCAAGCTTGGTCATCTCGAAATGCGCGCCTCGAAGGTGGCATGCCGTGCCCCTTTAGGAATACTTTGCGACATAGGATTTATGTCGCAAATTGATCTCAGCCACTCAACTTCACCGGTAAATTTGAGTGGCCTAGATCAAACCTTCGTTGGACAGTGAAGCATGGACATGGACATCAACATGCCGTCTACACGCATGCCTGATCGGTCCTCCATGAAACGTCTCCCAGGCTTGGATTCGACCGAGCTGAAATAGTGCACTCGCGCACCTCCTAAACCCTAATCACATGGTCTCAGATGTGGGTCGCAAGTCATCTTGTCCATCCAACTTCTCCAGCTTGGAAGGACGACCTAGGATAGGAATTAGGCGACCAATGATATATCACCGAGATCACCGTCTACCACTCTACCACACCATGTGGTCGTCCAAGGGAGGTCTTGCTAGCGCAGCCTCCAAACCATCACATGAAGTAGGCAGGGTATAATGCTCAACATCGACGCTTCATATATGCCGAATACATTCGATGCATAACATGCATATAATATACACGATGCTTTACAAGTATCGACTTCCTAAATAACTTAGTTATTTAACTAGCATTACATGCTACCTTCTGTGGGTCCCACGTTCCACACACTCGAGGCATCAATCATGTCACAAACTGGGGGATACATACTGGGGTATTGGTCTGGCGGTTTACAACATGCAGCATGCAACGCGCCATCAAAAGAACATGTCAGGAGCACATGGACGGTTAGTGATGATCGGAGAAGTGGGCAAGACTGGTCGTGTGACTCTAACACACAACTCCACTACTTCATCACTCCACTTCCTCCATTTCCCATGAGAGACGTGAATAAATCTCAAATGAATTGTATAAATAGGTTCTCCTCCCTATTTTTAACACAAGAGAACACAACATAAAAACCAAGTGTTAATACACAACGTATTCAAACACCCAGAGATTGCTTGCATTATTCGCAAGCATGCTTACCTTTATGTTACAAGATATAAGCAAGCCTACACCTTCACAACCTTAACACCTTCTTCGCTTCCCTCCCCAAGATCAACCCCATCTCCTTCACTTTGTGACCGAAACAAATCTGGAACGACCATTTCTTGGTTTAGGCCAGAATTGTATAGATTGATCTCTCGAATCAAAAGCACTCCTGTGCAGTGAATTTGTTTAGGGTTTAGATTCATTTCTCATCCACACACCCCAAATTACCAAAACCAGCAGAAGTAGTTTTTACCCATAAACAATTAGCGACCACAGTGGGAGATTAATTTCTCGGTTGTAAAGTCATTTCATCAATACCTAATCTCATTGGTTGATTTCAATATGGTTGGTCTTAGGACTCACCAAATAATTTCAAATTCCGGTCGAAGTTCCTCCAACGAAGATGCTCCTTCTCCCAATGGCGTGTCTGATGGTATAACCGGAAGAATCCCAATATTGATCGATTTAGCACGGGTGCAGAGGATTCACACGAAGAACATGGACCTGATCAAAGAAACAATAAACGGCATACTCGATCTCCTCATCAAGATGACATCAGAAATAAGAGGCTCCCATGTCACAGAGATTTCTACATTGGGGACTGATCCTTACAACGATCCTCCTCAAGTCAGCAGTTTCAATATGAATCAGAGGCCGGTGGACCAGGAAGTGGCTTCCCTAGTGGAAAGATTGTGTGAACTTTTATACCTCTCAAAGAATCAGCGGGCGGAAACGTTCGCTGCAATAAACCAGATAGCCTTGGACGTGAAACTAACTCCTTTACATCCAGAAACCCTCAAAACACCAAATATATTTGTGAATAATGTTACATTTACAGAAAAAAACATGATGGCGGAAGAAGGTCATAACCGGGCCCTACATGTCACTGTGCGCATCAAGGATTCAGAGTTCAAGAGTGCCCTCGTCGACACAGGAGCATCTTTGAATGTGATTACCCTCAAGACACTCATGACGGCCAAGGTTCTCCCAAGCAAGATCGTGCAGCAACCTACCGCGATGACATATTTTGAAGGAAACAAAACCAATATGTACGGGTATGTCAATCTGAATTTACCTGTAGGACCCGTCCAGTCTAAAGTGAAATTCGAAGTCATAGAAAAGGAGCCTGACTACCACATGATATTGGGGAGACCGTGGCTTTATGACAATATAATTGTTCCTTCAATATATCACCAGTGTTTGAAGACTATGTTGAATAAGGAAGTCGTTCCAATCCCTGCATCGTTCTCTCCTTACGCGCCGATATGTGGCGTAGAGTTGTTTGAGCCGAAAGAAACTCCACGGAAAGAATCATGGAAAGTCCATTGCATCCCACTCCCCACGTGGACATCAATACAGGAGGAAGACTAACTTGCATTGTTGAAGGCTAAGCCCCATGATATGTCAGAACATCCTTCTAAAGCTACGACTCATATTCACACTAAAATAGAGCGAACTTTTATGGCAAGCCGTGATCAGAAGGGAAAGACCGTATACCGACGCCGTTGTTAGCAATTAGCATGAGAGGATACTACCCAGCCTCTTCTCCCAATAGAATGTTACAACAACGAAGAGCCGTAGGAGGAGGTATTGGACGCTCCACGACATCTGCAGGACGACACCAACTCCATGACCGACGAACTCGAAGTTGTTAATATCGGGAGTGAGTAATTCCCCAGGCCTATCTCCATCAGCTCAACCTTGTCCATAGATGAACGCACGAAACTTATGCAACTTCTCAAGGAATACCAAGACATACTCGCTTGGATGTATGAAGAAATGCCCGGTTTAGATGAAAAATTGGTCACCCATCACCTGCATGTCAAACCTGGATCCAAGCCGGTCAAACAGTCTCCGAGATAATTCAGGCACGAAGTGGAAGAGCATATCAAGACTGAAATACAGAAGCTGCTAGCCGCTGGCTTCATTAAACCCATTCATCACCCAACCTGGTTGGCTAATGTGGTTCCAGTAAAAGAGAAAAATGGGCAGACCATATGCTGCGTGGATTTCAGAGATTTGAACAGATGTTGCCCCAAAGATGATTTTCCTCTACCTAACATCGACATGTTAGTGGATGCAACCAGTGGGCACGGCATGTTCTCCTTCATGGATGGATACAGCGGGTATAATCAGATAAGAATATATGAGCATGACGCAAGTAAGACAGCTTTTCGAACTCCTTTCGGAAATTTTTATTATACAGTATGTAATTTGGTTTGAAGAACGTCGGTGCGACCTATCAACGTGCTATGACGGAAATCTTCCACGACATGATGCACAAGCAAGTTAAAGACTACGTGGATGATATAGTAGTCAAATCGAGGGCTTGTTCGGATCACACAGGAGTCCTACAGAAAGTGTTTGAAAGTTGCTGTGAGTACAAATTGAAGATGAATCCATTGAAATGCGCCTTCGGTGTTTCTTCAGGCAAATTTTTGGGATTCCAGGTAACCGCTAAGGGAATCAAGGTAGACCCATCCAAGACTAAATCCATCCTCACGATGCCGCCACTACAAACTGTGAAGGAACTCCAAAGCTTCATGGGCAAGGTGAACTATATTCGGCGTTTCATACCCGGCTTGGCCCAACTCGTTGCTTCATTCACTCCCTTGCTGAAGAATGGAGCAAGCTTTATCTGGACCACACTACAACAGGAAGCGTTTCGGAAGATTCAACGGATATTGTCGTCTCCAGCGGTCATGAAGTCCCATGTCCAAGGGAGACCATTGTATCTCTATACATCCTTCAGCGATACTGGCGTAGGGGCTTTGCTCGCACATGAGGATAATGAAGGAGTCGAACATCCCATATACTATTTCAGGCGAGTACTAAGAGGTGTTGAGCTCAGATATCCCAAAACGGAGAAGGCGTGCCTAGCACTGATTCATTCCATTCAGAATTTCAGACATTACCTGCTGTCCAACAAGGTAGTACTCATATATAAATCTGACCCTGCGAAGTTTTTACTTTCAAAGCCGGTCTTGATGGGAATGGCGGCCAAGTGGCTTCTCCAAATGTCGGAGCTAGACATAACGTGCACGTCACCGAGAGCTATCAAAGGACAAGTTGTTGCTGATTTACTGGTAGCGTTCCATGGAGAAGGCACTACTTCATTACACCAGGATCTTCCCGGAGAATTTCCATAGATATCCGTTGTCGAAAGAGAGGCATGGCTACTGTATTTCAATGGCTCCGCCACTCCTAGCAATAACACTAGAGGAGAAGGCGTGGTCCCAGTATCTCCAACTGGAGAAGTCTTTTTACACTCTTTCAAGTTGGACTTTCAATGCACCAACAACTCAGCGGAGTATGAAGCCTTTATCATATGACTTTCAATAACCAAGTAAGCAGAGGCCACTAGACTAGAGATAAGAGCTGACTCTAAATTACTGGGTAATCAGATGAAAGGAGTCTATGCATTAAAGGAAGCAACACTGGCCCCGTACCGATCAGAAGTGCAATGGATGTTGAAATACTTTGCAGATGCAACCATAACCCATATTGGTCGCAGCAACAATAGACATGCCGCTTGTTTAGCCACACTAGCGTCCAAATTGCAGTTCGAAGGTTTAGAAGAGACTCTGACGGTAAGAAGGAGGATAGTGGAATCAACATGGCTCTCACAACGCGAAGACATTGGGACCTGTGATTGGAGAACTCCTATCATTCAAGAACTCAGCAGCACACTTTCTCAAGGAAAGGTTAGTCTCAAAACTCTGCAGAGTTATTTTATGCTTCATGGTGTGCTATATCATCGAAATCAGGGTGGTCCCCTATCGAGATGTATCGGAGATGAAGAGGCGCAGTTACAGCTTAACCGCATTCATACTGAAACCTATGGAAAAACATTGGTAGTAATGATCTACCGTAGTCTTCAATGCCTGGGCTATTATTGGCCAGAAATGGAAGCTCAATCTCGTTTAGTCCATAAGTCTTGCACCAATTGCCAAGTGCCACCACACCAACTAGAGGTCCTTAATGTAAGCCATGATGGGGACTGGAGAGAACCGTACATTAGTTATCTCTGTGATTGAGTAACTCCTTCCAATCAAAGGGATGCTGTCAATATGAAACAAACGGCAAAGCGATTCGTATTTCATGAGGGGATCCTATATCATAAAAGTTTTGGAGGCGATCTATTACAGTGTCTGGGTAAGGAAGAGGTTTCGACTATTTTGAAAGGAATGCACGAAGGGGAACATCAAGGGAAGAAGAAACTATTTCTCCAGATACATGAGAATTACTATTGGCCGACCATGGAGGATGATGCAGCTTCATTCGTGCAACACTATCACGAGTGTCAAGTTCACGGGAACCTCGTTCATGCACCCTCCGCTCCTTTACACTCTATAAGCAGTCCATGGCCCTTTTATAACTTGGGACTTGACATTATTAGGAGGATTAATCCATCATCGTCGAAGCAGCATGAGTATATTATAACTGCTACAGAGTATTTTACTAATTGGGTTGAAGCCATCCCTCTACGGGGAACTATAGGAGCAATAATTTCCGCCTTCATCAAAGAATACATCACTTGTCGGTTTGGTGTACCCAAGCACATCATCACCGACAATGGCACTCCCTTTGCAAACAAATGGGTACGGGAACTACTTCAAGAATATGGAACTAAATAGGTCTTCTCCACCATATACTATCCTCAAGGAAACAGATAAGATGAGAGCACCAACAAGACACTGATCTGGATTCTCAGTCGACCAGTGCATGACAACCCCAGGAACTGGCACGAACAGCTGCCTATGGAACTATGGGAATATCGGACGGCACCTAGAATTTCCTTTGGGGTTTCTCCATATTCACTTGTTTACGGTGCGGATACAGTTCTCCTAGCAGAAATCAGGATTCTGTCATCAAGGATTGCAGCAGCAAGTGGGGTCCACTAGAAAAAGGCTGAAGCATCTAACTCGAGAATTGTTAAGTTAGACACTCTGGATTCCAGAAGAAGCAAGGCAGAGAAGCGCGCTCAGGTATACAGAAACATGGTTTCCAGGGCGTATGACAAGACTGTAAGGCCACGTGTTTTTGGAATAGGATATT
Source organism: Papaver bracteatum (assembly GCA_023529315.1). NCBI lineage: Eukaryota > Viridiplantae > Streptophyta > Magnoliopsida > Ranunculales > Papaveraceae > Papaver > Papaver bracteatum. Next base: position 580,112 of record JAJJWX010002427.1, on the reverse strand, counting down.
TTGTCTTAAAGACAGCCAAGCACATTCAACAAGACATGTCTGCACCAAATTTATCTCCAAAGTGGGAAGGTCACTATGTGATTACCAAGGCTTACAGCACCGGCTACTACAAGATCATTAAGGAGGATGGAGGCAAGTTAGAAACAATCATTAATGTAAAATGGCTCAAGGCATACCATGCCTGATCATTGTCCCGCAACTATGCCACGACATGACAATGCAGATATTTTCATTACACATTTGAATTGTCAATTTATTCGGAAAAAATGCTAATAAAAAAAAATTCATTCATCTGCCAATGCAATCAAGAATGTTCAAAAGGAAAATTGACGATAAAGGAGCGTAGCCTAGAAGAGGCCGTCCAGCAGATTATAGTTCCTTGAAAACATCATCTTCAACCTAGCATGATACCTCTCTGTCCTATCCTTGAAGTTTTGAACCTCCTTCTCCACCTTCTTTGATTCCGCAGCCAGAGCCTTTTCCTCCTCCAAGATAGCTTTTGTTGCAGGAATAACATTCACGAGGATACCAACTCAATCAACCTTGATGATATCAAGACGCTACCACAGCCAGCCCACGTTGAACTCCATGGATTCACAGGTAGATACCATTTCCTCCCACTTTTTGAGATTTGATTCAGCGACGTTGCGAACGAAAATATTCTCCATCTCAGCAATCATGGGAAGAAGGCAGTTTACTGTAGTAACCAGAGCATATGAGTAGTGCCGAACTACATTCCTGGTTGCGATGTGGCCATACTTTTTCCACACTTTTGTATACAGAGGCATAAACTCCTTCCGCACTAAGAATCCACCAATATTTCGGTAGCTGGAAGACAGGCATTTCATGTGTACATCGAATACGAGACCCGCATTGGGGTATTCGTAAGAAGAGATACCCAGATCAGCATCTTCAAGGTCGGCAGCGTCAGGCTTGTTCTAGTTTGAAGGAAGATAACTGGTTAAGTCATCGTCATCAATAACCGTTACACATGTTCCAGTGGGGTATCTCTGCAAAAAGGAAAAGATCATTATCCTGATCATCAGGAATAACAATCAACTGTGCGGAGAAGAAAAAGAAAAGAGAAACAAACCGGTATGACCTTCTTGACTCGGAGAACACGAGCAGGGAACTCATCATGAATCCCAGACGAAGATCGTGCATGCTTAACAGAAGATCCTGGGTGGTATGAAGAAGATGATCCACTGTTGTTCGACATGATGAGGAAACGGAGTTTCTGCTAGAGAAACCTATTGTAAAATTGTAAAAAGTGGTTCAAAATCTCCACGCATGCATATATGCTGAGGAAACCCTAAAGTAAGAGTAAAATGGCTGCAGCGAAGCCTACCCGATATATGAGGATTCAACACTGACCAAGTCATGCTTTCTTTAAAACCCTAATCAAAGATTGAAAGAACAACTAGATATGAACGATTTGGCCAGAGCAATGTGTAAACACCCACGTTGGGGAATCCCATTGGAAGAAGGCGCCTAAGGGAAGAATCTGGTCCCACCAAGGCCCGTGGTCACGCATTCATGGAGGATTTCCCATGATTGGTCAGAGTCCCTCCAGGTAGACTTCCCTCCTCTCATCCTCTTGTGTTATATATGTCACCATCTCATGCCTACCCCACAATAGTGTAACCATCATGTGCTAGGCAGAGGACTTAATGTTGATGGTGTATTTTAGTTCAGGGCTAAAGTTATAAAACCAATTTTTGTGTAACCATCCTGCAGAGGATGAGACTATTTTATAAGTGATGAATACTTCTTCGCTTTATTAATTCACCTAGAATGGAGCATGTAACAACAATCCCCCGAATATTCTGTGAATTTTAGCATTATTGATTAATGCATAAAATGCCTTGTATTTCCTGTGTTGTTCCTAGCAGAACTCTCATTGTTGGTGTGGCATGATGACTGATTGTTACTCGCAGTAGAGTAGCATAAATATCCAAGTACCAACAGTGAGGCATGCACGAAATGCGCGTACAGACTGTAACTCTCGGAGTGTTATACTAGCCCGATTGAGCATACATCTCTAGTAGTGTTATACTAGCCCAATTGAGCATCCAGACTATCCATAGCAGTCTAAGAATGATCACGATCATCCAACTTCACCAGCATGATTGGATGGCCCAGATCGAATCCATGACCCCAAGAAGGTATTGCAAATTTCACTGCCGACCCAGCGGGTCCCGCGTGGTCGGCCTCCCAAAAAGGTGTGGCATAGCTTGCCAAACCGTCCAACCCAAGTAGAATGGACAAGAAACCCTAAATTAGGGTTTGCGGCACATTACATGTGTTGCAAAACGATCTTAACCATCCATCTTCGCAGGCATAGATGAAGGGTATATATATAGATTCAAAGGGCCCAGAGCATGTCAACACAATCACCGTGGGACCGTCTACACACATGACCAATCGGTCAAGACCAATTATGGTTGGTTGTCCCAATTCGTGCGTCCAAAACAAGGCATGACGCATGACCAAACCCTAATTAGGGTTTGTATTGATCACGAGCATCCTTTTTATCCTGATCGAATGAATGGTTTAGGAGACAATTGAATAGGTCAAGTGAACATCAACATGATCACCGTAGATCCATATATCTCCTCACCTGACCGAACAAGGCATACCAGGCCTGGTTTTTCCAAATCGCACGCCCAAACTAGCGTGGTCACACTTCCCAGATCATAAATTGATCTCGACCACTCAACTTCGCCGGACAAATTGAGTGTCTTAGATCACGTTTCCATGGGATAGTAAGGTATAGGCGTGAATACCAGCCTACCATCTACACGCCGTACCAAATGGCCGATACATACCAAGCTTAGTTATCTTGAAACGCGTACCTCGAAGGTGGCATGCCGTGACCCTTTAGGAATCCTTTGCGACATAGGATTTCTGTCGCAAATCGATCTCAGCCACTCAACTTCACCGGTAAATTTGAGTATTCTAGATCAAACCTTCGTGGGAAAGTAAAGCATGGACATGGACATCAGCATGCCGTCTACACGCATACCTGATCGGTCCTCCATGAAACGTCTCCCAGGATTGGATTCGACCAAGTGAAAGAGTGCACTCGCGCACCTCTTAAACCCTAATCTGATAGTCGCGGATGTGGGTCGCAAGTCATCTTGTCCATCCAACTTCGCCATCCTGGATGGAAGGCCTAGGATAGGAGTTAGGCGACCAGTGTGGTATCACCGAGATTACCATCTGCCACTCTACCACACCATGTGGTCGGCCAAGGGAGGGCTTGCTAGCGTAGCCTCCAAACCATCACATGAAGTATGTATGGCATAATTCTCAACAGCGATGCTTCATATATGCCAAATACATTCGATGCATAACATGCATAGAATACACACGATGCTTTACAAATATCGACTTCCTAAATAACTTAGTTATTTAACTAGCATTACATGCTACCTTCTGTGGGTCCCACGATCCACACACTCGAGGTATCAATCATGTCACAAACTGGGGGATACATAATGGGGTATTGGTCTGGCGGTTTACAACGTGCATTGTGCAACGCGCCATCACAAGAATGTGTCAGGAAGACATGGACGGTTAGTGATGATGGAAGAAATGGGAAAGACTGATCGTGTGACGCTAACACACAACTCCACTACTCCATCACTCTACTTGCTCCACTTTCCACGAGAGACGTGAATAAGGCTCAAATGACTTTTATAAATAGGTTCTCCTCCCTATTTTCAACACAAGAGAATATAATACAGAAACCAAGTGTTAATACACAATGTATTCAAACACCCAGAGCTTTCTTGCATTATTCACAAGCCTTCTTACCTTTTTGTTACAAGTCATAAGCAAGCCTACACCTTCACAACCTCAACACCTTCTTCGCTTACCTCCCTAAGATCAACCCCATCTCCTTCACTTTGTGACCGAAACAAATCTGGAACGGACATTTCTTGGTTTAGGCCAGAATTGTATAGATTTATCTCTCGAATCAAAAGCACTCCCGTGCAGTGTATTTGTTTAGGGTTTAGATTCATTTCTCATACACACACCCCAAATTACCAAAACCAGCATAAGTATTTTTTTACCCATAAACAGCAGGGACGCCAACACGGGTAGCCAAAACCCTCTTTACCACTCAAAAAGGTTAGTCGGATTCTCCTGACCATCTTTGCAATGATTTACACCTCGATTCCGTTCTTGTCTGTCACCATCATATGCTTACCTCGCAACAAGGCACCTGTTCCGAGCTAAGCAGGGTACTTAATGTTGATGGTGGTTTTTAGCTTAGGGTTAAAATCGTAAAAAATTAAACCCTAGCAGACAGTGATGTCACAACATTTAAAGTAATAAGCATTTACTAGGAACATTTACTGAAACCTTTAATGTGTGTCTCTAAATAATTACCGGGGTATCTTTTTCAAATAAGGGTTACGACAAGATAAACCTTAATTCCCATGTGTGCCAATGGAAAATAATTCCAGCCATACCAACTGCGCCAAAGCATGCCAACCATGCTATACGCACCTCTGTGACAATGGAAAATCATGCCAGCCACACCGACGGCGCCAAAGCATGCTAACCATGCTAGACGTACCTCTGTGCCAATGGAAAATCATTCCAGCCGCACCGACCGCGCCAAATCATGCGAACCATGCTAGCCGCACCTCTGTGCCAATGGCAAATCATGCCGGCCACACCGACCGCGCCAAAGCATGCCAACCATGCTAGCCTCACCTCTGTGCCAATGGAAAATCATGACAGCCACATTGTCCGCGCCAAAGCATGCCAACCATGCTAGCCACACCTCTGTGCCAATGGAAAATCATGCCAGCCACACCAACCGCGCCAAAGCATGCCAACCATGCTAGCCGCACCTCCGTGACAATAGTAAATCATGACAGCCACACCTACCGCGCCATGCCAAACGCACCTCGCCATGGCCCCATGCCGCGCCACCATACTGGCCTTCACTATGCGGCTATCAAAACGAAGGCGTGCAACAATCAACGGTTGCCCTTCAATCCCAGAAGCAGATCCTTGAGGTCCACATCTAACCATTTATTCCTTGTGAAATCTGTGAAGATATTTTTTTGAAAGGTTAAAGACTGGTAGAATCTTTATGTGCATTTTTTTTATTATACCCTCTATACAAGGTGCACTTGTTTGTACACCAGTTATGCGTAGTGTACTTTTTAGTGCACTAGTTTTATCATACTTACTTGTAAGTCGTGCACTTCATTTCTGCATTGATTATGAACCATAAATCTAATAAACTAGTACTTTCATTTAAACTTTTCTATAAAAAACAAACATATAATTCTTCCAATGTCGGGTATTATCACACCAAGTCTTAGTTAGGTAGTAAAATTTAGTGACTAATAAGCATCAAAGGGCTTAGTGCTATGTACATAGAGTGCACTTGTATTTTATGTATATAAACCAAATATTAGGGAATGCACTAATGTGTACAGGTGTTGGAATTTTTGTAGGTGTGTACATAGTTGTACACCATTATACTCTCTCATTATTTTATGGATTGTTTTGGTATGTATGCTAAAAATATTTGGTTTTTGTAGGTGTGTACATAGTTGTACACCACTGTGCTATCTCAGCACTATATGCATGTTTTGTGAGTATAGATGATGTATTTTTGTAAGAATGTATATTGTTGTACACCATTATGCTCTCTCATGATTTTATGGTCTTTTTTATGGATATGTATGTTGGATTTGTTGATTTTTTGTAGGTGTGTACACCATTGTACAATCTCAATATTATATATGACCAGTTTTGTGTGTATGGATGTTGGATTAGTTGGAAATTTTTTATGTGCGTACATAGCTACACATCATTGTAATATATGGTCTGTTTTGTGGGTATGCATGTTAGATTTATGTAGGTTAATTTGTACATAATTGTACATCATTGTGCTCTCTCAAAAATAAAAAATAAAAAAACCAATTCTTGATGAAATCCTAAGTTATTGTTTTTCGATATCATGAGGTGATTTTAGTAGCATGCTTGCTATGTGTAGGTACTTTTCGAAGGAGCTTAAGAAAGTAGAGAAGAACAATGGACAGGTTCTGTAGATGAACGCTTTTTTGGATATGAATAACATACTTACTATGTGTTTAGGAACTTGCCATGTGTTAGATTTTCATGGCATGTTCCTTAGTGATGCTTAGGTGGAAAAATGTATGTGGTGTAAAAACTGGTACACCTTGTCTTGTTTTTGGATTTTTGTATTGTTTGTGTTTGTACACCAATGTAAACTAATATTTTTAAAAAAATGAAAATTATATAGTCATATGGGTACTCTTTTTGTAGCTCTCGGAAAGAGCTATCCGAATATTTAAAATTTGTGAATTTTGGATGAGCGGTTCGAAAGATAAATCATTTTAAAATTATTTTTATATTATTTAAAATTGGTGATGTCATCATAAGTCACCATGGACTAGACTGAAAATATTTGGACTAAATTATAAATATTAAGGGTTATTAATGTACTTTCCATATTTTAAATTAATAAAGGACTAATTTGTAACTAGTTGAATGGGTGTTGACTAACTAGTATATTTGGATGAGATTTTGGACTAAACCGTATTTTTTCCCCTAGCTATGCTAGTCACACCATGCCAAGCCAAACTCCCTTGCCTTGGCCCTAGCCACGCCATGTGCCCATGGCAAACCCTTGGCCCCACATGCCAAGCCAAACCAAACCTAGCCAAGCTAGCTGTGCCATGCCAAACGCACTTTGCTTTGGCCCTATCCATGCTAGTCACATCATGCCAAGCCAAACGCCCTTGCCTTGGCCCTAGCCATGCCATACGCCCATGGAAAACCCTTGGCCCCACATGCCAAGCCAAAATCGCACCTAGCCAAAGCTAGTCACGCCCAAGGCGAACCCTTGGCCCTACATGCAAATCCTAACCACACCCTAGCCACGCCACCCTGTTGGCCTTTCCTACGCGGCCACCAAAACGAAGGCGTGTAACAATCAACGGTTGAGCAAATCCTAGCCATCCAAGGTTACCAGATGACACATGGTAACCTTTGGCCCGAAAACCTAAGTTTGGACACGCCAAGCCATGCCAACGGCATGCCAACCTAGCCGTGCCACCTATTGTCCTTCCCTACGCGGTCACCAAAACGAAGGCGTGCAACAATCAACAGTTTCCCTTCAATCCCAGGATAAAATACTAGCCATCCAAGGTTACCAGACGACACATGGTAACCTTTGGCCCGAAAACCAAAGTTTGGCCACGCCGAACGATGTCATGCCAACGGCATGCCAACCTAGCCGCGCCACCACATTGGCCCTCACTACGCGGCTACCAAAACGAAGGCGTTCAATGATAAACGGTTGACCCTCCTCTCAATATGCAAAATCTCGACCGTCGATGGTCACCCGGCTTGCAAGTTTCCCGAGCTTGACTTGCCAAGCCACAACAACATGCTACATGTTTTCCAAAAACATTCGAGACATCAACACAAACTGGTGGATCCTATTTGGGTATTGGTTTGGTGGTTTACAGCATGCGGCGTACACTATGCCCGTCATAAGGGTGAGGCGGTTAATAAATACGGGAAGTTATGTGTGAAATGTTCATGGGACATAAATCACATGCGTTAACAATTTTATGGGACATCATCAATTCCATAACGTTAGCAGTTTCATGCGTTAACCAGTTTATGGAACATTAATTCCATGCATACGGTTACCACCTCCTCCCATTTACTTCCCCACTCCTTAATGAAACCAGGGTACGTTTTTACTCCGACTTGTATAAATAGGTCTTACCTATTTACATTGAACAACAAGTTCATACGGGAGATACAACACTCAGAAATACTTACTTACTAGATCACCTTGTTAGCTCTTTCACTTTTATGATAACAAGTCGCAGTAACCCAACTAATCTTCCAGAATCAACTATTCTGGTCTCACCACTTTCCTTGCTTTCCTCCCCAAAACCAACCCATTCTCCTCCACTTTGTGACCGAAGCAATTCTGGAACGACCATTTCTTGGTTTAGGCCGGACTTGTACAGATTGATCTCTCGAATCTAAAGTACTCCCTTATAGTAAATTGTTTAGGGTTTAAATTGTTTCTCACCTGCACACCCGCAATTACCGAAATCAGCAGAAACCATTTTCACCTACAAATACCAGTCCGTGGACTTGAGTAGGTTATGTCTAAAAACAATGTTTGTGAACATATATTTATAAACTAAGGGATGCTATTGCAAACCGTGGATATATAGTTCATGAACCGACTCATCAAATCGTTTTTGCTTCAATTGTGTCTTGTATAGTACATGAGATTTCCTTGCAATTGAACAACTCTCTAACTAGTTCATTTGAGTTATTTGAACTAGTTATGGTGAAGAAGAATTTGGTTGATATGAAAGTTATCATATGGCTAACCACTTGGTTAACTATTGTTGAACCAACTAATGTACAAGTTTGGGTATGGTTACACAATATTTAAAAACATGCATTATATGTGTGTATAACAGGCTATGTTTTTGATCTAATGGTTGATAAATATTAGCTTGAATCTAATCATATTTTCATCTAACGGTGAATATTTAATTCTTTGTTACTAAGATAACATTGATTATAAACCCTAATTTGAAAGACTATATAAGGGAGAACTCTAGCAACTGGGAAACCTAATCCCCGCACATTTTGTGTGATACTAGTTGTATTAAGCTAGAGTCGATTCTCCTTTAACCTTTGGTTTATTCTTCTAAACCAGGTTAACGAATTAAAGACTTCATTAGGATTATGAAGCTAGACCGATACTACTTTTCTTGTAGTTGTGTGATCTTATCTTGTTTTTTCCATCATACGAGTACAATTGTAATAATTGGCTTGAGATTTCTATCTCCAATAGGCAAGATAAAAAGTAATCACAAACATCTTCGGCTCATCGTTTGTGATTCCACAATATCTTTTTTTGTTGCGTCGATTAAGACTATTGTGAGGTGATTGATAATACTGAGATGTTCTTCGAGAATATAAGTCTGGTTTATCAATTGGTTCATGTTCACCTTGATATATCGAAAGACGGAACAAAACTCGTAGGTATATTCGTGGGAGACGGATTTATCTATTACCATATACTTTTCTGTGTGATACAGATTTGTTTATTAAAGTCTTCGACTTTGGGTCGTAGCAACTCTTAGTTTTGGGTCGTAGAAACTCTTAGTCCCGGGGTGTTTCTACATTTGCGGTTTCCTCGTTCACAAAATTCTGGTATCTTGTATTATTTCTTTTCCGCATTATACTTGTTATATAATTAAGATAATACAGGTTGTGCGTTGTTCAATCAATTAGAATATCCGACCTTTTGGTTGTTGATTTAAATTGATTGACACTTGGATATTGGTCTTTGGTACCATCCAAGTTTATCTCTCTTATATTTTAATTGAGACTCACAGTTTGCTTGAGTAAGATTTAAATCGAGAGATAGAGATATAAAATCTTAGATATACTTTTCTATTTATTGAGTCTAACTATCTAGTTGTTTCTCATAAAAGTATATTGGAGTTTGTCCATATAGATTGCTAATTCGAAATATTGGGTGTGTTTGTTAGACCCCCACTTTTTCAATTGGTATCAGAGTAGGCAAACACATTTAAAGACCTTATCAGTCTGTGTTTTTAGTGATCTGACTCTATGGACAGAGGTGTTATCTCTATTAACGTACCACCAATCTTCGATGTCTCAAATTACTTGTGGTGAAAAATTATTATACACTGGGAACAAAGGTCTTGCGGTAACTCTTGATAAAATGTCTGAAAATTATAATTCTAATGAAGATGAGAAATAAAATGTTGCACTTCTTGGTGAAAATATTGATTTTGATAATTGTAGCAATATATACATCAATCTTGATTGTAGTTGCAGGAATTCCTACAACACACCCCTTATCAAATCTTGATAACAATTCCTAGATCTAAATATAAAAATGGTGATAAAAGTACTAAAATTATAAATAAACACCAAGATTTTTACGTGGTTCGATCAATGTGATCTACGTCCACGGATCTTCACTATAATAATTTGTAGCTACATCAATTTACATTTTCAATCTCCATTAATGGAGTTCTTGGAAGAATTCTAGATCTAGTTTTGGGGAAGAAGGTGATAAAGAAATTACATTTTCTCTCTCCAGAAATCTCTCTCTCTGCAAAATAACTTTCTCTCTCTTCCTAAAATTATCTCCCCCTCTCTCTCTCCTTCTCTCTTCTTTATATAGGTATTTACATTGTGGATGACAGCTCATAGACAGCTCACATTTCCCCTAATTTCGGATCTGAACTCTTGCGGTAATATTGCAGCAACATCATTGTCATTTCCCGCAGGTTTCTATAATACCTCGCAGGATTTCTCTTGCTACATTTCTTGCGAGCTTTCTCTATAAAACCTTCACGTCTTTCTTCATGTTTTGTCTTCCGTCCTTTATTGCATCGTTTTGGTAATCAATCTGCGACACTTGCCATGTGTGGCATAAATCCTTACAAGAGCGTTGTTGTTGCGAGATTCTGCTCCTACATTTTGCCTTTTTTTTCTTGAAAATTGCTTAAAAAGCAATCTTTAAGAAAAAATTCGTTGTTGTAGTAGTCTCTGATTTTTGTTGACGAAGGAACTAGCGAAAGAATACCAAACTTAAAAAGTATATACTTGCCTCTATTCTTTTGCGAAGTTCTGTAGTTTTGCGAAGTAATTAAAAGTATCATCTTGCGAAGTATGAAGTATTTAGTATCTCAGAAGAAATAGAAGAAGTACTCAATCCTCGAAATATAAAAAGTATATGCCCTTGAATAAGAAATATTGCCTCTATTCAAGCAAAATTATTTCTTCATTTTTGGTGATAATTCTTGCCCATTTTGAAAATGATTCTTGCTGAGAAGATAAAGAACATAAAATATTTCCTTGGTAATCCATAGTTGCCTCTGTTCTTTATCTATGAAGGAGAATCCATGAGAAAATGTTGAATGATTAAATTGCTTCTTTATTCTTATCTTGCCTCTGCCTCCAATGATAATCACTTTAAGAAAATAATCACATTCTGCGAAATAATCACAATTCCTTCGAAATTCTGGGTGAACATACGAATTTGTAAATGAGCCTGCGTGATTATGAATAACCCTGCTAATTTCTGAATATTTCGGTGAATTTTTGAACATTTCTGCGAATTATGAATAGTGTTCAAATAGTACTGCGAATAGTGTCGCAAATAGTGCTATGAATAGTGCTGCGAATTATGAATAGTAATTTCCATTCTATGCATTCCCATACTTTCCTCTTGTTATTGATCTGCAATATGATAAATGAAATAAGACTAATATAAAGTCGTTAGCAATCTGTTATACGCTTGTAGGTATAACCTCTCTTGTGGTTTTATTTTGCATTCCTAGTTAAAGGTCTTATTATGCCACTTTTATGCGACAAGATCGCAGGACATTCTTACTTTTATATGTAATAATCCATTGATCTTGTCTTATCATTTAATTTTAATCTCTGCGGCAATATGATAAATCTAAGCCTTCTTGTGAGATTAACCTCTCTTTTCTTTTTAAGAATTATGACATTGTCGTCTTTTCGATGAAATCGCAGGACGTCTTTACGATTTATATCCTCTTATTATTGATTTCATTTATCTCATCTTTTGATCTTATCGCAAAAACCCATTGATCTCATCTTAACATTTCTCTTTAGGCTTTTTGGCCAGTCACGCGGCAATATGACGGGCCTAAATATTCTTGCGAATATAAAGTCCCATGACATTGCTGTCTTTTTTGATACACAACTCCCTAATGGAGGGTCTCAGCCTTATCTCTCCCCCCGGTTGCCCCTTCAAGGATTATACATCGGACATACAAAACTAGCACTTTCCCATCCGGTTCTGCCAACAACCAGTTGTTTTCGCAGCCTTGTCCTTTATGCCTTATATGGATTATAATTACAAGACTGCACCCTAAGTGGGGTTTTCTTCGGGCTGAACACATCATAAGCCAAGACTTGCCGTGGATGGCCAGGGTAGGTTCATCCATCCCGGGCACCCACAGCTCAACCGTGTACCTCTGCGCCTTGATCATACGTTGCATTCCTTAGGAGAAACTCTCGGGCGCCCAACCAGGGTATAACCTTATATAGTTGGGAATCCAAGTTATCTCTCCCGGATGGATTTTCTATAATCTCAAATCTCCATGACTAGGTTCCAGCAGCGGTATAGCCTTTCCCATAGTCATGCAAAGAGATACCCCCCTTATGACGCACTTTAAGGACATTGCCTCTTACGGAATAGAATCCGCGAACTAGGGTGTACGCCATAAAGGTTCGTCCCATTCTTATATGTTTTTAGGCGATTTGCGCCCATCTTATGCATTTGCATTTCTCTCTTGCGAAATTTTATTCGCGTCTTTTGCGATAATTTCGCATTTCTTTATTCTTTCATTTCTTGCGATCATTCCGCCATCTTATGCAATTGCATTTCTCTCTTGCGAAATTTTATTCGTGTTTCTTGCGATAATTTCGCATTTCTTTATTCATTCTTTCTTTCATTCTCATAATATCATTTTTGAAGTAAATTCTCTGTACAATTTTTTGAAATCTTAGAAATCCTCTTTGAAACCTTGCGATTATATCGCGTCTTTAAATCAAAAATGTTCTATAGAAATATATAAATTTAATTTTCTCTGTTTTTTGTAACGTTGAAATCTTTGAATTTTTTTGAGATATTTAAATTTTTGCGATGAATTCTTTATTGTAATATTTTGAAAATTTTTGAATCTTGCGATTGTATCGCTTTTTGCCAATTTAGTAAAAAATCTCTGGAATGTTTTGAAATCTTAAAAATCTTAGAAATCTTGCAATTGTATCGCTTTTGTTAAATATAATCAAAAATATTTCTCGCAAAAGTCATAGATAAAATATTCAAGGAAATGGTACTTATCTTTTGCGGCTTGCTGTTGTCTTTTGGGAAGTATATGATTTGCTTGAAGATTGAGAAGAAATGAGAAACGAAGTCTTGCAAAATTAACTCTTGATCTGCCTCTTGTATAATGTTGCGCCATATCAACTGTTCTAACTATTTTTTACGAAATATGTCTGAAATAATCTCCGTTTCTTTATTCACGTTTCTTTATGCTTTCATATCTGTTTTCATTCTCATAATATCATATCATCTGAGTAAATATTCAAGAAAAATTCTAACATATTGTAATTAAAAATTTTTGTAATTGTAAAATCTTTGTAATTCTGCGATTGTATCGCTCTTTGTAAATCAAATCAAAATATTTGAAATCTTAGAAATCTTTGCGATAATTTAACTTTTTGTAGTCTTTGAAATTTGTAAATTTTTGCGATAATTCGCAGACATTTTTATGATCCTTTGAAATCAAAATCTTTAAAATGTTTTGAAATCTTAAGAATTTTAGAAATCTTGTGATTATATCGCATTTTGGAAATTAAATAAAAAATCTTTTGTTTGTTGTAAGTAAAATATTCTAATAAAAGGTACTTAGCTCTTATGTGAATTGTCTGAACATCTCGCAGCAAAAATAATTGTGAAGAGTGAGACTTGAACCCTTGATCTACTTCCTGCATTTTCTCACACCATACCAACTGTGCTAACCTTCTCTTGCGAAATAATGAAAGATCTTGTGAAGTAATCAAAGTCTAATTGTTCTAGAGACAATTCTCGCAAAACAAAAATAAACATGCGTGAGATGAGAATTGATCCTGCGACCCATTGCTTACATTCATGCCTCTCAACCAACTGTGCTAGCTCTCTTTCTTGCGAAATTTATCTGCGAAATAATCAAAGGATAACTTGCGAAATAACCAAAATAAACTTGCGTTAAGTAAGAATCGATCCCGCGACCTATTGCTTGCGAGATATCACGCTGAACCATCTATGCTAACCCTTCTCTGCGAGATTATCATTTACTATCTTCTGCGTGAAATACACTTGCGAAATTATCAAATATTGCGTGAAAAAATATGTATGTGTTGGGACTTGAACTTGCGACCATAAACTCATTAACTTCGCAGATTACCAACTGTACTAGCTCTTGTTTGCGAGATAATGAAACAATCTTTGCAAATTATCTATTTTTTCACCCTTTGTAAAAATAAGAAAATTATGCTCGCAGGAAAATTCGAACCTGTGACCACAAACTCACATACTGTTCTCTGGACCAACTGTTCAAGAATCTCTTTACGACATTTAACGCAGAACTTTTTTACTTATTCTTTTATTCTCCGCTGAAAATGAGAAGAAAATGGAAAATATGTGTTTTTGCGAGATTTGAACCCTTGACCTCTTTGTTATTCTCGCAGACTTGAACCATCTGTGCAAACTTGTGATTGTGCTTAAAATTGCAGCGTCTACCTCTTATCTTCTTTTCGTCCTCCCTTAATTTATTTCACAATTTGCCTCTTGTTTTCTCTCCTGATCAATAAATCTTCCACTGAAACCTTGGTTTTCTTTCTTAAATTCACCACAACAACTTTTTTTTTCTCTCTTAGTCTTCTCATGTCTTTAAATTGTTGATGATGATTACTCTCTGAAAATGTAATTTCTTCCATGAAATTTCCATTTTAACCCTAATTTTTATTTTTTTTAGATCTAAAAATATACATGAACAGTAGCTAATCTTTCTTGGAATTTTCTTGAAAAATCATCCTTTTTACATAGTTTTTCATCTTCGTCATTTTCTTTTATGCTCTTTCACTGTGTTGTCGGTGTTTGCTTGAAGACACAATCTTTCCGTTAGATAATTTCCTCTCAAAAAATTTAGATCTCACGAATTCTAACTCCTCATAGACAATTTCTTTGAATCTTCTTCAATCTATCAAATAGTAGTCCCTGTTTCTAGCGCCAAAATGTAGTTGCAGGAATTCCTACAACACACCCCTTATCAAATCTTGATAACAATTCCTAGATCTAAATATAAAAATGGTGATAAAAGTACTAAAATTATAAATAAACACCAAGATTTTTACGTGGTTCGATCAATGTGATCTACGTCCACGGATCTTCACTATAATAATTTGTAGCTATATCAATTTACATTTTCAATCTCCATTAATGGAGTTCTTGGAAGAATTCTAGATCTAGTTTTGGGGAAGAAGGTGATAAAGAAATTACATTTTCTCTCTCCAGAAATCTCTCTCTCTGCAAAATAACTCTCTCTCTCTTCCTAAAATTATCTCCCCCCTCTCTCTCTCCTTCTCTCTTCTTTATATAGGTATTTACATTGTGGATGACAGCTCATAGACAGCTCATTGACAGCTCACATTTCCCCTAATTTCGGATCTGAACTCTTGCGGTAATATTGCAGCAACATCATTGTCATTTCCCGCAGGTTTCTATAATACCTCGCAGGATTTCTCTTGCTACATTTCTTGCGAGCTTTCTCTATAAAATCTTCACGTCTTTCTTCATGTTTTGTCTTCCGTCCTTTATTGCATCGTTTTGGTAATCAATCTGCGACACTTTCCATGTGTGGCATAAATCCTTACAAGAGCGTTGTTGTTGCGAGATTCTTCTCCTACATTGATATTCTTTCAAAAGATAACCCAACTATTCTTGAAGATAAAGTTGACCCATCCTTTGGAAACTCTGTTTGTAATGTTTCAGGTTTCACCATGTGCCTTGCTGCTTGCACATCTCAAAAGCTTAATTTTTATCCTAGTTTGACGTGCTCATATTGTTCTTTAAAGGGTCATGAACTTTCAAGGTGTTACAAGTTCAAACACAAACAAAGGAACATCAACAAACTTCAACAAAGATCAAATCATTTAGCAAGGAAGCTTAAACTTGCTCAGAAGACCACTGAGTTATCTAGGATTTTATCTTCGTCTAAGAAGTTAGTTTCCAAGGATATGACTAGACCAGTTGAAAAGAAAGTATGGTCAAGTCGTTTTGATAGAAAAAAGTCTGTGTATTCCTCTCAAGGGGAAAATGGTAGACAAATTGTTATTCACCACAACGCAACTTGATTGTGTTGTTTTTGAAATCTTGTCTCATGTTCCTGATCAAAAGAGACAATGATTTTGTATCCTTCAGTCTTTAGGAAAAGTTTTTTTCTTTTCTTAGATTTTCCTTCTTTTTGTCTATCAAACAAAAGAAAGAGTACTATCGACAATTCTACTCTTCATAGGGTTGAGAGTTGGTCGTGTACGAACCTGTTTAAAGGTTTCAAAACCCTACATTCCCTTTTCCTTCTCTATAACCTCCTTATATCTCAAGACTACTTGTTGAGAAATTTGTGATTTCCTCTCACAAAACCATACGTTTATGGATACTCCAAGCATGATGTCTTCTGATGGAAAGAATGTTAATTTGATTGTTAAGCCATTAATCATGAAGCAAAAAGAAAAATCTCCGCTATCTCTGACATTGAAAATAAAAAGAAGGAATGTGAGGAAGCCAAGAGCCGTTCCTTCAAATTCTCAGAAGTTTTCTGATGTTCTTGAAGTGTTGAAAGAGATGCAAAATGAGATTCAACAAATAAAGGCTTTTGTGTATAATACTCATGAGATTCAGAAGGCCCTGGTTCGACAACATCAGCCAAGAATATTTATTGATATAAACTCCTACCTTAATGAACCTTATGTTCCAATGGCTGTTGACGACAAGGAGTGCGGGGACGATAAAGAATTCTTTAATGGTCTTATTACCTAGTAAATCTTCTATTTTTCTTGTTTTGTTTAGAAGAATAACTAGAGTTTGGAATATCCATTATTGTGATTACACATAACTATGTCCAATGATTCATCTTCATGCTTTTAGATTTATTGGTTTAAATTCTAAAATTGTTTGGAAGATGATTTTTGCAGTATTAATTTTTTTGATTTTATATATTGTAATATTGTTATGGGATATGTGTGTTTGCGTCCGTGAACTTGATTGTCCCATACCTTGTCAAAAGTAAAGTCGTTCATGAGTTGATATGCTTAAAGGAATGAATTTCCTTTTGACAAATACAAAAGTTAAGCCTATTATGTCAATTTTTGATGAAATATAGGTTAAAATCTTTTGTTTTCAAGGATTCATTATGCAAATGGTGATGGAAAATAGAATGAATCCTTATGTATTCCGCAGTAATAGATCTTCCCTAATCATATTTTTTGTATTATTGTGAGGCTCCGTAATGTGTCTTATGTTGAGCACTAAACAACCAAAGTTGATTATTTTTTATGATTAGCTTAGTTTTTGTTCCGTAAGATACTTTATGTTGAGCATATTGAACTAAATTAATCATCTTGTTTGGTTATTTAGTTATGACTCTGTAAGTTTTCTTATGTCGAGAATGAACAATTAAATTGATTACTTTTTTGATTAGTTTAGTTATGTATTCCGGTTAGATTAATTATGGGTTCTCTTGTGATTAATCTAATTGAGTTTCTTAAGTCTCCATAAGTTTACTTGTGTCGAGCATATTTAGTCAAATTAATCTTGGTTCGCTTTGGTTAATATGATTGAATATTTCCTTTTAGGATTCCAAATTCATACTTGTATGTGATTTGTTGAGTCTAAATAAATCCTTATTTTCTTTTGAAATTAAGGTCGCTCTTGTTTTTCCCTTGGGAATGACATTTTATGGGGGAGAGTTCTTTTGAACATGCGCGTAATTTCCAAATCTTTGTGGGGAGTGCGGCTGTGGAATATTAGAGGGGTTATCTTGTATCTTTATGAACTCTTTGATGAATGCATTTAGCTTCGGCTTTATGATTGCGTCTAAATAAGATGATATATATTTACCTTTGGTCATGAAATGTCTCTTACGGAAATTTTATTAGGATCCCGTTCTTGTACCTTTGCCAATTTTATTGACAAAAAGGGGGAGAATTAATATGTAGTTCACACTACAAATACATATGGTTTTCCGATCATTATGTAAGGGGGGCTGGTTTCCATGTGAGATGGAGTATTGACTAATGGGGAGTGAAGTATCACCATAATATTATTGTTAAAGTTGTGATGCAATTGGACTTTGACGTTGTGTAATGATACTATGACACTGTATAACAATGATTGAGAACTCTTGTTTTCTCGTTGTTATAGCTATGGATTTTCAACAACGATGATGCTAAACTTACAACCTTTGGGATCATTGGAGTACTTGGAAGTGACGAAGATTTCGAGTAATGTTGAATATTAGACATGTGGAATACGAGCTACAAAGTTTATTTATATATTTTTTGTATTTCATATGTATTGATAGTTTTGTTACTAAAATTGACAAAGGGGGAGATTGTTAGAGCATTTCTCGGTCAAACTCGCATGCGTTGCTATCTCAAGCATGTTTGTCAATGTTAATTATCAAAACTATAAGTCTTGATTTCTAGTCTACTATAGCTAAGGTCTCGGACTAGGATATAAAGAGTAGTTGAGCTCAAGAACCCCATGACAATCATCATACAAGACGAAGGACTACTCAAGGAACTAGTGGATCTTCATCGACTAAAATGTATGTGGAGACTTGAACTTATCTAT
Source organism: Papaver bracteatum (assembly GCA_023529315.1). Lineage (NCBI taxonomy): Eukaryota > Viridiplantae > Streptophyta > Magnoliopsida > Ranunculales > Papaveraceae > Papaver > Papaver bracteatum. Next base: position 561,598 of record JAJJWX010002427.1, on the reverse strand, counting down.
CACTCAAAAGACTATTTATCTAATATCTTAAGACAAAAGTTGTTTTGCTGTATAGACTAAGATTATACACATTTGGTATTTCGAGCTGAGTTTACCTTGCTTATCTATTTCTCGAAATATATGTTGGTAAAGATTTCGCTTTAGCCAAGTTCATCTTTACCTAGTGACGAAAGTCATGTTAAACTTTAATCACTTTGAAAATTGCTTTGACAAAAAATGGTTTATGAATAACAACTATATAACGTCCTCTGAGAATGTTTCAATGATTGAAATGAGAGTTAGACAATACAGCCCCAATGGAGGATATAAGCATTGTTGTGGAAAAACATATATGTATAAGTCCTTATTCCTTGAACCAAAGTTTGCGAACTTTGTTGATCAAGAGAACCGGACAAGTGCGTGAGCTTAAGTCCGCGAATTGGCGGAAGTTCTCGAACCGAGAATTTCTGCTGGAGTTTGTGAACTCTATCCGGGAACTTAAGTCCGCGAACCCAGTCTGCAAACTTGAGCAAGTTATGTATAAAAACGATGTTTGTGAACTTATCTTTATAAACTAAAGGATTCTATTACAAACCGTGGATATATAGTTCATGAGCCGATTCGAGTGAATCAAATCTTTTTTACTTCAATTGTGTCTTGTGTAGTACATGAGATTTCCTTGCAATTGAACAACTCTAGCTAGTTTATTTGAGTCATTTGAACTAGTTATATATGGTGAAGAAGAATATGGTTGATATGAAAGTTATCATATGGCTAACCACTTGGTTAACTATTGTTGAACCAACTAATGTACAAGTTTTGGTACGGTTACACAAGCCTACAAACGTGCATTACATGTGTGTATAACAAGCTATGTTTTCGATCTAATGGTTGATAAATATTAGCTTGAATCTAATCAGGTTTTCATCTAACGGTGAATAGTGAATGCTTTGTTACTAAGCTAACATTGATTGCAAACCCTGATTTGAAAAACTATATAAGGGAGAACTCTAGCAACTGGAAAACCTAATCCCGACACATTTTGTGTGATACTAGTTGTGCTAAGCCAGAGTCAATTCTCCTTTAAACTTTGGTTTCTTCTTCTAAACCAGGTTCACGACTTAAAGACTTCATTGGGATTGTGAAGCCAGATCGATACTACTTTGTCATATACCTACATCTTTAGACTAAATAAGTTCTTGGGCTTGGCCCAGCAGACTATTATGGGTGTGGCAAGGTTGAGTGAGTTATCCCAGTTTCTTTTTTTTCCTCGAGTGGAACACTCGATCTGATGTAATCAAGTCTGTTCTTTTTTGCTCTCTGAGATTGGTTGTTTAAGTACCAATCATTTGTAACCCTAAGAAAAATTAATGAAAAAATTTCTTTTCTTTCAATTGAAAGTTAGGATCTGCTTGCAGAGAGAAAGTAGCTTGCTAATAATCTATCATCACTAATCTTGTAGTTGTACTTCAGTACACTACAATTGGTATCAGATTCACCCCTAGCACCTATATACATGGCTAACAAACAATCCATTGCCGAAATTACTAAATCCGTTTCTCAGAACACTACCTCCATCATCGACATCAATTACAAGATCACTACATTGAATTCTACAGTCTCTGATGTTAAATCTACCTTAAATATTATCCTTGGTTTACTAGAAAACCAACATCAAACACCACCTGACTCTCCTGAGGAATCTCAATCTACCCATACTCCACCCTTCACTCAGCTTAAACATCTCATCCAAAACTTCTCTCATACCCACCACAATTGAATTACCAGAACTCCTAAGGTCGATTTTCCGCGCTTCAATGGAACTAATCCCCGTGGATGGGCTTTAAATGTGAAAGATATTTTTCTTTTCACAAATTTCCTGATGCAGAACGGGTAGACATGGCTGCTATTCATTTCGATCCACAAGTAGACTCTTGGTTTATAAATTATCAACAAGGTAAAGATTCTATTCCTTGGGATACTTTTTCTCGTGATCTTTGCTTTCGTTTTGAGGATATAACACAGGATAATTATGTAGGGAGTTTAATAAGCTTGCTCAAACCACCACAGTAGAGGACTACTTTGATAAATGGGAACATTACAAAGGCTTTATGGTAGCTAATAACAACCCTCCCCTGCCTGAGAGTTTTTATACCCTCAGCTTCATTAGTGGCTTGAAAGAAGAAATGTGTACTACTGTACAAATGTTTAAACCAGAATCGACAGCTGAGTCTTTTTACTTAGCCAGAATGCAACAAGCTTCACTACTTCTCCACCCCAAAACCAACAAATCCTTCTCAAGACCTTTTGTTCCCACTCCATTATCTGTATCTCACCCCCCCATACTATCAAACCTTTTTTTTCTCCTCACACACCCTCAACCAAACAAATTACTTCTTATACCCCTTTTGTCACTCACCCAACATCTCCAACTAATACCTCCACTAATAATTCCTTGCCACCTATCAAGAGGCTTACCCATGATCAAATGCAAGCTAGGAAATATAAGGGGTTGTGCTACAACTGTGATGAGTTTTATAGGCAAGGCTATCGATGAAATACCCAACAGTTGTTTATGCTCATTTCAGATGATGAATCAGAAGAACCAACACCGATATCCCCTGAAAACTCTGTTATGTCATCTCCAACATCTACTGATTCTAGCATTGAAATATCCCTACATTCCTTAACAGGACATGTAGTCCATGATACAATTAGAATTTTAGGTCATCTATAGAAGAAGCCTATCCTGGTCTTGGTAGATACTGGGAGTACTCACAGCTTCATTGACTCCAATACTGTCACTAAACTCAATATTCATGCAGCCCTTACAGGAAACATGGTGGTAACAGTGGCAAATGGTGACAGCATTACTAGTCATGGACTTTGTCAGCAACTTCAATGGGAAATGCAGGGTCACAAGTTTTCATCTGACTTATGGGTGTTGCCCCTAGGGGGTTATGACATGGTTTTAGGAGCTGATTGGTTACACCAGTTGGGAGACGTCACCTTCAATTTTCCAAAGTTAACAATTTCCTTCATCCATCAGGGCTCCTACATTACCCTTCAATGGAGTTCTTTTAAACCTTCTATTCATCTCCTAGAGGGATCTTCCTTTCGAAAGTTTATCAAAAACAATGCCCCAACACTAATTGGCCAATTCTTTGCCATGTCTACATCACTTCCACCGCTTACACCTTCTCCAGTGAGTGCACTCTTAGACACATTCTCTGATGTCTTTGCAGAACCTACCACTCTTCCTCCTTCTAGGTCACTGGATCACAAAATTCCTTTGAAACCCAACTCTACCCCTACTTCCCAAATGCCTTATAGATGTCCCTACATCCATAAATCTGTAGTAGAACAGTTGGTCTCTGAAATGATCTCTACATGACTTATTCAAAACAGTAACAGCCCATTTGCTTCTCCAATTCTACTAGTAAAGAATAAAGATGGCACCTGGAGGTTTTGTGTGAATTACAAGAGACTCAATGAGTTGACCATTAAAGATAAATTTCCTATACCTTTGATTGATGAGCTTTTGGATGAGTTGAAGGGAGCTATCATCTTCACCAAAATTGATCTAAGGTCTGGCTATCACCAAATCAGAGTTTTTGGTCCCGATATACACAAAACAGCATTCAGAACTCATCATGGCCACTATGAGTTTAGGGTGATGCCTTTTGGACTTACTAATGCACCTGCTACCTTCCAAGCCTTAATGAATGAGATTTTTCAGCCATTCTTGAGGAAGTTTGTGTTAGTTTTTTTTGATGACATCCTCATCTTCAGCAAATCCATGGAAGAACATGTAATACATCTGCAACAAGTTTTTTCTCTCCTCAGGCAACACTCATTATATGCCAAATTATCTAAGTGTGTCTTTGCTCAACCTCAACTGAGTTACTTGGGTTACTTAATCAATGCAGAAGGAGTGGCTGCTGAATCTGACAAGATAGAGGCTATGCAAACTTGGCTAATGCCTACAACCTTCAAATATCTAAGGGGGTTCTTGGGTATTACTGGCTATTATAGAAGGATTATTAAAGGGTATGGCACTATCTTCAGGCCACTAACTGACCTACTTAAGAAGGATGCATTTCATTGGACAACAGCAACATAACAAGCTTTCCTTGATCTTAAAGTGGAAATGACCAAGGCCCCAGTGTTGGCACTCCCTGATTTCTCCAAGAAATTCACCCTAAAAACTGATGCCTATGACAGAGGAGTGAGAGCTGTACTCATGCAAGATGGAAGGCCCATTTCTTTTTACAACAAGGCTTTGGGTCCAAAAGATTTGGCCATGTCTGCATATGAGAAGGAATTCTTAGATATTGTCATGGCTGTCCAAAAGTGGAAATACTACTTGGCTCATAGCCAATTCATTATCCACACTGACCACCAAAGTCTTAAGTACTTGATGGGCCAGAGGGTTTCTACTGCATTGCAACAAAAATGGCTCATCAAACTACTTGGTTTTGATTACATTATCAAGTACAAAAAAGGGAGTGAATATGTAGCTGTTGATGCCCTTTCCAGATTGCCCACACATAATACTACCTGCAATTCCATGACAGTTAGTACTCCTCAGTGGACTCTAGATGTTATTTTTAGTTATGAGGGTGATGATGTAGCTCAATAACACATCTCAGAACTACTGGTCTCACCAACTCACCCCAAATTTACTTACTCTAATGGTGTGTTGAAATTCAAAGGGAGGCTATACATTGGTTCAGGTGATGACATTAGAAACTCTATTCTCCATTCATTACATTCTTCTGCTGTTGGAGGGCACTCAGGAATGCTGGGTACTTATCAGAGAGCCAAGTCTCACTTCTTCTGGCCTCACATGAAACAATATATTCTTCAAATGGTAGATTCCTATGATGTTTGTCAGTGCAATAAAGGTGGTACATCTTTTCCTAATGGCTTCCTCCAACCCTTACCCATTCCTGACTCAGCTTGGCAAGATATTTCCATGGATTTTATTGAAGGGATGCCTATGTCTAACAGGAAGAGTGTTATCTTAGTGGTAGTGGATAGACTAACCAAATACAATCATTTTATTTCCCTCACCCACCCCTTCACCGCAGTTTCAGTTGCTAAATAATTTCTTAATCACATTTTCAAATTACATGGCCTCCCTAGATCAATCATTAGTGACAGATACAAAATATTTGTCAGCCACTTCTGGCAAGCATAGTTCAAGTCCTTGGGTACCACACTCAATCTATCCACTTCCTACCACCCACAAATAGATGGGAAAACTGAGAGAACGAATGCCTGTGTTGAGCAATACCTTACATGTATGACAGGCTCCAACCCCAAGCAATGGAATCAGTGGCTGGCACTTGCAGAATGGTGGTTTAACACCAATTATCACACTAGTCTCAGAATATCTCCATTTCAAGCACTGTATGGATACCAACCACCACACCTGATATTCCCAGTCATCTCAACCACTTCTGTTGCATCTGTGGAGACTTATCTGAAGGAGAGAGATTTGATGCTGCATCTTTTGAAAGAGGACTTGGCTAAGGATCAATAAAGAATGAAGTACTTTACTGACCAAAAAACCACTGACAGAGAATTTGCTATAGGAGATCTGGTCTTCCTCAAACTACAGCCTTACAGACAATCTAGTGTGGCTATCAGACAGAATCTCAAACTTTCAGCCAAATACTTTGGTCCATTCCAGGAGCTCCAAAGAATTGGTACAGTGGCTTATAAACTGCAACTCCATGTGGGCTCTAGGATTCATCCGGTGTTTCATGTGTCACAACTTAAGAAGTGCATTGGTCACAAGGCTTCCACCTTACCTAGCCTTCCAGTGGTGGATGATCAAGGCAATTTGTTGTTGAACTAGTGGCATTTCTGGATACTAGAACCACAGTCAGAGGTACTTATTCTGTGTCTCAGATTCTTGTTCATTGGTCCAACTCCACACCCGCTGATGCAACTTGGGAAGATGTCTCTCGCATCAAGGATCAGTTCCCAAACTTTATCCTTGAGGAAAAGGATCTTGGAAGGGAGGGGCAATGTCATATACCTACATCTTTAGACTAAATAAGTTCTTGGGCTTGGCCCAGCATACTAGTATGGGTGTGGCAAGGTTGAGTGAGTTAGCCCAGTTTCTTTTTTTTCCTCGAGTGGAACATTCGATCTGATGTAATCGAATCCGTTATTTTTTTCTCTCTCGGATTGGTTGTTTAAGTACCAATCATTTGTAACCCTAAGAATAATTAATGAAAAATTTTCTTTGCTTTCAATTGAAAGTTAGGCTATGCTTGCAGAGAGAAAGTAGCTTGCTACAAATCTATCATCACTAATCTTGTAGTTGTACTTCAGTACACTACATACTTTTCTTAAAGTTGTGTGATATGATCTTTTTGTTTCTATCGTATGAATACAATTGTAATAATTGGCTTGAGATTTCTATCTCCGATAGGAAAGATAAAAAGTAATCACAAACATATTCTTCTCATCGTTTGTGATTCCATAATATCTTTTTTCGCTGCGTCGATTAAGACTATTATGAGGTGATTGATAATACTGAGCTGTTCTTCGGGAATATAAGTCTGGTTTATCAATAAGTTCATGTTCACCTTGATTTATCAAAAGACGGAACAAAAATCATAGGTATATTCGTGGGAGATGGATTTATTTATTACCATAGACTTTTTTGTGTGATACAGATTTATTTGTCGAGAGAGAATGGTGCTAACTGCAAATCGAACTACAAGAAGGCGGCTTTCATCTATAGACGTCACCCTCATGATTGACAAAAATTAGCACTCAAGAGATCAATATAGTGCTGAAATTGGTGTGAAATTGGGTAGCTCAACATTCTACTCGGAATTAACGTACGGTGAAACACACTCAAATGAATGCTTTTTAGTCAAATGGAAAAATTTATGGTCGGTGACTCACATGATATAAATACGGGTAGTCTCCACTAATAATTGATCAACAACTCTAATAATGCATCTCCCTGCTCCTAATTTGCATCACCGGCATATTAAATCCATTATTTAACACTCTAACAAGTATGAAATCCAAACATAGTTCCCTAACACTTCCAAGTTCAGTTATGTCGGTCAGAATTCTCTATGTAAACATACCTAGAAGTATGCTAGTGACTCTAAAATCTCTAAAACTTGGTGGTTTTATGCAATTTTTTTTTTAAATATGCTTAGCCACTCCCCCACACTTAAACTTTACATTTTCCTCAATGTAATTGAATCGTCCAAGTAAATTCAAGGTGGGAAATCCTAATATGATATGAAACAAGAAAAGTAAATAAACAAAAATAAAAAGCAAAAGGTTAAGAAGTACAAAACCTATGAGTTGCCTCCCATTAAGCGCTTGTTTTAAAGTCGACGGCCCGACTTAGCACTTGTAAGATTCATTCCCCATATACGAACAATCGGAAAATTTGGGGATCCACCCATAGTACCTGTTTTGCAAACAATAGATTCATACAAATGTTAGCACAAGAAAACAATAGTGAAATTATCTCCCGATAGAAATTTTCCCCACACTTATTCTTGTCCACACTCGGAAGTGTATAAAAAACATAGAATTTGGGAATTTCTATGGATTCCTCTTGGAAAACCTGCATAGTGTTAGCATCAAGTGTTTTTAATGGTGGATATCGAGAATCAAAGTCATCCAAAAATACTTTCGAAGAACATACATTTAAACCAATAAGAGGTAAAGGAGAAGAATTAATATGCAAAGGGTTAGACAAACCTTGCACAATCTCTTGTATTACGGAATCTTCTTCATTCTTAAAAAATTCGAGTGAATTACTTACCTCTTCCATATCATGGTCCTCTATTAAACCTTGCATCCATTCTTTATCATTTTCTACCTTAACTAAAGTCTCGGCATCATTAAAATCATTGGAAAGTTCAATTGGGTCTTCCACGAATTCAATCAATTTGGTTTCATTCTCTAGCATCATCTCTTCAACATCCTCGTCATCGGAATCGGGCCATTCCTCTCTCATAAAATATTCTACGGTATAAATTGTAATAATAGGCAAGTCATACCCAATCTCCTCCTTTTGAATAGGTGAATGATCGTTATTATGATCCGGAGTTGGAATAACTTCCTCATTTTTGCAACGCTCATACACTTCCGCGGACTCATATCTTTCCCTAAGGAATTTTTTCCAAGCACTAAATGCATCTTCCTCAAGCTCTACCTTTTGAATAGGTGATTGATCATTATTAAGATCAAGCCTTGAGTAAGCTACACTAGCGTCATCAAAAGTCTCCAAAGGTTGTTCATTTTCAAAATATTCTATGTTGTCCATAGGAATTTCGGAATTGGTTTGGTTTTGAGGCCATACTTCTTCCTCATTCCCTTGTTTACCGAGTTGAGCAATTTGTTCGTATAATTTCTATGAATTCCTTTGAATTTCTCGATGTGATTCCTCGCTTTGTTGTTGTAGTTCTTACATATTTTGTTGAAAATCCCCAATCATGGTACACATATTATCTGCAAAACTAGAGAATTTTTGATCAAAAGAATAATTATCCTCCCATCCTTGTGATTGTCCACTTACATACCCGTCACAAGGTGGTTGATATGTATGAGAATATCCATAAGGTTCTGTAGGAAATTATTCATAGCCAAAAGATAGGTTTTGATTGTATCCTAAGGATGGTTGGAAGTTTCCATAATGTTGAGGTTGAAAACCGTATTGATTGTTGTAATATGCTTGCTCTTGTCCACCATACATGGAAAACTGGTACCTAAAAAAAATCTAAAAAAAAAACAAAGTTAGAATTAAAAATAAAACAAAACGAAAAGAAAAACAACAAAAGCTGCTCCGTTGCTCCCCGGAAACGGCACCAAAATTTGATGCGTGTCGTAACCACAACAAATTAATTAATATTTTACTACCAAATTAACAAGTAATATAGGGTATTCAAGTTCGTTCCCACGAGGAGCAAGAGGTTTTAGTTGTGTTATAATGTCATAAAAGGGGGTTTTTGGTTTTAAATTTTAAAAGAAAAATAAATAAATAAAACAATTAAAAGGATAAAGGAAATCAATAAGAGAGATTATATCAAGGAATCCTTCTTCTTTGCAAAACAATGATTCAAGTTATGTTATTTTCCACTTCTTATTAGTCACAGATTACCACCAACCGTAGAATAGCAGATTCGCTTAGATAACCTCAAAATTCCTTATTTCACTGAGCAATAGGTTCGCTTAGTTATCAGATTCTATTCAAAAGAACCACCTTGAGGTTCGCTTAAAAGATGTAATTCCCCGAACGCATTAAGATTTATGAATTTAGGTTTAATACTAGTAGTTAGACTCGGTTCGCTCGGTCCACTTTCTAGCGTTGTTTTCACACATAATTTCTCCATGGAATCCCTCCGCAAGGTCTCATGTTTTCTACTTGTGTAAAGAGTCAAGAAACTATTATGTATTCCCTAACTTTCACTAGCTTAAGATCAAATTAACAAATCAATTTAGCGTGCACTCTAAACAACCTATCAATCAATCATAAACACTCATATTAGTAAAAACAAACGATAATCATGTGAAATTCAAAGTAGATTTAAAACAAAACTTAAAACATGCTAAGAACTAGGAATTCATCCTCAATCAATAAGAAAATTAGCTACTCATGCTAAGGAGTTCACACAAATAAAGAAAATAAAAGTGTTGTGTGTGTAAAGGTGTAAAAGTGTATAAGTTGTTATAGAAAAGTAGAGAACTTCTCTATTTATAGGCTTCAATGCTCTCCAAATCTTCCAAGGAATAGAATCCCTTTCATTTAGCAATTCAATTTCCAAGTCCCAGCCTTTCTCAAATCTTCCATCTCCTCTTTACAAATCCAACCCAATTCTTCATCCAATTCCAAACCCAAGTCTTCACACCCAATGAGAGAAATTCACACAAAAATCTATAACTTTGGGTTGCCGGAAAATACTGATGCAACCGGAAATTGGCTGGCAAGATCACTGATGTTCATCTGAGATTATCCCCCGGATAGGGAATATTCCGTTCACGTGCCGTCATAAGTAATGGTCAAACTGACGGTCTTCTATTAGTCAACAGGTCAAAGAAGGGAAGGCATCCGTGTCCGTTAGACATCTTACTAGCCTGAATCGTCTTACTCAATTGAGTCACATGGATGGATCGGTCATCGAACTCGTCTGGAATGGACATCGCCGGCACCGAGTTGACTCGTCAGAGTTTCCTCTGTTTCAGGTGTATTCGTAGGCCTATTTCTGGTCTTCTCTTGTGACAATCCTAGCATACATCTACAGACTCATTCATTCACAGCAACAATTAATAATCCATGGCAACAATAACACTAGTTCCTCCTTCAATTCCCATCTCCTCTGAATCGCAGCAACAATACTTCTTCATCCCTTACCACCTCCCATGAACATCAACAACATCCGTTCTTCACCTTAATCATCTACCAAAACCAATTTGGAAAAATCATTAACTTCTCCTGCATCTGTTCATGACTTCAAATGAGTCATACCCATCGATTATTCTCGGATTCTTGTAATCATCCAGCCACTGATTTCTCCTCCAACATCAACACAGATCCAATTTTATTCATTATTTCAGAACCGTTCTCTTCATCTTGATTTATTCAGTACCATCAGTGGAAACATCTTCAAATCTCAGTTCTTCACCATCTTCTTCTTGATTTCTTCTCATCTGTTGATTTTGAGAAAACCCACAGATCCCCTTTTTCTAATTTCTTAGCTAAACCCATCTGTCTATTTACAGCATCATCATCTCTTGCTGCCAGATTCAATCTTGAATCAAACCCTAATTTCATCCTCGTTGTGTTCTTCATTTGAACATCATCAATATTCTCCATCCCTGAGATCGACAGCAACAACTGATTTCTCTCCCCATCGATCTCATTTAGTTCAACACAAATTACCCTTCCATCTCTCTGTATTCAACAGCAGCGGCTACTGGTTATGTTTCTCAATTTCTGGTGAAAACAGAAATGAGTGAATAAAAGTGTCTCTCGATCTCATTTTCCTACATCTGCTTGGCTGCGCGCGCTTCTTTTTCTCTTTCTCAATTTCATCACTTTCAGGTTTAAATTGATTGAGAAGAGAAGAGGATCTCGATTTTAGGGTTATGCAAAAGTAGGGTTATAGTCAGTGTCCGGTCACCCTGATAAGGGCCACTCAGCTAGCATCCCCCTAACCATTGTTGGTTGTATTTTAATACTTCTTAAAGAAAAGTTCCCCCCAACCTTGGCTTGTCTCCCAATAGTGTTTTCCTGAAAAATGACAATTACACCCTTTTTGCTTAAATTGGGTGATTTCTTCTTCTTTTCCTCCGTGCGACTCCATAGTACCTAATAACTCAAAAACACTCATAAAATAAATAATTCACACGAAAAGTAACAAAGAAAGCATAACCAATAGATATTAAATATGGTGTATTCTACACCCTATCAAATTCCCTCACACTTAGACTTTGCTAGTCCTCGAGCAAACTAAAACTTACAACTTCAAAGCGTTCCAGTGTCCCAAGCATCCAAAGAGCGATGAGGACATAGAGTTTCTGGATGCTAGTAATAAGAAGTTAGAAATACTAAATAATATATTCTCATTATTAAATGTTGAGTGAGAAATAACCACACCATAATGAGAGAACGCGTGTTTGAGAGCGAACAATAAGCATTTCGCCTTGACTTCTGCCTCACCAAAAAGGGTTTTATGAAATTGCACTCAAAAGATGTACTTTTATGGATCTCACATGTGTGTAGGTAGGAATGAAGAGAGAAATCCTACAACACGTTGAATGGTGGGAAGGAAAACTTCCGAAATGTTTGAAAAAACCCACATCTTTTAACATTTTGAAAAACCATTTTTCTGACGATCTCTAAGAAAGGAAATCAACCACTATTATCGAGGATGAGATTACTTACTCACCTTCACATCCGACTTCCAATTATGATAACACCACTCTCACGACATCCAATAGAAACGTCTTCCGCTCCTCGTCTCCATCTTCTTGATCCTCGTCTTCGGTTTCAACTATTGATGAAAAACTCGTGAACTTCGTAGATCCTTGACAATTTGTAACCTTTTTTCCTTAAATCCTTGTCACTTGAAACTTCCTTATAGATTTTCCTTCCCCACGACTTATAAAATAAAAACAATGATAAAAGATTTTCTCTTGTCTCATATTATTTTTTTTTATTTTTTTTCATAATCTCATTTTTTCCATTTTTTTTTATTTGAGAAACAAGAGAAATAAAATACAAAACAAAGTGAAAAATAAAACAAACCATGGCCGTGGAAAAGTACTTTACCGCTTGATTCTTCACAACTTGTATCGTCTCGAAATTATAAACTTCAATAATTCTCATCTTTTGATTTTCTTTTCTCTTGTAAATAAGTCTTCAACTTGTATGTAAATTTCCGCTCATTGTATTGTAAGTCTTCAACATATATGTAAAAATCTGCTCATTGTACGTTGCTTTATTTGAATATGAAATTTGCTCTTTTCTTGTCCCATCATTGCTTGTAAACCTTAAACGTTTCAACTTTCCTTGTAGATTTTGTTGTCACTCCCTTGTTGTTGATAATGGTGTTTCTATGGACCCGATGTTGTCGAGAGAGAATGGTGCTAACTGCAAATCGAACTACAAGAAGGCGGCTTTCATCTATAGATGTCACCCTCATGATTGACAAAAATTAGTACTCAAGAGATCAAAATAGTGTTGAAATTGGTGTGAGGTTGGGTAGCTCACCATTCTACCCGGAATTAACGTACGGTGACACACACTCAAAAGAAAGCTTTTTAGTCAAATGGAAAATTTTCTGGCCGGTGCCTCACTTGATATAAATACGGGTAGTCTCCACTAATGATTGATCAACAACTCTAATAATGCATCTCCCTGCTCCTAATTTGCATCACAGTCATGATTAAATCCATTATTTAACACTCTAACAAGTAAGAAATCCGAACGTAGTTCCCTAACACTTCCAAGTTCAGTTATGTCGGTCATAATTCTCTATGTAAACATACCTAGAAGTATGCTAGTGACTCTAAAATCTCTAAAAGTTGGAGGTTTTATGCAAATTTTTTTTTTTTTTTAAATATGCTTAGCCACTCCCCCACACTTAAACTTAGCATTGTCCTCAATGTAATTGAATCGTCCAAGTAAATTCAAGGTGGGAAATCCTAATATGATATGAAACAAGAAAAGTAAATAAACAAAAATAAAAAGCAAAAGGTTAAGAAGTACGAAACCTATGGGTTTCCTCCCATTAAGCGCTTGTTTTAAAGTCGACGACCCGACTTAGCACTTGTAAGATTCATTCCCCATATACGAACAATCAGAAAATTTGGGGATCCACCCATAGTACCTGTTTTGCAAACAATAGCTTCATACAAATGTTAGCACAAGAAAACAATAGTGAAATTATCGCCCGATAGAAATTTCCCCCACACTTATTCTTGTCCACACTCGGAAGTGTATAAAGAACATAGAATTTGGGAATTTCTATGGATTCCTCTTGGAAAACCTGCATAGTGTTAGCATCAAGCATTTCCAATGGTGGATATCGAGAAACAAAGTCATCCAAAAATACTTTCGAAGCACATACATTTAAACCAATAAGAGGTAAAGGAGAAGAATTAATATGAAAAGGGTTAGACAAACCTTGCACAATCTCTTGTATTACGGAATCTTCTTCATTCTTAAAAAATTCGAGTGAATTACTTACCTCTTGAATATCATGGTCCTCTATCAAACCTTGCAACCATTCTTCATCATTTTCTACCTTAACTAAAGTCTAGGCATCATTAAACTCATTGGAAAGTTCAATTGGGTCTTCCACGAATTCAATCAATTTGGTTTCATTCTCTAGCATCATCTCTTCAACATCCTCGTCATCGGATTCGGGCTATTCCTCGCTCATAAAATCTTCTTCGGTATAAATTGTAACAATAGGAAAGTCATACCCAATCTCTTACTTTTGAATAGGTGAAGGATCGTTATTATGATCCGGAGTTGGAATAACTTCCTCATTGTTGCAACACTCATACACTTCCGCGGACTCATATCTTTCCCTAAGGAATTTTTTCCAAGCACTAAATGCGTCTTCCTCAAGCTCTACCTTTTGAATAGGTGATTGATCATTATTAAGATCAAGGATTGAGTAAGCTACACTAGCATCATCAAAAGTCTCCAAAGGTTGTTCATTTTCAAAATATTCTATGTCGTCCATATGAATTTCGGAATTGGTTTGGTTTTGAGGCCACACTTCTTCCTCATTCCCTTGTTTACCGAGTTGAGAAATTTGTTCGTATAATTTCTCTGAATTCCTTTGAATTTCTCTATGTGATTCCTCGCTTTGTTGTTGAAGTTATTGCATCTTTTGTTGAAAATCCCCAATCATGGTACACATATTATCTGCAAAACTAGAGAATTTTTGATCAAAAGCATAATTATCCTCCCATCCTTGTGATTGTCCACTTACATACCCGTCACAAGGTGGTTGATATGGATGATAATATCTATAAGGTTTTGTAGGAAATTGTTCATAGCCAAAAGATTGGTTTTGATTGTATCCTAAGGATGGTTGGAAGTTGCCATAATGTTGAGGTTGAAAACCGTATTGATTGTTGTAATATGTTTGCTCTTGTCCACCGTACATGGAAAACTGGTACCTAAAAAAAATTCTAAAAAAAAACAAAGTTGGAATGAAAAATAAAACAAAACGAAAATAAAAACAACTAAAGCTGCTCCGCTGCTCCCCGGCAACGGCGCCAAAATTTGATGTGTGTCGTAACCACAACAAATTAATTAATATTTTACTACCTAATTAGCAAGTAATATAGGGTAGTCAAGTTCGTTCCCACGAGGAGCAAGAGGTTTTAGTTGTCTTATAATGTCACAAAAGGGGGTTTTTGGTTTTATATTTTAAAAGCAAAATAAATAAACAAAACAATTAAAAAGATAAAGGAAATCAATAAGAGAGATTAGGTCAAGGAATCCTTCTTCGTTGAAAAACAATAATTCAAGTTATGTTCTTTTCCGCTTCTTATTAGTCACAAATTATCACCAACCGTAGGATAGCAGGTTCGCTTAGCTAACCTCCAAATTCCTTATTTCACTGAGTAACAGGTTCGCTTAGTTATCAGATTCTATTCAAACGAACCACCTTGAGGTTCGCTTACAAGATGTAATTCCCCGAATGCATTAAGATTTATGAATTTAGATTTAATACTAGTAGTTAGACTCGGTTCGCTCGGTCCACTTTCTAGCGTTGTTTTCACACAAAATTGCTCCATGGAATCCCTCCGCAAGGTCTCGTGTTTTCTACTTGTGTAAAGAGTCAAGAAACTATTACGTATTCCCTAACTTTCACTAGCTTTAGATCAAATTAACAAATCAATTTAGCGTGCACTCTAAACAACCTATCAATCAATCATAAACACTCATATTAGTAAAAACAAACGATAATCATGTGAAAATTAAAAGTAGATTTAAAACAAAACTTAAAACATGCTAAGAACTAGGAATTCATCCTCAATCAATAAGAAAATTATCTACTCATGCTAAGGAGTTCACAAAAATAAAGAAAATAAAATTGTTGTGTGTGTAAAGGTGTAAAAGTGTATAAGTTGTTATAGAAAAGTAGAGAACTTCTCTATTTATAGGCTTCAATGCTCTCCAAATCTTCCAAGGAATAAAATCCCTTTCATTTAGCGATTCAATTTCCAAGTCCAAGCCTTTCTCAAATCTTCCATCTCCTCTTTCCAAATCCAAACCCAATTCTTCATCCAATTCCAAACCCAAGTCTTCACATCCAATGAGAGAAGTTCACACAAAAATCTATAACTTTGGGTTGCCGAAAAAATACTGATGCAACCGGAAATTAGCCGGAAAGATCACTGCTGTTCATCTGAGATTATCCCCCGGATAAGGAATATTCCGTTCACGTGCCGTCATAAGTAACGGTCAAATTGACGATCTTCTATTAGTCAACGGGTCAAAGAAGGGAAGTCAGCCGAGTCAGTTAGACATCTGACTGGTCTTAATCGTCTTACTAAACTGAGTCACATGGATGGATCGGTCATCGCTGGAACCGATTCGACTCGTCAGAGTTTCCTCTGTTTCAGGTGTATTCCCAGGCCAATTCCAGGACTATTTTTGGTCTTCTCCTGTGACAATCCTAGCATATATCTACCGACTCATTCATTCACGGAAACAATTGATAATCCATGGCAGCAATAACACTACTTCCTCCTTCGATTCCCATCTCCTCTGAATCGCATAAACAGTACCTCTTCATCCCTTACCACTTCCCATGAACATTAACAACATCCGTTCTTCACCTTAATCATCCACCCAAACCAATTTGGAAATAGCATTAACTTATCCTGCATCTGTTCATGACTTCAAATGAGTCATACCCATCGATTCTTCTCGGATTCTTGTAATCATCCAGCCACTGATTTCTCCTCCAACATCAACACAGATCCAATTTTTCTCATTATTTCAGAACCGTTCTCTTCATCTTGATTCATTCAGTACCATCAGTGGCAACAACTTCAAATCTTAGTTCTTCACCAAATTTTTCTTGATTTCTTCTCATCTGTTGATTTTGAGAAAACCCACAGATCCCCTTTTTCTAATTTCTCAGCAATACCCATCTGTCCATTTACAGCATCATCATATCTCGCTGCCAGATTCAATCTTGAATCAAACCTTAATTTCATCCCCGTTATGTTCTTCATTTGAACATCATCAATATTCTCCATCCCTGAGATCGACAGCAACAACTGATTTCTCTCCCCATCGATATTCTTAAGTTCAACACAAATTCCCCTTCCATCTCTATGTATTCAACAGCAGCGGCTACTTGTTATGTTTCTCAATTTCTGGTGAAACATAAATGGGTGAATGAAAGTATCTCTCGATCTCGTTTTCCTACATCTGCTTGGCTGCGCTTCTTTTTCTCTTTCTCAATTTCATCACTTTCAGGTGCAAAATGATTGAGAAGAGAAGAGGGTCTCGATTTTAGGGTTATGCAAAAGTAGGGTTATAGTCAGTGTCCGGTCACCCTGATAAGGGCCACTCAGCTAGCAGCCCCCTAACTATTGCTGGTTATCTTTTAATACTTCTTCAATAAGAGTTGCCCCTTAACCCTTAATTGTCTCCCAATAGTGTTTGCCTGAAAAATGACAATTACACCCTTTTTGCTTAAATTGGGTGATTTCTTCTTCTTTTCCTCCGTGCGACTCCATAGTACCTAATAACTCAAAAACACTCATAAAATACATAATTCTCACGAAAAGTAACAAAGAAAGCATAACCAAAAGATATTAAATAAGGTGTATTCTACACCCTATCACTGGGATCAGAGGCGCAGGAGCATAACTGTACCTTGGATCAGTGTGAGATTGATTGGGGTTCAACTACAGTCTATCCTGAAGTTATCTTGGAGTAGGATAGTGTCTGTAGCGGCTTAACACAATGTATGTTTAATCTGGACTAGGTCCCTGGGTTTTTCTTCATTTGATAAACAATCCTCGTTAACAAAATTCTGGTGTATGTGTTATTTATTTTCCGCATTATATTTGTTATATAATTGAAATAATACAGGTTGTGAGTTGTTCAATCAATTAGAATATCTGACCTTTTGGTTGTTTATTTAAATTGATTGACACTTGGATATTGGTCTTTGGTACCATCCAAGTTTATCTCTCTTGTATTTAAATTGAGACTCGCATTTTACTTGAGTAAGATTTAAATCGAGAGATAGAGATATAAACTCTTTGATATACTTTTCTATTGATTGAGTCTAACTGTCTAGTTGATGATCATAAAAGTATATTGTAGTTTGTCCATACAGATTGCTAATTCGAAATATTGGGTGTGGTTGTTAGACCCCCGCTTTTTTAACCCTGATTCGAGAACCAGCCTAAAGGTTCACAAACCGTTGTACTAATTGTCCCAGTTTAGTTTTTAGTATATGCTCAAAGACTTATTTTTAAATATGTTTAACATTACTATAACTCTCCCAAACACATCTAGGACGTCATTGATCACTCAAACACTTATGCGTGTGCATCATGATTAAATTATTACGTGTTTAAATAAACATCAAATTGCTTTGGCATACTTTCCAAACCGAACAATCATTATACACGGTTCCTGGTGTATATTCCTCTATTGTATTTTCAAGACCTAAAATGTTTCCTTGATTCCAAAGTTATCTTAGCTTGAATTCTAAGCAACCCCTGGTATTTGAAAATCTATAAATAAAGATGCTCTTTCAACTTGGAAAAATCAATCCCTGAAACTTTGTGTCCTAGATGATTCTAGAGTCCTCTTCTATAGACCTAGGTTTTGTCTGAGAAATATAATTAGGTCTATATATGACTAAAAGACTCTACTTTGGGGATTCGTAAGCCATGTCCAACTTTCTTTACCTTGATAATTTGTGTATCATGATCTTGATTTTCTGTTATCGAGGTTTCTGTAATCTCTTTTAGGCAATATAGATATTAATCACAAAGTTCTTTTGGTCTCAGACTTTGTGATTCTTCAATATAGATATCTAAAAACTGATCTTAATTGATCTTTTGAAGATTTTTTTTGAGAGGTGGTTACAAATATAGGTTGTTTTTTAGGAGTCGTAAGTTCCATATTTTTGAGAGTTGCTAGCTTGTCTATTGAAAGAAATTTCCCCACTTTGATCTTTAATATAAACACAAATCAGATAGGCTTATCTATTAGAGGCAGATTGGTATCAAAAGTCTTCACTTAGGCTGAGGCGACTCTTAGATTTTAATGGACGTCAGCTAAGGGAATCAAGTGCGTAGAGCCTTGCGATGTTAATGAGGCGTAAGGAGCGCGAATGTAACTGAATTTCTTGGAGGGCGGATTCGGTCTCAACTACATTCCAGTCTAAAGTATGATAGTAGGCTAGTGTTTGTAGCGTCTTAATACAATATGGTGTTCAAATATGGACGAGGTCCGGGGTGTTGATGGTGGTTTTTAGTTCATGGATAAAATTGTAAAACCCTATATTTAATGCGCCGTCGTTTTGTAAATAAGTTGAACCATTTAAGAGTTATGAGTGTCCATGCCTACTTACTTACATATGTATTGAGCAATTCAATATATTTATATATAAAATTTACCCAGTATGGTGCGTGTAGCAAATTTTCTATAAATTCTATCTTCCCGCCTGCATTATTCATTATTCATTATATAAAATTTACCCAGTATGGCTTATTGAGTATTTTTCCTATGCTATGTTCCCCGGATGAACCCTTAATATTGGTATGACATGACATTCAGTGTTCACTCGTAGCTGAGTAGCATGAAATTCCTGAAGTATTAAGATTAAGGTCTGCATGAAAATACTCAATCATAAGAAGAGCTAACTGCTCTTTGAAAATAAAAGAATTTTGTGTTAACATACATAATTTATCAAATTTGATCAATTTGGTGATAGCTCACAAGATTCAAATTTTGACCTAATTAATTTGCAAAATCAGACTTTTTGCGCCTTGCGCAATACCTCGAACCCTATTAGTCGAGACAAGACCTAGGTAAGTTAGGGAATTAATCCGCCATGGACTAATAGGAGCAAAATCCTACCAAAGGAAGAAAACAATAAGTAAAAGAGGAGCTGCGGCAAACATAAGCAACAACAAGAGGAGCTGCGGCAAACATAAGCAACAACAAGAGGAGGCGCAGCCACGCTACTTGGACGACCAGTTCGCCCTAAAAAGCGCCGCCTGTGGCTGGATAGCCACGCCCCATAAGATTTCTTGCTGGCACTTCATTCCCATCGACCAATCAGATCGCTTTAAATGTGCCACACGTACTTTTAAATAAAGTTGGAAGTTGATTGGTCAACTCACATAATTCCTTAAGGAATCAAACATAGGCTACCCATGTCAGTCTTAAAACGATCACGGCCGTACGTTTTTGCCACTCGATTTATCAAGATTGGCCGCTCCCTAACATGACCGGACAAGAATCACCATACACAGCAGCGTGCCCACTAATTCCTTGGCCAATCGAATCCTTCCAACTCACATGCAGAGCCACCAAACGCTTACCCAAAGCAGGTTGTCCGTGTGAGTTATAAATCCATAAATTATGTTAGCAGCAGCATATTTCTGCCGCAAAACGATCTTGGCCTCCCAACTTCGCCAGCCGAATTGATCGGCCTGGATTCAATCTTAATCAACGGGCAAGGTGCAGATACGCTCACTAGTGGCCCAGCTATTGTACTGGCTAGAAGAAAATCTCACAACATGGTGTCAACACTAAAAATGTTGGCCCAAAATAGGTTGGCCACATAGGTTTTTTAATCTAAATTAAATCAACGACATCCACTAACTGCCGAAAATCATCTCGGACCGTCCAACTTCGCCATACGAATTGGCCGGCCTAACTCCTATTTTAAACAACCAACAAGATGTGGCCATGATCAATGACCACTTCTCTTCCATGAGATGCAATCGGTCAATCCATGGCTTGCCCATGTGGCTCTCAAACTATCTCCCAAAAGGGACTGGTCGCGTTGTTTACATAAATTTAAGGCATCCATTAACTGCCGCAAATCATCTCGGCCGTCCAACTTCGCCAGCCAAGTTAACCGGCCTAGATTAAATCTTAGGCGACCAATAGGATGTCATCATAGTCGCCAGCGATTACTCTACTACAAGGACCGACCGGACAATCTTTGGCATGTATAAATAGCTCCCAGCAGCTTCCTGAAAATGGACGGTCATGCTCTTTTTAACACATTAGGTTCAGCGACCAACCAAGACAGGCTCAAATACAACGATGTTTCACATGCATCAATTATTTTGAGATGCTTGCTTAAAAGCGATGCTCTACATGCATAGAACACATACGATATTCTATGAGTATCGGATTCACAAATAACTTAGTTATTTTACCTAATAGCGCCACATGCTATTCTTTGCAGTAGGTTTCATGGATTGGCTTGTCACACATGACTACCACTTAGTTTGTGTGTGATTGGTCAGAATAATTAGGCAAAACCCAATCAGCAAATTGTTGTATATTTTCTATGAAATACTCGAGACATCAAACATGTCACAAAGTGGGGGATGTTCATCAAGATATTGGTCTGGCAGTTTAAAGCGTGCGGCGCGCAATGCACCCATTTCGAGAAAGTGTCAGGAAAGGGCGGACAGTTAACAGCAGTAAGAGAGTAGTGGGTGTAAGGCTGACCAGTTTTTTATCATGATGGAAACGTGATGGCACCACCTTTTACACAACCCCACTTCTCCACTTCCTATGAGATAAGGGTGCGCTCAATCATGAGTTGTATAAATGGATTTTCAACCTATTTTGACAAAATGAAGACAAGTGTTATCAACACAAGTATCTAGAAAAATACCAAGAACTGATAGCTTACATTCCACAAGCCAGTTCCATATTCTGATATAAGTCATAAAATGGCGACACACCTTCAGAGTTAACCATTCTAATCTCAACACCTTCTTCACTTCCATCCCTAAGATCAACCCTTATCCTTTATTTTGTGACCAAAGCAAGTCTGGAACGGCAATTTCTTGGTTTAGGCCAGAATTGTACAGATTTATCTCTCGAATCTAAAGTACCCCCGTGCAGTGTATTTTTTTAGAGTTTAGATTCGTTTCTTGGCGGCACACCCAAATTTACCATTTCCAGGAGAATCAGTTTTTAACCCAAAACACCGGGGTATTTCTATAATTATGGTTTCCTCGTTAACAAAACTTATGGTATCTTGTGTTTTTCCTTTTCCGCATTATATTGTTTATCTTTATAATTGGATTTACACAGGTTTGTACGAGACTAGTTCTTGTAGAATTCATATTTTGAAAGATAGATAACAAGTTTAATTACTTGGCAGAATTCTGATTGGATTATTTGGGTATGACTAGATTGATTTTGGATATTAATTTTTGAGATCGTCAAAGTACTCTGCTTAACAATCAGGTTCATGGACCCTGTGTATATATACATACTGATTTAGTATAGGTTAGAGATATAAACTCTATATACATATTTCCATGGATCATTCAGTTGGTATACTTATAATTGTATAAAGTTTTTTTCATACAGGTTGGCGAAAAAAAAAGTTGGGTGTGTACTTGGCACCCTTGCATTTTCAATTGGTATTAGAGTAGGCAAACACTGTTAGACATAATAAATATGTATTTGAAGCGATCTGTATTATGAATAGGAGTGTAATCTCTATGAATGTTATGTCGGTTTTTGAAAGAACCGTTTTTATGAACTCTATCAATGATACTAGATATCCCTCCCTCTCTAGAATAGATGAGCCTTCCATTCACATAAAATAATCAATTTCTGAAAATTGTTACCTCGCATATCTCTATGATGAATCTGATTCAGAAGTAGAAAATGAAGCATCCAAGGAAAGCTCTGAGATTCTCAAAGGTCTTGGGATTCAAGCTTCTGAATTTAATAAGAAGAAAAACAAAGTCAAAAATCTTATTAATAAGGTTAATGAAAGGGATTCACGAACTAAGTTCCTTATCGAAGAAAAAACTGAGTAGATTGTATGAAAATTACCTCACTTAAGAAAATTTCCTTGGAAATCCAACACCTACTGGATAGTTATTCAATTCCATGTAGTACGTGTGAATCTGAATAATTATCCTTATTCATGGCTTCTTCGAAAATAAAAGAGTTGGAAGAAGTAATTGCCAATGGCATTCATGATAACTTAAGTAAATTTCTTTTAAAAGATCATGCTCAGAGTATCATTACTTTCAAAAAGGACGATCAATTAAGTTTCTCTAACCAAGAAAAAAATGTATTTCCAAGGAAGAAACGTTCTTGTGTCATGACTAATCCAGCTGTACCTGCAAGATTTAGAAGCTTTAGCTGTTATTTCTGTAATACATAAGGACATGTTCGTATAAAGTTTAAGCTTAGATTGGAAAACAATCGGATTAAGTCTCTTAAATATACCTTGAATCTTCTCTTAAAGGAAGTTACTAATATTCAAAATTCTAAACCATTATGTTTAGAAATGAGGGATACTGGTTATCGAATCAAGGCACCTTCTAGGATTATCAGTAAGGCTTACTTAACAAATCGAATACGGAGCAAGGGGTAGCACAACATCTAAAGAAAAATCTGAAAAATCCCTCACATTGGGTTTCTGTAGGAACTCACCTTGGGAAATCTAAAAATTTACCTGTTAAGAAGACTGTTCAACTCGCAAACATGAACTTGGTGATTGGAGGCTATAATTATCTCATTGACAAGTTATCTTGTATCTTTCAAAGGTAGAAAAACTCAGGTAATGTTTCCAACTTCATCTCTCTTCTTAATGATAATGAGTTTTATGATAACTTCTCAAAACCAAAAGGTCAACACAAAAGAAGAGTGAAATCAAAACATGAAAAAGTCTCAAAAGGTGAATATGAAAATACTCATCCTGATGCTCCCTAAGCAAAGAGACTATAATCCTTATCATTTTAAAAAATCATGTAAATAAATATTCTATTTTCCTCAAATAATTCTCATGTGTGACGTGAGCGCACCTATTTACTCCAAACAAAAAGTAATACATAATACTTGTGTGCAAAGAAATACTATTTATTTATAGTATGACCAAATGTCCTTAAGGTAATTTCATGTTTTATTAAATTCTTGAGAAAAAGAAGTTCGATTCACGAAACTTTCCCAATTTAACTCAAATTCCAAAGAAGTCACAAACTTACCTTATTTCTGGGAACTTCATTGTGTTTATCCTTATAAATACCTTAAATATTGAGTTGATTTATCTGATTCAATTCTCTTCTACATTCAAGCCTGTCTTTCATATCAATCAACATGCAAAAAGAACTTGATAACAACTGCAGTAGCATTTAGCTGAAATAGAAGAAGAAAACAACTCTGGTCGATGATGATGTTGATGTCCTTAACTCTGAGGTACATCCTAATATCAATTGCTACATTTCATATGATCATGAGGATATAGAACAAGAAGAGATGATTTCTGCTAATGTTGTTTATGATTTTCTTAAACAATTTAAAGAAACAAAGATTAAATTTATTGATGTATTAAAAAGTCAAGATATTGTAAGAAGTGAGTTGGAAAATGTTTCATCTGGCCTCGCTCTTGTAAAATTGCATGTCAATGAACTTCTTAATGATGATATCTTTCCTGAAGAGTTCATGGATGTTGTTGATGATAAACTCAAAGGCCTCATAACCAATAATGTCTCTACATGTATCTAGTTAGATGCTTTTCTTCTTTTTATTTTTACTTGTAGAATTCGTATGTTGAAACATGGGTAGCAAGTTTTATTACTTGGAAGAATTTCGATTGGATTATTTGGATACGACTAGATTGATCTTGGATATTGATTTTTGAGATTGTCCAAGTACTCTTCTTTGCAATTAGGTTCACGGACTCCTTGTCTATATACATACAGATTGAGAAGAGGTTGAGGTATAAACTTTATATACATATTGTCAAGGATCATTAAGTTGGCATGTTTTCAATAGTATTAGGTTTTTTACATATAGGTTCCCGAATGAAAAAGTTAGTGGTGTACTTGGTACTCTATATTTTTCACTTTCTTCTATTCTTTTATTGAGTATAACATTACTTCGTTCTTTCGATTGAAGAAGTTTATTAAAAAGACTAATTTTGTCAAGTAATGCAGACTAGATAGATGAGTCCTCATCAGAGTTGAAAAAGCGAGGGTCTAACAAACACACCCAATATTTAGCTTATCAATCTGTATGGACAAACTCCAATATACTTTTATGAGAATCAACTAGACAGTCAGACTCAATCAATAGAAAAGTATATCAAAGAGTTTATATGTCTATCTCTCGATTTAAATCTTACTCAAGCAAACTGTGAGTCTTGATTACATACAAGAGAGATAAACTTGGATGGTACCAAAGACCAATATCCAAGTATCAATCAATTTAAATCAACAACCAAAAGGTCGGGTATTCTAATTGATTGAACAACGCAAAACCTGTATTATTTCAATTATATAACAAATATAATGCGGAAAGTAAATAACACATACACCAGAATTTTGTTAACGAGGAAACTGTAAATGCATAAAAACCCCAGGACCTAGTCCAGATTAAACATACATTGTATTAAGCCGCTAAATATACTAGCAAAATCCAAACTCACTTCGGTTTGGAATGTAGTTGAACCCCAAACAATCTCACACTGATCCAAGGTACAGTTATGCTCCTACATCTCTGATCCCAGCAGGATATTACGTACTTGATTCCCTTAGATGATCTCACCCAAAACTAAGAGTTGCTATGACCCAAAGTCGAAGACTTTAATAAACAAATTTGTATCACACAGAAAAGTTTACGGTAATAGATAAATCTTTCACCCACGAATATACCTACGAGTTTTGTTAGAGCATTGCTCGGTCGAACTCGCATGCATTTCCATCTCAAGCATGTTTGTCAATGTTAGTGATCAAAATTATAAAGTATTGATTTCTAGTCTACTATAGGTAAGGTCTCAGACTAGGATAGAATGTGTAGTTGAACTCAAGAACTCCATGACGATCATCATACAAGACGAAGAACTACTCAAGGAACCAGTGGATCTTCATCGACTAAAAGTTATGTGGAGACTTGAACTTATCTATCACTAAAAAGTATATCTACCTTATCTCCTATCTTGAGAAAAAAGTCGCATTACTATATATACTAAGAATATACACATGTGATATTTCGAGCTGAGTATATATCGCTTATCTATTTCTCGAAATATGTGTTGGTAAAGCTTTCGCTTTAGCCAAGTTCATCTTTACCTAGTGACGAAAGTCATGTTACGTTTCAATCATTTTGGAAATCTCTTTGGCGAAAAATATTTTGTGAATAATGATGAGTGCCAAATATTGCATATTCATACACCTTTTCATTGGCACTTAACTCATCTTTCGCGCTTCAAAGTCATATATTATCCCAAATTCTGCATTTTTACCATTTTCAAGAATAAATATTTGTATTAATTAATTTTGTGTTTTTAAGTACTAAATAAAGATTGGAAGAATTTAGAAGACAAAAGAGAAGAAAGTTGGAAGCGTTGCAACCCGCTCGCGCATCAGTGGCAACCTGTTTACAAATTCATGGGATTAAACAACCCATGATCCAAAACCCATGATCCAAAACCCAAGACCCAAATCCATTTCCACCTCACCCCCATTGGATTATTTCCAAAACATCCACCTCACCCCCATTGGATTCTTTCCAAACATCCACCTCACCCCCATTGTATTCCATTTCATCCATCAATTAAAGAAAACATCCCCATTCTCTCACTCAATCACTCCCAATTTGTTTCCCACAACCAAATATATTCCATTCAATCCATCAATTAAGAAAACATGTTTTGTTGAGTGGATGCTTTCCAAATTTCGAATCCAAGTGCTTGAGGGAATTTTGTGTATAAATAGAGAGGGTTTTTGTGTTGAAAAACCATCCAAGAATAGCTTGTTCATGTTAGTTTATCAAATTTCAATTTTGTTGTAATGTTCTTCATGTTCTAATTTCATTTACTAGGGTTTAGATGAAGCCCTAATCTCATTGGTATGTATTCATATCTTGTATCTTGTTCTTGAAAGTTTAGAATTGTTTAAAGATATAATTTAATCCAAGTTTTTCAACATCTTGCTCTCACAATGTATGCCATGTATCCATTGTAGTTAGAATATCTCTATGTTGATTATGCTACAACTCATGCTTAACCAAATATTGATCTTTAGATTAGTTGTGCTTAATTAGACAATTAATGCTTTGGAGAAATACTTTAGTTGTGATTAAATTATCCATTGGAGAAACACCTTAGTTATACGGTAGACTTGAATCTACTATAAGGACAAGAATAATATTACAAGTTGAATGCATATCATAGGTTATTGGTGGATTTGAATACCCCAGTATCCATATTATCATTGTTTACATATCTTGTTATTTGCATCTTTTACTTTTATTATTTCAGTCACTTGAAAATCATATCGTCGTATCGACAAAATCAAACCCCTTTTGGTTACTCTCTGAATCAGGATTTAGAATCAACTTCTACACTCTCCAAGTCTCTGTGGTTCGACCTGTGCTTGCCCTGTGTTGCTTGTCGACACTGTGCACTTGTAGTATACACAATAGTAGGTATCTTTCCGAGCCTACCAAGTTTTTGGCGCCGTTGCCGGGGACTCGGTAGTGGTGTAGTTCATTTTTCATCTCCTGTCACTATTCATTTTTCATCTCCTGGAACTGTTCACTGTAGCAGCGCAACTATTCGCATTCAATTTTACACTTATTTTTGTTATTTTTTTTTTTAATTTTTCCTTTTGCTTTAAAACTTCGAAACCCTAACTACCTCTTTTGAGCTCAACAGGTGCCGGAGTAGCTGTTGTAAAGGCGAAGGAAAGGAAGCGAAAGAAGTTTTTATTTTAAATTAAAAAAAAAAAAAAAGTTTATTTTATTTATTTTTAGATTGTATTAGGATTCCTTTACTCTTGTAATTTTCTTTCTCTTTTGCACTTTATTTTGGACTTTGGACTTGGACATTCTATTTTTATTTTTATTTTTAAACCCTACGGAAGGGTATTATTAAATATCAACTGTTTGCAGAGAAGGACGGTGATTACAATATCACCTCGGCCCCTCGGGTTCGTTCATGACATAGGAGTCGTGGCCCGAGTCGACAACAACGGTTCATCCCCCGTTTGGAACGGGAGGTAAGTTTGTCGAAACACTCGCGAATCCCTTGTTAGCGAGTTACTGTATTCCTTCGTTTGCATATATGTTGAGGAATTGAATACGGCTTCTTTATTTTCCTAGTAAAGGGCAAGGACTGGCCATACAAGATAAGGGTTCGGATTTCATCACCGTTCTCTTCTTGCCCGCCTTAGGAAAACAATACCTAACGTGAACCTAAGCATTAAAATTTGAAATAAAACGAGACCTATAAGGTAACTAGCTTAGTAGGAGAGTTGTTCGAAAAATATTGGTTACTCTCTAAGCATACTTCGAAGTTCATGACGGTTTCTGTAATGTACACGTTTGGGTACGGTTACACAAACCCAAAATCGTCTAGTACATGTGTGTATGACAAGCTAAGTTTTCGATCTAACGGTTGATAAATATTATCTTGTATCTAATCAGGTTTTCATATAACGGTGAATATTGAATGCTTTGTTACTAAGCTAACATTGATTGCAAACCCTAATTTGAAAGACTATATAAGGGAGAACTCTATGTAGTTGCAGAATAACCTACAACTACACCCTTAGTAGAATTAGTAAAAACTCAAGAAGTTCTTGATGATGAAGTATCTAATTGATTACACCCTTAGTAGGGAGAACTCTATGTAGTTGCAGAATAACCTACAACTACACCCTTAGTAAAAATTTTCTTATTAATGTTCCCAATTGATTACAAAGAAGTATCTAAATGGAACTAGAATAGTTACAACTTTCTCTATTCTCTTTCCTAAGATATTTTCTAACACTCACTAAAAGAACCTCTCGAATTTTACATTTGAACTCCTATTTATAGTAAAACTGATAGAGTTGTATATGAGTTGCGAAGTATCGCAACTCATACTCGCAACAATATTCCATCCTCGCAAAACTTCATATTTCTCCGCGCTACTTCTATCATCGTATCATTTTATAATTCTTTTCTCCTTTATTTATTACGATACTCGTGAACTATTATCCTGCGATATTCAGTACCTACATCTTGCCTCTTCTCATGTAAATTCTACGAAGAAGAAATGATCGTGAGAACATAACCGTTACTTAGTCTTTTTAAAATTTTGACACGTCTTTTGTAACCGTTCTTTTCTAGTTATTCCCTTATATAACTCCTTTATATTCTCTTCCTTTTCTTCTTCTTATTTCCGCAATTCTATCTTCTACTCATACTCTCTATTACTGTTTTCTCTACAATTTTTTCTTCTACCATATCTTCATGAGTTCTCCAATGTAATTTTCTTCTATCTCTGCGTATTTCATTTGTTCTTCTCTTTAATTTCTGTATAATTTGTTATCTGATTTTGGTTTATTTCATCAAAATAACTCCTCAGATGAAATCTCAACTAAAGAATCCAAGCCTTAATCCACGAAGAAGAAAATCTGAGAATCAAAAGGTAGTTAAAATACTTTGCCTTCTTTCCTGAACAATATATTGTTTCCTCAGTTTTTAATCTACATTTTGATTCGCAGGTTGGCGAAAAACCAAACCTTAGTAAGAGATCTCGAATAACTAAACCCACACCATTAATTCCGATTGATGATTTCCTTCCTGAAGTTGATAAGGAATTTTCCTCTCCTCCTCGTGAAAATGCTTCTTCACACACTCCTGCCTCTACTCCATTACCTACATTTCAATCTCCCATCAGTGTCAATTTATCAACACTTCTTCAAGATCAACCCTCACAAAATATTTCTTCAACTTCTTCTCTTGAAAAACAACCCTCGCAATTTCTTCAACTTCTTCTTTTGAAAAACCTGTCTTGTCCCCAAATCCTTTGAGTGCTATTTATCCAGACAATTTGCAGCTTGCTCTTATTCCTTCAAATTCTTCTCCTCTTCCTCAGGAAATTCGAGATGAAATTTATTCAACTTTCCGAATGTTATCTGAGGTTTTGACCAATACTGCGAAGTCTACTAATGTTCGTTCGCAATATGAGTTTTGTGAAGTTCTGAATAATTTCGTCAATCCAGACATTTCTTCTTCACGTCAATCCTTGGAAAAATAAATTAAATTGCTTCGTCAATCTTTGAAATCTTCTCAAGCAGAATGTGAGGATCTCCGTAAAGAAAATCATCATCTTCAGAATAATTCTCTCGACTGTGCGATTCTTCGCAAAAGAAATGATGAATTGAAAGGTATGATTACTATCTTCATATTTTCCCTTTTATTTACTTATATTCTTCATATGCTTGAAACATCCATTAAAACCCATTCCCCTTTATAGAATCCATCCAGAAATGTAGAAGATTGGTACTTCACCATGAATCAGATGCAACAGAATATCGAACCAAGCATGAAAGCCTCTCAAACCAATTCTCCCATTTATCTAATCTTTACTCGTGTGCTCTTGACAACTCTGATGCTCTTTTTCAAGAGAATAATCAACTAATATATGATCAAAATTTTTTGAATGATGACATATCTCAACTTTTTTCTTCCTTAACTAAAGCTAATTTGAGAATAGAAACCTTATTAGAAGAGAACAAAACCTTATCAGAAGAGAAATGTTCGTTTTGAATACAATGATTGTTTCTTCGCAAGAATTAAAGACTCTTCAGAATAAATGTTGCGATCAAGAAAATCTTCTTTCTTTGTTGAAAGGTGAACTTGAGGAATTAAAGAAGTCTTCGAGATCTTTGAAGAAATTCTTTTGTTATTGAGAAGAATTCCCTTATTAATAAGAATATAGTCTTGAGTGCTAAGAAGAATCAACTTGAAGAAGATTATTCGTCATTAAAAAGTCTTAATGCCAAACTTGCGAAGGATAAAAATTTTCTCCTTTCTAAAGATCAAAATCTTCAATATCGACTTAAAGGATTAGTTGGTGATGGTTTTGATAATGCGATGAATCAGATGAAGAACTGTTGTCTATCTTTAACTCAATCTCTTACTTCGAAAAGAGAAGGTAGTCATTAAAATTTGACTGCCTCTGGTATATCTTTAAATTTTGTTTTATTTGCAGAATCTGAGAACAACCTTCGTAATGCAAAAGCTGGATTAGAAGCCTCCTGTTCTGAGCTTCGTAAGAAAAATGCTTTGATTTCTACCCGCTTAATCAACTCTCGTGACCGTGCTACTCGGAGATTCAACTATCTTGCTTATTACAAAGATATCGAAGATACCAATCATCAAAAAGCTATACTTCGTGAAAGTCATCTGAAAGCTCGAGTCTTTACGAATAACATTCTCTTATCAAGAGACTTGCCTCCTGTGAAAATTACTCCTCTGAAGATATTTGATGATGAAATTGCTCGTGAGCCTGATAGTGATTTCGATTATGAGAGTGATGATGAAGATCTTGATGATGAGAAAGAATCTATTCCTCAAGGAAATTTTCCTGTTGCATATTCTTCCAAGGATGATATCTCGCAAAAGTCGAAGGCTGCTAATGACCCTACTGATCTTAAAGATCCAGCACAGAGTGTTGATGAAGCATGATA
Organism: Papaver bracteatum; assembly: GCA_023529315.1. NCBI lineage: Eukaryota > Viridiplantae > Streptophyta > Magnoliopsida > Ranunculales > Papaveraceae > Papaver > Papaver bracteatum. The sequence continues at coordinate 530,380 of JAJJWX010002427.1, read as the reverse complement.
ACATTCTTTTTTCAATTTATCATTGACTCTCCTGTCCTTCTTTATTTTGAATTCCTTCCCTTAGTTACTGTTGGTTTTCTTTTTGCGAACAATTCTATTTTTTGAGAAGTACATCTGATATTTTGCGAAGATGATTTATCCTTTCTTTCTGATATTTTGCGAAGATAATTTAACCTTTCTTTAATTAAATTTGCCCCATTTGATCATATGAAGAGAAATAATATATAACTCACAGATAAAGCTTAGTATCTCCTTTTCCCCCTATTATTTCTCTTTAAATGATTAAACATTGTTTGAAGTATTAGAATATCTGCCTCAATTTATCTTACGTAGTTTCAACTTGTTATGATTGTAAATAAGAAATCGTCTCTTTTAAGTATAAAAAATAAAAAATATGAAATATCCTTAATAAGTATACTACATATACAATACCTTTGAAGAAGTATTAGAAGTACCAAATCTGTCAAATGAAGAGATATAAGAAGTATTAGAAGTACTCGATCCACCAAATGAAGAGATATAATAAGTATTAGAAGTACTCAATTCACCAAATGAAGAAATATAAGAAGTATTCAATCTGTGAATAATTACGTAACATATGACGAAGTATAATGATTATTTAACCTTCACCAAATGAAATATCCGTTAAAGAAGTATAATAAAATATGAGATATTCTTGAAGAATTATAAGAAGTATTCAACCTTTTGGAGAAATATTCATTATATGAAGAAGTATGTAATTCTCGTAAACTTTTACGAATATGAATTTATCTGTATTTGATTGCTATCAAAATCGCATCTTTTGTTAAGTCTTCATTAAAATTCTTCAATGATGTTGTCTTCTTTGATATGACTTTTTGTAAAAATTCTTCAATGATATTGACAGAGCTGTCTTCTCTTCAAAATTTCTTGATGTATATTCTTGTAAAATTTCTTCAATGATATTGACGAAGTTGTCTTCTTTTCATATCTTCATAATGTATATTCTTGTATAATTTCTTCAATGATGTTGATGCAATGAATTTCATTAATTTCTGTGGTCTTATCATGCCTTCCTAAGTAAAGGTCTTATTTTGCCACCTCTTTTGTAGTAAATTTTTGTATTTGAGATAATATGACAAGTCTGAACATTCTTGCGAACATACAACCTCGTGACATTATCGTCTTGCGATGAAATCGCAGGACGTTCTTACACTTTCATGAAAAAACCCATTGATCTCATCTTAACTTCTTTGAATAGTATTTTAGCCTCTTCAGGAATTGTTGCGACAATATGACAGGCCTAAATATTCTTGCGAACATAAAGCCCCATGACATTGCCGTCTTGCGATGAAATCGCAGGACGTATCTACACTTTCATGTAGTGACCCATTGATCTCATCTTAACTTCTTTATTATGTTCTGCAGTTCTTTATTCTTTTCTTTCTTTCTTTCTTCTTTTTTTTTTTTTTTTTTTTTTAGAAGGCTCGCAGAACTTTATTTGTTGCACAAATATGACAAGCCTTTATGTTTTCACAAACAAGAAGCCTCGTGACATTTGCGTCTTATAGCACGTATCAGCTCCCTAATGGAGGGTGCTTCCCTTTATCTTCCCCCTGATTTCCCCTTCAAGGAAGCGTACATCGACCATACAAGGTTAGATCTTCCCATACGGTTCTGCCAACAACCAGCTTTTGATCGCAACCTCTTATCCTTTTTGCCTATAAGGCTTATAGTTACGAGGTTGCACCCTATGGGGTATCTTTGGGCCAAGTGCATCATTTTCCAAGACTTGTCAAAAATGGCAGATGTGGTTCAACCTCACCCGGCACTCTTGACTCAACCGTGTACCTCGGCGCCTTGATCGTTTTCTGCACTTCTTGGGAAAGACAGTATGCCTTAGTCGCCCAACCTAAATCCTCTTACACCGCATTTTATATTGCGTAATGTCGTTAGATTAGGTGAGAATCCAAGGTGTCTAACCCGGATAGGTACCCCATTATTGGGTTGTACCCCTAAATTTTTACCATGTACTAAGGGCCCTTGGTGGTGTTCCGGTTACCCTTAGACACGTTATAGGTACCCCCTTAAATGACGTACTTTAGGACTTTGCCTCTTACGAAATATAGTTTCGCGAACTAGGGTGTACGCCACAAAGGTTTGCATGTATAAAATTTTCTGCGGCTCTCTTTCTTTTTTGAGGCTGATCCGCAGTTTGCGGTCTTTTATTCGCAAATTAATGAAATTTTAATCGGAATATAAATTCTGAAAATTCGTAACTTTTCCCAATTTCCTGCGAGCAAACAATATTCGTAAAATTTATCCCGAAATAAAATTTTTGTTTTGCCACATACCTCATTTCCACGAGCAAACGTACTGATTACCTTCTTGTTTGATTATTTTCCTTCTTCTTTCTTCGCAAATCACAATCCCTTATTATCATCGTAAATTTCTTATATGATTATCATCGTAACTTTATTCTCTTTTTCCTTAATCCTCTGCCATTAAATTTTCACTTCTTTTCACAGCCTTTGCTCTTTTTCTCCAATTTTCCTTCTCAACAATTTTTCCTTCGCAAACTTCTACTTATGTATCGTAACATTTCTTTCCCTCAGCCCAATCACCCTTGATAACTCCAATACCCTTCATATGAGGAAACTTTATGCACTGATGTAGAGTGGAAGCTACGCCTAGAATTCCATGAAGCCATGGTCTTCCTATCAAAGCATTATATGGTGATTCGACATCAACAACGAGCAATTTGATTCGCATTCCACTTAATGGAATTCGCATGCTCACTTCTCCTTTGGGCTTGTTGGCAGTTCCATTAAAACCATAAATTCTGTAAGTAGAAGGTATTAAATCTGCATCTTTTCCCCCATAGTTTTATAAGCAGAATAGAAGAGGATATTGACAGAACTTCCCATATCAATCAAAATCCTATTAAGACCAATTGATTCTTCCTCCATATCATCTTCGTTTTCCTCCATATTCATGTAGATTGATAATCTTACTACCAATGGATTATCATGTGCTTCACAACCTTCTGGAATTTCAGTGGCTTCAAAAGAAATTTCACGTTTCTGCCAATCTTCAAGTCGTGAAATTTTTGCGATGTTCATTACTTCCTTTCCTTCACCATCCCTCGCATATACCATGCTTAACACATTATCATGAAAATCCTCTATGGTTTTATATGAATGAACAATGGAATTACAGAAAACATTCCTTGCTTTTGATCCCACTTCTATATGTAGTATTTCTTCTCCCTTTTCTTTTGTTGTGTTCTCCCTGCGAGTTATGGATGGAGCCTGTGGTAATTGTTGCGACGTATGCCTTAAGTAAAAATTGATTTAGTTTTCCTTGATCAATCATTCGCAAGATTATCCTCTTGATATTATGGAAATTATTTGTAGAATGTCCATGAAAATGATGATATGAACAAAATTCATGACTTCTTGGACCCATTGGTGGTTCCTTTCCCATGTTCCATGGAGTTGGTACATTCTCTACCAGGATAATTGCTTGCCATATCTTTTCTACACTTGTATTCAAAGGTGGAAACTTTATCTCTTCCCTTACCATTCTTTGACCTCCTTGACCGTTGTTATAATTTTGTCTCTGGTTCCCTTGTCCAAAATAATTTTGCCTTTGTCCCCCATAATTTTCTTGTTGTTGATCTAGTCTTGTAGTTTGGTTATTTCCTATTCGATTATAGAAATTCTTCTCTCTATCATACTCTTCTTGATCTCTACTGCCCATTGCTACCATCTTTGGCTGGCTATCATTGATTTTCTTCTCTTCTGAAATTTGCGAAGAAGTTTGTGAGGATGTTTGCGAAGTACCTGCTACTACATTGATTATTTTGGGAAGTAAATTTTCTCCTCCCTCTTGATTGATAGTGTTTGCTACTGGATATGACTCCATACCGTTTTTCTTTTCCTCTAGTGTAATGTATTCTTCTTGCAATTCTCGTAACTCTGTCATCATTATGGAATTCTTTCTTCTGAAGATTTGAACATATAATTGTTCAGTTGTGAACATCGCATTTATGAAGGACAGAATCAAGTATCTCTCATCCACACGCCCTGCCATATCACTGCACATAGTCTTCCATCGTCTTACCAAATGCTTCAAACTTTCACCCACTCTTTGTTTTAAACCAAATACATCTTCAATACCAAGCCGTGAAGAGTGATTTGTGATATATGCTCCAAGGAAAATTGCTTGCAAATGACTGAATGACGTAATAGTGTTCTTAGGGAGTCCCTCGAACCACTTTAAATCTTCCCCTGTTAAACTTGATGCGAAGTACTTGCATAACACAACATCATGATTCTCCCATTGTAACATGCATCTTATGTATGCTTTAATGTGCTGAATAGCACATGAAGTCCCATCAAAGATACTGGTAAGTGTGGGAAAATTGCATTTTGGTGGAATTCCTCCCAATTGTACTCCTCTAGCAAATGGAGTCCTCGCAGCTTCTTCTATTTCTTCATCTAATTGCCTTCTATCTCCTCCTCTTCTATTGTTTATCATCCCTCTCATTTCTGCTAATTCTCGAAAAATCCGTGCATTTGCCTCAGAATTCTCATCCATTGGTCTTTTTAATGCAGCTCCTCTTCTTCTACGTTCTTGCGCTTCCTCCCTTGCGATACTTCGCATTCTATCATATTCTTCATTAATGTTTTCATTTGCATAATTTTGCAAATATCTTCTTTCTAAATTATCATAATTGTTTAGTCGCAGAGCATCTTGGAATTCTTGTTCTTCCCTTTCTATTCTTCTCATTCTTCTCATGCGAATATCAGGAATTTCTTCTTCTTCTGTGACTTATTTCTTCTTGATTTACTTGTACTCTGATTCGAGAATTTGGTTCATTCCTCTCCACTTCTGTTTGTTGATTTATAATTCTTCTCTTAATTCTTTCATACTCAACATTTTGTTTGTTACGAGCTTATTCATGTCTTCTTACTCCATTCTCGTGATTGTTTTGATGTATTGCTTGTTGTCTCTCAGTTTCTTCCATAAGTTGTTGTTCTTCCTATCGATTCTGATTGTTTTCTCTAGGATTTGTTCTTGTTCGTAAATTCTCCATGCTTTGTTCGTGGTTTGGTATTAAAATGAAACGATTCTCTTGATTTCTTTCACTTTGATTCTGCGCTTGTTCTTGCATAGTATTTTCATTATTGATTATCGGTGAATTTTGTCCTTCTCTTTCTGTTCTAACATTTGATCTTGCAACACTTTGAGATTTCCTTCTTTGTAGCATCTCATTTTCCATCCTCAATTCTTGATTTTGTCTTGTTAAATTGGCACGTTCTTCAGCTTCGATCATTCGTTCTTTTTGGATTCCTTGTCTCAATGTTTCTAACATCTCCCTTTCTCTTTCAAGAATTGTTCCTCCCATCAACCTCCCATTTTCTCTGATTTGTGGTTCTCTATCTTCTTCTTCTGGTGTATTAGTTCTCCAAGTGTGCATACTCACTTGATCATGATCTCTTATTTGTTGAGCTTGATTTCTTCGATTACTCCTTCTCCTACTAGGTTCTCCTGTTATATTTGCTTCTCCTCCTGCGAGTCTTACACTTCTTCTTACTTCAGTTAATGGTTCTGATGTGTTTCTTCTTATTGTCATTTTTCTAGTACAGGAATTCTTCAAATCCCTGTTTCTAACGCCAATTATGTAGTTGCAGAATAACCTACAACTACACCCTCAGTAGAATTAGTAAAAACTCAAGAAGTTCTTGATGATGAATAACAATTTTCTTATTAATGTTCCCAATTGATTACAAAGAAGTATCTAAATGGAACTAGAATAGTTACAACTTTCTCTATTCTCTTTCCTAAGATATTTTCTAACACTCACTAAAAGAACCTCTCGAATTTTACATTTGAACTCCTATTTATAGTAAAACTTATACAGCTGTATATGAGTTGCGAAGTATCGCAACTCATACTCGCAACAATATTCCATCCTCGCAAAACTTCATATTTCTCCGCTACTTCTATCATCGTATCATTTTATAATTCTTCTCTCCTTTATTTATTACGATACTCGTGAACTATTATCCTGCGATATTCAGTACCTACACTCTAGCAACTGGGAAACCTAATCCCCACACATTCTGTGTGATACTAGTTTGCTAAGCTAGAGTTGGTTCTTCTTTAACCTTTGGTTTTCTTCTTCTAAAACCAGGTTAACGACTTAAAGACTTCATTGGGATTGTGAAGCCATACCGATATTATTTTTCTTGTAGTTGTGTGATATGATCTTGCTATTTCTATCGTATGAGTACAATTGTAATAATTGGGTTGAGATTTCGATCTCATATAGGCAAGATATAAAAGTAATTACAAACATCTTTGTCTCATCGTTTGTGATTCCACAATATCTTTTTTCGATGCGTCGATTAAGACTATTGTGAGGTGATTGATAAAACTGTGTTGTTCTTCGGGAATATAAGTTTGGTTTTATTGATTAGTTCTTGTTCACATTGATTTATCAAAAAATGGAACAAAACTCATAGGTTTATTCGTGAGAGACGAATTTATCTATCTTGTAGACTTTTCTGTATGAGACAGATTTGTTTGCTAAAGTCTTCGACTTTGGGTCATAGCAACTCTTGGTTGTGGGTGAGATCAACTAAGGGAATCAAGTGCGCAGTATCCTTCTAGGATTAGAGGCGTAGGAGCATAAATGTACCTTGGATCAGTGTGAGATTGGTTTAACTACAGTCCAGACCGAAGTTAATTTGGAGTAGGCTAGTGTCTGTAGTGGCTTAATACAGTGTATGTTTAATCTGGCCTGGGTCCCGGGGTTTTTCTGCATTTTCTGTTTCCTCATTAACAAAATTTTGGTATCTGTGTTATTTCTTTTTCGCATTATATTTTTATATAATTGAAATAATACAGGTTGTGCGTAGTTCAATCAATTAGAATATCCGACGTTATTGGTTGTTGATTTAAATTGATTGACACTTGGATATTGGTCTTTGGTACCATCCAAGTTATCTCTTTTTAATTAAGACTCACATATGTATTTGCTTGAGTAAATCAAATTGAGAGATTAAGATAATAACTCCTTGAGATATTTTCTATTGATTGAGTCTAGTTGATTCTCTAGAAAACAACTCGGAGTTGTCCATATAGTTTGCTAATCGAAATATTGGGTGTGGTTGTTAGACCACCGCTTTTTCATTTGGTATCAGAGCAGGCAAACACGTTCAAGACCTTACAAGTCTGTGTTTGTAGCGATCTGACTCTATGGAAAAGAGTAGTATCTCTGATAAATGCGTCACCAGAAATAAAAACTCTGTCTCGTCTAAAGAGAAAGATTCCTTTATCTCAAACATAGACGAGCCTTGTGTTCAAATTAGACAGATAGGTTCTAGCATATGCTCTCCTGACTACCCTTCAAAAGAATGCTTCTTTCTAAATGAACAGGAAATAGCTGAAGACAATGAACTGATGATAAGTTTTTTCAAAGTTCAAGCTAATTGGTTGAAACAACATGTCAAAATTCTTCTTGGAGAAATAAGAGACTACAAATCCAAAAAATCTGAAGCCTTGCTCTTTCTGAAGGCATGTCTTGAAAGGGATATATTGGAAATCAAACATCGCTTGAATAAACTCTCAATTCAAGGATGTTTTAAGAGGTTCTCTAAACCAGAAGAAGAGTCAATGTTTCCTTCTCATAAAAATGTGCCAATACCCTCCTGTCAGAAATGGTGCACATTACATGAAGGAAGGAAATCTCCACAGAATGTAAAGATAGTGCTTTGTAACTTTCAGAAAGTATGTTCCTTTTGTAATTCAAGAGGTCCGATCAGACAAATGAGAAACTATAGGTTGAGTAATAATTCCCTTGTTCATATACAACCTACCTTTGATGTAATATTCAAAGGAATAACTGACGTTCATATGACTAAACCAATTGGTTTCAGTACTTACCTTGTTTATTCTACCATGAAAGTCAGTTCTATGAGTTCCTCAAAAGTTTTGACTCAGAACAGATGTTTTAACAATCTAAGAGGAGATCAATATCCTTACATCTTAAAAAGGGGAGTTAATAATACATTTGATATGAACAAAGTATCAGGAAGAATCCAATTCCCTTCAGGTACGAATCATTTCTCATATTGTCACCTTTCACATCATAATGGTTTTCCTCAAACGTTTCATAAAGAAAAGGATAATCAAAAACTTTGTTCATTTAATGAGCTAATGGCTCATACTTGTGTTAATTAATCACAAGGTAAGGAACTTGCTCATAAAAATCTTGTTGAGCAAGATGTGTAAAAGTCAGGTGTATTTTGGCAAGTTGCGTTTTACCTAGTTGAGTTATTATCTTATCGTTTATATCTAAACTAGTACCAGCTGTCAATATTTCCTAAAAGTATTTGCAATGTATTTTTTTTGTATTCCTGTTTAAATTATCTTGCGTTTTTTTTTTGGGTGAGCACATGGGTTACCATCTAAAGACTACAGCTTGAAAAACCCTAAAAGCCTTCCTTCCTGGAATCCTTTAAATAGCTGACCTATTGAGTTACATAATAACGTACGTATACTCTAGGTTATCTTCTGGATTATCAAGAATGTCCTCTTCTTTATCTCTTCATGATGTTTTTTTCTAAGGTATTTCTTGAGAAAGGTTTTGGTGTAGAATCAAAAGGAAGGAAGAAAAGAACTCTTGTAGAAGATGGTGCACCTAATGCCTCATGCTACTATGCCTACTCACATCAAGATTTTGAGAATGAGGATATGGTGTATGCAGAAGTGGTTCATAACTTTCTGAAATACTTTGAGAAAGAAAAACTGCAACTTGTTGATACAATGAAGGATATTGATGTGGTTAGAAGTGAGTTGAAAAAGGTTACTTCTGACCTTGGTCTCATGAAGTCACATGTTACAGAACTTCTCAATAAGGATATCTTCTCCGAAGACGCAATTGATAATGTGGATCACAAGCTCAAAAGTCTTGAAACTCGTGAAGCTGTCAAACATGAACTTTAGCTTGTGATCAGTTTCTAGGAGATAGATTTGAGTTCTTATTGCCTAGTAAATCTTCTATTTTTCTTGTTTTGTTTAGAAGAATAACTAGTGTTTGGAATAGCCATTATTGTGATTACACATAGCTATGTCCAAAGTTTTCATCTTCTTATTTTTAGATTTATTGGTTTAAATTCTAAACTTGTTTGGAATATGATGGTTGCAGTATTAGTCTTTTGATATTGCAATATTTTGATGGGATATGTGTTTTTACGTCCGTGAACTTGATTGTCCCATATTTTGTCAAAAAGTAAAGTCGTTCGTGAATTGATATGCAAATATTGATAAAAGAATGATTAGACTTTTGGCAAAACACAAAAGTTAAGCCTATATTGTCAATTATTGATGTAAGATAGGTTAAAATCTTTTGTGATTCAAGGATTATGTCTATTGTATGTCATTGTGAAAATGGTGATAGAAACATAGAATGAATCCTTGTGTATTCCGCAGTAATTTATCTTCCCCGATCCATCTTTTGTGCATTACTGTGAGACTCCGTATTGTGACTTATGTTGAGCACTAGAAAACCAAGTTGATTATTTTCATGATCAGCCTAGTTGTGTTCCGTAAGGTACTTTACGTCGAGTACTTTGAACTAAATCAATCATCTTGTGTGATTATTTATTTATGACTCGGTAAGTTTTTTCTCGTGTTGAGCATGATTGACTGAGTTGGATATTTTTATGATTAACTTAGTCATCGCTCCATAGATTTTCTTATGAGAGTATAAACGATTGAATTGATTACTTTTGTGATTAGTTTAATTGTATATTCCGGTTAGATTAATTATGAGTTCTCTTGTGAATAATCTAATCGATTTATTAAGTCTCCATAAGTTTACTTTTGTTGAGCATATTTAGTCAAATTAATCTTGGTTAGCTTTGGTTAATATGATTGAATATTTCTTGTTGGATTCCAAATTCATACTTGTATGTAATTTGTTGTGTCTAAAGAAATCCTTCCGTTCTCTTGAAAATAAGGTCGCTCTTGTTGTTCCCTTGGGAATGACATTTTATGGGGGAGAGTTCTTTTGAACTTGTGCTTAATTGCCAAATCTTTGTGGGGATTGCGGCTGTGGAATATTATGGGGGTTATCTTGTATCTTTATAAACTCCTTGATGAATGCATTTAGCTTCGAATTTATGATTGTATCTAAACAAGATGATATACATTTACCTTTGGTCATGAAATGTCTTTTACGGAAATTTCATTAGGATCCCGTTCTTGTACCTTTGCCAATTTTATTGACAAAAAGGGGGAGAATTAATATGTAGTTCATACTACAAATACATATGGTTTTCGGATCATTATGTAATGGGGAGTGGTTTCCATGTTAGATGGAGTATTGACTAAGGGGGAGTGAAGTATCACCGAGTATTGTTGTTAAAGTTGTGATGCAATTGGAATTTGACGCTGTGTAATAATACTATGACACTGTATAACAATGATTGAGAACCATTGCTTTCCAAATTGTTATAGCTACGGATTTTCAACAATGATTATGCTTAACTTACAACCTTTGGGATCATTGGATTACTTGGAAGTGACGAAGATTTCGTGTATTGTTGAAGATTAGGCATGTGGAATAGGATCTACAAAGTTTATTTATATATTTTTTGTATTCCATATGTATTAATAGTTTTGCCACTAAAATTGACAAAGGGGGAGACTGTTAGAGCATTGCTCGGTCGAACTCGCATGCGTTGCTATCTCAAGCATGTTTGTCAATGTTAGTGATCAAAACTATAAAATCTTGATTTCTAGTCTATTATATCTAAGGTCTCGGACTATGATAGAAAGTGTAGTTGATCTCAAGAACTCCATGACGATCATCATACAAGACGAAGGACTACTCAAGGAACCAGTGGATCTTCATCGACTAAAATGTATGCGGAGACTTGAACTTATCTATCACTCAAAAGTGTATCTACTATATCTCTTATCTTGAGATAAAAGTCGTATTACTATATAGACTAAGAATATACACATGTGATATTTTGAGCTGAGTATATCTCGCTTATCTATTTCTCAAAATATGTGTTGGTAAAGCTTTAGCTTTAGCCAAGTTCATCTTTACCTAGTGACAAAAGTCATGTTATGTTTCAATCATTTTGGAAATCGCTCTGACGAAAAATAGTTTGTGAATAACAACTATATAATGCCCTCTGAGAATGTTTCAATGATTGAAATGAGAGTTTAGACAATATAACCATTGGAGGATATAAACATTGTCGTGATAACACATATATGTATAAGTCCTTGGAGCTTGAACCGAAGTTTACGAACTTTGTTGATCAAGTGAAACCGGAACTTGAGCAGCCAACTCAGTCTGCAAAGACAGTCTGTAAACTGGCGTAGTTCTCGAACCCGAGAATTTTTGCTGGAGTTGTAGCTCAGTTTCAGTCCGTGAACTGACGAAAGTTCTCAATCCTAAAATTTCTGCTAGAGTTTGTAAACTCCAACCGGTGAACTTGAGTCCGCGAACCCAGTCCGCGAACTTGAGTAGGTTATGTCTAAAAACGATGTTTGTAAACTTATCTTAATAAACTAAGGAATGCTATTGCAAACCATGGTTTTATAGTTCATGAATCGATTCGAGTGAATCACATCGTTTTTGCGTCAATTTTGTCTTTGTAGTACATGGGATCTCATAGCAATTGAACAACTCTCTAACTAGTTCATTTGAGTGATTTGGACTAGTTATGGTGAAGAAGAATATGGTTGATATGAAAGTTAACATTTGGCTAACCATTTGGTTAACTAGTGTTGAACCAACTTATGTACACATTTGGGTACGGTTACACAAACCCAAAATCTTCTAGTACATGTGTGTACGACAAGCTAAGTTTTCGATTTAACGATTGATAAATATTAGCTTGTATCTAATCAGGTTTTCATCTAATGGTGAATATTGAATACTTTGTTACTAAGCTAACATTGATTGCAAACCCTGATTTGAAAGACTATATAAAAAAGAACTCTAGCAACTGGGAATCCTAAACCCCACACATTCTGTATGATACTAGTTTTCTAAGCTAGAGTCGATTCTCCTTTAACCTTTGGTTTTCTTCTTCTAAAACCAGGTTAACGACTTAAAGACTTCATTGGGATTGTGAAGCCAGACCGATACTACTTTTCTTGTAGTTGTGTGATCTTATCTTGCTGTTTCTATCATACAAGTACAATTGTAATAATTGGATTGAGATTTCTATCTCCGATAGGCAAGATTTAAAAGTAATCACAAACATCTTCGTCTCATCGTTTGTGATTTCAAAATATCTTTTTTCGCTGCGTCGATTAAGACTATTGTGAGGTGATTGATAAAACTGAGCTATTCTTCGTGAATATAAGTCTGGTTTTATTGATTAGTTCCTGTTCACCTTGATTTATCAAAAGACGGAAAAAAACTCATAGTTTTATTCGTGGGAGACGAATCTATCTATCTTGTAGACTTTTCTGTGTGAGACAAATTTGTTTGCTAAAGTCTTCGACTTTGGGTTGTAGCAACTCTTGGTTGTGGGTGAGATCAACTAAGGGAATCAAATGCGTAGTATCCTGCTGGGATCAGAGTTGTTGGAGCATAACTGTACCTTGGATCAGTGTGAGATTGGTTTGGGTTCAACTACAGTCCAGGCCGAAGTTAATTTGGAGTAGGCTAGTGTCTGTAGTAGCTTAATACAGTGTATGTTTAATCTGGACTAGGTCCCGAGGTTTTTCTGCATTTGCGGTTTCCTCGTTAACAAAATTCTGGTGTCTGTGTTGTTTTTTTTCCGTATTATATTTTATATAATTGAAATAATACAGGTTGTGCGTAGTTCAATCAATTAGAATATCCGACCTTATTGGTTGTTGATTTAAATTGATTGACACTTGAATATTGGTCTTTGGTACCATCCAAGTTATCTCTCTTTGATTAATACTCGCATATGTATTTTCTTGAGTAAATCAAATTGAGATATTGAGATAATAACTCCTTGAGATATTTTCTATTGATTGAGTCTGGTTGATACTCTAGAAAACAACTCGGAGTTGTCCATACAGATTGCTAATCGAAATATTGGATGTGGTTATTAGACCCCCGCTTTTTCAAGTTTTGTTCCGTCTTGTGATAAATCAAGGTGAACAGTAACCAATTGATAAACATGACTTATATTCTCGAAGAACAACTTAGTATTATCAATCACCTCACAATAGTCTTAATCGATGCAGCGAAAAAGATATTGTGGAATCACAAACGATGAGACGAAGATGTTTGTGACTACTTTTTATCTTGCCTATCGGAGATAGAAATCTCAATCCAATTATTAAAATTGTACTCGTATGATAGAAACAGCAAGATCAGATCACACAACTACAAGAAAAGTAGTATCGGTCTGGCTTCACAATTCCAATGAAGTCTTTAAGTCGTTAACCTGGTTTAGAAGAAGAAACCAAAGGTTAAAGGAGAATCGACTCTAGCTTAGCACAACTAGTATCACACAGAATGTGTGGGGATTAGGTTTCCTAGTTGCTAGAGTTCTCCCTTATATAGTCTTTCAAATCAAGGTTTGCAATCAATGTTAGCTTGGTAACAAAGCATTCAATATTCACCGTTAGATGAAAACCTAATTAGATTCAAGCTAATATTTATCAACCGTTAGATCGAAAACATAGCTTGTTATACACACATGAAATGCACGTTTGTAGGCTTGTGTAACCATACCCAAACTTGTATACATTAGTTGGTTCAACAATAGTTAACCAAATGGTTAGCCATATGATAACTTTCATATAAACCGTATTCTTCTTCACCATAACTATTTCAAATGACTCAAATGAACTAGTTAGAGAGTTGTTCAATTGCAAGGAAATCTTATGTACTACACAAGACACAATTGAAGCAAAAACGATTTGATTCACTTAAATTGGTTCATGAACTATATATCCACGGTTTGCAATAACATTCCTTAGTTTATAAAGATAAGTTCACAAATATCGTTTTTAGACGTAACCAACTCAAGTTTGCGGACTGGGTTCGCGGATTTAAGTTCCCAGATGGAGTTCACATACTCCAGCAAAAATTCTCGAGTTTGAGAACTTCGCCAGTTCACGAACTTAGCTCACACACTTCTCCGGTTTCACTTGATCAACAAAGTTCGCAAACTTTGGTTCAAGAAATAAGGACTTATACATATATGTGTTTCCACAACAATGCGTATATCCTCCAATGGTTATATAGTCTAAACTCTCATTCCAATCATTGAAACATTCTCAAAGGACGTTATATAGTTGTTATTCACAAACCATTTTTCGTCAGAGCAATTTTTAAAGTGATTGAAACTTAACATGACTTTTGTCACTAGGTAAAAATGAAAATGGCTAAAGCGAAAGTTTTACCAACACATATTTCGAGATATAGATAGGCGAGGAATACTCGGCTCGAAATACCAAATGTGTATAATCTAAGTTTACATAGCAAAACGACTTTTGTCTCAAGATAGGAGATAAATAGACTTTTGAGTGATAGATAATTTCAAGTCTCCACATACCTTTTAGTCGATGAAGATCCACCAGTTCCTTGAGTAGTCCTTCGTCTTGTATGATGATTGCCATGGAGTTCTTGAGCTCAACTACATTTTCTATCCTAGTCTGAGACCTTAGATATAGTAGACTAAAACCAATACTTATAGTTTTGATCACTAACATTGACAAACATGCTTGAGATAGCAACGCATGCGAGTTTGACCGAGCAATGCTCTAACAATCTCCCCTTTTGTCAATTTTAATGACAAAACTATCAATACATATGGAATACAAAAAATATATAAATAAACTTTGTAGCTCCTATTCCACATGTCTAATCTTCAACATTACTCGAAATCTTCGTCACTTCCAAGTACTCCAATGATCCCAAAGGTTGTAAGTTTAGCATCATCGTTGTTGAAAATCAGTATCTATAACAACGAAAAAAATAAGAGTTCTCAATCATTGTTATACAGTGTCATAGTATCATTATACAGCATCAAAGTCCAATTGCATCACAACTTTAACAACAATACTATGGTGATATGTCACTCCCCCTTAGTCAATACTCCATCTCACATGGAAACCATCCCCCTTACATAATGATCCGAAAACCATATATATTTGTAGTGTGAACTACATATTAATTCTCCCTCTTTTTTTCAATAAAATTGGCAAAGGTACAAGAATGGAATCCTAATGAAATTTCCAAAAGAGATATTTCATGACCAAAAGAAAGTATATACCATCTTATTTATATGCAATCATAAATCCGAAGCTAAATGCATTCATCAAGGAGTCTATAAAGATACAAGATGACCCCTATAATATTCCACAGCCGCACTCACCACAAAGATTTGGCAATTAAGCACAAGTTCAATTAAGAACTCTACCCCATAATTTGTCATTCCTGAAAGAACAACAAGAGCGACCTTAAATTCAAAAGAAAAGAAGGATTTCTTTGGACCTAACAAATCACATACAAGTATGAATTTCAATCCAAAAATATCCAATTAAGTTAACCATAAGCGAACTCATAATTAATTTAACCGAATATGCTCAACACAAGTAAACTTATGGAGACTTAAAAATATTCAATTATATTAATCACAAGAGAACACATAAGAAAATCTATGGAGCAATGACTAAGTTAATCATGAAAATAATCAACCCAGTCAAAAACGCTCAAACATAAGAAAACTTAAAGAGTCATAACTAAATAACCAAACATGATGATTAATATAGTTCAATATGCTCGACATAAAGTACCTTACGGAACAACAACAAACCTAATCATAAAAATAATCAACTTGGTTGTTTAGTGTTCAACATAAGACACATTACGGAGCCTCACAGTAATACATAAAAAATAGATCAGGGAAGATCAATTACTGCGGAATACATAAGGATTCATTCTATTTTCCATCACGACTTGCACAATGACATACAATAGACATAATCATTGAAAACAAAATATTTTAACCTATCTTCCATCAACAATTGACATAATAGGCTTAACTTTTGTATTTTTCAAAAGTCAATTCATTCTTTTATCAATATATGCTTATCAACTCATGAACGACTTTACTTTTGACAAGGTATGGGACAATCAAGTTCACGGACGGAAACACACATATCCCATAACAATATTGCAATATATGAAACCATAAGGATTAATATTGAAATAATCATCTTCCAAACAGTTTTAGAATTTAAACACATAAACCTAAAAACATGAAGACGAAAACGTTGGACATAGCTATGGGTAATCACGATAATGGATATTCCAAACTCTAGTTATTCTTCTAAACAAAGACAGGAAAAATAGAAGATTTACTAGGAAATAAGAACATTTCACTTACTTTTAGAATTCTTCTCATAATTCTCCAAGCTCATCTTCTATAAGAGATTTTCAATCTTTTCTTCCAACCTTTTGGAGGATAAAACTAGTTCATTTTTCATAGCACTCACTTGTTCCAAAATGAGATTCATGGTCAAGGAGAGCTTCTCAAACTGTGATACAACCGAATTTTTATCAAAAGAATTATCACGTTTGTTAGAGCACCTTTTATTATCAGATGAATCGACGCGAATCTTCTTAGATGGAAATAAGACTGTCCACACATCACTCACTTTGCTTGAGAGACTGGAAGAAGACATGGTAGAAAAGAGAGATGAAATGCTCAGTTCTTCAAGGAATGATACTTCTCCTTAAAGGAGAAGATATTACATGAAGATCTTTGACCAAAACCCTAATCAAGTAAAGGTTTGAGAAACGGTTTTAAAGGAGAATGTTTACCAAAAAGTTTTTGTAGTGCCCCCAAAGCTAGCAGCTGACTAATACAATAGATTAACTAAACAAAGAGGCACTACGAATCTAAATCAAATACTTAAGTGTTCAATTAAGAAATCTTCTACAAAAACTTAACCCAAAACTAGCCCCGCTTAGAAATATATATATACAAGAATCCCTTACGGATGATACGTATACAATAGTCATTTGGTTTACAAATAAAATAGGCAATATAACAAACATAGTAAAAGTTAATTAACTAACCAAATCAACCCTTGAAGCTTTCGCTGCACAACTATGATTTGTCTCTGAAAACTGAAAGTGGGAATGGGTGAGCACATCATCCCTAAAAGGGGTGCCCAGCATGAATAACAACTAGCTTTCAAGTAATCATTAATATAATCCAAAGGCAGTGCAGGTTTTATCGAAAGTCGGTAATACAAGGAAAGACAATAAAACATAAAGTAAAAACTTCTTCATAGACATTCATAAATAACAGTAAACATCCATGTATGAGATGTGTGTTGCCGCACATAAGGGAAGAGTAATATTCGTGCTAACCACACTCATTAGGTAATATTCGTGCTAACCGCACTCAATAGAATACTAGATATAAGGAAGAATAATATTCTTGCTAACCGCAC
The DNA here is from genome assembly GCA_023529315.1 of Papaver bracteatum. Taxonomy (NCBI): domain Eukaryota; kingdom Viridiplantae; phylum Streptophyta; class Magnoliopsida; order Ranunculales; family Papaveraceae; genus Papaver; species Papaver bracteatum. The sequence goes on along the minus strand of JAJJWX010002427.1, from coordinate 512,908 downwards.
TCATTAGGTAATATTGCGGTGTATCACCCTAGCCATAGAATACTGGATATTGTGTCGGCACACATCTCATACCACACCAAGCACACAAATATATGCATGAATTTCACAACACAAAGATTTATTTGTAAAATAATAATGAATACAAGAGGGTTCTTTATTGATTCCCACCTCTTTTGATGACAAGCCACGCCTACCTCGAGATCCAGAATCCACTGGTTCATCCTTTGAATCGATCGTTGTTAATAACTAACTGTTAATCAAACAAGTAATCTAAGAGATTAGCAAAAAGGCTCATACAAGTCTAACTAATGATTCTAACCCCAAGTTTACTAAACCAGCCCATTAATCCAAGGCCTAGTCAAACTGAATAAGGTAACGGTCACTAACGGTCACAGGTCAACTAACAGTCAACGTAAGTCAACAATCAAGGTCAAGTCAAGTCTAAGGTCAAGTCTAGTCAGAGTCCAGGGTCTAGTCAAGGGAATTATAGACTAAATCGGTCCAGTGAGTCAACACGATTCAACTCAGTCAGATTACTGAGTCAGCTAAACAAAACTGACTCAGACTGAGCAAGTTCAGTCAGACAGGTGAAGTATTCTTCTCACATAGCTGCAACTCTATCTTTATAACTTTAATTCAAGTTCAACTTCAATCTATACATTACATTATTCCATTCATTCCTAAACAAACTTCATAATAAATTATAACTGATAATTTAGTTTACCTGCAAAATGTAGCTCTAAGTAACACTCCTTCAACATTCAGATAGCTATAATACTAATCCACAAACAACAACAACAAAAACAACAACATTAGGCCTACAACCTACACCCACAATTCCCTTAACAACCCCATAATCATGTTCATATTAAACCCAACTTCAATTCCATTTCTAAACACAGACTCTCAACAATTGTCACTTGACTTAACCCAACATTCATCTTCGCTATAAGCAACCTCAACCAATCCCCTAAATACCAACCACCTGAGCCAACCTACAGTATTGATACAACTACTAACTGCAATTCCACAGCTACAACCAAACTTCAACAACCTAAACATATATCTAACCGTCACCATCTCCAATTCTAGCTGCATTCAAAAGCAACATCACCACCTCTCTGAACTTCCTCAAACCAAACATATACACAACCATAAAAACTTCCTCTTCCATTCTGAAAATACAACTCCAACTAAAACCACAAAAAAGCTTATTATCACTATTAGTTAAGTAACACTCAACTGCATCGATACCACCTGCCTCAGACTCAATCCAAAATCACCAACTCAACACCAGTTACATATTCACTGGGAAATACTCATTTCATCTCTAAAATAGACTCCATTGTAAGATACTTCTTTAGCAATTCCAATGGCTACAGTTGTAGCCTCACCCCATCCGTAGTTACATTCCGTAAAAGCATATATCTAACTTTGTCTCTTCCAGACTCAACAACATTATCATCTCCTTCTTCTCCCTGTAATACTCATAAAACTTTAACCCATGTAAACATTCATACAACAACAATATCATCTCATTTCATCCCCACACCTTACAACACCACCACTAAAATCCGCAACAACTCATTCATGTAATCTAAGCACAACTTCATTATTCAACCATAACTGTTCTAGCTTCACAACTTCACCAACATTATTATCACTAATTTTATACTCTTCTCTACTGTGAATTATACAAGATATTTAAACCATCTTCATCTCATCACATATTCTAATCAATAAAACTCAATATACTCAATCAAAGATTAAATGCTAACTAAATCAATTTAGAGAAGAAATTATCTCAAACAATTATGCTCACACACCAACCATAATAACTTCATCATAGGCAATCCCATCTTCCCTTATTTTTTGTACACACCCTTATCTCTTCAGTTCTTCCCCAAAATAACTCCAACATTAATTGATTTCATCCCGTTCCTTAATAGACCAAACCCATCCTTAATTATCCATATTCATTACCAATCCAACTTCCAGTTCATCTTGAGAAAACCCTAGCTCGTCGATTCATCACCGAACAAACTTTAGAACTTCGATTAAATACCAACCCCTTTCGTTCTGCATCACCAATTCGAACCTTACTTCAATTTCTAGAAAAACCTTAATCTTCTCAGATCTTCACTGAATTCCTAAATCAACAACTAACTCTTTTCCCTTATTTCAAATACACAAAACCCATCATCAATTGATCGACTTCAAGCTCAAATCCACATAATTCTTCGATCAATTCCTAACTCAGAAACCCTAACTTCTAATTCACTTCCTTCTTCGAGTATGAATCAACATCATACAACCACACCACCATCAACTACTCCATAATCTTCTCCACCTCCTGTCGATCATGAAACCTCCACTTGATCTCTCAATCACTCGTAGAATAGAAAGAACAGGGAAAGAGAAGAAAACATAAGAAGAAAGAGAAGAGAGAAGAAGAAAGAATACTGAAGAATAAGAAGAAGAAAAGAGGATGAGAGTCATCCTCTCGATCGACTAGGGATAAGGCCAAACAAAAATGCTAACGGAACCCGACCAAAAGATAAGGGCATCCAGGTCGGTTTGAGTGTAAAAAGGTTAATCTTCCCTCCTTACTAATCTGATGATATCTTCTTAGTCCGATGTCCGAATGACACGCTCGAGTAGTCCGATTCGCATAACTTTTGGATTTCTATCTAACGATACTAGTTTTGTATCTAGATCGTTGTTAGATTAATTCTTATTAATTAACGTCCATGTTAAACTAATCGAGTTATTATCGGCTAATTCGTCACTTGACTGATCTAAAAGTGTTGACGAGCTTGAGGGTCCTTACATTCTCCCCACCTTATTCATTTTTGTCCTTGAAAATCGAACTGTCTTCTAGTCTTGAAATCTTCCCACCTTAAAGAATATTTCCATCTCTTGTCTAAGCGCAAACAACATAAAACATAACACAAACCTATATGGATGTACAACTAAAATCTAAAATTTGTAACTGTAGGTTTAATTACGCTGATTTAAGTTCTATCCAAGAGGGAAGTATAAGTTTCTTACATGAATCTCTATAATGTAAACTATGAATTTTTTTAGATTTAAATTTTCTACACTAATTTCAATGTCAATAACTTAATGGTCCTAAGTACTTTTAGAAGATATTCAATAATAAAGTTTCTCATTAAAATTTGGGATCTATTAGTTCACTAATAGAATCAAGTCTCCCTTCAATGCCTAGTGATACAAGAATGCAGTTACCCTTTCTAGGTTCGCGACGCCTGATAATGCCTACTACCTAACAAGTATCACCTGAACATATCAGAATTACCAACCTCACTATTCCCTAGTGCTGGATTAACTAAGCATTGATTTTAATTAATCTTTAACTTTTATCTTAACTTGTGTAATTCTGATAAATCATTAGTATAAAACAAGGTTTGGATAAGTTTGCCTTTGTTAGTGGTGGTTAGGATTTGTTTGGACAAAGATAAATCAAGGGTTGTGGTTTCTCTGACCACCCCTTATATCTCGCACGTGTGGCGTTGATTCCAATATTATGAATTAAAAATGAATTTCAAAAATTATAACGGGGAGGTTCGAACTCATGACCTATTGTGTCATAGGAGTGGCATCTAACCAGTGTTCCACCTTCGTTGGAATTGATAGAAAAGATAAATCAACAGTGGTAGTTTGTTCAACTTAAATACCATAATTGCTTTATTAATTATTAGTGTTTCGCTAATTGCACATAATAAATAATCTATTCATTATAAAGCATTTTATTAATTAGTGTTTCAATAATTACTCATAATAAATGACTAATCATTTTTTAATTAATTATAATATTTATTTCTACCAATAAGTAATTTTGATAAATAATGTCAATAGACATTTATTGCGACAATGAGTAGTATAAGAGGTGGAGGCCGAACGATTAGTGGTGGTTAAGGGCGGAGCCAAGCACAATTATATTTATTTTTGTTCTTTTATCGTAAAATGGGATACAAAGTCCATTTTTCACATGTATCCTACTTTCCAAGAATCTTTTCTCCCTCTCTCCTCAAAATCTTGGCTTCGCCCCTGGTTTGTGGTGGAAGAAGTAGTGACGGTGAATGATGGTGAGTAGTGATGGACAATATTAATTTTATGTTGTCGTTGCAACATCGATAACATCGTGGTGTGGAAGATGTGGTTGGTTGTTTTTAACACTTTTGATAAATGAAGGTACCATATATTTCAGGGATGATATCATACAAGAAAATATTATTCATGATCGTAGTTGGATCACCCAAATGGTACCCCTGTTATCTTTGGTACTATATCGTATAAATCATGATTTTTTAATGTTAAAATAAAATTAATTGCAATACAAAAAAAAATATACACGGAAAAAATAATGAAATTAATCAATTGACGAAATTTTGTTCAATCTAAACCTCATACATGGCATTTGTGATTGAAAATTAGAATTTCGTCCAACAACCTACATGGGATGGGCGGCAGTGGTGGAGTCAAAAATTGACATTGAGGAGGCCTATTTAAAAAAAATGTCAACTTTGGTGGACTAAACCATAAATATATAGGGACAAAGTACTATTTATAAAATAAACTAAAAAAATTATGTAGTTATTAAAAATTTAAGGGGTTAGAGCCAGGTTAGTCAACCCTTGGCTCCGCCACTAGGTGGTGGTGGATAAAAAAAGTGGATTCATATGGTTTTATGATGGCGGCGGGTATTGGTGAACAAAAACATATTATGCTAATTTCGTAATGCCACAAAATGTATAACGTTATATTATAAAGTATAAAACGTGGTTGATCATTCTAATGTTAAAATAAACTCGATAAAACACATGTCCATTTTAAAAAATTGGTGCAATCAATTGCCATGTTATGAAATAACTAAACGAACGACACGAATCAAGATCAGAACATATGAAATTATTTATTATCGATTTGTTTATGTAAAGAGTGGTCAAGATTTGTCCTTGGCAAAGATAAATTAACCGTTGGGGTTTGTTCAACTTAACCATTTTCAAACATTTTATTAATTGGTGTCTCATTGATTGTTCATAATGATTAATTAAATTTCTATTATAAATGTCCCTTTAATTATTATTATTTTGAAGCAAAATGTCCCTTTAATAATCTAACATAAATACATAATTTTATTAATAAATAATTTTACAAAAAACTATATTATTTCTAATGGTGGTAGTGGAAGTAGGGTTAGTATAAGCGGTGACGGGAATTTGTGAATGGTGGAGGCGGTAACATTACTATTGGTGGAAGAAATAGAGGCGGTGGATGGTTTTTATGGTGGTGGGTGTTGGTAATAGTAGTGTATAATAATAGTTTTTGCTTTTTAGTGAGTTTTATTGACCAAGTAATAAAATAATCTCCACAAAACATGCATCATTGTATTGTGAAAGATGTAATTGGTTGTTTTTAGCACGATTGATAAGGACAATAACCAAATATTTCGATGATGATATCAGAACGTATAAGAAAATATGATCATGACTGTTCCATCACCCGTATTATATAAAGGAAATTGGTGTACCCGCGTAAGAGAACATTATCGCTCTCTCATGTACTATTACATTCTTTTTCCTGAAAGACCATCAATGTCGAGTTGTTTCGCAACAACTACCTACAAAGACAACAATTTTCACTCAATTCCAGATATACAACCTTATTGACCGGGAAAATGTATTTGCATTCTAAAATATTTGTTTGAAAATTATGTTTGTTCATCAAAATCATCATAAAAAACACTAAATCATAAATCTAAATTTCGCCTCCGATGTTTATAGAATATTTTTAATATTTTATATTCTCAAATTATGCGACCTCTTGATGAGAAATCAATAATATCAAATTACAGATCAATATGTATAGGTTTCATTCAATGGGTTAGAAGGTAAAGTAGACACGGATGAGTAAATCACACAAAACAGAACATGACTGAGAATACTTCAATAATTTAGTCAAGAGATAAGGTCAAAAATTTAAGATTAACTTTCTATATGACTAATTAGATCGGCTTCGATAGGAGCTGACTAAAATATGGATTAATAATAATTTTCACGTAAGACAATTGCAAATCATAGTTTGGCTAACTCTGCCTATGTAAATAGTGGTCAACATTTTTCCTTCCTCAAATGCTATGTTATGTGAGAAGAAGGTGATATCTAAGATTGAGGTATAATTCAAATCTATTATATCCATACCATTCACAACTGGATGCCTTGAAAAAATTTGACGTGTTGCTATTATTATTACAGGAAAGGGATACATTTACATTGACCACACTTGCGCAAATAGCTCACTTAGCAAATGATTGGTGTTGCATGTACTGTCTAGAATGCAACGAGGAATTTGAGGTAACAAGGCACCCGAAGCAGTGTCCGGAGTATTTTGGATACAATAACTTAGACCCGATGTAATACTTATGTTCTTTTTTTTTATTTTTTCCATAATATATTTATTTAAGAAAAATGAACATTGCAAATACATAACATCAACAAAAATTAGAATGATTGCGTTTGAAAATAATGGCTACGTACTGATGGTCAGGATACTGAAAAAGAAAGGAATTGTTGTAGAAGAATTGTTGGGATATACAACGGATTACTTGATATGAATGAAAAGGTATAACTATTTCGATTATGAAATCACATAAAGTTCACAGTAGAAGATGACATCAAGTTTAAAGTTTGTAACAAACATAATATGGCTAACTAAAATGTTAAAAACAAACAATATATATAAACTTAGAAAGCCGTGGGACTTGAAGAGGCCAATTTTGAAAACTACAATATTAGAAAGGAACGATCCACAATACCATAATTTTTTTTTTTATAAATATCTAACGTAGAATATGTCAACTTTTGGTAAAGGATCTATTGACAACCTATTAATTTGAAATAGGATCCGGGAGTACAATATGTGTTCAAGGTTCTCTATGAGGTAATGTGTCGCTATATTGTATTCCAAGTGAAGGTAGGAACATACGGAAGTGACAAAATGTCCAAGACTTTTGAAGTTACCAAAGCCTTCGTTAAGACGAATTGCCGGGAAAAATACTGTAGGATCAGAATATTGTCACAACAATATTCCTGAGAAATAAATGACTGTTCTGCGATATATCGATAATAAACGAATTACTCTGCGATACATCAGTAGTATTCTGCGACACATCCAAAGATGACTTAAGCAGTGACGTAATAACTGAAAACGACAGAAACACGAAGAAAGTGTGAGATGTCTGCGATATATCAATAAAACCTGCGAAAGTTAAAGGCGGTGCTAACTGTGATTTATCGCAAGAACTCAGATCCGAAATTGAAGGGAATCTTAGCTGTAAATGAGCTGTCATGAGCTGTAATCCACTATGTAAATACCTATATAAAGGAGATGAATAGTACCAGAGAGGGAAATGAATTTTTGAGTGTTAGGAAAGTTTTAGGAGAGAGAAAATCTTTATCAAGTGTTTTGAGTTCTTGATTTCTATAATTCCTTAAGATCAAATTAATAAAAAGTGTTCTTAATCTTCAAATTATGTCATAGATGTTAGTAAGTTCTAGAATAGGGTGTAGTGTGGGAATTCCTGCAACTACATTTTGGCGTCCAGAAACAGGGAGAATCAAACTTGAGAAATTTCAAATTACAGCTTGAAGATTTGAAGAAATTATTAGAATTGAAGAGAAATGGCTAGAAGGAGAAGAAATACGTCAGAACCACCAACAACAGTGAGAAGAAGTAAAAGAATTGCAGGGGAAGGAACAGGTGAATTGGAAGGATCTTTAAGGAAAATATCAGGAAGAAGTAGAAGGAGAAATGAAGCAGAAAATTTAATCCAACCACCGAATCAACAAACACGAGCACAAGATAGAAATATGGATTATGATAGAGTAAGTGTACATACTTGGAGGTCGGATTCGATAGAAGAGGCGGAAAATCAAGGAGAGGAAAGAAATCAAGAAATGGATGGAGGATTAATTCATGAAGAACATGAAATGGAAGATGATTTAAGACAAATGATACGGGAAGAAAGAATATTAGAGGCAGAAGAGCGTGCCAATCTTACAAGACAAAATCATGAATTAAGAATGGAAAATTTGAGGTTGCAAAACAGAAGATCGAGAAGCAGCATGAGATAAAATTCAAGATCATATAGAGAAGAAACAAGGCAGAATCTCCCTATACAAAATGTCGGGGAGAATTTGATAAATGATCGTTATATTCCACGCGGGGAAACTTTAGACATTAGACATAATCAGGATGAGGGAGAAAATCAAGAAGAGAGAAGGAGAATGTTACTGACGAGGCGTCGAACTCGCAAAAATAATATTTCTCTACTTTTTACACTAGCAAGTAGTATAATGTAAGCATGATCGTCCCAAGGGAGGTAGGAAGTTTCTATTTGTTAAGCAAATACCCTTAGCAAAGATGATTGTGTTCTAGAAAATCTGAAAATAGTAAATTGTATTCAAATATGAGATGGAATTGATTAAAGGTTTATTCTAGACCACGGAATATAAACCAAACTGATATATAGCCAAGTTCGTTGCATTATCATGTTACTAACAACCCTAGAATAATTAGTACACTCAACTATTCCGTTATTATCTCCTAAGCTCACCGGATACGGAAGCGCTCGACTACCGGTTCCTACTTTCCAAGTTTCCTAGAGGTACGCTTACTAAGTGTGACTTAAACAAATGCTTTAAGTTTTGTGAGATAAGGTTGCTCCTAGTGATGAACTCAAAAGCATGAATCACCTACTAGTGTTGATTTCTACATACGGGCACTTAACAAAGTCCCATCATCAGTACCCATATATTGCTACTTGCATTTATATTTCTGGACAATTACGGGTCGAAGAAAATCTAAACTAGCAAATATATTAAGAATTAATGATTTAATTTCGAACTTAAACCCTTAACAAATAATCCATAAACATTAATAGCATAGTAGAAAATCAATCAATAACATAAATAAATGCAATAGAATAAGTTATTTCATATCAAATATAGATTCATATTTCGGGCTTCGAAATCGCCCTTAATCAAAGAAAGTTTTAGTTACTCATAATTTTGAAATACTAGCAAATAAGTAAATAAAGAAGTAGAATTAAAATATAGCTAAAAACTAAAGTTAAATAGAGAAAAAAGAGAAGAAGGATGAGAGAAGACGGAAGTCTTCGTGTGTCTTGGGAGGAGTATTGGCAATCTATTTATAGGAGAATTGCCCGACAATTTGATGCCCCGCATGCATCTGATGGACTGTCATTTTTTCTTCATTTCTCTTTCGGCGCATGTGTTGGGCGACTAGAATTGATGGCCGTGGTATTTCTTTTTTTCTTTCTTTGTGTTTTCTGCCAACCCATGTTACCGTGTCAAACATTTCACCTTCTTTTCCCTCAACGCATGCGCATGTGGGAGTTGAATGGTCCCATACTCCCATGCTTCTTTGTATGCATGCATGCCATCATCTCTGTTGGCATTCTTCAGCGCCGTATAATCTTGAGCAGCCATTGTTGAGTTCTTCTTTCGACCATGCATGCAGCAAACCATTTCTTGAGCTCGTCTTCATCATTGTCTCTCCGTCTTTTCTGCCTTTGCTTTCCTTTGTGCGGCGTGTTAGGTGTGTCGGTATCACACGTTTTCTAGCTTCGGTCAATAATGGCAGCAGCCACTCGTTTTCCCTTCATTCACTCTTCATCACTGCTCCTCGAACAGCAGCCAAGTGCTCACGACATTGTCCCGGTCAAACTGTCATCTCGACAACATCAAGCTCCACCCGTATCAACCAAAAGTATCACGATTTCATCATTGTTCCGGCAAACATTTCCGTCAATGGAGGTAATGAACAACAGCATTATTAAGAGCCATGTTCCCACAACAAAACTTCTCGATCTCCAAGCTCCATGAATAATGGCAGCAACACCATCGAATATCCTTTCAACTCCCTGGCTCGAGCTCTCCATCTTTTGCTCTCTGCTATGCTCCTCTGCTGGCGAAACTCTCAGTTCATCAGCAGCTAGCCAAAACCGAGCTCTGAACTTCATCGCTCACGGCCATGACACAACCCGAGCTGCATCTTCTCCCAACCACCGTAACAACAACCACTGCCCGGCTATTCTTCTCTTCACCATTATCTTCTCGTCTCAGGAAACACCATGAACTCTCATCATTGATCTTCTTCCCTGTTCGTACATTACTGCCATCACCATGGAATCTCATGCCGGAGCTCCATGCTCGAGTTCTTCCATTTCCCGTGAACCTTCAAACCTCAGCCTAGAAACCCCATTTGTTCTTCAGCTGGTTTCACCATTGATGGCAGCAACCACTCGGGTTATCCTTCCGGCCATGCATGCCATGCCCTGTGAACTCGAGTTTTCCATTGTTGGCAGTAAACCATACGTCCTACTCAAGCTTCAAGCTCCTCGGCTTCATGAACTCAATCACCGGCAGCATCATTCTTTGTTCATTGCTGCCATGAACATCGTCCCATGCCATCATCTCCTGAACTTGGTTCACAACCCGATAATGGTAGCATTGTTATCATTGGCTCGATCACCATCACCGAGCCATCTTCTCATCCTTACTGTCCAAGCGAATCACCGGCAACAACAATCATTACTGTGGCATAAAAATCCATCAGACAATCTCGGGTGAACCGGAGATAGAAGGCCGACGGGTATGAGGAAGAAGGTGGTCGCCCCCTTAGCAGTTGACTGGCCTTCCTTTAGTAGTTCCCTTGAACCAGGGTACCCCTTAACAGGAAGGTGCCCCTTATCGTATAGTGAGGGTGCCTCTTAGCAATATTTGTTTAACTGTCAGTTCTCCGGAACTGACAAGATTAATTTCTCGTTTTGCCCATAACTTCTTCATACGAACTCCGAATGACTCCGTTCTTTCGCCGTTGGCTTCGCCTTCTAGTCGTCTACACAATTAAAAGTATAAATCTTGTATTTGAAAGAGTTACATTTGGTCTTTGGCCCTTCTTCACTTTTAGCTAGCTTCTTTTATTGCACAATTAAGCGCAAATTCACTTCTTTTTGGATTATTCACCTAATAACACACAAATAAGATAAAACAAGCGTAACACACAATAATCTGCAAGAAATCCAACAAATACTAGCATAAAATCAACACTAAATATATGTGCAATATGCACTTATCAAATTCCCCCCCACTTGGCTTTTGCTAGTCCTCGAGCAAACTATCTAACCTAAAATAAAAACAAATCTCTGTCGTTGAGGACCCGATTGCACTTAGCATGTGCAACAAGCCTTTAAACCCCTAGGTGTCCCTAGTGGACGAGTTATAGTCTCGTGAGGGCTTACGAGAGGTATACCCACAAAACCTACTCCAACTTCAAAGCGTTCCAGCGTCCCAAGCATCCAAAGAGTTATGAGGACATAGAGTTTCTGCATGCTAGTAATAAGAAGTTAGAAATACCAAAGATCATATTCTCATTCTTTAAATTTTGAGTGAGAAATAATGACACCATAATGAGAGAACGCGTGTTTGAGAGCGACCAATAAGCATTTCGCCTCGACTTCTGCCTCACTTTAAAAGGATTTTATGATAATTGCACTCAATAAGACAACTTTTTTTATGGGTCTCACCTGTGTGCTGGTAGTAATGAAGAGAGAACTCCTACACACGTTGGATGGTGGGAAGGAAACCTTCCGAATTATTTCTGGAGACCCCACAAAATCGTGGGAAATAAAACTTTTTTCTGATGATCTCTAAGAAAGGAAATCAACCACTATAGCAAGGATGAGAGTACTTACCACCTTCACATCTGATTGCAATGATGATAACACCACTCTCACGGCATCCAATAGAAACGTAGTCTTCAGCTCGTCTTCTTCATCTTTTTGGTCTTCGTCTTCGGTTTCAACTGTTGATGATAAACTGTTGAACTTCATAAAACTTTGACAATTTGTAACTCTTTTCCTCTATTTCCTTGTTGCTTGAAACTTCTTTATATATTTTTCTTCCACATGGCTTTATTGATGAAATAAATCCTAAATGCAAATCTTTTTGTATTTTGTATTTTGTATTTTTTTTTTTTAATAAAAAGATTGCAACTACATAAATAAAAATGAAATCAAAATTAGCATGGCCATGAAAGAAGTACTTTACCACTTTGATCTTCACAACTTGTATTGTCTTTGTATCATAAACTTCAATAACTCTCATCTTTTGATTTTCTTCGCTCTTGTAAATCAGTCTTCATACTTGGATATATAATTTTCTCTTCCTTATATTGCAAGTCTTCAACATGTATTTAAAAATCTGCTCAAACTATGTTGCTTTACTTAGATATGAAATTTGCTCTTTCTTGTATTGTTGCTTATAAACCTTAAACGTCTTCAACTTTCCTTGTAGATTTTGATGTGGTTCCTTTGTTGATGATGATGTTGGGTGTTTCTATGGATCTGTTGTTGGCGAGAGAGAATGGTGCTAACTGCAAATCAAACTACAAGAAGGAGGCTTTCATCTATAGACGTCATCCTCATGATTGACAAAATTAGCACTCAAGAGATCAAAAGTAGTGCTGAAAATGGTGTGAATTTGGGTAGCTCACCATTCTACCCGGAATTTACGTACGGTGACACACACTCAAAATAAAGCTCTTTAGTCAGCTACAAAGAAAATTTGGTCTGGTGCCTCTGTTGATTTGAAAATAGGTAGTCTCCACTAATGATTGTTCAACAACTCTAATAATGCATTTCTCTCTGCTCCTAATTTGCATCACTGGTATGATTAAATCCATTATTTAACACTCCAATTCATAAGAAATCCGAACGTACTTCTCTAACATTTCCAAGTTCAGTTATGTCGGTCAGAATTCTCTATGTAAACATACCTAGAAGGATGCTAGTGACTCTAAAATCTCTACAAGTTTTTTTATGCAAATATATACAAAAATTTAAAAAATTTGACTCAAAAAGGCTAAAAACTCTATATGCAAAATATGGAAACACTCCCCCACACTTGAACTTTACATTGTCCTCAATGTAATTGACTCGTCCAAAGTAAAACAAGGTGGGAAATTAAAATATGATATGAAAAAGAGCAAAATTAAAAACAAAAGGATAGAAAATACAAAACCTATGGGTTGCCTCCCATTCAGCGCTTAGTTTATTGTCCTCAGCCTGACGTTCAGCTCCAATTACTCCTCCAGAGGGATTAGGTCACTCAATGTGATCATATCCTGATTCTCCATCACAAACTGCTCATAGTATGGTTTCAAGCGATGGCCGTTAACCTTGGAAATCAGCCCTGTTTTGGGACTAGTAATCTCAACTGCACCATGCGCAAACACATTAGTAACAAAAAATGGTCCAACCCATCTGGACCTAAGTTTACCCGGAAACAATTTAAGACGAGAATGGAATAAAAGTACTTTTTGCCCTACTTCAAAACTCTTTCGGGAAATCATTTTATCATGGAAAGCCTTGGTCTTTTCTTTATAAATGCGTGAACTTTCATATGCATCATTTCGTATCTCTTCTAACTCATTGAGATGAAGTTTCCTATGTTCACCAGCTGCATCTAATTCCATATTACATACCTTGATAGCCCAATAAGCTTTGTGTTCAAGTTCGACGGGAAGATGGCAAGGTTTGCCATAGACAAGCCTAAAAGGAGACATACCGATGGGTGTCTTATAAGATGTCCTATACGCCCACAAAGCGTCATTGAGTCTATAACTCCAATCCTTCCTTGTAACGTTCACCGTCTTCTCTAAAATGGACTTAATCTCCCGGTTGGAAATTTCAGCTTGACCACTCGTTTGTGGGTGATACGGTGTGCCAACTTTATGAGGAATGTTGTACTTCTTTAGAAGAGCGTGAAAGGATCTCTTGAAGTGCGAGCCTCCGTCACTAATCACTACTCGAGGTGTTCCAAACCTAGAAAATATATGGTCCTTCACAAACTCACAAACAACATGAGAATCATTGGTAGGAGTGGCTTTGGCTTCCACCCACTTAGAAACATAATCTACTGCAAGAAGTATAAAAAATTTCCCATTGGAATTCACAAAAGACCCCATAAAGTCTATACCCCAAACATCAAAAATCTCAACAGCGAGAATTGGTGTTTGCGGCATTTGGTTTCTAGCACCAAGGTTGCCTGTCCTTTGACACCTATCACAAGCCTTACAAAATAAATATGTATCCTTAAACAGTGTAGGCCAATAAAAACAACTTTAGAGAACCTTGAGGGATGTCCTCTTGGATCCGAAATGGCCACCACAAGCATATGAGTGAAAAAAATTCATAATTTATTGGAACTCGGATTCGAGTACGCACCTGCGGATCATTTGATCGGAGCAATGCTTCCACAAATAAGGTTCATCCCATATATATTGCTTGGCAATCTTCTTGAGCTTGTGTTTTTGGAATGTAGACATGGAACTAGGTACTTGACCCGTCACCAAGAAGTTAACAATATCAGCGTACCATGGAGTTGTGCCACCAACCGCAAAGAGTTGTTCATCCGGGAAGCTATCATGCAAAGGAATCGCTTCTTCGGAAACAACCAATCTACTTAGATGATCCGCTACAGTATTCTAACTGCCCTTCTTGTCCTTGATTTGCATGTTGAACTCTTGAAGAAGGAGTATCCACCTTATGAGCCTTGGCTTAGCATCCTTATTCGTTAGCAAGTATCGAAGTGCAACATGGTCGGAGAAAACAACCACCTTTGTACCCACTAAATAAAATCTAAACTTCTCGAGTGCAAACACTATGGCCAAAAGCTCCTTTTCAGTTGTGGAGTAGTTGATTTGTGCTCCGTTGAGAGTTCTAGAAGCATAATAAATGGCATATGGAACTTTACCATCTCGCTGTCCCAACACGGCTCCAATGGCATAATCACTTGCATCGCACATCAACTCGAATGGCTTGCTCCAGTCCGGTGGTTTGATAATTGTTGCGGTAGTCAACAACTCTTTCAAAGTATCAAAGGCTTCCTTGCACTCCTTGTCACAATCAAAGGCCACATCTTTTTGCAAAAGTCTACACAGGGGCATTGCAATCTTGGAGAAATCTTTGATGAATCTCCTATAAAATCCTGCATGACCAAGAAAAGAGCGAACCTCCCTCACATTTGTGGGGTATTGTAAGTTCTGAATCAAATCTATCTTAGCCTTGTCAACTTCTAACCCTTTAGAAGATACAACATGGCCTAGCACAATCCCATGAGTGACCATAAAGTGACATTTTTCCCAATTAAGCACAAGATTAGTTTCTACACATCGTTTAAGAATAAGTGCAAGGTTATCTAATCATTTGTCAAAAGAATCACCATACACGCTAAAATCATCCATAAACACTTCTATGATGCTTTCCACATAATATGAGAATATGCTTACCATACAACGTTGAAAAGTGGTTGGAGCATTGCACAAGCCAAATGGCATACGTCTATACGCAAAAGTGCCAAAAGGACAAGTAAATGTTGTCTTTTCTTGATCTTCCGGAGCTATTACAAGCTGGTTATAACCTGAAAAACCATCAAGGAAGCAATAGTAAGCACGTCTAGCCAACCTTTCAAGCATTTGATCAATGAATGGTAAAGTAAAATGGTCCTTTCGGGTGGTAGAGTTTAGCTTTCGGTAGTCAATGCAAACTCTCCAACCGGTCTGGATTCTAGTTGGAACCAAGTCATTATCTTCATTTTTCACCACCGTGATACCGGACTTCTTTGGAACGACTTGAATCGGGCTCACCCATTTTCTATCGGATATGGGATAGATAATCCCGGCATCCAACAACTTCAGGATTTATTTCTTGACTACTTCCATCATTGAAGGGTTCAAGCGACGTTGGGCTTCTCTTGTTGGTTTTGCCCCCTCCTCAAGAAGTATTCGATGCATACATGTTGAATGACTGATTCCTTTGATATCGGCAATAGTCCACCCAATGGAAGACTTGTACTCTCTTAGCACTCGCACAAGTTTCTCCTCTTGCACCTCGGTAATGTTGTTGGCAATGATCACCGGTAAATTTTCATTGTCACCTAAATATACGTATTTAAGGTGATCCGGAAGAGGTTTTAATTCAAGAATAGGTGCCTGCACAATCGAGGGTAAAAGTTTCTCATTAGTAATAGGAAAAGAAACATAAGACGCATTACACTTTGGTGGAACTTCTTGTAATGAGTTAAGAGAAAAAACAGCCTCTTTAAGCTCATCACAAATAAACAATTCACTTTCAATGTATTTGTATTTTCCATAACCTAAACCTTCCACTATGGTGTTTTCTAAAGCATCATCATCATTTAATTCAAACATCTTTTGAGCTAGAGAATCAATAACATTAATAGAAAAACATGAATGCACATCACTAGGATATCTCATAGACTCAAAGATATTGAAACTTATGATCTCATCATCAAATTCCATAGTTAAAGCGCCCTTGAAAACATCAATCTTTGTTCTAGCGGTTCTCACGAATGGTCTACCCAACATCAAGGGGGTAGTTGATGGTGAATCCTCATCCATCATGTCAAGAACATAGAAATCTGCCGGAAATATGAGTTGATTAACCTGCACCAAAACATCTTCAATAACCCCTTTCGGGTAAGAATTAGACATATCATCAAGTTGTATAACAATACTGGTATTTTTAAGAGGTCCAAGTTTCAATGATTCATAAACGGAGGCAGGCATAACATTAATGGATGCTCCTAAATCTAGCATAGCACGTTCAAACCTGATTTTACCAATAGTACATGGTATAGTGAAACTACCGAGGTCTTTCAACTTTGGTGGGAGTTTCTTTTGAAGATATGCCGAAGCATTTTCCCCCACACTCATCACCTCGTTACCGGTCAATTTGTGCTTGTTAGTGCACAATTCCTTCAAGAACTTTGCCCAACGTGGAACTTGCCTTATTGCCTCAATGAGTGGAATGTTCACTTCAATCTTCTTAAATATTTCCAAAAGCTCTTGGTGCAATGTCTCCTTGTTCGACTTTGCAAACCTGCTAGGAAAAGGAGGTGGGGTAACATAAGTAGAAACACAAGTTTTAGAGTTAGAATTTGTTACCGGGTCAGCCTTTTTAGGGGGTGTTTCACCCTCTTCTTTCTCCAAATCAGGTTCATGGGACACCGGTGATGTTTCCGGTTTCTATACTTGCTTCCCACTCCGTAACTCAATAGCATTGGCATTATCCTTGTGATTTACTACTTGCGAAGGAAGTTTTCCCACTGCTTGTGCTTCCAATTTGCTCACGGCAGTAGCTAATTGACCCATTTGTGTTCGGATGTCCTTCATATCCATCTCTAACTTTTTCTTATCTTGCACCATTGTGTGGAGAATGAGATTCAACTTGTCATCTATACTCGTGACTTGAGTTTCTTGACGTGTCTTTTGCAAGAATTGGTATCCACCTTGTTGATTGAAAGTAGGATTTGCTGCAGCTTTCTTGTTGGCATAGCTGAAATTGGGATGATCTCGCCAACCCGGATTGTATGTGCTAGAATACGGATCATACCTCGGTCTTGGCTGATTTTGGTACATGACACTTGCTTGCTCAACATCTTCGTTATATGATGATGATGGTATGACCGCCGCAGCTATTTGATGCATCATCCTCTCCATATTACCCATCCTCTGTTCTAAGTGTGAATAATTGCCAACTTCATTCACCTTCCTTACCGCTGATTCATCTCTAGTGAAGAATTGTTGTGTATTTGCAGCCATGTTCTCCAACAAACTTGTAGCTTCCGCAATGGTCTTGTTGGTAAGTGCACCACCACTTGCGGCATCAATCAAATTTCTCTCAGTAGAAAGCAATCCTTCGTAGAAATATTGAATCACGAGTTGATCGCTGATTTGGTGGTGTGGACAGCTAGCTAAAAGCTTCTTGTAGCGCTCCCAATACTCATGAAGAGTCTCTCCCGATATTTGCCTAATACCACAAATCTCCTTGCGAATAACAGCTGCTTTTGATGCTGGAAAATACTTCTCAAGGAACAATTTCTTCATCCCATTCCATGTGGTTATGCTTCCGGCGGGTAAGCAAAAGAACCACTCTCCTGCAGAATCTAAAAGGGAAAAAGGAAAAGCTGTCATCATAGCCATATCCGCATCTGCAGTTGCTTGTTTCATACTAGTTACAACATGATGGAATTGTTGTAAGTGACGATTAGGATCTTCTCCCGATAGACCTATGAATTTGGGCAGCAAGTTAATCAATTGTGGCTTCAACTCAATGTTTCCATTCAGCTGAATACATAAAGGCTGCTGATCAAGGTTTGGAGAAGTGAGCTCCTTGAGTGTTCTTGGAGCAGGCGGTTGAGCTCCCATTGTGTTGTCTTCCTCTTCGTCCGAGTCCGAGAATTCACTTGGTGTAGATCTAGGAGGAAGTGCAGTGTTGATTGCTCGAATGAAATCTTTTAGTATAGTGCCTGAACGAAGACGTATACCAATAGGACTTGGTCTGCCCTCTCCACGCATTCACCAAAGAAATCGTACCTGAAAATTAGATTCTTAAGGATTTAATAAGTAAACTTAAATTTTAACCAAAAGAAAAAATAAAAACTAAGAATAAAAAAAATAACAACTAAACTCGCCACTGCCTCCCCGGCAACGGCGCCAATTTTAACGAGGCGTCTAACTCGCAAAAATAATATTTCTCTACTTTTTACACTAGCAAGGAGTATAATGTAAGCAGGATCGTCCCAAGGGAGGTAGGAAGTTTCTATTTGTTAAGCAAATACCCTTAGCAAAGATGATTGTGTTCTAGAAAATCTGAAAACAGTAAATTGTATTCAAATATGAGATGGAATTGATTAAAGGTTTATTCTAGACCACGGAATATAAACCAAACTGATATATAGCCAAGTTCTTTGCATTATCATGTTACTAACAACCCTAGAATAATTAGTACACTCAACTATTCCGTTATTATCTCCTAAGCTCACCGGATACGGAAGCGCTCGACTACCGGTTCCTACTTTCCAAGTTTCCTAGAGGTACGCTTACTAAGTGTGACTTAAACAAATGCTTTAAGTTTTGTGAGATAAGGTTGCTCCTAGTGATGAACTCAAAAGCATGAATCACCTACTAGTGTTGATTTCTACATACGGGAACTTAACAAAGTCCCATCATCAGTACCCATATATTTCTACTTGCATTTATATTTCTGGACAATTACGGGTCGAAGAAAATCTAAACTAGCAAATATATTAAGAATTAATGATTTAATTTCGAACTTAAACCCTTAACAAATAATCCATAAACATTAATAGCATAGTAGAAAATCAATCAATAACATAAATAAATGCAATAGAATAAGTTATTTCATATCAAATATAGATTCATATTTCGGGCTTCGAAATCGCCCTTAATCAAAGAAAGTTTTAGTTACTCATAATTTTGAAATATTAGCAAATAAGTAAATAAAGAAGTAGAATTAAAATATAGCTAAAAACTAAAGCTAACTAGAGCAAAAAGAGAAGAAGGATGAGAGAAGACGGAAGTCTTGGTGTGTCTTGGGAGGAGTATTGGCAATATATTTATAGGAGAGTTGCCCGACAATTTGATGCCCCGCATGCATCTGATGGACTGTCATTTTTTCTTCATTTCTCTTTCGGCGCATGTGCTGGGCGACTAGAATTGATGGCCGTGGTATTTCTTTTTTTTCTTTCTTTGTGTTTTCTGCCAACCCATGTTACCGTGTCAAACATTTCACCTTCTTTTCCCTCAACGCATGCGCATGTGGGAGTTGAATGGTCCCATACTCCCATGCTTCTTTGTATGCATGCATGCCATCATCTCTGTTGGCATTCTTCAGCGCCGTATAATCTTGAGCAGCCATTGTTGAGTTCTTCTTTGCAGCAAACCATTTCTTGAGATCGTCTTCATCATTGCCTCTCCGTCTTTTCTGCCTTTGCTTTCCTTTGTGCGGCGTGTTAGGTGTGTCGGTATCACACGTTTTCTAGCTTCGATCAATAATGGCAGCAACCACTCGTTTTCCCTTCGTTCACTCTTCATCACTGCTCCTCGAATAGCAGCCAAGTGCTCACGACATTGTCCCGGTCAAACTGTCATCTCGACAACATCAAGATCCACCCGTATCAACCAAAAGTATCACGAGTTCATCATTGTTCCGGAAAACATTTCCGTCAATGGAGGGAATGAACAACAGCATTATCAAGAGCCATGTTCCCACAACAAAACTTCTCCATCTTTTGTTCTCTGCTATGATCCTCTGCTGGCGAAACTCTCAGTTCATCAGCAGCTAGCCAAAACCGAGCTCTGAACTTCATCGCTCACGGCCATGACACAACCCGAGCTGCATCTTCTCCCAACCACCGTAACAACAACCACTGCCCAGCTATTCTTCTCTTCACCATTATCTTCTCGTCTCAGGAAACACCATGAACTCTCATCATTGCTCTTCTTCCATGTTCGTACATTACTGCCATCACCATGGACTCTCATGCCGGAGCTCCATGCTCGATTTCTTCCATTTCCCGTGAACCTTCAAACCTCAGCCTAGAAACCCCATTTGTTCTTTAGCTGGTTTCACCATTGATGGCAGCAACCACTCGGGTTATCCTTCCGGCCATGCATGCCATGCCCTGTAAACTCGAGTTCTCCATTGTTGGAAGTAAACCATACATCCTACTCAAGCTTCAAGCTCCTCGGCTTCATGAACTCAATCACCGGCAGCATCATTCTTTGTTCATTGCTGCCATGAACATCGTCCCATGCCATCATCTCCTGAACTTGGTTCACAACCCGATAATGGTAGCATTGTTATCATTGGCTCGATCACCATCACCGAGCCATCTTCTCATCCTTACTGTCCAAGAGAATCACCGGAAACAACAACCATTACCGTGGCATAAAAATCCATCAGACAATCTCGGGTGAACCGGAGATAGAAGGCCGACGGGTATGAGGAAGAAGGTGGTCGCCCCCTTAGCAGTTGACTGGCCTTCCTTTAGTAGTTCCCTTGAAACAGGGTACCCCTTAACAGGAAGGTGCCCCTTATCGTATAGTGAGGGTGCCTCTTAGCAATATTTGTTTAACTGTCAGTTCTCCGGAACTGACAATATTAATTTCTCGTTTTGCCCATAACTTCTTCATACGAACTCCGAATGACTCCGTTCTTTCGCCGTTGGCTTCGCCTTCTCGTCATATACACAATGAAAAGTATAAATCTTGTATTTGAAAGAGTTACATTTGGTCTTTGGCCCTTCTTCACTTTTAGCTAGCTTCTTTAATTGCACAATTAAGCGCAAATTCACTTCTTTTTGGATTATTCACCTAATAACACACAAATAAGATAAAACAAGCGTAACACACAATAATCTGCAAGAAAACAAACAAATACTAGCATAAAATCAACACTAAATATATGTGCAATATGCACTTATCAGTTACGTGATGAAGAGATTCGAAGAAATCGCAGGATTATCGAAGATGATATTGAGAGACATTATATTGAGCAAGTACGCTTAGTAGGAGAAAGAGAGAGATTGCGAGCAGAAATAGAAGAGCAAGAAATTCAAGCAGCGTTGCGTCAGAATAATTATGACAATCGAGAAAGACGACGTGCGCAAAATCGTAATAATGATAATCTCAATGAAGAATATGAGAGAATTCGCAGAGACATAGAAAGGCAACGAAGAGAAACAGTAAGGGATGAGGAAATTCATGGAGAAGAGAATGAAAGACAAATTAACTTGCAAGAAGAAGAAAGTCGCAGAAGAAGGCAAAACCAAGATGTTGGAGAAGAAGCGAGAAACATCGCAAGACAAGAAAGGAATGAACGCAGACGAAGAGAAGCCGCGTTGAAAAGACCAATGGAGCAAAATTCTGATAGGAATGAACAAATCTTGCGAGAATTGGCAGAAATGAGAGGAATGATAAATAACAGAAGAGAAGGAGGAAGAAGGCAACTTGATGAGGCAATCGAAGAGGCTGCGAAAACTCCATTTACTCAAGAGGTACAATTAGGAGGGATACCTCCAAAATGCAATTTACCGGTGTTGACCAGTATATTTGATGGAACTACGTGTGATGTCCAACATATCAAAGATTATATTCGATGTATGCTACAATGGGAGAACCATGATGTCGTTTTGTGCAAATATTTTGCGTCAAGTTTAACTGGCGAAGCATTGAAGTGGTTCGAAAGTCTTCCCAAGAATACAATAACTTCGTTCATGCACTTGCAAACCACTTTCTTAGGAGCCTACATCAGCAATAATTCTGCGCGACCTGGAATTGAAGATGTGTTTGGATTGAAACAGAGGGTTGGTGAGAGTTTGAAGCACTTAACCATAAGGTGGAGAACAATGTGTAGTGAAGTGGAAGGTAGAGTAGATGAAAGATATCTCATTTTGTCCTTCATAAATTCTATGTTTGCGACAAATCTATTATACATCCAGGTCTTCAGAGTTAAAAACACAATCACTATGACAGAGTTGCGAGAATTGCAAGAGGAATATATTGCTTTGGAGGAAAAACAAAATGAGATGGAGTCTTATCCAACTCTTGCAGGCACAATTTTAGCCGCAGCAAATGGAAGTTTGTTACCAAGGATGATTAATACAGTAGCAAGTACTTCCCAAAATCCGCGAGAGAAAATGGAGACTGATAATCATCTTAAGATAGTAACAATGGGGAGTAGAGATCAAGAGGAATTAGAAAAGGAGAGAAATTTTTATAATCGCAATAACAATAATAAGGTCCCACGGTTTGATCAACCGCAGGAAACTTATGGTGGACAGAGGCAGAATTATTCAAGAGAGCAAAGAGGTCAGAGGAATATGTGGGAAGATATCAAATTGCCGCCTTTAAATACTGGTATAGACAAGATTTGGGAAGCGATTATTTTAATGGAGAATATACCCTCACCCTGGAACATGGGGAAGGAACCACATCCCAACAATCACAATCAAGAATTTTGTCCTTATCATCATTTTCATGGTCATTCTATGAATAATTGTAGAAATGTGAAAAGAATCATTTTGTGAATGATCGAACAAGGAAAATTAAATCATTTTTTAGCAAGACATTTACAACCGCAACAATTGCCGCAAGCACCAGAAATTCGCAGAGTTAATGTTGCAAAAGAAGCAGAAACATTTGTCATTGAAGTAGGAGCAACAACAAAAAATCTATTCTGCAATTCAATTGTACATTCACAAAAAACGATAGAGGATTTCCATGACAATGTGCTAAGCAGAGTATTTGCAAGGGATATAGAGGGAAGAGAGGTGATGAATATTGCGAAGATTTCTCCGTTAGAAGAATGGCAGAAACAAGTTATCTCTTTTATGCAGAGAAGAGATACCAGAGCCTGGGAAGATGCATGACAACCCATTGGTGGTGAAATTAGAGATAAATCCAAAATACAGAGAAGATGATGATGATGCAGCAAGTGATTCTTGGGCAATAGATAAAGTTTTAATTGACACTGGTAGCTCGGTGGATATTTTGTTTTATCATACTTATCGCACAATGGGTGGAAGATATGATGAGATAATCCCTTCAACTTACAAGATCTATGGTTTTAATGGCACTGCAAACAAGCCAAAAGGAGAAATTACTATGGAAA
This sequence comes from Papaver bracteatum, assembly GCA_023529315.1. Taxonomy (NCBI): domain Eukaryota; kingdom Viridiplantae; phylum Streptophyta; class Magnoliopsida; order Ranunculales; family Papaveraceae; genus Papaver; species Papaver bracteatum. Next base: position 489,303 of record JAJJWX010002427.1, on the reverse strand, counting down.
TTCCATTGAACAAGATATTTTCAAAAATTAAGTTTTGCGTAGTGGATATAGAATCTCCTTACAATGCTTTAATTGGAAGGCCATGTCTCCATGGGATCTTGGGCATAGCATCAACATATCATCAATGCATAAAGTTTCCACATCCTCATGGTATTGGGATAATTAAAGGTGATTGGTTTGAAGGAAAAAAGTGTTATGAAGTTGACATTAATACTTGCACAGAAAGAAGCGCTCGAAATCGTAATTGGCAAAATAACAGGAGGAAAAATCAGAGAGCTGAGAAATTGATGGTGGAAAATATAGAGTTGCGGGGAAAGGGTATACTTCAAGAATAGTTTGTTCCAAAAGATTCAATAACGATTGATCATACGAAGATGGGGAAAAGTTGGAATCTTTATTCTTCGCAGGAGCACAAAAAGTATAAGTTGTTGCGATGAATCGTTTCACGCAAGAAAATAAATAAAGTAACAAGAGGTTGCGAATAATCATTCATCACAGAAGAAAAGAAGTGCAACAATATCATATTGCGAACAATCGAAAAACAAGATGATTTCGAATCATATAAGAAAAACTCTGCTCAAAAATGAAAAACTTTTCTATTAAAAAAGAAAAGTTGGTGATTTCTAATCATATAAGAATTTTTAATGCAAATGCATAATAAGGGTGCGAATCGCCTAAAAATATATAAGAACGGGACGAACTTTTATGGCGTACACCTTAGTTCGCGGATTCTATTCCGTAAGAGGCAATGTCCTTAAAGTGCGTCATAAGGGGGGTATCTCTTTGCATGGATATGGGAAAGGCTATACCGCTGCTGGAACCTAGTCATGGAGATTTGGGATTATTGAAAATCCATCCCGGAGAGATAACTTGGATTCCCAATTATATAAGGTTATACCCTGGTTGGGCGCCCGAGAGTTTCTCCTAAGGAATGCAACGTATGATCAAGGCGCCGAGGTAAACGGTTGAGTTGTGGGTGCCCGGGATGGATGAACCTACCCTGGCCATCCATGGAAAGTCTTGGCTTACGATGTGTTCGCCCCGAAGAAAACCCCACTTAGGGTGCAGTCTTGTAACTATAAGCCATATAAGGCATAAAGGACAAGGCTGCGAAAACAACTGGTTGTTGGCAGAACCGGATGGGAAAGTGCTAGTCTTGTATGGCCGATGTATAATCCTTGAAGGGGCAACCGGGGGGAGAGATAAGGGCGATACCCTCCATTAGGGAGCTGAGTATCAAAAAAGACGGCAATGTCATGGGACTTTTTATTCGCAAGAATATTTAGGCCCGTCATATTTTCGCGTGACAGAGACAACAATGTCATGGGACTTTATATTCGCAAGAATATTTAGGCCCGTCATATTGCCGCGTGACTGGCCAAAAATCCTAATAAGAAATGTTAAGATGAGATCAATGGGTTTTTGCGATAAGATCAAATAATGAGATAAATGAAATCAATAATAAGAGGATATAAATCGCAAAGACGGCAATATCATAAGTCTTAAAAAGCAAAGAGAGATTAATCTCACAAGATGGCTTAGATTTATCATATTGTCGCAGAAATTAAAATTAAGTGATAAGGCAAGATCAATGGATTATTACGTATAAAGGTAAGAATGTCCTGCGATCTTGTCGCATAAAAGTGGCATAATAAGACCTTTAACTAGGAAGGAAAAATAAGACCACAAGAAAATTATGTCTGCGAAACATATAGTTCGCAGAAAAATTTACGATGATTCATTTATCATATTGCGGATTAATAACAAGAGGCAAGTATGGGAACGATGTATAAGAACAATAAATATTGTTATTAATCATTATATGATAAATTCATATAAATAACAGACGGATAGAGGCAAAAAAAGGAATTTATATATATTGAAGAACATCAGGAATTACAAGTATTTTGCAAAAAGAATGATACAATTTGTCGCAGATAATTATCGCAAGAAAGAAAGGGAAAAATACAGGAGAAGATCAAAAAGAAGAAGCATAACTATTGGGATTTATCTTCGCCATTATCTTCATCTTCATTATCTTCATCATCAGTTTCTTCTTCATCTTCGCTTTCATCCTCATTTATATCAGCCTCACTGTCAGAAATAATTGGTACTTCAGAAATGGGTGGGATATTTTCCAAAAGGCAAGGATATAAACTAAGGGGAAGATCATTATCTTGGAAGACTTTCTCAATAGCATTATTGCGAACGGTGAGAAGGTTACTATGCAAATTGGAGTTAGATATCTTTATCTTCTTTCGCAGCCTAGAGATTTTATCATTGCGGGAAGCAAGATTATTTGCAAGACTACTTTCTTCTTCTTCAAGTTCTGCTATCTTTGAAGAATGTTTTTCTTCAGATTCTGCGATGATACAATAACAAGTTAGAAATTTATCAAAAATTTACAAAAAATATAAAGATGTTAAAGGAGCAATAAATAACCTTCTCTTTCATAAATCATTTCTTGTATCAAGGTTGCATGTTCGGTATGCAGACAGACATCTATTTCTAAGTTTTTCCTAGCATTATCGAGAATTGTCGCAGCCCATGCGAATTCATCATCATTTTGAATAAGAAGATGGGAACGGATTTGTTTTTCTCTTTTAAGAAGTTCAATGTTTTCATCCTTAAGTCTATCTCTCTCAAGTTCAGTGTCAATAAGGGCATTGCGGAACTTTGATAGAGCTTCAGCGCCTTGAAGAGTAATGCGTTCTTTATCCTTCTCAAGTTCCTTCTTTTGGGCTTTCAAGGTTTTGATTCTTTTTCCAAATTCATCCCTACAAGTCTTAAAACTATTGGATATACTCAAAGTAGATCTATAATCCATTCTTATAAGGGAAATGTGGTATTTAAGCTCATCGATAGACAGAGCATTAATTTTTTCATCGGAATAATTATTTAAAGCGTCATTAAGACGCTGAAGAAGAATGGATTCATCTATGGGTTCATCAAAAGAATTGAGAATAAGAGCTTCATCAGTAAGATTATAGGAATCTGCAAAATGGTTGTTCAAATAAGCTAAAATAACAAGAAAGAAGAAAGTAAAAAATAAATAAATAAATCATACCAATAATTTGTTTGCAGAACTTCTCCTTGTCAACTAGTTTTTGTTGAAGAACTTCAACATCTACTTCAAGCGATTTATTCTTGTTAAGGAGCTCAGTATTCCCAGATGCTTCCAATTGCTTACATTTTTCGCGAAGAATGGATGTTTCATCTTCATTTTGCTTATTCTTTTCACGAAGTTTCGCAGATTCAGATTGTCAATCAGTAATCCTTTTCTGCGATAATGATAATCTATTTTCTAATTCCGAAGCAACAGAAAAAGAAGCTCTAGCAGTCTGTGGCATACAAGAGAAAATAAGTAAGGGTAAATAAAAAATCTTCGATATTCATGACAAATGTAAAGTTTACTACAAGAAAAATAAATGAAAAGGGGCATACCAATGAAGCTAGCGCGTGAAGAAAATCTGGGTTGATAAATCTCGAGACTCCTTTAAGATCTTTATTATTAGTTAAGATGGAAGCATCGCAGATTTTTGAGAGATAATTGCAAGCGTGAGCAATATCGTCATCCCCAATACCTTGCATGGGATTTTTAAAGATATTTGACAGTTGATCCATGGGAGTCTCAGGTTGAGAAAGACCCATCGCAGATCTAACTCTTGCGGAGGAAAAACGTATTGAAGAGGTGCCCATGGTAGCATCATTATTAATTCTTCCACTCTCTTCAACCTCATTATCTTTTTCAGCGACAGAAGAAATTTCTTTAAGCGGCTGAGTTTTTCTTCTCTTTTTTGGGGGACTCTCAGCAGTTTGATTCTTATTGCGATGAGGAGAAGTGACAGAACTCTCATTTGGAGTTATTACTTTTTTGCCTTTATCCTTGGCTTCAACTACTGCGACAAATGGTATTTCCTGGAAAACAACCACACGTGAAGATAAGAAACAGGGGCAACAATATATTGTTAAAAGTTATAAGAAAATGTTTCTTACTTCATCTGTGAAAGTTTTCAAAAATTTTAGGAGATTAGGATTCCCAGTACTGGCGTAGCTAGCCTTCATTTTTCCAATCTGATAAAAAATAATTCAATAGCTAGTAAGAACAATATATTTATCTAAGTTTGAGAATAATGATTAACTTCGCGAGATATACCTCAGAATTCTTTTCAGGCCAATTAAAAATCCAAGGATGATAAGCCGCAAGATATGCAGGATTCGCAGGAAGGTTAAGAGTACCAAAAATATATGGACCTTCAAGGAGGAGAGGAAATATGCACCATTTATCATCCTTGGAGAAGCGTGGACCATTGTTTCTTGTGGAATGATAGTCTATATCTTGCATAAGAATTTTATCCTTCGCAACTTTTTTATCCCTATTCAAACGAACAACCCAACACGTACTTTCTTTCTTCATTGGAATCACTTGATAATTCGCAAAGAAGTTCTCCACGGTATATTTCGCTGGAATAATTGGGATTTTTTCATAATCAGGATGTTTCGCATCATCAGGATAAAGGGATCCTTTACCAGGTCCACGGGAAGCATATTCAAGAATGAGGCGAATACAATCTCCACTTAGTTGGCAGATTGCTCGCGAAAATTTAACATGAGAAATAATCTCATAAAAAAGAGGGAGATCTGGGTTATAAAGAGGAATAGGAAGGCCATCTTCTAGTTGACCTAGCGAAACAAGTATCTTCTCGTTAGAAGAAGGAAATATTGAAACAAGATCAATGGAGAGATCAGAGTCTGAAGATTGATCAGGGATCTCAGAAAGTGTGAAACCTAAGGATTGAAGCTTCTGCTGGTGTTTTTTCAAAGTGGGTTGACCTAATTTTTTAGCAGGAGCCATTTCTTAGTATGGGAACGATGATTAAAACAAAGAAGAGAAAAGAAGAAAACTGAAAGAATAATTGAGATCCGGAATTTGCGGAAGAAGACGATGAATAGTGAAGTTGCAGAGAAGAAAAGCGAAAGTAAAAAAGAAGAGGAGGGATTAGCAAAGACGATATTTATAAGAGAAGAAAATTTTCAAGAATATCAATGCATTCAATGAAGAAAGGACGTGAATGGTTAGAACTCAACGGTTGGAAGAATACGTGTCAAGGAATAAATGGAGGAAAAAACATGTGTAGAATATTTAGCGATGAATATAGAGACGTGTCAGAATAAAGGAAGTATGAAAAGACAAGGAGATGCGGCAAATCAAGAAATTTAAATTCTCATGATCTTTATCTTCTTCGCAGAAAAGATATGAGAAGAGGCAAGATGTAGGATCAGAATATTGTCAGAACAATATTCCTGAGAAATAAACGACTGTTCAGCGATATATCGATAATAAACGAATTACTCTGTGATACATCAGTAGTATTTTGTGACACATCCAAAGATGACTTAAGCAGTGACGTAATAACTGAAAACGACAGAAACACGAAGAAAGTGTGAGATGTCTGCGATATATCAATAAAACCTGCGAAAGTTAAAGGCGGTGCTAACTGCGATTTATCGCAAGAACTCAGATCCGAAATTGAAGGGAATCTTAGCTGTAAATGAGCTGTCATGAGCTGTAATCCACTATGTAAATACCTATATAAAGGAGATGAATAGTACTAGAGAGGGAAATGAATTTTTGAGTGTTAGGAAAGTTTTAGGAGAGAGAAAATCTTTATCAAGTGTTTTGTGTTCTTGATTTTTGTAATTCCTTAAGATCAAATTAATAAAAAGTGTTCTTAATCTTCAAATTATGTCATAAATGTTAGTAAGTTCTAGAATAGGGTGTAGTGTGGGAATTCCTGCAACTACAAATACTTTGTTGAAGATTTAATGGCAGAGGTTCTCATATATACAATCCCTTCGAAAAGGTAATGGGTACACATTTTAAACATTGTCATCTAATGGGTGTTGGGAAATTACAGGAAAATCATGTCACATTGGATGGTTTAGGAACATGTGGAGACTTTTATGGACGATATTGATCAGTTGATTTCACTGAGATGAGCATTGTTGACGACATATTTTCAAAAAATATTTAAACTTCCATGTTCATGTAGAGCATTATCTCATTATAAGCAATGAACCTAAATAAAAAAGTGTCTGGAAGTTAAGATTATATTTCTTTCGTTTGAGCAAATCTCCGGCGGTAAAATATTAGAGGAAAAACAAAGAAAAAAAGAGACGAAAATCCCAACTATTTTTATGACAAACACATATTAAATCATAAAGAGTTGATAAGTATTCGGGACACAAATTATACGATATATTAAAAATGAACCAACATCATGGTCCGTGCCGTAACGGCACGGGTTAAGGGCTAGTTCACTTCATAAAATATACAAATAATTTACATCATTTTAAGTAATTTATTCATCAAAGTTATTTTATTTTATTTTATTTTTATTTTTATTTTTATTTTTATTTTTATTTACCACTATTATTATTTATTTATTTTAATGAAATCGAATTTTTAATTTCAAAAGGAACTATATTATTATAACTAAATAATTTTTAAATTCATGTACTATTAAAGGGTAATTGAATGTTATAACTATTATCCAAATGTTATTATATAATGTTGTATGTATTTGTTTATTTCATTGTGTGATTTGATATAAAAAAAAATAACCGCTAACAATTTTTCATAGTTGTTTGGTATTAATATTTTATTATCATTATAACATTTATTTCTTATTTCTTAGGCCGATGAAAGTTAATCGTAGTTAATCATAATGTCAAGTTTAAATTAATTATTAATACTAGATTTGATTTGATATAACTTTATTTCCTTACATTTATATTATTGTTAAATAATCCTTAAGTTGTACTATTAATAAAAATTACATTTTGCTATTACTACCCAATAATTATTATCCAAAAGATATTTACAATAACTCTAAATTTTATAGTAGTTAGCATTATATAGTATTATCCTTTGCTTATCTTATCAAAAGTTATTTTCTTAATTAGATTATCACTTTCATTATTGTATTATCAATTTTTCCTATTTGATTACTAGCGTAACTAAACTAAAATATGACCAGAATAACTATTTAGTAAGGATTCTTAGTTTAATTTTATTAAGCCTGAAATTTGTAAATATAATCCTACTTTCACATACCGATTGTTTTAACAGATTTTATTTATTCGGATTGAATCTGTATACTATATTTTTGGCGTTGGTAATTTATTATGATTTAACTTTGAGTCTGCATAAAATTTTAATGTCTTAATAGTCTTCAGATTTTGGGTATTCATAATAAGTATCTAATTCACACGCAATTTTATTCTCCTTTAAGTTTAATTTTTTTCTAAGCATTCAAGTATTATAAATATCACTTCATGTGTATAACTTAGTAATTTAATGAATCATTTATTAGACAAAAGATAAATTGTTATAAGATTGTTAACAAATTTAGTCTTTATTTTATGCATTATATGACCTCACGTTTTTAATCTTACCTAATATATCTTATATTAACTATTCGGTTTAAACATAAAACATATAATTCTAATTTATTATTAATTAACTTTGTAGATAAGCACTAATAATTTTCCATAGCTATTTAAATCATTATTTTATCGCTATATATTTATAAATGAAATGTTAATTTAAGTTATGCTCAACATAATACTAATTTAGATTCTAACAGTATAAGTCCGTCATTCTAATTTTTCCATTTCAATGATGATTGAATCTATTTACGAAGAAGGATCCTATCAATATGCGAATTTATTTTCTTTTAATTCTAATATTACACTAAGTATCAGAATGCTATTATACTACTTCACGTTTATTTGTTTTATTTTAAAGATTTACTAGATCATTTGTTAGACTAAAGATAATTTCGGTACAAGATTATTAATAAGTTGAGTCTTTATATTTTATATATTATATATTCTCGCTTTCTTAAGTCTAACACCTAATAAGTATTATATTAACTATCTAGTTTGGACGGAAAACATATATCTCTAATTAGTAATTAGTTTAATTTGCAAAATTTAACCATAGATAAGAGTTATTAATTTTCGTAACTATTTAATCATGATTATTATTTTTATCGTTATATATCTTTATTGAAAATTTAGTTAAATTCATTATGCTCTTAATTGATAAATTCTAACATTACTTTATTAAAATTATTATTACTATTATTTTCATTTATAATTACTATTATAATATTTTTATTATTAACATTGATAGTCAAACTATTATTCTAACTACTCTTACAAATATAATTAACATTTACTTGATTATAAATTTTTTACTCTACGTATAAGTCAAGGTACTCAGTAAGTTTCTATGTGACTTTCAAGATTTATCGCTAATATTAATCTCACTATTTTTAGTATTGGTTTGTGTACCTATTCATACTTTTTAGACTAATTACTCTCTACTCTTTATTAGCTAAGTTATTGGTGTGCCCTACAATTTTTACTTCATTACAAACACAAACAAACAAACAAATTAATCAAATATATATTTTAATTATTGATAACTTTTAGTGATTAAGATTTATCTCACAACCCAACCCAGTTCTAAACTATTCTAGTTCACTAACTGGCACTTGGATATTCCTATTAATTCCCATATATGATCTAATAGTGAGCTATGATACCAATACTGTAGCGCCCCCAAAGCTAGCAACTGGCTAAAACAAGAGATTAACTAAACAAAGAGGCACTACGAATCTAAATCAAATACTTAAGCGTTCAATTAAGAAATCTTCTACAAAAACTTAACCCAAAACTAGCCCCGTTCAGAAATATATATACAAGAATCCCTTACAGATGATACGTATACAATAATCATTTGGTTTACATATACAATAGGCAATATAACAAACATAGTAAAAGTTAATCAACTAACGAAATCAACCCTTGAAGCTTGGGTATATTAATTATATGTCCCTACTTTTAACTCCCTACAAATATATCCTTATGCAACAATAATTATGTCCCTCCTTTTTTATAACCTTATCCATTTAATATTAGATTACCTTAATACCCTCACTCATATAATATTTTTCTTTATTTCAAAATACAACAAATTTCTTCCTCTACCACTTCACCACCACCACTAGCACCACCACCACCAACATTCAACTACCATTCCACCACCACCACCGTTCAACAACCACCACCTACCAACCGCCACCACCACCAATATTCCACCACCACTCCTTCACCGCCACCATTACACCACCACTAGTCCTCCTCCACCACAAATTAAGTAAATCGTCGCCGCCACCATCGTCACCACCGCCACCACCACCGTCGCCGCCGCCATCACTGGTTCAAATTTCTTTGTATCAACAAAAAGTAGTTGATCCATTTCAGTTGGATCAAAAAATGGATGTTTATCCATTGAAGTTGGATCAACAGTATCAATTTATCCATTGTAGTTGGATCAACAATGTATGTTTATCCATGCTGATGGAAAAATGCTACCACTTCATCAGCTGCAGTTTCAGATTCACCAACAAAACCATCAACAGTAGAAGTTTATCTAGTTTATCCAAGAAAAAAAGGATCAACAATAGAAGTTGATCCAATTTTAGTGGATCAACAATGGAAGTTGATCCATGTAAAATTGGATCAATAATGATAGCTTATCCATGTAAAATGGAGTGAACTTGGCGTGAGTCGAACACGCATCATCTGACATGGAGTCAGACATGCTACCATTGCACCACAAGTTCAACATTGGGACAAATTTACATGAATTAAACTACAAAAGCATGAGGTCAAAGGATAAACAACAGTAGTTGATCCCATATAGATGGATCAACAACCATAGTTGATCCAATATCATTGCCTGCTTCAACCCAGATAACCACCATATTTCATTACATGTAGCTTCATAAACACCAACAGCTCCAAGACCAGCTTCAAAACCAATCTCAGTTGAATCAATAATAGATGTTTATCCATTTCAGTTGGATCAACAGTGGATGTTTATCCATTTCAGTTGGATCAACAACCATAGTTGATCCAAAATATATGGATAAACAACCATAGTTGATCCAAAAAATAGAAATACCATTCTAAATACTAAATAATAGACCTTGAGATTATTGTTCCAGTAGTGTTTCACGACCAAAATGTCATCATAACTAAGCAATATTAACAAACTGAAACAAACATGCATTTTATTCCCCAATTGCAGCAAGGTATGCATAACAAAAGTAAAACAAAACAACGAAATAAATTATGAACATACCACCAGAATGTATACTCTTTCGTAGCCGGAAGAAGCCAACACTACAACCATCTCCCAAACCACCAGAAAATCACACCAATCTTCACAACCACAGTAACCAGAACCACCATCCACCACTATTTATATAACCAATTGATCACTCCAAGCTCATTACCACCACCACCAAAAATCCCCTCATCAAATTCCTCATCAATATCACAAGGCAAACCAAAAACATCACTCAAATTATTCCTACACTCAAATTTCTTCACCGGAGTCACCAACTAAATCCCTACATGACCTTCTACATTCACCATCCCACAATAATCTACACGATTTTATACATCCTTAATCCGTTCAGGACACGATTTAATACACATTTTCTTCCTAGCAATCGGCAACGGAGTATTAAATTGTTGCTGTTGTTGTATTTCTCTAAGTGGATATCTACAAACATTCCCCATTTCATTTTCATTTCTGTATATACACCAAAAATTATCGAAATCAAAGGGGGGTTTCAACAATTACTGAACAAATCCAAACGGGGAAAAGAGATTTAGTTACCCTAGTACTTACCTTGTGATTTGATGATGATTAACCTTAGAAACTGGTGAAGATGAAGAGGAGGAGTGATTGAAGGGGCGTTTGCGACTGAGAAGAGCTTTTGCAGCTCTGAAATTCTGTGAGATTCGATTTCGTTGTTCTTCTGTGAGTTGATTTGAGTGAGAACTGATGAAATTATGTTTTGGTGGGACGTTTTCTTTGTTCATTTCGTTGATTTGATTTTGGATCCTCGCATCGGAATTTCCCAAATTTCGTCTTATCAACACCAACTGCTAACTACGATTTCTTGGATTCCCAAATTTGAATTTGTAATTTGAAACATAATCCCAAATTGATGAGGGGATTTTTGGTATCAGGTCTTGAGTTTTATGTATCAAATATGAAAAAAAAAACGAATAAGAGATGGAGGTGATGGATACGGTGGTGAGCTCGTTTGTTTATTCTCTGAAAGAGAAATATAAATAGATAAAAATAATAGATGGTGACGATGGAGATGCTGCTGGTGCTGGTGCTGGTTGCGTTCGTTATGGCGGCGATGGAGATGAAGATGATGGTGGTGACGGCGATGAAAATGGTGGTGAGTTTTGATAGTCGATATTTTTCTCAGGATGAGAAATAAATAAGATAAGAAGAAGGTATATAAAGGTTAGGGTATATTTGGAAGTCCATAAATTATTGATGGGCCCATGATGGGCTTTTAGATAAGGAGGGACAAAATTATTATGTGATAAGGATATTTGTATAGACTATCAAAAGTAGGGACAAAAGTTCAATTACCACTTGAATCTTTCGCCGCACAACTCTGATCTGTCTCTGAAAACTAAAAGTGGGAATGGGTGAGCACATTATCCCTAAAAGGGGTGCCCAGCAGCAATAACAACTAGCTTTCAAGTAATCATTAATATGATCCAAAGACAATGCAGGTTTTACCGAAAGTCGGTAATACAAGGAAAGACAATAAAACATAAAGTAGAAACTGCTTCATAGACATTCATAAATAACAGTAAACATCCATGTATGAGATGTGTGTTGCCGCACATAAGGGAAGATTAATATTCGTGCTAACCACACTCATTAGGTAATATTCGTGCTAACCGCACTCAATAAAATACTGGATATTAGGAAGAATAATATTCGTGCTAACCACACTCATTAGGTAATATTGCGGTGTATCGCCCTAGACATAGAATACTGGATATTGTGTAGGCACACATCTCATACCACACCAAGCAAACAAAGATATGCATGAATTTCACAACATAAAGATCAATTTTTAAAATAATAATAAATACAAGAGAGTTCGTTATTGATTACCACCTCTTTTGATGACAAGCCATGCCTACCTCGAGATCCACAATCTACTGGTTCATCCTTTTGTAGATGGAGAAAAGCGATTTGCTGGTTTTTATGGAATTGAAGAGTCGACCGTGTGGAGACTCCTTGAACCGAGCAAAATGTTGAATTTCACATAGATACACTGCAAGAAGGGAGTGCTTTAAATTCGAGAGATCAATCTGTAAGACTCCGGCCTAAACCAAGAACAATGGTCGTTCCAGAGTTAATTCGGTCACAAGATAGAATGGGTCGATCTGTAGGAGGAAAGCTGAGAAATGTGTGAGATCAATGGTGATCTGAGATTGTAGGTGTGTTATGAATTCAGCGTGAAAATTCTCTAAATGATTGAATTTTGCTCAATTGAGAGTGATTTCTATGAGTTCATGTAGACGAAAGATTGTCTGTATGACCTTTGACGAGAAATTGCTAGACGAATGTTCGAGTGTTCGAATCTTGTCCTTTCAATATTCATAAATATTTTATAATGCCGGAGTTGAAAACACCATGATCCCATAAAGTGTGACAGTTTGCTGGAATCAGAGAGTGGGGAAATGGGAAATCGTGTTAAACCAATTACTCATCGTGCGGATACTTGGTTAATTTTCCACCCACTACTTTCCTGACTCTTCCAACTGATTGCACGACTTGCTCACATTCTCATCGTGGGTGAACACACATGTCGTAGACAGTCAGACCAAAACCCTAGTTAATATCCCCTCATGTGACACGATTGAAATCTCGTGATTGTGGAGTCAGTTGCTGACTTTATGGGACGATGAGTCCATGTAGTGCTGATTTGAACATGATTAGCAAATGTTTTGAAACTCATGAATTTAACGTGTCTGCTGAGACGAGGTATCATTATAACCTAAGATGAGAAAACTGTGTTGCCTAACTGTTGAACATTGATAGTTGAACCAATATTCTTTGATCTGAGCAAATATTGCTAGTCTGAGCGAATATTGCTAATTTGAATAAACATTGCCGGTTTGAGCGAATATTGCTAGTTTGAGCAAATATTTCTTTTTAATGAATCGTTGGTAGCAAGACTAAATAAAATATTAATTTTAAGTTACCGACTGCTGGGTCGAGCAAAATAAATAAAGTGTTGATTATGGAATCAACATAAAATTATCAAAGTGTTTGAATCTGCTCAGAATCACGTTTCTGCAAAGCTCTGGATTCAAAACCCTAATTTTACCAAAACCCTAATTTATTTCAAATCAATACAGAGTGACATAGGTACCGGATACATGGGATGACGGGTTCACCATATATCGCCCAAATGCTCGAATGAGCAAAAATACCAAAGTCCCCTGAGACCAGTTGGTGAAAGAATGATTAAATGATGGTTTAATCACTGAAATAAGACTCGTGTGAGCGACAAATAATAAAACCTAGTATTATAGAAATATGAATGACCGACCATGAGGTCATGAGACCGGCTCTTGGTGAGTGTGGGACCATTGGATGGTCGTTTGAGCAAACTTCCAACTGTTTGGAAAGAGTTTCAACCTAATATGAGAAATTGTGAAAATTAGGTTAAAATCGTTAAAACACGCGGGACCAGATGTTTGCAAGCCTCAGGGTCACCCTTGGTCGGTCAAGGGGATGTTCCCATGTCACCATGGTGTCCGCGCTTCAGTCCTGAGAATTTTGATATTTTCTGGTGCACGTTTGAGCAACATTTGGAGAAAATATGCAAAGTCCATGGTTTTGCTGAAACTGGGAAAAATACATGAAATGATGAAAATAATAAATAAAACAGGGAATTACAAGGTGTGAGACCGGCCACGGCTAGGGCATGGCCGGAAGGTTGACAAACACGATCCCACATGCTTTCCCAGTTTTATATAATTTTATGTATTTTCTCTGATTTGAGGGAAATTCCATGAAACAGGAGAGTTTGATGAAATTAGGGAACTTCCATGGGATGAGAGAAATAAATTAATAATTAAATTGGGAATGGGAGTGTGGGACCGGCAATGGCCGAGGCATGGCTAGCCGGCCAATGGGCACGGGTCCCAATCCACTCTTCCCAATTTTACCAAATTGTGATGATTTTAGAGAATTTTCATAAAATCAAATGGATTTGTTGAAAACCAAGATATTTTGTTGAAATCAGGGAGTTTTCATGAAATCAGGAAACAAAACACCAAATAATAATAAAATAATGGGCATGTGGGACCGGCTAGGGCATGGCCGGCCGGCTAGAGCCCGGTCCCACAAGTTTTCCCTAATTTTTTAATATTTTTTATAATTTTAGAGAAAATACGTGAAATTAGGTAATTTTAGGGAAAATTCATGAAATCAAGGAATTTTCATAATTTAAGAGAAATAATAAAATAATGGGGACATGAGGTGTGGGACCGGCCACAGCCAAGGCATGAACGACTGGCCGGCGGTCCCATGACACCTTTCCCTAATTTTATTATTTTTTGATGAAACCATGAGATTAGATAATTTCTTTGAAAAATAGAAGATTTGCTCGAACGAGAGAATTTTCGTGAGATCACGGAAAAATAGTAAAATATGATAAAATACAAAATTGGGAGCGGGACTGGTCATGGCATGACTGGCCGGCTGGTGAGCCCAGTCCCCTGGCGCTTTTGCTAATATTCTATTATTATTATTTTTCCTTCCTATTTTGCATAAGTTTCTCGTTCATTCATATTTTTTGAAATGCTCGTTTGTGCATTCAAAATGCTGGCATGTGCATTATTTGCTAATTACACTTGCACCATTTTCGTCAGGGCTTATTCGATGCTCAAATGCCTGTTTCATTGAATATTTATCACTAACCCGTGGAATTCTTCTAGGAAGAACTACGAATTGAAGTGACGAAAGATAACGGAGAATCGTAGAATATTGCTGGATATTCAGGCGATTAGTTAATGATTCGTAGAATATTAGTGGATATTCAGATGATGGCTCATAGAATATAGCTAGATATTCAGACGATTTAATATAATTAATTGATGGCTCTATACTAGAAGGGCTTCCTGTCTAGGAGCATTAATCATCTAAGGGTTAAGCAATATGAACTTGCTGGAGTGTCATATTCCTCTTGTATGGTCAGGGAAAACCTAGTTGCATCTCGAAGACGTTGTCGCTCTATACTAGCAGGCATGCTGTCTAGGAGCCGCCCAATCTTTCGATTCTATACATTATGAGATGTGTCGTGGTCTCAGTTGGGAGACTACACATCAACATCTTCCCTGAGAGACTTTCTCCATCAGAGGTTTATGGCATGAGCTTTCATGCTTAGAGACATGAGTCCCAATACTCATCTGATTGCCGGATCCGGAGTAATTACTGAAATTGGTCAGTATTCATGAGATGTGCCGTGGTCTCAGCAGAGAGACTACACGTCTACATGTACTCTAAGAGACATCCTTCTCAGTCAGAGATTTATGGCATGAGCTTTCATGCTTTAATGAGAGACATGAGCCTCAATACTCATCCGATTGCCAAATCTAGAGTATAGTTTTACAATTTTACCCTTTGTCTAAAATCCACCATCTACATTAAGTCCCCTGCTTAGTGAGGAACAGTCATGTTCCTTAGTCAGCATTGAATGGTGATTTTCCAGGTATAAAAAAAATAAGTAATTGAACTTAGTCATAAGATAAGATATTACCGGATTTCGACTGAATTAGCAAACCATGGTTTGAGCGGAACATCCAGTGGCACAACATAGAATCATCTAGTGAACATAAATTGGTGTAGAACCACTGATTCGATGGTGGAACCTTTGTTGGTTTAGGATTCACGGGCCGGGCCCAAAAAGGAAATCCTTATGGAATTAGGTTTTGGAAATAAAATTAGGTATAAAAGGAATTAATTAATTAATTATTTTTTTATTTATTTCAAATACTTGCTGATTTCATGAGTTTCTCATGCTTTCATCATGTTAAGATTTTATACATATGTATATGTTAACGTGAGTTTTGTAGAAAAACCCTTATTTTATTAAACGTATGTTCGTTCAATCGTTAGTTTTGGAAACTAATAATAATCCCTGATTTAGGAGAGATTTTATACATGTATGGACCTAGGTCCAGTAATAAAACTTAATTTATGAGCTTTCATATGAACCAAGATATCATCTTAATAAATGTGAGCTTTCACAAAACCGAAATAAACCTCGTTTTTAGAAAATAATGCTCATACGAGGGAAAAATAGATTTTTTCTTTATGTATATAAACTCATGTTCAGTGATAAAACCTTATTTATGAGCTTTCATGAGAACTAATGTTTTATCACAAGAGGTGTGAGCTTTCACAAAACTAGCATAAACCTTCGTTTTAAAGAAAATGTTAATACGAAGGAAAATAGATTTTTTTAATATATATGTATCCATGACATATAATGTGGGATATGATGATATATTTCATTCACATGGATTTGTTCTCATTAAATAAATTTTTGAAAATTTACGTGAAAAAATACACTAACTATTTCTTTGTAAAATCAAGACGCGGGTTTTGAGTAACCTTCGAAACTAGACAATTTATTTACGATGAAATAATGTCTTGTTGTAGATTTCATAGGTAAGTTGTGTGAATGTTCACATTATGAAAATTATGTCTATCATTTTATGAGAAAATCATTTTTCTTGAACTAGTGAAGTCTTGTTCGTTATTGCAGGTTTCAAGGAACAAACTAATTTCGTGTGCTAATTCTTGCGGCACAATCACTATTGTTAGTGAAATTGAAAAAGGTAGGATTCAAGAATTACCATTTTGTCGATACTGGCATTTCCATTTGCATGATTCCATTACCTCGTCGAATTTGCATTCAGATAACTGAAGTGAAATATTATGTGAATTTCACAGCTGTTTCGCAAGGATGTCCGATTCTCCATCTAATGACGCTTCCAGAGATGAAATGTATGTAGAAGAAAACATAAGAAAAAAGAGAAGAGAGAATAAGAAAGAATACTGAAGAATAAGAAGAAGAAAAGAGGATGAGAGTCATCCTCTCGATCGACTAGGGATAAGGCCAACCAAAAATGCTAACGGAACCCGACCAAAAGATAAGGGCATCCAGGTCGGTTTGAGTGTAAAAAGGTTAATCTTCCCTCCTTACTAATCTGATGATATCTTCTTCGTCTGATGTCCGAATGACATGCTCGAGTAGTCCGATTCGCATAACTTTTGGATTTCTATCTAACGATACTAGTTTTGTATCTAGATCATTGTTAGATTAATTCTTATTAATTAATGTACATGTTAAACTAATCGAGTTATTATCGGCTAATTCGTCACTTGACTGGTCTAAAAGTGTTGACGAGCTTGAGGGTCCTTACATTATCCCCACCTTATTCATTTTTGTCCTCGAAAATCGAACTGTCTTCTAGTCTTGAAATCTTCCCACCTTAAAGAATACTTCCATCTCTTGTCTAAGCGCAAACAACATAAAACATAGCACAAACCTATATGGATGTACAACTAAAATCCAAAATTTGTAACTCTAGGTTTAATTACGCTGATTTAAGTTCTATCCAAGAGGGAAGTCTAAGTTTCTTACATGAATCTCTATAATGTAAACTATGAATTTTTTTAGATTTAAATTTTCTACACTAATTTCAATGTCAATAACTTACTGGTCCTAAGTACTTTTATAAGATATTCAATAATAAAGTTTCTCATTAAAATTTGGGATCTATTAGTTCACTAATAGAAGCAAGTATCCCTTCAATGCCTAGTGATACAAGAATGCAGTTACCCTTTCTAGGTTCGCGACGCCTGACAATGCCTACTACCTAACAAGTATCACCTGAACATATCAGAATTACCAACCTCACTATTCCCTAGTGCTGGATTAACTAAGCATTGATTTTAATTAATCTTTAACTTTTATCTTAACTTGTGTAATTCTGATAAATCATTAGTATAAAACAAGGTTTGGATAAGTTTGAATTTGTTAGTGGTGGTTAGGATTTGTTTGGACAAAGATAAATCAAGGGATGTGGTTTCTCTGACCACCCCTTATATCTCTCACATGTGGCGTTGATTCCAATATTATGAATTAAAAATGAATTTCAAAAATTATAACGGGGAGGTTCGAACTCATGACCTATTGTGTCATAGGAGTGGCCTCTAACCAGTGTTCCAACTTGGTTGGAATTGATAGAAAAGATAAATCAACAGTGGTGGTTTGTTCAACTTAAATACCATAATTGATTTATTAATTATTAGTGTTTCGCTAATTGCACATAATAAATAATCTATTCATTATAAAGCGTTTTATTATTAGTGTTTCAATAATTACTCATAATAAATGACTAATCATTTTTTAATTAATTATAATATTTATTTCTACTAATAAGTAATTTTGATAAATAATGTCAATAGACATTTATTGCGACAATGAGTAGTATAAGAGGTGGAGGCCGAAAGATTAGTGGTGGTTAAGGACGGAGCCAAGCACAATTATATTTATTTTTGTTCTTTTATCGTAAAATGGGATACAAAGTCCATTATTTTTCACATGTATCCTACTTTCCAAAAAAAATTTCTCCCTCTCTCCTCAAAATCTTGGCTTCGCCCCTGGTTTGTGGTGGAAGAAGTAGTGACGGTGAATGATGGTGAGTAGTGATGGACAATATTAATTTTATGTTGTCGTTGCAACATCGATAACATCATGGTGTGGAAGATGTGGTTGGTTGTTTTTAACACTTTTGATAAATGAAGGTACCATATATTTCAGGGATGATATCATATAAGACAATATTATTCATGATCGTAGTTGGATCACCCAAATGGTACCCCTGTTATCTTTGGTACTATATCGTATAAATCATGATTTTTTAATGTTAAAATAAAATTAATTGCAATACAAAAAAAAAATACACGGAAAAAAAAAATGAAACTAATCAATTGACGAAATTTTGTTCAA
Organism: Papaver bracteatum; assembly: GCA_023529315.1. Classification (NCBI taxonomy): domain Eukaryota; kingdom Viridiplantae; phylum Streptophyta; class Magnoliopsida; order Ranunculales; family Papaveraceae; genus Papaver; species Papaver bracteatum. Next base: position 470,302 of record JAJJWX010002427.1, on the reverse strand, counting down.
TCTAAACCTCACACATGGCATTTGTGATTGAAAATTAGAATTGCGTCCAACAACCTACATGGGATGGGCGACAGTGGTGGAGTCAAAAATTGACATTGAGGAGGCCTATTTAAAAAAAAACGTCAACTTTGGTGGACTAAACCATAAATATATATGGACAAAGTACTATTTATAAAATAAACTAAAAAATTTATGTAGTTATTAAAAATTTAAGGGGTTAGAGCCAGGTTAGTCAACCCTTGGCTCCGCACTAGGTGGTGGTGGATAAAAAAAGTGGATTCATATGGTTTTATGGTGGTGGCGGGTATTGGTGAACAAAAAAATATTATGCTAATTTCGTAATGCCACAAAATGTATAACGTTATATTATAAAGTATAAAACGTGGTTGATCATTCTAATGTTAAAATAAACTCGATAAAACACATGTCCATTTTAAAAAATTGGTGCAATCAATTGCCATGTTATGTAATAACTAAACGAACGACACGAATCAAGATCAGAACATATGAAATTATTTATTATCGATTTGTTTATGTAAAGAGTGGTCAAGATTTTTCCTTGGCAAAGATAAATTAACCGTTGGGGTTTGTTCAACTTAACCATTTTCAAACATTTTATTAATTGGTGTCTCATTGATTGTTCATAATGATTAATTAAATTTCTATTATAAATGTCCCTTTAATTATTATTTTTTTGAAGCAAAATGTCCCTTTAATAATCTAACATAAATACATAATTTTATTAATAAATAATTTTACTAAAAACTATATTAATTCTAATGGTGGTAGTGGAAGTAGGGTTAGTATAAGCGGTGACGGGAATTTGTGAATGGTGGAGGCGGTAACATTACTATTGGTGGAAGAAATAGAGGCGGTGGATGGTTTTTATGGTGGTGGGTGTTGGTAATAGTAGTGTATAATAATAGGTTTTGCTTTTTAGTGAGTTTTATTGACCAAGTAATAAAATAATATTCACAAAACATGCATCATTGTATTGTGAAAGATGTAATTGGTTGTTTTTAGAACGATTGATAAGGACAATAACCAAATATTTCGATGATGATATCGGAACGTATAAGAAAATATGATCATGACTATTCCATCACCCGTATTATATAAAGGAAATTGGTGTACCCGCGTAAGAGAACATTATCGCTCTCTCAAGTACTATTACATTCTTTTTCCTGAAAGACCATCAATGTCGAGTTGTTTCGCAATAACTACCTACAAAGACAACAACTTTCACTCAATTCCAGATATAAAACCTTATTGACCGGGAAAATGTATTTGCATTCTAAAATATTTGTTTGAAAATTATGTTTGTTCATCAAAATCATCATAAAAAACATTAAATCATAAATCTAAATTTCGCCTCCGATGTTTATAGAATATTTTTAATATTTTATATTCTCAAATTATGCGACCTCTTGATGAGAAATCAATAATATCAAATTACAGATCAATATGTATAGGTTTCATTCAATGGGTTAGAAGGTAAAGTAGACACGGATGAGTAGATCACACAAAACAGAACATGACTGAGAATACTTCAATAATTTAGTCAAGAGATAAGGTCAAAAATTTAAGATTAACTTTCTATAGGACTAATTAGATCGGATTCGATAGGAGCTGACTAAAATATGGATTAATAATAATTTTCACGTAACACAATTGCAAATCATAGTTTGGCTAACTCTGCCTATGTAAATAGTGGTCAACATTTGTCCTTCCTCAAATGTTATGTTATGTGAGAAGAAGGTGATATCTAAGATTGAGGTATAATTCAAATCTATTATATCCATACCATTCACAACTGGATGCCTTGAAATTTTTTTGACGTGTTGCTATTATTATTACAGGAAAGGGATACATTTACATTGACCACACTTGCGCAAATAGCTCACTTCGCAAATGATTGGTGTTGCATGTACTTTCTAGAATGCAACGAGGAATTTGAGGTAACAAGGCACCCGAAGCAGTGTCCGGAGTATTTTGGATACAATAACTTAGACCCGATGTAATACTCATGTTCTTTTTTTTTAGTTTTTCCATAATATATTTATTTAAGAAAAATGAACATTGCAAATACATAACATCAACAAAAATTAAACTGATTGCGTTTGAAAATAATGGTTACGTACTGATGGTCAGGACACGGAAAAAGAAAGGAATTGTTGTAGAAGAATTGTTGGGATATACAACGGATTACTTGATACGAATGAAAAGGTATAACTATTTCGATTATGAAATCACATAAAGTTCACAGTAGAAGATGACATCAAGTTTAAAGTTTGTAATAAACATAATATGGCTAACTAAAATGTTAAAAACAAACAAGAAATATAAACTTAGAAAGCCGTGGGACTTGAAGAGGCCAATTTTGAAAACTACAATATTAGAAAGGAACGATCCACAATACCATAATTTTTTTTTTTTATAAATATCTAACGTAGAATATGTCAACTTTTGGTAAAGGATCTATTGACAACCTATTAATTTGAAATAGGATCCGGGAGTACAATATGTGTTCAAGGTTCTCTATGAGGTAATGTGTCGCCAGATTGTATTCCAAGTGAAGGTAGGAACATACGGAAGTGACAAAATGTCCAAGACTTTTGAAGTTAGCAAAGCCTTCGTTAAGACGAATTACTGGGAAAAATACTTTGTTGAAGATTTAATGGCAGAGGTTCTCATATATACAATCCCTTCGAAAAGGTAATGGGGACACATTTTAAACATTGTCATCTAATGGGTGTTGGGAAATTACAGGAAAATCATGTCACATTGGATGGTTTAGGAACATGTGGAAACTTTTATGGACGATATTGATCAGTTGATTTCACTGAGATGAGCGTTGTTGACGACATATTTTCAAAAAATATTTAAACTTCCATGTTCATGTAGAGCATTATCTCATTATAAGCAATGAACCTAAATAAAAAAGTGTCTGGAAGTTAAGATTATATTTCTTTCGTTTGAGCAAATCTCCGGCGGTAAAATATTAGAGGAAAAACAAAGAAAAAAAGAGACGAAAATCCCAACTATTTTTATGAAAAACACATATTAAATCATAAAGAGTTGATAAGTATTCGGGACACAAATTATACGATATATTAAAAATGAACCAACATCATGGTCCGTGCCGTAACGGCACGGGTTAAGGGCTAGTTCACTTCATAAAATATACAAATAATTTACATCATTTTGAGTAATTTATTCATCAAAGTTATTTTATTTTATTTTTATTTTTATTTACCATTATTATTATTTATTTATTTATTTTAATGAAATTGAATTTTTAATTTCAAAAGGAACTATATTATTATAACTAAATAATTTTTAAATTCATGTACTATTAAAGGGTAATTGAATGTTATAACTATTATCCAAATGTTATTATATAATGTTGTATGTATTTGTTTATTTCATTGTGTGATTTGATATAAAAAAAATAACCGCTAACAATTTTTCATAGTTGTTTGGTATTAATATTTTATTATCATTATAACATTTATTTCTTATTTCTTAGGCCGGTGAAAGTTAATCGTAGTTAATCATAATGTCAAGTTTAAATTAATTATTAATACTAGATTTGATTTGATATAACTTTATTTCCTTACATTTATATTATTGTTAAATAATCCTTAAGTTGTACTATTAATAAAAATTACATTTTGCTATTACTACCCAATAATTATTATCCAAAAGATATTTACAATAACTCTAAATTTTATAGTAGTTAGCATTATATAGTATTATCCTTTGCTTATCTTATCAAAAGTTATTTTCTTAATTAGATTATCACTTTCATTATTGTATTATCAATTTTTCCTATTTGATTACTAGCGTAACTAAACTAAAATATGACCAGAATAACTATTTAGTAAGGATTCTTAGTTTAATTTTATTAAGCTTGAATTTTGTAAATATAATCCTACTTTCACATACCGATTGTTTTAACAGATTTTATTTATTCGGATTGAATCTGTATACTATATTTTTGGCGTTGGTAATTTATTATGATTTAACTTTGAGTCTGCATAAAATTTTAATGTCTTAATAGTCTTCAGATTTTGGGTATTCATAATAAGTATCTAATTCACACGCAATTTTATTCTCCTTTAAGTTTAATTTTGTTCTAAGCATTCAAGTATTATAAATATCACTTCATGTGTATAACTTAGTAATTTAATGAATCATTTATTGGACAAAAGATAAATTGTTATAAGATTGTTAACAAATTTAGTCTTTATTTTATGCATTATATGACCTCACGTTTTTAATCTTACCTAATATATCTTATATTAACTATTCGGTTTAAACATAAAACATATAATTCTAATTTATTATTAATTAACTTTGTAGATAAGCACTAATAATTTTCCATAGCTATTTAAATCATTATTTTATCGCTATATATTTATAAATGAAATGTTAATTTAAGTTATGCTCAACATAATACTAATTTAAATTCTAACAGTATAAGTCCGTCATTCTAATTTTTCCATTTCAAAGATGATTGAATCTATTTACGAAGAAGGATCCTATCAATATGCGAATTTATTTTCTTTTAATTCTAATATTACACTAAGTATCAGAATGCTATTATACTACTTCACGCTTATTTGTTTTATTTTAAAGATTTACTAGATCATTTGTTAGACTAAAGATAATTTCGGTACAAGATTATTAATAAGTTGAGTCTTTATATTTTATATATTATATATTCTCGCTTTCTTAAGTCTAACACCTAATAAGTATTATATTAACTATCTAGTTTGGACGGAAAACATATATCTCTAATTAGTAATTAGTTTAATTTGCAAAATTTAACCATAGATAAGAGTTTTTAATTTTCGTAACTATTTAATCATGATTATTATTTTTATCGTTATATATCTTTATTGAAAATTTAGTTAAATTCATTATGCTCTTAATTGATAAATTCTAACATTACTTTATTAAAATTATTATTACTATTATTTTCATTTATAATTACTATTATAATATTTTTATTATTAACATTGATAGTCAAACTATTATTCTAACTACTCTTACAAATATAATTAACATTTACTTGATTATAAATTGTTTACTCTACGTATAAGTCAAGGTACTCAGTAAGTTTCTATGTGACTTTCAAGATTTATCGCTAATATTAATCTCACTATTTTTAGTATTGGTTTGTGTACCTATTCATACTTTTTAGACTAATTACTCTCTACTCTTTATTAGCTAAGTTATTGGTGTGCCCTACAATTTTTACTTCATTACAAACACAAACAAACAAACAAATTAATCAAATATATATTTTAATTATTGATAACTTTTAGTGATTAAGATTTATCTCACAACCCAACCCAGTTCTAAACTATTCTAGTTCACTAACTGGCACTGGATATTCCTATTAATTCCCATATATGATCTAATAGTGAGCTCTGATACCAATCTTCAGTAGCGCCCCCAAAGCTAGCAGCTGGCTAAAACAAGAGATTAACTAAACAAAGAGGCACTACGAATCTAAATCAAATACTTAAGCGTTCAATTAGGAAATCTTCTACAAAAACTTAACCCAAAACTAGCCCCGTTCAGAAATATATATACAAGAATCCCTTACAGATGATACTAAACAATAATCATTTGGTTTACATATACAATAGGCAATATAACAAACATAGTAAAAGTTAATCAACTAACGAAATCAACCCTTGAAGCTTTCGCTGCACAACTCTGATCTGTCTCTGAAAACTAAAAGTGGGAATGGGTGAGCACATTATCCCTAAAAGGGGTGCCCAGCAGCAATAACAACTAGCTTTCAAGTAATCATTAATATGATCCAAAGACAATGCAGGTTTTACCGAAAGTCGGTAATACAAGGAAAGACAATAAAACATAAAGTAGAAACTGCTTCATAGACATTCATATATAACAGTAAACATCCATGTATGAGATGTGTGTTGCCGCACATAAGGGAAGATTAATATTCGTGCTAACCACACTCATTAGGTAATATTTGTGCTAACCGCACTCAATAGAATACTGGATATAAGGAAGAATAATATTCGTGCTAACCACACTCATTAGGTAATATTGCGGTGTATCTCCCTAGCCATAGAATACTGGATATTTTGTCGGCACACATCTTATACCACACCAAGAAAACAAAGATATGCATGAATTTCACAACACAAAGATCAATTTGTAAAACAATAATGAATACAAGAGAGTTCTTTATTGATTAACACCTCTTTTGATGACAAGCCATGCCTACCTCGAGATCCACAATCCACTGGTTCATCCTTTTGTAGATGGAGAAAAATGATTTGCTGGTTTTTATGGAATTGAAGAGTCGACCATGTGGAGACTCCTTGAACCGAGCGAAATGTTGAACTTCACACAGATGCACTACAAGAAGGGAGTGCTTTAAATTCGAGAGATCAATCTGTAAGACTCCGTCCTAAACTAAGAACAATGGTCGTTCCAGAGTTAATTCGGTCACAAGAGAGAATGGGTCGATCTGTAGGAGGGAAGCTGAGAAATGCGTGAGATCAATGGTGATCTGAGATTGTAGGTGTGTTATGAATTCAGTGTGGAAATGCTCTAAATGATTGAATTTTGCTCAATTGAGAGTGATTTCTCTGAGTTCGTGTAGACGAAAGATTGTCTGTATGAACTTTGATGAGAAATTGCTAGACGAATGTTCGAGTGTTCGAATTTTGTCCTTTCAATATTCATAAATATTTTATAATGCCTGAGTTGAAAACACCATGATCCCATGAAGTGTGACAGTTTGCTGGAATCAGAGAGTGGGGAAATGGGAAATCGTGTTAAACCAATTACTCATCGTGCGGAGACTTGGTTAATTTTCCACCCACTACTTTGCTGACTCTTCCAACTGATTGCACGACTTGCTCACATTCTCATCGTGGGTGAACACACGTGTCGTAGACAGTCAGACCAAATGCTCGAATGAGCAAAAATACCAAAGTCTCCTGAGACCAGTTGGTGAAAGAATGATTAAATGCTGGTTTAATCACTGAAATAAGACTCGTGTGAGCGACAAATAATAAAACCTGGTATTATATAAATATGAATGACCAACCATGAGGTCATGAGACTAGCTCTTGGTGGGTGTGGGACCAGTGGATAGTCGTTTGAGCAAACTTCCAACTGTTTGGAAAGAGTTTGAACCTAATATGAGCAATTGTGAAAATTAGGTTAAAATCGTTAAAACATGCGGGACCAGATGTTTGCAAGCCTCAGGGTCACCCTTGGTCGGTCAAGGGGATGTTCCCGTGTCACTATGGTTTCCGCGCTTCAGTGCTAAGAATTTTGATATTTTCTGGTGCACGTTTGAGCAACATTTGGAGAAAATATGCAAAGTCCGTGGTTTTGCTGAAACTGGGAAAAATACATGAAATGATGAAAATAATAAATAAAACAGGGAATTACAAGGTGTGAGACCGGCCACGGCTAGGGCATGGACGGACGGTTGACAAACACGATCCCACATGCTTTGCCAGTTTTATATAATTTTATGTATTTTCTCTGATTTGAGGGAAATTCCATGAAACAGGAGAGTTTGATGAAATTAGGGAACTTCCGTGGGATGAGAGAAATAAATTAATAATTAAATTGGGAATGGGAGTGTGGGACCGGTAATGGCCAAGGCATGGCTAGCCGACCAATGGGCGCGGGTCCCAAGCCACTCTTCCCAATTTTACCAAATTGTGATGATTTTAGAGAATTTTCATAAAATCAAATGGATTTGTTGAAAACCAAGATATTTTGTTGAAATCAGGGAGTTTTCATGAAATCAGGAAACAAAACACCAAATAATAATAAAATAATGGGCATGTGGGACCGTCTAGGGTATGGCCGGCCGGCTAGAGCCCGGTCCCACAAGTTTTCCCTAATTTTTTAATATTTTCTATAATTTTAGAGAAAATACGTGAAATTAGGTAATTTTAGGGAACATTCATGAAATCAAGGAATTTTCAGAATTTAAGAGAAATAATAAAATAATGGGGACATGAGGTGTGGGACTGGCCACATCCAAGGCATGAACGGCTGGCCGGCGATCACATGACACCTTTCCCTAATTTTATTATTTTTTGATGAAACCATGAGATTAGATAATTTCTTTGAAAAATAGGAGATTTGCTCGAACGAGAGAATTTTCGTGAAATCAGGTAAAAAATAGTAAAATATGATAAAATACAAAATTGGGCGCTGGACTGGTCATGGCATGACTGGACGGCTGGTGAGCCCAGTCCCCTGGCGCTTTTGCTAATATTCTATTATTATTATTTTTTCTTCCTATTTTGCATAAGTTCCTCGTTCATTCATATTTTTTGAAATGCTCGTCCGTGCATTCAAAATGCTGGCCTGTGCTGGACATTCATAATCGTCTAAAGTCCCCAGTATATCTTATTTTGATTAATCCCCGAACGGTTATTCAAAAAAAACTGGTGACTCCCCGAGCTGCTATCCAGTTTTATCTTGAACGAGGTCTCTTCCAAGCTTCAATGATTGAATTCAAGCTCTCTCGATGACCCTTAGAGAAGTTTTCTGGATGGGCAAGGCACATGCTGGGATTTCCTCGTGTTAGAGTTATGCTGGATAAAGCACAATTTACCAGGGACATTCAAACATCTGGAGACTTATATATCTTTCATGACGCACGAGGTATTATAGCTCTTCTTGCTCGCTGGTGCATCCCAACTCACATGTTTATATGCAGCTGGGGAGATTTCACTATTACCTTGGAAGGCGTGGTTGCTCTATTACAACTTCCAATTACATGTAACTTTCCTGAAGAACTTTGGACGGCGGAGGAGAAAGCATTTTCCAAAACTTTAACAGCTGAGATAGAGAGAATCAACAAGGTTTTTGGTAAAGGTTATTATGCTCATTGGTTAACACATTGGTGACCACGAGATGTCCCTCTTGATGAACCCAACGGTATGTTGTCTATTGCCGATTTCTTGTGCTTATGGTTGTCCAGGGACGTGTTTGAAGATGCTGTAACCTTTTTGAAGCCGTTTGTAATCCCTTTTGCTATTAAGATGGCTCAAGGTGAACAACTTCCGCTAGGTAGCTTATTCTTGGGATCTTTGTATTCTAACCTGAATTCTTTAGTTATAGACTCCAGTGTTTAGAACGGCTTTATGAAGATTGAATGCTACGCCAATACGATGTTTCTCCAAGCTCTAATGTGGGAACGTTTCGAAAATTATGTGCCTATTCCCCGTAGTATCTTGCAAGGTCTGAACTCTATTGATTCTCGATATATCTTCCATGAGAATGACAATACTAGGATTATGCGCTGGTCTACGAAGCAAATTTAGTCCAAGACGCGCCTCGTTGATGTATTAGATGTTGAGTCTGAGTTCACCTTCCTTCCTTGGGTGGTGGTCCCTCCTCATGTTTCTCAATTGACGACTTTCAATGCTGGAGAAAGTAAGTATTTGAAATCCGGTGCTGAATTGAATGATGGAGAAAGATATTTCATGCTGAGTTTCATTCCCAGTTATCTATTATCAGCCACATATGGAGATTTTTCGGTGGAGGAGTACAACATTGATAGAACCGCCCGTCATATGGGTATGGACCAATGCGTCCCAACTTTCCGAGGGAGAAAACCATCAGTGGAACAACTTAAGACTTGTTTAGATCACACACATGCTGAAAGAATCTCTTATTGGTTCCCTTGTGCTGATCGAACCACATACGTGACTCTAGGTTACATAAAATTCTTGGATCAGCAGCTTGAGTGTCTAAATGATTATGTGATGGCCGCCCAAACTTTAGTGAAATATCCTCCTTCTTTTAAGATGAGTGCCTCTCGTCCAAGATTAAGGAATATTTCTGGCGGTGATAAGCGAAAGACATCTCCAAGAAGTTCACTAGTATGTATTCTTTTGTGTATTCATCATACAACTTGTATAATCGTTTTTAATTATCACATCAATTTCCTCTTACATGAGGGTCATGCTGTGAGACCTTGAATTGAAGTGAACTTCTCAGAGGTAGAGGCAATTTTTCACGGTGGAGAAGGCAGAAGCAAGAATTGCAAGTTGTTTCCTAACACCATAAAGTCCACAGTCGCCTTTTTGGTGAGTTGTTGACATTTTTCCGCTGTGACTTCTTCTACCTGCTTTACTAGGATCACAAAATCAATATTTGTTATTTGGTTGTAAAATTTTTCTCCGTCTGTTATTGATGGTCTTCATTTTGCTCCTGGTCGAACAACTCAGGGATACAATATTGACGAGGAAGTTGATGTAAGTATCCCTTTTTCAAATTAAACTAGTGTAGCATGCCTTTGGATGATTTGATGATGACCATTGTTGATGTATTCAGGAGGAATTTGTTGTGGATGAGGAGAATGTTGATGCACCGCACTCTTCATTGAGTGATAAGAATGTGGAAAGCTCCCTAAATCCCGAATCGAATGAAAATATGGAGAGTTCTCAAATTCCCGAACCGAATGGAGATAACGGAGTTGTCGATGATGATTCCAACATTGCCGAGCCTCTAAATGGTTCGGAGACTCCCCTAGTAATTATTTCTCCTGTAACTTCTTCATATAAGTATTAAATTGCTGATTTGTGCATGAATGAATGAAAACCCATGCGAATATGCACATAATGTCGGTGAAATACGTAGTCAGAAAATTTCAAGCTTCAGTTTTTAATGAAAATACCGTAAAACCATCGTCCGGAATCAGATTTTCAATGTCTGCATATGCATTCTCATGCCCAAGAAATTTCCAAGTTTTTCAAAGAGGCATTTTAAGTTCTGAGCACGTTCAGGGCCTGAAAAAGGCGAAATATTAAACTTCCAGGAGATTTTCAGAACTTTTTCATATTGTGCATTGCTTAATGTTTTGACCACATATCCTTGATCGTTTATCCAAACATCATGAAATTTTGACATGTTGTATAGAACTTCCATACGGAGAGAATGGTATATATATTCCAACTCCATACTCCATACCAATTGCTCCCAGTTTGTCGTTGAACACATGGAAGTGTAAATTTTCTTCAGCTGAGTTTCTTTGAAAACGTGTTCCATGACTTTGATGCTACTTGCACATATCTTAGATGTGTAATAAGGAACTTATGTGATGTTAGTTCACTTACTTCCTTGATTTTATGATTGCATTGGATTTCCACCCTTGAATCATTCTAATCCCATGTAATCTTCGCATTAGGTGCCGAACGATGAAGTTGGGAATCATGGATCCAGTAATGATGGTTTAGAAAATCCAAGAGTTGTTGGTGACAAGAATCCAATAACTGAACCTTAAGATGATGAAGTGTTGGTCGTTGATGTTGTGAAGGTGGTGGAAACTCCAATTATGTCTCAGACGGTGGAACCTGAACCCGAAATAGCAGAAGCTACTTCCCCTGAAGTTGTCTTGATGATCATTGACACTGCTCCAGTAACTGAGAACCATATGATAGTGCACGAGTATTATACTGCAGGGATTTCCTTTGATCCTCAATTTGGTGATCCACTCCCATATCACCAGCTTGTTGGAGGTTTTTGCGTTCCCATCGGATATGCTGTTATATACAAGGAACTGTGGGAAATGTATGGACACATTGTTGTTACTCGGGATCCAAGACGTAGTTATTTCTTGATGAAACAAGTAGAGGACATTTTGTATGTTATAGATGATATCCGGATTACTTCCAGAAATGATGTTTCCCAAGATGTACTCTTTGATTGGGAGTACAACTTGAAGAATGCTGAAGAACTTGGCTTCAATATGAAGTGGCTCCGTGAAAGACTTAAAGCTATCAAGAAATCAGTAAAGGGTGACGCTCCTTTCCTTATTAGTGATGTTGTATTGAAGAAGATGAATGAAGTCGTCGAGCTAACCAGGAAGTTGGAGGAGAAAAGGGCAGCCTTGAAAGTCTTGGAGGAGGCAGAGGAGTTGTTTATAGGTGAAAACTATTCCTGCTAATTTTGGTAATTTGGGGTGTGGATGAGGAATGAATCTAAACCTAAAACAAATGCACTGCGCGGTGAGTGCTTGTAGATTCGAGAGATCAATCTGTGCAAGTTCGGCCTAAACCAAGAAATGGCCGTTCCAGACTTGTTTCGGTCACAAAGTGAAGGAGATGGGGTTGATCTTAGGGAGGGAAGCGAAGAAGGTGTTGAGAATGTGAAGGTGTTAGCTATGCAGGACTTATATCAGAAGGTTGAACTGGCTTGCAGGATGTAAGCTATCAGTTCTGGTGTTTGAATACGATTGTATCAACACTTGCTTCTATTGTCTGGACTTGCGTTGTTGTTGAAAATAGGGCGGAGAACCTATTTATACAAGTCCTTTAGCCTAACCTTCGTATCTCGTGGGAAGTGGAGAAAGTGGAGTGATGGAGTAGTGGAGTAGTGTGTTGGTGTCACACGACCAGGCTTGCCCACTTCTCCCATCATCACTAACCGTCCATGACTTCCTGACACGTTCTTGTGATGGCGCGTTGTGCGCTTCACGCTGTAAACCGCTAGACCAATACCCCAGTATGTATCCCCCAGTTTGTGACATGATTGATGTCTCGAGTGTTTTGGAAAACATGTAGCATGTTGTTGTATCTTGGCAAGTCAGGCTCGGGAAGCTTGCTAGCTTGGTGACCTTCGACGGTCGAGATTTTGCATCTTGAGAGGAAGGAAAACCGTTGATCGTTGCACCAGAAACCCTAATTAGCGCTCCTTATTAGAATCGTTGTAGAATTATAGTACGGACTCGGATTTTGATGATCCGCCCCTCCATTCCATACGGAAAAGAATTTCCTATCTCCAAACTCGGGAATATTTAGGTTTTAAGCTCGTTAGGGAGGAGAAAATAGCCTGAAAGCAAAACCTAGGAAGGAAATTGATACTTGTGAAGTATCATGTGTATACTATACAAGTACTGCATTGAGTATATCCAACATGGTTTGGAAGTTGCTCATGCAAACCCTTCCTTTACCGACCACATGATGTGGTAGAGTGGTGAATGGTGATCACCATGACTCCACACTAACTAATTAACTCCTGACCAGGGATATATAACCAAGCTGGTGAAGTTGGACGGATGAGATGATCTTTAAGACACTCATCTGCGACACTTGGTGGAATTAGGGTCTCTAAGGAGGTGCGCAAGCACTGCTCTTCACCCTGACCGAAACCAGACTTAGGGAACTATCCTGGACTGGCCGATCACACCTGCGTGTAGATTGCATGATGGTTTAGGCGTTTATACATACCGTCCCACAAAAACCTGATCTGGGCCACTCAATTCATCCGGCGAAGTTGAGTGGTCGAGATCGAATTGAAACAGAAGATTAGTGCCGCAAAAGCCGTATCCCATACCAACTTCGGGCGGGCGTTCCAAAACGACCAAGCTTGGTCAGTCTTGGTCGACTGCTCCAACGTGTAGGTGGTAGGATGGTGTTCACGCCTATGTCTTACCATCCCATGAAAACGCGATCTAAGCCACCCAATTCGTCTAGATAAATCGAGTGGTTGAGATTAATTTGCAGCTTGGGAGGTGCGACCACGCATGTTGGAGCGGACTATTTGGGGATAGCCAGGCATGGTATGCATTGGCCAATTAGATGAGGGGATATACGGGTCCACGGTGGTCATGTTGACATGACCGGACCTGCTTTGATATAATCTCGGACCCTTCATTCATGCCGGATAAGATGGACACTCGTGATTCAAAACCCTAATTTTGGGTTTCAGAGTCGTGCGTCATGCTCCATTCAGGCGCACAATTTGGAATGACCAACCATGGTTGGTCCTGACCGATTAGTCAGGTATGTAGGCGGGCCTGCGGTGATTGTATTCACATACTCCGTGCCCTTTGAATCTACATCTGCACCCTCCATCTATACCTGCGAAGATGGATGGTTAAGGCTATTTTGCGACACATGTAATGTGCCGCAAACCCTAATTTAGGGTTTTCCATCCATACTACTATGGTTTGGACGTTTTGGAAAGCTAGGCCAAGGGAGGCCGACCATGCGGGTTCCGCGTTGGTTCGGCAGGTATTCCATACCTGCTTGGGGGTGATGGAATCGATCTAGGACATCCAATCAGGCTGGTGGAGTTGGATGGTCGTGATCATATCCATAATGATACGGTCAGTCTGGATTCTCAATCGGGCTAGTATAACACACCGAGAGGGGCTCAATCGGGCTAGTATAACACACCGAGAGTTCAGCCTATACGGGTATTTCGTAGATGGTTTCATTATAATGCTTGGAGGTTCGTGTTGCTCCGCTAAGAGCAACACTCAGTCGTCATGCCGCACTGATAATGAGTACAGAAAATACAAGGTTGTTGCGCATTAATTAATAATGCTGGAAATTCACAGGGTATATGTGATTATTGCTACATGCTCCAACCTGGATGAATTTCGTGTATTTTATTCACAGAATGGGATTGTTGCCACATGCTCCATTCTTGGTGAATTGATAAAGTTAAGGAGTATCCATCACTTGTTAATGGCCTTATCTTTTACAAGATGTTGGTGCATATTTTTTAGGTTTTACAATCTTAACCTTAAACAAAAATCCACCATCAACATTAAGTCCCCTGACTAGCACATAATGGTTACACTATTGTGTGGTAGGCATGAGATGGTGACAAGTTTATACATTGAAATGACCAAGCTAAGGTGAATGTATATTTACTGGACAGATCGACATCGTCAGGCGTTGCCCTGGGAGTCCTGATTATGGTTGTGAAGGAAGCGGGACTTGATCCGGTAAGTCGCTTTGATTCCTTTCGTACATATCTGGGCAGAGCTCGGTCCCTTGGGTCAGGTGCACTCCTTTTCATCATACTGTAGCTTTCTTCAGATGCGTGCGATAAGCATTTGTGAATCATCATCCCGAAATAGTAGCCTTCATAGGTGGTAAGTGAAGATCTCTTTTCTCCTGGGACTCTATTGAGATTATAAAGAATCATCTTATTGTTCCTTCTACATATCAGGTACTGCTCCGCACTTATCTGATCTTCTGATTGACCGATTGATTTTTTTTTTATAACTTCTTCTTCTTTGCAATTTATCATGAAGGCGGTGGACGACCATCCCATCACCTCTCCAGAAAGAAGCTTCGAAGTTGATAAGCCCGAAAACCATGCGCACGAAGAAGTAATGGCTAAGATTGATCTTCCACTTCCCGAAGTTGGCCGTGCTATACAGGGGATGTCTATTTTGCATCTGCGTATCGCCATAGGACGCATCTGTGCACTTTCAACTGCGATTGACATTGAAGAACGGTGGAGACACGAGGAGGCGTTGCAAGCACCAGTAAGCGCAAGGGAGGAGAGATTTGCATCGCGGTTGAAGAGGCGGAGAGTTGAGAACAAACGACCTCCAAGTGAAAATAAGTGCGATTACCCAATACAGGATGGTGTAATAATTCTTGATTCTGACACTAACGAATCTGAATGTTTGAAAGCAGTCGGCCCGATCGTTGATGTGGCCTTTGATACTGCTATCGATGATGCTGGAATGGAGTGCGTTGCTGCGGAAACATCTGGTGCAGAGGCCGAGGAGGATCCAAAGGGAGGAGCATCATCAGGTGATGGCGTTGAAGCAAAACTTTATGTCAGCGCAGGCGCAGTCCACTCTCTTGACGGTTGAAACATCTTTACTTCTTTTTCTCTTTTCCAGCATATTCCTTAATTTGTGAACACCTTTTCTTGCACTCAGTGGCAGCTGAGTTCAAGGGTTTTTCTTCCATTATTGGATTATTTGAATAAAGGTTTCTACGTTATAATCTTTTGTTAAGACTACATCCGAACCTTCTCAGGTGCAAGGGTGCGCATCCACATGTATGTAATCCCTTGACATAAAAAGAAATAATGCCATAATAGAATATCACGGACCTGTGTTCCCGATGCAAAATCTTCTTGTTTCTTGCTGGGGTGAGCGGCTCAAAGCTTTTTTCCGCGTAACTCTTTTCAGGATTTTGCTTAGGGTTTCTTTTCTGACCTATCCTAATGGGTTGATTTAGGCTGAACTTTGTGTCTTTAGGGTAAAGAGGTCCTCAGACGGAAATAACACTCCAATTAATTTTGAAAATTGAAAATTGAAGATTGAAACCCTAATCATGAATGCAAGTATTGTAATCATTTTCTAAAGTAATTACAAATACGATGTGGAATTTTAAAGGGAAACATGCCGGAGGAAGTAGCACAGCGTCTCAAAGTGTGTAAGATGCTGGAAAGTGATAGCACAACGTCTTAAGTGCGGTAGGGTTTGAGACACCGTGAGTGAATTGTTACACCTTCTAGATTGTCAGCGTTGATGAGATTCCAGTAGCCGCCTAGGATGATATCTGCTACCAGGTACGGTTCATCCTCCTTATCGGCAGGCGAATTAGGTGAGGTAGACATTTTCACCGTAATGCTTACGACTTTGAATGTGGTTTCCTTTGTTACTAGGTCTCCAATTCCGAATGGGTTTTTACGTGTAGACCTCAGGGTCTTGGTTTTGTCGTCTTTAACCGAGACAACTTCTAGAATCCAAATAAATTGTTTAAAGGGGCCGGCCTCCCATTCACATCTCTTATCCAAGATTGGTTTTTTGTCTAGAGCCAGTCCCCAGGACTTATCAGAATGAGGGGCGGTTGATCGTAAAGAGGGTTGCGTGATGAGACTTACTTGAGATCGGAACCTTTCAACATATGCCGACAGGCTTTCTCCGGGAAGTTGTGTTGCACTGTCAAGTTGTTGGTGCGGTAACAAACAGTCATCAGGTCCAGAAGGCATGTTGGAGATTCTTTCAGGTATCGAATCCGGTAGAAGACAGACTCCTAGCATTGCCTTGTTGTCGCGCATCCAAGGGCGTCCTAGGATCATGTCATAGCTGGGATGTTCTTTGACTATGTAGAACTTTGCTCGTGTCGAGGTATCACCCGATTTGACTTCAAGATCAATGTATCCATATGCATCTCTGAGTTCTCCCTCCAGATCCTTAACCGTAGTTGGATGACAAGTAGCCTCTCGCTTCGAAATCTTAGCTGCTCTCAAGGTATTGACGGTAATGATGTTAAATTCATAGGTCGCATCGACCAACACGCTATCGAACTCGAAATCTATCAATCGGGCGACGGTTAGGAGTCCCCAGTTTCCCCCGTTCGTGTTTTCCAGGAAAGGTTGGGGTTTCTGGACTGCTTCCGGATAAAAACGCCTGCCTGATACAATGCGATTGAGGGTCGCAAATATGTCTTGACGCTGTCCCTTGGAGAAATACAAGATTTCACATAAGTTCTCCATCATAGATTGTACAGTCTTGCGAACAAAATCCCCGGAAATCATACAATTCCTAATAGGAAGAGGATCCCTGTGAACACCTTCGTTTCCGAGTTAGAGATCCCCCGTCTCTATCTTTTCCCTGAAGATTTGTTTTAGCCTGTTACAATCTTTGGTTGGATGGTGAACAAATATATGGTAGTGGCAGTATTTGGGATCTGACATGTCTTTTTCAGTTAGAGGACGTCTGATAGGAGGCATCTTGATGGCGTCGTCTTGGATCCACGCTTCTAAGAGTTCTATCACTTCATTCATGGGAAAAGGAAAACCCGTATCTTCGGTGTCTTGTGCAGTATTTTTGTCCGCTCCTTTCCGAGACGAAGTCTTGCGTGCTGGGGACGCCCGCTTGGTTTGTTGTTCCGTTGAGGAATCTTTCCTTTTTTCTCCTCCACCCACTACACTCACAGAAGGACCAGTGTTATATTGTTTGTTCGTGAGGCGCCTGCTTCCTCGACTTTCACGCGAATCTTCACTTCGAACAACTCTGGTTCTTTCTAGCAATGCTGGTGCGGTTTTTCCTGAACGTTTAGCAGCTTCATAGAGTTCGGAAAACGTTTGAAAGCCTAGATTCTCTAATAGAGCGTGGTGTATGGGTATCATCCCATTGATGCACAACTCCACCAATTGTCGTTCGGGTCATGACAATCCAGCGCTTGGGTCCTGAACCTCTTAACGAAGTCGTTGGGGTGCTCGTTGTTCCGCTGAAAAATTCTTCCCAGATCTGAAAAGGTGATCTGTTCGGATACAAAGAAATACTTCATGTAGAAAGAACTGACCATCTCGTTCCAATAGGATATGTTGTTAGGTGCGATGTTGTTGTACCAGGTATATGCCCTCCCCGTAAGTGACTTTGAGAATTATTTCAGGCGTAGAACATGATTGTATTCATGTTCCCCTAGGGATTCCAAGAATCGAGAAACATGTTCACGAGCGTTACCAGTACCGTCGTATAAGGAGAATTGGGGAGAGGTGTAACCTCTTGGAAGATGAATTCGTTGCACATCTTGGGGGTATGGCGGCTGATGTTGGTGTACATCCGTTCGGTCCCCCTTGCCTCGATTTTGGAGAAGTCTTTCCAGTTCCTCGCGTGTGATGAAGTTGGATGGTTGGTTCCTTTCCCTTGGGCGTTCAGGAGCAACGTGAGTTTCGTCATCCGTGTGAGTCAGGATGGAAGCGCTTCCCCCGGGATGTCGTGAATCTTGTGGCAAACGTTCAGTCAAAGTTTTGAGGAAAGTGAGTACCTCCTTTTGAGTCGCGGCCATATCCGTTTGAGTCTTAGCCAAGACTTCCTGCTTCTCCATCAAGTCTGCAATGGTAATAGGCGGTAGTCCTCCTCTCGTCCCTCCGGATCCTCGTCCTGATGAAGGAGTAAAATTAGTTGTCATGGTGACCACCGGAGGTGTTACGCTTGAGGAAATGCCGGGATTCGCGGCTTCTCTGGCTCTGGTGATGGGAGGCGTTACACCTACTGGAATATTTCCCGCTATGATGGTGGTGCTGATGGTAGAAGTGACGGCCCCTCGATATGTATTGACCACGGTATCTCCACTGACAGGTACATCGACACCGGGAGTGTTATCCGCACTAGTTCCATCAGAATTGATTGCTGATCCAGACCTGAGTTCCACCATCTTGAAATGAATTGTCGATTGAATTGACCCTAAAATCTACCCTCTTGCAATTGCGGAAATCGAACCGGGTACTGAAAACATAAAATTGATAATTGGAAATTGATATTGCAACCGAGAGATTAATCTCCCACTGTGGTCGCCAATTGTTTATGGGTGAAAACTATTCCTGCTAATTTTGGTAATTTGGGGTGTGGATGAGGAATGAATCTAAACCTAAAACAAATGCACTGCGCGGTGAGTGCTTGTAGATTCGAGAGATCAATCTCTGTGCAAGTCCGGCCTAAACCAAGAAATGGCCGTTCCAGACTTGTTTCGGTCACAAAGTGAAGGAGATGGGGTTGATCTTAGGGAGGGAAGCGAAGAAGGTGTTGAGAATGTGAAGGTGTTGGCTATGCAGGACTTGTATCATAAGGTTGAACTGGCTTGCAGGATGTAATCTATCAGTTCTGGTGTTTGAATACGATTGTATCAACACTTGCTTCTATTGTCTGGACTTGCGTTGTTGTTGAAAATAGGGCGGAGAACCTATTTATACAAGTCCTTTAGCCTAACCTTCGTATCTCGTGGGAAGTGGAGAAAGTGGAGTGATGGAGTAGTGGAGTAGTGTGTTGGTGTCACACGACCAGGCTTGCCCACTTCTCCCATCATCACTAACCGTCCATGACTTCCTGACAAGTTCATGTGATGGCGTGTTGTGCGCTGCACGCTGTAAACCGCCAGACCAATACCCCAGTATATATCCCCCAGTTTGTGACATGATTGATGTCTCGAGTGTTTTGGAAAACATGTAACATGTTGTTGTATCTTGGAAAGTCAGGCTCGGGAAGCTTGCTAGCTTGGTGACCTTCGACGGTCGAGATTTTTCATCTTGAGAGGAGGGGAAACCGTTGATCGTTGCACCAGAAACCCTAATTAGCGCTCCTTACTAGAATCGTTGTAGAATTCTAGTACGGACTCGGATTTTGATGATCCGCCCCTCCATTCCATACGGAAAGGAATTTCCTATCTCCCAGCGCGGGAATATTTAGGTTTTAAGCTCGTTCGGGAGAAGAAAACAGCCCGAAAGAAAAACCCATGAAGGAAATTGATACTTGTGAAGTATCGTGTGTATACTATGCAGGTACTGCATTGAGTATATCCAACATGGTTTGGAAGTTGCTCATGCAAACCCTTCCTTTACCGACCACATGATGTGGTAGAGTGGTGAATGGTGATCACCATGACTCCGCACTGACTAATTAACTCCTAACCAGGGCTATATAACCGAGCTGGTGAAGTTGGACGGATGAGATGATCTTTAAGACACTCATCTGCGACACTTGGTGGAATTAGGGTTTCGAAGGAGGTGCGCAAGCACTGCTCTTCACCCTGACCGAAACCAGACTTAGGGAACTATCCTGGACTGGCCGATCACACCTCCGTGTAGATGGCGTGACGGTTTAGGCGTTTATACCTACCGTCCCATAAAAACGTGATCTGGGCCACTCAATTCATCTGGCGAAATTGAGTGGTCGAGATCGAATTGAAACAGAATATTAGTGCCGCAAAAGCCGTATCCCATACCAACTTCGGGCGGGCGTTCAAAACGACCAAGCTTGGTCGGTCTTGGTCGACTGCTCCAACGTGTAGGTGGTAGGCTGGTGTTCACGCCTATGTCTTACCGTCCCATGAAAATGCGATCTAAGCCACCCAATTCGTCCGGAGAAATCGAGTGGTTGAGATTAATTTGCAGCTTGGGAGGTGCGACCACGCATGTTGGAGCGGACGATTTGGGGATAGCCAGGCATGGTATGCCTTGGCCGATTAGGTGAGGGGATAGACGGGTCCACGGTGGTCATGTTGACATGACCGGACCTGCTTTGATCTAATCTCGGACCCTTCGTTCGTGCCGGATAAGATGGACGCTCGTGATTCAAAACCATAATTTTGGGTTTCAGAGTCATGCTTCATGCTCCATTCAGGCGCACGATTTGGAATGACCAACCATGGTTGGTCCTAACCGATTAGTCAGGTATGTAGGCGGGCATGCAGTGATTGTATTGACATACTCCGTGCCCTTTGAATCTACATCTGCACCCTCCATCTATACCTGCGAAGATGGATGGTTGAGGCTGTTTTGCGACACATGTAATGTGCCGCAAACCCTTATTTAGGGTTTTCCATCCATACTTCTATGGTTTGGACGTTTTGGAAAGATAGGCCAAGGGAGGCCGACCATGCGGGTTCCGCGTTGGTTCGGCAGGTATTCCATACCTGCTTGGGGGTGATAGAATCGATCTGGGACATCCAATCATGCTGGTAGAGTTGGATGGTCGTGATCATATCCAGACTGATACGGTCAGTCTGGATGCTCAATCGCGCTAGTATAATACACTGAGAGGGGCTCAATCGGGCTAGTATAACACACCGAGAGTTCAGCCTGTACGGGTATTTCGTACATGGTTTCATTATAATCTTGGAGGTTCGTGTTGCTCCGCTAAGAGCAACACTCAGTCGTCATGCCGCACTGATAATGAGTACATGAAATACAAGGTTGTTGAGCATTAATTAATAATGCTGGAAATTCACAGGGTATATGGGATTGTTGCTACATGCTCCAACCTGGATGAATTTCGTGTATTTTATTCACAAAATGGGATTGTTGCCACATGCTCCATTCTTGGTGAATTTATAAAGTGAAGGAGTATGCATCACTTTTTAATGGCCTTATCTTTTACAAGATGTTGGAGCATATTTTTTAGGTTTTACAATTTTAACCTTAAACAAAAACCCACCATCAACAGGAGCATAAATCTTTCTTTGATGGATTTCTTTAGTTTCCTTTCCATAATCTCATGAACATGAACTCTGTGAGAGATGTAGGATTTCATTTGGGTTTTGATTTTTTGATAGGTGTTGAGTATATGACTTAGGATTTTCTTTCGATGGAGATTTTTCTTTAAGTAAAGTGAACTGAATTTTTGATAAATTGTTGAATTCAAATATTGATTGCAAGTATTGAAAACGTTTTGGAGGAATAGAAATACAATGAAAAAAAATCCTAAATGCCAAATCCAGACGTCATGAGTGCTTAAACGCCCAGTACCTCAAATGCCCCATAATTTTAGACAAATGCCTTAAGCCAATTATCGTGAATTACTGGTAGGGTTCTGCCATCTGTGTTGATCGATTTGTAGTATCCTCCAGTTATGGACTTAGCAACCATAAATGGTCCTTCCAAATTGGAGCTCCTTGCAGAATGGAGATCTCGTTTACTTGCCTTTAGAACCAAATCTCCCTCCTAGAATTTGTACGGCTTTGCAGTTAGCGCCTTGAATATTTTGCGCGGATTCCATGGTTGTGGCACATATGGACACTCGTGCAGATGAGAGTATCCAACATAATGTCTGTCGTGCTTAGCCAAGTCTTCAGTAATAAAACTTTTGATAGAATGATCAACATGGAGATGCTCTGAACCCAACCATTGGGTATAATATTGCCGAGGCGAAGTTATCCATTTATAACTCTTAGTCATTGCTAAATTTTTCATTGGGAGAAGTCCCTAGATCAGCGTAGCATATTTGAATATTGGTAATATTGAAGAGTGAGGAAGAATAAGACTTTCCTGAGCTCGAAATATTTTGAAAAAGGTGTGTGTACTTTCCCCAGGTTCTTGCGTAAGTCCCATAAAATATTTAACTTCTTCAAGATGCTCAAATGATAGATCATCTTCTGCTTCTTCTTCCGAATCAGAGTCTTTGTCGGCGGTGGAGTGTGCTAAAGGCATTAGAGTTATCCTTCCAGCATGAATCCAAGTTCTTCTAAGGATCATGTCATATCCAGGGTCTTCCCGTATTATGTAAAACTTAGTCTCAGTGCATACTGAGTTTTCTTTAACTTTGATAATGATGAATCCATATGCATCTCTGGAAACTCCTTCGTGGTCTCTGATTGCTGCGAGATCGTGAGTAGCTTCTTACCGAATAATGCCAACAACTCTGAGAGTTTTCAAAGGGATGATGTTGACAGCGGTACCAACATCAACAAATGCCCTTTTGAATTCATTCCTTTTAATATACAAGGTGGTGAGCAGTCCCTAGTCATACATTTCTTTGTCGATGACCGAAGGTTCAGGAGGTACTTCTGGAATCAGAAGGCATTTCCCAGACACTATGTGGTTCAAAGTCGTGAACATGTCTCCCTTTTGAATTTTTGACAGATAGAGCAATTCGCCGACATGCTCCATAAATGACTGAACTTCTTCCTTGACCGGTGCTTCAGAGATGAAGAAGGTTCTGACATGAAGAGGGTCTTTGTGCACTCCTTCGGCTCCAAGGTTAAGTTCTCCTGACTCAACCTTCTCTCTGAATATGCATTTCAAAACTTTTCAACTGCTTGTTGGATGATTCACGAACCGGTGGAATCGACAATAACGAGAATTTTCCATGTCTTCCTCAGTTGGATCTCTCCTGACGTATGGCAGTTTGATTGCACCATCTTGGATCTAGTCGTCTAAGAGTTTGAGCATTTCTCCAATGGGAAGAGGAAAATCAGGTGCATCATCAGGAGCCTCTGTGCGTTATCCATGAGCCTGTGTCTCTGGTTTGTCCTTCTTTTGTGTCTTTGGAGGAGCTGCAGCATGCTTGTTCGAGGATTCATCCTTGCGCTTGCTCCCTTCTGCAGCATCGTTTGTAGAGGGCTGTAGGTTGTATTTCTTGTTGATCAGAAGTCTGGTTCCTCGAGTGTCACGTGCTTTCTAGTCTTTGTAGGTTTTTCTCTTTCCAACATAGCAGGTGATTTGGTTGTTGATCTCTTCGCAGCTTCGTGAAGCTCTGAGAAAGTATGTAATCGAAGATTCTCCAGCAGAGCTCTGTAAACCGAGAGCATGCCGTTGATGCACAAATCTACCAGCTGATGTTCCGTGACATTTGGGTCATGACAATCTAGGGCATGGACTCGGAATCTTTTCACATAGTCATTGGGATTTTCACTGACCCTCTGAAACATCCTTCCAAGGTCAGAGAGAGTGACTTTCTCTGACACGAAGAAGTACTTCATGTAGATGGCGTAGATCATTTCTCCCCAATAGTCGATAGTCCTCGGTGCAATGTTTTTGTACCAGTTGTATGCTCTACCTTTCAAGGATTTTGAAAACTCCTTGAGACGAACAACATGGTTTTGTTCATGCTCTCCTAAGGCTTCAAGGAAGCGAGAGACATGTTCTCGAGAATTTCCAGTTCCATCATACAGAGTAAAAGTTGGAGAAATGTAACCTTTAGGAAGGGGAATCCTTTGTGTAGCGGAAGGATAAGGATGTTGGTGACGATGGACATGTGATGTATGTCCTTTTCCACGGTTCTCCAAGAGGCGCTCCAAATCTTCTCGAGTAATGAAATTTGTTGACTTATTTGTTGATGAATCGCCTGCAGCTTTGCCGACTTCGTCATCATCTGCTGTATGAATTAAGATCACCTTAGGATCAGCGTCTGAGGATTTATCCTTCTCTTTTCCCTTTCCTTGAGTTTTCTCTGACATATTGTCAGTGAGAATCTTCAAATGATCAAATAGCTTCTTCTGTGCTCAGCCATATCTGTCTGATTTTGTGCAAATATTTCCTGCACTTTGATAAGATCATCAATGGTAGGTGGCTGGTTTCATCTGATTTCCTCAGGGTGTCGGACGAACAAAGGATGACCCTCTGTGTGAGGAGGAGTAATATCACCACCATCAGTATTTGTGGTCGGAATTATTTCCGGGATGTCCTCATTATCGTTGTTGTTGTTGTTGTCGTTGTTTCTAGTGATAGCACCGTTGGTATTGGAACCTGTGACTAACCCAAACCTAAGACCATCCATCTTGTGAAATCGTGAGATTTCAACCGAGAGATTAATCTCCCACTGTGGTCGCTAATCTGTAGATGGGGAAAAACAATTTGCTGGTTTTTATGGAATTGAAGAGTCGACCGTGTGGAGACTCCTTGAACCGAGCGATATGTTGAACCTCACACAGATGCACTGCAAGAAGGGAGTTCTTTAAGTTCGGGAAATCAATTTGTAAGACTCCGACCTAAACCAAGAAAAATGGTCGTTCCAGAGTCAATTCGGTCACAAGAGAGGATGGGTTGATCTGTAGGAGGGAAGCTAAGATATGCGTGAGATCAATGGTGATCTGAGATTGTAGGTGTGTTATTAATTCAGCGTGAAAATGCTCTGAATGATTGAATTTTGCTCAATTGAGAGTGATTTCTCTAAGTTCGTGTAGACGAAAGATTGTCTGTATAAACTTTGATGAGAAATTTCTAGATGAATGTTCGGGTGTTCGAATTCAATCAGGATTTAGAAACACTTTATAATGTCGGAGTTGAAAACACCATGAACCCATGAAGTGTGAGTGTTTGCTGGAATCAGAGAGTGGTGAAATGAGAAATCTTGTTAAACCAATTATTCATCATGCGGAGACTTGGTTAATTTTCCACCCACTACATTGCTGAATCTTCCAACTGATTGCACGACTTGCTCACATACTCATCGTGTGTGAACACACATGCCATAGACCGCCAGACCAAAACCCTAGTTAATATCCCCCCATGTGACACGATTGAAATCTCGTGATTGTGGAGTCAGTTGCTGACTTTATGGGACGATGAGTCCATGTAGTGCTGAGTTGAACATGATTAGCAAATGTTCTGAAACTCATGAATTTAACGTGTCTGCTGAGACGAGGTATCATTATAACCTAAGATGAGAAAACTGTGTTGCCGAACTGTTGAACATTGATAGTTGAACCAATATTCTTTGATCTGAGAAAATATTACTAGTCTGAGCGAATATTTCTAATTTGAATAAACATTGCCGGTTTGAGCGAATATTGCTAGTTTGAGCAAATATTGCTTTTTGATGAATCGTTGGTAGCAAGACCAAATAAAATATTAATTTTAAGTTACTGACTGCTGGGTCGAGCAAAATAAATAAAGTGTTGATTAAGGAATCAACATAAAATTATCAGAGTGTTTGAATCTGCTCGAAATCACGTTTCTGCAGAGCTTTGGATTCAAAACACTAATTTTACCGAAATGATGATTTATTGAAAATCAATACAGAGTGACACAGGGACCGTCTACATGGGATGATGGGTTCACCATATATCGCCCAAATGCTCGAATGAGCAAAAATACCAAAGTCTCCTGAGACTAGTTGGTGAAAGAATGATTAAATGCTGGTTTAATCACTGAAATAAGGCTCGTGTGAGCCACAAATAATAAAACCTGGTATTATGGAAATATGAAGGACAGACCATGAGGTCATGATACCGGCTCTTGGTTGTGGGACCAGTGGATAGTCGTTTGAGCAAACTTCCAACTGTTTGGAAAGAGTTTGAACCTAATATGAGCAATTGAGCAAATTAGGTTAAAATTGTTTAAATATGCGGGACCAGCTGTTTGCAAGCCTCAGGGTCACCCTTGGTCGATCAAGGGGATGTTCCCGTGTCACCATGGTGTCCGCGCTTCAGTCTTGAGAATTTTGATATTTTTTGGTGCACGTTTGAGCAACATTTGGAGAAAATATGCAAAATCCATGGTTTTGCTGAAACTGGGAAAAATACATGAAATGATGAAAATAATAAATAAAATAGGGAATTACAAGGTGTGGGACCGGCCACGGCTAGGGCATGGCCGGCCGGTTAACAAACACGGTCCCACATGCTTTCCCAGTTTTACATAATTTTATGTATTTTCTTTGATTTGAGGGAAATTCCATGAAACATGAGAGTTTGATGAAACTAGGAAACTTCCGTGGGATGAGAGAAATAAATTAATAATAAAATAGGGAATGGGAGTGTGGTACTGGAAATGGAAGAGGCATTGTCGGCCTGCCAATGGGCGCGGGTCCCAAGCCACTCTTCCCAATTTTACCAAATTTTGATGATTTTAGAGAATTTTCATAAAATCAAAGGGATTTGTTGAAAACCAAGATATTTTGTTGAAATCAGGAAACAAAACACCAAATAATAATAAAATAATAGGCGTGTGGGACCGGCTAGGACATCGCCATCCGGCTAGAGCCCGGTCCCACAAGTTTTCCCTAATTTTTTAATATTTTCTATAATTTTAGAGAAAATACGTGAAATTAGGTAATTTTAAGGAAAATTCATGAAATCAAGGAATTTTCATAATTTAAGAGAAATAATAAAATAATGGGGACATGAGGTGTGGGACCGGCCACGACCAAGGCATGACCGGCCGGCCAGCGGTCCCATGACACCTTTCCCTAATTTTATTATTTTTTGATGAAACCACGAGATTAGATAATTTCTTTGAAAAATAGAAGATTTACTCGAACGAGAGAATTTTCGTGAGATCAGCTGGGAGACTACACATCTACATCTTCCCTGAGAGAATTTCTCCATCAGAGGTTTATGGCATGAGATTTCATGCTTAGATACATGAGTCTCAATACTCATCTGATTGCCGGATCCGGAGTAATTACTGAAATTACTCAGTATTCATGAGATGTGCCTTGGTCTCAGCTGAGAGACTACACATCTACATGTACTCTGAGAGACAACCTTCTCAGTCAGAGATTTATGGCATGAGCTTTCATGCTTTAATGAGAGACATGAGCCTCAATACTTATCCGATTGACGAATCTGGAGTATAGTTTTACAATTTTACCCTTTATCGAAAATCCACCATCTACACCTTTGAATCGATCGTTGTTAATAACTAATTGTTAATCACACAAGTACTCTAAGAGATTAGCCAAAAGGCACATACAAGGCTAACTAATGATTCTAAGCCCAAGTTTACTAAACCAGCCCATTAATCCAAGGCCTGGTCAAACTGAATCAGTTAACGGTCACAGGTCAACTAACAGTCAGTCAACAATCAAGGTCAAGTCAAGTCTAGGGTCAAGTCTGGCCAGAGTCCAGGGTCTAGTCAAGGGAATTATAGACTAAATCGGTCCACTGAGTCAACATGATTCAACTCAGTCAGATTACTTAGTCAGCTAAACAAAATTAACTCAGACTGAGCAAGTTCAGTCGGACAGGTCAAGTATTCTTCTCACACAGCTGGAACTCTATCTTTATAACTCTAATTCAAGTTCAAATTCAATCTATACATTACATCAGTTCATTCATTCCTAAAAAAACTTCATACTCCCTCCGTCCTAGTTTACTTGCCAAAATTGGGAATTTTTTTTGTCCTAAATTACTTTCCAAGTTTCATATTTTTCCACTTTTATCCTAATTTACCCCTCTGTTGGAATCAGGTCATATTATTGAGAATTGTGTAATTCTATTTCCTATAAACAATTTTAAATTCTCCTCTCTCTATACATCCTTTATTTATTTTTTTGAATTCTTCAAGTAAGACCATAAAACTAGATATGTGAAAAACTATGTATCTTAAATGATAGCTTGGGGTAATTTTGGAAAAAAATCTACTCTCTCTACATTTCTTAATTTGTGTGCAAAAACCAATATTGGAAAGTAAACTAGGACGGAGGGAGTAATAAATTACAACTGATAATTTAGTTTACCTGCAAAATGCATCTCTAAGCAACACTCCTTAAACATTCATCTAGCTATAATACTAATCCACAAACAACAACAACAACAATATTAGGTCTACAACCTGCACCCACAATTCCCTTAACAACCCCATAATCATGTACATACTAAACCCAACTTCAGTTCCATTTATAAACACAAACTCTCAACAACTGTCACTTGATTTAACCCAATGTACATCTTCGCTATAAGAAACCTCTACCAATCCCCTAAATACCAACCACCTGAGCCAACCTACAGTCTTGATATAAATACTAACTGCAATGCCACAGCAACATCCAAACTTCAACAACCTAAACATATATCTAACCGTCACCGCAATTCTAGCTGCATTCAAAAACAACATCACCACCTTTCTGAACTTCCTCAAACCAAACATATACACAACCATAACAACTTCCCCTTCCGTTCTGTACATATAACTCCAACTAAAACCAAAAAAAATCTTATTATCACTATTAGTTAAGTAACACTCAACTGCATCGATACCACCTGCTTCAGACTCAATCCAAAATCACCAACTCAACACCAGTTACATCTTCACAGGGAAATACTCATTTTATCTCTAAAACAGACTCCATTGTAAGATACTTCTTTAGCAATTCCAATGGCTACAGTTGTAGCCTCACCCCATCTGTAGTTACATTCCTTAAAAGCGTACATCTAACTTTGTCTCTTCCAGACTCAAAAACATTATCATCTCCTTCTTCTCCCTGTAATACTCATAAAAGTTCAACCCATGTAAACATTTATATAGCAACAATATCATCTCATTTCATCCTCGCACCTTACAACACCACCGCTAAAATCCGCAATAACTCATTCATGTAATCTGCACACAGCTTCACTATTCAACCATAATTGTTCTAGCTTCACAACTTCACCAACATTATTATCACTAATTTCATACTATTCTCTACTGTGAATTATACAAGATATTTAAACCATCTTCATCTCATCACATATTCTAATCAATAAAACTCTATATACTCAATCAAAGATTAAATGCTAACTAAATCAATTTAGAGAAGCAATTACCTCAAACCATTATGCTCACACGCCAACCATAATAGCTTTATCATCGCCAATCCAATCTTCCCTTATTTTATTTACACACCCTAATCTCTTCAGTTCTTCCCCAGAACAACTCCAACATTTAATTGACTTCATACCGTTCCTCAATAGACCAAACCCATCCTTAATTCTCCATATTCATTACCAATCCAACTTCCAGTTCATCTTGAGAAAACCCTATCTCGCCGATTCATCACCGAAAGAACTTCAGAACTTTGATTAAATACCATCACCAATTCGAACCTTAATTCAATTTCCAGAAAAACCCTAATCTTCTCAGATCTTCAGTGAATTTCTAAATCAACAACTAACCTTTTTCACTTGTTTCAAACACATAAAACCCATCATAAATTGATCGACTTCAATCTCAAATCCACATAATTCTTCAATAAATTCCTAACTCTGAAACCCTAACTTCAAATTCACTTCCTTCTTCGAGTCTGAATCAATAGCAGACAACCACACCACCATCAACTACTCCATAATCTTCTTCACCTCCTGCTGATCACGAAACCTCCACTTGATCTCTCAATCACTCTTAGAAGAGAAAGAACAGGGGAAGAGAAGAAAACAGGAGAAGAAAGAGAAGAGAGGAGAAGAAAGAATACTGAAGAAGAAGAAGAAGAAGAGAGTTATCCTCTCGATCGACTAGGGATAAGTCCGACCAAAAATTATAACAGCACCCGACCAAAAGATAAGGGCATCCAGGTCGGTTTGAGTGTAAAAAGGCTAATCTTCCCTCCTTACTAATATGATGATATCTTCTTCGTACGATGTTCGAATGACACGCTCAAGTAGTCCGATTCACATAACTTATCGAGCTCTATCTAACGGTACTAGTTTTGTATCTAGATTGTTGTTATATTAATTCTTATTAATTAACGTCCGTGTTAAACTAATCGAATTATTATCGGCTAATTCGTCACTTGACTGGTCTAAAAGTGTTGACGAGCTTGAGGGTCCTTATAGTTTTGATCAACCCAAAAAGAGACTAGAACAACCTAAAAACATATATGCACCCCTCTTTATAGGATATGGTTCTTGTTAAAAAGGAGGGTATAAGAACCATCACTTTATTCTTACTACAGAATAAATTTCTTCCTATCCATAAAAGGATTGGGAAGTTTCCATCTCAAGGGAGTACTTATTTCTTGATTCTGTTCATCCTTTGAGTGATCAGACTTAAGAGTTTCACTCATTCCTTTTTGAACTATTTTGAGACCTCTGTTTGTTGATCTCTACACACTACATGTGGCCCTGTAGTTCTATTTTGTACTTTTGATAGTACACACATAATATTTCTTCTTCCTTTTTGGTAAATACGTTTTAACTGAGAAGACAATGTCTTGATTTTTCGTTCTTAAGTTATTATCCTGATTTTCACACAAGATTTCAAAGTTTTTTGAAACAATCTTGTGGTTCTCTAGCTATATCATCCTTTTCATTAGATATAGGGTTAAGAGAAGTTTGTTGAGAAGAAATAGTCGAGAGATGGCATTTCTTATCAGAATCACAGTTGTGAACGTTTGTAATTTCTTGTCTTAGAACAGCTAGTTGATCTTCCAAATATTCAATCCTTATCATTAGACTTTCTTCTTTTGACGGAACAGGATTGGGTAATTTGGAGTGGACTTGACTGTTTGGAGGACACATGTGATTGTCAGCAAAGAAGTTAAATGAACTTACACAGACTTTTTCCTCTAGACAGTATTCAAGAGTAGCCATCCAAGACTTTATTAAGTCATTAACCTTCTCATTAGGATTTTCTGAAGTACGAACACTTTTGTAGCACTTTAATCAAGACTTATTTTTATGATTCTTTTGATCTTTATTATTCCCCTTATTGATTGAAATATCTTTCTTATGAGACTTTCTTTTCCTCTGTCTGAGTATCTTTTTTAACAGTTGTATAAACGATGAAAGAGACGAATTAAAGTTATTCTCATTTTTTTCAATCACTTTTGGGTATAAAGATTTCTTATCAGTTGTGGTAACAGAGTTTACTACCAAATGATGTTTCTCTCGCTGTTGTTGTTCAAGATCAAAAATATTTAACTTCCCAACTAGAGTATTTCTGGAGAGAGTATTAAGGTTATTTCCCTCTACGATGTCATGCTTATTAGAATCATATCAAGATGGCAGCGATATGAGAATTTTCATCACAATGTCCTTTTCAGTAATAGTCTTACCCAATGCAAAAGATGCATTAACAATTTCAAACACTTTATGATTAAACTAATCAAATGTTTCTTCATATTCCATATGAAGGTTTTCCCAATCAGAATTAAGGTTTTGAAGCCTATCTTCCTTTTCACTGGTATTACATTCAAAAACGGTTTCTAAGATATCCCAAGCATCTTTAGACTTAGTGCAATTAGACACATGGTGCTGAAGATTTGGGGTGATGGCATGTATGATGGCATTCAAACCGTCAGAATTTTGCTTTGCAGTAAGTATCTTGGCAGGGGTGTATTCACCAATATTTTTGGGAACATTTACATCTCCAACTGATATAACGGGAGGATCATAGCCATTGACAACATATACCCATGATTGAAAATCACGCGCTAGAAGAAAAGCTCGCATAATAATTTTCCACCATAAGTAATTAAAGCCATCGAAGACTGGTGGTATGTTTATTGATATACCACCTCTGTCCATAGAGTCAGATCGCTACAAACACATAATTATAAGGTCTTGAACTTGTTTGCCCGCTCTGATACCAATTGAAAAAGATGGGGTCTAACAACCACACCCAATATTTCGCTTACCAATGTGTATGGACAAACTCTAATATACTTTTATGAGAATCCACTAGACAGTCAGACCCAATCAATAGAAAAGTATATGAAAGAGTTTGTATCTCTGTATCTCGATTTAAATCTTACTCAAGCAAACTACGAGTCTTGATTAAATACAAGAGAGGTAAACTTACATGGTACCAAAGTCCAATATCCAAGTGTCAATCAATTTAAATCAACAACCAAAAGGTCAGATATTCTAATTGATTGAACAACACACAACCTGTATTATTTCAATTATATAACAAATATAATGCGGAAAGAAAATAACACAGACACTGAAATTTTGTTAACGAGGAAACCACAAATGCAGAAAAACCCCGGGACCTAGTCCACATTAAAAATAGACTGTATTAAGCCGCTACAGATACTAGCCTACTCAAAAATGACTTTGGTCTGGACTGTAGTTGAACCCCAACCAATCTCACACTGATCCAAGGTACAGTTAGGCTCCTACGTCTGTGATCCCAGCAAGATACTACATACTTGATTCCCTTAGCTGATCTCACCCACAACTAAGAGTTGTTACGACCCAAAGTCGAAGACTTTAATAAACAAATCTGTATCACATAGAAAAGTCTACGGTAATAGATAAATCCGTTTCCCATGAATATACCTACGAGTTTTGTTCCATCTTTTGATAAATCAAGGTGAACATGAACCAATTAATAAACCGGACTTATATTCCCGAAGAACAGCTCAATATTATCAATCATCTCACAATAGTCTTAATCGACGCAGCGAAAAAGATATCGTGGAATCAAAAATTATGAGAAGAAGATGTTTGTGACTACTTTTTATCTTGCATATCGGAGATATAAGTCGCAAACCAATTATTATAATTTTACTCATAAGATAGAAACAACAAGATAAGATCACTCAACTACAAGAAAAGTAGTATCGGTCTGGCTTCACAATCACAATGAAGTCTTTAAGTCGTTAACCTGGTTTAGAAGAAGAAAACAAAGGTTAAAATGAAATTGACTCTAGATTAGAACAACTAGTATCACACAGAATGTGTGGGGATTAGGTTTCCTAATTGCTAGAGTTCTCCCTTATATAGTCTTTCAAATCAGGGTTTGCAATCAATGTTATCTTGGTAACAAAGCATTCAATATTTACCGTTAGATGAAAACCTGATTATATTCAAGATAATATTTATCAACCGTTAGATCAAAAACATAGCTTGTTATACACACATGAAATGCACGTTTGTAGGCTTGTGTAACCGTACCCAAACTTTTACATTAGTTGGTTCAACAATAGTTAACCAAATGATTAGCCATATGATAACTTTCATATCAACCGTATTCTTCTTCATCATAACTAGTTCAAATGACTCAAATGAACTAGTTAGAGAGTTGTTAAATTGCAAGGAAATCTCATGTACTACACAAGACATGATTGAAGCAAAAATGATTTGATTCACTCGAATCGGTTCATGAACTATATATCCACGGTTTGTAATAGCATTCCTTAGTTTATAAAGATAAGTTCACAAACATTGTTTTTAGACATAACCTACTCAAGTTCGCGGACTTAAGTTCCCAGATGGAGTTCACAAACTCCATTAGAAATTCTCGGTTTTGAGAACTTCGCCAGTTCGCGGACTTAGCTGACGCACTTATCTGGTTTCACTTGATCAACAAAGTTCGCAAACTTTGGTTAAAGCAATAAGAACTTACACATATATGTTTTTCCACAACAATGCTTATATCCTCCAATGGTTATATAGTCTAAACTATCATTCCAAACATTGAAAAATTCTCAGAGGACGTTATATAGTTGTTATTCACAAACCATTTTTCGTCAGAGCAATTTTTAAAGTGATTGAAACTTCACATAACTTTTGCCACTAGGTAAAGATGAACATGGATAAAGCAAAAGCTTTACTAACACATATTTCTAGAAATAAATAGGCGAAGTATACTCGGGTCGAAATACCAAATGTGTATAATCTAAGTCTATATAGCAAAACGACTTTTGTCTCAAGATAGGAGATAAATAGACTTTTGAGTGATAGATAAATTCAAGTCTCCACATACCTTTTAGTCGATGAAGATCCACCAGTTCCTTGAGTAGTCCTTCATCTTATATGATGATTGCCATGGAGTTCTTGAGCTCAACTACACTTTATATCCTAATCTGAGACCTTAACTATAGTAGACTAAAAATCAAGACTTATAGTTTTGATCACTAACATTGAAAAATATGCTTGAAATACCAACACATGCGAGTTTGACTGAGCAATACTCTAACATGAGTTAAGGACAATAACTGCATTTACGGTTTTTCCAACTGTTTCATCAAAAGAGTTTAGAAACTGGTTATTCATCTGTCTTTGAATAATGACTGAAGATATTTGTAGTGAATCGACTAGAGATTTGACACTACAAAGACAATAACCTTCTCTTCCACAAGGGATATAGCCTCAATGAATAATTTTCTTATTATCCTCAGACAAAAACAATCATTCACCATATATATCCTCTATACTCTCGACTGTTGATCCAACGACCAATGCTCATTGATCCCTTAACCTAATCACTTATTCCCTCTAAGGACAATTAAGGCCTTTACAATTTAAAAAAATAGGCCACGAAAAGGTAAAGCAGTAAAACTAGAGACGAGTTAAGCCCAAAAAACTTGAAGCCAATAGGTACATAACAATGCCCACCCATTTTAAGTGTCCTTGTCCTCAAGGAAAAAGTGTGGAAATTGATCTTTAATGTGACTAGTATCTTCCCATGTCGCGTTCTCTGGAGGTGCACTGACCCATTGTATTAAAACTTTAGGCACAAAGTGTCCATCTCGAAGTGTAAAGCGAGTATCGAGAACTGCTGCAGGTTCTACCAAGAGAGCTCCGTTCTGATCCACTAGTGGCAATGTTGGGGAAAAAATGCAGTGCTGACCAATTTTTGGTTTGACCTGAGACACATGAAACACTGGGTGTATGCGTGACCCAATTAGAAGCTTCAGCTTGTAGGCAACATCACTGATCTTCTGTATAATCTCAAATGGTCCAAAATATTTAGAAGATAGTTTGAAATTCTTACAGATAGCGACAGACGTTTGCCGATAAGGTTGCAATTTTAGGAAGACCATATCACCCACAGCAAAGTTTTTGTCAGTTCTGTGGTTGTCGGCGAAGAACTTCATCCTTGTTTGTGCTTTCAATAAGTCTTCGCGGAGTAGTTCTAACATGTGATCTCTATCTTGTAAGTAGTCTTGAACAACTTTCACAAAGGTGGTGGACTACATATGGAATGCTAAATGTGGTAGTCGATAGCCATATAGGGCTTGAAATGGTGTCATTCTCAAACTTGTGTGGTAATTAGTATTAAACCACCATTCGGCTAAGGATAACCAATTGGACCAGAGCCTAGGAGTTTTACCTGTCTTGCACCTGAGGTATTGCTCCAAACAAGCATTTGTACATTCCGTTTGTCCATCGGTCTGTAGATGGTACGATCTGCTGAGATGTAAGGAAGTCCCCAAGTCTTTGAACAACTCTTGCCAAAACTAGCTGATAAATATCTTGTCTCTGTCCGATACAATGGACGATGGTATGCCATGAAGCTTAAATATTTAATGTAGAAATTTTTTCTCCACATATATAGCTGTGAATGGATGAGCTAAAGCTATAAAATGACTGTATTTTGTTAGTCGATGAACCACAACCAAAATCACTGATTTCTTGTTAGACAAGGGCAGTCCCTCTATGAAGTCCGTGGCTATGTGTTTCCAGGACGATTCTAGAATTGGGAGAGGCTGAAGAAGACCCGCAGTGTGTGTATTTTCTCCTTTATTGCATTGACAAACTTGGAAGTAAGCTACAAACTGCAGTATATCAGCTTTCATCTTATGCCAATAGAAATAGGCTTTAGCTCTATTGTATGTGCCTAACATTCCGGAATGACCACCAACAATGGAGTAATGAACAGATTGAATTATATGATCCCGTACCAGATCACTAGAACCAATATACAGTCTGTTTTTGTACCTGAATATCCCAGCAGTGTAAGAGTAATCCTTGTGAGAAAGTTGGATCAGTAGCTGAGCAATCAATTATTGTGCTAAGGGGTCTTCACTGTAGCTATGAATGATATCTTGGGCCCACTGAGGTTGTGATAATTATAAGGCCAGGCATTCAACATTAGAGTGAAGAATTCTTGACAGTGCATATGCAGCCTTATTATCAAGGCCCTTCTTGTAGCGAGTGACGTAGACCAGTCCAAGCAACTTCATCAGCCACTTTTGCTGCAGAACTGAAGTAACCCATTGTTCCATAAGAAATTTTAAACTCTGGTGGTCCGTATTGATGATGAATTGGCAGTGGGACAGATAGTGTTTCCAATTTTGAACTGCCATGACAATGGCCAATAGTTCCTTTTCATAGGTGGACAAGGACAGCACTTTAGGACCTAACCCTTTGCTGTAGTAGGAAATGGGTTTACCTTGTTACATTAAGACATCTCCAATGCCCTTGGAACATGCATCAGTTTCTAGGATAAAAGGCTGGGATAAATCAGGCAATGCCAAAACAGGTGCAGAGAGCATAGCTTATTTAAGTGAAATAAATGCTTGAAATGCCTCATGAGACCAATGAAATGATTCTTTCTTCAACATATCAGTCAATGGCTTGCTAATAGTTCCGTAAGCCTTGATGAATCTTCTGTAGTAACCCGTTAAGCCGAGAAAGCCTCATAACTGCTTTAATGTTGTGGGTTGTGGCTAGTTTTCCATTGCTGCAAGTTTGTCCGGGTCTGCTGCAAGTTTGTCCGGGTATGCCGCAACACCTTCCGAAGTAATAAGATGGCCCAAGTAAGCTAACTGAGTTTGAGCAAAGCAATATTTGTCCTAATTGGAAAACAGAGAGTGTTGTCTTAAAAAGGACAAGGTCTGAGATAAATGAAAGACATGCTCTTCTAATGAATCACTGTAAATAAGTATGTCATCAAAGAAAACGATGATGAATTTTCGAAGAAAAGGTTGAAAAATCTAATTCATAAGGGCCTGGAAGGTCGCAGGGGCATTGGTTAAGCCGAAGGGCATAACCCTAAATTCATAATGGTCGTGGTGTGTGCGAAAGGCTGTCTTAAAAATATTAGATAAATGCATGCGTATTTGATGGTATCCCGACTTAAGATCAATTCCAGAAAAAAAATTCTTCCCATTTAACTCATCAAGTAGTTCATCAATTAAGGGAATGGGAAACTTATCTTTTATAGTAGCGTCATTCAACCTTCTGCAGTCGACACAAAATCGACATGAGCCGTCCTTCTTTTTGACCAATAAAATGGGAGCAACAAATGGACTATTACTGTGCTGGATAATTCCCGTGTCTAACATTTCCTGCACAAGATTTTCCACCACCACCTTATGTACATAGGGGCATTTATAAGGCCTTTGGGAAGTAGGCCATGTGTTGGGCTTAAGAGGAATACGGTGATCCAATGCTCTAGCATGTGGTAAGGATGTAGGCTCCACAATACATCTTGATAATCTTACAACATTGAAGTAATAGCAGTAGGAGTGGGAGCAACATGAATTGTTGTAAGAGAAAAAAACTGCCCAATTAATGTTGGTGTCTTGATTTTGAGAAACTTGAGAAATGAAGACCCGTTAATCATGCTGCAAGAAGGTGTAGATGAACACCCTTGTAAGGTAATCTTTTGTCCCTGATGGAAGAATGATAAACGAAGGTCAGCTAGATTAAACATCACATCACCCAGCTGTTTTAAACAATCAACTTCGAGAACCATATCGCATCCTCCTAAGGGAAGAACTCTGATGTCAGCACAAAAATCATAATTCTGCATGGACCACGACAATTTAGGACATACACCAGAGCTCGTTGTAATGTAACCATTATCCATAGTGACGAGCATATGACCCGTAGGTTGAATGTGGAGGTGCAGCTGCTCAGCTAGTTTAGCATCGACAAAGTTGTGTGTGCTGCCAGTGTCCACCAGTACCAAAATATCTTTGTGATTTAGCCTTCCTGGAACTCGGATAGTGTTTTGCAACACTAAGCCAGTTAGGGCATGAAGAGAGATCTCCATGGGGGGCTCTACATAGGGAGTAGATGAGCTAGTATCCTCTTCAGTCTCCTTTACTGAGAGGGAAGATTCTTTATCCGATGCAACTAACATGAACAATTTCTGAGTCTTGCACATGTGTCCCGGTTTATAAATTTCATCGCAATTATAACATAATCCTTTATCCCTTCTTACTTTCATCTGAGTTGGTGTCAATCTTCTTATAGGAGGAATAGGAGGGTCAGCTCTAGTAGGGGGTGTGTTACAAAGGGTTTAGGGGGAGAGAATGAGGCAGCATGTATGGTTGTCAAAGGTGACAAGGGTGGTCTAGAAGTAGAGGGAAAGAAGGAAAAAGTATTGGAAGGTGTAAATGGTTTGGGGTATCGATAACGTTTATTCTGAAGTTCTACAGAAGCCTGCTGCATTCTAGCAAGGTAAAAGGCATCAGTGTCACTGGCAGGTTTGAACATTTGTACATTATTACGGATCTCCTCCTTAAGACCACTGATGAAACTCAGTGTATAATAATCCTTTGAGATGTGTTTATGCTTAGCTTTCATAACAGCTTTGAGAGATTCATAACGTTCAAAATACTCCTCAACCGTGGAAGTTTGAGATAATTTATTAAAGCTACCCACATAATTATCATAAGAAACATCTTCAAATCTAATACAAACATCATGAACAAATTTATTCCAATCAAGAATTGTGTGACCCTCTTGGTAATCTAAGAACCATGAATCAGCTTTTCCATCAAAGTGAATGGAAGCTAAGTCAACACGTTTTAAATTATCCACAGAATTGAGCTGAAAGAATAGTTTTCATTTCCTAATCCATCCTCGAGGATTGGTACCATCAAAACGTGGAAAATCGATTTTAGGATGACGAAGAAGGTTACCTGAAGTGAGACGAAGAATTGGTTGTTCAGGTTCTGCGACGTTCGACTCCGACGAAGAAGGTTACCTGAAAGAATACCCAAATGCTTACAGAAAACTGCAAATTGAACCCCCATAGTATCTTTAAGTGAACCAATTCCAGAATTTAGACCCTGAAGTTTATTTTCCAAAACTGATAATCGATCGGAATGTTGTTGTTGAATAACATCAACCTGTTTTACTGTCGATGGTTGATCTCCTCCCCCTCTCATAATTTAGGTACACAGGATCAAGAGTCTGATACCAAATGTAGTAAATCGACTAGAGATTTGACACTACAAAGACAATAACCTTCTCTTCCACAAGGGATAGAGCCTCAATGAATAATTTTCTTATTAGCCTCAGACAGAAACAATCATTCACTATAAATTTCCTCTCTACTCTCGATTGGTGATCCAACAACCAATGCTTGTTGATCCCTTAACCTAATCACTTATTCCCTCTAAGGACAATTAAGCCCTTTATAGTTTAAGAAAACAGGCCACGGAAAGGTAAAGCAGTAAAACTAGAGACGAGTTAAGCCCAAAAAACTTGAAGCCCATAGGTACATAACAATATTCTCTAAGGGAGACCTAAATTTCCATAGAGAGTGATCCCTTTACCAGTGGTGTTCTTAATTCTGGGTAGTATCTACAATGAGTTATTCCTTAGTAAATCAAAAACCATTCTTTGACTCTTTTAATACAAGTCTAAACATAACATCTGCCCACAACAAATTTCAGTAGATCCATAATTAAAAATCATCTCAATGTAGTTGCAGGAATTCCCACACTACACCCTTGTTAAGATTCTATAGAAATCTGTTGGAATTTGACTAAACTTTAAAGATTAAACGATACATTATTATTCAAATCTCAGAAATGTTTACAGAATTGGAAGAAATCAAGATTACAATTATTCTCTTGAAGTTTCTCTCTCCTCAAGACTCTTTCAACTCTCAAAAACACATCATCATTTTCTGGATCTATCGTGCCCTTTATATAGGGATTTACATAATGGGTGACATCTAAGTTTTCCTCTTATCTCGGATCTATTATGCGATCTCATCGTGATCTCTACAATGTTCTCTATCGCAAGTATAATTATCATCGCAGGACCAACATATTCTTCTTTTACTCCTTCCATCGTCAGCTTCTTTTGGATATTCTGTGACGCTCGTGAAACGTTGTTAAAGTATTGACAGTGATGCTCGCAGAAACGTCGTTAATATCGCAGGAATAACGTCGTAGCGATATTCTGGTCCTAAATCTTGCCTCTTCTCATGTATTTTCTGCGAGGAAGAGAAGATCATGAGAACCAATATTCTTTATTACCCTCGTAACTTGTTTCTTTCTTCTCGACATGATTCCGTTAATTTAGCCTTTCTTACACGTGTTGTGAATTCCTCTATTTACTGACACGTCTTTGCTTAATGGGCCCACCCCCTTTTGCCTATAAAAGGTAGAATTAAGTTTCAAAACTAATTTTCTTCATCAGTTTCTTCATCTTCTTCATTTGTCTACTTCGTCTTTCGTCTGCAACTTTTCTTCTCCTTCGCATTCTTCTGCTACTGTTTTAATAGAATCATCAAGGTATGTTTCTTGAATTATGACATTTATTTAAGTCAATTTTTACTTTCATTCTCTAATCTTTCTTATTTTATTCTTCGTAACTTCCATGCTATGTCTTCTCTTCAGCGGAACTACACAACCCACGGTTCAAAACCCTAACACTCTCAAAAGACTGGTAGAGAAGAAAAAAGGAGTTTTGCGAATGATAAGGTAGTAAGAAACATATTCTCTTTCCTAATAACAATATTGTTTCCTCTGTTTCTTATCTGAATTATTGTTCGCAGAATGACGAGAACCCTATTAAACCTCCTAAAAGATCTCGCCACTTTAAGACACTTGGGGAAGATCTCATTATGCCCACATTAACATCTGTGAGGATTACTCCCACACCATTGAAACCAAATCTTTCTACTTTTGTTTCCGAGAATATCGCTACCCATACTTCTACTTCCTCCGATCCTTTGATAAATCAGGCTTCTAAAATTGCTGTGACTGAGACTCCTTATAGTCCTTTACGGCCTTCAACTGTTGTTTTTCCACATACTCCTCCTGACAACTCAACCACCACAAATGATCGCCAACTTGCTCTAACTACTTCATCTTCTACACCTCTTCCTTCATCAAGTGAAACTTTTGCGGGTGTTGATATTGCTTTTAAAATCTTATCTAACATTTTAGACAATGCTAGAAAGTATTCTACTGACCCTCTCCAGCATGAAGCTTGCGAGACTCTACTCAAGTATTTTGGTTCTGATAGTAATGCTTCGCGAGAATCTTTGGAAAATGAGATTGAAGCTCTGAGAAAAAGCCTTCAGGCTAAAACTGCTGAGTGTGATACTTTGAATCACATGCTTCACAACTCTTCTCTAGACTGCGAGAATCTTTGTAGAAAAAATGACGAGCTAAAAGGTAAATTTTTATTTCCTCTGCTCTTTTGTTTTTCTGTTTTATTTATATATTTTCTGTACTCAAACTTCCTTCTTAAATTCTTAATTCATATATTAGTTTCAAATCGGACTCGTTTCATAGAAAGACTCAAATTTGAATCTATCGCTGAAGAAGCTCGCGTTGAAAGAGATTCTTGGATTGATCAACATACTAGACTAGACAATCTTTAGACTTATTCAATTGATCACATAAATAATCTTACTAAGGAGAATAATCAATTATTGCAAAGGCAGAATTTTTTAAGTGGTGAGGTTGATCGCCTCTCATATTTTTTTTTAAGGCTAATTTGGCGATGGAATCTTTATCAGATGAGAATAAAACCTTGTCCCAAGAAAAATATATATTTTCAAGCTTGATGGCGATTTCTTTGCAACAATTAAGTAATCTTCAATGCATATGTAATAATCAAGAGCAATCTCTTCATTCTCTCAAGAACGAACTCAAAGAATTAGCTGAATCATCTGCTGTCGAGAAGGATAAACTTATCAAGGGTAGACTGACTCTTAGTTTAAGAGACAGCGAACTTAAGTTTAAATTTTGTGTTATATTCTTTGTGAGTTTTTTGTCTAATTGATCTTTTATTATTTTGTTGCTCGCAGAATCCGAAAGAAATCTTCATTCTACTATCACTGATCTGACCGCTAAGTTGAATAAAGTTCGTAAAGAAAACAAGTCCCTTGTTTCCAATTATCTCGATTCCCGTGATAAAGAAGAAAGAAGACTTGATTATCTCGAGTACTTTAAAAACATAGAGATTAGGAATCGTGATAGAAGTTTCCTTCGCAAGATCCATCTCAGTGCTGAATTTCTTGTGAATGATATTCTGCTCTCCAATTCTCTCCCTCCTATATATGTTCCTCCTCTAAAGGTTGATGATGATGAAATTCCTCTTCCCATGGATGAAGATTTAGAGTTTACTAACGATGAAGAGAATATTACTCAAGAAGATGGTGAAGAAGAAGAAGATAAAAGAAGTCCTCCCAAAGAAACAACTGCGGGAGGTGAAGTAATTGTTGATGAAGAGTCAAAAGAAGAAGATACTCATGATGAAAAGGATGCTGATAAAGATAATAACTCTGGTAGAAATAATAAATCTGACGATCAAGAAGAATAAATCTGGGGAAACCATCGCTGAAACTTGAATTTTATCTTTGCTTTCTTTTACTTCTTCTTTCTTGCGAGCGATGTAATCTTCGAGACTTTTAGAATTTTAACTTTCGATTTAGCTTACTTTGAATATTTTCAAGTAAGATAATGTAATATTACTTCTCTATTCCCCTTCTTTCCCTTCATTATCTTGCTTGAAATGGTGAATATTCATTATCTTCTTTAAGAAATTGTGTTGCTGCATTTTTCGCAAAAATATGAATACATCTGCGATATAATGAATAGTGTTGCGATATTCTGAAAAATTCTGAAGGAATCTGCACATCTAAGAATTTTCCTTTGTATATATAATTCTGCGATGAATGTATATTTC
Source organism: Papaver bracteatum (assembly GCA_023529315.1). Classification (NCBI taxonomy): domain Eukaryota; kingdom Viridiplantae; phylum Streptophyta; class Magnoliopsida; order Ranunculales; family Papaveraceae; genus Papaver; species Papaver bracteatum. The sequence continues at coordinate 426,968 of JAJJWX010002427.1, read as the reverse complement.
CTGCAACTTTAAATAGAGAATAGTTAATTGGTAGGATTATTCTTTTGGTCTTATTTTGCCTTCCTGGTTAAAGGTCTTATTTTGCCAAACTTTTTCTGTTTGCGACAAAATCGCAAGATTTCTTAACATTTGCATGTAAAGACCCTTTGATCTTGTCTTATCCATGTTCTTTCAAAATCTTGTCTGCGACAATATGATAAATATAAACTCTTTCTCAAGAATTTAGCCTTATGACATTGTCGTCTTGCGATGAAATAGCAGGACGTCTTTACACTTTCTTGTAAAAACCCATTGATCTCATCTTAACATTTTCTCTTTAGGATTTTTGCCTTTGTATAATTTTTGTCACGCCACAATATGACAGGCCTAAATGTTCTTGCGATCATAAAGCCCTATGACATTGCCGTCTTAAGACACTTATCAGCTCCCTAATGGAGGGTGCCGCCCTTATCTTCCCCCTGGTTGCCCCTTCAAGGAGGGCACATCGGCTATACAAGACTAGATCCTCCCATCCAGATTTACCAACAAACAACTATTTTCGCAGCCTCTTGTCCTTTATGCCTATATGGATTATAGTTACAAGACTGCACCCTAAGTGGGGTTTTCTTCAGGCCAAGTGCATCATAGCCAAGACTTACCAAGAATGTCAAGGGAGTTTCGTACGCCCTTGGCACCCTTGGCTCAACCGTGTACCTCGGCGCCTTGGTCATACTTTGCACTTCTTAGAAGAGATTCTCGGTCGTCCAACTAGGGTATAACCATATATAGTTGGAAATCCAAGATCTTTCTAACGGATATGTTTTCTTTAACCCCAACATCTGCATGACTCGGGATCCAGCAGCGGTATAACCTTACCCCTGAATCATGTCAAGAGATACCCCCTCATATGACGCGCCATTAGGTCTTACATTTTCCTCTTGCGAAATTGTATTCGCGAACTAGGGTGCACGCCATAAAGGTTCGTCCCATTCTTATATCTCTGCGAAATTTTTATTCGCTTCTCTTGCAATTATAATTGCCAAAATTGTAATTAAGAAAGAAGAATTCATTATTTGTTTCATCAGACAATATTCTAACCTCGCAAAAATTGTCATTGATAATACCTTTTCAGATATAATCTATTCCATGGTCTATCAAGTCTTTGGCCAACATCTTTTCCTTCAGGATCCATTAGTTTGTATGCCCCAGTTCCAATTATCTCTTTGATAATATATGGTTCATCCCATTTTCTCGCCAACTTTCCACCACTCTCTCGTTGATAACTTGGTGTTTCTCGCAGCACTAGATCGCCAGGTTGAAATTCACGCTTCTTAACACGTTTGTTGTATCCGCGAGCTAATCTGCATTTATAATTCTCCATATGTTGTAGAGTTTGTTCTCTTTTTTCTTCTAATTCATCCAACTTATTCAGTATCATACCGGCACTTAAATTTCTTTCCCATGCTTCTCTTTTTGTTGTAGGAATAACAACTTCTGTTGGTAATACAGCTTCTACCCCATATGTCAAACAAAATGGTGACATTCCAGTTGCTTCTCTCGTCTAGTTGTGTTATAAGCCCATATTGCATTATATACTTGCTCGCACCATGCTCTGTGGTATCCTTCTAACTTCTTTTTCAAGATATCTGCGATTGTTTTATTAGTTGCCACAGCTTGAACATTTGCTTGCGGGTATAAAGGAGTAGACTTTCCACATTTTATCTTAAATGCATTGAGTAAAAATTCTATATTTTGTCCCTCAAACTTCTTTCCATTATCAGATACTAACTGTGCTGGAATCGCAAATCTGCAGATTATATTTTCAAAGATGAATGTAAAAATATCTTTATCGCGAATATGTTGTACTGCTTTTACTTCTCCCCATTTTGTGAAATAATCTGCTGCGACAATCAGATATCTTCTCTGTCCAGAACCAAGTACAAATGGTCCCACAATATCTAACTCCCATTTCCCAAAGGGCCATACACTTGTTGAAGATGATAATGGTGCTCCTGGTGCATGTATCTTTTTTCCATATCGCTGGCAATCCTCGCAACGCCTTGAGAGTTGCTTTGCATCCTCATGCATATATGGCCAGTAATAACCCTGCATTTTTGTTTTATATGCTAAAGATCTTCCTCCACTGTGATTACCAGCGTCACCACTATGTAACATCTTTAATACTTTTTTTCCTTCTTCTCTCGTCAAACATCTTAGCGATGGTCCATTAAAAGATATGCGATATAACACTCCATTTCTTAGCTCATAATTGGTTGCCCTACTTTTCAACTTATGTGCTTATAATCGATTTCTTGGAATTTCTCCTCTCGCCAAATATGCATGAAGATCTGCTCGCCAATCTGTAATATTGCTCATGGGTTCTCCCTCGTCAGCTTCTACCATAATTACATCTATTTCTTATTCTTCTTTGTTTATCGATGGAAATGAAAGTGTTTGAATTTTTATGCACATCGCCAATGGATTTGTCATCATACTAGATATGAAAGCGAAAGCATCCGCGAGTCTATTGTCTTTCCTTGAGATGTGTCTCCATTTTATTTTTGGAATTCTCGCAGATAATTCTTCAACGAGTCTTTTGTATTTTCTTAGGAATGGTTCATTTATTGTGTATTCTCCTTTTATCTGACGAATAACCAATTGTGAATCGCTGGTAATTCTGGAATTTTCCAAATTCATTTTTATCGCGAATTTTAAAGCATGGATCACAGCCTCATATTCTGTCTCATTGTTTGTAGATGCAAATTCTAATCTAAATGAAAAAGCTATTTTTTCTCCTTCTGGCGATATGAAAAAAACTCCAACTCCATTTCCTTCTCCGTTTGATGATCCATCCACTAATGTTTCCCATCTTTTGGGTTTTGTTAATATCTCTTTTGGATCTCCGCATTCCTCTTCTACATCCATCATCTCTTCCACAGCTTCATCATCCTCCAAAGGAAATTCAGCCAAGAACTCTGCGATGACTTGGGATTTTGGCGAAGATAGAATTTCATATTGGATATCAAAGTGTCCTACTTGTACGTTCCATCGCTCAACCCTACCTGATCTTTTTGAATTTTTCATTACTGATTCAATGGGTACCTTTGTTAATACTTTGATTTTATGTGCTTGAAAATAAATTCGAAGTTTGAAAGTCGCATGTACCAATGCTAGAATTAACTTCTCAATCTGGGAATAATTTCTCTCTGCAGAATTGAATGTTTTGCTGATATATTAGATTGGTTTTTCTACTCCTTCATCTACTCGCAATAATACTGCACTTAGCTCGTATGTGGTTGTCGCGAGATAGATCAATAATTCTTCTCCTGGTTCAGCATTTTGTAAAATAGATACATTTACTAAATGTTATTTGATTCCTTGAAAATCCCTTTCACATTCATCCGTCCACTTGAATTTTGTTCCCTTCTTCAATATGTCGAAAAAATATTTGCACTTATCTGAAGATCACGAAATGAATCTCCCTAGCGAGGCTAAGAGTTCATTCAATTTTTGTACATCTTTTATTGTTGCGGGTGTTAGCATATCGCGAATTGCTTGTACTTTTTCTGGATCAACTTGTATTCCTTCTTTTGATACAATATACCCCAAAAATTTCCCTGAAGTTACTCCAAAAGTACACTTATCAGGATTCACTTTAATATTGAAATGCCGCATTTGATCGAAAATCTCCTTCAAATCTTGCACATGATTCTCAGCTTCTTTGCTTTTGATCAACATATCATCTACATACACTTCTAATGTTTTGTGGATCCACTTTGCAAGCACCTTCTCCACCATTCTTTGATACGTTGCACCAGCATTTCGTAAACCAAATGGCATCTTTGTATAACAATATAATCCTCTTGGAGCAAAAAATGCGGTATGTTCTTGATCTTCTTCAGCGAGAGGGATTTGATTGTATCCTTTATACCCATCCAACAATGATATTCTAGCATTTCCCGCTGCCGATTCAACCATTTGTGGAATATCTGGTAATGGAAAACTATCTTTTGGACAAGCCTTGTTTAAATCAGTGAAATCTATACAAATTCTTATCCCCTTATTCTTATTTGGGACCACTACCATATTTGCAATCCACTCTGGATATTTTTCTTTCCTTATAATTCCTGCGTCGAGCATCTTCTGTAATTCTTCTTCTATTTGAGAATGGTATGTTGTTGCGATCTTCCTTATTCTTTGCTTGAATGGTCTTATGTTTTTGTTGATTTCTAATTTATGACATGCTATTGACGGGTCTATCCCTGGCATCTCATCCATGCTCCACGCGAAGATATCTGCATACTCTCGCAAAAGATTTATAGTTCTTTCTTCCTCATCTGCCTCCATTCTAGTCCCAATTTTCAGCATTTTAGGCTCTTCTTTACTCCCAATATTTATTTCCTTTGTTGGCTCTGCTGCGACATAATTGGCTTCAGGTTCTCCCATTGGTGTTGGTGCTTTCATAATTCTCGCGAGTTCATCTCCTTCTTGTGGGATTTCACTGGGTATGCCTTTTGCTTTTATCATGTAAACTTTAAATTCTTCTTCTTTCTTTGCTTCTCTTGCCAATTTTTTGCGAGCTTTTCGCAGTTTTGGACGTTCTTCGCAATTTCTTACTTCAATTTGATAACACAATTTCGCAAAATCTGTGTCTCCTCTAATTTCTCCAATTTCACTGGGCATAGGAAATTTAATGCATTGATGCAATGTTGATGCTACAGCCTTGATTGCATGTATCCATGGTCTTCCCAGTACCATATTGTACGGTGATTCCACATCTACCACGCATAATGACACTTGTGTTTCAATTTCTCCTAGTGGAATTCGTACCACTATCTCGCCTTTAGGTTTTGTTATAGACTTTCCAAATCCATGAACATAATATGTTGAATGAGACATTTCTTCATCCTTATATCCCATCTTCTTGAAGGTATGATAAAATATCATGTCTACAGAACTTCCTGTGTCTACCAAAGTTCTATTCATAGCCCATTCTTCTACAGATTTTATTGATTTCTCCTTTCTCATTGGTATAGTGGTTACTGTGACCACCAATGGAGATGTATGACTTAAATCTTCTTCTGGTATTTCTGCTTCCGTAAACGTGATTTCTTGTTTTTCCCAATCTTTCAATGATGATATCTTCTCCACTGTCATAATCTTCCTTCCTTCAAAATCCTGTTTATGTATCTTTCCCTTAATGTTTCATGAAATCTATCAACCATTGCTTTTGTTACCATATCACATTCCAACTTTCTACAATCCTTTTTGATTCTGATCATCCTTCCTTCAATTATCTCACCGATTTACTTTCCTTAATCTTGAATAATTCTTATCTTCTTCTTCACTTTTTCTTCAATTTTCGTTAATTCATCCCAGTTTCGGGCGCCAAAATGTAGTTGCAGGAATTCCCACACTACACCCTTGTTAAGATTCTATAGAAATCTGTTGGAATTTGACTAAACTTTAAAGATTAAACGATACATTATTATTCAAATCTCAGAAATGTTTACAGAATTGGAAGAAATCAAGATTACAATTATTCTCTTGAAGTTTCTCTCTCCTCAAGACTCTTTCAACTCTCAAAAACACATCATCATTTTCTAGATCTATCATGCCCTTTATATAGGGATTTACATAATGGGTGACAGCTAAGTTTTCCTCTTATCTCGGATCTATTCTGCGATCTCATCGTGATCTCTACAATGTTCTCTATCGCAAGTATAATGATCATCGCAGGACCAACATATTCTTTTTTTACTCCTTCCATCGTCAGCTTCTTTTGGATATTCTGTGACGCTCGTGAAATGTTGTTAAAGTATTGACAGTGATGCTCGCAGAAACGTCGTTAATATTGCAGGAATAACGTCGTAGCGATATTCTGGTCCTATACTCGATTAGAGAACTGATGAATTCACCATCTCGATTATGGTTAAGCAACCATCTTTGTAAATTCCTACCATCCAAAACATAACATTAAGTGTACATAACATGTGTAGTTTGTAAACTAAAAGATATCTTTTTAGTTAATTAATACGTTTTTTAATCAGATATTTAACACTTTCTGTTAGAGCTAGACTTTATAATATTATAGTAGAATGCTTGAAGACAACTGAAAAATATACCTACTCATGCACGAATTTGAAATCCTCCGAATGTATGCATTGCCATGAAATTTGTGCAATGGCTTGTTCTCCGCCATCTTCTATAAAAAAAAAAAAGCTGCATTTTATATATGTGGAACGAAACAAACATACCTAAGCAGACACGCATAATAAAAATAGTGAGAACAACATCTGAAGTACACAAGTAGTCCAGAGATAAAGGTTTAGCCCATGTCTTGTATTCTGACAATTTGAATCTAACTTTCTTTACCTTTTCCATAAGTTCTCGTATGGGACAATGAGCCACAATAACACAAAGATTCTAAAAATAGAAGTAAAATATCATATATATTTACGTTCTCTATCATTTTATGGATAGAGATGGTTAATACTTGCGATTGCAATAATGTGAAAAGGAACCACCTGTAAGTCACTTCCTGAATAACCATCAGACTGCTTCTAAATCAACATCAGGGGATACCTCTTATTGTTTGGATATCATGACTTTCAGAATTTATGCTCTGTTCGCTACATCTGTTAAGTTCACTATGCATACACATGGACATGATTATATTTACCACATATACCTATCTTAAATAAAAAAACCATCACGGAAAAATTATATGCACAAGGATAAAAAGTATTTCAAGTTATCTATCTTATAACGATATAGTCATTTATCCCAAGCTAATATTTATCAACCGTTAGATCGAAAACATAGCTTGTTATGCACACATGAAATGCACGTTTGTAGGCTTGTGTAACCATACCCAAACTTGTACATTATTTGGTTCAACAATAGTTAACCAAATGGTTAGCCATATGATAACTTTCATATAAACCGTATTCTTCTTCACCTTAACTATTTCAAATGACTCAAATGAACTAGTTATAGAGTTGTTCAATTACAAGGAAATCTTATGTACTACACAAGACACAATTGAAGCAAAAACGATTTGATTCACTTAAATTGGTTCATGAACTATATAGCCACGGTTTTCAATAACATTCCTTAGTTTATAAAGATAAGTTCACAAACATCGTTTTTAGACGTAACCTACTCAAGTTTGCGGACTGGGTTCGCGGATTAAGTTCCCGGATGGAGTTCACATACTCCAGCAAAAATTCTCGGGTTTGAGAACTTCGCCAGTTCACGGACTTAGCTCACACACTTCTCCGGTTTCACTTGATCAACAAAGTTCGCAAACTTTGGTTCAAGAAATAAGGACTTATACATATATGTGTTTCCACAACAATACGTATATCCTCCAATGGTTATATAGCCTAAACTCTCATTCCAATCATTGAAACATTCTCAAAGGACGTTATATAGTTGTTATTCACAAACCATTTTTCGTCAGAGCAATTTTTAAAGTGATTGAAACTTAACATGACTTTCGTCACTAGGTAAAAATGAACATGGCTAAAGCGAAAGCTTTACCAACACATATTTCGAGATATAGATAGGCGAGGTATACTCGGCTCGAAATACCAAATGTGTATAATCTAATTTTATATAGCAAGACGACTTTTTTCTCAAGATAGGAGATAAATAGACTTTTGAGTGATAGATAATTTCAAGTCTCCACATACCTTTTAGTCGATGAAGATCCACCAGTTCCTTGAGTAGTCATTCGTCTTGTATGATGATTGCCATGGAGTTCTTGAGCTCAACTACATTTTCTATCCTAGTCTGAGACCTTAGCTATAGTAGACTAAAACCAAGACTTATAGTTTTGATCACTAACATTGACAAACATGCTTGAGATAGCAACGCATGCGAGTTTGACCGAGCAATGCTCTAACAATATCCCCTTTTGTCAATTTTAGTGACAAAACTATCAATACATATGGAATACAAAAAATATATAAATAAACTTTGTAGCTCCTATTCCACATGTCTAATCTTCAACATTACTCGAAATCTTCGTCACTTCCAAGTACTCCAATGATCCCAAAGGTTGTAAGTTTAGCATCATCATTGTTGAAAATCCGTATCTATAACAACGAAAAAACAAGAGTTCTCAATCATTGTTATACAGTGTCATAGTATCATTGTACATCATCAAAGTCCAATTGCATCACAACTTTAACAACAATACTATGGTGATATGTCACTCCCTCTTAGTCAATACTCCATCTCACATGGAAACCACCCCCCTTACATAATGATCCGAAAACCATATATATTTGTAGTGTGAACTACATATTAATTCTCCCTCTTTTTTTCAATAAAATTGGCAAAGGTACAAGAATGGAATCCTAATGAAATTTCCAAAAGAGATCTTTCATGACCAAAAGAAAGTATATACCATCTTATTTAGATGCAATCATAAATCCGAAGCTAAATGCATTCATCAAGGAGTCTATAAAGATACAAGATGACCCCTATAATATTCCACAGCCGCACTCACCACAAAGATTTGGCAATTAAGCACAAGTTCAATTAAGAACTCTACCCCATAATATGTCATTCCTGAAAGAACAACAAGAGCGACCTTAAATTCAAAAGAAAAGAAGGATTTATTTGGACCTAACAAATCACATACAAGTATGAATTTCAATCCAAAAATATCCAATTAAGTTAACCATAAGCGAACTCATAATTAATTTAACCGAATATGCTCAACACAAGTAAACTTATGGAGACTTAAAAATATTCAATTAGATTAATCACAAGAGAACACATAAGAAAATCTATGGAGCAATGACTAATTTAATCATGAAAATAATCAACCCAGTCAAAAACGCTCAAACATAAGAAAACTTACGGAGTCATAACTAAATAACCAAACATGATGATTAATATAGTTCAATATGCTCGACATAAAGTACCTTACGGAACAACAACAAAGCTAATCATAAAAATAATCAACTTGGTTGTTTAGTGTTCAACATAAGACACATTACGGATCCTCACAGTAATACATAAAAAATAGATCAGGGAAGATCAATTACTGCGGAATACATAAGGATTCATTCTATTTTCCATCACGATTTGCACAATGACATACAATAGACATAATCCTTGAAAACAAAATATTTTAACCTATCTTCCATCAATAATTGACATAATAGGCTTAACTTTTGTATTTTTCAAAAGTCAATTCATTCTTTTATCAATATATTCTTATCAACTCATGAACGACTTTACTTTTGACAAGGTACGGGACAATCAAGTTCACGGACGGAAATACACATATCCCATAACAATATTGCAATATATGAAACCATAAGGATTAATACTGAAATAATCATCTTCCAAACAGTTTTAGAATTTAAACAAATAAACCTAAAAACATGAAGACGAAAACGTTGGACATAGCTATGTGTAATCACGATAATGGATATTCCAAACTCTAGTTATTCTTCTAAACAAAGACAGGAAAAATAGAAGATTTGCTAGGAAATAAGAACATTTCACTTACTTTTAGAATTCTTCTCATAATTCTCCAAGCTCATCTTCGATTCGAGATTTTCAATCTTTTCTTCCAACCTTTTGGAGGATAAAACTAGTTCATTTTTCATAGCACTCACTTGTTCCAAAATGAGATTCATGGTCAAGGAGAGCTTCTCAAACTGTGATACAGCCGAATTTTCATCAAAAGAATTATCACGTTTGTTAGAGCACCTTTCATTATCAGATGAATCGAAACGAATCTTCTTAGATGAAATAGGACTGTCCACACATCACTCACTTTGCTTGAGAGACTGGAAGAAGACATGGTAGAAAAGAGAGATGAAATGCTCAGTTCTTCAAGGAATGATATTTCTCCTTAAAGGAGAAGATATTCTATGAAGATCTTTGACCAAAACCCTAATCAAGTAAAGGTATGAGAAACGGTTTTAAAGGAGAATGTTTACCAAAAAGTTTTTGTAGCGCCCCCAAAGCTAGTAGCTGACTAATACAATTTATTAAATAAACAAAGAGGCGCTACGAATCTAAATCAAATACTTAAGTGTTCAATTAAGAAATGTTCTACAAAAACTTAACCCAAAACTAGCCCCGCTCAGAAATATATATACAAGAATCCCTTACGGATGATACGTATACAATATTCATTTGGTTTACAAATAAAATAGGCAATATAACAAACATAGTAAAATTTAATTAACTAACGAAATCAACCCTTGAAGCTTTCGCTGCACAACTATGATCTGTCTCTGAAAACTGAAAGTGGGAATGGGTGAGCACATCATCCCTAAAAGGGGTGCCCAGCAGGAATAACAACTATCTTTCAAGTAATCATCAATATAATCCAAAGACAGTGCAGGTTTTATCGAAAGTCGGTAATACAAGGAAAGACAGTAAAACATAAAGTAAAAACTTCTTCATAGACATTCATAAATAATAGTAAACATCCATGTATGAGATGTGTGTTGCCGCACATAAGGGAAGAGTAATATTCGTGCTAACCACACTCATTAGGTAATATTCGTGCTAACCGCACTCAATAGAATACTGGATATAAGGAAGAATAATATTCATGCTAACCGCACTCATTAGGTAATATTGCGGTGTATTGCCCTAGCCATAGAATACTGGATATTGTGTCGGCACACATCTCATACCACACCAAGCACACAAATATATGCATGAATTTCACAACACAAAGATTGATTTGTAAAATAATAATGAATACAAGAGGGTTCGTTATTGATGACAAGCCACGCCTACCTCGAGATCCATAATCCACTGGTTCATCCTTTGAATCGATCGTTGTTAATAACTAACTGTTAATCAAACAAGTAATCTAAGAGATTAGCAAAAAGTCTCATACAAGTCTAACTAATGATTCTAACCCCAAGTTTATTAAACCAGCCCATTAATCCAAGGCCTAGTCAAACTGAATCAGTTAACGGTCACTAACGGTCACAGGTCAACTAACAGTCAACGTAAGTCAACAATCAAGGTCAACTCAAGTCTAGGGTCAAGTCTAGTCAGAGTCCAGGGTCTAGTCAAGGGAATTATAGACTAAATTGGTCCACTGAGTCAACACGATTCAACTCAGTCAGATTACTGAGTCAGCTAAACAAAACTGACTCAGACTGAGCAAGTTCAGTCAGACATGTCAAGTATTCTTCTCACACAGCTGCAACTCTATCTTTATAACTTTAATTCAAGTTCAACTTCAATCTATACATTATATTAGTCCATTAATTCCTAAACAAACTTCATAATAAATTATAACTGATAATTTAGTTTACCTGCAAAATGTAGCTCTAAGTAACACTCCTTCAACATTCAGATAGCTATAATACTAATCCACAAACAATAACAACAAAAACAACAACATTAGGCCTACAACCTACACCCACAATTCCCTTAACAACCCCATAATCATGTACATATTAAACCCAACTTCATTTCCATTTCTAAACACAGACTCTCAACAATTGTCACTTGATTTAACCCAACATTCATCTTCGCTAAAAGCAACCTCAACCAATCCCCTAAATAACAACCACCTAAGCCAACCTACAGTATTGATACAACTACTAACTGCAATTCCACAGCTACAACCAAACTTCAACAACCTAAACCTATATCTAACCGTCACCATCTCGAATTCTAGCTGCATTCAACATCACCACCTCTCTGAACTTCCTCAAACCAAACATATACACAACCATAACAACTTCCCCTTCCGTTTTGTAAATACAAATCCAACTAAAACCACAAAAAAGCTTATTATCACTATTAGTTAAGTAACACTCAACTGCATCGATACCACTGCCTCAGACTCAATCCAAAATCACCAACTCAACACCAGTTACATCTTCATAGGGAAATACTCATTTCATCTCTAAAATAGACTCCATTGTAAGATACTTCTTTAGAAATTCCAATGGCTACAGTTGTAGCCTCACCCCATCCATAGTTACATTACTTAAAAGCATATATCTAACTTTGTATCTTCCAGACTCAACAACATTATCATCCCCTTCTTCTCCCTGTAATACTCATAAAACTTTAACCCATGTAAACATTCATACAACAATAATATCATTTCATTTCATCCCCGCACCTTACAACACCACCACTAAAATCCGCAACAACTCATTCATGTAATCTAAGCACAACTTTATTATTCAACCATAACTGTTCTAGCTTCATAACTTCACCAACATTATTATCACTAATTTTATACTATTCTCTACTGTGAATTATACAATATATTTAAACCATCTTAATCTCATCACAGATTCTAATCAATAAAACTCAATATACTCAATCAAAGATTAAATGCTAACTAAATCAATTCAGAGAATCAATTATCTCAAACCATTATGCTCACACACCAACCATAATAGCTTCATCATCGGAAATCCCATCTTCCCTTATTTTTTGTACATACCCTAATCTCTTCAGTTCTTCCCCAGAATAACTCCAACATTTAATTGACTTCATCCCGTTCCTTAATAGACCAAACCCATCCTTAATTATCCATATTCATTACCAATCCAACTTCCAGTTCATCTTGAGAAAACCCTATCTCGTCGATTCATCACCGAACAAACTTTAGAACTTCGATTAAATGCCAACCCCTTTCGTTCTGCATCACCAATTCGAACCTTAATTCAATTTCTAGAAAAACCCTAATCTTCTCAGATATTCACTGAATTCCTAAATCAACAGCTAACTCTTTTCACTTGTTTCAAATACACAAAACCCATCATAAATTGATCGACTTCAATCTCAATTCCACATAATTCTTCGATCAATTCCTAACTCAGAAACCCTAACTTCTAATTCACTTCCTTCTTCGAGTATGAATCAACAGCAGACAACCACACCACCATCAACTACTCCATAATCTTCTCCACCTCCTGCCGATCATGAAACCTTCACTTGATATCTCAATCACTCGTAGAATAGAAAGAACATGGGAAGAGAAGAAGAAAGAGAAGAGAGAAGAAGAAAGAATACTGAAGAATAAGAAGAAGAAAAGAGGATGAGAGTCATCCTCTCGATCGACTAGGGATAAGGCCAACCAAAAATGCTAACGGAAACCGACCAAAAGATAAGGGCATCCAGGTCGGTTTTAGTGTAAAAAGGTTAATCTTCCCTCCTTACTAATCTGATGATATCTTCTTCGTCCGATGTCTGAATGACACCCTCGAGTAGTCCGATTCGCTTAACTTTTCGATTTCTATCTAACGATACTAGTTTTGTATCTAGATCGTTGTTATATTAATTATTATTAATTAACGTCCATGTTAAACTAATCGAGTTATTATCGGCTAATTCGTCACTTGACTGGTCTAAAAGTGTTGACGAGCTTGAGGGTCCTTATATTCTCCCCACCTTATTCATTTTTGTCCTCGAAAATCGAACTGTCTTCTAGTCTTGAAATCTTCCCACCTTAAAGAATACTTCCATCTCTTGTCTAAGCGCAAACAACATAAAACATAGCACAAACCTATATGGATGTACAACTAAAATATAAAATTTGTAACTCTAGGTTTAATTACGCTGATTTAAGTTCTATCCAAGAGGGAAGTCTAAGTTTCTTACATGAATCTCTATAATGTAAACTATGAATTTTTTTAGATTTAAATTTTCTACACTAATTTCAATGTCAATAACTTACTGGTCCTAAGTACTTTTAGAAGATATTCAATAATAAAGTTTCTCATTAAAATTTGGGATCTATTAGTTCACTAATAGAAGCAAGTCTCCCTTCAATGCCTAGTGATACAAGAATGAAGTTACCCTTTCTAGGTTCGCGACGCCTGACAATGCCTACTATCTAACAAGTATCACCTGAACATATCATAATTACCAACCTCACTATTCCCTAGTGCTGGATTAACTAAGCATTGATTTTAATTAATCTTTAACTTTTATCTTAACTTGTTTAATTCTGATAAATCATTAGTATAAAACAAGGTTTGGATAAGTTTGCCTTTGTTAGTGGTGGTTAGGATTTGTTTGGACAAAGATAAATCAAGGGTTGTGGTTTCTCTGACCACCCCTTATATCTTGCACGTGTGGCGTTGGTTCCAATATTATGAATTAAAAATGAATTTCAAAAATTATAACGGGGAGGTTCGAACTCATGACCTATTATGTCATAGGAGTGGCCTCTAACCAGTGTTCCACCTTGGTTGGAATTGATAGAAAATATAAATCAACAGTGGTGGTTTGTTCAACTTAAATACCATAATTGCTTTATTAATTATTAGTGTTTCGCTAATTGCACATAATAAATAATCTATTCATTATAAAGAGTTTTATTAATTAGTGTTTCAATAATTACTCATAATAAATGACTAATCATTTTTTAATTAATTATAATATTTATTTCTACTAATAAGTAATTTTGATAAATAATTTCAATAGACATTTATTGCGACAATGAGTAGTATAAGAGGTGGAGGCTGAAATATTAGTGGTGGTTAAGGGCGGAGCCAAGCACAATTATATTTATTTTTGTTCTTTTATCGTAAAATGGGATACAAAATCCATTTTTCACATGTATCCTACTTTCCAAGAATCTTTTCTCCCTCTCTCCTCAAAATCTTGGCTTCGCCCCTGGTTTGTGGTGGAAGAAGTAGTGACGGTGAATGATGGTGAGTAGTGATGGACAATATTAATTTTATGTTGTCGTTGCAACATCGATAACATCGTGGTGTGGAAGATGTGGTTGGTTGTTTTTAACACTTTTGATAAATGAAAGTACCATATATTTCAAGGATGATATCATACAAGACAATATTATTCATGATCGTAGTTGGATCACCCAAATGGTACCCCTGTTATCTTTGGTACTATATCGTATAAATCATGATTTTTTAATGTTAAAATAAAATTAATTGCAATACAAAAAAAAAATATACACGGGAAAAAAAAAATGAAACTAATCAATTGACGAAATTTTGTTCAATCTAAACCTCATACATGGAATTTGTGATTGAAAATTAGAATTGCGTCCAACAACCTACATGGGATGGGCGGCAGTGGTGGAGTCAAAAATTGACATTGAGGAGGCCTATTTAAAAAAAATGTCAACTTTGGTGGACTAAACCATAAATATATATGGACAAAGTACTATTTATAAAATAAACTAAAAAATTTATGTAGTTATTAAAAATTTAAGGGGTTAGAGCCAAGTTAGTCAACCCTTGGCTCCGCCACTAGGTGGTGGTGGATAAAAAAAGTGGATTCATATGGTTTTATGGTGGTGGCGGGTATTGGTGAACAAAAACATATTATTCTAATTTCGTAACGCCACAAAATGTATAACGTTATATTATAAAGTATAAAACGTGGTTGATCATTCAAATGTTAAAATAAACTCGATAAAACAAATGTCCATTTTAAAAAATTGGTGCAATCAATTTCCATGTTATGTAATAACTAAACGAACGACACGAATCAAGATCAGAACATATGAAATTATTTATTATCGATTTGTTTATGTAAAGAGTGGTCAAGATTTGTCCTTGGCAAAGATAAATTAACCGTTGGGGTTTGTTCAACTTAACCATTTTCAAACATTTTATTAATTGGTGTCTCATTGATTGTTCATAATGATTAATTAAATTTCTATTATAAATGTCCCTTTAATTATTTATTTTTGAAGAAAAATGTCCCTTTAATAATCTAACATAAATACATAATTTTATTAATAAATAATTTTACTAAAAACTATATTAATTCTAATGGTGGTAGTGGAAGTAGGGTTAGTATAAGCGGTGACGGGAATTTGTGAACGCTGGAGGCGGTAACATTACTATTGGTAGAAGAAATAGAGGCGGTGGATGGTTTTTATGGAGGTGGGTGTTGGTAATAGTAGTGTATAATAATAGTTTTTGCTTTTTAGTGAGTTTCATTGACCAAGTAATAAAATAATCTTCATAAAACATGCATCATTGTATTGTGAAAGATGTAATTGGTTGTTTTTAGCATGATTGATAAGGACAATAACCAAATATTTCGATGATGATATCGGAACGTATAAGAAGATATGATCATGACTGTTCCATCACCTGTATTATATAAAGGAAATTGGTGTACCCGCGTAAGAGAACATTATCGCTTTCTCAAGTACTATTACATTCTTTTTCCTGAAAGACCATCAATGTCGAGTTGTTTCGCAACAACTACCTACAAAGACAACAACTTTCACTCAATTCCAGATATAAAACCTTATTGAACGGGAAAATTTATTTGCATTCTAAAATATTTGTTTGAAAATTATGTTTGTTCATCAAAATCTTTATAAAAAACACTAAATCATAAATCTAAATTTCGCCTCCGATGTTTATAGAATATTTTTAATATTTTATATGCTAAAATTATGCGATCTCTTGATGAGAAATCAATAATATCAAATTACAGATCAATATGTATAGGTTTCATTCAATGGGTTAGAAGGTAAAGTAGACACGGATGAGTAGATCACACAAAACAGAACATGACTGAGAATACTTCAATAATTTAGTCAAGAGATAAGGTCAAAAATTTAAGATTAACTTTCTATAGGACTAATTAGATCGGCTTCGATAGGAGCTGACTAAAATATGGATTAATAATAATTTTCACGTAAGACAATTGAAAATCATAGTTTGGCTAACTCTGCCTATGTAAATAGTGGTCAACATTTGTCCTTCCTGAAATGCTATGCTATGTGAGAAGAAGGTGATATCTAAGATTGAGGTATAATTCAAATCTATTATATCCATACCATTTACAACTGGATGCCTTGAAAAACATTTGACGTGTTGCTATTATTATTACAGGCAAGGGATACATTTACATTGACCACACTTGCGCAAATAGCTCACTTCGCAAATGATTGGTGTTGCATGTACTGTCTAGAATGCAACGAGGAATTTGAGGTAACAAGGCACCCGAAGCAGTGTCCGGAGAATTTTGGATACACTAACTTAGACCCGATGTAATACTTATGTTCTTTTTTTTTAGTTTTTCCATAATATATTTATTTATGAAAAATGAACATTGCAAATACATAATATCAACAAAAATTAGACTGATTGCGTTTGACAATAATGGCTACGTACTGATGGTCAGGACACGGCAAAAGAAAGGAATTGTTGTAGAAGAATTGTTGGGATATACAACGGATTACTTGATACGAATGAAAAGGTATAACTATTTCAATTATGAAATCACATAAAGTTCACAGTAGAAGATGACATCAAGTTTAAAGTTTGTAACAAACATAATATGGCTAACTAAAATGTTAAAAACAAACAAGATATATAAACTTAGAAAGCCGTGGGACTTGAAGAGGCCAATTTTGAAAACTACAATATTAGAAAGGAACGATCCACAATACCATAATTTTTTTTTTTATAAATATCTAACGTAGAATATGTCAACTTTTGGTAAAGGATCTATTGACAACCTATTGATTTGAAATAGGATCCGGGAGTACAATATGTATTCAAGGTTCTCTATGAGGTAATGTGTCCCCAGATTGTATTCCAAGTGAAGGTAGGAACATACGGAAGTGACAAAATTTCCAAGACTTTTGAAGTTACCAAAGCCTTCGTTAAGACGAATTGCTGGGAAAAATACTTTGTTGAAGATTTAATGGCAGAGGTTCTCATATATACAATCCCTTCGAAAAGGTAATGGGTACACATTTTAAACATTGTCATCTAATGGGTGTTGGGAAATTACAGGAAAATCATGTCACATTGGATGGTTTAGGAACATGTGGAGACTTTTATGGACGATATTGATCAGTTGATTTCATTGAGATGAGCATTGTTGACGACATATTTTCAAAAAATATTTAAACTTCCATGTTCATGTAGAGCATTATCTCATTATAAGCAATAAACCTAAATAAAAAAGTGTCTGGAAGTTAAGATTATATTTCTTTCGTTTGAGCAAATCTCCGGCGGTAAAATATTAGATGAAAAACAAAGAAAAAAAGAGACGAAAATCCCAACTATTTTTATGACAAACACATATTAAATCATAAAGAGTTGATAAGTATTCGGGACACAAATTATACGATATATTAAAAATGAACCAACATCATGGCCCGTGCCGTAACGGCACGGGTTAAGGGCTAGTTCACTTCATAAAATATACAAATAATTTACATCATTCTAAGTAATTTATTCATCAAAGTTATTTTATTTTATTTTTATTTTTATTTTTATTTTTATTTTTATTTACCATTATTATTATTTATTTATTTTAATGAAATCGAATTTTTAATTTCAAAAGGAACTATATTATTATAACTAAATAATTTTTAAATTCATGTACTATTAAAGGGTAATTGAATGTTATAACTATTATCCAAATGTTATTATATAATGTTGTATGTATTTGTTTATTTCATTGTGTGATTTGATATAAAAAAAATAACCGCTAACAATTTTTCATAGTTGTTTGGTATTAATATTTTATTATCATTATAACATTTATTTCTTATTTCTTAGGCCGATGAAAGTTAATCGTAGTTAATCATAATGTCAAGTTTAAATTAATTATTAATACTAGATTTGATTTGATCTAACTTTATTTCCTTACATTTATATTATTGTTAAATAATCCTTAAGTTGTACTATTAATAAAAATTACATTTTTCTATTACTACCCAATAATTATTATCCAAAAAATATTTACAATAACTCTAAATTTTATAGTAGTTAGCATTATATAGTATTATCCTTTGCTTATCTTATCAAAAGTTATTTTCTTAATTAGATTATTACTTTCATTATTGTATTATCAATTTTTCCTATTTGATTACTAGCGTAACTAAACTAAAATATGACCAGAATAACTATTTATTAAGGATTCTTAGTTTAATTTTATTAAGCCTGAATTTTGTAAATATAATCCTACTTTCACATACCGATTGTTTTAACAGATTTTATTTATTCAGATTGAATCTGTATACTATATTTTTGGCGTTGGTAATTTATTATGATTTAACTTTGAGTCTGCATAAAATTTAATGTCTTAATAGTCTTCAGATTTTGGGTATTCATAATAAGTATCTAAGTCACACACAATTTTATTCTCCTTTAAGTTTAATTTTGTTCTAAGCATTCAAGTATTATAAATATCACTTCATGTGTATACCTTAGTAATTTAATGAATCATTTATTGGACAAAAGATAAATTGTTATAAGATTGCTAACAAATTTAGTCTTTATTTTATGCATTATATGACCTCACGTTTTTAATCTTACCTAATATATCTTATATTAACTATTCGATTTAAACATAAAACATATAATTCTAATTTATTATTAATTAACTTTGTAGATAAGCACTAATAATTTTCCATAGCTATTTAAATCATTATTTTATCGCTATATATTTATAAATGAAATGTTAATTTAAGTTATGCTCAACATAATACTAATTTAGATTCTAACAGTATAAGTCCGTCATTCTAATTTTTCCATTTCAATGATGATTGAATCTATTTACGAAGAAGGATCCTATCAATATGCGAATTTATTTTCTTTTAATTCTAATATTACACTAAGTATCAGAATGCTATTATACTACTTCACGTTTATTTGTTTTATTTTAAATATTTACTAGATCATTTGTTAGACTGAAGATAATTTCGGTACAAGATTATTAATAAGTTGAGTCTTTATATTTTATATATTATATATTCTCGCTTTCTTAAGTCTAACACCTAATAAGTATTATATTAACTATCTAGTTTGTACGGAAAACATATATCTCTAATTAGTAATTAGTTTAATTTGCAAAATTTAACCATAGATAAGAGTTATTAATTTCCGTAACTATTTAATCATGATTATTATTTTTATTGTTATATATATTTATTGAAAATTTAGTTAAATTTATTATGCTCTTAATTGATAAATTCTAACATTACTTTATTAAAACTATTATTACTATTATTTTCATTTATAATTACTATTATAATATTTTTATTATTAACATTGATAGTCAAACTATTATTCTAACTACTCTTACAAATATAATTAACATTTACTTGATTATAAATTGTTTACTCTACGTATAAGTCAAGGTACTCGATAAGTTTCTATGTGACTTTCAAGATTTATCGCTAATATTAATCTCACTATTTTTAGTATTGGTTTGTGTACCTATTCATACTTTTTAGACTAATTACTCTCTACTCTTTATTAGCTAGGTTATTGGTGTGCCCTACAATTTTTACTTCATTACAAACACAAACAAACAAACAAATCAATCAATCAAATATATATTTTAATTTTTGATAACTTTTAGTGATTAAGATTTATCTCACAACCCAACCCAGTTCTAAACTATTCTAGTTCACTAACTGGCACTGGCTATTCCTATTAATTCCCATATATGATCTAATAGTGAGCTCT
The DNA here is from genome assembly GCA_023529315.1 of Papaver bracteatum. Lineage (NCBI taxonomy): Eukaryota > Viridiplantae > Streptophyta > Magnoliopsida > Ranunculales > Papaveraceae > Papaver > Papaver bracteatum. The sequence goes on along the minus strand of JAJJWX010002427.1, from coordinate 406,539 downwards.
GATACCAACACTGTAGCGCCCCCAAAGATAGCAGTTGGCTAAAACAAGAGATTAACTAAACAAAGAGGCGCTACGAATCTAAATCAAATACTTAAGCGTTCAATTAAGAAATCTTCTACAAAACCTTAACCCAAAACTAGCTCCGTTCAGAAATATATATACAAGAATCACTTATAGATGATACGTATACAATAATCATTTGGTTTACAAATACAATAGGCAATATAACAAACATAGTAAAAGTTAATCAACTAACAAAATCAACCCTTGAAGCTATCGCTGCATAACTCTGATCTGTCTCTGAAAACTAAAAGTGGGAATGGGTGAGCACATTATCCCTAAAAGGGGTGCCCAGTAGCAATAACAACTAGCTTTCAAGTAATCATTAATATGATCCAAAGACAATGCAGGTTTTACCGAAAGTCGGTAATACAAGGAAAGACAATAAAACATAAAGTAGAAACTGCTTCATAGACATTCATAAATAACAGTAAACATCCATGTATGAGATGTGTGTTGCCGCACATAAGGGAAGGTTAATATTCGTGCTAACCACACTCATTAGGTAATATTCGTGCTAACCGCACTCAATAGAATACTGGATATAAGGAAGAATAATATTCGTGCTAACCACACTCATTAGGTAATATTGCGGTGTATCGCCCTAGCCATAGAATACTGGATATTGTGTCGGCACACATCTCATACCACACCAAGCAAACAAAGATATGCATGAATTTCACAACACAAAGATCGATTTGTAAAACAATAATGAATACAAGAGAGTTCGTTATTGATTACCACCTCTTTTGATGACAAGCCATGCCTACCTCGAGATCCACAATCCACTGGTTCATCCTTTTGTAGATGGAGAAAAACGATTTGCTGGTTTTTATGGAATTGAAGAGTCGACCGTGTGGAGACTCCTTGAACCGAGCGAAATGTTGAACTTCACACAGATGCACTGCAAGAAGGGAGTTCTTTAAATTTGAGAGATCAATCTGTAAGACTCCGGCCTAAACCAAGAATAATGGTCGTTCCAGAGTTAATTCGGTCACAAGAGACAATGGGTCGATCTGTAGGAGGGAAGCTGAGAAATGCGTGAGATCAATGGTGATCTGAGATTATAGGTGTGTTATGAATTCAGCGTGGAAATGCTCTAAATAATTGAATTTTTCTCAATTGAGAGTGATTTCTCTGAGTTCGTGTAGACGAAAGATTGTCTGTATGAACTTTAATGAGAAATTGCTAGACGAATGTTCGAGTGTTCGAATCTTGTCCTTTCAATATTCATAAATATTTTATAATGCCGGAGTTGAAAACACCATGATCCCATGAAGTGTGACAGTTTGCTGGAATCAGAGAGTGGGGAAATGGGAAATCGTGTTAAACCAATTACCCATCGTACGGAGACTTGGTTAATTTTCCACCTACTACTTTGCTGACTCTTCCAACTGATTGCACGACTTGCTCACATTCTCATCGTGGGTGAACACACGTGTCGTAGACAGTCAGACCAAAACCCTAGTTAATATCCCCTCATGTGACACGATTGAAATCTCGTGATTGTGGAGTCAGTTGCTGACTTTATGGGACGATGAGTCCATGTAGTGCTGAGTTGAACATGATTAAAAAATGTTTTGAAACTCATGAATTTAACGTGTCTGCTGAGACGAGGTATCATTATAACCTAAGATGAGCAAACTGTGTTGCCTAACTGTTGAATATTGATAGTTGAACCAATATTCTTTGATCTAAGCAAATATTGCTAGTCTGAGCGAATATTGCTAATTTGAATAAACATTGCCGGTTTGAGCGAATATTGCTAGTTTGAGCAAATATTGCTTTTTGATGAATCGTTGGTAGCAAGACCAAATAAAATATTAATTTTAAGTTACCGACTGTTGGGTCGAGCAAAATAAATAAAGTGTTGATTATGGAATCAACATAAAATTATCAGAGTGTTTGAATCTGCTCAGAATCACGTTTCTGCAAAGCTCTGGATTCAAAACCCTAATTTTAACGAAATGATGATTTATTGCAAATCAATATAGAGTGACATAGGGACCGGCTACATGGGATGACGGGTTCACCATATATCTCCCAAATGCTCGAATGAGCAAAAATACCAAAGTCTCCTGAGACCAGTTGGTGAAAGAATGATTAAATGCTGGTTTAATCACTGAAATAAGACTCGTGTGAGCGACAAATAATAAAACCTGGTATTATAGAAATATGAATGACCGACCATGAGGTCATGAGACCGGCTCTTGGTGGGTGTGGGACTAGTGGATGGTCGTTTGAGCAAACTTCCAACTGTTTGGAAAGAGTTTGAACCTAATATGAGCAATTGTGAAAATTAGGTTAAAATCGTTAAAACATGCGGGACCAGCTATTTGCAAGCCTCATGGTCACCCTTGGTCGATCAAGGGGATGTGCCCGTGTCACCATGGTGTCCGCGCTTCAGTCATGAGAATTTTGATATTTTCTGGTGCACGTTTGAGCAACATTTGGAGAAAATATGCAAAGTCCATGGTTTTTCTGAAACTGGGAAAAATACATGAAATGATGAAAATAATAAATAAAACAGGGAATTACAAGGTGTGAGACCGGCCACGGCTAGGGCATGGCCGGAAAGTTGACAAACACGATCCCACATGCTTTCCCAGTTTTATATAATTTTATGTATTTTGTCTGATTTGATGGAAATTCCATGAAACAGGAGAGTTTGATGAAATTAGGGAACTTCCGTGGGATGAGAGAAATAAATTAATAATTAAATTGAGAATGGGAGTGTGGGACCAACAATGGCCGAGGCATGGCTAGCCGGCCAATGGGCACGAGTCCCAAGCCACTCTTCCCAATTTTGATGATTTTAGAGAATTTTCATAAAATCAAATGGATTTGTTGAAAACCAAGATATTTTGTTGAAATCAGGGAGTTTTCATGAAATCAGGAAACAAAACACCAAATAATAATAAAATAATGGGCATGTGGGACCGGCTAGGGCATGGACGTCCGGCTAGATCCCGGTCCCACAAGTTTTCCCTAATGTCTTAATATTTTCTATAATTTTAGAGAAAATACGTGAAATTAGGTAATTTTAGGGAAAATTCATGAAATCAAGGAATTTTCAGAATTTAAGAGAAATAATAAAATAATGGGGACATGAGGTGTGGGACCGGACATAGCCAAGGCATGACCGGCTGGCCGGCGGTCCCATGACACCTTTCCCTAATTTTATTATTTTTTGATGAAACCATGAGATTAGATAATTTCTTTGAAAAATAGGAGATTTGCTCGAACGAGAGAATTTTCGTGAGATTAGGGGAAAATAGTAAAATATGATAAAATACAAAATTTGGCGCGGGACTGGTCTCGGCATGACTGGCTGGCTGGTGAGCCCAGTCCCCTGGCGCTTTTGCTAATATTCTATTATTATTATTATTATTATTTTTCCTTCCTATTTTGCATAGGTTCCTCGTTCATTCATATTTTTTGAAATGCTCGTTCGTGCATTCAAAATGCTGGCATGTGCATTATTTGCTAATTACACTTGCATCATTTTCGTCAGGGCTTATTCGATGCTCAGATGCCTGTTTCGTTGAATATTTATCACTAACCCGTGGAATTCTGCTAGGAAGAACCACGAATTGAAGTGACGAAAGATAACGGAGAATCGTAGAATATTGCTGGATATTCAGGCGATTAGTTAATGATTCGTAGAATATTGTTGGATATTCAGACGATGGCTCATAGAATATAGCTGGATATTCAGAAGATTTAATATAATTAATTGATGGCTCTATACTAAAAGGGCTTCCTGTCTAGGAGCATTAATCATCTAAGGGTTAAGAAATATGAACTTTCTAGAGTGTCATATTCCTCTTGTATAGTCAGGGAAAACCTAGTTTCATCCCGAAGACGTTGTCGCTCTATACTAGCAGGCATGCTGTCTAGAAGCCGCCCAATCTTTCGATTCTATACAGTATGAGATGTGTCGTGGTCTCAGTTGGGAGACTACACATCAACATCTTCCCTGAGAGACTTTCTCCATCAGAGGTTTATGGCATAAGCTTTCATGCTTAGAGACATGAGTCTCAATACTCATCTGATTGCCGGATCCGGAGTAATTACTGAAATTGCTCAGTATTCATGAGATGTGTCGTGGCCTCAGCAGAGATACTACACGTCTACATGTACTCTGAGAGATAGCCTTCTCAGTCAGATATTTATGGCATGAGCTTTCATGCTTTAATGAGAGACATGAGCCTCAATACTCATCTGATTGCCGAATCTAGAGTATAGTTTTACAGTTTTACCCTTTGTCTAAAATCAACCATCTACATTGAGTCCCCTGCTTAGTGAGGAACAGTCATGTTCCTTAGTCAGCATTGAATGGTGATTTTCCAGGTATAAAAAAAATAAGTAATTGAACTTAGTCATAAGATAAGATATTACCGGATTTCGACTGAATGAGCAAACCATGGTTTGAGCGGAAAATCCAGTGGCACAACATAGCATCATCTAGTGAACATAAATTGGTGTAGAACCACTGATTCGATGGTGAAACCTTGGTTGGTTTAGGATTCACGGGCCGGGCCCAAAAAGGAAATCCTTATGGAATTAGGTTTTGGAAATAAAATTAGGTATAAAAGGAATTAATTCCTTTTTTTTATTTATTTCAAATACTTGGTGATTTCATGAGTTGCTCATGCTTTCATCATGTTAAGATTTTATACATGTGTATATGTTAACGTGACTTTTGTAGAAAAACCCTTATTTTATTAAACGTATGTTCGTTCAATCGTTAGTTTTGGAAATTAATAATAATCCCTAATTTAGGAGAGATTTTATACATGTGTGGACCTAGGTCCAGTGATAAAACTTAGTTTATGAGCTTTCATATGAACCAAGATATCATCTTAATAAATGTGAGCTTTCACAAAACCGAAATAAACCTCGTTTTTAGAAAATAATGCTCATACGAGGGAAAAATAGATTTTTTTATTTATGTATATAAACTCATGTTCAGTGATAAAACCTTATTTATGAGCTTTCATGAGAACTAATGTTTTATCACAAGAGGTGTGAGCTTTCACAAAACTAGCATAAACCTTCGTTTTAAAGAAAATGTTAATACGAAGGAAAATAGATTTTTTTTAATATATATGTAGCCATGACATATTATGTGGGATATGATGACATATTTCATTCACATGGATTTTTTCTCATTAAATAAATTTTTGAAAATTTACGTGAACAAATTACACTAACTATTGCTTTGTAAAATCAAGACGCGGGTTTTGAGTAACCTTCGAAACTAGACAATTTATTTATGATGAAATAATGTCTTGTTGTAGATTTCATAGGTCAGTTGTGTGAATGTTCACATTATGAAAATTATGTCTATCATTTTATGAGAAAATCATTTTTCTTGAACTAGTGAAGTCTTGTCTGTTATTGCAGGTTTCAAGGAACAAACTAATTTCGTGTGCTAATTCTTGCGACACAATCACTATTGTTAGTGAAATTGAAAAAGGTAGGATTCAAGAATTACCATTTTTTCGATACGGCATTTCCATTTGCATGATTCCATCACCTCTTCGAATTTGCATTCATATAACTGAAGTGAAATATTATGTGAAATTCACAGCTGTTTCGCAAGGATGTCCGATTCTTCAGCTAATGACGCTTCCAGAGATGAAATGTATGTAGATAATGACATCTCCAGAGAAGAAACATGTATGGATGAGACTTCTATTGGTGAAGAAGAAGAAACACCCGGAGTCAAGAATGTTCCGAACATAGATGATGCATTCTTTGATGTTCAGGAGACTGAAAATCATCTAAAGTCCCCAGTATATCGTCTTTTGATTAATCCCCGAACGGTTATTCAAAAAAAAACTGGTGACTCCCCGAGATGCTATCCGGTTTTATCTTGAACGAGGTCTCTTCCAAGCTTCAATGATTGAATTCAAGCTCTCTCGATGACCCTTAGAGAAGTTTTCTGGATGGAAAAGGCACATGCTGGGATTTCCTCGTGTTAGAGCTATGCTGGATAGAGCACAAGTTACCAGGGCCATTCAAACATCTGGAGATTTATATATCTTTCATGACGCACGAGGTATTATAGCTCTTCTTGCTCGCTGGTGCATCCCAACTCACATGTTTATATGCAGCTGGGGAGAGTTCACTATTACCTTGGAATACGTAGTTGATCTATTACATCTTCCAATTACATGTAACTTTCCTGAAGAACTTTGGACGGCGGATGAGAAAGTAGTTTCCAAAACTTTAACAGCTGAGATGGAGAGAATCAACAAGGTTTTTGGTAAAGGTTATTATGCTCATTGGTTAAAACATTGGTGACCACGAGACGTCCCTCTTGATGAACCCGACGGTATGTTGTCTATTGCCGCTTTCTTGTGCTTATGGATGTCCAGGGACGTGTTTGAAGATGCTGGAACCTTGTTGAAGCCGTTTATAATCCCTTTTGCTATTAAGATGGCTCAAGGTGAACAACTCCCTCTAGGTATCTTATTCTTGGGATCTTTGTATTCTAACCTGAATTCTTTAGTTATAGACTCCAGTGTTTCGAACGGCTTTATGAAGATTGAATGCTACACCAATACGATGTTTCTCTAAGCTATGATGTGGGAACGTTTCGAAAATTATGTGCCTATTCCCCGTAGTATCTTGCAAGGTCTGAACTCTGCTGATTCTCGATGTATCTTCCATGAGAAGGATAATACTAGGATTATGCGCTGGTCTACGAAGCAAATTCAGTCCAAGACGCGCCTCGTTGATGTATTAGATGTTGAGTCTGAGTTCAACTTCCTTCCTTGGGTGGTGGTCCCTCCTCATGTTTCTCAATTGACGACTTTAAATGCTGGAGAAAGTAAGTATTTAAAATCCGGTGCTGATTTGAGCGATGGCGAAAGATATTTCATGCTGAGTTTCATTCCCAGTTATCTATTATCAGCCACATATGGAGATTTTTCGGTGGAGGAATACAACATTGATAGAACCGCCCGTCATATGGGTATGGACCAATGCGTCCCAACATTCCGAGGGAGAAAACCATCAGTGGAACAACTTAAGACTTGTTTAGATCATACACATGCTGAAAGAAGCTCTTATTGGTTCCCTTGTGCTGATCGAACCACATACGTGACTCTAGGTTACATAAAATTCTGGGATCAATAGCTTGAGCATCTAAATGATTATGTGACGACCGCCCGAACTTTAGTGAAAGAGCCTCCTTCTTCTAAGATGAGTTCCTCTCGTCCAAGATTAAGGAATATTTCTGGCGGTGATAAGCGAAAGACATCTCCAAGAAGTTCACTGGTATGTATTCTTTTGTGTATTCCTCATACAACTTGTATAATCGTTTTTAATTATCACATCAATTTCCTCTTACATGAGGGTCATGTTGTGAGACCTCGAATTGAAGTGAACTTCTCAGAGGCAGAGGCAATTGTTCATGGTGGATAAGGCAGAAGCAAGAATTGCAAGTTGTTTCCCAACACCATAAAGTCCACAGTCGCCTTTTTGGTGAGTTGTTGACATTTTTCCGCTGTGACTTCTTCTACCTGCTTTACCAGGATCACAAAATAAATATTTGTTATTTGGTTGTAAAATTTTGCTCCGTCTGTTATTGATGGTCTTCATTTTTCTCCTGGTCGAACAACTCAGGGATACAATATTGACGAGGAAGTTGATGTAAGTATCCCTTTTTCAAATTAAACCAGTGTAACATGCCTTTGGAGGATTTGATGATGACCATTGTTGATGTATTCAGGAGGAATTTGTTGTGGATGAGGAGAATGTTGATGCACCGCACTCTTCATTTAGTGATAAGAATGTGTAAAGCTCCCTAAATCCCGAATCGAATGAAAATATGGAGAGTTCTCAAATTCCCGAACCGAATGGAGATAACGGAGTTGTCGATGATGATTCCAACATTGTCGAGCCTTTAAATGGTTCGGAGACTCCCCTAGTAAGTATTTCTCCTGTAAATTCTTCATATAAGTATTAAATTGCTGATTTGTGCATGAATGAATGAAAACCCATGCGAATATGCACATAATTTCGGTGGAATACGTCCTCAGAAAATTTCAAGCTTCAGTTTTTAATGAAAATACCGTAAAACCATCGTCCGGAATCAGATTTTCAATGTCTGCATATGCATTCTCATGCCCAGGAAATTTCCAAGTTTTTCAAAGAAGCATTTTAAGTTCTGAGCACGTTCAGGGCCTGAAAAAGGCGAAATAGTAAACTTCCAGGAGACTTTCAGAACTTTTTCAGATTGTGCATTGCTTAATGTTTTGACCACATATCCTTGCTCGTTTATCCAAACATCATGAAATTTGTACATGTTGTATATAACTTCTATACGGAGAGAATGGTATATATATTCCAACTCCATACTCCATACTCCCTACCAATTTCTCCCAGTTTGTCATTGAACACATGGCAGTGTAAATTTTCTTCAGCTGAGTTTCTTTGAAAACGTGTTCCATGACTTTGATGCTACTTGCACATATCTTAGATGTGTAATAAGGAACTTATGTGATTTTAGTTCACTTACTTCCTTGATTTTGTGATTGCATTGGATTTCCACCATTGAATCATTCTAATCCCATGTAATCTTCGCATTAGGTGCCGAACGACGAAGTTGGGAATCATGGATCCAGTAATGATGGTTTGGACAATCCAAGAGTTGTTGGTGACAAGAATCCAATAACTGAACCTCAAGATGATGAAGTGTTGGTCGTTGATGCTGTGGAGGTGGTGTAAACTCCAATTGTGTCTCAGACGGTGGAACCTGAACCCGAAATAACAGAAGCTACTTCCCCTGAAGTTGTCTTGATGATCATTGACACTGCTCTAGTAACTAAGAACCAAATGATAGTGCACGAGTATCCTACTGCAGGGATTTCCTTTGATCTTCAATTTGGTGATCCACTCCCATATCACCAGCTTGTTGGAGGTTTTTGCGTTCCCATCGGATATGCTGTTATGTACAAGGAACTGTAGGAAATTTATGGACACATTGTTGTTACTCGGGATCCAAGACGTAGTTATTTCTTGATGAAACAAGTAGAGGACATTTTGCATGTTATAGATGATATCCGGATTACATCCAGAAATGATTTTTCCCAAGATGTACTCTTTGATTGGGAGTACAACTTGAAGAATGCTGAAGAACTTGGCTTTAATCTAAAGTGGATCCATGAAAGACTTAAAGCTATCAAGAAAGCAGTAAAGGGTGACGCTCCTTTCCATATTAGTGATGCTATGTTGAAGAAGATGAATGAAGTCGTCGAGCTAACCAGGAAGTTGGAGGCGAAAAAGGCAGCCTTGAAAGTCTTGGAGGAGGCAGAGGAGCATAAATCTTTCTTTGATGGATTTCTTTAGTTTCCTTTCCATAATCTCATGAACATGAACTCTGTGAGAGATGTGATATTTCATTTGGGTTTTGATTTTTTGATAGGTGTTGAGTATATGACTGAGGATTTTCTTTCGATGGAGATTTTTCTTTAAGTAAAGTGAACTGAATTTTTGATAAATTGTTGAATTCAAATACTGATTGCAAGTATTGCAAACGTTTTGGAGGAATAGAAATACAATGAAAGAAAATCCTAAATGCCAAATCCAGACGTCATGAGTGCTTAAACGCCCAGTACCTCAAATGCCCAATAATTTTAGACAAATTCCTTAAGCCAATTCTCTTGAATTACTGGTAGGGTTCTTCCATATGTGTTGATCGATTTGTAGTATCCTCCAGTTATGGACTTAGCAACCATAAATGGTCCTTCCCAATTGGATCTCCTTGCAGAATGGAGATCTCGTTTACTTGCCTTTAGAACCAAATCTCCCTCCTCGAATTTGTTCGGATTTGCAGTTCGCGCCTTGAATATTTTGTGCGGATTCCATGGTTGTGGCACATATGGACACTCGTGCAGAGGAGAGTATCCAACATAATGTTTGTCGTGCTTAGCCAAGTCTTCAGTAATAAACCTTTTGATAGAATGATCAACATGGAGATGCTATGAACCCAACCATTGGGTATAATATTGCCGAGGCGAAGTTATCCATTCATAACTCTTATTCATTGCTAAATTTTTCATTGGGATAAGTCCCTAGATCAATGTAGCATATTTGAATATTGGTCATATTGAAGCGTGAGGAGGAATAAGACTTGCCTGAGCTCTAAATCTTTTGACAAAGGTGTGTGGACTTTCCCCAGGTTCTTGCGTAAGTCCCATTAAAGCTTTAACTTCTTCAAGATGCTCAAATGGTAGAGCATCTTCTGCTTCTTCTTCCGACTCAGAGTCTTTGTCGGCGGTGGAGTGTGATGAAGGCATTAGAGTTATCCTTCCAGCATGAATCCAAGTTCTTCTGAGGATCATGTCATATCCAGGGTCTTCCCATATTATGTAAAACTTAGTCTCAGTGCAGACTGAGTTTTCTATAACTTTGAGAATGATGAATCCATATGCATCTCTGGAAACCCCTTCGTGGTCTCTGATTGCTACGGGATCATGAGTAGCTTATTTTCGAGTAATGCCAACAGCTCTGAGAGTTTACAAAGGGATGATGTTGACAGCGGTACCAAAATCAACAGATTCCCTTTTGAATTCATTCCTTTTAATATACACGGTGGTGAGCAGTCCCTAGTCATATATTTCTTTGTCGATGGCCGAAGGTTCAGGAGGTACTTATGGAATCAGCAGGCGTTTCCCAGACACTATGTGGTTCAAAGTCGTGAACATGTCTCCATTTTGAATTTTCGATAGATAGAGAAATTCGCCGACATGCTCCATCAATGACTGAACTGCTTCCTTGACCGGTGCTTCAGAGATGAAGAAGGTTCTGACAGGAAGAGGGTCTCTGTGCACTCCTTCGGCTCCAAGGTTAAGTTCTCTTGACTCAATCTTCTCTCTGAATATGCATTTCAAAACTTTGCAACTGCTTGTTGGATGATTCACGAACCGGTGGAATCGGCAATAACGAGAATTTTCCATGTCTTCCTCAGTTGGGTCTCTCCTGACGTATGGCAGTTTGATTGAACCATCTTGGATCTAGTCTTCTAACAGTTTGAGAACTTCTCCAATGGGAAGAGGAAAATCAGGTGCATCATCAGGAGCCTCTGTGAGTTATCCATGAGTCTGTGTCTCTGGTTTGTCCTTCTTTTGCGTCTTTGGAGGAGATGCAGCATGCTTGTTCAGGGATTCAGCCTTGCGCTTGCTGCCTTCTGCAGCAGCGTTTGTAGAGGGATGCAGGTTATATTGCTTGTTGATCAGACGTCTGCTTCCTCGAGTGTCACGCGCTTTATAGTCTTTGTAGGTTTTTCTCTTTCTAACAGATCAAGTGAATTGGTTGTTGATCTCTTCGCAGCTTCGTGAAGCTCTGAGAAAGTATGGAATCGAAGATTCTCCAGCAGAGCTCTGTAAACCGAGAGCATGTCGTTGATGCACAAATCGACCAGCTGATGTTCCTTGACATTTGGTTCATGACAATCTTGGGCATAGACTCGGAATATTTTCACATAGTCATTGGGATTTTCACTGACCCTCTGAAACATCCTTCCAAGGTCAGAGAGAGTGACTTTCTCTGACACGAAGAAGTACTTCATGTAGAAGGCGTTGATCATTTCTCCCCAATAGTCGATAGTCCCCGGTGAAATGTTGTTGTACCAGTTGTATGCTCTACCTTTCAAGGATTTTGAAAACTCCTTGAGACGAACAACATGGTTATGTTCATGCTCTCCTAAGGCTTCAAGGAAGCGAGAGACATGTTCTCGAGCATTTCCAGTTCCATCATACAGAGTAAAAGTTGGAGGAATGTAACCTTTAGGAAGGGGAATCCTTTGTGTAGCGGCAGGATAAGGAGGTTGGTGACGATGGACATGTGATGTATGGCCCTTTCCACGGTTCTCTAAGAGGCGCTCCAAGTCTTCTCGAGTAATGAAATTTGATGACTTATTTGCTGATGAATCTCCTGCAGCTTTGCCGACTTCGTCATCATCCGCTGTATGAATTAAGATCACCTTAGGATCAGCGTCTGAGGATTTCTCCTTCTCTTTTCCCCTTCCTTGAGTTTTCTCTGACATCTTGTCAGTGAGAATCTTCAAATGATCAAATAGTTTCTTCTGTGCTCAGCTATATCTTTCTGATTCTGTGCAAAGATTTCCTGCGCTTTGATGAGATCATCAATGGTAGGTGGATGGTTTCCTCTGATTTCTTTAGGGTGTCGGCCGAAAAAAGTATGACCCTCTGTGTGAGGAGGATCAATATCACCACCATCAGTATTTGTGGTCGGAATTATTTCCGGAATGTCCTCATTATCGTTGTTGTTGTTGTTGTCGTTGTTGCTAGTGCTAGCACCGTTGGTATTGGAACCTGTGACTAACCCAGACCTTAAGACCATCCATTTTGTGAAATCGTGAGATTTCAACCGAAATATTAATCTCCCACTGTGGTTGCCAATCTGTAGATGGGGAAAAACGATTTGATAGTTTTTATGGAATTGAAGAGTCGACCGTGTGGATACTCCTTGAACCGAGCAAAATGTTGAACCTTACACAGATGCACTGCAATAAGGGAGTTCTTTAAGTTCGAGAGATCAATCTATAAGACGGCCTAAACCAAGAACAATGGTCGTTCCAGAGTCAATTCGGTCACAAGAGAGGATGGATTGATCTGTAGGAGGGAAGCTGAGAAATGCGTGAGATCAATGGTGATCTGAGATTGTAGGTGTGTTATGAATTCAGTGTGAAAATGCTCTGAATGATTGAATTTTTCTCATTTGAGAGTGATTTATCTAAGTTCGTGTAGACGAAAGATTGTCTGTATGAACTTTGATGAGAAATTGCTAGACGAATGTTCGAATTCAATCAGGATTCAGAAATACTTTATAATGTCGGAGTTGAAAACACCACGAACCCATGAAGTGTGAGTGTTTGCTGGAATCAGAGAGTGGGGAAATGAGAAATCTTGTTAAACCAATTATTCATCATGCGGAAACTTGGTTAATTTTTCACCCACTACATTGCTGACTCTTCCAACTGATTGCACGACTTGCTCACATTATCATCGTGTGTGAACACACATGCCGTAGACCTCCATACCAAAACCCTAGTTAATATCCCCCCATGTGACACGATTGAAATCTCGTGATTGTGGAGTCAGTTGCTGACTTTATGGGACGATGAGTCCATGTAGTGCTGAGTTGAACATGATTAGCAAATGTTCTGAAACTCATGAATTTAACGTGTCTGCTGAGATGAGGTGTCATTATAACCTAAGATGAGCAAACTGTGTTGCCGAACTGTTGAACATTGATAGTTGAACCAATATTCTTTGATCTGAGCAAATATTACTAGTCTGAGCGAATATTGCTAATTTGAATAAACATTGTCGGTTTGAGCGAATATTTCTAGTTTGAGCAAATATTGCTTTTTGATGAATCGTTGGTAGCAAGACCAAATAAAATATTAATTTTAAGTTACTGACTGCTGGGTCGAGCAAAATAAATAAAGTGTTGATTAAGGAATCAACATAAAATTATCAGAGTGTTTGAATTTGCTCAGAATCACGTTTCTGCAGAGCTCTGGATTCAAAACACTAATTTTACCGAAATGATGATTTATTACAAATCAATACAGAGTGACACAGGGACCGGATACATGGGATGATGGGTTCACCATATATCGCCCAAATGCTCGAATGAGAAAAAATACCAAAGTCTCCTGAGACTAGTTGGTGAAAGAATGATTAAATGCTGGTTTAATCACTGAAATAAGTCTCGTGTGAGCGACAAATAATAAAACTTGGTATTATGGAAATATGAAGGACCGACCATGAGGTCATGAGACCGGCTCTTGGTTGTGGGACCAATGGATAGTTGTTTGAGCAAACTTCCAACTGTTTGGAAAGAGTTTGAACCTAATATGAGCAATTGAGCAAATTAGGTTAAAATTGTTTAAACATGCGGGACCAGCTATTTGCAAGCCTCAGGCTCACCCTTGGTCGATCAAGGGGATGTTCCCATGTCACCATGGTGTCCGCGCTTAAGTCCTGAGAATTTTGATATTTTCTGGTGCACGTTTGAGCAACATTTGGAGAAAATATGCAAAATTCATGGTTTTGCTGAAACTGGGAAAAATACATGAAATGATGAAAATAATAAATAAAACAGGGAATTACAAGGTGTGGGACCGGCCAGGACTAGGGCATGGCCGGCCGGTTAACAAACACGGTCCCACATGCTTTCCCAGTTTTACATAATTTTATGTATTTTCTTTGATTTGAGGGAAATTCCATGAAACATGAGAGTTTGTTGAAATTAGGGAACTTCCGTGGGATGAGAGAAATAAATTAATAATAAAATATGCAATGGGAGTGTGGGACCAGAAATAGACGAGGCATTGTCGGCCTGCCGATGGGCGCGGGTCCCAAGCCACTCTTCCCAATTTTACCAAATTTTGATGATTTTAGAGAATTTTCATAAAATCAAAGGGATTTGTTGAAAACCAAGATATTTTGTTGAAATCAGGGAGTTTTCATGAAATCAGGAAACAAAACACCAAATAATAATAAAATAATGGGCGTGTGGGACCGGCTAGGGCATGGCCGTCCGGCTAGAGCCCGGTCCTACAAGTTTTCCCTAATTTTTTAATATTTTCTATAATTTTAGAGAAAATACGTGAAATTAGGTAATTTTAAGGAAAAATCATGAAATCAAGGAATTTTCATAATTTAAGAGAAATAATAAAATAATGGGGACATGAGGTGTGGGACCAGCCACAACCAAGGCATGACCGGCCGGCGGTCCCATGACACCTTTCCCTAATTTTATTATTTTTTGATGAAACCACGAGATTAGATAATTTCTTTGAAAAATAGAAGATTTGCTCGAACGAGATAATTTTCGTGAGATCAGCTGGGAGACTACACATCTACATCTTCCCTAAGATACTTTCTCCATCAGAGGTTTATGGAATGAGATTTCATGCTTAGATACATGAGTCTCAATACTCATCTGATTGCCGGATCCGGAGTAATTACTGAAATTACTCAGTATTCATGAGATGTGCCTTGGTCTCAGCTGAGAGACTACACGTCTACATGTACTCTGAGAGACAACCTTCTCAGTCAGAGATTTATGGCATGAGCTTTCATGCTTTAATGAGAGACATGAGCCTCAATACTCATCCGATTGACGAATCTGTAGTATAGTTTTACAATTTTACCCTTTGTCGAAAATCCACCATCTACACCTTTGAATCGATCGTTGTTAATAACTAATTGTTAATCACACAAGTACTCTAAGATATTATCCAAGAGGCTCATACAAGGCTAACTAATGATTCTAAGCCCAAGTTTACTAAACCAGCCCATTAATCCAAGGCCTGGTCAAACTGAATCAGTTAACGGTCACAGGTCAACTAACAGTAAACGTAAGTCAACAATCAAGGTCAAGTCAAGTCTAGGGTCAAGTCTGGCCAGAGTCCAGGGTCTAGTCAAGGGAATTATAGACTAAATCGGTCCACTGAGTCAACATGATTCAACTTAGTCAGATTACTGAGTCAGCTAAACAAAATTGACTCAGACTAAGCAAGTTCAGTCAGACAGGTCAAGTATTCTTCTCACACAGCTGCAACTCTATCTTTATAACTCTAATTCAAGTTCAAATTCAATCTATACATTACATCAGTTCATTCATTCCTAAACAAACTTCATAATAAATTACAACTGATAATTTAGTTTACCTGCAAAATATAGCTCTAAGCAACATTCCTTCAACATTCAGCTAGCTATAATACTAATCTACAAACAACAACAACAACAACAACATTAGGTCTACAACCTGCACCCACAATTCCCTTAACAACCCCATAATCATGTACATACTAAACCCAACTTCAGTTCTATTTATAAACACAAACTCTTAACAACTGTCACTTGATTTAACCCAACGTTCATCTTCGATATAAGAAACCTCTACCAATCCCCTAAATACCAACCACTTGAGCCAACGTAAAGTCTTGATACAACTACTAACTGCAATGCCACATCAACATCCAAACTTCAACAACCTAAACATATATCTAACTGTCACCATCTGCAATTCTAGCTGCATTCAAAAACAACATCACCACCTTTCTGAACTTCCTCAAACCAAACATATACACAACCATAACAACTTCCCCTTCCGTTATGTAAATACAACTCCAACTAAAACCACAAAAAATATTATTATCACTATTAGTTAAGTAACACTCAACTGCATCGATACCACCTTCTTCAGACTCAATCCAAAATCACCAACTCAACACCAGTTACATCTTCACAGGGAAATACTCATTTTATTTCTAAAACATACTCCATTGTAAGATACTTCTTTAGCAATTCCAATGGCTACAATTGTAGCCTCACCCCATCTGTAGTTACATTCCTTAAAAGCGTACATCTAACTTTGTCTCTTCCAGACTCAACAACATTATCATCTCCTTCTTCTCCCTTTAATACTCATAAAAGTTCAACCCCTGTAAACATTTATACAGCAGCAATATCATCTCATTTCATCCCCGCACCTTACAACACCACCGCTAAAATCCGCAATAACTCATTCATGTAATCTGCATACAGCTTTACTATTCAACCATAACTGTTCTAGCTTCACAACTTCACCAACATTATTATCACTAATTTCATACTATTCTCTACTGTGAATTATACAAGATATTTAAACCATCTTCATCTCATCACATATTCTAATCAATAAAACTCTATATACTCAATCAAAGATTAAATGCTAACTAAATCAATTTAGAGGAGCAATTACCTCAAACCATTATGCTCACACGCCAACCATAATAGCTTCATCATCGCCAATCCCATCTTCCTTTATTTTCTTTACACACCCTAATCTCTTCAGTTCTTCCCCAGAACAACTCCAACATTTAATTGACTTCATCCCGTTCCTCAATAGACTAAACCCATCCTTAATTTTCCATATTCATTACCAATCCAACTTCCAGTTCATCTTGAGAAAACCCTAGCTCGTCGATTCATCACCGAAAGAACTTCAGAACTTCGATTAAATACCAACCCCTTTTTTTCTGCATCACCAATTCGAACCTTAATTCAATTTCCAGAAAAACCCTAATCTTCTCAGATCTTCACTGAATTCCTAAATCAACGAATAACCTTTTTCACTTGTTTCAAACACATAAAACCCATCATCAATTGATCGACTTCAAGCTCAAATCCACATAATTCTTCAATCAATTCCTAACTCTGAAACCCTAACTTCAAATTCACTTCCTTCTTCGAGTCTGAATCAATAGCAGACAACCACACCACCATCAACTACTCCATAATATTTTTCACCTCCTTCTGATCACAAAACCTCCACTTGATCTCTCAATCACTCTTAGAAGAGAAAGAACAGGGGAAGAGAAGAAAACAGGAGAAGAAAGAGAAGAGAGTGATACGTGCCTAAAACACCGTATTATTTATCTATTGTTTATGCTTTCTATGCTAGTTTTCTTGTAAATTATGTATCTTATGTTCGCTTTTGAGTTTGTTAGGTGTTTTGGAGTCATTGGAGAAAAAGGAAGTAGAACTCGCTCAATTCCAGGATTTCTTATCATCACCTTGAAGAGGACGAAAAGACAAAAAGAACGGCGAAAGAATGGAGTGATTCCGACGTCGTATGAAGAATTGATGGGCGATTGAAGCAAGTCAAAATCGGCAAAGATGTACAAGAGCACAAAATTGTTATTTGGAGCCTAGGTAAGGATAAGGGGAAACTAGTTGAATGATATACTAAGGACATGCTACAGTTCGTTAAGGGGACACTACCACCTGTATAAGCTAAAGCTAGGTCGAGTTCAACAATACACGGTTTTTATCCTTCACAGTTCAAGACCAAGTTCTGGTCAGCTGCACCAAGGATTCACACCGGCGATGAGTACTGGGATCGGTTGGAACACATTTCAAAAATAAAAAGAAAACCTGGGTCTATGATACATTTAAGGTTACAACTAATTTGAGAGATATTTGGGTTGAGTTTCTAACCTCAGGAATCAGTGAAGAAGGAATAGTTGCTGTCATTAGTGTGATGAATGATAGAAGTTTGAGAAGGGTTTGGAGATAGTAATATGAGAAGATACAGGTGGTACATAGATCATGAGGAAAGGGTTAATCTTGGCACGAGTTGGACAGAGATTTGGCAGAGAAATTGGTTGAGAAAGAACCTAGCTTGCTGACATTTACAGTGGGCAGTACAAGGCAATAATTGAGTTACTAAATGAATGAATGTATGAGTCTTGCCATGTGTGAAATTGGGTTGCAGCGAAGGAGATTTTGAGAGTTTACGAATCACAGCAAGCTCCAATCTATATTTTCAGAAGAACAGGCACCGGGTGTTCGACAAAATGCCTGGAATCTGTGTATGAGCATTGAATGGAAACTGAAGCCCGGGTGATACAGAAGGTGGTGTTGATGCTTTTGTTTCAGCTGGAAGCAAACAATATTGCAGTTGCAATTGGGGAATCTGGAGCTGCACTTGGAATAGGAGGCTTTGATTTGGTACTGTAATGAGCTAAATTGCAGGTGCAAGTACATATGCATCTGAAGTTGTTGTTTAGCAGATTGTTGTTGTGTTGGTGACTGGAGTATAGAATGAAGTTGAAGCTACAGATTTCTAGAATATGTTGGCAGTACTGTGAAGTGCAGCTGAAATTGTGGTATGGAAGTTGAAGCTGCTGTTGAAGTGGATGAATCTAAATAGACAATGGCAGTAAGAATAGGAGTTGGCTTTGTGGTGATTTCTGTGATTCTCGGTGACGGAATAATGATGGAGCTCGAGTTTGGCGATGCAGGGATCAACGAGTAGCTGAGTTACAACAGGTGGGAATGGAAGTGGTGATTGAAGCTCAAGTCTTTGTGCTGAAGGGTTGAGCCGAGATGGCTGGAATTGGTTGCGACAAGGGGAGCTTTTGAATTGAGTTTGAAAGTGATATTAAGGCTATGAGAATGGGTATGGTTGAGAAGGGAATGCGCTGCTTCAGAAGTTGGTTAAGAACTGCAATGGAGCTGCAGATAATGATGGCAGTGGGTTCTGTGAGTGTATGTTGTAAATCAGGTGCAGCTGTAGCAGGAATCGAGCTGCAGTTTCATAGAGATAGTGTATAAAGCATGAGAAGGTATTTGTGGTGATGCTGGTAAAAAGCATAGCTGGTGCTGTTATTGTTCATTTTAAGCAGCAGCTGCAGGGAATGGATTGGCAGTCGCAGTCTCGCGATTTTGAAGTTTTAGTCGCAGGGAGAAAATGGAGCAGCAAGGTGCTGGTGGTTGAATGAGAGAGTGGTGTTGCAGGTGCATCCATCATGGCTGGAGAGCAACTCAGATTTGAGTGCAATGGCTAATAATGCTACATGCTAGTATGTTGCAGGTCTGAACTGCATAAAATGGGAGCTGATCTGAATATGAGACTCAAAACAGGGAAGAGATGGCTTGAACTAGCTCAAGTAATCGGAGAAAATTTTCTGGCGACCGGATTCCGTCGATGATGACCGTATTCCGACGATGACGTCATCAAATCCGGCGACCCATTTTGTGACCCAAAATTTCCATAGATTTATTTTCACTCACGGGCTTGGCGAACTACTTAGAGAAGGGTTTGAGAAGACTTAACCTAATTTTGGGAAAGTATTCTTATGAGGAAAAAAGCATATAAATAGAAAACTCTTTTCTAAACCTAGATATCTCCATGAGGGAGAACTTTTACTTTTGTCTAGGGTTTCATGATAGTTTTCTTCTTTACTTTCTATGATGAACTCCTATGCCATGAGTAACTAAGTTTTATTATTGGTTAAAGATGTAGTTGGATTTTGAAAACCAAGTTATGGATTTTATGAAATAGTTTTCTCTCAATATTATCGTTTGATTTCTACTGAGTATAAAAATTGCATGATTGATGTATTGCAATATGATTGAATGTTTGTTTGGTTGAGTCTAGAATTTATTGAACATACATCCATATCTATAGATATTTTAGGGTTTTCATCGAGCGATAACCTTGAATACGAGTAGCATGATATGATTATAGTTTGTAGTGATACATCCTTGTAATCATATGTAGAAATTAACCTTTGTCCGAATTATCATGCGCAATGTGTGATAGTTGCATTGATTAGCCTATTTCTGAAATTTAATGCTCCTTGGAATTGAACTTGATTAGCGCAAGGCGTTGAGTTATTCTTTAGGTAGAATTCACATGTGCAGCTCTAATGTGTGTGTTGATGACTTAGGAAATTTACGCAGTACTCTTGCAATAAGATATTCTAGGGCTTTTGATGATAGCGAGATTAAATACGAATTCTATTCATATATTCAAAAACTTGTTTACAATTGAAGATGAAATCTGCAACCAATATTTTCACATCCTTGATTTGCGTGTTTACTTTTTATTGTTTTGCTTTTATTTTACTTTAGTATATAAAAATCAGAAAAACCCCCGGTGTTTTATATAGGAAACCAAAACATATTGACAACCTAGACCTCTCTGTGGGATCGATCCTTTCTTGCCCTTGCTATATTTATATTTTGAGTAGTAAGAAAGTGTAAATTATTTTTGACGCTTACGACAGCGATCAGAGAGGAGAAGAAGGAATACTGAAGAAGAAGAAGAAGAAGAAGAAGAAGAAGAAGAAGAAGAAGAGAGTTATCCTCTTGATCGACTAGGGATAAGTCCGACCAAAAATTCTAACAGCACCCGACCAAAAGATAAGGGCATCTAGGTCGGTTTGAGTGTAAAAAGGCCAATCTTCCCTCCTTACTAATCTGATGATATCTTCTTCGTACGATTTCCGAATGACATGCTCAAGTAGTCCGATTCGCATAACTTTTCGAGCTCTATCTAACGGTACTAGTTTTGTATCTAGATTGTTGTTAGATTAATTCCTATTAATTAACATACGTGTTAAACTAATCAAATTATTATCGGCTAATTCGTCACTTGGATGGTCTAAAAGTGTTGACGAGCTTGAGGGTCCTTATAGTTTTGATCAACCCAAACAGATACTAGAACAACCTAAAAACATATATGCACCCCTCTTTATAGGATATGGTTCTTGTTAAAAAGGAGGGTATAAGAACCATCACTTTATTCTTACTACAGAATAAATTCCTTCCTATCCATAAAAGGATTGGGAAGTTTCCATCTCAAGGGAGTACTTATTTCTTGATTTCGTTCAGCCTTTGAGTGATCAGACTTAAGAGTTTCACTCATTCCTTTTTGAACTATTTCGAGGCCTCTGTTTGTTGATCTCTACACACTACAAGTGGCCATGTAGTTCTCTTTTGTACTTTTGATAGTACACTCAGAAGATTTCTTCTTCCTTTTTGGTAAATACGTTTTAACTGAGAAGACAATGTCTTGATTTTTCGTTCTTAAGTTATTATCCTGATTTTCACACAAGATTTCGAAGTTTTTTGAAACAATCTTGTGGTTCTCTATATCATCCTTTTCATTAGATATAGGGTTAAGAGAAGTTTTCTGAGAAGAAATAGTCGAGAGATGGCATTTCTTATCAGAATCACAGTTGTGAACGTTTGTAATTTCTTGTCTTAGAACAGCTAGTTGATCTTCCAAATATTCAATCCTTATCATTAGACTTTCTTGTTTTGACGGAACAGGATTGGGTAATTTGGAGTGGACTTGACTGTTTGGAGGACACATGTGATTGTCAGCAAAGAAGTTAAATGAACTTACACAGACTTTTTCCTCTAGACAGTATTCAAGAGTAGCCATCCAAGACTTTATTAAGTCATTAACCTTCTCATTAGGATTTTCTGAAGTACAAACACTTTTGTAGAACTTTAAGCAAGACTTATTTTTATGATTCTTTTGATCTTTATTATTCCCCTTATTGATTGAAATATCTTTCTTATGAGACTTTCTTTTCCTCTATCTGAGTATCTTTTTCAACAGTTGTATAAACGATGAAAGAGACGAATTAAAGTTATTCTCATTTTTTTCAATCACTTTTGGGTAGCGAGATTTCTTATCAGTTGTGGTAACAGAGTTTACTACCAAATGATGTTTCTCTCGCTGTTGTTTTTCAAGATCAACAATCTTTAACTTCCCAACTAGAGTATTTCTGGAGAGAGTATTAAGGTTATTTCCCTCTACGATGTCATGCTTCTTAGAATCATATCTAGATGGCAGCGATCTGAGATTTTTCATCACAATGTCCTTTTCAGGAATAGTCTTACCCAATGCAAAAGATGCATTAACAATTTCAGACACTTTATGATTAAACTAATCAAATGTTTCTTCATTTTCCATATGAAGGTTTTCCCAATCAGAATTAAGGTTTTGAAGCCTAGCTTCGTTTTCACTGGTATTACCTTCAAAAACGGTTTCTAAGATATCCCAAGCATCTTTAGACTTAGTGTAATTAGACACATGGTGCTGAAGATTTGGGGTGATGGCATGTATGATGGCATTCAAACCGTCGGAATTTTGCTTTGCAGTAAGTATCTTGGCAGGGGTGTATTCACCAATATTTTTGGGAACGTTTACATCTCCAACTTCTATAACGGGAGGATCATAGCCATTGATAACATATACCCATGATTGAAAATCACGCGCTAGAATAAAATCTCGCATAATAATTTTCCACCATAAGTAATTAAAGCCATCGAAGACTGGTGGTATGTTTATTGATATACCACCTCTGTCCATAGAGTCAGATCGCTACAAACACAGAATTATAAGGTCTTGAACTTGTTTTCCCGCTCTGATACCAATTGAAAAAGATGGGGTCTAACAACAACACCCAATATTTCGCTTACCAATGTGTATGGACAAACTCCAATATACTTTTATGAGAATCCACTAGACAGTCAGACCCAATCAATAGAAAAGTATATGAAAGAGTTTGTATCTCTGTCTCTCAATTTAAATATTACTCAAGCAAACTTCGAGTCTTGATTAAATACAAGAGCGGTAAACTTACATGTTACCAAAGTCCAATATCCAAGTGTCAATCAATTTAAATCAACAACCAAAAGGTCATATATTCTAATTGATTGAACAACGCACAACCTGTATTATTTCAATTATATAACAAATATAACGTGGAAATGAAATAACACAGACACCGAAATTTTGTTAACGAGGAAACCACAAATGCAGAAAAACCCCGGGACCTAGTCCACATTAAACATACACTGTATTAAGCTGCTACAGATACTAGCCTACTCAAAAATGACTTCGATCTGGACTGTAGTTGAACCCCAACCAATCTCACACTGATCCAAGGTACAATTAGGCTCCTACGTCTGTGATCCCAGCAAGATACTACATACTTGATTCCCTTAGCTGATCTCACCCACAACTAAGAGTTGTTACGACCCAAAGTCGAAGACTTTAATAAACAAATCTGTATCACACAGAAAAGTCTACGGTAAGAGATAAATCCGTCTCCCATGAATATACCTACGAGTTTTGTTCCGTCTTTTGATAAATCAAGATGAACAGGAACCAATTGATAAACCAGACTTATATTCCCTAAGAAAAGCTCAATATTATCAATCATATCACAATAGTCTTAATCGACGCAGCGAAAAAGATATCGTGGAATCACAAATTATGAGAAGAAGATATTTGTGACTACTTTTTATCTTGCATATCGGAGATATAAATCGCAAACCAATTATTATAATTGTACTCATAAGATATAAACAACAAGATAAGATCACTCAACTACAATAAAAGTAGTATCGGTCTGGCTTCACAATCACAATGGAGTCTTTAAGTCGTTAACCTGGTTTATAAGAAGAAACCAAAGGTTAAAAGGAAATTGACTCTAGCTTAGAACAACTAGTATCTCACAGAATATGTGGGGATTAGGTTTCCCAATTGCTAGAGTTCTCCCTTATATAGTCTTTCAAATCAGGGTTTGCAATCAATGTTAGCTTGGTAACAAAGCATTCAATATTCACCGTTAGATGAAAACCTGATTAGATTCAAGCTAATATTTATCAACCGTTAGATCAAAAACATAGATTGTTATACACACATGAAATGCACGTTTGTAGGCTTGTGTAACCGTACCCAAACTTTTACATTAGTTGGTTCAACAATAGTTAACCAAATGGTTAGCCATATGATAACTTTCATATCAACCGTATTCTTCTTCATCATAACTAGTTCAAATGACTCAAATGAACTAGTTAGAGAGTTTTTCAATTGCAAGGAAATCTCATGTACTACACAAGACATGATTGAAGAAAAAATGATTTGATTCACTCGAATCGGTTCATGAACTATATATCCATGAACTATATATCCATGGTTTGTAATAGCATTCCTTAGTTTATAAAAAATAAGTTCACAAACATTGTTTTTAGACATAACCTACTAAAGTTCGCGGACTTAAGTTCCCAGATGGAGTTCACAAACTCCAGTAGAAATTCTTGGGTTTGAGAACTTCGCCAGTTCGCGGACTTAGCTGACGCACTTATCTGGTTTCACTTGATCAACAAAGTTCGCAAACTTTGGTTAAATCAATAAGAACTTACACATATATGTTTTTCCACAACAATGCTTATATCCTCCAATGGTTATATAGTCTAAACTATCATTCCAATCATTGAAACATTCTCAGAGGACGTTATATAGTTGTTATTCACAAACCATTTTTCGTCAGAGAAATTTTTAAAGTGATTGAAACTTCACATAACTTTCGCCACTAGGTAAAGATGAACATGGCTAAAGCGAAAGCTTTACCAACACATATTTCGAGAAATAAATAGGCGAAGTATACTCGGGTCGAAATACCAAATGTGTATAATCTAAGTCTATATAGCAAAACGAATTTTGTCTCAAGATAGGAGATAAATATACTTTTGAGTGATAGATAAATTCAAGCCTCCACATACCTTTTAGTCGATGAAGATCCACCAGTTCCTTGAGTAGTCCTTCGTCTTGTATGATGATTGCCATGGAGTTCTTGAGCTTAACTACACTTTATATCCTAGTCTGAGACCTTAACTATAGTAGACTAAAAATCAAGACTTATAGTTTTGATCACTAACATTGACAAATATGTTTGAAATACCAACACATGCGAGTTTGACCGAGCAATACTCTAACAGGAGTTAAGGACAATAACTGCATTTACGGTTTTTCCAACTGTTTCATCAAAAGAGTTTAGAAACTGGTTATTCATCTGTCTTTGAATAATGACTGAAGATATTTGTAGTGAATCGACTAGAGATTTGACACTATAAAGACAATAACCTTCTCTTCCACAAGGGATAGAGCCTCAATGAATAATTTTCTTATTAGCCTCAGACATAAACAATCATTCACCATAAATATCCTCTCTACTCTCGACTGTTGATCCAACGACCAATGCTCGTTGATCCCTTAACCTAATCACTTATTCCCTCTAAGGACAATTAATCCCTTTACAGTTTAAGAAAATAGGCCACGAAAAGGTAAAACAGTAAAACTAGAGACGAGTTAAGCCCAAAAAACTTGAAGCCCATAGGTACATAACAATGCCCACCCCTTTTAAGTGTCCTTGTCCTCAAGGACAAAGTATGGAAATTGAGCTTTAATGTGACTAGTATCTTCCCATGTCGCGTCCTCTGGAGGTGCACTAACCCATTGTATTAAAACCTGAGTCACAAAGTGTCCATATCGAAGTGTAAAGCAAGTATCGAGAACTGCTGCAGGTTCTACTAAGACAGCTCCGTTCTGATCCACTAGTGGCAATGTTGGGGAAGGAGTGCAGTGCTGACCAATTTTTGGTTTGACCTGAGACACGTGAAACACTAAGTGTATGCGTGACCCAATTGGAAGCTTCATCTTGTAGGCAACATAACTGATCTTCTGTATAATCTCAAATGGTCCAAAATATTTAGAAGATAGTTTGAAATTCTTACAGATAGCTATAGACGTTTGCCGATAAGGTTTCAATTTGAGGAAGACCATATCACCCACAGTAAAGTTTCTGTCAGTTCTATGCTTGTCGGAGAAGAACTTCATCCTTGTTTGTGCTTTCAATAAGTCTTCGCGGAGTAGTTGTAACATGTGATCTCTATCTTGTAAGTAGTCTTGAACAGATTTCACAAAGGTGGTAGACTACAGAGGGGATGCTAAATGTTGTGGTCGATAGCCATATAGGGCTTGAAATGGTGTCATTCTCAAACTTGTGTGGTAATTATTATTAAACCACCATTTGGCTAAGGATAACCAATTGGACCAGAGACTAGGAGTCGTACCTGTCATGCACCTGAGGTATTGCTCCAAACAAGCATTTGTATGTTCCGTCTGTCCATCGGTCTGTGGATGGTACGATCTGCTGAGATGTAAGGAAGTCCCCAAGGCTTTGAAAAACTCTTGCCAAAACTAGCTGATAAATATCTTGTCTCTGTCCGATACAATGGACGATGGTATGCCTTGAAGCTTAAATATGCGATGTAGAAATTTTTTCGCCACAAATATAGCTGTGAATGGATGAGCTAAAGCTATAAAATGACTATATTTTGTTAGTCGATCAACCACAACCAAAATCACTGATTTCTTGTTAGACAATGGCAGTCCCTCTATGAAGTCCATGGCTATGTGTTGCCAGGCCGATTCTGGAATTGGGAAAGGCTGAAGAAGACCCGCGGTGTGTGTATTTTCTCCTTTGTTGCATTTACAAACTTGGCAGTAAGCTACAAACTGCAGTATATCAGCTTTCATCTTAGGCCAATAGAAATAGGCTTTAGCTCTATTGTATGTGCCTAACATTCCGGAATGACCACCAACAGCGGAGTATGAACAAATTGAATTATATGATCCCGTACCAGATCACTAGAACCAATATACAGTCTGTTTTTGTACCTGAGTATCCCAGCAGTGTAAGAGTAAGCCTTGTGAGAAGGTTGGATCAGTAGCTGAGCAATCAGTTGTTGTGCTAAGGGGTCTTCACTGTAGCTATGAATGATATTTTAGGCCCACTGAGGTTGTGATAATGATAAGGCCAGGCATTCATCATTAGAGTGGAGAATTCTTGACAGTGCATCTGCAGCCTTATTATCAAGGCCCTTCTTGTAGCGAGTGACGTAGTCCAGTCCAAGCAACTTCATCAGCCACTTTTGCTGCAGAACTGAAGTAACCCGTTATTCCATAAGAAATTTCAAAC
This sequence comes from Papaver bracteatum, assembly GCA_023529315.1. Classification (NCBI taxonomy): domain Eukaryota; kingdom Viridiplantae; phylum Streptophyta; class Magnoliopsida; order Ranunculales; family Papaveraceae; genus Papaver; species Papaver bracteatum. Next base: position 379,310 of record JAJJWX010002427.1, on the reverse strand, counting down.
TCTGGTGGTCCGTATTGTTGATGAATTGGCAGTGGGACAGATAGTGTTTCCAATTTTGAACTGCCATGACAATGGCCAATAGTTCCTTTTCATAGGTGGACAAGGACAACACTTTAGGACCTAACCCTTTGTTGTAGTAGGCAATGGGTTTACCTTGTTTCATTAAGACAGCTCCAATTCCCTTGGAACATGCATCAGTTTCTAGGACAAAAGGCTGGGAAAAATCAGGCAACTCCAAAACAGGTGCAGAGAGCATAGCTTGTTTAAGTGAAATAAATGCTTGAAATTCCTCATGAGACCAATGAAATGATTCTTTCGTCAACATATCAGTAAATGGCTTGCTAATAGTTTCGTAAGCCTTGATGAATCTTCTGTAGTAACCCGTTAAGCCTAGAAAGCCTCGTAACTGCTTAATGTAGTAGGTTGTGGCTAATTTTCCATTGTTGCAAGTTTGTCCGGGTCTGCCGCAACACCTTCCGAAGTAATAAGATTGCCCAAGTAAGCTAACTGAGTTTGAGCAAAGCAATATTTGTCCTAATTGGAAAATAGAGAGTGTTGTCTTAAAAAGGACAAGGTCTGAGATAAATGCAAGACATGCTCTTCTAATGAATCACTGTAAATAAGTATGTCATCAAAGAAAACGATGATGAATTTTCGAATAAAAGGTTGAATAATCTAATTTATAAGGGCCTGGAAGGTCGCAGGGGGGTTGGTTAAGCCGAAGGGCATAACACTAAATTCATAATGGCCATGGTGTATGCGAAAGGTTGTCTTAAAAATATCAGATAAATGCATGCGTATTTGATGGTAGCCCGACTTAAGATCAATTCTAGAAAAAAAATTCTTCCCAATTAACTCATCAAGTAGTTCATCAATTAAGGGAATAGGAAACTTATCTTTTATATTAGCGTCATTCAGCCTTCTGTAGTCAACACAAAATCGCCATGAGCCGTCCTTTTTTTTGACCAATAAAATGGGAGCAGCAAATGGACTATTACTGTGCTGGATAATTCCCGTGTCTAACATTTCCTACACAAGATTTTCCACCACCACCTTATGTACATAGGGGCATTTATAAGGCCTTTGGGAAGTAGGCGATGTGTTGGGCTTAAGAGGAATACGGTGATCTAATGCTCTGGAAGGTGGTAAGGATGTAGGCTCCACAATACATCTTGATAATCTTGCAACATTGAAGTAATAGCAGTAGGAGTGGGAGCAACATGAATTGTTGTAAGAGAAAAAAACTGCCCAATTAATGTTGGTGTCTTGATTTTGAGAAACTTGAGAAATGAAGACCCGTTAATCATGCTGCAAGAAGGTGTAGATGAACACCCTTGTAAGGTAATCTTTTGTCCCTGATGGAAGAATGATAAACGAAGGTCAGCTAGATTAAACATCACATCACCCAGCTGTTCTAAACAATTAACTCCGAGAACCATATCGCATCCTCCTAAGGGAAGAACTCTGATGTCAACACGAAAATCATAATTCTGCATGGACCACGACAATTGAGGACATACACCAGAGCTCATTGTAGTGTCACCATTATCCATAATGACGAGCATATGAACCGTAGGTTGAATGTGGAGGTGCAGCTGCTCAGCTAGTTTAGCATCGACAAAGCTGTGTGTGCTGCCAGTGTCCACCAGTACCAAAATATCTTTGTGATTTAGCCTTCCTGGAACTCGGATAGTTTTTTGCGACACTAAGACAGTTAGGGCATGAAGAGAGATCTCCATGGGGGGCTCTACAGAGTGAGTAGGTGAGCTAGTATCCTCTTTAGTCTCCTTTACTGAGAGGGAAGAATCTTCAGCCGATGCAACTAACATGAACAATTGCTGAGTCTTGCACATGTGTCCCGGTTTATAAATTTCATCGCAATTATAACATAATCCTTTATCCCTTCTTACTTTCATCTGAGCTGGTGTCAATCTTCTTATAGGAGGAATAGGATGGTCGGATCTAGTAGGGGGGTCTGTTACAAAGGGTTTAGGGGGAGAGAATGAGGCAGCATGTATGGTTGTCAAAGGTGACAAGGGTGGTCTAGAAGTAGAGGGAAAGGAGGAAAAAGTATTGGAAGGTGTAAATGGTTTGGGGTATAGATAACGTTTATTCTGAAGTTCTATAGAAGCCTGCTGCATTCTAGAAAGGTAAAAGGCATCAGTGTCACTGGCATGTTTGAACATTTGTACATTATTACGGATCTCCTCCTTAAGACCACTGATGAAACTCAGTGTATAATAATCCTTTGAGAGGTGTTTATGCTTAGCTTTCATAACAGCTTTGAGAGATTTATAACGTTCAAAATACTCCTCAACCGTGGAAGTTTGAGATAATTTATTAAAGCTACCCACATAATTATCATAAGCAACATCTTCAAATCTAATACAAACATCATGAACAAATTTATTCCAATCAAGAATTGTGTGACCCTCTTGGTAATCTAAGAACCATGAATCATCTTTGCAAATAAAGTGAATGGAAGCTAAGTCAACACGTTTTAAATTATCCATAGAATTGAGCTGAAATAATAATTTGCATTTCCTAATCCATCCTCGAGGATTGGTACCATCAAAACGTGGAAAATCGATTTTAGGATGAAGAAGAAGGTTACCTGAAGTGAGACGAATAATTGGTTGTTCAGGTTCTGCGACGTTCGACTCCGGTGACTCTGTAGTTGGAGGAATACCCAAATGCTTACAGAGAACTGCAAATTGAACCCCCATAGTGTCTTTAAGTGACCCAATTTCAGAATTTAGACCTTGAAGTTTATTTTACAAAACTGATAATTGATCGGAATGTTGTTGTTGAATAACAACAACCTGTTTTACTGTCGATGGTTTATCGCCCCCCCCCCCCTCTCATAATTTAGGTACACAGGATCAAGAGTCTGATACCAAATGTAGTGAATCGACTAGAGATTTGACACTACAAAGACAATAACCTTCTCTTCCACAAGGGATAGAGCCTCAATGAATAATTTTCTTATTAGCCTCAGACAGAAACAATCATTCACTATAAATATCCTCTCTACTCTCGACTGGTGATCCAACGACCAATGCTCATTGATCCCTTAACCTAATCACTTATTCCCTCTAAGGACAATTAATCCCTTTATAGTTTAAGAAAACATGCCACGTGTAGTTGCAGGATTTCCTACACTACACCCTTGTCAAGAATCTATGAAAATTAAGTCATAATTGTGGAAGAACAACAACACTTTTATTTATTCACTTTCAGGAAGATTTACAAGAGATATTAAAAATCAGAATTACAACTTTCTTTCTGGAGTTTCTCTCTCCTCAAAGTTCTCTCAGCTCTCAAAAATGCATCATCATTTTCTGGATCTATCGTGCCCTTTATATAGGGATTTACATAGTGGAAGACAGCTAAGATTTCCCCCTAATTCGGATCTACTTTGCGATCTCATCACCATAACTTCAGTCTTCACCATCGCCAACTTTATAACCATCATGAAGCAGACTTATTCTTTATATATTTTTAATCGTTAATCGTTACATTACTCTTTTGTGACACTCGCCAAATGTTGTTGAAGAATCTTGCGACAATCTCGTAAAAGTGTCGTTAATACTTGTAGAAACGTCTGAGCTTCTCGCAGGAATGTTGTTAATATCGCGGGAATAGCGATGTAGCGATATTCTGGTACTACATCTTGCCTCTTCTCATGTATTTTCTGCGAAGGAGAGAAGATCATGCGAACTAGTATTCTTTATCATTCTTCGCAACTTCTTCCCCTTTTATACTTTTTCCTCGACAAGATCCCGTTATTCCAGCCTTTCTTACACGTGTTGTAAATCCCTTCATTTATTGACACGTTCCTACTCCATAGGTCCATTCCCCTTTGCCTATAAAAGGTGGAACTAATCTTCAAAATTAGTTTTACTTTTCTGTTTCTTCATCTTCTTCATCTTCCGTCTGCAACTTTGCCTCTTCTTCATATTCTTGTGCTACTGTTCTAATGGAGTCCTCAAGGTTTGTTTATTTGATTCATGTTGTTTATTTCAAGCCAGTTTTTACTTTCATTCCCCAATCTTTCTTATTTCTTTGTTATATCTTCTTTTTAGCGGAAAGATTTCTACTACCCACAACCCTAATCCTCGCAAAAGACCGACCGAGAAAAAGAAGAAAAGTTCTGCGAATGATAAGGTAGTAAGAAACACCCTTTATTTTTTAATAACAATATTATTTCCCCTGTTTCTTATCTGAGTTATTATTCGCAGAATAACGTGAATCCTGAGAAACCTCCCAAAAGGTCTCGCCATTTTAAGACACTCGAGGAAAATCTCATTATGCCCCCGTTAACATCTGTGAAGGCTACTCCCATACCATCGCAACCAAATCTTTCTTCTCCTATTCGCGAGAATATCACTGTTCACACCTCTACCCCTTCTGATATTTTGACAAATCAGGATTCTAAAGATGCTGCGACTGAGGTTCCTCATAGTCCTTTACGGCCTTCAACTGTTATTTTTTTGCACATACTCCTCCCGATAATTCAACCATCACAAATGATCGCCAACTTATTCTCACTACTTTTTCACCTTCTAAATCCTTTCCTTCATCGAGTGAAACTTTCGTAGGTGTTGATGTTGCTTTTAAAGTCTTGTCTAATGTTTTAGACAATGCTAGAAAGTCTTCCACTGACCCTCTCCAACCGGAAGCTTGCGAGACTCTGTTTAAATATCTTGGCTCTGATCGTAATGATTCACGAGCGGCTTTAGAAAATGAGATTGAAGTTCTGAGGAAAAGTCTTCAAGCTAAAACTGCTGAATGTGATACCTTGAATCACATGCTCCGCAACTCTTCTCTAGATTGCGAGAATCTTCGCAGAAGAAATGACGAGCTGAAAGGTGATTTTTTCTTTCCTTTGGTCTTTTCTGTTTCATATATGTCTTTCTGTAATTAGACTTTCTTCTTAAATTTTTGATTCATATATTAGTTTCAAATCGGGCTCATTTCATAGAAAGACTCAAATCTAAATCTATTGCTGAAGAAGTTCGCGTTGAAAGAGATTCTTGGATAGATCAACATACTAGACTAGACAATCTGTACACTTATTCAATTGATCGCATAAATAATCTTACTAATGAGAACAATCAATTATTGCAAAGGCAGAACTTTTTGAGTGGCGAACTTGATCGCCTCTCATATTTGTTTTTTAAGGCTAATTTGGCGATGAAATCTTTATCAGATGAGAATAAAACCCTATCACAAGAAAAACATAGATTTTCAAGCTTGATGACGATTTCCTCGCAGCAAATAAGTAATCTTCAAAGTACATGTAATAGTCAAGAGCAATCTCTTCATTCTCTTAAGAAGGAGCTCAAGGAGTTAACTGAATCATCTACCGCCGAAAAGGATAAGATTATCAAGGGTAGATTAACTCTTAGTTTAAGAGCCAACGAACTTCAAGAACAATACTCTCAGTTAAAGGAAACTTATTCTTGATTAGCAAAGGAAAATACATATCTTCGCAACAAAGAAGAAAGCATGAAATCTCGTATGAAGGGTATGGTTGGCGATAAATTCGATGATGCCATGAATCAGTGGGAGAACTGTTTATTTGCTTTAATCCAAAACTTAACCTCGCAAAAATAAGGTAGTCAGCTGACTGCCTCTCTTGTTGATCTTCTCATAAAATCTTCTATTATGTTCCTTGCGAAATTCTTGTATAACTGATTTTTTTATTTTGTTGCTCGCAGAATCCGAAAGAAATCTTCATTCTACCATCACTGATCTGACCGCTACATTGGATAAAGTTCGCAAAGAAAATAAATCTCTTGCTTCTAATTGCTTTATTGCTCAGGACAAAGTAGAAAGAAGACTTGATTATCTTGAATACTTTAAGAATATAGAAATTAGGAATCGTGAAAAAACTCTTCTTCGCCAAGTCCATCTTAGGGCTGAAGTTCTCATGAATGATATTCTGCTTCCCCGTTCTATTTATCCTGTTTCTATCCCTCCTCTAGAGGTTGATGATGATGAAATTCCTCTTCCCATGGATGAAGAGTTAGAGTTTACTAATGATGAAGAAAATACTCAAGAAGATCAACAAGGTGGTGAAGAAGAAGAAAAAAGTCCTCCTAAAGAAGTACCCGCTGATGAAGAATCCAAGGAAAAAGAAGCTCGCGGTGAGAAGGATGCTGATGATGCTGATGAATCTGACAAGAAAAATAAGTCTGGCGAGGCTTGAATTTTATCTTTGCTTTCTTTTACTTCTTTTATCTTGCGAGTGATGTAATCTTCGCAACTTTTAGAATTTTAACTTTCGATTTAGCTTACTTTGAATATTTTCAAGTAAGATAATGTAATATTACTTCTCTATTCCCCTTCTTGCCCTTCATTATCTTGCTGGAAATGGTGAATACTCATTATCTTCTTTAAATAATTGTGTTGCTGCATTCTTGCGAAAATATGAATACATCTGCGATATGTGGAATACTGTTGCACTTTTCTGAGAATTTGTGAGGGAATCCGCGATGTTAAAAATTTGCCTCCTTGTATATAATTCTGCGATAAAGGAATGTTTCCTCCCATCTTAAAGCAAAATAGTTAATTGGTAAGATTATTCTTTTGGTCTTATTTTTCCTTCCTAGTTAAAGGTCTTATTTTGCCAAACTTTTTCTGTCTGCGACAAAATCGCAGGATTTATTAACATTTGCATGTAAAGACCCTTTGATCCTGTCTTATCCATGTTTCTTTCAAAATATTTGCGACAATATGATAAGTATACATTCTCTCGCAAGAATTTACCCTTATGACATTGCCGTCTTGCGATGAAATCGCAGGACGTCTTTACAATTTCATGTAAAAGCCCATTGATCTCATCTTAACATTGCTCTCATGGATTGTTTCCTCTGCATTATTTACGTTACGCGACAATATGACATGCCTCAATTTTCTTGCGATCATAAAGCCCCATGACATTGCCGTCTTATGACACTTATCAGCTCCCTAATGGAGGGTGCCGCCCTTATCTTCCCCCTGGTTGCCCCTTCAAGGAGGGAACATCGGCCATACAAGACTATATCTTCCCATCCGGATCTGTCAACAACCAGTTGTTTTTGCAGCCTCTTGTCCTTTATGCCTATATGGCCTATAGTTACAAGACTGCACCCTAAGTGGGGTTTTCTTCAGGCCAAGTGCATTGTAGCCAAGACTTACCAAGGATGGCAAGAAAGTTTCGTACGCTCCGGGCACCCTTGGCTCAACCGTGTACCTCGGAGCCTTGGTTATACTCTGCACTTCTTAGAAGAGATTCTCGGTCGTCCAACCAGGGTATAACCATATAGTTGGAAATCCAAGATCCCTCTCCCGGATAGGTTTTCTTTAACCCCATCGTCTGCATGACTCAGGTTCCAGCAGCGGTATAACCTTATCGCTAAGTCATGCCAAGAGATACCCCCTCATATGACGCTCTATTAGGTATTACATTTTCCTCTTATGAAATTTTATTCGCGAACTAGGGTGCATGCCATAAAGGTTCGTCCCATTCTTTTAATCTCTGCGAAATTTTATTCGCTATTCTTGCGATGATGCTCGCATAAATTTTGATATTGAAAGAAGAATTTTTTAATTGTTTCATCTTACATTTGTATTTCTTACCTCGCAAAAACTGCTACTGATAATTCCTTTTTAGAAACAATCTGTTCCATGGACTATCAAGTCTTTGTCCAACATCTCTTCCCTCTGGATCCATTAATTTGTATGCTCCATTTCCAATTATCTCTTTAATGATGTATGGTCCATCCCATTTTCTCGCTAATTTTCCACCACTTTCTTGCTGATATTTTGGTTTTTCTCGCAAAACTAAATCGCCAGGCTGGAATTGACGTTTCTTGACTCGTTTGTTGTACTCGCGAGCTAATATTCGCTGATAGTTTTCCATATGTTGTAGAGTTTTTTCTCTTTTTTCTTCTAGTTCGTATAACTCATGTAAAATCATACCAGCACTTAGATTTTTCTCCCATGCCTCTCTTTTTGTTGTTGGGATAGCAACCTCTGTTGGTAGGACAGCTTCAACTCCATATGTTAAACAGAAAGGTGACATTCCAGTTGCCTCTCGTCTAGTTGTATTATATTCCCATATTGCATTATGTACTTGCTCACACCATGATTTGTGATAACCTTCTAACTTCTTTTTCAAGATGTCTGCGATTGTCTTATTAGTTGCCTCAGCCTGACCATTTGCTTGTGGATATAAAGGAGTTGACTTTCCACATTTTATCTTAAACGCATTAAGAAGCAATTCGATGTTCTTCCCTTCAAATTGCTTTCCATTATCAGACATCAAATGTGCTGGGATCCCAAATCTGCAAATTATATTTTTAAATATGAACGTAAAAATGTATTTATCGCGGATGTGATGTACTGCCTTAACTTCTCCCCATTTTGTGAAATAATCTGTAGCAACGATTAAATATCTTCTTTGTCCAGAACCAGGCACAAATGGTCCCACAATATCCAATCCCCATTTTCTAAAAGGCCATACACTTGATGAAGATGATAATGGTACTCCTGGTGCATGTATCTTCTTCCAAAATCGCTGACAATCTTCACAACGCCTTGAAAGTTGTTTTGCATCCTCATGCATATATGGCCAATAATAACCCTGCATCTTTGTTTTATATGCCAAAGATCTACCCCCGCTGTGATTACCAGCATCACCACTATGCAACATTTTTAACACCTTTTGTCCTTCTTCTCTCGTCAAACACCTTAGCAATGGTCCATAAAATGATCTGGGATATAATACCCCATCTCTTAGTTCATAATTGGTTGCTCTACTTTTTAATTTATGTGCTTCTAATCAATTTCTGGGGATTTCTCCTCTCGCCAAATAAACATGAAGATCTGCTCGCCAATCTGTAGCATTATTCCCAATTTCTTCCTCGCCAGATTCTACCATCATTACATCTACCTCTTCTTCTTCTTTGTTTATCGCCGGTTGCAAAAGTGTTTGAATTTTTATGCATCTCGCAAGTGGGTTCGTCATCATACTTGATATGAAAGCAAAAGCATCTGTGAGCCTATTATATTTCCTTGATATGTGCCTCCATTTTATTTTTGGAATTCTCGCAGACAATTCTTCAATAAGTTTTTTGTACTTCTTCAAAGATGGTTCATTTGTAGTATACGCTCCCTTTATCTGGCGAATAACCAATTGTGAATCGCTGGTGATTCTAGCATTTTCCAACTTCATTTCTATCGCAAACTTCAATGCATGGATTACAGCTTCATATTCTGTCTCATTATTAGTGGATACAAATTCCAATCTAAATGAAAAGGCTGTTTTTTCTCCTTCTGGTGAAATGAAAACAACTCCTTCTCCATTTGACGATCCATCCACTAATATTTCCCATCTGTCAGGTTCTGTTAATAGCTCTTTTGGGTCTCCATGTTCTTCTTCTATATCCATCATCTCTTCTACAGCTTCCTCATCTTCTAAAGGAAATTCAGCTAAGAAATCTGCGATAACCTGTGATTTTGGCGAAGATAGAATTTCATATTGAATATTAAAATTCCCTACTTGTGCATTCCATCTCTCAACTCTGCCTGATCTTTTTGAATTTTCCATCACCGATTCAATTGGCACTCTCGTTAACACTTTGATCTTATGTGCTTGGAAATAAATTCGAAGCTTAAAGATTGCGTGTACCAATGCTAGAATTAGTTTCTCAATCTTTGAATAATTTCTCTCTGCTGAATTAAATGTTTTGCTGATATAATAAATTGGTTTTTCTACTCCCGCGTCTACTCGCAATAACACAACAGCTTTTTGTAATATAGATATATTCGCCAAATATTCTTTTATTCCTTGAAAATATTTTTCTCATTCATCTGTCCACTTGAATCTTGTTCCCTTCTTGAGTATGTCGAAAAAATGTTTACACTTGTTTGAAGATCGCGAAATGAACCTTCCTAGCGAGGCTAAGAGTCCATTTAGTTTTTGCACATCTTTTACCGTCGCAGGAGTTGGCATATCGCGAATTGCTTGTACCTTTTATGGATCAACTTGTATTCCTTATTTTGACACAATATACCCCAAACACTTCCCTTAAGTTACTCCAAAGGTACACTTATCAGGATTCACCTTAATATTGAATTATCGCATTTGATCGAAAATCTCTATCAAATCTTGCACATGATTCTTAGGTTCTTTGCTTTTGATCAGCATATCATCTACATACACTTCTAATGTCTTGTGGATCCACTTTGCAAACACCTTTTCCACCATTCTTTGATATGTTGCACCAGCATTTCGTAAGCCAAATGGCATCTTTGTATAACAATATAATCCTCTTGGAGCAAAAAATGCAGTATGTTCTAGATCTTCTTCAGCGAGAGGGATTTGATTATATCCTTTATATCCATCCAATGATGATATTCTTGCGTTTCCTGCTGCTGATTCAACCATTTTTGGAATATCTGGAAATGGAAAACTATCTTTTGGACATGCCTTGTTTAGATCCGTAAAATCTATGCAAATTCTTATCCCTTTGTTCTTCTTTGGGACCACCACCATGTTTGCAATCCATTCTGGATATTTTGCTTGTCTTATAATTCCTGCGTCGAGCATCTTCTGTAATTCTTCTTCTATTTGAGAACGATATGTTGTTGCGATCTTCCTTATTCTTTGCTTGAATGGTCTTATGTTTTTGTTAATTTCTAATTTATGACATGATATTGATGGGTCTATCCTTGGCATCTCATCTATGTTCCACGCGAAGATATCTGCATATTCTCGCAAAATATTTATAGTTCTTTCTTCCTCATTTGCCTCCATTCTAGTCCTAATTTTCAGTATTTTAGGTTCTTCTTTACTTCCAATATTTATTTCTTTTATTGGTTCAGCAGCAGTGTAGCTGGATTCAGGTTCTCCCATTAGTGTTGGCGTTTTCACGACTTTCGCGAACTCATCTCCTTCTCGCGAAACTTCACTTGGTATCCCTTTTCATTCTTTTTCCCTTATCATGTAAATTTTAAATTCCTCTTCTTTCTTTGCTTCTCTGTTCAATTTTCTGCGAGCTTTTCGCAGCTTTGGACGTTCTTCACAATTTCTTACTTCAATTTGGTAGCACAATCTCGCGAAATTCACATCTCCTCTAATTTCTATAATTCCACTAGGCATAGGAAATTTAACACATTGATGTAATGTTGATGCCACAGCCTTGATTGCGTGTATCCATGGTCTTCCCAGTATCATATTGCACGGCGATTCCACATCTACCACACATAATGATATTTGTGTTTCAATTTCTCCTAGTGGAATTCGTACCATTATCTCGCCTTTAGGTTTTGTTATAGACTTTCCAAAGCCATGAACATAATACATTGAATGAGACATTTCTTCATCCTTATATCCCATCTTCTTTAAAGTATGATAAAATATCATGTCTACAAAACTTCCTGTGTCTACTAAAGTTCTATTCATAGCCCATTCTTCTTCAGATTTCATCGATTTCTCTTCTCTCATTGGTATAGTGGTTACTGTGACCACCAATGGAGATGTATGACTTGAATCTCCTTCTGGTATTTCTGCTGCTGTAAACGCGATTTCTTGTTTTTCCCAATCTTTCAATGATGATATCTTCTCCACTGTCATAATCTTCCTTCCTTCAAAATCCCGTTTATGTATCCTTCCCTTGATATTTTCATGAAATCTATCAATTATTTATTTTGTAATTACATCACCTTTCAATTTTCTACAATCCTTTTTGATTATGATCATTCTTCCTTCAACTTTCTCACCTAATTTTGAACAATTTTTATCTTCTTCTTCGCTTTTACTTTTAAAATCACAGGTTCAATCCCTGTTTCTAGCGCCAAAATGTAGTTGCAGGATTTCCTACACTACACCCTTGTCAAGAATCTATGAAAATTAAGTCATAATTGTGGAAGAAAAACAACACTTTTATTTATTCACTTTCAGGAAGATTTACAAGAGATATTAAAACTCATAATTACAACTTTCTTTCTAGAGTTTCTCTCTCCTCAAAGTTTTCTCAGCTCTCAAAAATGCATCATCATTTTCTGGATCTATCGTTCCCTTTATATAGGGATTTACATAGTGGGAGACAGCTAAGATTTCCCCCTAATTCGGATCTACTTTGCGATCTCATCGCCATAACTTCAGTCTTCACCATCGCCAACTTTATAACCATCGTGAAGCAGACTTATTCTTCATATATTTTTAATCGTTAATCGTTACATTACTCTTTTGTGACACTCGCCAAATTTTGTTGAAAAATCTTGCGACAATCTCGTCAAAGTGTCGTTAATACTTGTAGAAACGTATGAGCTTCTCGCAGGAATGTTGTTAATATCGCGGGAATAGTGTTGTAGCGATATTCTGGTACTACACCACGAAAAGGTAAAGCAGTAAAACTAGAGACGAGTTAATCCCAAAAAACTTGAAGCCCATAGGTACATAACAATATTCTCTAAGGGAGACCTAAATTTCCATAGAGAGTGATCCCTTTACCAGTGGTGTTCTTAATTCTGGGTAGTATCTACAATGAGTTATTCCTTGGTAAATGAAAAACCATGCTTTGACTCTTTTAATACAAGTCCAGACATAACATCAGGTGCCCACAACAAATTTCAGTAGATCCATAATTAAAAATCATCTCGATGTAGTTGCAGGAATTCCTACACTACACCCTTGTTAAGATTCTATAGAAATCTGTTGGAATTTGACTAAACTTTAAAGATTAAATGATACATTATTATTCAAATCTCAGAAATGTTTACAGAATTGGAATAAATCAAGATTACAATTATTCTCTTGAAGTTTCTCTCTCCTCAAGACTCTTTCAACTCTCAAAAACACATCATCATTTTCTGGATCTATCGTGCCCTTTATATAGGGATTTACATAATGGGTGACAGCTAAGTTTTCCTCTTATCTCGGATCTATTCTGCGATCTCATCGTGATCTCTACAATGTTCTCTATCGCAATTATAATGATCATCGCATGACCAACATATTCTTCTTTTACTCCTTCCATCGTCAGCTTCTTTTGGATATTCTGTGACGCTCGTGAAACGTTGTTAAAGTATTGACAGTGATGCTCGCAGAAACGTCGTTAATATCGCAGGAATAACGTCGTAGCGATATTCTGGTCATACATCTTGCCTCTTCTCATGTCTTTTCTGCGAGGAAGAGAAGATCATGAGAACCAATATTCTTTATTACCCTCGCAACTTCTTTCTTTCTTCTCGACATGATTCCGTTAATTTAGCATTTCTTACACGTGTTGTGAATTCCTCTATTTACTGACACGTCTTTGCTTAATGGGCCCACCCCCTTTTGCCTATAAAAGGTAGAATTAAGTTTCAAAACTAATTTTCTTCTTCTGTTTCTTCAGCTTCTTCATTTGTCTACTTCATCTGCAACTTTTCTTCTCCTTCGCATTCTTCTGCTACTGTTTTAATGGAATCATCAAGGTATGTTTCTTGAATTATGACATTTATTTAAGTCAATTTTTAATTCCATTCTCTAATCTTTCTTATTTGATTCTTCGTAACTTCCATGCTATGTCTTCTCTTCAGCGGAACTACACAACCCACGGTTCAAAACCCTAACACTCGCAAAAAACTGATAGAGAAGAAGAAAAGGAGTTCTGCGAATGATAAGGTAGTAAGAAACATATTCTCTTTCCAAATAACAATATTGTTTCCTCTGTTTCTTATCTGAATTATTGTTCGCAGAATGACGAGAACCCTATTAAACCTCCTAAAAGATCTCTCCACTTTAATATACTTGGGGAAGATCTCATTATGCCCACATTAACATCTGTGAGGATTACTCCCACACCATCGCAACCAAATCTTTCTACTTTTGTTTGCGAGAATATCGCTACCCATACTTCTACTTCCTCTGATCCTTTGATAAATCATCCTTCTAAAATTGTTGTGACTGAGACTCCTTATAGTCCTTTGCGGCCTTCAACTGTTGTTTTTCCACATACTCCTCCTGACAACTCAACCACCACAAATGATCGCCAACTTTCTCTAACTAATTCATCTTATACACCTCTTCCTTCATCAAGTGAAACTTTTGCGGGTGTTGACATTGCTTTTAAAATCTTGTCTAACATTTTAGACAATGCTAGAAAGTCTTATACTGACCATCTCCAGCATGAAGCTTGCGAAACTCTACTCAAGTATTTTGGTTCTGATAGTAATGCTTCGCAAGCATCTTTAGAAAATGATATTGAAGCTCTGAGAAAAATCCTTCAGGCTAAAACTACTGAGTGTGATACTTTGAATCACATGCTTCGCAACTCTTCTCTAGACTGCGAGAATCTTCGCAGAAAAAATGACCAGCTAAAAGGTACATTTTTCTTGCCTCTGCTCTTTTGTTTTTCTGTTTTATTTACATATTTTCTGTACTCAAACTTCCTTCTTAAATTCTTAATTCATATATTAGTTTCAAATCGGACTCGTTTCATAGAAAGACTCAAATTTGAATCTATCGCTGAATAAGCTCGCGTTGAAAGAGATTCTTGGATGGATCAACATACTAGACTAGACAATCTTTACACTTATTCAATTGATCACATAAATAATCTTACTAAGGAGAATAATCAATTATTTCAAAGGCAGAATTTTTTAAGTGGTGAGGTTGATCGCCTCTCATATTTGTTTTTTAAGGCTAATTTGGCGATGAAATCTTTATCAGATGAGAATAAAACCTTGTCCCAAGAAAAATATAGATTTTCAAGCTTGATGGCGATTTCCTCGCAACAATTAAGTAATCTTCAAAGCATATGTAATAATCAAGAGCAATCTCTTCGTTCTCTCAAGAATGAACTCAAAGAATTAGCTGAATCATCTGTTATCGAGAAGGATAAAATTATCAAGGGTAGACTGACTCTTAGTTTAAGAGCCAGCTAACTTCAAGACCAATACTCTCAATTAAAGGAATCTCATTCTTCATTAGCAAAGGAAAACTCATATCTTCGCAAGAAAGAAGAAGGCATGAAATCTCGTCTGAAGGGTATGGTTGGCGATAAATTCGATGATGCCATGAATCAATGGGAGAACTGTTTATTTGCATTAATCCAAAACTTAACCTCACAAAAAGAAGGTAGTCATTTGACTGCCTCTCTTGTTGGTCTTCTCGTAAAATTTTGTTCATTCTAAAGATCAAAAGCTTCAATCCAGACTTGAAGGATTAGTTGGTGATGGTTTTGATAAAGCTATGGATCAAATGAAGAATTGTTGTCTATCTTTAGCTCAATTTCTTACTTCACAAAGAGAAGGTAGTCATTAAAATTTGACTACCTTTGACATATTTTTGAACTTTGTTATACTCGCATGATTGACTCCTTTGAATTCTATTTTACTCGCAGAATCCGAAAACAACCTTCGCAATGCTAAAGCTGCATTAGAAACTACTTGTTATAAGCTTCAGTCCTCTTATTCTAAGATTCGCAAGAGGAATACTTTGCTTTCTACTCGTTTAACTGATTCACGTGATCATGCCAATCAGAGATTCAACTACCTTGCTTATGCCAAAGACATTGAGGATACTAACCACCAGAAGGCTTTAGCTCGTGAAAGTCATTTAAAAGCTCAAGTCTTCGCAAACAATATTCTCTTATCAAAATCCTTGCCTCCAGTGAAAGTTAAGCATCTAGAAATATCTGATGATGAAGTTATTCGTGATCCTGATAGTGACTTTGATTACGAGAGTGATGATGAAGGACTTGATGGTGAGGAATATTCTCATGTTGCTGCTTATGAAGATGGTGGTGAGAAATAATCTGATCTCCAAAAAGAAGTTCCTATTGATGGTCCTACCCCTCCTAAAGATCCCGCACAAAACATGGACGAGGAGCATTAAGCATGATGGATTATTCTACTGTTATTCCTCTTTTTTACGAACAACTTTGTTTTCCTTTCTTTTAAAGCCTTTCTCTTGGTTACTGTTGATTCTCTTTCTACAGACGATCCTCACTTCCTGTTTGTTTTCCTTAAGAAGTATACTTTGTATTTTGCGATACTACTTTGATCTTTCTCTAGATTTGCATGATTTAATCATATGAAGAGAAATTGCATGACTTGATCATATGAAGAGAAATATTATATCTTGAAGACTTAGATTAGTATTCCCTTTCCCCTTATTATTGCTCTTCAGATGATCAATTATTGTTGTAAATATTAGAATATCTGCCTCTGTTTAAGTTGCGAAGTTTCAATTTGTTGCGAAGTAAATGAGAAATATTCCCTTTGAAGTATAAGAAGTATGAAATCTCCGTGAAGAATTATGAAACATCCTTGAAGAAGTATAAGAAGTATGAAATACCCTTGAAGAAGTATAAGAATTATGAAATACCCTTGAAGAAGTATAATAATTATGAAATATCCTTTGAAGAAGTATAAGAATTATGAAATACCCTTGAAGAAGTATAAGAATTATGAAATACCCTTTGAAGAAGTATAAGAAGTATTGAATCTTTGAAGAAGTATAAGAAGTATTCAATCTTTTGAAGAAGTATAATAAGTATTCAATCTTTTGAAGAAGTATAAGAAGTATTCAATCCTCGTAAAACTTAATGAATATAAAATTTTCGCCTTTAATTGTAAATAAAATTGCCTCTTTTGTTAGGAATTCGTGATATATATTCTTGTAAAAATTCTTCAATGATATTGATGGAATTGATTTCATTAATTGCTGTGGTCTTATCATGCCTTCCTAAGTAAAGGTCTTATTTTGCCACCTCTTTTGTGATAATATTTTTGTGTTTGCGATAATATGACAATTCTGAATAATCTTGCGAATATACAGTCTTGTGATATTATCGTCTTGCGATGAAATCGCAGGACATTATCACACTTTCATGTAATAACCCATTGATCTCATCTTAACCTTCGTACTTAATTCTGCGAGGATGTATATATATACATGTATATTATTATTATTATTTTATTTTATTTTTTTTACTCGCATAAATATAATTGTTGCACAAATATGACAAGCATTTATGTTCTTGCGAACAAGAAGCCTCATGACATTTGCGTCTTATAGCACGTATCATCTCCCTAATGGAGGGTGCTTCCCTTTATCTTCCCCTTGGTTGCCCCTTCAAGGAAGCGTACATCGACCATAAAAGGTTATCTCTTCCCATCCGGTTTTGAAAACAACCAGCTTTTGTTCGCAACCTCTTATCCTTTTTTCCTATAGGGCTTATAGTTACGAGGTTGCACCCTATGGGGTATCTTTGGGCCAAGTGCATCATTTGCCAAGACTTGCCAAGAATGGAAGATGTGCTTCAAGCCCATCCGGCACTCTTGACTCAACCGTGTACCTCGGCGCCTTGATCGTTTTCTGCACTTCTTGAGAAAGACAGTATGCCTTAGTCGCCCAACCTAAATCATGTTACATCGCAAGATTAAGTTGAGAATCCAAGGTGTCTAACCCGGATAGGTACCCCGCTTTTGGGTTGTACCCCGTAATGTTCATGTACTCAGGTTCCTTGGTGGTGTTCTGGTTTCCCTGATCCATGATTATAGGTACCCCCTTAAATGACGTACTTTAGGACTTTGCCTCTTACGAAATGTTGCTTCGCGAACTAAGGTGTACGCCATAAAGGTTTGCCTGTGTAAAATTTCTGTGGCTTTCTTTCTTTTTTGAAAGCTAATCACAGTTTGCGGTCTTTTGTTCGCAAATGTCTTTTGCGTCTTTCTTTAATGAAAGCTGATCGCAATAAGAATTTTTAAAAATTTGTAATTTTGTTAAGTTTCGTGCGAGCAAACCATATTCGCAAAAATTTTCATGAGGTTTATGGATAATACCTTTTTAAGTTGTTTGTGGGAGAAAACTACTTCTGCCGGTTTGGGTAATTTTGGGTGTGTGTGTGGAAGAGAAGTGAGTTTAAACCTTCAACAAATGTTCTGCACGATGAGCACTTTGATTCGAGAGGTAATCTATACAATTCTGGCCTAAACCGAAGACACGGCCGTTCCAGATTTGTTTCGGTCACAGGTCAAGGATGTGAGGTTAATTTTAGGGAGGGAAGCGAAGAAGGTGTTGAGAGTATGAAGGTGAAGTCTATTTGATGACTTGTTAACAGAAGGTCGAGCAAGCTAGAAAATGTTGCAGGCAGGCTCTGGGTGTTGAATACGATTAACACTTGGTTTTCTGTGTTGTTCCAACTTCTGTTTTTGGAAATAGGGAAGAGAACCTATTTATACAAGTCATTAAACCTTCTTCACGTCTCTCGTGGGAAGTGGAGGAAGTGGAGTGAGGGAAGAGTGGAGTTGTGTGTGAGTGTCACACGACCAGAACTGCCCACTTCTCTCATCTTGACTTAACCGCCCATGTCTTCCTAACACGTTCTTGTGATGGCGCTTTGCACGCTGCACGCTGTAAACCGCCAGACCAATACCCCAGTTTGTATCCCCCAGTTGTGACATGATTAATGTCTCGAGTGTGTGGATCGCGGGACCCGTAGAAAATAGTGCAGGATGAACCATGAACTTGGTATAACATCGCATGCAGCCATCTTCAGGTAACCGTTTGGAGGTTGTATAGACATGCCATGCCTTGGTCGGTTACCTTGTGAAGAAGAGTGACGGATGGTGGTCATAGTGATACCTTGTTTTCTGGTTGATTCACACCCTAAGACATTCGCCCAAGCTTGCAAAGCTGGATGGACGAGATGACTCGTAGCCTTGCTTGCGACCGTTGGATGGGAGGCGCGCATGCTGCCTCTTTCGGCCCAAACGTTTGCATGCTTAGAGAGTTCCAATGGAGGAACCGATCAGACCTGCATGGAGGTAGTACAATAGTGTCCACGCCCATGCCTGCTTGACTCACAAATATTTAATATAAGCCACTCGACTCAGGCGGCAAAGACGAGTGGTCGAGATTAGAATTTATGGAGGGGCCGTGACATATCACCTTTGGGCGCGCGTACCGAGGAGATTGATCACCGCCGGTATTGGCAGATCAGCTATATGTGAAGCCGGTCCCACGGTGGTCATGCTAGCATGCTCAGTTCCTTCTAAGTCTCCATCTTGGCCTTCCTTCCAAGCCTGCGAAGATGGACGCTCGAGATGTTTCTGCGCCGCAAACCCTAATTAGGGCTTTTAGACCGGCCACTTTGAGCGATCGGTTTTGGGTTGCGCGCACCTCTTTTGGGGAGACTGACCATGTATGCAGTATCTTGGGTCGACGGTGAACATGTACATGCTTGCTCTATGACCCTGGGCGTAATCTAAGCCATCCAACTATGCCGGTGAAGTCGGATGGTCGTGATCGTTTTGGATCTTCTCAACCTGCATAAGGCGTTAAACTAGCCTTGTTTGGGCAATCGTTTCTTGCACCACGGCTTGCCTATGAGGTAGTTGGTCATGTAGGTAGAAAGTGGGCCCTCCAATGGAGTGCCATCACTTCACTACTTGTTTTATGGTATAATCTAAGCCATCCAACTATGCTGGAGAAGTTGGACGCTCACGATTAAAAGAAACCCTAGCCGTGCGTCATGCTCAATTTGAGCGCATGTTTTGGAAGGACCAACCGTGGTTGGTATTGACCGTTCGGTCATGTGTGAAGGTGGGTCCGAGGTGATCATGGTAGCATGCTCAGGACCCCATGAATCTATATCTACACCCTCCATCTATGCTTGCGAAGTTGGACGGGTGAGATATATTTTTGGGTTTATTTTCAGCAAGTGAGACTAATATGGATAGTCTTGCATGCGTTCAACGGGGCTAGTATAACCTACCGTCAGGTAGCCTATGGGTGTTTGCATGCCGAACTCAAGGCTTTAATTAAAGCATTAATAGTAATGTTGTATACATACAGAAAACCGGGATGGTTGCCACATGCTCCGTCGGGATGGTTGCCACATGCTCCGTTCTGGGTAGGTATGTTTAATTCTCAGGGATGGTTGCAGATGCTCCAATGAATTAATATGGCGAGAAGTATTCACCGCCTGAAGGCTTTATCCTTTGCAGGACGTCAGCTTACAAAAATTGTCTTTTTACAATTTTACCCTTTAAATAGAAATCCACCATCAACATTAAGTCCCCTGCCTAGCATGCAATGGTTACACTATTGTAGGGTAGGCATGAGATGGTGACAGTTTGCAAAAATAACTAAAGCTAGGGTAAACGTACTTATACCACATTGGGAGGGTGCTCGTGCCGAATGCCCTGTAGCACTGGTGGAGTTGTTCCCCTTCAACGAATTTTTCTCCGATTTCAGCTAGGTTTCTGAAGCTAGCGCGACTTGGTCGGTGTTGATCCCTTGCCGGCCGGATGTAGTCCGAGATAGCTGCGTCTAGGGTTTCCCTTGGCGTGTATATATACGTATGCACATTAATCTTCTTCTACATCTTGGGATATAATTTCTTCTCTGCATAGTTCCATCATGTCAGGCAACAACAAGTCGTTTTCGTACCCGCTCTGCAGCTCAGTGCGCTTCTGAAACTCGTGGCAATCCTCCAGCTCGCGTGCGTAGAGTCAAGAGGGTCATACCATTTTGTTCTTTTCCCTTTTCTTTTACGAGTAGGCACCCTTATTTCCTGATCAGGTGAATAATCTCCTCCTTTGCAGAGATGTCCACCTGGAACATGTGTAACAGTCATTGATGACGATGACTTGGATAGTCCACTTTCTTCGAATTCAGCTACACCTTCACCGGACGACCTCGAGAATGCTACCCTGGGTATTTCATCCTATGAATACCCCAATGCCGGCCTTTCGTTCGATATTGGTATAAAATATTTGTCTTCTAGCTACAAGACTGTCAGTGGTTTTTTAGTACGAAAGGAGTTCGTCTCCATGTACACAAAGATATGGAGAAAGTATGGCCACATCGCGACCAGGAACGTAATTCTGCATTGCTCGTCTGCTTTGGTTACTGTGGTTAACTGCTTGCTTCCCATGATTGCTGAGATGGAAGGTGTTTCTATCCGCAAGGTAGCTGAATCAAATCTCGAGAAGTGGGAAAATATGCTCTCTACCTGCAAGTCCATGGAGTTCAACGTGAGTTGGCTACGGCAGCGTCTTGACATCATCAAGGTTGATCGAGCTGGTATTTTGGCGAACGTAGTCCCTGCTGCGAAGGCTATCTTGGAGGAAGAGAAGGCTCTGGATGCTGAATCAGAAAAGGTGGAGCAGGCGATCCAAAGCTTGAAGTCCCGGAGAGAGAGGTACCAGGCTAGGTTGAAGATAATGCTTTCCAGGGATTACAACCTGTTGGACGACCTCTTCTGAGCTGCGTTGAGAGATTTCCTTCCTTCTTTTTCTTTTGCACACCATCGAGAGATGTGAGATTTTTTTTTTTTTTATGTAGATGGATGGAGAAAAATTCATTAAATTTTCCTGAATAAATTAACAAGTTAGACATGAAAAGAGAATGCATGTATTGTCATGTCATGGGACAAGTATGGGACAATAATCAGGCATGATATGTCTTGAGACATTTTCCATTGATGACTGCTTCCAACTTGCCTTCATCCACCTTAATGATTTTGTAGTATCCAGTGTTGTAATCCCTGGTAATCACGTAAGGTCCTTCCCATTTTGGAGAGAACTTTGGTGCAGACATGTCTTGTTGGATGTGTCTGGATGTCTTCAGAACTAGGTCTCTCGTGGCCTTACAGATTTGTCATACGCCCTGGAGACTCTGTTTCTGCGCGCTCCTCTGCCTTGCTTCTTCTGTAGTCTAGAGTATCGAGCTCAGCGATCCTATAGTTAGACTCCTCAGTTTCGTTCCAGTGGACTCCACTCGTTGCTGCAATCCTAGCTGATGGGATTTTGATTTCTGCCGGGAGGATAACATCAGCCCCGTAAACGAGTGAGTATGGAGAAACTCCAATGGAGCTCCTAGGTGCCGTTCGGTATGCCCATAGTGCCATCGGTAGTTTTTCATGCCACTCTCTGGGATTGTCATGTACTGTCCGACTGAGAATCCGGATTAATGTTTTGTTGGTTCTCTCAGCCTGCCCATTCCCTTGAGGGTAGTAGATGGTGGAGAAGACTTGTTTAATTCCATATCCTTCAATAAACTCTCGTACCTGCTTGTTGGCGAAGGGAGTACCGTTATCGGTAATGATATGTTTAGGTACTCCAAAGCAGCAGATGATATGCTCTTTAATGAACGCTGCAATCTTTTCTCCTGTAGTTCCACGCATAGGAATAACTTCGACCCATTTTGTGAAGTATTCAGTTGCTTATAAAATATATTCATGCTGCTTTGATGATGGCGGGTTGATCTTTCCAACAATATCAAGTCCCCAGCTATAGAATGGCAACGGGATGCTTATCGAATGTAGGGGAGTGGATGGTGCATGGACGAGGTCCCCGTGAATCTGGCATTTGTGGCAGATTTGAACGAAGGCATCTGCATCATCTTCCATGGACGGCCAGTAATATTTCTCGTGTATCTGGAGAAACAATTTATTCTTTCCTTGATGTTCTCCTTCATGCATCTCTTTCAATATTGTTGAGATTTCTCCTCCAGCCAGGCACCGTAGCAGATCACCTCCAAATCTTTTTCGGTACAGAATTTCTTCGTGGAACACGAAACGCTTCGCTCTCTGCTTTATTCTGACTGCCTCCTTTGAGTCAGCAGGAACTGTGCCATCACGAAGGTAGTTAACATATGGCTGCCTCCAATCCACGGTGTGATTTATGTTGAGTACCTCTAGTTGATGAGGTGGTGCCTGGCAGTTTGAGAAAGACTATTGGAGTGCTCGGGACTGCGTCTCCATTTACGGCTAGTAATAGCCTAAAAATTGGAGGCGTTGATAGAGTGTCACCACCAATGTTTGTCTACAAATCTCGTTGTGGACACGGTCAAGTTGCAGCTATGCTTCTTCCTCTCCGAGACATCTTGATAAGGAACTATCCGGGTTTCGGTGGTATAACATGCCGTGGAGCATAAAGAAGTTTTGTAAGGCTTTAAGGCTGACCTTTTTTTGAGAAAGTGAACTGCTAAGATCCTGAATGATTGTAGTCCGCCAGTCACAGGTTTCAGCATCCTTGCATCGTGAGAGCCATGTTGATTCCACTGTCCTTCTTTTCACCGCCAGGGTTTCTTATATGCCTTCGAACTGCAATTTAGAAGCTAATGTTGCCAAGCAATCAGCATGCTTATTGTTGTTGCGGCTGACATGAGTTATGGTTGCGTCAGCGAAGTAGTTCAGCATCCTCTGAGCTTCAGACCGGTACGGAGCTAAAGTTATATCTTTTAGTCATACACCCCGTTCATCTGATTAACCAATAATTTGGAATCGCCTCTTATTTCCAAACGTGTGGCTCCCGCCTGCTTGGCTAATAGCAGCCCTATAAGGAAGGCTTCATACTCCGCTGAATTGTTAGTGCATTGAAAATCTAACTTGAAGGAGTGTGAAAAGACTTCGCCAGTTGGAGATACTAGGACTATGCCTGCTCTTCCAGTGTTGTTGCTGGTAGTAGCGGATCCATCAAAATATAACAGCCAAGCTTCTTCTTCGAAAACAGAGATGTCTGCAAACTCTCCAGGCAGGTCTTCATGCAATGCCATGGTACCTTCTCCAGGAAAAGCTGCTAGAAAATCCGCGACATCCTGACCCTTAACAGCTCTGGGCGGAGTACACATTATGTCTAGTTCTGACATTTGGAGGAGCCACTTGGCAGCCCTTCCCATTAGAACTGGTTTTGATAGTAAGAACTTCGCAGGGTCTGATTTGGATATGAGCGTTACCTTGTTGGATAGTAGGTAATGCCTGAACTTCTGGATGGAATGTATCAATGCTAGGCAGGCTTTCTCTGCTCTCGGGTATCTGAGTTCAGCGTCCCTCAATATTCGACTGAAGTAGTATATAGGACGTTCGACTCCCTCATCATCCTCTTGCGCCAGCAAGGCTCCAACAGCAGTGTCACTGAAGGCATTGTAGAGATATAACGGTCTCCCTTAAATAGGAGACTTCATGATGGCTGGAGACGACAATATGTGCTGAATTTTCCGAAACGCTTCTTGTTGGACGCTAGTCCAGTTAAAATACGCTCCTTTCTTCAGCAGGGGGTGAAGGAAACAACAAGTTGAGCCATACCAGGTATAAAACGTCGAATGTAAATCACCTTTCCCATAAAACTTTAAAGTTCCTTCACGGTTCGAGGTGGTGGCATTGTGAGGATGGTTTGAGTCTTAGATGGGTCTACCTTGATTCCCTCAGCAGTCACTTGGAATCCCAAAAACTTTCCGGAGGAGACACCAAAGGAACATTTCAAAGGATTCATCCTCAACTTGTACTCACGGCACCTCTCGAATACTTGTCGCAAGACTCCTGTGTGTTCCGTCCGGGATTTCGACTTGACTACTATGTCATCTACGTAATCTTCAACTTGTTTGTGCATCATGTCGTGAAAAATTGATGTCATGGAGCGTTGATATGTTGCTCCGGCATTCTTCAAACCGAAAGGCATAACTGTATAATAAAAATTTCCGAGAGGAGTTCGAAAAGCAGTGTTACTTGCATCATGTTCGTACATCCTTATCTGTTTGTAGCCGCTATATCCATCCATGAAGGAGAACATGCCATGGCCGCTCTTGGTGTCTACCAACATGTCGATGTTAGGTAGAGGAAAGTCGTCCTTGGGGCAGCACTTGTTTAAATTTCTGAAATCTACACAACATCGGATCCGCCCATTCTTTTTCTTTACTGGGACCACGTTAGCCAGCCAGGTTGGATGGTGGATGGGTTTGATGAAGCCGGAAGTTAGCAATTTCTGGATTTTAGATTTAATTTGATCTTCCACCTCATGTCTGAATTGTCTTGGAGACTGTTTGATAGGCTTGGATCCAAGCTTTATGTGCAGGTGATGAGTAACCAACTTTTCATCTAGACCATGAATTTCATCGTACGTCCAGGCGAATATATCTTGGTATTCTTTGAGGAGTTGCACAAGATTCGTCCGTTCCTCCGTGGACAGAGTAGAACTAATGGAAATGGGCCTGGTAGACTCTTCACTGCCGATGTTAATAGTTTCGAGTTCGTCGGTTGTAGAGGTGGTACCGTCTTGCAGCTTTCTGGGGGCGTCCAACACCTCTTCTTGTGAGTCTCCGTTTTGACAACATTCTATTAGGCGAAGAGACCAAGCATCAGTCTCTCCTGCTAATTGCTAATAGCGGCGGTGGTAGACAATCTTTCCTTTCTGATCTTGAGTTACCACAAAGGTTCTTCCTCTCTTGGTAACGTGGTTTCCCGCCTCACTGGGTGAAGGAGAGTTCCTCGTCAGCTGGGATACATCATGTCTGAGTTTTAATGACGCAAGCCGATCCTCATCCTGGATTGACGCCCACGTGGGAAGTGGGGTACAATGTACTTTGCCTGGATATTCCTGCATAGCTTCCTTCGGTTTGAACAATTCTACTCCGCATATGGGTGCGTATGGAGACAACGATGCAGGTATACGAATGACTTCTTTGTTCAGCGTAGTTTTCAGGCACTGGTGATAGGTTTAAGGAACAATCCTATTCTCGTGGAGCCATGGCCTACCCAGTATCATGTGGTAGTCTGGTTCCTTCTCTATGACTTCGAATTTCACTTTTGATTGAACAGGACCTACGTATAAGTTCAGATTGACATACCCATAAGTGTTGGTTTGGTTCCCTTCAAAGTCCGTCATTGTGGTAGACCGCCGCAAAATCTTGTTTGGGCGAACCTTAGCCTCCTTGAGTGTCTTGAGGGTAATCACATTTGAGGATGCTCCTGTGTCGATGAGGGCCCGTCTGAATTCTGAATCTTTGATGCATGCGGTTACATGTAGGGCTCTATTGTGGACCTCTTCTGCCATCATGTCTTCCTATGTAAAAGTAACATTGTTTACCGATGCCTCCATCGCGTTTGAAACTTCTGGGCGTAAGGGAGTTAACTGTACATCCAAGGATATCCGGTTGACGGCTGCAAACGTCTCTGTTCGCTGCTCTTTTGAGGGGTGTAGGAATTCACATAAACTTTCCACTAAAGAAGCGGCTTCCTGATCCACAGGTCTTTGGCCTGTAGTGAAACTGTTGATTTGGGGGCGTTCAGTCCCCAGCGTCTGGACCTCCATGACAGGGCCGCCCATCTCTGACGTCATCTTGATGAGGAGATCGAGTATATTGTTGATCTTTTCTTTGATCAGGTTCATGTTTGTCGTGTGGACCTCCTGTACTCGTGCTAACTCGATCAACGTCGGGATTCTTCCAGCCAGACCATTAGGTGTGCCGTCGGAGGGAAATTGATCATGACCTGAGATTGTCGAGGTGCTCCTAAGACCGACGATCTTGAAATCAACTAAATAGGACTAGGTATCAAAGAAATCGACTTCACAACCGAGAGATTAACCTCCCACTGTGGTCGCCAATTGATTGTGGGAGAAAACTACTTCTGCCAGTTTGGGTAATTTTGGGTGTGTGTGTGGAAGAGAAGTGAGTTTAAACCTTCAAAAAATGTGCTACACGATGAGCACTTTGATTCGAGAGATAATCTATATAATTCTGGACTAAACCGAAGACACGGCCGTTCCAGATTTGTTTCGGTCACAGGTAAAGGATATGAGGTTGATCTTAGGGAGGGAAGCGAAGAAGGTGTTGAGAGTATGAAGGTGAAGGCTATTTGATGACTTGTTAACATAAGGTCGAGAAGGCTAGCAAATGTTGCAGGCAGGCTCTGGGTGTTGAATACGATTAACACTTGGTTTTCTATGTTGTTCCAACTTTTGTTTTTGGAAATAGGGAAGAGAACCTATTTATACAAGTCATTAAGCCTTCTTCACGTCTCTCGTGGGAAGTGGAGTGAGGGAAGAGTGGAGTTGTGTGTAAGTGTCACACGACCAGAACTGCCCACTTCTCTCATCTTGACTTAACCGCCCATGTCTTCCTAACACGTTCTTGTGATGGCGCGTTGCACGCTGCACGCTGTAAACCGCCAGACCAATACCCCAGTTTGTATCCCCCAGTTGTGACGTGATTAATGTCTCGAGTTTGTGGATCGCGGGACCCACAGAAAATAGTGCAGGGTGAACCATGAACTTGGTATAACATCGCATGCATCCATCTTCAGGTAACCGTTTGGAGGCTGTATAGACAGGCCATGCCTTGGTCGGTTACCTTGTGAAGAAGAGTGACAGATGGTGGTCATAGTGATACCTAGTTTGCTGGTTGATTCGCACCCTAAGCCATTCGCCCAAGCTTGCAAAGCTGGATGGACGAGATGACTCGTAGCCTTGCTTGCGACCGTTGGATGGGAGGCGCGCATGCTGCCTATTTCGGCCCAAACGTTTGCATGCTTAGAGAGTTCCAATGGAGGAACCGATCAGCCCTGCATGGAGGTAGTACAATGGTGTTCACTCCCATGCCTTCTTGACTCACAAAGATTTAATCTAAGCCACTCGACTCAGGCGGAAAAGACGAGTGGTCGAGATTAGAATTTATGGAGGGGCCGTGACATATCACCTTTGGGCGCGCGTACCAAGGAGCTTGATCACCGCCAGTCTTGGCCGATCATATAGACGTGAATTCGGGCCCATGGTGGTCATGCTAGCATGCTCAGTTCCTTCTAAGTATCCATCTTGGCCTTCCGTCCAAGCCTGCGAAGATTGACGCTCGAGATGTTTCTGGGCCGCAAACCCTAATTAGGGCTTTTAGACCGGCCACTTTGAGCGATCGGTTTTGGGTTACGCGCACCTCTTTTGGGGAGACCGACCATGTATGAAGCATCTTGGTTCGACGGTGAACATGTACATGCTTGCTCTATGACCCTGGGCGTAATCTAAGCCATCCAACTATGCCGGAGAATTCGGATGGTCGTGATCGTTTTGGATCTTCTCAACCTGCATAAGGCGTTAAACTAGCCTTGTTTGGGCAATCATTTCTTGCACAACGGCTTGCCTATAAGGGAGTCGGTCATGTAGGTAGAAAGTGGATCCGCCAATGGCGTGCCATCACTTCACTACTTGTTTTAGGGTATAATCTTAGCCGTCCAACTATGCTGGCGAAGTTGGACGCTCACGATTAAAAGAAACCCTGGCCGTGTGTCATGCTCACTTTGAGCGCACGTTTTGGAAGGACCAACCGTGGTTGGTCTTGACCGTTTGGTCATGTGTGAAGGTGGGTCCGAGGTGATCATGGTAGCATGCTCAGGACCTCCTGAATCTATATCTACACCCTCCATCTATGCTTGCGAAGTTGGACGGGTGAGATATATTTTTGGGTTTATTTTCAGCAAGTGATACTAACATGGATAGTCTTGTATGCGTTCAACAGGGCTAGTATAACATACCATCAGGTATCCTATGGGTGTTTGCACGCCGAACACAAGGCTTTAATTAAAGCATTAATAGTAATGTTGTATACCTACAGAAAACCGGGATGGTTGCCACATGCTCCGTCGGGATGGTTGCCACATGCTCCGTCGGGATGGTTGCCACATGCTCCGTTCTGGGTAGGTATGTTTAATTCTTAGGGATGGTTGCACATGCTCCAATGAATTAATATGGCAATAAGTATTCACTGCCTGAAGGCTTTATCCTTTGCAGGACGTCAACTTACAAAAATTGGCTTTTTACAATTTTACCCTTTAAATAGAAATCCACCATCAACATAAGTACAATCTATTCTAGGGTCGACCAAGTCTTAAACCCATGTCTCTCCCCTCTGGATCCATCGGCCGATAATCTCCACTTCCCACAACCTCTTTGATGACATATGGTCCATCCCATTTAGGTGCTAATTTTCCTCCATTTTATTTCTGGTATGGAGGTGTTTCTCGCATGACCAAATCACCTGGTTGATACTCACGTTCAATAACTCTCTTGTTATACTCTCGAGCTAATCTTTCCTGATAAACTTTCATATATCGCAACACCTTTTCTCTTTTTTCTTTCAAATCATCCAATTCACTTAATATCACCCCTGCACTTAAATTTCTTTCCCAGGCTTCTTTCTTTGTAGTCGGAATTATAACCTCTGTTGGCAATAAAGCTTCTACTCCATATGTTAAGCAATAAGGAGACATTCCAGTTGCCTCTCTTCTAGTTGTATTGTATGCCCAAACTGCGCTAGGTACTTGTTCGCACCACCCTTTGAGATGTCCTTCTAATTTCTTTTTGATTTTGTCTGCGATTGTTTTATTTGTTGCCTCTGCCTGTCCATTAGCTTGTGGATATAATTGAGTTGATTTCCCACATTTTATCCTAAAAGCACTGAGTAACATCTCTATATTCTTCCCTTCAAATTGTTTCCCATTGTCGATACTAATTGTCTTTGGAACTCTATACCTACAAATGATATTCTCGAATATGAATGTAAAAACATCCTTATCACGAATATGTTGTACTGCTTTTACTTCTGCGAGCTTCGTGAAATAATCTGTTGCGACTATTAAAAATATTCTCTGCCCATATCCAGGTAAGAATGGGCCAACAATGTCCAATCCCCATTTACCAAAAGGCCAACAGCTTTTTGAAGAGGTTAATGTTGCTCCTGGTGCGTGAGTTCTTTTCCCATGTCGTTGGCATTCTTTGCATCGTCTTACCAATATTTTTGTGTCTATGTGCATATAAGGCCAGTAATATCCTTGTATTTTTGCTCTATACGCCAGAGATCTTCCCCCACTATGATTTCCAGCTTCTCCTCCATGTAACATCTTCAATATATTTTCTCCTTCTTCACGAGTTAAACATCTTAGAGGTGGTCCATTGAAAGATTTTCTGTATAAAATTCCTTCTCGTAGTTCATAATTTTTTGCACAACTCTTTAATTTATGTGCTTCTAGTCTGTTCCTGGATATTTCTCCTATTGCGAGATATGCATGAATTTCTTTTCTACAATATGCGATATCTTCTACGATGTTATCTGGTAGTTCCCTTTCTACTTCCATCGTAATTGCTTCTTCAATTTCTTCTTCCTCCTTATTTACTGATGGATGTTGAATTTTCTGGATTTTGCTATTTATTGCATTAGGATTTGTCATCATACTTGGAATGAATGCGAAAGCATCTGCGAGTCGATTGTATTTCCTTGTAATATGCCTCCATTTTAGCTTTGGTATCTTCGCAGATAATTCATCAACGAGTTTCTTGTATTTCTTCAAAGAAGACTCATTCGTGGTATGTTCCCCTTTAATTTGACAAATTACCAACTGAGAATCACTTGTTATTCTTATACTTTCAAGCTTCTTTTCTATTGCGATCTTCAATGCATGCACTACAGCTTCGTATTCTGTTTCATTGTTCGTGGATGCAAATTCCAGTCTGAATGAAAATGCTGTTTTTTCTCCTTCTGGTGAAATCAACACAATTCCCACTCCATTCCCCTCACTGTTGGATGATCCATCTACTAAAATTTCCCATCTATTTGGTTCTGTTAACAAGTCTTTTGGATTCCCAAATTATTCTTCAACATCCATCATCTCTTCTACTGCCTCATCTTCTTCCAAAGGAAATTCTGCCAAAAAATCTGCGACAACTTGTGATTTTTGCGATGATAATAATTCATACTTTATCTTGTAATGATTTATTTGCGCATTCCACCTTTCTATTCTTCCTGATCTTTTGGTGTTCTTCATGACTGACTCAATTGGGACCTTGGTTACCACTTTTATCACATGCGCTTGAAAGTATATTCGCAACTTAAATGATGCATAAACCAGGGCTAAGATTAACTTCTCCATTCTAGAATAATTTCTCTCTGTTGTGTTAAAAGTTTTACTGATGTAGTAAATGGTCCTTTCTACTCCTGCGTCCTTTCGCAACAAAACTGCACTTAAGGCGTATTGAGTTGTTGCGAGGTATACCAATAATTCTTCATCTTTCTCTGGTTTCTGTAATATGGATGTATTCGTGAGATACTCCTTGATTCCTTGAAAATATTTTTCACATTCATCAGTCCATTTGAATTTTGCTCCCTTCTTGAGTATGTTGAAGAAATGTTTGCACTTATCTAACATTCGCGAAATAAATATTCCAAGTGAAGCTAAGAGTCCATTCAGCTTTTGCACTTCTTTTACTGTTGCAGGTGTTGGCATGTCACGAACTGCTTGTACTTTTTCTGGATCGACTTGTATTCCCTCCTTTGATACTATGTATCCTAAGAATTTTCCTGACGCAACTCCAATTATACATTTTTCAGGATTCAATTTGATGTTTAATTTTCTCATTTGCTCAAATATTTCCTTCAAGTCCCGCACATGATCTTTGGCTTCTTTACTTTTTATCAACATATCGTCTACATACACCTCTAAGGTTTTATGTATCCACTTTGCGAACACCTTTTCAACCATTCGTTGATAAGTATCACCCGCATTTCGTAGACCAAATGGCATCTTCACATAGCAATATAAACCTCTTGGAGCAAAAAATGCAGTATGTTCTTGGTCTTCTTCTGCGAGTGATATTTGATTGTACCCTTTATACCCATCAAGTGAAGTGACTCTGTCATGTCCTGCAGCTGATTCCACCATTTGTGGTATATCTAGCAATGGAAAACTATCTTTTAGACAGGCTTTGTTTAGATCAGTGAAATCTATACAAATCCTTATCCCTTTATTCTTCTTTGGAACAATGACCATATTCGCAATCCATTCTGGATATTTTGCTTCTCTTATGATTCCCGCATCCAACATCTTTTGCAATTCTTCTTCTATTTGTGTATGATAATTTTGCGAAATCTTTCTTATTCTTTGTTTGAATGGTCTCACACTTTTATCTATGTTCAATCTATGACACGCCACTGATGGGTCAATTCCTGGTATTTCATCTACACCTCCTGCGAATATATCTTTGTATTCTCGTAAGAGATCAATAGTTTTTTTTTCTTCTTCTTCGTCCATCTTAATTCCAATTCGCAAGATTAAAGGCTCCTATTTATTTCTTTGGTTGGTTCTGCTGCGACATAATTAGGACTTTGCTCTCCCATAGGTGTTGGTTCTTTGATTACTTTCATTGGTTCTCCTTCTTTTTCTGGGATCTCACTTGGTATTCCTCTTCCTTCTTTTGCTCTTATTGTGTACACCCTGAACTCCTCTTCCTTTTTTGATTCTTTCGCAAGTTTTCTGCGAAACTGTTTCTTTCTGGCTCTTCCTCCACACTGTTTTACTTCAGTCTGATAACAAAATTTTGCACTATCAAGATCTCATTTTATCTCTTGTATTCCGCTTGGTGTAAGAAACTTAATTGATTGATGTAATGTCGAAACAACATCTTTAATCGCATGAATCCATGGTCTTCCTATCAGCATATTATATGGAGATTCCATATCTACCACGCATAAAACTATGTGTGTTTCAATTTATCCTAGCGATACTCGTAACATTATTTCCCCTTTGGATTTTGTTGTAGATTTCCCTAATCCATGGATAAGATATTATGAATTTGTAATTTCTTCATCTTTGATCCCCATCCCCTTAAGTGCATGATAGAATATAATATCAACAGAACTCCGTGTATCAATCAATACTCGGTTTAATTTCTATTTTTCTATAGATTTTGTAGCTTTCCTTTCTTCTCGCATGATCGGAATTGTGACTACTAATGGTGAAGTGTGGTTCAAGTCTTCATTTGGAATTTCTGCTACTGAAAACGTGATTTTTTGCTTTTTCCATTCTTTCAAAGTCATTATTTTCTCCACCTCCATAATCTTTCTTCCTCTACAATATCGTTTGTGTATTTTTCCCTTTATGTTGTTATGAAATTCATCAATCATTGTCTTTGTGATCATATTACATTCTTTTCTTTTACAATCTTCATCTGTTGATTCCATTTGATCTTCAAATTTCCAAAATTCCTTCAAATTTCTTCTATGATGATCTTCAGCTCCCTATTTCTAAGGCCAATTATGTAGTTGCAAAATATCCTACAACTACACCCTCAGTAGAATTTGTAAAACTTAAGAAGTTCTTGATGATGAATGACAATTTTCTTATTAATGCTCTCAATTGATTACAAAGAAGTACCTAAATGGAACTAGAATAGTTACAAATTTCTCTATTCTCTTTCCTAAGATATTTTCTAACCTCACTAAAAGAACCTCTCAAATTTTACATTTGAACTACTATTTATATGGAAATCTATACAACTGTATGTAAGCTACGAAATATCGCAACTTATATTCGCAAATCTATCTCATGTTCGCAAATCCTTCACACTTCTTCCGTGCTTCTTCTATTATCGCGCTATCTTGTGACACTTTCCTCTTATACTTGTTACGATATTCGTAAACCAATACCTTGCGATATTCGGTACCTATAACGCCTATGCCATAAATTATAATCTTTACCAATAATAACTCGATTTTCCATAATCTGCGCTCCACTGTGGAAGATATAGACCCCATCTCGTTCCTCTCCCACACCAATCAACGTCCTCGTAGTGCGGTCTTGTATCACACACAACTTATCAGTCAAAGTGACAATACACTTCAGATATTTAATTAAACATGCTAACGAAATCAAGTTACAGTGAAGGTCAGAAACATATAAAACACGATATAATCTCATATTGTCTCCAAACACAACAGTGCCTTCATATGGAGCAATAGTGTATGTCCCGTTCGGAAGTTTTACGGAAGAAAAACCTTTTTGATATGTTTTACACAAAAACTCTTTCCTTCCTGTCATATGCCTTGAAAACCTATATCAAGTATCCAATTATTAGAAAAAATTTCCTTCGAACCATCCCTATTCGAAGAATTAAGCATATTCACAATAGCTTCCCATTGTGCATCCGTGAGAGTATTAGAAAGTGGTACTCGATCTTGTGATGAAAGATAACTTCCATTCGAATGCACATCAATATTCATAAGTGCAGTATTAACAACAATTTGTTCATCTTGTTCATAATTATCACCATTCAGTTTCACTGTATTACGTACATCCTTCAAATCATACGGGTATGATGATTTCACCGGTAAAATTGAATCAATTTTAGGTTTGCCAAAAGAAGTCAATTCTTCCCAAGCCATGATGCTAAAAGGAGATTAACTTCTGATTTTCAATTATTTATATTATTTCGATTCTGGCTCAGATGCCATGTTAAAGTCTGCGGGCATCCAACTCAAAACCAATTGGCGATGAGTGGAGCGGCCCTTCCATATTATATTTAAGTTAATTAAGCGGATTATAGCGATGTGGGACTATTTGTCCTTCACACTTACCAATCTGCACAGTTTTTACGTTTTATCTGCTATTACGTCAGAATTCAGAACTTTCGGTTTTACACATTGAGGACAATGTGAAGTTTAAGTGTGGGGGAGTATTTTGCATATAGATTTTTCAAATTTTGCATAAAAAACCTTCAACTTGTAGAGATTTTAGAGTCACTAGCATCCTTCTAGGTATGTTTACATAGATTTTCTGACCGACATAATTGAACTTGGAATTGTTAGGGAACTATATTCGGATTTCTTACGAATTGGAGTGTTAAATTATGGATTTAATCATG
The DNA here is from genome assembly GCA_023529315.1 of Papaver bracteatum. Classification (NCBI taxonomy): domain Eukaryota; kingdom Viridiplantae; phylum Streptophyta; class Magnoliopsida; order Ranunculales; family Papaveraceae; genus Papaver; species Papaver bracteatum. The sequence continues at coordinate 344,864 of JAJJWX010002427.1, read as the reverse complement.
CCGGTGTTGCGAATTAGGAGCAGAGAGAAATGCATTATTAGAGTTGCTGATCAATCATTAGTGGAGACTACCTATTTTCATATCAACCAAGGCACAAACCAAAAATTCTTCCATTACTAAAGAGCTTCTTTTGAGTGTGTGTCACCGTACGTTAATTCCGGGTAGAATGATGAGCTACCCAACTTCACACCAATTTCAGCACTATTTTGATCTCTTGAGTGCTAATTTTTGTCAATCATGAGGGTGACATCTATAGATGAAAGCCTCTTTCTTGTAGTTCGATTTGCAGTTAGCACCATTCTCTCTCTAGACAACAACGGGTCCATAGAAACACCACAATTATCAACAAGGAGCGACATCAGAATCTACAAGGAAAGTTGAAGAGGTTTGAGGTTTGCAAGCAACGGAACAAGAAAAGAGAAAATTTTATATTCAAGTAAGGAAACATACAATGAGCAGACTTTTACATATGTGTTGAAGACTTATTTACAAGAGCGAAGAAAAGCAAAAGGTGAGAATTATTGAAGTTTATGATTTCAAGGCGATACAAGTTGTGAAGAATCAAGCGGTAAAGTACTTTTCCATGGCCATGGTTTGTTTTATTTTTCACTTTGTTTTGTATCTTGTTTCTCTTGTTTAAAAAAAAAATGAAAAATATAATACAAGAGAAATATCTATTATTGTTTTTGTTTAATAAGCCGTGGGGAAGGAAAATTTATAAGGAAGTTTCAAGCGACATGGATTTTAAGGAAAAAGGTTACAAATTGTCAAGGATATACAAAGTTCAAGAATTTATCATAAATAGTTGAAGCCGAAGACCATGAATACGAAAAGCGGAAGACATTTCTATTGGATTCCGTGAGAGTGGTGCTATCATAATTGGAAATCGGATGTGAAGGTGAGTAAGTAATCTCATCCTCAATATAAGTGGTTGATTTCCTTTCTTAGAGATCGTCAGAAAAATGGTTTTTCAAAATGTTAAAAGATGTGGGTTTTTAAAATATTTCGGAAGTTGTCTTTCCCACCATTCAACGTGTTGCAGGAATTATATCTTCATTCCTACCTGCGCACATGTGAGACCCATAAAAAAGCTGTCTTTTTGAGTGCAATTTCATAAAATCCATTTGGTGAGGCAGAAGTTGAGGCGAAATGTTTATTGGTCATTTCTCAAACACGCGTTTTTTTCATTATGGTGTGGTTATTTCTCACTCAATATTTAAGAATGAATATGTTCTTTGGTATTTCCAACTTCTTATTACTAGCATGCAGAAATTCTATGTCCTCATAGCTCTTTGGATGCTTGGGATGTTGGAACGCTTTGAAGTTGGAGTAGGTTTCGTGGGTATATCTCTAGTAAGCCCTCACAAGACTAAAACTCGTCCACTAGGGACACCTAGGGGTTCAAAGGCCTGTTATTCATGCTAAGAGTAACCGTAATCTCGACGAGAAGGAGTTGTTGTATTTTAGTTTTGTTTTGTTTGCTCGAGGACTAGCAAAGATGAAGTGTGGGGGAATTTGATAGGTGCCTAAATTACATCTTTTGAGTATCAATTTTGTATGCTTTTCTTAGTTATTTCTCTTGTATTTTTTATATATTACGATTTGTTTGCGTTTTGTAGGTATTTTGGAGTCATGTGACAAGAAAGAAGGAAAGAGGCGCTGAAATGGATGGCATCGGTATGCAAGGTTAAAGCTCATGGGAGCAGGAAGCAGGTACCAAAAATGGAGTTAAAAGAGAATTCATATTCTCTTGGCGTTATAAATGTTGGAGGTGAAAACTACAGTGAGACCCATTCTCACTTATTTTTCCACAGAGAAACCCACCCCCAGAAATCTGAAGGCGCGCACCCATTTTTTGGGGAAAAATTTATTCCCAAACCCAAAATTAAAAAAAATCTGTTTCTGTATTTTTTTCTTCTTCTTCATCATCTTTTATTCCTTTCCTTCTTCCTCTCCACTATACCGGCACCTAAAACTCAAAATAAATGGAGTGATTCATGGGGTTGTGGGATATTTCGAATTTAAGATTGAGAAGAACAGATGGGTTTGAATCAGATCGAGACGATGATGCTTCTGTTGTTTTCCGGAGATTAGGGATTAACGATGAGTACCAAGTTGATGAAATTAGCGATGGTGTTGATACTGATGCCCTGTAAATTGTTGAGTTCTCAACAAATCTGGTACGAGGATATGGAATTTGAATCAGAATCGAAATTGGAATTGAAATGAAGTCTCATACTATGATCACCTTTCTCAATCACACAAGTCTTAACTCTTAACCTAGAATCAACTTTCATTGATGGGAACTTGCTGGAAACAACAAAGATTTGTACTTGGTGACAAAAACTCTGAAATGGAAGACTTTGATCATAAGAGTAACGAGATCGGAGATGCAGTGCCAACGACTGAACAAGTCGAGAAGGGGTTGAAAGAACGGAAGGTTTCCTGGGGAAAGCTTGGCCGTATAGATTCACTGAACAGGGAAGATGGAAAAGTTTATAATGAACCGGGTCATAAGAATAAGGTTTGCCCCGTTAACTAGCAGCTCCTATAACATTTTAACTAATTCTGCAAAGTTTGTTGATCTTGATGTTTGCTTATTCCGTATATATGTAACAGTTGGACTGGAAGACGACACTGATCTTGGCGTTCCAGAGTGTTGGAGTGATTTATGGATACGTAGGAACATGTCCACTCTACGTATACTCCAGTACCTTCTTGGATGGGATCAAGCACAAAGATTACTTGCTGGGTGTTTTGTTTCTCATCATTTACACATTAGCAATCTCGCCGATGATTAAATATGTCTTTATCGTTTTGTGGGCTAATGACCTGTTATGCATCTACAAAATTCAACAAATCTGGTATGAGGACATTTCACACCTGTGTCTACAAAGATAGTGTTTTTGTTGAGGTTGCATAACCTGTTATGCATCTACAAAATTAGTTGCATAACTTGTTATGCAATCCCGAAAATGGTTGCATAATACATTATGCAACCATTTTTTTTTTTTGCATAACTTATTATCCAGTACAGAGAATGGTTGCATAACACGTTATCCAGCTACTTTTTGTTAGTATTGAAACCAACAAAAAAAAAAGGCTGCATAACACGTTATGCACCTATAATAATATATGTATAACATGTTATGCAGTCAAGAAAAAGGATGCATAACCTGTTATGCATCCGAAAATATGACGGCATAATGCGTTATGCATCGAGAAAATTGTTGCACAATTTTTTATGCATCGATAAATTAGATGCATAACCAGATATGCATCCGTAAATATGGATGCATACTGCATTATGCATCAATTTTTTTTTATGTACGCACTAAAATCAACCAAAAAAATGGTAATATAACTTGTTATAGATGCATAACTCTGTTATCCAAATACATAATGTGTTATGCAGTGGAGAAAATGGTTGCATAATTCGTTATGCGTCTGCAGAATGTGTTATGCATCGTTTTTGATGACTGCATAATGGTTATGTATCAAGTTTTCGAAAATTTTCCCTGAAATGAGGATCACCTCCGATTTTTTCGTGAAAAATAAAAATTTGATATTCTTGTTTGTACTCGTTGCGCAGCTCTTTTAAAAAGATTTCCAACGATATAAAATCTGTAAAATTCTAAGGCGCGGATTTTTAGATATGTTATGTCCAAGTTGCGCTTCCAATTATACCCCTGAAAAATTAGGTCGCATAACGAGTTATGCCTGAAAGATAGTATGCATAACGAGTTATGTATTGATTCATTAATAATTTCATATAATTATGGGTGTCACCGTACCAAAAATTAATTGTGGGCTTGACAATGAGAATATTATTATTTTTGGGTCTCCCCCTAATTTTCTTGATGCACTCATGGGCTTAACACCGGCCCAGTTTAAGGTGTTGTGCTTAAAGAGATGGTTCATATGTTGGATGTCTGAATGGGCTTTCTTATTGGGCTCGACACAATTCTGTAATGGCAAATGGATATATTGGTCGTTTGAATGGAGCAGTGAGTTCAGCTGTTGTAGATGATGGGAAACGATGGAGGAGCTCAAGTAAAGACAGTGCAGAGTGTTTTATCCGTGATTGAGAAAGTTGAGCTCGAGTTTGATGCAGTTGAACGACATCAGGGAACGTCACCTGCTGGAGTGATGATGATTGGCAGAGGACGATGCTTGAGGCGATATATGGCAGCTGGGAACTGGTGTTCAGTCCAACTGAGAAGTAATAAAGCAATCCAGGGAAGAGATGGCAGTGACTCAGTGAGAAGATGCCTGTGGTCGATGGAAAGAGTGCTGCAACCCGAGAAATGGCATGGGAGTTGTTGTTGGCATAAAGGGTCCCTGCTGCCATTTCCGATGAAGAGTAGTTGCTGCTCGAGAAACCAATGAGCAGCAGATGAAGATAGAGATGGGTTGAGCTACTGGCAATAGCAGGAGTTGACAATCTTGGTGGGTTTGAACAGAAAGGAGAGAAGAATATAGCCACGGACGGAGCTTGGCAGTGGTTATGGAGCCAAGATTTGGTGACTGACGGGAGAGAGAGCTCGAGATACTGAACTGTGGTTACACAGGAGCAGTGATGGTTGCAGCTGGAACGGGGATGAACTTGGTTGCTGCCATAATGACGACAGCATGGTGATGGAGAACTCGAGAGACAGTGACGCTATTGCTGGAAGTTATAGAGCTGGATGGAATGGAGATGTGACAAAACTCTCTGCCAATGGCAGTGATGAGACGATATGCTGCTGTGCTCGGGAACATGGAGGAACAGAGTTTGAATGATAGCAGCAATAGTCGCCGTCATTGAGATATGGACGTGTGCTCGAGAACAAAGCCAGGGAGTGCTGGTGTTATTCATGCAACGAGATGGAGTTACGGACAGGGTTTGCACGATGGCTGGTCATTTATGGAGTTAGCTCGGAACGGTGGAAGCTGGAGATCGAAACATTGTTGCAGTGAGTAATATCAGTTTGGGACGTATATGCATGGCTGCTGCTGTTGATGGTATGCTAGCTAGAAACGGAAGAAGTTTGTTGTTGTTGGGAGGAGTTGAAGTTGCGGATTGATGTCTCGAAGAGAAACCAGTTGGACGTGATTAAATGCATGGAGTAGCTTTAGGGATAACGAGAAGTGGAGGAGTAGAGTTGGAAAAGAAGTTCAACTTCAGAAGCTTCTAGCTCGAACAAGGGGTCTTATGAAGACTTGGGCTGAACTATTCAGTATTAGACGTGATCCCATTTGGATGCTTATGCAACTTCTTTGCGTGATAAAGCCTTTGGCCAAAGAAATGGGCCGGCTAGATTAGATTAGTGAGCCCAATAGTCTATTTAAGGTTGCGGCTATTTCATCTTCGGCCGTGACTTTGGGATTTTGACCAGCTTTGGCCGTGAGTTTTGGCCAGAGTTTGGCAAGTTCGTCCGGGATTTGATGCACGGGACACAATTCAAGAGGAGGTGCACTTCCCTATTTTTATTAGGTTTCCTAGTTTTCTTAAAGAGGAGGTTACAAAACTCTATATATATATAGGGAACCCTAGGCACATATTTTATTATCTTTAATTATATCTTCTTCTACTTTTGTTTCTAGGGTTTAGAACATGATAGGGTTTCTCTTTCTTCTTGTTATGAACTCCATGAACATGAGCTAGAAGTTTATTATTGGTTATGGAATAGTTGGATTTCACAAAGCATGATTCTTTGATGTGATAAATTAGTTTTGTCTCGTATTTATCGTTTACGATTCTCTGAAAATATAGTTACATGATTTGATTGATTGTTTTGTCAAGTTGCAAATTGGTTGAACTTCTAATCACATCTATTGCTAGTTTAGGGTTTATTATACGTAAAAGTGATATTCCTTGAATACAAGTAGCATAAATATGATTATAGTTTGTAGTGATATATTCTTATGATCATATGTGAATTGTAACCTTTGTTAAATTGAATTAGTGCGCTTTCCACGTTCAATTGCTTTGATTGGCCTGATTTCATAGAACTTAATGCATCTAGGGAATTAAACTTGATTAGTGCTTTTACACGTTAGGTTGTTCTTTTAGATAGAACTCATACTCGCATCTTTTAATGTGTTTGTTGATAACAAAAGGAGGTTAGCGGGATATTCTTGCGATCAAGATATTCTAGGGCTTTTGATAAAAGTTGAGATTAAAATATCAATTCTACTTATTGTTTTGAAAGCATGTTAGTGAATGAAGATGAATCCTTAACCAATATCTTTTCTATTTGATTTTTTTGCTTATTTCTTTATTTGCTTTTATTTTACTTTTACTTTATAAAAATCAGAAAATCCCCCGTGTTACTTATAGGAAACCGAAACAACTCTCTCTGTGGGATCGATCCTTTCTTGCCCTTGCTATATTTATATTTTGAGTAGTAAGAAAGTGTAAATTATTTTTGACGCATACGACAGCGATCATTAGACTACTACTCCCTCCGTCCTAGTTTAGATGCTAAAATTGTGGATTTTTTTGTCCTAGAATACTTGCTATACTTCATATTTTTCCACCTTTTATCCTGATTTGCCCCTGACTTGGAATCATACCATAACATGGAGAATTGTGTATTTCAATTTTCAAGACACACTCTTAAATATTTTTCTCTATATATTTCCTCTAATTTGAATTTTTTCAACTAAACAACAAAACCTAAACATCTAAAAACTAGGAACATTAAATACCAACCTAGGGTAATTGTGGAAAAAAACTATTCTCTTTGTGTTTCTTAATCTTTGTGCAAAATTCTATTTTGGAATCTAAACTAGGACGGAGGGAGTACAAGTTAACTTCAGACTAGAATGTAGTTGATCCCTAACCAAGTCTCACACCGATTAAGGTACATTCGCGTTCCTTATACCTCTGAATCCCAACAGGACTCTACGCACTTGATTACCTTAGCTGATCTCACCCACAACTAAGATTTTCTACCCAAAGTAGAAGACTTATAAACAAATTCGTCTTTCACAGATAAGTCTATTCTGTTAAATAAATCTGTCTCCCATAGAAGTACTTATGAAGTTTTGTTTTGTCTTTTGATAAATCAAGGTGTACATAAAACCAATTAATAATCCGGTCTTATATTTCCGAAGAATAGCTTAGAAATATCAATCACCTCACAATAACTTAACTATATGGTAGTACAAGAAGTTATTATGGAATCACAAAGAATGAGACGAAGAGATTTGTGTTTACTTTTTATATCTTACATATCAGAGATAAATCTCAAGCAATTCTTAGAGAAGATAGTACTTAATACGATAGAACAAGTAAGATCAGAATATGCAACTACAGAGAAAATAGTTGGATCTGGCTTCAGAATCCCAATGAAGTATTTAAGTAGTTAACCAATAATGGTTTTAGGAAAAACCTAAGTTAAAGGATAATCGACTCTAGTTTCAACTAGTATCACAGAGAAGTGCGGGAAATAGGTTTTCCAGTTGCTAGATTTCTCCCTTATATAGACTTTAAAATCAGGGTTGATTACAATCGAATCTATTTATCTTATAAACAAAGCATTCCATATTCACCGTTAGATAAAAACCTGATTTAAGATTCAAGCTAAGTTTGCTTAAAACCAAAGCAATATATCTCCACCGTTAGATGGTCTTAGCTTGTTACATACAAATGAAATATACCTTAATTTAGATATGGGTAACCCTACCTAAACGTGTATATTGAGTTGGCTCAACAATAGTTAACCGAAGTTATCCATATGAACACTTTTGTCTTAACCACATTCATCTAACACTTCTAGATCAAATATGATGATCCATTAATCATGAAAGATAATCAAATAAATCTAATTGTGTTACTCATAGAGTTGTTCAATTATATATATATATCTCATAGAAGTATACAAGAAACAATTGAAGCAAAATTAGACTTGATTCATGTGAATCAATTCATGAAAATTAATCCACGATTTGCAAATATTACATTCCTTAATTTATAAATGTATTTTTTCATGAGTATGAAAACATACTTAACCGATTTTGGAACTTTAACCACTAAGTTTGCAAACGGGTATGCAAACTATAGTTGCGGACTTGGTCTTGTCCAGCAGTTTGCAAACCGGTATGCATACTGTTGATTCGTACTGTAACTCAAGTAGAACCGTTCGTATACTGGTATGAAAACTTGATTCCCAAACTTTAACAGTTAAAATCGTTTGCATACTGGTATGCAAACTAGGTTTGTGGACCTGAATCATACCACAACATTTTGCATACTGTAATGTATTCAGATAAAGGTTAATTGCTCTAAACGCCCATTTCAATCATTGAAACATCCTTAGAAGACGACAATAGCTATCTCACACAAACTATTATCTTATAAGTAATTTTCAAGTGATCGAATGATCAATACAAAACATTCCGAGTCGACATCAAATGAATGTCTCACCCAAATCATGTAAGATGTTTCAAGGCAATTTTCACATGATCATCTTTTGACTTATTATTTAGTTTACAACTAAACTCGTCAAGAATAATGATGAACACAGCTAAAGCAAAAATCTTTCAACACATATTTCGAGAAATATATAAGCGAGTTAAACTCATCTCGAAATATCAAATGTGTATAATGTAAAAGTCTATATAGCTATACGACTTAGTCTCAATAAGAGATAGAATATAATATACTTCTGGGTGATAGATAAGTTTTATTCTCCACATACCTTTTGTTGATGAAGTTCCTCTAAGCTCTCCTCAGTAGATCTTCGTTTTCAATCGATGAACCCCGTGAAGTCTAAAGCTCAACTACACATTCTATCCTAATCCGAGACATAGCAATAAGTAAACTAGAAATCAAGACTTATAGTTTTGATCACCTAAACTTGACAAACAAGCTTGAGATAACAACGCTTGCTAGTTTGGCTGAGTAGTGCTCTAACAGAGATGATGAACAAATCTATTATTTGTAAATTGGTTTGGAGATTTATGGAAGAGGAGGATGCAATCTGGGTTCAACTAATATCTGCAAAATATTTAGGGGTTTTTTCTTATTGGACTGTTGCTCCGAATAATAAGTGCTCAGCGATCCGGGACAGTCATATGTTGTAGAAGTGGTAGTAAATAAGATTGGATTCTCGAACTTGTAAAGACTATATTTTAAAATTAAATTTCTAAGATTAAATAAATAAACTCAATTAGAAGTTAATATAAAGGTTATAGAGAGACTAGGGCTTAGGATTCCACTATTTTTTCAATTTCAAAATGATTTTATTCACTAATTATAATCATGCAATTTCACACATTCAATTTGATTCTCAATAGAACGTATGGGATATCAAAACCTAAACTAAGCATGTTCCATCAATTGAAAACACAATTGTTTAACAAAAATCATAAAATCAATTTTTATCTAGGAAAATAATCATAAATATAATTGCACAAATTAAATAAAATAGAAAATACCACTTTTTATTGGCGAAATTGCTTCCTCAGTCGCCCCAGAGATTGGGTTTAGCTCATCATGTTGGAAACACGCTCAAAAGAATTTTTCATTGCTCAAAAAGGTGTTTACAAAGGTGAAAAGAGAGAAAAACATTGAAACAGTCGCAAATAACAGTTGCTAATGGTAAGTTCCACTCGCTGAAGTTCTTTGGCAAGAGCTGTTGAAAAACAATAATCTATTTTTCTTGTAGAAGTAACAACTATTCTGGGTAGGATTTTGTTCTCCGTGTTCTTGGTGAAGCAGCAGAAACAAACTTTCCTGCAACTCTAATTTCTCCTATTCTAGCTCTCCAAACTTCTATCCATCTCTTCGTACCTCCTACGCAACTCCTCAACACTCTATTTATACTCAACAACGCCCCCAATCTTCAAGAATCTCTCGTAATCAATGTATTTACTTTTACGAGAAATATTTTTCCTTTTACCTTCTTCACACGTCTGTTGTATGCAGAATCATTCGAACATGCTTCGAGTTGATGTGTACACGATTCTGATATCTTTATACGCGTTACAGTAAAAAAATCCCGAGAATATTTTCATGAAAATACTTTCCATGTTTTCTTCAATCCAATGATCTAGCCAAATCTAACGACCATAGCTTCCCTGTTTTGTTCTTCCAAGTCATCCCAACAAAAATCAGAAGTTGATCTCATTAAAACCCGTTCAAATTTTGAACCCTAGTTTTGTACTTTATGCAACTATTTTCCCGCCAATTCTGTTTTGCTTCAAATCAATCATTCTAGACACTTTTGATCCAATCCAACAACCATACCAGGCCTGTTTAGGCTTAAGGAAGAAACCCATTCAATTTCAGCGCTTTAGTCTTAGTGAATTCCCTTCAATTATCAAACTCTAATTCTCCCTTATATTTTCCCGCCAAAATTCAAAATTCAAACGAAAAGGATGACTCCCCTTATCCAAATCCTGCGTCCCTTTAACAATTTTGGGTACAGTTAGCAATTCTTGGGATCCGAATAATACTTTATGTGGTACAAAGAGTAATTTTGGGATGTATATAATGAAAAATCCTAGGTGCCTTTATCAACTCCTCTTGGTGCCTTTAACACTTTTTTGGGGTGTTTTTAGTAATTCCTATGGGAGGTACAAATACCACTTTTTGAGCCAATCTTTCCGCAAAAGCTCATTTCTCCAAAAATACCTACTAAGACTTAAAATACCATAATAAGTACAAAAATGAAAACTAGCTAACAAAATAGATAATTGAGATCAAATCAGACGCAAAAATGTGTCTATAAGACATCATAGTGGAAGTTGGGCCAATTATGGAGAATAGGGTTTTCTGGCAGGTGGCAAATGGTGAAAAGGTAAAAATATTTGAAGATCCCTGGTTACCAGATCATATTTAGCATATACTTCTTAAGAATATGAAATCCTCTATTAATGTTCAAAGTGTTTCAGATCTTATTGGTCCTGACAGTAATTCTTGGAAGGTTACTATCTTACATGAGTTATTTCATCTGAATATTGTGCAGAAAATAACTGATATTGTTCCTAGTTCTTGAGATGAAGATATTCCAACCTGGTCGTGCACTACAGTAGGTAAATTCTCTGTCAAATCATGTTATCGTCGGTTATCAAATGATATTCCAATTTCTTCTGCCATTACCCAGTTCCCTTGGAAAAAATTCTGGTCTTTTACTGAGATTTTTCCAAAGATCCATATTTTTATATGTAAGGTATTACATGGTGCTTACATTCAGACTTACCTCATTAGAATTTGATCATTCGACTTCTAACGAAAATCCAAAGAATATCATTGAATTCTGGATGGAGCAGAATTTAGACCACGGTTTCATATACAGGGTTTGCATATTATGGAATATATGGAAACTAAGATATGATATGGTGTTCTCTGGTCATGCTTTCTCTTCTGATGTGATTCTTTGAAAATCTACCTTGGACTAAATATTTGCATGAAGAAATTTCAGTCCTTTCCTTTTGAAGATTCTCGGAGTACAGAGATGATGCATTGGTCTCCGCCGGAGGAACCTTTTGTTCAAATTAATGTGGATGCGTCTTTCGTTCCAAACAAGGGTGCAGCAAGTGCCATTGCATGAGATCACAATGGTTTATTCTTAGGATAAGATACCTCTACATTTGATGTTATTTCTCCCCTTCTGGATGAATCTGTTGCTTGTAAGTTGGGTCTTTCTCTAGCTAAAAGATTATTGCTGCAGAATGTAATTATAGAAGGTGATGCAAAGAATGTAACATCTTCGGTTCTATGAGATTGAAGAGATATTCATTGGAGCATTCGATGTGTAATCTTAGAGATTCGTAGAGATGCTACCTCCTTTTCAAATATGAAGTTTCTTCGTGTTCCAAAAGTTGTAAATCAGATGGCACATAATTTATGTCAATAGCCATGCACTATGATGTAACTTTTAGGTGGAATGCTTATTCTCCACCAGTTTGTATCTCTTCTATTTGAAAGTATAAAGAGCACATACTTGCTACATAACTTGGATATGGTTTCCCGATCGGAGATCCATGGATCACAGACGGTATCTCCTTCAATGAGGTAAGTTAATAAAGTCTCGGGATTCTTAAGCTCGTTTTCCCTTCAAAAAAAAAACAAAAAAACAACGAATAATAAAACCATATACAATGAACAGAGTGACGGAGAAAGAAAGAGAGAAAATAAGAGAATAACATTAGGGTGTGGAGAAAAGAGACGCCCAAGACTCCTAGCAAGCTTATCAGAGGTTTTTTTTATGTTCTTAAAGTTTGGGACAGGTTAGGTTAATATCAATTATTAATGGATGGTTTTACGTTTTGTTTCAGGTTTAGCTGAGGGGTTTTTTTTTTCATGGAAAATTGTGGGAAGTTCGGAAATTTTGTGAGAAAAAATCGCGTTTCCTCTCGTTCGAGGAATTGTGGGTTTGAGAAAATTAGAAGGAGGTATTGACACCCGCAACCAAATGGGGAGTTTATTTCATCGTTCAACGTGGGGTTCATATGACATAGAGCATATATAATGGGAGGATGTGATGTTCATCTTTTAATAGATTAAGCTACTTTTTCAAAAAAAAAAATCATCTCCAACGAGAACTTAAAGGGAAAATGTGAAGCTTACATGGAAGGCGGTTGGTAATACATCCTCTAGCCAATCCTCTTGTTTTAGAGGATCTCTCGGAGGATTTAGACAATCAAATTCCCTAATAGTTAGCGAAAACAAAGCTCCCTACTTATGAACAAATGATAATTATTATAATATTACTTTTTCCCAATTGTACACTGTTGGAAGTTATTATCTTGAACTTCCTAAAACTAAGGAAAGTTTCGATAAAAAAGAGCAAATTTTCCCATCCGTATATGAAGGAAACAGATTTCCTATGGACATGCTCTTGGAGTTTTAAAGCGGAGATTGGAGCAATTTTAAGCGAAAAGACAACTTAAAGTTTACAATTTTATCATCCATCTTTGACAGTGGTCAACAACGCGCGATTAATCTTGTCCTCTATGGTTAGCGAAAATTGATCCTTCATAGCAGTCATCTTCAAGAAAGCTATACAGAGTTGAGGCCTCAACAATACACCATGTGAGTTTCAAAAGGTGATACATATATATAGTGTTTGTTGGTCCAAATCCAATGGTCCATGCAGAGATTCAACGGAAAAACTATATCAAAGGAAAAGTGAAAACCACTGATTCTTTCTTTCCTCCATTTTATCCTCCTTTTAGGTTGAGTTCGTTGAGATGTAAATATCCTCCTTAGGGGTGAGTCGTTGAGATGTAAATATAGGTGTACCGTTGTAATGTTAGCTAAAATCTCATATATAACAACAAACACTCCATGAGGCATGAAGAATGACATGTTACCATTGGCCCCAACCCAATCTAGCCTTCACAAAAGAGATGAAAAAGTATTAGTTTATTTCTTCTCATCATTATCTGTAATTTGTATCGCCTCTCCACCAGTGAATGACAAACCCAAACACAAACCTGAACACATTAACTGCAACTGCAAAGGTGATAGAAAGAGATAGCTTAAAAGTTATCTTAGATTTAAGAATCTTATCTAGATAAAACATTGCACACTGGTGCCTTTAACACCCCATACATGCATTCATGATAAAAGTAGATAAATCCAATTTCATCTAGATAAAACATTGCACACTGATGCCTTTAACACCTCATACATGCATTCATGATAAAAGTAGATAAAGGAGGAATATATCTTCTTTTCATCTCCCCTCTATCTCTCTCTCCTCTCCTCTCCTCCAAGAAAAAAAAATACAATTTCATCTTCTTGCTCAGATCTAGTCCATTTGGGGCTAGATCTGAGCAATGATCTTAGTTTTTTTGTGTTTTAGTTTTAGATTAAAAGGATTAGTTCCTATCAGGATTATTTCTTCACCATCATGGTGATTTTTATCTTCACCTTCATGGTGATTCTTGTCTTCACCTTAATGGTGATTCTCTTTTATTTTAATGGTTACTTGATTTTGATTATATGTTTGTTCAAGTACATCGCCGGATCCAGATTACTCTCTATTTTGCGGTCAACAAATTTGCAGATTACTCCTATACCATTGGAGCATTAATTCATCAGGAAGACGATTTATCAAATGGTCCATGAATATTATGAAGACCATCTTCTCTCCGATTCTATCGGTTCTTACATTCTTGTATTAGGTTAGTATTTGGAATTCCTTCTCTTTTCCTTGTCGGAATTTTCAATCATGTACTGTTACAAGCTTGTTATTTCTTTTTTCTTTTTCAATTTGATGTACTTGAGATCTGTGTAATCTTGTTTTCCATTAATGAAAATTGAATTACCAAAAAAAAAAAAAAAAGATAAAAGTAGATAAATATTGGGTTGGCATGAAGAAACACAATTTATAAAGGCTGATATCAAATTACTGAGGGCTGATACCATCTCAAGATCTTAAACGATCCTGGCCGTTGGATCGGCTAAATGATATCAACCCCCAGTAATATCAGCCTTTATAAATCATGTGCAGAAGGGTCAAAGGGTTCGCATCCATACACTGCGCTCGGACAATAAAATTAAGCATACATACCCTTCCGTGGTCTGGTAGTCAAGGACTTTCTCTAACCCAGCGTAGGATTTAATGGAGCTGTCAAAAACAAAAGGGACATTCCCATCGTACAACTAATCAGACATCAACCATCTTTTATATATATAGTATATAATCTCGATAAATGAATAATATCGTCAAAGGAATTTTTTTTCGATTCTGACTCGAAAAGATAGACTAAATGAATGACCACGCTAGATACACTAATGAAAAAACAAAATGAATCCTTAGAGACCCTATACAAATATAAATGAATAATCATGAAATATCATGCAAAGCATATATATATATACACGAGGAGGGATCCCCTTACATTTTTATTGATATCTCACACGGTGGACGTTATTTTTACGGATAAAAACCAAACAGTAGTGGATTTGAAGCTAATATTTTGGGGATATATTAATATTACAAATATCTACGTTCGCACCGAAAATGAGTGTATTTCAAGAAGTATAACACCACCATCTACTACTTTGAAAATGAGTCGTTAAAAATCAACAGATTTCTGGCCGTCGAAATTAAGACCGGTAGATTGTGAGGTTTTAGGCATGTAGAAATTGGTAAGAGGAACATATCCGCAAAATATTAGCTTAATACGTTATGGTTTGATTTTTATTCACAAAAATAACGTCCAACGTGTGAGATAGTGAGAATAAAAGTGTGAAGGGATCCTTCCTCTATATATACAATCCAAAATACTTCGTCAAATCAAAAATGTTCATATAAGAAGTCATTTCTTCTCAAAAAATGAATTTAAAGTTGATTGTTTTTCCTTCCATCTCAACCAAAATGCAAACATCCTTAACTTTTTGTAATGCATGCACATCTTTCGGAATATTTTGCTCCTGTTGTCGCTAGTCAATTTTTTTTATGGTGATTACTGCTTGAAAGGCCCCTCCTGATGACACATTTGGTGAGGTGGTACTATCATCTGGTTTAGGATTATTCTCATCATTTATTACTGACTTGATAATTTAATCGTCCATAGGATCATTCTCGTTAGGATAGTTCAAAAGAGGTTCGACATCCACCACATTTTTATAGAGTAAGGTAGAAATAACATCAATTAATTTTTGAATGTCTTCTTTTATTGACCAATTTCTAATATTGAACGTTAAATTATATACGTAAAAACTAAAAATACCCTCTAAATAAATATTAATTTACTGATAAATAAATAAATTTATCTATAACAAATAACCTCGCTAAATGAATAATTTTTTCGGGTCCCAATGGTACTCATATATCGAAGTTAGACTGTAATACGAAGGAACGCATAATTAAAAATATATTTTGCGAGTGAAAAATACTTTCGAAGTTTAAATTCCTAGAGATATGTTCAGGTCATAGTGTTCCCTCTACAAGACGCTTAGTACACAAGTATTTGCAAATAGTGATGGAGGTAAATTAAGATAAATGGATGCTAATGCATTAAATCACTAGGGGAGGTAAATCTAATTGGCAATTTTTATTGGGGAGGAACCGCAAAATAACTTTTCTTTTGAAGCATGATTTTTCTTAATTACCAAGCAGTGATTATACAAGGGTGTTTTATCCCATAAGTCATGTATTACAATTTGATTAACACAAGATGGGGTTGCATGATCCTAGATCGACGTTGAGAGGTTTCCAAACATGCTGGTATATGCAGCAAGATTCGCTAGTCCATCCGCCACTTGATTTCCTTTCCTATAACTATGATGGATAGTGCATTGTAGGATTTGGCTCATGTTCAACTTGATTTATATGATCATTCTCGTTATGTACCATGACGGTTTAAAGTATGAAGTTAGGAATTGAAGGAGATTTTGCGAATCGGTTTCGAATTATACTTTTGGCCAGCTCCATTATGTTTATGTTTTTAACGTTTTGAGCGTGGCCCGATACTCAGCTGTTAGAATGATGATGATTTCCAATGGTTGAGCTACTGCTAACACGATTCTGCTAGTCACGTCTCTACATTTTATTGGTGTCAAAGAAGTGAATTTAAATAGAGGCCTGATTTGACGCCACCAAAGTGAACATGGCTCAACCACTATTTGGAGAGTCACTATTTAACAAGGCAAGTCTCATTTAGATTAAAAAAAAATACATTGCAAAGTTACCGTTATTTAAGTGCATCTCTAATATATTAGAAGGAGAGACTCTAAACAAGTTCTTGACAAAGTATGTTTAAAATTTGAATCGTGTTTAAGAGCACGATAATTATCAGCAATCTTCATGTTAAATTATAATGCTACTTTCTGATAGACATGATTGTTGTATATATATTGGGCGACTACGTATATAAAACCGTAACCACCATATATGAGGATGAATTCTCTAAGAAAAACAGAATTACTTGTCCTCAATCAACTAAATTCGATAAGTATTTTACCTCCCGATTATATTGTTAGTTGTTTGTCACATCAGTATAATTTTCTTCCTCTGTCATGTGTGCTAGCATTGATATTTCTTTCCAACTGTATTAATTATCTGATTCATGGTCGTGATATGAAGATTTAAACAATTCCTTCGAGAATATTTACCGTTTCTTTGAAAATACATTAGCAGAAAAAATGACTTATTAGAAGAAAAGAAACTCCAAACATTATTTATTTATTTTGGTCGTGGGGGTGGGGGGATAATAATAGTTATTTGTACTATATCACATTAGATAACATTTATTTTAGACCGATTTGCAGAATAAAAATATTATTTGAATATCTTTTGTTTCTTTATTTCTTTCTTTCTTCTATAAACATATATTCCGAATAAAGTTTTAGTGAAACTTCACTAGTGTTGTACAATTTATTATTGGATTGGAGGATATACTTTTTGCGCATAAGGGTAAAACGATGCTTTTGAGCAAAATCCAATGGGTTGTGCAAACAAGTAAATTTGGCCCATTCTCACCTGTAGTGAATAGGGAAAATTGTCAAATTGGTGTCTCAAGTTTGGCCAATCGACTGAGCTTGAGACGATCATTGGAACCTTATTTGGTCACCCAAGTCTAGGCCGAGACTCACTCAGGTTGAAACGATCGACTTATCCTGAGCCAATAAAAACTAATTCATCCAAAGGATCTAATGTCATCACCTATAAAATAAACTGCTTTTAACTTAAAAACACACCTCCTACACCCACTATATCAAAAAAGAAAAATATAAAAAATTCTCTTTCAATCTCTGAGTCAGAAGCAAAATAAAATCTAAAAAAAATAAATAGAGGTTCATCACAAACACAAATACTTCAACAAAAAATGCTTCATCACCTGAAATTTGTGGTCCAAAGTATAATATGGATGAAGATAAAGTTATTTGCAGAGGTTATGTAGCATTTATGCTTGATCCTTCCAATAGTGTTCAACAATAACGTAATGCGCTTTGGGAGAATACTTTTAAATGGTAGAAGTTGTGTGTGTGTTAATTGGTGGATGAGATGAGATTTATACAACTAGAAGGGGAAGAACAAAAGTTGCAACGAACTCTCTTTTATCTCCAAAAAAAAATCTTCTCAATTTTTCCAATAGTGGCTGAGTAATTCCTCTAGCCTGTGTCAAATCCTAAGCTAAATGGAGGATAAAGATGACGGGGTAAGGATTCCAACGGGTTACTCAATTTTCAACCTCTATTCCATTTGCCATGGATGTTTTTGATTCAATGAGTTAGAGCTTCGTTTCTCCCTTGATCTTTTGGTACCCCCTTCCTGTTATGTTTTTCCCTTTCTCTTAAATTAACTTAAACTAATTTTTCACCACTCGTATTGGATTTACTTTACGGGTTCTCTTCAACCTTATGAAATCATTATTTGTATTTTATTTTTGTGTTTCCTCTTGTTTTGGCATTGGTGGGTTTAATAATTGGACTCCATTAAACCTCCCTCCACCAAGCTGCATGTCTTTTCACCTTAGTCATTAGTAAGTTTCTACATCCTACTGCTTAATTCCTTGTTCATCCTCATTATCTAACTTCATTTTGGTTATTATCTCAATTTATTGATTAGGACTAAATATATAACTTTCAGAATTACCAGTATTGCATTTCCTAACTTATTTTGCTAATCTATCTGTTTCGACGTTTTTTTTTTTAAAGGATTAATCTATCAATCTTCCCTTAAAGCATAGTTCAAGAAAGATTAAAACAATCTAAAATTCAGCAAATTTGAAGACTGTAACACATATATCTTAATCTTTTTCTATCATGCTCTTTATCATATCCTCAAATTCTTCTATTTTGGCCCTGGAAACCCCTATCAATTCTTACACAACTCACTTAAATTTATTACTTTTCTTAAAGGTTCTTTATCCTGGCGTCATTAGGGGCGACCCTGAAAGAATTAAGGGCGACCAATAAAACAAAATAGGGTCACCCAAACATAAAACGAAACCACCCCTTATCTGTGATTTTTCAAAATGGCTAATATGCCCTTCAATAATTGGTAGCCAACACAAGAATCGGTAGTTAACAAAAATAATCGGTAGTTAGTGTATATATGTGTAGTGTTTGGATTTGTTTTTGAGTTATTTAGTTTTAAAGTTTAGAGTGGGAGAAGAAGATGAAAGAAGCAGTGAGAGAAAACCATTTTTTCTTAAATCCACAACAAACATGGATGGGTATTAAGAAGAAGTTGAGAAATATCATGAGGAATATCATGTTCAAGGTTCAATACTGATTAAAGAGACGATTAAATGCATTCAACGCCATTAACGTCTCAAAATCGGTAGATAATAGAGTACTTTATCTACCGATTATACCTTTTTGTTCAAAAAGATAAACACAATCGGTAGACTCGCGATGTTTATTATCTACCGATTGTATAACCGGTAGTATCGTGATGTTCATTATCTACCGATTGTGCTAGTATCCCCAAATTCAAAATTTCCAAAAACCAATGGAATTTTGAGTTTCTGTATTTTCACAATCGGCAGACTCGTGATGTTTATTATCTACCGATTGTTTAATCGGTAGTCTCGTGATGTTCATTACTAACCGATTCTGCTAGTAGCTCCAAATTCAAAATTTTCAAAAACCAATGGAATTTTGAGTTTCTGTATTTTCATAATCGGTAGACTCATGATGTTCATTATCTACTAATTGTATTAGTAGCCCCAAATTCAAAATTTTCAAAAAGCAATGGAATTTTGAGTTTCTGTATTTTCACAATCAGTAGACACGTGATGTTTATTATATACCGATTGTATAATCGGTAGTCTCGTGATGTTCATCATCTATCGATTGTGCTAGTAGCCCCAATTTCAAAATTTTCAAAACCAATGAAATTTTATACTTTAACAATCGGTAGATAATACCACTATACTAACTACCGATTATATAAGGGCACTTAGGTAATATCCAAACATTAAGACATCCTATAACCGTGCCTATGGGTTGGGAATAAAAAAAGTCGCCCCTAATTCTTTCAGGGTCGCCCCTAATGACGCCAGGTTCTTTATATCCTTTCTCGAACCTTTCTTTTAGACAAAGACCTTAAAAATATTTTTCATTCATGCATAGGTGATTAGAACATAAACCTAAGATTAAACTATTAAAGAAATTAGTAAACATTTGCACACTAGCAGAGTCATGAAACATCACAACACACATTACATAATAATACTTTAGTTCAAGAACTAAAAATCTAACACGAGGATAAACAAAACGCAAAAAAGTGAGGAGAAAGTCTAAACTTCCCAGCTGCATATGTAAGCAGATACACAAAATTTCTTTATCAGCCATGCTTCTCTATTCTTCATTGAATTCTGCAGGATCAGGTCTTACTCTTTTCTGCGTGTACCTTGACTCCTTTATCTCAACATATGCAATAATCCATCCCAGGAGGCATTTCCTCATTAAAGATTGGAACCTCCGTAGGAACTCCAGTCTCCAATTTAGTGTGAACCCTAAATTTAGTTTCCTGCAACCACTGTTCTTTAAATATGGGAGGTAAACTACATAAAACCAACTCCTTACCTTGTTGGGGATGTAGAAAAACCTCATTCCATCAATTAGGACAGACGTAGTACTGGATTCGATGTAGTTGTCCATCCTATCAGAGAATAACTTTAGTTGAAGTCACTCAAATATTTTGTGGAACCTTTTCGTGCTCACAAGCCATCTTCCCCCTTAAAGGCCTTGACAAAATATGTTCTCATGTTAAACGGTGATGAAACCCTCGCTTCTTATTGGTCTAGAAAGGCTTTTTCTAATGTAGAAGTTATGGTGAGGACATTTGGCATAACTCTATTGGTCGGAATAATTAAAATTTTGTTACACTTTGTTTACATAAGCTACTTAACTGTTCGTTAGTAACGGTGTTAAAAAAACGTAGGTAGACAATACTTATGTTAGAATTTATACTTGAATTATTTAGTTACACCGTGTTTACACCTACACTTAACTGTACTTTAATAGGGGTGGACAAAACCCACGCCCAAATTGTTAAAAAAAAAAAAGTGAAAACAAGAGTTCATGTTAAAACGGAAATCCCTGAATCAACTTAAAAAGGAAATCCCTACGCCCAAATCGTTAAAAAAATAAAAAATAACATAAAAAATAAAAACGTGTAAACAAGAGTTCATGTTAAAACGGAAATCCCTGAATCAACTTAAAAAGGAAATCCCTGCGCCCAAATCGTTAAAAAAGTAAAAAATAACATAAAAAATAAAAACGTGTAAACAAGAGTTCATGTTAAAAAGGAAATCAGTGATTCAACTTAAAAAGGAAATCCTTGATTTCGTTTAATAAAGGAAATCCTATTAATGTTTCCCACTTAATATAGGAGTGGAGTGGGTGTTAAGAAGGAAATCGGTGATTACCTTAATTAGACTTTCTTTACATATATATGCAAGTCATAACATAAAATCATGCAATTACAGAGTTTTCTCCTAAAACTAAATCATGGAAGCCTTTGATCATCATCAACTCAAAGAGTTTGAAAAAGAAACAACTAGGATCGCTAGGTGTTTGAGGTTGAATCTTTTACTATCAAAACCTTTCTATATGGCATTACGATCTATTAATGCGTCACATGTGATCAGGTTAGCACTTTACGTTCTCATTGGTTAAACCTAATACTACTACTACAAGAAACAATATCCCTCTATTCTCCCATTATGTTTTGATTATTTAGAGTTTTATGGATTCTTACCAAGATTGGGTATTTGCTGATGTTCTTCTTCCAGTTTCATGCTATATGAATTATTTGTTCTTGACAGGTAAGCTATTCTTCTTCATAAACCTTGCTCTTCTTCTGCTTTCTTTTTATGTCGATAGACACAAACAACAAAGGTTCTGGACCTGCTGGTGCGCTATACATGGTGATGGTGATGATAATCTATTATACGTATTAGAATGGTTAGTATTTTGATCCTTTGTTTCGTGCTTTGATTAAAAATTATTTTACCAATAGTTTTGATTATCCACCAGCCCATAATCTAAAGAGTATTCTTCAATCCCTTTTTTATTTTTTCTGTTTCTTATAGGGGCTTGCACTTGAGAACTAAAATAATGATCTTCATATAAAGATTGCATCTATGTTTCATCACCATTTTTTGGTCCCTGATGATCTGATTTTCTCAAACACGTAAAGTATCTCTTCCAAATAGGAGATTATTGTTCCCAATTTTTTTTTTAAATATGAACTTCCATGTTGTAGGAGTAAGTTTTCTCTATATTGTATCAAAATACGGTGATTATGTATACACTGATTTTGAATGATATAAAACTCCTTCCAATTTTGTTATTATACTTCCAATTTGGTTTAATTTTGGTATGCACTATTTATGAATGATACAGTGATTATGTATGCAATGTTTAGTGGTTTTCTTTCATTGGATTTTACTATGGAAGTGCTCTTAAATAAGAGAATTTGTGTCTTTAATGGATCCTGTTTTGCAGTTAATTAAGGGAGGTTTCGGGAAAAGTGAGCTTAGTAGTCTGCTATGGATGCTTACCTAATAACACTGTTCTCACCTGTAATATTACTTTCTAAATTTATCCAGATTCAATCAGCACAAGTTTACATTTGTATGTTTAGCAAAAACATGGTTATCTCTAGCAAAAGGAAAGGCCATGTTGCAGAAACATGGTTATCTCTAGCAAAAGCTGCTAAGTTGTAAGCCAAAACATTGGCGTCTTTTCTAACAAAACTAAACTTGATAACTTGAGAATTTATCCCTTATATTTTAGATGATATTCCTGATGCGCCAAGGGAATTCTGAAGTAATATATCTCAAACTGTTGATGACTGTTAAGGAGTCGCCCTCCGGGATGATGTTTCTGAAACCTTTACAGAGTGCCAGTTCTATACCAATCAGAGCCCCATTAGCTTCAGCTTAAATTGTAATGCTGAATGCTCTCCAAATTAGATGTGTCTAGATGATATATCGAATGACTCCAGGCTCTTTGTGTACACTCCATTCTTCAAATTCAGACAAGATTAATTGGTGAACTAATATTATGTTATCTACCCATCACTATGAAGTAAGTCTCTTCCATGGATTTTATTCTACTTTCTATATATACACGGTCCGTTACTTTCTTTTTCCACTTTGAGCGAGATAAATTCATTTTTCATGATCATGCAGCGCTTAACAAGTAATAACTCATCTAACTTCATCATATTTTTTCTGTTTTTTAATTCGCACAATTTGAGATATTTGCTATTTTCAATATATATAATATATGCAAGTACATCTAGAACGTCAGGTCCTATAAAATTCATGGCAACTTATGACAGTTGCAGGCCTACTAAGTGTGTGTCCAGAATAATATCCAGAATACGTATAAGTGTGTATTACTGATTATTTAATGATTCATATGTCTTATTTCTATCTCGAACTTACTTAGATTAATTACTACTTCGAATGCCTTCCACTTAATTGTTCAGATTAAGATTGTTGGATGAAACCCAAAAAGGATAATGAAGGCTCAAATTTACTTCTCCATCGACCATTGGATTAATTAAAATAAATCTCGGTATCAATATTTCAACAGACGGATGCATGACCAACAATATATTCTGCGTGATTCAATGTTATGCACGTCTTCTTTTGTGTTTCTATACCAATGTTGAAGTGGCATTTATTTTTCTGTTTTTTCGGGGAATGCTAAATACAGAGAGTCTTTATTTTTTGTGATTCAAGTGTTTAGAGGTGTAGTTTCCGGGGAAGAAGAAGCAAAAACCCACATATTTCACGCATTTGCATAGGAAAAAAAAACAGCAGAAATTTTTTCGTCGAATGCTAAGTACAGAGAGTCTTTATTTTTTGGGATTCAAGTCTTTAGAGGTGTAGTTTCCGGGGAAGAAGAAGCAAAAACCCACATAGTTCACACATTTGCATAAAAAAAACAGCAGAAAAAAAGGAAAAAAAAAAGATATGTACATATTTCATACTTTTTTTCCGCGTATTTAATGTATATATTTGCCCACGGAACGGGACGAAGCCCTGTGTACACCAAAAATATATCGTCGCGGGGCGGACCAAAGCCCCGCACACAGCAATTTAAAAGAAAAAAAATGCCCGGTGCGTAGCACGGGCACAAATCTAGTCTCTATAAAAAGACTCTATGAATTTTAATAGTTGTTTTTCCTTATTTTCTTTGTAAATTTACTAGGCTTAAATAAATTTTGGATTTCCTTATTTATTATTGAGTCTTTCAGTAAACAATCCATATTCATCGTTTATATCAATCTTAAATCCTGAAACATGCAATAGTTTGTTCATTTACTTGTCCCTTCTTGTAGCTCCTCTCAATGTCATTTCTTCAGACCTCCTTGAGGGTCATGGTTTATGCAACCTGGCATTTTAACCTAATAGATAAGGGTCTAGTCTCCTAAAATAATTATTCTAATCATCTTTCTTTATCTTATATTTTTATCTTTTTCAAAAAACCAATTCAATCAACTTTGTTCAGTCCTTGACTATTTTTGTATTGTTTCTTCTCTCGAAACCTAGGATGAGTCCCTTTCTACACAGATTAGTCACCCATACCTCGTACCTTTCTTAGGATTATGAGCTTCCCATGTTTTTCTATTTCTCGCCCATTAGATCGCACAAATTTTAATTTTCATCTTCCCTTTAAAATATCGATTTGTTATCATTCACGGGTATGTTATGCAATAATGCATAAATTTTAAAATTTAAAAACAGATAAACCTTGTATTTCTCCAGAGTTAAAAGTAAACAAAATAAGCTCATAATAACTTCTAAGTTATATTCTCTAACTCTCCTTTAAACATTAGTACAACTCTCTCTAAAATTCCTCTTCATAATGATTGCTCATGATCTTTATAGGAACCTCAGTGGATTATCTTTAGCCCATAGATTTTCTAACCATAGTCAAGCTGGTCTGTTACCAACCCCTATGGAGTTTATCAGAGATTTTGGATTCAACTATCACAGTATCCTAACTAGAATTTTGTCAACTGAAGTTCACAAACATTGGGAAATAAGAGGAGATCTATCAAACTTTTGGGGTCCAAACTTAGCATTCCATATTAGGGAAGTTGATCCTAATCTTTTCATCATTCTATTTCAAACTCAGTAAGATTTTTTTGGGAAACCTCTAATGGTCTGTGTTACCCTTACATAAATGTATTATCTGCTACACCTTCCTATCCAGGAATGAATATCTCCACGGACTCTGTCAAGGAAATACATATGTTCCAGCATACTCAATGCTAGACATGAACACAGAAGTCATGAAATGATAGGATAATAGCAAACAGACTTTTAAAGGTGAGGAAAGTATGTGTAGGCAATGACGCTTTATTCCCAGATTTATTTCCAAGAGTCTTGGTTTGGGTAAACATAGAAAAACCTCTAGCGGAAAAACTATTAGTCAAAGTTGGAAAGTAATCGATAATTGAGCTTTTCTTCAACTATCTAAACCTACCTCCAAAATTTTATAATCACTGTTTTCGGTTTGGTCACAAAAAGGAACCATGTGCGCAATATTACAGAATCGACCTCTAAAAGATATATATATGACATTACTATGGATTTAGCCTTTCCAAGTGATGATATTTTCTTCCTAAACGACGTCCATGTTCGAATTTTGAATCCTATAGACAATGTACATCATAGGGGAGATTCTACTTCAGTGGAAGAATTCCTTTCTTTACCCAGAGTTCACGAAAACATGATCCTCTTTAATGCACAATGGATTATCTGAAGAAAGTCAATCTATCTCGGTTTCAAATCAATCTGCAGATTTGGATTTTGATATGCTTATAGTCGCAGACTTCATTCTAGGTAAGCGTACATTCCCTTTTAATGTACTAGAAAGTCTTAACCTCTCCACTCTTTTTGCTTCTGAGTCTAATCGTTTCAGTAAATCGAAAACATACCAAGTCATTGAAACGATCAGATACCGCGAGTCAAGCCGATGCATGCTATAGAACTTCTCCAGGATATTTCTTACTCGGTACAAGTCCGAATTAGTCATTTTCCCTCAACTTTTGAAAACCTGTCTCCTTTATCTCCTTATGAAAATGCTAGGGATTCTTTTGAATCGCCAATTTCATCGCTTATCAGATCAGCAAACCCTATGACATTTACTCCAATTTCTAGTAAAAATCTTCCTAATTTTGAATCCCCTTTATTTCCTTCTGAACCTGGTTTCAAAATTTCAATTGCTGATTTTGAATTTTCATCATCTTCTGAGAAACGTTGCTCTATATCTTCGGGTAATGGAACTGCACTATCAATAAATCAATATGGGTTAAATTTGAAAAAACTAATCAAAGGAAAGGAGTCATACATACCCCTATCTTTCGCTCTATCTCCTCCATCGATGTAAAAGGACGAGACACATGTACTCCAATCTATTCCGATCTTCCTTACTTTCAATTGTTAGCTTAATTTAATTAATTAGTCACAAAATTTTCTACTCATTATCACAATCATAAAAACTGATATTTCCTGTTTCCTTATCTTTCTTTTTGTGTTAGTATGCCCTAGAAACACTTCCTTGACCTATAGCCTAAAATTTAAGTGAACGTGAAAATTCTAGCTTGGAATGCTCAGGGATGTGGTAATCCCTTTACACAAAACCATTTTAGAAATCTCATACTAAAGGAAAAACCTGAAATCCTATTTTTATCTGAAACTAAATCTCAAAGACAGTTAGTTAAAAATTTGGTTTCCTACTTCCCTAATTACCATATATAGGAAAATTTGGTGGTTTGTTGTAGCTTGGGTAGATGGCTTCCACTTTGAAATTGTGCAATAGAATATAACACTATCAACATTTTAGTTAAAACAAATTTTGACTCAAACAAATGGATTCTAACATACTTCTATGGAAGTCTTTATCCCAATAATAGGAAGTTAGCCTAAGGCATATTAGATGATATATGAACTCAATTTAATGTAAGGAACGTGCCTTGGACAGTTATAGGTGATTTCAACATGATTTTTGACCAATCAAAAGAATTAGGGGGACTGCCTTGCAATAATAATGATAGTGAGTATTATATTAAAATTTTGGAGAGAGTTGGCATATATGACTTAGGCTTTAAAGGTAATCGCAATATACATGAAAGACTAGATGGGGAAGTACAAAATGCAGAATGGAATTTATAATTCCCAAATGCTTACTTACTCATCTAGTAGCTATAGGACCTGATCATAGTCCTATCATGCTCAATTTAGATAATGAGGTGGCTAGGAGAGTGTGGATCTTCAAATTTTGTGATGCATGACAGAAATAGGCAGCATGTGTGCAAATAATCAATGAATCTTAGAATTACTCTATCCATTTAGACCCAGCTTCTGGCTTAGTGTCCAACCTAAAGTATTTAGGAATAAATGTTATAGACTAGAATAAAAATATTTTTGGTCTACCAGCAAGGAAAATGACAAAGCTTCGTAAAAAATAGAAAAAATAAAATCTAACAGAATGACAGAGTATTTTCGAAATAATCTCCAAGATAAACTTCTAGAACTAGAATTCCTCTATGATACCCATGAGGCCATAGCAAAACAACAATATATAGACAATACTGTTGAATTAGGGGAAAGAATACGAAATATTTTCATATAGTAACTCTTAGGAGGCATACATGAAATAATATCGACTGCTTATACTAAATAGCCTAAATGTGGTCACTAAAAATAGGAATAAAATAATTAAAACTCTTACGGATTACATCTCTGCTCTCTTCACTGAAGATTCCATATATACCTCCCTCCATGACTAAATCTTCTGAGAAATAACTCCTTCCATCTCTGACCTGGATAACTCTTCAATAGTTATGATCCACTCTAATTCTGAAATTCTTTCTCCAGAAAATGAAACCAAACAAATCTCCAGACCTGGATGGGCTTCCCACTTAGTTTGTTTAAGAATAATTGGGAAACTGTTGGTCTTCAAGTCACCCCCGACTGTCAAAAATTTCTTCTCAACACAACTAATAAACAAAGTGCTTAATTAAGACTCATGTTTTCTTAATTCCTAAGATCATGCAAGCAACCCAGAAACCCTACTCAATTCAGACCAATATGTCTCTATAATACAATTTATAAAATTATAGAATTTTTTTAGCTAATAAGATAAACCTCTTATGGATAAAATTATCTCTCCCTTCCAATCTGCTTTCCGCTTTCTAGACAAATCTCTAATAACATAATAATAGCGCATGAAATAATTCATTTTTTATTTTTTTATTTTTTAATAAAAAAACAAAGCAGGAGGTCTAAGAATCAAGATATATATGTCTAAAGCTTTTCATATTGTAAACTGGAAATTTATTCTAATAACATTAAAATCTTTTGGTTTCTCTAGTAATGTATGTGACTTAATTGACAATGCATTTCAACTACTTCCATTGATTTCCTTTTAAATGGAACCCCCGGAAAGTTGTTTAATCCAACTAGGGGTTTGAGACAGGGAAACCCTCTCTCTCTATACCTTTTCATTATCTATATGGAGATCTTCTCCAAACTACTTATTTCTCAAGAACACGATAAGATTCTTCATGGAGATAAAATTCCTCCAAAAAGTGAACTTATATCACACCTTTTCTTCGTAGATGACTGTCTTTTCTTTGTTAAAGCTGATCTTGTAGAATTTATAAATCTATTAGATACAATAAACATTTTTACCAAAGCTTCAGGTCAACTTATAAATTTTGAGAAATCATGAATCTTCTTTAGTAAAAAAAAAAAAAGTGCAACCAAAGTATCAAAGAATGATGTCAAAAATGTTAAAAATTAAGCACATAAGTCTTAAAGATCCTAAAGGGGATCTTCACTTTTCATGGATAAATCAAAAATAAAAACCTTTGAACCAATTCTGGAAATAATAGAGTCTAAACCCAAAGGTTGGAAAGCAAAATTACTCCCTCAAACTAGTAGAATGGTGCTAAACAAAGCAGTTCTTGCAAGTATACCTACTTATCAAATGGGTTGCTTTGTCTTACCTAAGAAAATAACTAACAAAATTGATGCAATTCAAAGAAATTTTTGGTGGGGGTAAAGACACTGGCTCTAGCGGCTTCTATCCTAAAGCTTGGCCAAACCTCTATAAACCTATGAAATTAGGAGGTCTAGGATTGAAAGATGCTCACAAATTCAATCTGGCCATGATAAGAAGACTGGCATGGAGACTACTTAAAGAACCTGGCTCAATATGGGCAAAAACTTTAAAACCCATTTACTTAAAATAAAAATAAAATCTCCTTTAAGGGAAAGACCACCCGATAAAAGCTCTTGGACTTGGAAATTTATTTGTAAAGGTATGGAGTTAATAAACAAATTATGCATCTAGGAAGTTGGAAATGTTTTTAATATAAACGTTTGGGAAGATAACCGGATCCCTGTCTTAGAAAGAACAATATCCTCTTATTCTATTTCTTCTACTTTGGAAATCTTTCTCGTAGCACACCTAATAGATCAGACTACAAAGCAATGGAACTTTGGTCTTGTTCAAGAAAACATTTTCAGCCATTAACCAAATAGCACTGAACGCATATCTAGTCCCAGTACCCACAGGGACTCCAAGGACACATGGGATATCCTCCAGCAACATTACTTTTACTGACGACGACATGATGGTAGAAGAGGGCCATAACCGAGCCCTGCATGTTACGGCCCTCATCAGGAGCACAGAGTTTAGGAGAGCGCTCGTTGACACATGTGCATCTTCCAATGTCATCACCCTCAAAACGCTCAAAGCTGTCAGGATACGACCTAACGAGGTCATGCGACAGCCTACTACGATGACATACTTCGAGGGTAACCAAACTAGCACATATGGTTATATCAGCCTGGACCTGACAGTGGGACCAATTCAATCAAGCGTGAAGTTCAAAGTGATCGAAAATGAACCAAATTACCACATGATACTTGGAAGGTTGTGGCTGCATGATCTCAGAATTGTTCCCTCGACATACCATCAATGTCTGAAAACAGTTCTGAACGGGGAAGTAGTCTGCATCCCTGCGTCACTATCCCCCTATGCACCTGTCTACTGCATAGAAACACATGGGCCGAGGGGCTTAAGGGATACGACGACCAAGGTGCACAGTTTCCCGCTGCCAAAGTGGACGTCACTTAGAGACGACAATGAACCAGAGCTACTCAACAAAGAAGACCTCTCTCCCGTCGTCCCATCAGAAAGAAGACTCGCCAATCCCCCATTGCCGGGCCAGGGTGCAACCCGTATCCACGCTAAGCGAGAACACACCTTTACCGCAAGACGAAGAAAAAATGGAAAGCTCACATATTATCATCACTGTTAGCAATTAACAGGGGAGACCACAATCCGGTTTCTCCGCCAAAGAGAATGTCTTCACAACGATCAGGAGAAAGTTCCCAACGCCCCTCAGAAGATACAAGACAGGACCGACTTAACCACAGACGAGCTCGACACTGTCAATATAGGGGATGAAGAATTCCCACGCCCCATTTTAATCAGTTCATCCTTACACTCAACGGAATGCTCGAAGCTAGTCAATCTACTCAAGGAATACCAAGACGTATTCGCATGGACATACGAAAAAATGCCTGGTTTGGATGAAAAACTGGTTACCCACCATCTGCATGTGATACCCGGGTCCAAACCGGTCAAGAAACTTCCAAGACAATTCAGGCACGATGTAGAAGAACAAATCAAGGTGGAAGTTCAGAAACTACTAGCCGCTAGTTTCATCAAGCATATTCATCACCCCACTTGGTTGGCCAATATCGTTCCCGTCAATAAGAAAAATGGCCAGATCAGGTGCTGTGTCGACTTCAGAGATTTGAAAAAGTGCTTCCCTAAAGACGATTTTCTGCTCCCTAACATTGACATGCTAGTAGACGCTACCAGTGGACATGCCATGTTCTGTTTTATGGATGGATATAACGGCTACAACCAGATAAAGATGTATGAGAATGACGCAAGTAAGACTGCTTTTCGAACTCCTCTTGGAAACTTCTATTACACAGTGATGCCTTTCGGCCTGAAGAACGCTGGTGCTACTTACCAACGTGCCATGACCAACATCTTCCATGATATGATGTACAAGCAAGTTCAAGATTAAGTAGACGACGTGGTGGTTAAATCTAAGACTCGAGAAGATAATCCAGAGACACTGCGACAAGTGTTCGAAAGATGCCGCGAGTATAAATTGAAGATGAACCCTTTGAAATGCACTTTCGGCGTCTCTTTGGGGAAGTTCTTAGGGTTCCAAGTAACGGCTGCAGGGATAAAGGTCGACCCAATCAAGACACAAGCTATCCTGACGACGCCGCCCCTACGAACTGTAAAGGAGCTCCAGAGTTTCATGGGTAAGATAAACTACATTCGCCGCTTCATACTGGGACTGGCACAGCTCATTACCGCATTCACCCCTTTGCTAAAAAAGGAGGTGAGTTTCACATGGACTGCGTCTCAACAAGAAGCATATCAGAAGATCCAACAAACACTATCTTCCCCAACCGTCATGAAATCTCATATGCAAGGGAAACCGCTATGTCTCTACACAGCTTTCAGCGAAACTTTCATTGGATCTCTCCTCGCTCAAGAATATGACAAAGGAACCGAATATCCCATATACTATTTCAGTCGTATGTTAAGAGATGCCGAACTCAGGTACCCCAGAGCGGAAAAAGTATGTTTAGAACTGATCCACTCCATCCAGAAATTCAGGCACTACCTCCTTTCCAATAAGGTGATGCTGATATCAAAGTCAGATCTTGTAAGGTTTCTCCTCCCAAAACCTTCCCTAATAGGGAGGCCGGCTAATTGGCTCCTACAGCTTTCAGAGTTCGACATAACGTGCACTGCCCCGAGGGCCATAAAAGGACAGGCTGTCGCAGACTTGCTAGCAGCATTCCCAGGATAAAACGTCGCGGAACTGCGTGAAGATCTCCCTGGGGACTTTCCAGAAATTCTCCCAGTCAAAGAAGAAGCATGGCTGTTGTTCTTCGATGGCTCATCCACCCCCAGCACCAATACTGGAGGAGCGGGTATAGTACTGGTATCCCCTATTGGGGAAGTTTTTTCATACTCTTTCAAGCTAGACTTCCCCTGCACCAACAAATCATCCGAATACGAAGCATTCCTCATAGGATTGTCACTAGCTAAACAAGCTAGGGCCACACGTTTGGAGATAAGAGGGGATTCTAAACTGCTCATCAACCAGGTGAACGATATTTACGCATTGAAATACCTAATGCTGGCACCATACAGAACTAAAGCACAGAGATTACTGAATTACTTCGCCGATGCAACTATCACACACATTGGACGATGCGGTAATAGGCACGTCGACTGCCTGGATATACTAGCGTCAAGACTACAGTTCGAAGGATCCGAAGATAGATTGACAGTGAGGAAATGAACCATAGCCTCAACGTGGCTTTCACAAGCTTAGAAGACCGAAGACGATGACTGGAGGGCCCTATCATCCAAGAACTCAACAACTCACTTTTCTAAGGAAAAGTCGGTCTCAATACTTTGAGAAACTTCTTTGTGTTTCAAAATAATCTGTATCATCAAAACCCGGATAGCTCCGTGTCAAGGTATCTCGGAAAGGAAGAAGCACAGCAGCAACTTGAACATGTCCATACTGAAGCCTGTGGAATCACATCAGTGGTAACTCTCTACCGTCGCCTACATCGACTTGGATATTATTGGCCGGAAATGGAAGCCCAATCTCGATTGCTCCAGAAGACGTGCCCCAATTGCCAGGCACCCCCATGTCAAACAGAAGTCCTTAACATCAACCATTCTGGGGACTGGCAAGAGCCATACATCAGTTTCCTCCGCGATGGAATTCTCCCTACCGACAAAGAAGATGCATCCAAGTTAAAACAAAAGTCCAAGAGATTTGTGTTTCACGATGGGGTTTTATATCGCAAGAGTTTTGGGGGAAGTCTACTACGGTGATTAGGCGATACATAAGTACCAATTATATTAAGATAAGTACACGATGGCGAACACCAAGGGAAACACAAGTTGTTCCTACAAATACATGAGAAGTACTACTGTCCAACCATGGAAGATGACGCAGCCGCTTTCTTCCAGAAATGTCGTGAATGTCAAGTCCACGGAAATCTCATCCACGCACCTCCAACCCCCTACACTCAATAAGTAGCCCGTGGCATTTTTATAGCTGGGGACTCAACATCATCGGAAAAATCAACCCGCCATCCTCGAAACAACACGAATACATACTAACCGCAACTGAGTACTTTACTAAATGGGTTGAAGCGGTCCCGCTAAAAGGAACCACCGGAGCCATAATCGCAACATTCATCAAGGAACACATCATCTGTCATTTCAGCATACCTAAGCATATCATCACCGACAATGGCACACCTTTCGCTAACAAGAAGGTACAAGACTTACTTGAGGGGTACGGCATTAAATAAGTCTTCTCCACCATCTACTACCCGCAGGGAAATGGGCAAGCCGAAAGAACTAACAAGACTTTAATCCGGATCCTCAGCCGAACAGTATACGAAAATCCTAGTACTTGGCATGATCAACTTCCAATGGCTCTCTGGGCATACAGAACATCTCCTAGAAGCTCCATCGTCATGTCTCCCTACTCTCTTGTCTATGGCACAGATGCAATTCTCCCGGCAGAAATCAAAATTACATCTGCCCGAATCGCCGCCGCAAGTGGACCTCAATGGAGTGAAGCCGAGACGCTGAATGCCAGAATAGCATAACTAGACACTATAGACTCTATAAGATCTCGGGCGGAAGAACATGCACAATCATACAGAAACAGGGTTTCCAGGGCATACAACAGCACTGTGAAGCCTATAGTTTTTAAAAAGAGAGATTTGGTGCTGAAAACTGCCAAGCACATTCAGCAAGATGTATCAGCGCCAAAGTTTTCTCCCAAATGGGAAGGGCCATACATAATCACCAAGGTATACGACAGCGGGTACTACAATATTATCAAAGAAGATGGAGGAAAACTAGAGGCAGTCATCAACGGAAAATGGCTCAAAGCATACTATGCTTGATTGCTTTCCCGCAACACGCTACATCAAAGTGTACACACCCAACACTCTTTTTGCTTATGTTTTTCCTTACATATTATCAAAACTTCCATACAACCAAATAGATTAATAAAAAATCCTTTATTCATTCAAAATCTTTTAAAAAAATAATCTTGCAACGTAAATCAGAAAATCCCATCTAGTAAATCATAATCCCTACAAAACATCATCTTCAATCGACTATGATATCTCTCAGTCCTACTCTTCAAATATCGAGTTAACCCTTCGATCCTCTGAGACTCCATGACCAAAGATTTCTCCTCTTCCAGAATGGCTTTGGTGGCAGGAATCACACCAGCAAGAATACCAGCTCTGTCGACTTTCACAATATCAAGACGATGCCGCAACCATCTAATATTGAACTCCAAGGACTCACAGGTAGCCACCATGCTCTCCCATATTTGAATTGCCGGCTCTGCAACAACACAAATGGATGTACTCTCCATTTCAATGATCATTGGAAGAAGGAAATTCACTACAGAAACCAAGGCAGACGAACAACATATCACTACGCTTCTGGTAGAAATATGGACGTACGTCTTCCATATCCTTATATAAAGAGTCACGAACTCTTTTCTCACCAGGAAACCACCAACGTTACGGTAATTGGAATAGAGGCACCTCATGCAAGTCCCAAATGACAAACCCACGTAGGGGTATTCGTGACAAGAAATCCCTTAATCAGCATTCTCCAAATCTGCTGCTGCCAACGAAGTCGGGTTTGAAGGCAGGGGAGAAACTAGATCATCCTCATCGATAACATTAGTAAATTCTCCAACGGGATATCGCTATACGGAAGAAGAATTTATTATTCATCAATGAACAAACGATGAAGTAAACACTGATCAGTAGAAGAAAAAGGAACATACCGGTATGATCTTCTTGAACCGCATAACTCTAGTTGGGATGCTTTCGCAAGAGTCGGATCTTGCGTCTTTACGCGGAGAATCTGGACGATTGGAGGATGATTCGTCTCTGGGCAACATAACAAAGAAGGAAAAGAGCTCAATAAGAAGAACCTTTTATCAAAAGGGAGATGGTGTAGTTATGCTGAAAATGAATGCGGAATCCTAAAAAAGGAAAAGAAGTAATGAGGAACATAACGCTTTTGGATTTTTAGCATGAATGGTTCCCTAATTAAAAGCCGCGTGTGAAGAAAAGTCAAAACTGCTTCCCAATTTTCCGCTGGTCCCACCAATCGCGCCGACCTGTCAATGCCGCCCAAGCTGCACCAGCTATCACGTCCATCTTCCACCGGCCCCACCAACTAGCACGCCAGCTTCTCAAGTCCCACCAGCTAGCATGCTCAATCTCCCAATTCGCGCTAGCTACTCAATGCTTCCCAACTTCCCGTTTCCGCCAATTTGTGCCAACCTCCCGCTTCATGCAAAAACTGCCAAAGGCAAGGATTCCGAATCCAATTCGCATCTCATAAAAAAGGTCAGATAAATCTCCTCACTTCTCTTTCAGATTTTGTCTTGGCACCATCTTATGCTTACCTCGCAACAAAGCTCCTGTTCCGAGCTAAGCAGGGGACTTAATGTTGATGGTAAATTTTAGACAAGGGGTAAAATCGTAAAACCCCATGACCTAGTGTTACCAGCAACACATTAACTAAGAGCATTTAATTCATGTGTCAATAATTAATGGGGGTATTTTTTCAAAATGCAAGATTAGGGTTTTTGACACAGAACCCTAATTCCAAAACTAATCCGCATACTGTGCAACATGGCAACGATGCCAAAACCAAGCCGCATACTGCGCACCACGGCTATGATGCCAAAACCAAGCCGAATACTTGATGAGTGCCAAATATTGCATATTCATACACCTTTTCATTGGCACTTAACTCATCTTTCGCGCTTCAAAGTCATATATTATCCCAAATTCTGCATTTTTACCATTTTTAAGAATAAATATTTTTATTAATTAATTTTGTGTTTTTAAGTACTAAATAAAGCTTGGAAGAATTGAGAAGACAAAAGAGCAGAAAGTTGGAAGCGTTGCAACCCGCTCGCGCATCAGTGGCAACCTGTTTACAATACATGGGATTAAACTACCCATGATCCAAGACCCAAGACCCAAATCCGTTTCCACCTCACCCCCATTGGATTCTTTCCAAAACATCCACCTCACCCCCATTGGATTCTTTCCAAAACATCCACCTCACCCCCATTCTCTCACTCAATCACTCCCAATTTGTTTCCCACCACCAAATATATTCCATTTTATCCATCAATTAAAGAAAACATGTTTTGTTGAGTAGATGATTGCCAAATTCGAATCCAAGTGTTGAGAGAATTTTTGTGTATAAATAGTGAGGGTTGTTGTGTTGAAAAACCATCCAAGAATATCTTGTTCATGTTAGTTTCTTAAATTCAGTTTTGTTGTAATGTTGTTCATGTTCTAATTTCATTTGCTAGGGTTTAAATGAAGCCGTAACTTATTGTTATGTATTCATATCTTGTATATTTTTCTTGAAAGTTTAGAATTGTTTAAAGATATATTTTAATCCAAGTTTGTCAACATCTTGCTCTCACAATGAATTCCATGTATCCATTGTAGTTAGAATATCTATATGTTGATTATGCTACAACTCATGCTTAACCAAATATTGATTAGTTGTGATTTAATTAGACAGTTAATGCTTTGGAGAAATACTTTAGTTGTGATTAAATTATCCATTGGAGAAACACCTTAGATATACGGTAGACTTGAATCTGCTGTAAGGACAAGAATAATATTAAAAGTTGAATGCATATCATAGGTTAGTGGTGGATTTGGATACCCTAGTATCCATATTCTCAATAGTTACACCTTGATTTAATTGCATATTTTAATTCAAATTACTTTCTGTTTAAGTCTTTGCCAATATCTCGTCGTATCGACAAAAACAAACCCCCTTTGATTACTCTCTGAATCAGTTCTTAGTAAGGATTTAGAATCAACTTCTACACTCTCCAAGTCTCTGTGGTTCGACATGTGCTTACCCTGTGTTGCTTGTCGACACTGTGCACTTGCAGTTTATACATAGAAGTAGGTATCTTTATAAACCTATCAATACTGCACATCATGGAAACGACACCAAAACAAAGTCGCATACTGCGCACCATGGCTACGACGCCAAAACCAAGCCACATACTGCGCACCACGACTACGATGCCAAAACCAAGCCGCATACTGCGCACCATGACAACGACGCCAAAACCAAGCCGCATACTGCGCACCACGGCTACGACGCCAAAACCAAGCCGCATACTGCGCACCATGTCAACGATGCCAAAACCAAGCCGCATACTGCGTACCATGGCAACGACGCCAAAACCAAACTGCATATTGCAACCATGCCAAACTAAGTCGTTATGTCATTGGCACATGCCAAAGTAGCGCCCTAGGCTTGCAAAACGTGCAACCTAGGCCAACATGGAAGTGCGTGCCATTGGCACATGCCAATACGCACCACTAGACAATTTCTATTTTCAAGCCGCTATGCCCAGCTAGCGCCCACAACTTGGCCCAATAGCCATGTGTGCCATTGGCACATAGCAAACGCACCGCTAGGCACTTTCTCTTCCTGAGTTTCACTTACGGTATTTTTTCACACCTTAAGCGGCCTCAAAACCTAAATGGTCCCGCGTTTGGGTATAAGAAATTCTTTTCCCGTCAGATGTACAGGCTGACTGTCAAAATCCGAGTTCGTATGAGAATTCTACAATGGTTTTAGTGAAAGGCGCCAATTAGGGTTTTAAAACCCTAAACCATGAGCGCTTCCTTGCAGCTTGGACACGCGTGCCATCTGCACATGCCAAAACGCTCACTAGCCACTTTTTCTACCAAGCCGCTAAACTAGCGCCCTCAACTTGGCCCAGATGGCGTGCGTGCCATTGGCACATGCCAACACGCACGCTAGCCACTTTCTATGCCAAGCCGTTATGCTATTGGCACATGCCAAAAAGTAGCGCCCGCAACTTGGCCAAAGTGGCCATGTGTGCCGTTGGCACATGCCAACACGCAACCACTAGCCAATTCCCATTCCAAAGCCGCTATACCATTTTAGCGCCCGCGACTTGCCCATAGTGGCCGTGCGTGCCATTGGCACATGCCAACACGCAACCACTAGCCACTTTTATTCCAAACCTGCTAGACAATTTCCAAGGCATTCCGTACATGCCACATGCTCCACTAGCGACTTTGGCATTGCCATTCACACTCAAAGTGCAACTTGCGGCCAAGGAATTCTGCACATGCCAAATGCTCCACTAGCGACTTTGGCATTGCCATTCGCACTCAAAGTGAAACTTGCGACCAAGACATTCCGCACATGCCATTGACATATGCCAAATGCTCCACCAAGCGACTTTTGCATTGCCATCCTCACTCAAAGTACAACTCGCGGCCAAGGCATTCCGCACATGCCATTGGCACATGCCAAAGTCTCCACCAAGCGACTTTGGCATTGCCATCCGCACTCAAAGTACAACTCGCGGTCGATACATCTCGCACATGCCATTGGCACATGCCGCAACGCTTCACTATCAACTTTGGCATTTCCACTTGCGCCCAACTCTCGAGACATCAACACTAACTGGGGGATGCTTTCTTGGGGTTTTGGTTTAGCGGTCACAGTGTGCAGCGTACACTACGCTCGCAATATAGCAAGGCGTTCAAGGAATGAATACAGTCATTAAATAAGGAAATTTATGGTGAAAACGTTTTTCACCATAAAGCCAACGGTTTCCACCTCCTCTGTTTTAATTGACACATTTACTCAATTCCTTAATGAGGCCAGGGTACGTTCAATCTCACTTGTATAAATAGGTTTCACCTATTCTTCCAAAACACATAAGTCTTGGTCAAGCAAAGTACAACACTATCAGATAGCAACTTTGCAAGCTCTCCCAAAAGCTTCCATCATTAGCAAGCTTCCGCATGCTTCTACACTTCCGATACAAGTCGAGATACTACCTAGAAAAAACTATCTGGTCTCATTACCCTTCTTCGCTATCCTCCCCAAATCAACCCTTCTCCTCCACTTTGTGACCAAAGAAAATCTGGAACGACCATATTCTTGGTTTAGGCCAGAGTTGTACAGATTGATATCTCGAATCAAAAGTGCTCACGTGCAGCACATTTATTTAAGGGTTTAAACCAGTCTCTCCACCATCGAATTTACCAAATTCGGCAGAGGCGATTTTCTCCCATAAACAACTGTCAAATCCATGCATAATAAATTAAATAAAATATGGATAGATATAGATCACTCCCTGAGACCTTTTGGAAATATCTGTGGAAACTGGATGTATCCCAAAGATTAAACTTTTTTTTTTCTTATGGAAATGTATTCAAAATGCTCTTTCGACTAAT
Organism: Papaver bracteatum; assembly: GCA_023529315.1. NCBI lineage: Eukaryota > Viridiplantae > Streptophyta > Magnoliopsida > Ranunculales > Papaveraceae > Papaver > Papaver bracteatum. The sequence goes on along the minus strand of JAJJWX010002427.1, from coordinate 305,480 downwards.
GCTAAACTAGTAGGAAAAGTTAAAGAAGCAAATCCATCCTGGACAGTATGTGGGGAGGAAATACAAATAACAGAGCATCTTCTTTTTCATTGCAGATGTGCTAAAGCAGTCTGGGAAACATGACTTAACCCTATAAGTATGAATATTGATCCTTCTTCAAGTATTATATATCTCATCCAATCATGGATTCAAAACAATAAAACAGGGATTTCAACTGAACTCCTCCTTACTAAGATGTGGTTTATTTGGAAGGAGAGATGCAACAGAGTTTTTCAAGGAGTCTCAATGACACATATACAACTGTCTGTAGTGATTCAAGATAATATCCAGTACTGGTCTAGGAAACCCTCTGGTAGAAAATTGCAACAACCAGTCTAGAAAAAACAAAACATCCCTTGGATAGCCTCTAAGTTACAGAGTCACAAAAATAATGTTAATGTTGCATGAGACTAAGACTCTTCCCCATCCAGTTTTGCACTAAAATTGAGAAATGATGCAGTTAGTTTTGAAGGCGGAAGAGCAGGACCAAAAAAAAGTGCAGACCCTCAAGAAGCGGAAGCTGTAGGTGTCTTTCAAGCAGCTCACTAGGTAAAAGGAAAAGGAATTCAAAATTTCAGCATTGAAGGTGACTGTCAAAGCCTCTTTTTATATCTCAATGGATCCAATTCAGATATTTTTTGGCGCAACAAAAACCTTTTAGATGCAGCAGATAATGTAGCAAGATCTTGTATGACTTCTTTAGGCTTCCATTTTGTACCTAAGACAAGGAATGCAGTAGCAGATACACTAGCAACACAAGAAAAAACTTTTTCTTCTATTTTAGAATGGGATTCTATCCCGCCAGAATGTATTAAGCTTAAACTTTCAGTATATAAATCTAATATGTCAAGGAACTCTTCCTCCATATTAGATGGCTCTACTAACCTTGTAACCCAGACTCTTCATGAGTCTTTTTCAATACAATATTTATTCACCAAAAAGAAAAAACATCTAGAAAGGAGATATAGCCGTTGAATAACGGTTAAAATATAGTCGTTGTCGACCAACTCATGGACGACAGGCTCTAGTTTAAACGATAAATGACTCGGCTCAACATGGGACACCCGGCCAAACCACGACCACTCGATTCAATCATCCTCTCGAAAAACCTTTTCTCCAGTGTGACAAAATTACTTTGCCCGATCATCTAATAGCTATTTTCATGTGTCTCTACTGGAAATCCTCTTAGGAATCCATGATGAATAAATGGTCCATTCTCCCAACTTAATCGCTATGTATGTATTTTGTGTCATATGGGAAAGTAGATAACTGATTGATTTTCAATTCCGTTATTACAACTTACGGATACCTTTTTATTAGAACTCGGGAACTCAATTTGGTACCACAACTTTACAAGTTAGTGGCGGGATATGGAGAACTACTCCTATATAAATTAATCATTGGACTAACCTCACCGAATCACATGATTGAGTCCGAGTCTTTGAATGTGGGTGTGGCCAAATAAAGTTGGAAGATTTGAAGCTTTAAACTAGGTTGTTATTAGTTAGACATGGCTAAGGAAAACTCCCTAACCATTCAATTATGACACAAAAATACAAGTGAAAAATCCAGTTTTCCTACTTACATTTCCTGGATTTTTTTTTTTTTTTGTAAGTTAAAATGCATTCAAGAAGACTAATTTGGGGAGTTAGTAACCCTTACATCATGGTGAGTAGAGCCATCTAATGTTTGGCCAGTAGAATTGATCCAAACATTTGATTTATCTACTTCTAGAGCTAATCTAATACATTCTGGAGGATCCTTCCTCCAATTAAGAAAAGTTTTAAAGTTTTTGGCTTCTTTGGCCATTAAGTCAGCTACATTGTTAGTTGTTCTTGGTACAAAATAAAAACCCAAAAAATTATTACAGGACTTGAGTTCATTGATCACATCATCTACGATGGCTTTATTCTGCCATTCTATTAGAGACTCTTTCCCATTAAGGTAATAAAAAAGATTCTTACAGTCACCTTCAATTGAAAAGTTGGACAATCCAATTTTTGTTGCCCATTTAGCTTCCTTCAACAATCCTAAGGATTCCGCTTCTTCAGGGGTAGAGGCTGTGAATGCTCATGCTCTTCCTTGTTCGAGAAGTCCTACATCATTTCTAAGGATAAAAGAGAAACATGCCGACAAGATGGTAGAGATCCAAGCTGCATCAATGTTTAGTTTCAACTGAGAGCTCTTAGGTGGGTTCCAATTATTATTCTTGTTTCTTCCTACTTTTACTTGATTAAGTAAAGGATGATCTTTATACCAAAAGTCTTAAGTATCTTTGAATGTCAGTACCTAATTGTACACTTATTTGTTTTTTGTTATCGAAAACTCTGTTACATTTCTCCTTACATATGAACCACGCTTTTGTCAAAGAAATTTCTATAGGTATAATAGGAAACCAAGTAGAGAAGTTCCTGGATCTATACTAGGAAACCAAGTAGAGAAGTTCATCTAGAAATGTATTTGTGGCATGTGGCTACTAGTATTTTACATTTCACCATCACACATTCTTTTCCGAGACGGTTTGCTATTATCTGGTTAGTCACTGTATATTAATGACATGTGGACGCTAGGGGTTTGCATATGTCTATTGATTTTGTTACTTTTGTCATCTACATGTCTAGCTTAACTGTATCTCTTTTTCAGTTGTAGGTCAAAATGATAAATTATACTAATGAAAAAGGCACCACAATTGTGAGAGGCTCAATGCCTGCATAACCAAAATGAGAACAAAACTTTGGACGGATGGATATTCATTATCCTTTTTTCTTTTTCTTTTGTAATCGTTAAAGATTTTGGTGCTGACGAGTTTCGAACTTAGATCACTGGTCTCATCACCGATAATATCATCATTGTACTACAGTGACACCACCATTTTATTGTTGAGGTTTAAAAGAGGCTTCTTTTCTGCCATATCGTTAAAGAGAAGATCATGAAAATTAAGAATGCCATAATCGCTTATCTTTTCTCCTTTCCCATTCTGACACTTCTCTATGTCCTTCGCTAGCTGTTTTCACGAGTTTCTTTTTACCAATAAATTTTTGACACGTCTTCTATAACCGCTGCGATCCGAACATCCACGTCTTTCCTTTGCATTAATTGCCTTCATCCTTTTCGAGAATTTTCTTCTTCTATAAATACTCTTCTCATTCCTCTTCTTTTCTCTTTTACTTTCTTCTTCCTTCTCTCCATATTCTCTCTGCAATTTTTACTGTTCTTCCGCAAATTGCGCTTTTATAACCTCTGTGATTTATTTCTTCTTTTCAACTTTTTCCTTCATTCCCATACTTAAAATGGTTGCTGCTGGTGCTAAAAATTTGAAGGTCTTCAATAAAATGCGCGAGAGACTCAGAACTAAAGGTTTTAATTTATCTTTAATTCCAGATCAAGATTCTAAATCAGAACTTTCCCTTAAACTGTTCACTGATGATCAATGTTCTCGCGAAAAAATCATAGTATCTCTAAGACAACTTGAAGCTGGTCTCCCTATCCCTCTTTATGATCCTGAGCTTCCGCTGTTTTATCAAATAATTTCTGACGAGAGATTCTCACGAGCAGTATACCAATTGGGTGGGGATTGCATCAGATTACTACTTGAATATACTTCTCGTGGTGCTGGTAAAGGAACTCGCTACCCCAAAGCTCCAAAGAATCCTTTGTTCGCAGATGTCCCCATTGTTTCTTGCGATTACACTGTGGACAACTTTTTTGCAAATTATAGAATTGTCCCTATGAAGAGGGATAGTACATGTTGGGGTGTTCGTTTGAAGAAAGAGAAGGTCACTGGTGACAATGCTCTTATGATGGATATTGACTTTCATACATCTACTAACCAAGGTCCTCGTCATTCTAACGACAATAAGTGGTTCATCTTCCCATTAAGTCTTGAAGGTCCTTATATATCTGGTTCTCGCGAACTTCCCGAGAATCTCGCTGAATATCAGCCATGGGTCTTCAACTGGCCCGATAGAACTAAAGAAGTATATTCTCTCAATTTTTCATATTATTTGTAGTTGCAGGAATTCCCACACTACACCCTATTCAAGAATTTATCAATATTTATGACATAATTTAAAGATTAAAGACACTTTTTCATTAATTTGATCTTAAGGAGTTACAGAAATTAAGAACACAAAACACTTGATAAAAGATTTTCTCTCTCCTCAAAACTTTCCTGGCACTCCAAAAATCCCCCCCTCTCTGGAGCTATTCTTCTCCTTTATATAGGTATTTACATAATAGATTACAGCTCATGACAGCTCATTTACAGCTAAGATTCCCGTCAATTTCGGATCTAAGTTCTTGCGATAAATCGCAGTTAGCACCGCCTTTACATTTCGAAAGTTTTATTGATATATCGCAGACATGTCACACTTTCTCCGTGTTTCCGTCGTTTTCAGTCATTACGTCATTGTTTAAGTCATCTTTGGATGTTTCACAGAATATCATTGTTGTATCGCAGATCAGTCGTTTATTATCGATGTATCGTAGTACGCTGTCTCTTATTTATCAGGAATATTGTTGTGACAATATTCTGATCCTACATCTTGCCTCTTCTCATATCTTTTATGCGAAGAAGATAAAGATCATGAGAATTTAAGCTTCTTGATTAATCGCGACTCCTTGTCTTTTCATATTCCCTGCATTCTGACACATCTCTGCATCCATCGCTAGATATTCTACGCGTGTTTTTTCTCCCATTTATCTCTTGACACGTCTTTTTTCAACCGTTGAATTCTGATCATTCATGTCTCTTCTTCATTAAATGCATTGATGTTCTCGAGAATCTTCTTTTCTTATAAATATCTTCTTCGCTAATGCCCCCTTCTTATTTTTACTCTCTCTTTCCTCTTTTTATTTCATCTCTGCAACTCTTCTGTTCTTCATCTTCTTCCGCAAATTCCGGATCTATTACTGTTTCAATTTTATTTCTTTATTCTTATTCATCCAAATCATCGTTCCCATACTAAAAAATGGCCCCTGCTAAAAAATTAGGTCAATCCACTTTTAAAAAACACCAGCAGAAGCTTCAATCTTTAGGTTTCACACTTTCTGAGATCCCTGATCAATCTTCAGACTCTGATCTCTCCATTGATCTTGCTTCAAGATTTCCTTCTTCTAACGAGAAGATCCTTGTTTCGCTAGGTCAATTAGAAGCTGGCCTTCCTATTCCTATTTATAACCCAAATCTCCCTTTTTTTATGAGATTATTTCTCATGTTAAATTTTCGCGAGCAGTCTGCCAATTAAGTGGAGATTGTATTCGTCTCATTCTTGAATATGCCTCCCGTGGAGCTGGTAAAGGATCCCTTTATCCTGATTCTGCGAAACATCCTGATTTTGAAAATATCCCAATTATTCCAGCGAAATATACCGTGGAGAATTTCTTTGTGAATTATCAAGTGATTCCAATGAAGAAAGAAAGCACGTGTTGGGATGTTCGTTTGAATAGGGATAAAAAAGTTGCGAAGGATAAAATTCTTATGCAAGATATAGACTATCATTCCACAAGAAACAATGGTCCACGCTTCTCCAAGGATGATAAATGGTGCAGATTTCCTCTCCTCCTTGAAGGTCCATATATTTTTGGTACTCTTAACCTTCCTGCGAATCCTGCATATCTTGCGGCTTATCATCCTTGGGTTTTTAATTGGCCTGAAAGGAATTCTGAGGTATATCTCGCGAAATTAATCATTATTCGCAGACTTAGACAAATATATTATTCTTACTAATTATTGAACTATCTTTTATCAGATTGGAAAAATGAAGGCTAGCTACGCTAGTACTGGGAATCCCAATCTCCTACAACTTTTGAAAACCTTCATATATGAAGTAAGAAACATTCTTTTATAACTTTTAACAATATATTGTTGCCCCTGTTTCTTATCTTTATGTGTGATTGTTTTCAAGGAAATTCCATTTGTCGCGGTAGTTGAAGCCAAAGATAAAGGCAAAAGAGCATTAACTTCAAATGAAAGTTCTGGTACTTCCCCTCGCCGCAATAAAAATCAAATCACAGACGATCGACCAGAGAAGAGAAGAAAAACTCAACCACTTCTTCCACTTAGAGAAACTTCTATTATCGCTGAAAAAGATAATGAACTTGAATAAAATGATGGGGTGAACCATGACATTTCCGTGGGCACTTCAACACATATTTCTACCGCAAGAGTTAGGTCTGCGATGGGTTTCTCTCATCCTAAGACTCCAATGGATCAACTGTCAAATATTTTTAGGAACCCCATGCAAGGTGTTGGTGAGGATGATACAACTCGTACTTGCGATTATCTCTCGAAAATCTGCGACGCTTCGATCTTGACTAATAATAAAGATCTTAAAGGAGTCTCAAGATCTATCGACCCAGGTTTTCTTCATGCGCTAGCTTCGTTGGTATGCCCCTTTCTTTTATTTTTCTTGTAGTAAGTTTTACATTTATCATAAGTACCGAAGATCTTTTACTTATCCTCATTCATTCTCTCTCTTTTTTGTCGCAGACTGCTAGAGCTTCTTTTTCTGTTGCTTCAGAATTAGAAAATATATTATCAACATCGCAGAAAAGGCTTACTGATTCACAATCTGAATCTACGACACTTCGTGAGAAAAATAAACAATATGAAGATGAAATATCCCTTCTTCGCGAAAAATGCAAACACTTGGAAGTATCTGGGAACCCTGAGCTTCTTAATAAAAACAAATCGCTTGAAGTAGAAATTGAAGTTCTTCAACAGAAATTAGTTGACAAGTAGAAATTCTGCAAACATGTTATTGGTATAAATCTTTTTTCTCTTTAATTTCTTTTTTACTTTTCTCTATTCTCGCTATTTTAGCTTATTTGAGCAACCATTTTGCAGATGCCTATAATATTACTGATGAAGCTCTTATTCTCAATTCTTTTGATGAACCCATAAATGAAACCACTCTTCTTCAGCGTCTTAATGATGCTTTAAATAATTATTCAGACGAAAAAATTAATACTCTGTCCCTTGATGAGCTTAAACATCATATTTCCATTATGAGAATGGACTATAGATCTACCTTGAGTATGTCCAATAGTTTAAAGACTTGTAGAGATGAATTTAGAGAGAAAATCAAAGTCTTAAAAGCCAAGAAGAGTGAACTTGAGAAGGATAAAGAATGTATTACTCTTCAAGGCGCTAAAGCTCTATCAAAATTTCGCAATACCCTTATTGATACTGAACTTGACAGAGATATACTTAAGGATGAAAATATTAAACTTCTTAATAGAGAAAAATAAATCTGTTCCCATATTCTCATTCAGAATGATGATGAATTAGCATGGGCTGCGACAATTCTCGATAATGCTAGGAAAAACTTAGCGATAGATGTCAGTCTTCATACCGAGCAAGCAACCTTGATACAAGAAATGATTCATGAAAGAGAAGGTTATTTATTACTCCTCTAACATCTTTATACTTTTTGTAGATTTTCATCAAATTTCTAATTTATTATTATATCATCGCAGAATCTGAAGAAAAACATTCCTCAAGGATAGCAGAACTTGAAGAAGAAAAAAGTGATCTTGCGAAAAATCTTGCTTCCCGCAATGATAAAATCACTAGACTGCGAGAGAAAATAAAGATATCCAACTCCAATTTGCGTAGTAATCTTCTCACCATTCGCAATAATGCTATTGAGAAAGTTTGTAAAGATAATGATCTTCCTTTTAGTCTATATCCTTATCTCTTGGAAGATATCCCAGCCAATTCTGAAGTACCAGTTATTTCTGACAGTGAGGCTGATATAGATGAGAATGAAAGCGAAGATGAAGAAGAAACTGATGATGAAGATAATGAAGACAAAGATGAAGATACTGATGAAGATAAATCTCAATAGTTTTGTTTTTTCTTTTTAACTTTCTCTTGCATTTCTCTCTTTCTTTCTTGCGATAATTATCTGCGACAAAATATATCATTCTTTCTGGAAGATGTTTGTAACTCCTGATGTTCTTCAATATATAAGTTCCCTTTTTTGCTTCTATCTGTCTGTTATTTATATGAATTTATCATATAATGATGAATAACAATATTTACCATTCTATGCATCATTCCCATACTTGCCTCTTGTTATTAATCTGCAATATGATAAATGAATTATCGCCAATATTTCTGCGAAGAAATAGTTATATGCTTCGCAAATATAACTTTTCTTGTGGTCTTATTTTGCCTTCCTAGTTAAAGGTTTTATTATGCCACTTTTATGCGACAAGATCGCAGGACATTCTTACTTTTATATGTAATAATCCATTGATCTCGCATTATCATTTTTTTTTAATTTCTGCGACAATATGATAAATCTAAGCCATCTTGTGAGATTAATCTCTCTTTGATTTTTAAGACTTATGACATTGCCGTCTTTGCGATGAAACCGTAGGACGTCTTTGCGATTTATATCCTCTTATTATTAATTTCATTTATCTCATTTTTTGACCTTATCGAAAAAACCCATTGATCTCATCTTAACATTTCTCTTTAGGCTTTTTGGCCAGTCACGTGGCAATATGACGGGCCTAAATATTCTTGCGAATATAAAGTCCCATGACATTGCTGTCTCTGTCACGCGACAATATGACGGGCCTAAATATTCTTGCGAATATAAAGCCCCATGACATTGCCGTCTTTTTTGATACACAGCTCCCTAATGGAGGGTATCGCCCTTATCTCTCCCCCCGGTTGCCCCTTCAAGGATTATACATCGGCCATACAAGACTAGCACTTTCCCATCCGGTTCTGCCAACAACCAGTTGTTTTCGCAGCCTTGTCCTTTATGCCTTATATGTATTATAGTTACAAGATTGCACCCTAAGTGGGGTTTTCTTCGGGCCGAACACATAGTAAGACAAGACTTGCCATGGATGGCCAGGGTAGGTTCATCCATCCCGGGCACCCACAGCTCAACCGTGTACCTCGGCGCCTTGATCATACGTTAAATTCCTTAGGAGAAACTCTCGGGCGCCCAACCAGGGTATAACCTTATATAATTGGGAATCCAAGTTATCTCTCCCGGATGGATTTTCTATAATCCCAATTCTCCATGACTAGGTTCTAGCAGCGGTATAGCCTTTCCCATAGCCATGCAAAGAGATACCCCCCTTATGACGCACTTTAAGGACATTTCCTCTTACGGAATAGAATCCGCGAACTAGGTTGTACGCCATAAAAGTTCGTCCCATTCTTATATATTTTTAGGCGATTTGCGCCCGTCTTTATGCATTTGCATTAAAAATTCATATATGATTCGAAATCATCCTTTCTTTCTTTTAATAGGAAAGAAATTCTTATTTTTGAACAAAGTTTTTCTTTTGTGCATATATTTCTTGCTTTTCTTGTTTTTCGATTGTTCGCAGAATGATATTGTTGCACTTGTTTTCTTTTTTGATAAATGATTATTCGCCATTTCTTGTTACTTGTTTATTTTCTTACGAGAAATGATTTATCGCAACACCTTATGCTTGTTTGTTCTCCTATGAAGAATGAAGATTTCAACTTTTTCCCATATTCGCCTGATTAATCACCATTGATTCTTTTGGAACAAACTATTCTTGTAATATATCCTTTCCTCGCAACTCTATATTGTCCACCATCAATTTCTCAGCTCTCTGAGTTTGCCTCCTGTTATGCTGCCAATTGTGATTTCGGGCGTTTCTTTCTTCGCAAGTATTAATGTCAATCTCATAACATTTTTTCCCTTCAAACCAATCACCTTTAATTATCCCAATACCATGAGGATGTGGAAACTTTATGCATTGATGATATGTAGATGCTATGCCCAAGATCCCATGGAGCCATGGTATTCCAATTAAGGCATTGTAAGGATATTCTATATCCACTACACAAAACTTGATTTTTGAGGATATCTTGTTCAATGGAATTTCCATAGTAATTTCTCCTTTTGGCTTGTTTGCAGTGCCATTAAAACCATAGATCTTGTAGGTTGAAGGGATTAACTAATCATCTCTTCCACCCATTGTGCGATAAGTATGATAAAACAAAATTTCTACTGAGCTACCAGTGTCAATTAAAACTTTATCTATTGCCCAAGAATCACTTGCTGCGTCATCATCATCTTTTTCTTCTCTGTATTTTGGATTTATCTCTAACTTCACCACCAATGGGTTGTCATGCATCTTCCCAGGCTCTGGTATCTCTTCTACAGTAAAAGAAATAACTTGTTTCTGCCATTCTTCTAATGGAGAAACCTTCGCAATATTCATCACCTCTCTTCCCTCTATATCCCTTGCAAATACTCTACTACACATTGTCATGGAAATCCTCTATCGTTTTTTGTGAATGTACAATTGAATTGCAAAATAGATTTTTTGATGTAGCTCCTACTTCAATGACAAATGTTTCTGCTTCTTTTGCAACATTAACTCTGCGAATTTCTGGTGCTTGTGGAAATTGCTGCGGTTGTAAATATCTTGCTAAAAAATGATTTAATTTTCCTTGTTCAATCATTCGCAAAATGATTCTTTTCACATTTCTACAATTATTCACAGAATGACCATGAAAATGATGATAAGGACAAAATTCTTGATTTTGGTTGTTGGGATGTGGTTCCTTCCCCATGTTCCAGGGTGAGGGTATATTCTCCATTAAAATAATCGCTTCCCAACTCTTGTCTATACCAGTATTTAAAGGTGGTAATTTGATGTCTTCCCACATATTCCTCTGACTTCTTTGTTCTCTTGAATAATTCTGCCTCTGTCCACCATAAGTCTCTTGCGGTTGATCAAACCTTGGGACCTTATTATTGTTATTGCGATTATAAAAATTCCTCTCCTTTTCTAATTCCTCTTGATATCTACTCCCCATTGCTACCATCTTAAGTTGATTATCAGTCTCCATTTTCTCACACGGATTTTGGGAAGTACTTGCTACTGTGTTAATTATCCTTGGTAACAAACTTCTATTTTATGCGGCTAAACTTGTGCTTGCGAGAGTTGGATAAGACTCCATCTCATTTTGTTTTTCCTCCAAAGCGATATATTCTTCTTGCAATTCTTGCATTTCTGTCATAGTGATTGTGTTTTTAACTCTGAAGACCTGGATGTATAATAGATTTGTCGCAAACATAGCATTTATGAAGGACAAAATGAGATATCTTTCATCTACTCTTCCTGCCATTTCACTACACATTGTCCTCCATCTTATCGTTAAATGCTTTAAACTCTCACCAACTCTCTGTTTCAATCCAAACACATCTTCAATTCCTGGTCGTGCAGAATTATTGCTGATGTATGCTCCTAAGAAAGTAGTTTGAAAGTGCATGAATGAAGTTATTGTATTCTTGGGAAGACTTTCGAACCACTTCAGTTCTTCGCCAGTTAAACTTGACGCAAAATATTTGCACAAAACGACATCATGGTTCTCCCATTGTATCATACATCGAATATAAGCTTTGATATGTTGGACAGCACACGTAGTCCCATCAAATATACTGGTCAACACCGGTAAATTGCATTTTGGAGGTATCCCTCCTAATTGTACCTCTTGAGTAAATGGAGTTTTCGTAGCTTCTTCAATTGCCTCATCAAGTTGTCTTCTTCCTCCTTCTCTTCTGTTATTTATCATTCCTCTCATTTCTGCTAATTCTCGCAAGATTTGTTCATTCCTATCAAAATTTTGCTCCATTGGCCTTTTCAACGCTGCTTCTCTTCTTCTGCGTTCATGTCTTTCTTGTCTTGCGATGTTTCGCGCTTCTTCTCCAACATCATGGTTTTGCCTTCTTCTGCGATTTTCTTATTTTTGCAAGTTAATTTGTCTTTCATTCTCCTCTCCGCGAATTTCCTCATCTCTTGCTATTTCTCTTCGTTGCCTTTCTATGTCTCTGCGAATTCTCTCATATTCCTCATTGAGATAATCATTATTACGATTTTGCGCACGTCGTCTTTCTTGATTATCGTGATTATTCTGACGCAACGCTGTTTGAATTTCTTGTTCTTCTACTTCTGCTCGCAATCTCTCTCTTTCTCCCGCTAAATATACTTGCTCAATATAATGCCTCTCAATATCATCTTCAATTATTATGCGATTTCTTTGAATTTCTTCATCACGTAACATTCTTCTTCTCTCTTCTTGATTTTCTCCCTCATCCTGATTATGTCTAATGTCTAAAGTTTCACCCCGTGGAATATAACGATCATTTATCAAATTCTCGCCAATATTTTGTATATTTTGTCTTGTTTCTTCTCTATATGATCTTGAATTTGATCTCATGCTGCTTCTCGATCTTCTGTTTTGCAACCTCAAATTTTCCATTCTTAATTCATGATTTTGTCTTGTAAGATTGGCACGTTCTTCTGCCTCTAATCTTCTTTCTTCCTGTATCCTTTGTCTCAAATCATCTTCTACTTCATGTCCTTCATGAATTAATCCTCCACCCATTTATTGATTTCTTTCCTCTTCTTGATTTTCCGCTTCTTCTATCGAATCCGACCTCCAAGTATGCACACTTATTCTATCATAATCCACATTTCTATCTTGTGCTCGTGTTTGTTGATTCGGTGGTTGGATTGAAGTTTCTGCTCCATTTCTCATTCTACTTCTTCCTGATCTGATCCTTAAAGATCCTTCCAATTAAGCTATTCATTCCCCAGCAATTCTTTTACTTCTTCTCACTGTTGTTGGTGGTTCTGATGTATTTCTCCTTCTCCTAGCCATTTCTTCAATTCTTATTTATTTCTTCAAATCTTCAAACTGTAATTTGGAATTTTCTCAAATTGATTATCCCTGTTTCTGGGCGCCAAAATGTAGTTGCAGGAATTCCCACACTAGACCCTATTCAAGAATTTATCAATATTTATGACATAATTTGAAGATTAAAGACACTTTTTCATTAATTTGATCTTAAGGAGTTACAGAAATTAAGAACACAGAACACTTGATAAAAGATTTTCTCTCTCCTCAAAACTTTCCTGGCACTCCAAAAATCCCCCCCTCTCTGGAACTATTCTTCTCCTTTATATAGGTATTTACATAATGGATTACAGCTCATGACAGCTCATTTACAGCTAAGATTCCCATCAATTTTGGATATGAGTTCTTGCGATAAATCGCAGTTAGCACCGCCTTTACATTTCGCAAGTTTTATTGATATATCGCAGACATGTCACACTTTCTCCGTGTTTCCGTCGTTTTCAGTTATTACGTCATTATTTAAGTCATCTTTGGATGTTTCGCAGAATATCATTTTTGTATCGCAGATCAGTCGTTTATTATCGATCTATCGCAGTACGCTATCTCTTATTTCTCAGGAATATTGTTGTGACAATATTCTGATCCTACATTATTAACATTTATCATATTCTTTATATTCTCGCCAATGTCTTCTTTATATTTTCACTAACTATTTTGGTTTTTCTCAGATTGATAGGATGAAACTCAGTTATAAAGCTCTTAGGAAACCCATCATTCGCTTGGCTTTGATGTCTTTCACATATGAAGTAAGAAATATTTCTTTATAAGTTTTTACAATATATTGTTGCCCCTATTTCTTATCTTCATCTGTTTTCGCAGGAAATCGAAGAGTTAGAACCATTGCCTCCTGCAAATATCATGGATAATTCTTCAAAAGAACCATCTGGGAAATCTGTAAAGGAGAAATCTACTACTTATTCTAGGGGAAGGTCTTCTGCCCCTCGCAATGATGAATCTAGCGATCCTCCGCTAAAGAAAAGAAAAACTCAACCTTCTTATTCTTCTTCAACTCTTCAATCAATTCCGGAGAATCCAAGTGCTGGTTTTGATGAGGATTTTAATGCTGGTGGTTTTCCTTCAATAAGAAATTCTTCTTCTTCTGATTCCTCAATGAATCATCTGTCCAGAATTTTCAGCGATATTTCCCATAGCATGACTTCTAATGGTGAGGATGAAGTTATTGAAAAGACTTCCCAAGATCTCGCTAAAGTATGCGATGCTCCTATCTTAGTAGATAATGATTCTCTCCAAGGAATCTCAAGATCATTGACTCCCAGTCTCTTGAATTCTCTTGGTGCTTTAGTATGTTTTCATTTCTTCAATTTGTTCATATTTTCTCTATCGCTAGATTTTAATTTATTTCTTTTCTTCGCAGGTTGGAAGAGATTCTTTTGCTGTTGCTTCTGACTTAGATAAAAGATGTGTTAATGTTGAAGGAAAAGCAGCTAAGATTCACCAAGATAAGGAAAAACTAGAGTCTGAAGTTATTGAACTTCGCAAGAAGAATAAGCAGATAGAGACAGAAACTTCTGTTGATAAGAAAAAGATCGCTAATATCGATAAAGCTAATCAACAACTTTATGGTATAACTGATTTTCCTTCTCTCTTGATTCCTTTTATTCTATCGCAGCTTATTCAAGCAATCACTTTTAACTTGCAGATGTTTATGGTCTTACTGATGAGGCTATAATCTTTCAAACTTTCCCTGAACCTGTAGATGATCATACTCTTCTCGCTAGCCTTAATAATTCCTTGAGTAACTTCTCAGATGATAAGATTAACTCTCTCTCCATAGATGAACTTATATCCCAATTTACTCTCTTAAAACTTGAACACAGATTCAATTTAGGCTTGACTGACAAATATAGGCGCCTTTATTTTGATTCAAAGAAAGAAATAGATAAATTAAGACAGAAGAATAACGATCTTATTGATGAGAAGGATCTTGCCATAAAAAGGGATCTAAAACCTTAGAAGATTTTCATAAAACTCTCCTTGAAGTTCAAAAGGTTAGAGATAAACTTATCCACGAGAATGAAGATCTTCTTGTGAGGGAGACACAAATTCGATATCGTCTCCTTATTAATAGCAATGACGAGTTTTCCTGGGCTGCGAAGGTTCTTGACAATGCCAGAAATGATTTAGGTGTAAATGTTAGCCTTCAAGTCGAACAGGGGGCTCTAATTAGAGATATGATTTCTAACAGAAAAGGTTATTGGCTACTCTTCTTCTCGCTAATTTCTTGTTTTCATTAGTCTCTTTTATAAAATTTCTAACTTGTTGTTATATTCTTGTAGAAGCTGAAAAAGGTTATCTTGAAAGGATCAAGGAGCTTGAACAAGAGAAGGATCAGCTCGCGAATACTCTTGCTGCTCGCAATTACAAATATTCTCAACTGAAGAAGCAGTTTGGAATCACCAACGCGAATTTCAATAGATCTCTCATTGTCGTTCGCAATGATTCTGTTAAATTGGTCTGCGATGACCATGGAATTTCTCCTTCATTATACCCTGATCTTGCGAAAGAAGTACCCGCAGTGATTTCAAGTCTTGACATTTCTGATAGTGAGGCTGAAAATTCTGATGATGATGAAAGTGGTAGTGATGATGAAGGTGAAAAGTCTGGTGGAGAAGAAAATAATGATGATAATGATAAAGGGGAAGAATCTGGTGATGAAGAGAAGTCTGATAAGGAGGATCGCGATGGATTTAACTAGTTCTTCCTTTTCTTTCTCCTTTCTCTGTAATATTGTCGTTAATTTGTAAATTTCTTTTGCCTTTTTTGTTTCTACTTGTAAGAATCAGAAAAACAGCTCTTCTTCTGCAAGTTAATCAATCAATATAACTATTATTCTTTTAATTATCTGCGTGCCTGTTTTTATGCAATTTTTATATGATAGATGAATAATAATTTCATCATTCTCATGCATTGCCTCTATTATTCATCTGCAATATAAAAATTGATTAAGGATTAAATAAAAATTGATTAAGGATTAAATAAAAATAAAAATTTACCTTAACATTGGCGATCTTACCATCGATAATAGTTGCGTGAAATCGCAATTCTTATAACATCTGCGAGTATTATCGCAATAATCTTGTGGTATTATTGTGCCTTCCTAATTAAAGGTCTTATTTTGCCTTGCTTTTTCTTTCTGCGCCAAAATCGCAGGACGTATTTACATTTGCATGTATTGACCCATTGATCTTGCCTTAACTTTCTTCTTTGATTATATTGCGATAATATGACAAGTCTAAGTTCTCTCGCAAGATCAGATCCTCGTGACATTATCGTCTTGCGATGAAATCACAGGACGTCTTTACACTTTCATGTAAAAACCCATTGATCTCATCTTAACATTTTTCTCGTGGCTTGTTGCCTATGCATTATTTACGTCACGCGATAATATGACATGCCTAAATGTTATTGCGATCATAAATCCCCATGACATTGTCGTATTAAGACACTTATCATCTCCCTAATGGAGGGTGCCACCCTTATCTTCCCCCTGGTTGCCCATTAAAGGAGGGCACATCGGACATACAAGACTAGCTCCTCCCATCTAGATCTGTCAACAACCAGTTGTTTTCGCAGCCTCTTGTCCTTTATGCCTATATGGCTTATAGTTACAAGAATGCACCCTATGTGGGGTTTTCTTCAGGCCAAGTGCATTGTAGCCAAGACTTACCAAGGATGGAAAGAGAGTTTCGTATGCTCCGGGCACCCTTGGCTCAACCGTGTACCTCAGTGCCTTGGTCATACTTTGCACTTCTTGGAAGAGATTCTCAGTCGTCCAACCAGGGTATAACCATATATAGTTGGAAATCCAAGATCTCTCTCCCGGATAGGTTTTCTTTCACCCCATCGTCTGCATGACTTCAGGTTCCAGCAGCGGTATAACCTTATCGCTGAGTCATGTCAATAGATACCCCCTCATATGACGCACTATTAGGTCTTACATTTTCCTCTAACGAAATTTTATTCGCGAACTAGAGTGCACGCCATAAAGGTTCGTCCCATTCTTACGTTTCTGCGAAATTTTATTCGCGTTTCTCGCGAGTATTGTAACTCTGATATAATTTTGATCATTTTGGTAAAGTTTTGCGATTCTTTCAATCATAATATCTTGTTCAATTACATATTTTTCAAACATATTATTCGCAGAGTTCTCTGAAGTTCATCATTTTACCTCTTTACTTACTATTTTCTGATTCTGTTCTTCTGCTACGTTTTGATGTTGTCTCTTTTTCTGTGATATGCTCGTCATCAGCTTTCACATCTTCTTTTCGTTCTATTGCATCAATCATTAACCTTTCACATTTCTGTCATTTCTTAATTTTGCACTTCCAATTTCCATTCTTTTCAGCTCTTTCTTCGCAAGACTTCATATCGATTTCATAACATTTCTTGCTTTCTCCCCAATCTCCTTTAATAACTCCGACACCTTTTGGATGAGGAAATTTGATACACTGGTGATAAGTAGATGCTACACCCAATATCGCATGTAACCAGGGTCGTCCTATCAAGGCATTGTAAGGTGATTCGATGTCCACAACACAGAATAAGATTTTTGAAGATATTCCCTTTAACGGTATCTGCATTTCAATTTCCCCCTTTGGTTTATTAGTTGTGCCATTAAAACCATAGATTTTGTATGTTGATGGGATTAGATCTTCGTCTCTTCCTCCCATGGTTTTAAAGGTATGATAAAATAATATATCAATAGAACTCCCTGTATCTATTAAGACTCTGTTGATGGCCCAAGAATCTTCAACTTTACTATCATTCTCTTCATCTTCTTCTTGCATTTGTTTTGGATTAATCTCTAATCGTACTACCAGTGGATTATCGTGCTGCTCGCCAACCTCAGGTACATCTTGCGCAGTGAAATATAGAGTTTGCTTCTGCCACTCCTCTAATGGCGAGGATCTCGCGATATTCAATATCTCTCTTCCATCTGTGTCTCTCGCGAAGACCCTTCTTAAGATATTGTCATGAAAGTCCTCTATAGTTCTGCGTGAATGTACAATAGAATTACAAAACAAATTCTTTTCTTTGGCTCCAACTTATATTACGAATGTTTCTGCTCTTTTTACAGCATTCACTCTGCGAGTTTCTGGTGCTGGTGGTAATTGCTGAGATTGTGGATGTCCTACTAGAAAATGATTTAATTTTTCCTGGTCAATCATCCTCAAAATTATTCTCTTCACATTCCTACAATCGTTTACTATGTGACCATGAAAATGATGATAAGGACAGAATTCTTGACTTCGATTGTTTGGATGGGTTTCTTTTCCCATGTTCCATGGAGAAGGTATATTTTCCATTAAAATGATAGCTTCCCAAATCTTTTCTATGCTAGTATTAAGAGCAGGCATCTTAATTTCTTCCCAGATTATCCTCTGATTACCTTGTCCCTTAAAATTATTCTGCCTTTGTCCACCATAAGTCTCTTGAGGTTGATCGAGTCTTTGAATCTTATTATTACCACCGCGATTATAATATTTCTTCTCCCTTTCATATTCTTCCTGATCTCGACTGCCCATCGCTACTAATTTTTGTTGATTATCAATGACTACCTTCTCTTGTTGTGATTGCGAGGTGCTCGCTACATTATTTATCATTTTAGGGAGTAAACTTCCACTTGACGCCAGTGAGCTGGTGTTCACGATTGGGTATGATTCCATCTCATTTTGTTTCTCCTCCAAAGCAATGTATTCTTGCTGCAGTTCTCGCAATTCTGTCATGGTGATTGTATTTTTGATTCTGAAAATCTGAATGTACAGTAAATTAGTCGCGAACATTGCATTAATAAAGGATAAGATCAGATATCTTTCATCCACTCTTCCAGCCATTTCGCTGCACATTGACTTCCATCTTATAGTTAAGTGCTTTAGACTCTCGCCAACTCTTTGTTTTAGCCCAAACACATCTTCAATACCCGGTCGCGATGAATTGTTGCTGATGTATTATTTGGTAACCCCTCAAACCATTTCAACGCCTCGCCAGTTAATCTAGATGCAAAATACTTGCATAACACAACATCATGGTTCTCCCACTGTAGCATACATCTAACATAAGCTTTAACGTGTTGAACGACACAAGTAGTCCCATCAAAAATGCTGGTTAATGCTGGTAAATTGCATTTTGGAGGTATTCCTCTTAATTGTACTTCTTGAGTAAATGGAGTCCTCGCAGCTTCTTCAATAGCTTCGTCAAGTTTCCTTCTACCTCCTTCTCTTCTATTGTTTATCATACCTCTCATTTCTGCTAATTCTCTCAAAATTTTCTCATTCTCAGCTGAGTTTTGTTTAATTGGACTTTTTAATGCAGCTTCCCTTCTTCTGCGTTCTTGTCTTTCTTGTCTTGCGAGATTTTGCGTATCTCCTTCTTCATCATCATCCTGTCTTTCTCTGCGATTTTCTCTTTCACCGTCCTCTTGAAATCGCAGTTGCTTATCTTCTTCTCTGCGAATTTCTTTATTTCTCCTCATTTCTCTTCGCTGTCTGTCTATTCTCCTTTGTATCCTATCATACTCCTCTTGAATATTGTCATTATAGCAATTTTGTGTAGGCCTTCTTTCTCGATTTTCATGGTTATTTTATCGTAATGCCTCTCGAAATTCTTGCTTTTCTACTTCTGCTCTTAATCTTTCTATCTCGCAAGCCAAGCGCGCTTGTTCAGCATAGTATCTCTCAATTTCTTCTTCGATTATTCTTTGATTCCTTTGATTCTCTCGCCCATGAAATATCCTCCTACCTTCCTCTGGATTCTCTTCTTCAATTTGGTTATTTCTTAGTTCTTGATTTCTATTGTCACGCAGATTATAACGATCGCCATTTATTTCTTCTTCTCTATGACGTTGTTCTCCATTTGAATTTTGTACTTCTTCTCTAACATTTCTCATCGGAGAATTTTGCCTTGGTTCTTCCCTGAATGATCTTGAATTTGATCTTACAGTACTTCTTGACCTCCTTCTTTGTAACCTCAAATTCTCCATTCTTAGTTCATGATTTTGTCTTGTTAGACTCGCGCGTTCCTCCGCCTCTAATCTCCTTTCTTCCTGTGTTCTTTGCCTCAGATCATCTACTGTCCCATTTTCTAGTCCCATGTGAACTAATTCTCCAGCTATTCTTCGATTTCTTTGATTTTTTTCTCCTTCTTCTCCATTTCTTAATTGTCGATTTTCTGCCTCTTCCATTGAATCCGACCTCCAAGTGTGTACGCTCACTCTATCATAATCCTCATCCCTATTTTGCGATTGTGCTTGTTGATTCGGCTGTTGATTTGAATTTTCTGCTTCATTTATTGTCCTATTTCTTCCTGATCTTATTCTTAAAGATTCTTATAATTCACCTGTTCCTTCACCTGCAAGTCTTTTACTCCTCCTCACAGTTGTTGGTGGTTCTGATGTGTTTCTTCTTCTTCTAACCATTTCTTCAATTCTAACAATTTCTTTAAATTTTCAAGTTGTAATTATAGATTTCTTAACTTGATTCTCCCTGTTTCGGGCGCCAAAATGTAGTTGAAGGATTTCCTACACTACACCCTTGTCAAGAATCTATGAAAACTAAGTCATAATTGTGGATGAATAACAACACTTTTTTTATTAATTCACTTTCAGGAAGATTTACAAGAAATATTAAAATTCAGAAGTACAACTTTCTTTCTGGAGTTTCTCTCTCCTAAAAATTCTCTCAACTCTCAAAAATACATCATCCTTTTCTGGATCTATCGTGCTCTTTATATAGGAAAACATATAGTGGAAGACAGCTAAGATTTCCCCTTAATTCGGATATACTCTACAATCATATTACGATCGTTACAATATTTCCTATCGCAAGAATGATGGCCCTCGCAGGATCAACACATATTTCTTTTACTTCTTCCATCGTCAATTTCTTTTAGTTGTTCTGTAACGCTTGTGAAATATCATTGAAGAATCTTGCGATGTTCTCGTCAAAGTGTTATTAATACTTGTAGAAATGTTTGGGTTTCTCGCAGAAGTGTTATTTCCGTCGCAAGAATATCGTTGTGGCGATATTCTAGTACTACAGTAATCATTCATCCAACCAGGCTTCCTGGTTGATCTTATTGGTTTGCTGGTTTCTATGGTCTCCGTGACCGTAGCTTCTGTATCTTCTACTGACTCTTGTTCCTCTTCCTCAACAATGTCACTATCATTTGGAACTTCAGTAGTTACCTCTCTTGTAGACTCAATGTCTTCATAAGTATTCTGAACAGATACAGACTTAGCTGGAATTAGTAGAGTTGCATCAATCTCCACTTGCTGCAAAGGCTCACTAGTACTGTTGCTTCTGTCCTCCACCTGCCGAGAACCCCAAGACTTTACCATAGACATCTAATCAAATGTGACATCTCTACTCATGACTATGTTCTTCTCAACTGGATTCCAAATCTTGAACCCTTTTACTCCATTCTTCATACCCATAAAGATTCCTTTAACACCACGGTTATCAAGCTTGTTTTCACTAACATGATACCATGCAGGACAACCAAAGATATGAATTGAGTCATAATCATAAGATGGTTTACCAAACCACTTCTCCATAGGAGTTTTACCTTCTAATGCAGCTGATGGCAACCTATTAATGAGGAAGCACGCATGTGTAACTGCCTCAGCCCAAAACGCTTTACCTAATCCAGCATTAGATAACATACATCGTACCTTCTCCAGCAAAGTAAGATTCATGCGTTCAGATACCCCATTTTGTTGCGGTGTCTTCTTAACTGTGAAGTGCCTCTTTATCCCCTCATCCTGACATACTTGCAAGAACGGATCACTCTTGTACTCTCCATCATTGTCCGAACGTAGTACTTTGATCTTTCTGCCAGTTTGAGTCTCAGTTTCCTTTTTCCACCTCACAAAGACTTCTAGGACTTCATCCTTATGCCTCATGGTGTACACCCATACGCGCCTAGAATAATCATCAATGAATGAAACAAACCAATGTTTACCTCCCAATGATGCATTCTTGGAAGGACCCCAAACATCTGAGTGAACATAGTCAAGAACTCCACTAGTATTGTGGATAGTTGTGCCAAAGCTTGTTCTTGTTTTCTTTCCCTTAACACAATGCTCACAAAATGCTAACTTGCAGGCGATAGCACCTTTCAACAAGTCTTGTTGAATCAACCTATGCAACGACTTCTCACCTGGATGTGCAAGTCTCATGTGCCATAACATCGTCTTCTCGGTAGCTGCATTTTCGATGTGTTCAGAAATAGACACATCCCCTGTTGTTGTACTCCCAATTAAGTAATACAAGTTATGATGACGTATGCCCTTCATGATTACCATAGATCCAGAGATTACTTTTAGAACACCATTTTCAGCGACTAACTTGTAGCCCTTAGCATCCAAAGTTCCGAGCGAAATCATATTCTTCTTTATGGAAGGTACAAATCTTACCTCCTTCAGATCTCTAACCATACCATCATGCATCTTGATACGAACACTACCAATCCCAATCACCCTGCAGGTATGATTGTTTCCCATACGTACTTCTCCATCAAGCTCTTCAAAACTTGAGAACCAGTCTCGATATGGACATATATGATACGTTTCTCCAGTATCTAATACCCATGTACCATCTGTAATAGTACAAGCTGATGGTGTCACAGTTAACGAGAAATCAGAAGCATCTGATTCTTCATTATCTTCTTCTCTTGCCTTACGCTTGGTACAATCCTTAGCCCAATGACCAAAGTCATGGCACCAAGCACACTCATATTTATGCAGTCGCGTTCTACTCTTAGAACGTCCTCTACCTTTACCATAACCACAATTCTTATTTCTCATGTCTGTTGAACGACCTCTTGGAAGAAGCAAGTCATTATTAGCTTCACTTGCAAGGTCTTCACGATCCATCTTTCTGAACTCCCCACTACACAATGCTGTAGTAACCTCGGCGTATGTCATCTTGTCCTTGCCGTGCATTAATGCTTTAATCATGGGTTCATACTTTTCAGGAAGAGAGTTTATCAGACACAAATCTTGTTCCTCGTCGTTGATTTTTTCATCGTAGTTAACCAACTCAGCAAGAAGTTTATTATATGAATCTAGGTGCTCGGTTAGGGTTGCACCTCTCTTCATGTTATAGCGATACAAATTCCTTTTAAGATGTATCCTATTTGCCACGTTCTTCACAAGGTATTCCTTCTCTAGTTTTTCCCAGAGATCCTTAGCTGAAGTCTCGTGCTGATAATTAACTCTTACTACAGTTGCTAAACACCATCGTATCGAAGCGAGACATAATTTATTCATCTTGTTCCACTTCTTTTCAGACATCTCCACTGGCTGAACTTCTAGAGCTTCTTCTAGGTCAAGATGAACAAGAGCATCCATTACGTCCGTTCTCCATAAACCAAAGTTATTAGTTCCTGTAAACTTTTCTACCTTGAGTTGTGATCTATGTGAATAAAGTATTTTTTCTTTTGTTTGTTTATCTTTATTTGTGGACTCCGAATGTTCTCCATCAGAATCGTTCGGATCAACTGGTTTTCCCCCGTCAACCATTGTTCTTAAACAACCAAATATAGATAAAAAACAGAACCTTTGAGATTAGTATTACCTCAAGCAATCTTTATAAAAATACCTTTACTTCAACTGCAATATGATTTCCCGTATCCAAGAGCGTAACCTGGCTCTGATACCAATTGTTGCGCCAAAGCCTGCGGAAGCGTTAGGTTGCACTACTACAATAGTACTCCAATATTGCCAAGAACACAATCACACACACAAGAAGAACAAGTATTTAACGAGGTTGAATCCTCGGGAAGAAATAAGCAATTTTATATATCACCGTATAGGTTGGAATATACAAAGCTTTAGACGAGAAGAAGATAACTCTTACTTAGTTCTGGTGTGTTTTCTCTAGTTCTCTCTATGGCTATTTATACACATCAATAGGACTGGACACATTCCTTAACAAGGATTACTTTACTAAAAGTATATGGTTTCCTAACTTAGCTCTAAAAGACAAACCTCTTAAGATGATATACTTAGGACACAAGTACTTGGTTTCCTTAACCAACTAGATTTCCTAATCTAGTCCTTGACCGACCTACCAACATGAACTTCAACAATCAAAAAAGATGAGCTCCCCACAAGAATAAAAAAGGATGAGATCCCCATAGAAATAAAAAAGAAGAAGAAGATGTTGTACTTTTTTGAAATACAGAAAGAAGAAGAAAAAGGGAGAGAAATTAATGGATATTATTGTTTATGGAGCCCTAACCCCAATTCGACCCCATTGATGATGAGCTAACCGCTGACTATAATACATATGGAGATTTAATCACTTTGATTTACCATATATGTATGTGTTGATTAGTGTTCTTATTTGTAACATGATTGTTATTATCAAGCATGTAATTAACTTTGTTAAAGAAATTAGGGGGTACCGCGGAGGCATGAACGAGATACCTATAGGATGCGGACACAAAGATGTAGATAAAATTGGAAAAAATGATCAAATATGGGATGTAATGTTGGAAATCTGCCTCAACGTTAAAAATAGTTAGAAGATTACTCCAATAGTGGCTTAGCATCCGTGTACAATATTATACACACACAATTCTACTCCCTCCGTACTTATTATATAGGCGGAATTTTCATTTTGCCTTGTACCATTATATAGGTGGATCCTAAATTTCAAAATGACTTTTTACTTATATTACCCCTATATATTTGCTTAGGAATCATCACAATTAAGTATATGTCTCTAACATTAGGAATATGATTAAGGGTAAAACAAGAAAAAATATATAAATTAATGAAATACAAAAAATTTCTTAATCTAAGAGAATTTATCCATCCGTCTATATATGTGGTACGGAGGGAGTATAATCCGATATTTTAATAAAACTCCATCGACAATGAAGTCAAAGTTATTGATTTGATTATATGTTTCTTTTATAAAACTTTATGTTTCATAGCATCTTTACTGTTTTCTAGGTAGAGGACTCTGTCTCTGTGGAACCATTTCGCTGCATTATGCATGGTAACTGATCATTTCCCCCCGTTTGGCAAGTTGGCTTCAAATCCTGAAAGATGTATATTCGGATATTTGGCTTCAAATTCTCACCTATGCGAATGCGACCGAGTGTCATTTAAATCAATGGATAATAAAAAAATAGAGCTAAGCTCAATTAAGAATAGAGTTTTTTCTCAGCCGTTAGATTCAAAAAATCAGTTTAAATCTACGGATTAAAAAAAAACGCTATTATTAATGGAGCTAATATCCATTCTTAATAGAGCTAAGCTCTATTCTTATTAGTGTTTTTTGTCTAACATCGTTTCCATGGATTCCACGGACCATTCCACCAAATCATGGAACCCTGGTTGGATTTTCTGTGAAAGATCCCAACTTGAAAGCCATCAGACTTCACATTCCATGGATTTTCCACACTTGAATAGGTTGGATTCCACCGTAAGACTTGCTCTTAAGGCTTATTTTTAACGAGTTCGCATCCATCATCACATAGTTTGGTTAAATTCTCGAGGTTTATATAGGTTAGACTAGATATGTGTGGTGTTTACTAGGCTCCTATTTGTATAATCTCTCTTATATTCCATTTCTTCTCCGACACCTCCACAATCCTCTGTTCTTCCATGAGTAAGCTGTGCTCTTACGTTTCATCATGGAGAAGAAACATTACGAAACACCATCATTATCAGCTAAGGTGTTAAATGAATCGACTAAGTTTTTCGTGAACACATATGTTTTTATATCATCCCTCACTTCTCACCATATGTTCTCAATTACTGTAGCGTTGTACAGTTTAATGCTCCTCTATTTCCTAAGATTTTTTCTCAGTCTTATATTCTCTCCTGCATTGATATCTACTGGAATTATTATCTCAACTCTTCTTAGATTAGAAATGACCCCAAAATTAGAAAACGGGAATGGTGAGTGTTTGTCCACCACATCAATATCAGATCATGAGGTTCTTGAATTTATCAGTTGCGAATCAGGGAAAACAACAGAAAAAGGAGATACATTTACTGACAAAAAATCATCGTTTTTTTCAGAGTTATTTGTTGAGTATTGGAATCTTAGTGCACCACTTGACGTGATTTACGAGGAGTACGAAGAACAAGAAGAAGATGGCAAGGAGGAGGTGATAGTAAATGAGTTCTCTTGTTTCGTACGTTATTTTTCGGAGTCTGATGATTCAGGGAGTGAGTCAGATGGTGATTTTGATTTGATCAATGGATGGGATTCACCAAAGAATATGAGTTATCGATGGGAGGATGAAGAAGATGGTAAAGAAGGGGGGTTATTGAGATAAAATTAAATGATGAGAAAAGAAATAGTTTTGATGATCATAGATTTTATGATTATCATGATGACGATGATGTTGAAGAAATGGATGATAATTTGATTGAGATCGAGATCTCATGATGAATGACCAGTTGGATCACGGGAAAACTGGAATAATTTTTACAAATTTGTTAGATTTATTATTCATTCTGTTAATTCAAATAATTAATTAAATAAGTGTAAAAAGGTGCGAGTTTACTGAGTTAGGTATGGTCGTTGGAGACACCGAGAGTATTTTTCCGATCTTCTCTTGGACTGATTCTCTAGTGAGAGAGAAGGCGATTAGGTTTCAGAGACTGAACTCATTTTAGTCTTTCTTATTAGATTCTCTAATCATTATCATATCTATTAATATAAAATAAAACTAATACTCCCTCCGTCCCACTATTAAGTGACTTATTTGATTTTGGATTTTGTCCCACTAATAAGTGACCTACATCACTAAACAATGAGATATTTCTAAAATTATCCTTTTAGTTGATTATAAAAAAATATAAGAAATATGCATAATTTGATAGGCATGTTTATATTCGTTACGTAGGTGTTTTAAAATTCTTCTCAATGGTATGAAGTTTGCGAACATCCGTGGAGTAGTTTGAGAGATAAATCATTTTTAAAATTCACTAGTTCTTATGCATAAGGGTATAATTGTAAAAAATGCTTAAAAGAACTATTTTCTTTGCTTTCCTTAAAAATTGTGCAAACTAAAACTAGGTCACTTAATAGTGGGACGGAGGGAGTATCTTATAATCATTTTTTTTAAATTATTGAATAAAGAGTATTTATACAAGAAACTAGTTGGAAACCTAACAAGCTAGCTCCAACGATGTGTTGCATTAGTTGAGATTTTTTTTTTTTTTTTTTTTTTTGAAGCAGTTGAGCAAATTGCGTGTGCTAGCCTACCAACGAACCTTATGAGGAACCAATCAAAAGAACCTAAACTGATAGAGGTTAATTATGTCGCAAGGGGTACAAGAAACTCTAGCTTCCATGTCAAATAGAATTATTTTATTTATTTTTTCCAATAGAGACAACCCTTGAACGAGATATTTTGATGATGCCTATTTTTTCAATTTGAAGCATGGGGCAAAACTAATTTTGAATCAAAAACAATTAGTATCATTCAACAATGTAATGATTGGATCAGATCCAACTAGTGTTTACTTGAACCTGTAAACCTAAGTATCATAAATTAAAAATTTAAAAATAACAGTATTTAAGTAACATTGATCTTCTAAGTCGGTCTTTAGCGATATGAGTCGGGACGAATCAAGTTGAATCAACATGGGAGTCTTGTTAAACCTGGCGAGATTGGGGTATACCTAATTGTTAGAGCACTCCTCGTTCGAACTTACAAGCGTTGCTATCTTAATCTTGTTTGTCAATATTAGCGATCAAAACTACATGTCTTGATTTCTAGTCTACTTATAGTAATGTCTCGGACTAGGATAGATTGTGTAGTTGATCATTAGACTTCACGGCGTTCATCAATTAAAGACGAAGAACTACTAAGGAGATCTTGTGGATCTTCATCAACAAAAGGTACGTGGAGACTAAAAATCATCTATCACTTGGAAAGTCTATTTTTACTCTATCTCCTATATTGAGACAAAAGTCGTAATTACTATATAGTTGTCGTTATACACATTCAATTCGAACTGAGTTTAACTCACTTACATATTTCTCGGAATATGTGTTGGTAAGATTTCGCTTCAACCAAGTTCATAATATATTCTTGATGAAAGTCAAAATATGATCATGTGAAAATCGCCGAGTAACATCTTACATGGTTTGTGTGATACAATCATTTGATGTAGACTTGGAATGTTTCGTTATGATTATTTAAATAACTTGAAAATTGCTTTGATGATAATAGTGTGTGAAAACATCTATTGTCATCCTCTAAGAAAGTTTCAATGATTGAAATAAGAGTTTAGAATACTTGACCATCATTGGATTATAAACATAGTGTGCTTTATTGCATGTATGTGATCCATGACCGAAACTAAAGTATGCATACCCGTATGCGAACTTGTAGTTTTGAAATTCCGTGTACCAAGTACACATACCGGTACGCATACTTGCGTAAGGTATAGGTCCGAGAATTTATGCTGGGATTTGGAAGTGTACCAAGTATGTGTACCCGTGTGCATACTGGAGAACCCAAACTCAGACCGTCTACTTAAGTATGCGTACCAGTTTGCATACTTGAGTGGTTAAAGTTCTAAAATCGGTTGGCTCATCAACTAATACATTTATATATTAAGGAATGCAATCTTTTCAAACCGTGGCTATAATGTTCATGAATTGTTTCGAGTAAATCAAACCGATTTTGCTTCAATTGTGTTCTTGTATACTTCTATGAGAATATAACAATTGAACAACTTTTTAAATAGTTTCATTTGAGTCATTTGAACTAGTTATGGTTAAGATGAATAAGGTTGATATGAGAGTGTTCATATAGCTAACCTCAGTTAACTATGGTTGAGACAACATGGTGTACACGTTTAGGTATGGTTACTAAACCTAAATGAGGTACATTTCATTTGTATATAACAAGCTAAGTTCGATCTAACAGTTGAAATATATTAGCTTGAATCTAATCAGGTTTTCATCTAACGGTGAATGTTGAATGCTTTGTTACCAAGGTAACTTAGATTGCAAACCCTGATTTGAAAACTATATAAAGGAGAACTCTAGAAACTCGAAAACCTAATCCCCACACCTTCTGTGTGATACTAGTTGTATAATCTAGAGTCGTTTCTCCTTTAAACTTAGGATTTTTACTAATGAAACAAAACCTGCTTAACCATGTATTTTCTAAATGGCCTGTATGGGCTGTCGTAGGCTCAACAAATTAATAAATATATTTCCCACTAATTAACTGGTAATATAGCGGTAGTAAGAGATCGTTCCCACAGAGAGCTGTGTAATTGATAGGTTATTTGAAATAACAAGATAAAGTAAATAGCAAAGGGGGCTTTTGGTTGTAAGATAAATAAAAAGACAATAATAAAGAAAAGAGATGATTAAGGAATCCTTCGCTGTTACCAAGTGTTAACAGGATTAGAATACTTATCTATCTTCCGTTAGAACCATTCATCACTAACCGTAGAATAGAAGGTACGCCTAGCTATCCCCAAAACTCCTTATATCACCGGATAACAGGTACGCTTAGTCACCGGATTCTATCCAACTGATCCGCCTTGAGGTACGCTTACAAGGTGTAACTCAATCGAACACTTTAGGTTTTGTGAATTTAGGTTTGATTCCAGCAGTTAAACTCAGTACGCTCGGTTTACTTACTGGTGTTGTTTCCACACATGATTGCTTTACAGAATCCCTCTGCAAGGTCTCATGTTTTCTACTTGTGTAGGAGATGTACGACAATTACGGATCGTTCAACTCTCTCCTAGCAATAAAATGATCAATAGACTAATCTGGTTGCGTACCCAAACCAATCTAAGAATCAATCATAAACCCTAGATATAATGAAAACAAACGATGATGATTAAAACCTCAAATAGACTTGTATTATTAATAAAGCTTCACGCTTAGAACATTGAATTCATCATTAATCAACAAAGGATTTAGCTACTCATATTACAAAGAAGATGGATAATGGTGGTTTCCCCCTAAAGGGGTAAACCCTAGGTTTTGATGTAGAACTTTTGATATGAGACAATATATGATTTTACATAACCTAATACCTTTTTATATGTTTACATTACTTGGTCTCCAAGTATTTATTTCGGTTCAAGAACCCGACCCGAAAACACGAAGTAATGACCCCAAACATGCCCTTAGGCCTTCCAAGGTGTAAATATACGTTTCCCACTACCTAAGTTCGCGAAACCAGTCTGCAAACTTCAAATTCCAGCATATATTTTCGGAAATACGTCTGCGAACCCCGTCCGCAAACCCAGTTCGCGGACTGCACTATCTTCGGTTTTCAATAAAACTGTTTTGGCCATAACTTCTTCATCCGAACACGGAATGACCTCATTATTTTTGCATTATTTTTTATATTTCAATTATATTCAAGATGGTGATAATAAATCCTTAATTTTAATGAGTTAAGATCGGTATTTGTCCTTTCTCTTGATTTTGAGCGTTTTGCTCCTTTTCGTCGCTTTTCTTCCACTTCTCTTGGACTTTGGCACTTGGATACTTGGAATACTTCTCTTCCTATCTCTTTTCAGAACTTTGTAGCTCCATTTTGGATGAATCACCTAATAGAGGCAAATAAGAGAAAACAAGAGTACTAATACGAATACATGCAAGAATAATAGCTAAAACAAGTATGGAATGGATACTAAAATCATATGAATTATGCACTTATCATGGCCAAATTGCCCCTGAAATGATTAACACTATTTTAATTGATATGATTAGATTAGTTAAATTAGTTAGTTGATTTATATGAGTGGATTTGGAAATAATTGAGAGTATGAAAGAGAGTGAAGTAGTAGAAAAATATTTTGGGGGGAAAGTTAGGGTTTTTGAGAATTTTGTGATATGAGTGATTCTAATCCTGATTTTAAAGTAGGGAAGTCTCCTAATCTTTCTCCTAGAGATGAGTACTTGTATGATGATCTACCAAATCATGATCAAATGGATTATATGCATGATCCTCACTTTTATTTTCCTCAAATTCAAGATGGATATGGAAGTGATGAATGTCTTGAGCCAAATGTAGAATCTAATGACCCAGAAGAAGAAAAGGGAGATGCAAGTAATCAGGTACACAACTTACGTGGTAAAGATTGTGATTTTTCCATGCAAATAATGGATTTTTTTCTTCACTTTTGCTTCCCAGTATCGTCAAGGTCGATGATTCTACATTTGAATATGCCGACCCTGCCGACTATAGTTTGGTCGGCATTGTTGTATTCTTCGACCATGCCGGATGATCTTTGGTCGTTGTTGTTTTATATATCGACCTTGCCATCCATTGTAGTATATATCATCTAACTTGTTATATTTTATAGATTGCATTGGTACCGATGACGGATCAGCCTCAAGATTACAGTGCTAGGGGTCCTGATACTTCCGCATATTATGCTAATGATTTGGAATGGAAGGAAAAAGACGACGCATTCAATTGGGTTGTTGAGAAAGCAAAAGATAAGATGAGTGTTCTAGAGAAAAATACCCAACAAAAAGATTCACGGTTGAAATGGTATGCGAGTGTAGTAGGTCGGACGTAAGTCACAAGAGAAATGGTTTTGTGTATGATAAGAAGACCACTAGGGTGTACAAAACGAAGTCAAAGAAGTGTGGATGCCCATTCAAGATTATTTTTTGGAGGAACAAAGACACTGATAACATGTGGAGAATGAATATAGTTGATTTTGGTTGGCATAACCATAAAGATCCGCAAAGTATTGTTGGTCACTCCCAAGTTTCCAAGTTGAAACCGGACGAGTTCGACCAAGTAAGAAAAAGTTGGGGAATTAAACCAAGTAAGCTCCTTAGTAAGTTCAAGATGGATGACCCGCATAAACTTTCTTCATTGTCTACAATTTATGTGGCCAAAGCAGCTATCAAAAAAATTAAATGGGATGGAAGAAAGGTAATGGAAGAATCATAATGGTTGTCCCACAAGTACAACTACATGGTGAGACACCATGAGTCATCGGATAGGAGGGTGGATCGTATTTTTCTTGCGCATCCCGATATGATTCAAATGGCTCGGTGCTTTTACCAAGTTTTGTTCATGGATTGTACTTATAAGATGAATAGGTACAACATGCCTTTGTTGAACATTGTAGGACAAACCTAGGACAAGCAATCATTCACAGTGGCATGGTGTTTTATGGATCGTGAGTAGGATGATAGCTATATTTTGGCATTGGAAACTTTGAAGCTTATCTACCACGAAGACGAGACTCTCGGGGTTGTAGTGACCGACAATGAGCAAGCAATAATGAACGTCATGAGGATAGTTTTTTCCCAGGCACAAAATTTTCTTTGCACGTGGCACATACAATGCAATCTTAGAAAGAATTGTAGGAGTCATATCCAAAAGCCAAAGGAAAAGAAAGGTACTAAACGAAGATGAAGTCTTAGTAAACTAACTAAAGAGGAGAGAGAGGAAGAGAAAAATAAAGAAGATGAAGAATGGAAATAAGGTGAGATCAAATTTGGGTTATTCATAAAAGCGTGGATAATTTGGTTTGGTAGATGAGTGTAGCAAGATATGAGTGTTGATGGTGGATTTTAGTTCATGGATAAAGTTGTAAAACCAATATTTTGTAAAAGCCGTCCTGCAGAGGATAATGCCATTTGATAAGTGATGAATACTTCTTCGCTCTATTAATTCACCTATAATGGAGCATGTAGCAACAATCCCCCGAATATTCTGTGAATTTTAGCATTATTGATTAATGCATAAAATGCCTTGTATTTCCTGAGATGTTCCTAGCAGAACTCTCATTGTTGGTGCGGCATGATGACTGATTGTTACTCGCAGCAGAGTAGTATGAATATCCAAGTACCAACAGTGAGGCATGCACGAAATACCCGTACAGGCTATAACTCTCGGAGTGTTATACTAGCCCGATTGAGCATACATCTCTCGGAGTGTTATACTAGACTGATTGAGCATACATCTCTCGGAGTGTTATACTAGCCCGATTGAGCATCCAAACTATCCATAACAGTCTAGGAATGATCGCGATCATCCAACTTCACCATCATGATTGGATGGCCCAGATCGAATCCATGACCCCAAGCAGGTATTGGAAATTTCACTGCCGACCCAACGCGGGTCCCGCATGGTCGGCCTCTCCAAAAGGGGTGGCATAGCTTTCCAAATCGTCTAACCCAAGAAGAATGGACAAGAAACCCAAGATTAGGGTTTGCGGCACATTACATGTGTCGCAAACGATCTCAACCATCCATCTTCACATGCATAGATGGAGGGTGTAGATGTAGATTCAAAGGGCCCAGAGCATGTCGACACAATCACCGTTGGCCCGTATACACAGATGACCAATCGTTAAGACCAACTATGGTTGGTTGTCCCAATTCATGCGTCCAAAACAAAGCATGACGCACGACCAAACCCTAATTAGTGTTGTATTGATCACGAGCATTCGTTTTCTCCTGATCGAATGAAGGTTTTAGGAGACAATTGAATAGGTCCAGTGATCATCAACATGATCATCGTAGATCTATATATCTCATCATCCTACCGACCAAGGCATACCATGCCTGGTTTTTCCAAATCGCACGCCCAAACTAGCGTGGTCACACTTCCCAGATCATAAAATGATCTCGACCACTCAACTTCGCCGGACGAATTGAGTGGCTTAGATCACGTTTCCATGGGAAAGTCAGGTTTAGGCGTGAATACCATCCTACCATCTACACGCCGGACCAAACGTCCGAGACAGACCAAGCTTGGTCGTCTCGAAACGCGCGCCTCGAAGGTGGCATGACGCGCCCATTTAGGAATCCTTTGCGACATAGGATTTATGTCGCAAGTCGATCTCATCCACTCAACTTCACCGGTAAATTTGAGTGGCCTAGATCAAACCTTCGTGGGACAGTGAAGCATGGACATGGACATCAGCATGCCGTCTACACGTATGTCTGATCGGTCCTCAATGAAACGCCTCCCATGCTTGGATTCGACCAAGATGAAAGAGTGCACTAGCGGACCTCCTAAACCCTAATCCGATGGTCGCAGATGTAGGTCGCAAGTCATCTTGTCCATCCAACTTCGCCAGCCTGGACGGACGACCTAGGATAGGAGTTAGGCGACCAGTGAGGTATCACCGTGATCACCGTCTGCTACTCTACCACACCATGTGGTCGGCTAAGGGAGGGATTGCTAGCGCATCCTACAAACCTTTACATGAAGTAGGTAGGGAATAATGCTCAACAATGATGCTTAATATATGCCGAATACATTCAATGATAACATGCATAGAATACACACGATACTTTACAAGTATCGACTTCCTAAATAACTTAGTTATTTAACTAGCATTACATGCTACCGTATGTGGGTCCCACGATCCACACACTCGAGACATCAATCATGTCACAAACTAGGGGATACATACTGGGGTATTGGTCTGGTGGTTTACAGCGTGCAGCGTGCAATGCGCCATCACAAGAACATGTCAGGAAGACATGGACGGTTAGTGATGATAGGAGAAGTGGGAAATATTGATCGTGTGACACTAACACACGACTCCATTACTCCATCACTCCACTTCCTCCACTTCCCACGAGAGACGTGAATAAGGCTCAAATGACTTGTTTAAATAGGTTCTCCTCCCTATTTCCAAAACAAGAGAACACAACACAGAAACCAAGTGTTAATACATAACGTATTCAAACACCCAGAGCTTGCTTTCACTATTCGCAAGCCTGCTTACCTTTCTGTTACAAGTCATAAGCAAGCTTACACCTTCACAAACTCAACACCTTCTTCGCTTCCCTCCCTAAGATCAACCCCATCTCCTTCACTTTGTGACCGAAATAAATCTGGAACGACCATTTCTTGGTTTATGCCAGAATTGTATAGATTGATCTCTCGAATCAAAAGCACTCCCATGAAGTGCATTTGTTTAGGGTTTAGATTCATTTCTCATATACACACCCTAAATTATCAAAACCAGCAGAAGTAGTTTTTACCTATAAACAATTGGCGACCACAGTGGGAGATTAATCTCTCGGTTGCAATATCCAATTTCCAATTTCATTCTTCAATTTCGATTTAAAGATGGTGGAACTTAGGTCTAGATCGGCAATCAAACCCGAGGGAGCTAGCGCGGACAAAACTCTTGGTATTATTGTCCCTGTCAGTGGAGATGCCGTGCAGAACGTGATCAATATATCTCGTGGAGCCGTCTCCTCTACCACTAACACTAGCGAAACATGGGATATTCCAGTAGGCGTGACACCTCATATCACCAAAGCCAGAACAGCCGCAAACTCCGGCATTTCTTCAAGTGTAACGCCTCAGGTCGTCACCAGGGCAACCGTTACTCCTACATCAGGACGAGGGGCTGGAGGAAAAAGAGGAGGACAACCCTCTATCACCATGGTGGACTTGATGGAAAGACAGGAAGTTCTTGCTAGAACCCAAACAGATATGGCTGTGACTCAGAAAGAGGTACTTACTTTTCTCAAAACCCTAACCGAACGATTGCCGCAGGGGCCACAACATCCCCTGGAGCCAATGAGGAACGTGTTCGATGCACCTGGAGCAGGCACTTCAATGGCGCATACCCGCATGGATGAGGAAACTCGTGACACTCCTGAATGCCCAAGAGAAAGAGGCCAACCATCCAACTTCATTACGCGTGAGGACCTAGAGCGACTCCTCCGAAGCCGAGGCAAAGTAAATATGGCGGACATGCACCAACACCAGCCTCCATACCCTCAAGATGTGCAACGAATTCCTGTCCCAAGGGGCTATGTCTTTCCTCAATTCTCCCTTTATGATGGTACTGGTAACGCTCGTGAATATGTATCTCGATTTTTAGAATCTTTAGGAGAGCACGAATACAATCATGTTCTCTTCCTGAAAGAGTTCTCGAAGACACTTACCGGAAGAGCATACACTTGGTACAACAGTCTCACACCTAACAGTATATCCAATTGGAGTAAGATGGTCGATGCCTTCTACATGAAGTATTTATTCATGTCAGAGCAGGTCACCTTTTCAGATTTGGGAAGAATCTCTTAACGGAGCAATGAACATCCGAACGACTTCGTCAAGAGGTTCAGAACTCAGGCATTGGACTGTCATGATCCTAATGTCACCGAACGCCAGTTAGTGGATATATGCATTAACGGAATGATTCCCATATACCGTGATTTGATAGAGAACCCGGGATTTCAAACATTTTCTGAGCTACATGAAGCTGCTAAATGATCGGCCATAAAAGCCCCAGCATTATTGGTGAGAACTAAGATCGTTCGAAATGAAAATGCGCGCGACAGCCGAGGAAGCAGGCGTTTCATTGACAAACAATACAACACCGGACCTTCTGTGAGTGTGGTAGGCGAAGGAGGGAAGAGGAAAGTGTCAGCAACAAAATAACCTCCCAAGCGTGCAGCATCAGCACATACGACTTCGTCTTGAAAGAGAGCAGACAAAAATCATGTGCAAGAGTCCGGAGACAGAGTTCCAAATTTCCCCTTTCCCATGAATGAAGTCATAGAACTCCTAGAAGCATGGATTCAAGATGACGCGATCAAGCTACCACCTATCAGACGCCCACCGACAGAGGATTAGATGAAAAATCCCAAGTACTGCCGCTACCATAGGTTTGTCCATCACCCGACCAAAGATTGCAACAAGTTGAAACAAATCTTCAGAGAAAAGGTGGAATCAGGAGAACTCCAGTTAGGAAACGAGGGCGTTCATAGGGACCCTCTTCCCATTAGAAGCTGCATGATCTCGGGAGATTCTTTTCGCAAGACTGTACATACCATGATGGAACGTTTGTGTGAAATATTGTATCTCTCAAAGGGACAACGTCAATACATGTTCATATCCCTCAACCATGTTGTGTCGGGTCGGCGTTTGTATCCTGAAAAGGAAGAAGCCTCGAGTCCACAATCTTTCCTTGAAGACGCGACCAGCAATGGAG
Organism: Papaver bracteatum; assembly: GCA_023529315.1. Classification (NCBI taxonomy): domain Eukaryota; kingdom Viridiplantae; phylum Streptophyta; class Magnoliopsida; order Ranunculales; family Papaveraceae; genus Papaver; species Papaver bracteatum. The sequence continues at coordinate 268,761 of JAJJWX010002427.1, read as the reverse complement.
ACTGGGGACTCTTGACCATCAATCATTTGAAAGATATCGAGTTCGACAGCACATTGTTTGATGCAGCCTCCGAGTTCAACATCATCATTGTCAAGACTCTGAGGGCCGCAAGGATTTCAAAACAAGAAGCTACTCGCAGCCCAACCGTGATTAGGATCTCAGAAGGAGAATTCAGGGATGCCTATGGATACATTGATCTCGAAGTTAAAATCGGTGATACTCTAACACATGCTAAATTTTACATAGTGAAAGAGTATCCGAATTACAACATGATCCTGGGACGCCCGTGGATACACAACAACAAAGCAGCACTAGGAGTGAGTCATTTGCCGATTTTAGTACCTGAAAGAATCTCCAACAATCTATCAACTCTTGAAGATTGTTTATTGCCATATCGACACCTTGCAAATGTGATGCAACTTCCTATAGAAAGCCTGAATTCATACCTTAAAAGGTTCCGAGCCCATGTAAGTCTCATCGAACAACCTTTTTTACAAACAGTAAAACCTCTTCCTGCTGAGGCTCGGGGACTTGTTTCAATCAACAACCTAACCGCCAATAATAGGTGTGAGTGGGGTGCTGGTCCTTTCAAACGTTTTGCTAAGATCTTGGAAGCAGTCAAAGACACGTGTCCCAGAAATAAGATAATGTGTCAAGTCCAAATCCGTCTCAAATTGGAGATATGGTAGCAAAGAGGACCACGTTTTAAGTTAGAAATGTGGCGGTGAAAATGACTAACCAATCTGATTTGTCGGTGACAAAGGAAGATGAACCATATTTGGTAGCAGATGTCATCCTAGGCGGCTACTGCAAGATCATCAATGCTGACAAGCTTGAAGGCGTGACGATCCACTTACGATGGCTTAAACCCTATAGTACCTAGAGACGCTGTGCTACTCTTCCTCTCCAGCGTTCTCCGTAATGGTTCCTCCAGCGTTCCTACAACAATTTCCCTTTCCTTTCTATTTTGTAATTCCTTCAAAAAATGATTGCAATACTTGCATTCATAATTATTAGGGTTCCAATTTCTCAATTAAAGTATTATTTTCCTTAGAAATTTTTACCCCTGGGCATGACACAAAGACCCAGGTTCGACCTGAGTCATCATTATCCACCAGATTAAACCATTATTACCCACCAGATTAAACCATAGAACCCTAAAAGGAAAACACTTCACACCTTTCGGGAAAGTTGGAGGAATAGAATGCATGCAAAGGAAAAAGGAAAGCATATTGAACCGTTTGTCCCAGCTTACATCAAGAGGGCTTAGACTAGCTTACGCCTGGAGAGTTGGTAGGTTCGGAAACCCACAATAAATAATGAAAGTGCACAATGTCTAACTAGTAGAACAATGGAAAGTACAGGTCGTTCCCACGAGGAGTGTGAAATACCCTACCAACTAATACCAAAAACAAAGTAATCAACAAGATGATGTTTAATGATTTTTAAGATGTTCGGGACGAAATGAAATAATAAATAATAAAGACGTAACCAAAATGAGAAAGGTTTGTTAGGGTTTTAGATTTCCACCGATTCAATCATATAAAACTCTACTAATCTTTATTTATTACTCAAGACAAATTTCGAAATTAATCTCATGTCCCGGAAGATGTTATATTAAATTCTAAAATATGGTTTCTCCGCTGTAACTTCCTTCGCTTCGTATGTAGCGATCCTAAAGCATTACCTATCTATCCTTGCATACCACGTCTAGGGATTTAACCGAAGCACTAAATATCAATTCAAAAGCATAAATAATCAAGAAAAACACATGAACGATAAAACACCAAGCTATATGAAGAGAAATCACTAATCAATGAATCATTATTAGAAATATCATCGTAGAATCTATATAAATAAATTGGTTTCGATCTATACCCTAACAAACGATTTAGCTAGCCATGGATTTGTTAAAATCCATAAAAAAATTAAATAAACTCTCTAGCTAATCGAATCAGAAAATGAAACGGAACTTCAAATCCTATTTGGCCGTAGCCGCGCCTCCTGGCCTCATTTCTTTTACTTTTGCGATTCTCCAATATATATGAACCCTATTTTGGGGGCAGACCCAATAATTTTGGGGCATTCACCATTAGCAGGCACCTAACCCAAATTTATAAGAGCTGCCCTAAATCTTGTTAAGTTACTATAATACCCCTCACTAGTTTAAATTACAATAGTACCCTTCCACCTAATTAAATTCTAATCCTAAAACAATCCCACTAATTAACCCATCCCACTAATTAACCAACCACCCACTAATTAACCATTACCCACTAATTAACCCATCCTAAATTCTAATCTTAAAACCGTTACTTAACCAAAAAATAATAATAATTAAGTTTTAAAACCCAAAACCCATCTCTCTCCCTCTTGTTCTCATCTTCTTGTCCAAAATTTCTGAAAATTTCTTCCATTAAGTTCTCGATTAAACACACACATTGCACCTTGTGTTAAGCGATGCCCTAGAAATACGGTGCTGAATCCTTCTCTAGCTTCCTTAGCATCTCAATCTAGGGATTTTGAAAAAGATAGAGATGAAGTGGATACCAGATCGATTGGTGTTGGAGAGGGAGAACTAGAGGATGATTCTTTAAAATTGCACATAGAAAGGTATTTCCCACAAACCCATTGTTTATTTTTGCGTATTTCGTTGATTTATGACCTGTAATCGATGATTCTTCTAGGTTATTGTTAGTCTCAGTGTGATGTTCGGCAGAAATTTCGCAGCCGAACTTGTTTTTTTTACACAAATGAAGAACAGTTCGGCTCAGAATTAGTAATATTTTGAATATCGTATTAGCCGAACTTTATTACCCTTACTTCTGGTTACATGGTTCGTCTCATTGTGATAAAGTTCGAATGTGCCGAACCTATGTCTGACCAAGGCTAACACTGTTGTGCATTTTGTTCGTCTCATATTGATTAAATTCGTATGTGCCGAACTTGATACTGTTTATGGCCAATAGGTTCCTCTAAACTTGTCCAGTTTTAGGTGAGTTATGAAAATGTGTGGTAGAATCATATTTATTTAATTTGAAAAACTAATTAAGGTTTGTCATTTGTTTTAGCACCCATCCGGGAAAATTCAAAGACAAGCTTAAAAGGAGAACAATGGAAGTGACTCCTTGTAACTCAAAAACTCCCAAACCTCGGGGTGGTGGCACAAAGAACTTACATGCAGGAAAAAGGGGTATTGACACGACTTGCTCTTTGCCCGTAGAACAAGAGGATCACAATGATGAAGAAGGTCAAGAAGAAGAAGAACTAGAACAAGAAAAAGTTGTTAAATCAAGGGAGACAGGTAAGAACATTCCTCATTCGGATAATGTTATACGTCCTCGTAGGGATGGTTTGCCCCATGGTCTCCCTGAAGATAGTGGAAGAGTGTTGATTGGCTACAAGGAGTCATGGGCCAAGAGAATTTACGAGACTCCGGATCACAGGGATGCAGTCCGCGTACTTAGACACCAAACCGCTGCACACTGGGATATTTTCAACGAGGCTCCTGAGGTGGTGGCTTTAGTACAAGGCTCTGGTTTATGGCCTGCTATTTTCTATGCACAAGATGATTTTTATGCAGTTACAAACTCAGCCTTTTGTGAGAGATTTTGTTCGGAGACTTACACATTTCATCTCCCCTTTGGCGAGATGTCAATTACTCCAGATGATGCACAGAAGATTAGTGGTCTTAGAACGCATGGGAAATTTTTTTACTCAGCGGTTTATGAAATGACTTGGGATGAGTTGTATGTACTTGCTGAGGAAACTCTTGGTTGGCCAAAAGACAAAACAGAATTGGAGTTTTCCTGCGATGATAAATAGATGAAGTTTGTGGATTCTAGCACAAAGAAGTTGAAGAAAATCAAGTTGACCACTTTGAAAAAGTGTTTTGGAGACACAAAGGAGAAAATTTCAAAGGGGGAGTTGGTTATGGACGAGGTCACAGCTAATCGCACTTCTACCGCGTATTTGTTGTATACTTTAGGAAGTGTTATATTTCCCGATAACAGTGGGAACAAGGTTAATGCTCAATACCTCCAATTGTTAAGGTATTTGAAAAGCTGCCACAAGTACTCTTGGGGAACATCGGCCCTTTCTTTCCTATTTGAGCAACTTGGGACTGCGTCTAGGTTAACAAGTAGAAACATTGGAGGTTATTTCACAATGCTTCAGGTAAGTTTACACATTGTAGTTCCATTTTTAAGAAAAAACTCGTCTTTCAATTTTGTTTCTTATGTATGCCGAACCTACATTTCTAAGAATTTTAGAGGGAGGCATACATGCTCGTGTCATTTTATCTACCTCTGCATATTCATGAGGTTTGAGTCGTCCGGCTCTATAATGTCCATGAAGATCCTTTGGACGTGGGTGGTTATGACGGCAATCCATATCTTTATTCATTGTGAAAATGTCTTCATCTTTATTCCAATTTAAGATAATCTTGAAAGGACAATTTATCTTCCTTGTTTTAGTCTTATATTTTTTCCCGGTCTTCCCAACATATGGCTTATCTTTTTTCTTCTTGCTTACTTTCTTCCCGCCCCTCTCACAAACCATCTCAACCCGCTTCTTTCGGCTTTGTCTACCTTTAACTAGGACGCAATTGATTTTCCAAGCATGTTCCTCAACCCATTTAACAGCTTCTTCTTTGGTTTTCCACATCTACATATCCACAAGTACAAAAATTTAGTTTTATTAATGATTTTGCATACAACATAGTTGAAAATTTATAAAAAAAATAAACTACTTTTTTTACCTACCAAGTCAGTTTGGAAGTGATCTCTAGTATCTTCATGAATTACATCAACAGGCGGTGGTTGATCCTCCATAGTTTCCATTTCAGCAACAATCTACAACAATATCACACAGGTTTTGGGTCAGGTTCGGCTAACACGAACAACAATATGAAAGGCGACCTCAATGTTCGGCTGATTCGTATTTGACTTATAAAGCCGAACCACATTTGAAACATGGATTCGGCCTATTTGGGACTAATCTTATAAGCGGAACCATAACACTTAAATTTCAAAAATATTCCTGAAACAATAATTGATGTTCGGCTGTAGAACGAGTAAGCGGAACATTACATTGTAACTCGTATGTTTTTTAAGATATGGTTCGGCTACAAATGTTACCTCACATATGAGACGAACCATGATCTGTTTTTTTGCGCTAAAACAATTGAATGACAGATCGGCGCACATTTTTCTCAATCGAATAAGCCGAACTGTTCTTATTTTCCATGGTTCGGCACAGCTGTTATCTGCCGAACCTTTTTCTGTTTCGCCGAACCAGTTGCAAAAATCATAACTTTTGGTGAAATCAAGCTACAAAACAGACATTAAACAACTTATACAACCATACCTGTGTATTATTAGCATTGGGTTCCTCATCTATGTACTCATCTTCTGGATTTGGCTCCATAAATGAATCATCTTGAGCTTGAGAAAAAAGTTGAGTTTGGGTAAAATCATTTTCATAATCCAACAAATCAGCCATTTCAGGATCTCCATCGTAATTGATATGTATTTTCTTAGCTTTACGTGATGAAGATTCACCTTCCTCACTCGAATTTGTATCACACATCTCTCAATATTCACAAAGATCACAAAAAAAAAAAAGTTTTTTCCCTCTTTTTTTTCCCTCCTCTCCTTCTTCTTTCCTCCTCCTTTTTCTAAACTCACTCACTAATTTAAACAAAAATTTATTATCATTAATTAACACTAAACTAATTTTAGTCATTAACAATTAATAAATTTTTATTATCACTAATTAACCACTAATCTAATGAGGGGTATTTTAGCATTTTTGAAAAATGCAGGATAAGGGCCACCATTGAAATACTATTGGCACCCATGTTTTTGTCCTATATGAATGCCCCAAAATTAATGGGTCTGCTCCAAAATAGGGTTCATATATATATATAGGTGTTATTTGGGAAAATAAGACTCAGCAGATATTGCTAAAGACCAGTCCATTTGGGTCCACTACCAGCTCCGATTGCAAAATCCTATCACTCGTCACCAGCAAGGCATAATTCAGTCCGTGCTGCGAAGCAACAAAACCAGCCACATACATCTCTGTAGTTTCCTTTCTCAAACGTACACCACCATTATCCAACTGCCTGCAGCCAACACCTCGTTCGAGAATCTAAAACCAACCATTCTCCACTTGGCTGTTGCATCACTAGCTCCTTTGTCTTGTCGCTGCAGTTGTTGTTGTTGTATATTACTGAAACTCCAAGACTCCAGCATGACCCATTGTTGTCCTCTTCTTCATCTCTGCTGACTGCAACAGCTGCTCGATCAGGACTGAATTGTCTCTTTTTTTTCACCCTCAAGAGCTGATGCTTCGGATTTCGGAAACAGAACTTGATCTCCGCCTCCACTTCATTATTGAACACAAGTAGCTTGAACCCATCCATTCATCACTGGAAGCAACATCCCATATAAATTCTTTCTCAAGAACAGCTCCATTAATTTGTCACAGCACCAAGTCAACAGCTCCATCACCCAGTTCTTCTTCATCTCGGCCACATCAAAACCACGGAAACAGCCAGCACTTCAAAATAGCACCAGAAGCAAGGGATGACAACAACGTCCAACCTCGCTTACTCTTGCTCTCTGACCGAGCATCACTTCAAATCTCTCGAAACAGTTCACAGCTCCCATTCTTCTTCGCGCAACTGTTCTTCGTTTTCTCAGACCAATCTCTTCTCAGAGTCGATCACAGCAGTACCAACTTGAGAACATAAACCCTTCATTGCCATTCATGCAAACACGATCATAGTCCTGCCATATATTTCTAGTTAAGAACTTTATGCTCACAGTTATGTAAACTTCGATAAACTCCAACAGCACAATCGCCAGCTCCATTCCATTCTTCTCAACCTATGTTCATTTCTCAATCGAGACCAAGTTCACAGCATGAACCAGTTTCCATTCTCCCTACTCTGGCAACACACAGCGTTCACTATAAACCAACACCAACACCAGCATCTTAACTTCATTTCTTTTCCACTCGAATAACAACCCCGGCATCGAATCCAACCAACTCTCGGACCTTTGTTCGCTGCCGAAATTCTTTCATTCCTTGATCTCATATATTCCTCCATAATCACCAGTTCAACCTGAACCCCACAATTCAAGTTCAAACTCTAAACGTCCCTCCAAGTTCATCTTCAAGTTCCCATCTCACAGAACCGAGCTCTCTATGCAGCCACCATTTACAACTATCTCGAACTAGTCACCGTCATCAACCTGCATTCGTTCCTTTTCTCATCATCGACCGCACAAATCCATTTTTGCTGCCAATCACCATTCGAAAGATCGAGATTGTCGTATGGCAAACCTCTGTAGCACTAAGAATTAGATTCCAAGTTCCATTTCCGTTCCCATCGTCCAAGAGATGACCCTTGTCTAGAAAGTGATATAGCAATTACTGTCTTCATTCTCTCCCTGTCCATGTTCTTTCTTTCTTTTATTTTTTCTCTGAAATCTACATCTCACACTATAGTCTTGAAGGAAAAGACAAAACGATCTCCAAAATTAATGCTCTGAACCCTTTCCCATGATGAGAACGGAATATACCTTGGATGCTTTAAATAATCCACTTACAAAATGTGGTGGGATATAGCCAAGTCCACTTATTTCTTAACTTGTCATGTGCATGACCAAACAATCATTCGCTGGCCATGTAATGGTTTAGAGGTACTAGTACATAAGTTATTGATTTGGCATCCATAGTCTCAACCATTAAGCTCCTTTCCATTTGCCATCACTAACTTGAGTGGTTGCTGATATATAGAAATACCAGGCCAACCATTGTGGTTGCTGATACATGGAAATACCAGGCCAATCCCATTTTATTATTGTGGTTGTTGATACATGGAGATACCAGGCCAACCTCATTTTATTATTCTGGTTGCTGATACATGGAGATACCAGGCCAACCCGGCTGCTGATATATAAAAATACCAGGTCAGCCCATTTCATTGTTGCTGATATATGGAGATACCAGGCCAGCTGTGGTTGCTGATACATGGAAATACTAGGCCAACCATTTTGGTTGCTGATACATGGAAATACCAGGCCAACCCCATTTCATTGTTGCTGATATATGGAGATACCAGGCCAGCATAATAAATGCTGCTGATATATAGAAATACCAGGCCATCATATTTTTCCATTTTCCTCGCAAACAACATTAAGTCTCACATTTTGTTGTTTATTCGCTGGATGATCGAATTCACTTGTACTTTATACAAAAGCACTAAAATAATATTAGTAACTAAAACATTGTATCCTAGCTAATATAAATATGGGCATAAAATGTAGCAATTACATGCTTATCAACACTCCCACACTTATATTTTGCTAGTCCTCGAGCAAAACAGAGATATTATGCAATCGATTTTTTTTTTTAACGAAAAATCCTAACAAAAGCTTAAGAAAAAGCCTAACAAAAGCGACACTCCCCCACACTTAAACATTACATTGTCCTCAATGTAATTGAGTCATCCAGCGTAGAAATTAAGGTGGGAAATTCTAAAAAAACAAAATGCAAAAACTAAAGAACTAAAAATAAAAGATAGAGTGCATGGAACAAATCTGATGGGTTGACTCCCATGAAGAGAAAGTTATATGTTTCCCTACTTGCCAGTAGCACGTTCTCAAACAACGTGGAGTTGGTACCCAAGGTAAGCTGTGAGTCATATATATATATAAAGCCTGAAGAGTTGGGGATCAACCCAACTAATATGATTAGTCATAAACATGAACATGCAGTAAGAAATATTAGTACCTAGAGAGATAAAACTGAATTCAATCTTATTAAAAACATAATTCGAACATTAAATATGAAGTAAATCAGGTTCACAGATAATTAGTAAATATTGTTTAAAGAATTGAACATCTTTTGTACTCCCTAAATCAGGTTCTAAGTCAGCAGAAATAACTTCCACGACTGATATTGGTTCAACTTCAGCTAAGTCGGGCACACAAACATATGTTGGTTCAAATTCACTTGCCGAACAAGGCCTTATTGGAGCAATAGTATCACGACTCATAGACCCATTATTATGTAAAACGGTTTCATTATCAATATCATCAAGGCAAAAAAAATCAGAACTTAATGGATTATGGGTCAAGGTCGGACCATTCTCGACTGATGGAACTAGTCGAGACTCAGACATAACTAGATGTTCTAGTTTGGGCTTCCGTTTAGTGTCTAGCAGTGGTGTGGAGTCTAATAAGGCATTGACTTCACAAATAACACTATCATCATCAAAATCATACCCAAAATGTGCTAAGCAAACCTCTAGTGGATCTTCCAAGTGGTCCTTGCAAAAGCTTTGTGAGTGCATCTTTTTGCCTATAACACTTCAGACTAAGGTACATGGAAAATATTCACACGAACTGGGTAAAAAGAACTAAAAGAAATCTAAAAGAAAGAGAAAAATAAATTATATACAAAATAAAATAAAAATAAGCTATATACAAAAATTGATATCAGTCAGAGTGTATTAAGCAACCACTCCCCGGCAGCGGCGCCAAAAACTTGGTAGGTTCGGAAACCCACAATAAATACTGCAAGTGCACATTATCTAAATAGTAGAACAATGGAAAGTACATGTCGTTCCCACGAGGAGTGTGAAATACCCTACCAACTAATACCAAAAACAAAGTAATCAACAAGATGATGTTTAATAATTTTTAAGATGTTCGGACATGGAAATCAGCATGCCATATACACGCATGCCTGATCGGTCCTCCATGAAACGTCTCCCAGGATTGGATTCGACCAAGCTGAAAGAGTGCACTCGCGCACCTCCTAAACCCTAATCCGATGGTCACAGATGTGGGTCGCAAGTCATCTTGTCTGTCCAACTTCGCCAGCACGGACGGACGGCATAGGATAGGAGTTAGGTGACCAGTGAGGTATCACCGTGATCGCCGTATGCCACTCTACCACACCATGTGGTCCGCCAAGGGAGGGCTTGCTAGTACAGCCTCCAAACCATCACATTAAGTAGGCATGGCATAATGCTCAACATCGATGCTTCATATATGCCGAATACATTCGATGCATAACATGCATAGAATACACACGATACTTTAAAAGTATCGACTTCCTAAATAACTTAGTTATTTAACTAGCATTACATGCTACCTTATGTGGGTCCCACGATCCACACACTCGAGACATCAATCATGTCACAAACTGGGGGATACATACTAGGGTATTGGTATGGCGGTTTACAGCGTGCAGCGTGCAACGCTCCATCACAAGAACGTGTCAAGAAGACATGGACGGTTAGTGATGATAGGAGCAGTGGGCAATATTGATCGTGTGACACTAACACACGACTCCACTACTCCATCACTCCACTTCCTCCAATTCCCACGAGAGACGTGAATAAGGCTCAAATGACTTGTATAAATAGGTTCTCCTCCCTATTTCCAAAACAAGATAACACAACACATAAACCAAGTGTTAATACACAACGTATTCAAACACCTAGAGCTTGCTTGCATTATTCGCAAGCCTGCTTACCTTTCTGTTACAAGTCATAAGCAAGCCTACACATTCACAACCTCAACACCTTCTTTGCTTCCCTCCCTAACATCAACCCCATCTCCTTCACTTGGTGACTGAAACAAATATGGAACGACCATTTCTTGGTTTAGGCCAGAATTGTATATATTGATCTCTCGAATCAAAAGCACTCATGTGCAGTGCATTTTTTTAGGGTTTAGATTCATTTCTCATCCACACACCCCAAATTAACAAAACCAGCAGAAGTAGTTTTTACCTATAAACAATGAGATAAACTTGAAGGAGTTCGAGGATGATTGTGGCATTAATTATTGAAAAAACGGGGGTCTAGCAACCACACCCAATATTTCGTTTGGAAATCTGTATGGAACAAACTTCAACATAATCTCAAGAATAAAAACTCAATTGAGAAATAATATTAAAGAGATTTATCTCCTTCTCAACATAATCAATAGTTAAACAGAAGCAAGTCTGTAAACTTGATTTTAGTGTGAGGTTTCTTGAAACAAAATTTTGTGTTAATCACAACCTATTCAATATCCACCGTGTATAAACCTCTTTAAGCAACAATCACTAAAGGAATATTTCAACACAGTGTTCACTTGAAATAGGGTTAGTCTAGACTGGTCTAACATTGTGAAAATAACAAAAATAATTGTTCAATATCAATCAAGTCTTATCCAACAATCAAGGTCGGATTTAACAACTATGATTGATTAACGTACAACCTGTATTATTTCAATTATATAAATAAAATATAATGCGGAAAAGAAATAACACAGACACTAGAAATTTTGTTAATGAGGAAACTGCAAATGCAAAAAAACCCCGGGACCTAGTCCAGAATAAACACACACTGATTATAAGCTGTTACACCAATTTCCTACTACCTATTCAGACTAGATGTAATACCTTCTTCAGCTGTATTCTTACAGAACTCCTAGCAGAACATCGATTCTCTTTAGGAACTCTTCACACAAATCTTCTAGCAGAACCCAAGGTTCTATTTTAAAGATACAACAACACGATTGATATGATTTGATATTGTGTTTACACAAAACACCAGTTATATTTCCCTTTAGATATAAATCAAGGTTTTGGAAATCTTGTAGATTAGGGTTTTAACTTACAATCTGTATGCGTACTCACAAGAAGTCCGTGAACCTGATTTTCTTAAGTGAACTTGGGTGATTCCAAAGATCAATTTCAAAGTTAAGAAAACCCTAATAATTCTACAACAAAAACAACTAGAATAAATCTAGAGATATCTTGTTTAAAAATTCTCAAGGATTTTTACGAGATGCCTCAATAGAAGTTTTTCTTTCTAGTCTCGGATTTCGACTAACAAGTGTTGGTATACGATCGGAAACTGAAATCTATCAAAACCTAGGGTTTATGATCAACAACTCTTGAATGGTTTTATATCAGAAGAGAAAACCTTAGAATAGACAAGAGGTGAAAAACCTAGATTACAAGTTGTATAATCAATCACAAAGATTTAATCCAACTTGGCTTTGTGATCCCCAATACAAAGACTTTTATCTCACTCTTGTTCACCAAGAACATAAGACGTGGAAAACAACCTACAGAGCTTATGCCAATTTTCCAAAGGGGATGAAAAACGTGTAAACTCACGAACTCAATATTTATAGTGAAACATAGCTTGAAAACTAAGCAAAGCTATTTTCCTTTTTCAAGACTCTCCTAATTTTGGGAGTCTTTCCTAAGTTACAACTCTTGCCAAAATAATAGAATAAATAATTAATTAGCAAATATTGTATTTATGTGAATAAATCACAAATTAAATTAGGAAGGAATCACAAACACTTTTATGGTAATCAAAGATGTTTAAAGTAATAGCTAACTTGCCTAGATAAGGAAACATCACCAATTTGACCAAAAATGCCTTTTAGTCACGTAATTGGGCCCAAGTCCGCGAACTGTTACAAACAGTCCATGGATTGTTTCCTACTAACGAAATGTAACAATTACAACAACACTTATAATTGTTACTTTAATAAATCATTCATAACTTCATCGTTATAACTCGGAATTAAGTGATTCTTGGCTCGTTGGATTCGCAAGATCATTCAATATAACATGAGATCCTATATATGGATAAAGATTATTGTCACCAAAGTCATGAATCAAATAACCTCAAGTATAAATACAAAAATGTACATTTACCGTCATAGGAATTGCTCCATAGAGTGAGCATTTAACTCGATAGATTAGAAAGATAAAATTGAACAATAATCCAAATGAAATCAATCACATACCTTTGTTAATGAAGTACTTGCTGATGTCTTCTTGTAGTCTTCAATCTTCATCCTTTAAGGATATCTTCGATTCAACTTCTTAGACCTAATCTAGTCCAAAACTATCTTTAGTATGATAAATCAAGAATGCATTTTGACAACTAAAATTGAAAACTAACTTGACAAAACAACGCTAGTGGGTTCAACCGTGCAGTGCTCTAACAATTACCCAAAAATAGTGGAATATTGCAAGAGACAATGATTGAGGCCACACAAAGAGAGGTTTGTGTATGCTTTTACTTACGTCTATAAACATTTCCAACTTGAGTCCACAAGTATGGTAGATCAAGCTCATGGTAGACTAAAATGTCTACTTTTCATGAGTCAAAATGGGATTTTGATGGTACAACATGCTATCCATGAGTACACTAATAATGATATCAATAAGATAAGTAAACAATTCGAAGAAAGTAGGTACCGGAAGTTTAAGGAGGATGATTGAGTGCTTGTTGGTATACATTGCAACGTATCGCATTGGGAAATACGTTTCATGATGAAACATCTCAAGTTATATCAAAAGTATGACGATCCGAGCACTTCTTGTAAGTGTAGGATAATGAAGGCTATATGACTTCCATGTCGTCATATGCTTGGTAGGTATAAAACATATTTCATCCCGGCTCCAACATAAGATCTTGGCGAAGAGTTTTGCGACATGAAACTTGGGAGAATAATCCTAGACAAGTACCCCACATTGAATAGGTTGGACAAACAAACTATGAAGCACAAGTTCATGCCAATTGTTTACCCTTTTAGGAAGAAATTTAAGAACCCTTGAAAGAAGATCCAACGGGTAGACCACCTACCACAAAGATAAGGGCGGAAGACAGGAAACAAATTAAAGAGTATTTGAGTACAACATGCGATCCATACATACATGATTATACCAAGGCGGAATACAAAGAGGAACCAGTAAAAATAAAAGAGGTCGTTAGAGGAAAGAAACAACTACACCAATGGTTTCAAACTTGAATCCAAAGAGCACTCCACCTCTTGAGAGTCAATCAAGTACCGAAGTTATTGTAAAGAAAAGGAGTCGGCCGAGGAAATAAACACCCACACCAATAGAAAAACCCATGGAGCTAAAGATTACACCTATGGAGAGTCAAGCAAGTCAAGGAGATATTGTGAAGAAAAGAGGTCGTCTGAGAAAGATAGTAAAACCAGTATTGGAAGAGTATCGCTTACAACTCCCTCAAATTATTCGAGAGTTCGTTATTGGTACGGATGACATCCCAAAGGATGGAAATTGTGGGTTTCACGTTGCCTTCCAACAAATGGGATGCCTAAGTGGATCGGTTGAGGAGAATCTCACCCAATGTCAATACATAAGAAAGAAGATGGTTGTCCGACTAAAAAAAGATAAGGAGTTTTATATCTCAATGATGCTAGAAGGTTTGATGGAGGATAAAGAAACTACTTTTAAGGAATTGCTTACTAGTGTTAAAAGCCCGGAAGGAAATGCACCGATTAAATGGGAGCATTGGATGACGATATCGGAGTGCGGACATCTATTGGCGGATATGTGGTCATGCGTAGTATATTATTTTAGTAACGAATGTTGTGTAGCATTTGCACCGAAAGATGCGGTTTGTGTGGAGAAGCTCAAGCATAGAAGAATTGTTATGGCTTTGGTGGATAACAATCATTTTACTAGTCTACAACTAAACAAGGAATGTTCATTACCTCCTATTTGTAGGTTTAGTTTTTGGGAAAATTTCATAAACAACAAGAGATAGGAATGGGTGAAACTTTAGGAGGACAACATGTACCTTTGGAATGATTTATATGCGTCTATCAAAGGTCCCATAGGTTTTACTAAAGGAGGTTCAATATATTTGAATGAACTCCCTCCAATAGATTTGAGCGATGGATTATTGTGATTAGGAAATAAGGAATCATTTTGTAATCGCATTCATGTTTTGTGTAATGTACTTTGGAGTACTACAAATGAATGAAATGGATGTAGTTTTTTTGGAGTTTACTCCTTCCAATTTTTTGGTGTTTACTCCGTCGGCATTGTAATTATCACACGACCTTGTAGAGCAAACAATATGACACACTATTAGTTTGATTTTCCCCAGGGTTGGAAGGTTTTAATTTTTTCAGGTTCCCAACTGCATATGCACGATAACACTGAAAAAGAAATCCTGAAATGGTCAGCATGATCGTGGTCCTTCTACAATGCCGACTAATTGTAAGTCGGAAGTGTTGAAGAAGAAAACCTTGCTGACCAAAAGGGACAAAAATGCTATTGTTCCAGGATATTCTCACACTATAGTCGTCATTGTATTATATAAATAAAATGCCGACTATAATTTCATCGGCACACTTAAAATTTTGTTCAATGCCGACTGTACTGCTGTCGACATGCTTAGAACTTTGTATAATGCCCACTAAATTAAAATTAAATAACTTGTAGTAATATGGATCGACCTTGACGACTATGAAGAAATCTTCATTTTATATAAACTAAAACATGCCGACTATAACATTCTTAGTACATTGAGATGCACTCAACACTTAATTAGAGCATACAAACCTTAAAAACTTAACCCTAACACATTTGGGACATATATAGTATCTTTTTCCGGTACACAATTTTTTAGGAGAGGTAATTAGCTTTATCATACCGTCGCAACATGGATATGTGCATGGTAGAAGGTTGATTTTAGCAACTTCATATTCATACAGAGATAGGATCTCATCTATCCAATAGAAAAACCCAAAGCAGGTGCATTTTGAAGCATACAGTTGATATACATCTCCTACTGCAGATTTCATATGAAATAAGAACCCCTTACAACCATCAATGGTGCATTTGATGCCTTCAAAGAGACAATTATTTCCAAAATGACCACTTTGTGTACAAAGACTACAAATATTTGGGTGTGTTGCACCTGAAACTTCCATTCTTTATGCATGGTTGAATATGAAGTTGAAAGTGTTTTTATAATAACAACATACTTAATGTCTTGATTTTGGAAATTCTTGCCGTTGAGCATTCAATGGGTTGTACTTTGCACTTAAAGTGATATTTTTATACTACTAACATGTTATAGTAAGTCGTCAAGGTAGAGCATTTCAAACCATGCCGACCTACTACAACTCTAATATTTTTTAAATCTACAGAAAAAAATACTAAGTTTCTAAAGCAAATGAAACTGAAAATTAATATAAGTTTAAGATTTACTGACAATTCTAAAACCAAAATCTAAGAGTTCAAAACATAATATTAGAAACATAAAAACATAAACATATCAAACAAAGTTTGATGGATCCTTCTCATTGTTGTTATCTTCCTCCACATCACTAGCTTTTTCACTAGGGATGGTAGCAAGGGGTGGTTTACCTAGACTATAGCCCACCCCAAAATGTATAAAATCTTGTGTTGGATGTTATAATTTGTGAGAAAAAAATGTTAAGCACATGTAGGTTTTGAATTAGCCCATTAGTTACAAGAAAACCTCATGGATAATACATTTTAATTGAAGAACTTTTGTTACTAATCATATTAGTTTGAAAACTAGAGATATGACAATACTAATACAAAAAGTGAAATACTAATCAGTTCCATATTCGATTGCATCTGCATTACTCCATCCATTTGTGGCAGTTCGATCAAAATATGTTTTTTGAATCAATACTAGATTGAGTGGTGTCATTGTTAGAGCACTTCTCGGTCGAACTAGCATGCGTTGCTATCTCAAGCATGTTTGTCAATATTAGTGATCAAAACTATAAAGTATTTGATTTCTAGTCTACTATAGCTAAGGTCTCGGACTAGTATAGAAAGTATAGTTGAGCTCAAGAACTCCATGGAGATCATCATACAAGACGAAGGACTACTTAAGAAACCAGTGGATCTTCATAGACTAAAAGGTATGTGGAGACTTGAACTTATTTATCACTCAAAAGTCTATCTATTCAATCTCCTATCTTGAGACAAAAGTCGTATTACTATATAGACTAAGAATATACACATATGATATTTCGAGTTGAGTATATCTCGCTTATCTATTTCTCGAAATATGTGTTGGTAAAGCTTTCGCTTTAGCTAAGTTCATCTTTACCTAGTGACGAAAGTTATGTTATGTTTCAATCATTTTGGAAATTGCTCTGAAGAAAAATAATTTGTGAGTAATAACTATATAACCCCCTCTGAGAATGTTTCAATGATTGAAATGAGAGTTTAGACAATATAACCATTGGATGATATAAGCATTGTTGTGGCAACAAATTATGTATAAGTCCTTATTGCTTGAATCGAAGTTTGCGAACTTTGTTGATCAAGTGAAACTGGAGAAGTGCGTGAGCTTTAGTCCGCGAACTCAGTCCGCGAACCCAGTCCGCAAACTGGCGGAAGTTCACGACCGATAATTTCTACTGGATTTTGTGAACTCCATCCGGGAACTTAAGTCCGCGAACTTGAGTAGGTTATGTCTAAAAACGATATTTGTGAACTTATCTTAATAAACTAAGAAATGCTATTGCAAACCGTGGCTTTATAGTTCATGAATCGATTCGAGTGAATCACATCATTTTTGCTTCAATTGTGTCTTGTGTAGTACATAAATATCTAAGCAATTGAACAACTCTCTAACTAGTTCATTTGAGTCATTTGGACTAGTTATGGTGAAGAAGAATATGGTTGATATGAAAGTTATCATTTGGCTAACCATTTGGTTAACTAGTGTTAAACTAACTAATATAAAAGTTTGGGTACGGTTTTCACAAGCCTACAAACGTGTAGTACTTGTGTGTATAACAAGCTATGTTTTCGATCTAACGGTTGATAAATATTAGCTTGTATTTAATCAGTTTTTCATCTAACGGTGAATATTGAATGCTTTGTTAGTAAGATAATATTGATTGCAAACCCTGATTTGAAAGACTATATAAGGGAGAACTATAGAAACTGGGAAACATAATCCCCACACATTCTGTGTGATACTAGTTTGCTAAGCTAGAGTCGATTCTCCTTTAACCTTTGGTTTTCTTCTTCTAAAACCAGGTTAACGACTTAAAGACTTCATTGGGATTGTGAAGCCAGACCGATATTACTTTTCTTGTAGTTGTGTGATCTTATCTTACTGTTTCTATCGTACGAGTACAATTGTAATAATTGGCTTGAGATTTCTATCTCTGATAGGCAAGATATAAAAGTAATCACAAACATCTTCGTCTCATTGTTTGTGATTCCACAATATCTTTTTTCGTTGCGTCGATTAAGACTATTGTGAGGTGATTGATAAAACTGAGGTTTTCTTCGGGAATATAAGTCTGGTTTTATTGATTAGTTCCTATTCACCTTGATTTATCAAAAGACGGAACAAAACTCATAGGTTTATTCGTGGGAGACGAATTTATTTATCTTGTAGACTTTTTTGTGTGAGACAGATTTGTTTGCTAAAGTCTCGACTTTGGGTCGTAGCAATGCTTGGTTGTGGGTGAGATCAACTAAGGGAATCAAGTGCGCAGTATCCTGATGGGATCAGAGGCGTAGGAGCATAACTATACCTTGGATCAGTGTGAGATTGGTTGGGGTTCAACTACAATCCAGATCAAAGTTAGCTTGGAGTAGGTCTGTAGCGGTTTAATACAGTTATTTATGGGTGAAAACGGTTTCTACTGATTTCAGTAATTTCGGGTGTGTGGGTGAGAAACGAATTTAAACCCTAAATAATGTACAACAATGGAGTACTTTAGATTCGAGAGATCAATCTGTACAAGTCCGGTCCAAGCCAAGAAATGGTCGTTCCAGACTTGCTTCGGTCACAAAGTGAAGGAGAATGGGTTGGTTTTGGGGAGGGAAGAAAGGAAAGTGATGAGACCAGAATAGTTGTGTTACGACTTGTATCAGAAAGTGGGAAGCCAGCAGATGGAAAGCTAGCAAATATTTTTTAAGTGTTGTATGCCCCTGACTGAACTTGTTGTTCGGTGGAAATAGGTAAGACCTATTTATACAAGTCGAAGTGAAACGTACTCTAGTCTCACTAAGGAATGGTAAAATGAGTGAGTAAATGGGAGGAGGTGGTAACCGTTAACGCATGGAATTGATGTTCCATAAAACCGTTAACGCATGGAATTGATGTTCCATAAAACTTTTAATGCATGGAATTGATGTTCCATAAAAAGAGCGTTTCACCATTAACTCCCTGTATTTACTAACCGCCTCATACTTATGACACTTCCTTATAACGGGCGTAGTATATGCCGCACGCTGTAAACCGCCAAACCAATACCCAAAGAAGATCCCCCAGTTTGTGATATATGTTGATGTCTCGAATGTTTTGTGGAAAACATGTAACATATTGATTGTAGGAGCAGAATCTCGCAACAACAACGCTCTTGCGAAAACATCTACCATACATTGCAAATGTCGCAAATTAATTACAGAAGTGACGTAATAGACAACGATAGCATAAAATATGAGAAAGATATGAAGACCTTGTGAAATTATAGAGAAAGCTTGCGAAAACATAGCAAGAGAGAGAAATCCTGCGAAATTATGGAGAGAGCTTGCGAGAATGTAGTAAGGGATCCTAAAATAAGGGGAATATGAGTTGTATGTGAGATGTCATCCACTATGTAAACACCTATATAAAGAGAAGAGCATGAGAGATAAAAAGGGGGAAAAACACATTTGGAGAGGGATATATTTTTTGTAAGAGAGAGAAATTTATTTTCTTTGTAGGTATTGAATATCGCAGGATAATAGTTCACGAGTATCGTAGTAAATAAAGGAGAAAATAGTTATAAAATGATACGATGATAGAAGTAGCGCGGAGAAATATGAAGTTTTGCGAGGATGGAATAATGTTGCGAGTATGATTTGCGATACTTCGCAACTCATATACAGCTGTATAAGTTTTACTATAAATAGGAGTTCAAATGTAAAATTCAGGAGGTTCTTTTAGTGAGTGTTAGAAAATATCTTAGGAAAGAGAATAGAGAAAGTTGTAACTATTCTAGTTCCATTTAGATACTTCTTTGTAATCAATTGAGAACATTAATAAGAAAATTGTTATTCATCATCAAGAACTTCTTGAGTTTTTACTAATTCTACTGAGGGTGTAGTTGTAGGTTATTCTGCAACTACATTCTTTATCATCTTCTTCCCCAAAAACTAAATCTATAGCTCCAAATACTCATTAATGGAGTCTCCATGTAACCCAAATGTAATTTCAATAATCATAGTGAAGAACCCTAACCCCGTGGATGTAGATCACATTGATCGAACCACGTAAATCTTGTGTCTTATTTTATAATTTTATCACTTTAATCTTTATTTTGGTTAGGAAATAGATTTAGATCTAAAAATTATTATCATAATATTATATGGGGTGTGTTGTGGGATTTCATACAACTACATTAATGTTGCCTGGAAAGTCGAGCTTGGGAGACTTGCTGTCTTGGTGACCTTCGATGGTCGAGATTTTGCATCTTAAGAGGAAAGGTAGCCGTTGATCATTGCGCGCTTTTGTTTTCTGATGGCCATATAGGGAAGGCCAGCATGGTGGTGCGGTAAAGTTGGCATGCCTTGGCGTGGTTTGGCGTGTCCAAACTAGGGTTTTGGGCCAAAGGTTACCATGCGTTGTCTTAAAACCTTGGAGGGCTAGGATTTTCTCTTGGGATTGAATAAAGACTGTTGATTATCGCACGCCTTTGTTTTGGTAGTTTCATAGGGAAGGCCAGCATGGTGGCGCGTCTGGGTTGGCATGCCATCGTTATGGCATGCCTTGGCATGGCCAAACTAGGGTTTCGGGTCAAAGGTTACCATGTGTTGTCTGGTAACCTTGGACGGCTAGTATTTTCTCCTATGATTGAAGGGTGACCATTGATTATCGCATGCCTTCGTTTTGGTAGCCCCACAGGGAAGGCCAGCATGGTGGCGTAGCTAGGTTGGCATGCTATTGGCACGACATGCCTTGGCGCGCTCTGTAGTGTCTTTCCAATAGATTCCAAAATTTTCCGAACTCCGTCGCATTCTTGGGACAGATGGATGAAATATATACTCGGCAACGACTATGTTAGGGATAATATTGGAGATTGTAGTTACGTTGTCGGTCAATCCTCGGCTTTAGGATGTTCAGTTCCTGGAATTTCTGATCATGATGATGGTATGTTGTGAATGCTTGCATGGTTGAAATATTTCGACGCCACTGGATAAAATAGATGAGTTGGGAGACGTTCCGTTTCCAATGTATTGCTATAAAAATCTTCAAGGACTTTGTTCCAAGTGTCATCCTTCGAACCCTCTTCTAAATATTTGACTATCCTAGTTAAGGGGAGTGAAAACGTCTCATGATGGTAGTACCCATGTGTAGCCTAATTTTACCGTATCGCCTTGAATCCATGTCCACGGGATTTGATACGAGTTTATTTTACTCTTCTGGATGTGACGCTGGGATGCACATTGACGAAATATTCCGGATAGAGAAGAGGCGGGAATGAGTGAGTTATGTTGTTTATCGTGGCTCCCTCTGTTTCTTCAAGAAAATGTTTCAGCCGTGTCTCTGCAGTTTTCTCGTGAGTCTTTGATGGTCGTTGGGAAGGACTGCGATGAGAAGTCCCTAGTCACATTTTTCTTTAGTTTTTGAAGTTGTTTTCCTCTGAGAAGGCTTGGGATCCTCCGCGGCTTCGTAAAGTGTTGAAGGCGTCTTCGAGACAGAGAGGTGATGATATTCTTGCGCTGCACCCTTGAAGAGCAGGTGGTCTTGTTGTGACTATGGCCTTTTGGTTGATTGTGTCTTCTGAGATTTGACAGTGAAGGGATTCTGTGTACACCCTCAGTCCCCAAGTATGGTTTACATGTTTTCATATTGTATGTTCAGTGGGTTGACCATGATAAAGACATCACCATAATGCGTTCGTACCGGTGATTTTGTTACTTCTTCCACATGGAACTTAGAACATGGAGGAGTATGGGTTACCTTTATAGTGATTTCTGATGTGGTGAAGCTCTAGATGGTATCAACAAATGAGTGGCAATAGTTTTTGGTAACAGATGTAATCAAAAGAGACTATATTGTCACGGTAACGAAGTAGGTTGGCTGGAATTATATGGGCATCCATGAAAGTAAAAGGATTGGCTGGATGCGTAAGCGAGCAAGCTGTACATGATCACGAGCTTTGGCGGGATGGATCAGAGGGCGGCCATGACTACGAATATTAGATGGTTGAAATCATGATCCTTGACATGGGGGGCGTGGTGGCACGACCATTTGCAGGAAGGAGTGGTGTTGAAGCGAACATTGAAGCGGAGCCGCCGCTGGAGAACGTTGAAGCGGATCCACTTCTGGAGATAACGTTGAAACGACGCCTTTCAACTCTCAGAGCCTTGACGGTTACCATGTTGAAGTCGAAGGTTGCGTCACGTTCTGCTAAACTCGACATCCCTCAAGTGAACATAGGTTAGGAGTCCACTGTTTCATCTATCGATCGTGCCTTCCATGATAGGTTGGGGTTTGGGAATGGCTTCCATGGATGGAAACACTTGATTTCCTGATGCAGTGCGGTTGAGGGATGAAAATATATCTTGACGCTATGCCTTGGAGAAATATAGAATCTCACATAACTGTTTCATCATAGAGTGTACAACTTTGTGGGCCAAGTTCCCATCGTGTAGGTCCTGACGGGAAGAGGGTCTCTGTGAACTCAAGAGGGTTGCTGATTTCCTTTTCTTTCAATTTTGGAGAAGTCGTACCTGATCTTTACGTGTGATGAAATTGGATTGCTTATCCCATTCTACTGGGCGTTCAAGAGCAATGCGAGCCTCTTCATCTATAAACGCACGTCCTGCTGAAGTGTCTTTTGTTTTTTCATCAAATCCATAGTGGTAAAAGGAGGTCGGCTTCTTCCGGCTCTTCCAGTATCTTGCCCTGATGGTGGAGTAGCATCTCTGGTGAAAGTAGATCTGTCATGCTTTAAGAACCGTTGGGGTGGCGGAAGCGGCTCTGGTTCTGGTGATCGTAAGTATATTGTGCAGAGATGGCACAGTTTTGATCACAAAGTGCTGGAGCCATGGCACTGTTTAGAAGGGTGAGGATGTTGCTGCTTTGGCTAGTTGTGGAGCGGAGAAGATGGCACTGAAAGGTCGCAATATGTTAGCGATGGAAGGATGCAAGTTGTTAGTGCAGGGTGTGGTATTATGGCTGGTATGCGCATGTGGCATATGCGTCTGGTAAGCGCATCTAGCATGCGCATCTGGTAAGCGAGTCTGGTAAGCGCGTCTGGCAAGCGCGTCTTGCAAGCGCGTCTGGCATGCACTCCTGGCATGCGCACCTGGTAAGCGCGTCTAGCTAGTGCGTATGGGAAGCACATATGGAAAGCGCGTCTGGTAAGCGCATATGGAAAGCGCGTCTGGTAAGCGTGCCTGGCATTGTCTTGGCCGAGAACTGATATAAACTAAAATATGGGAAAGCTACGGACATACCGCCACAAATAAGAAGATTACTAGTCGATTTGCGTTGGTTAAGCGGGTGGAGGAAGCTTTGTCTTCGATTGACGACATGCGTAACGTGACTGGTCATACGGTTTCTGAGGATGTAATCTCGAGCTGGAGGTTCCATCGTGACATGTGTGTAAACTTTGAATTCAATGTTCCTTGGTTCGTTGAAGGTTTCTATGAGGTTGAAAAGTTGCTGGTCGAAGCAGTCGAAGGCCCTTCCGCAAACATGGTGAAGAAGCAGGAAGCAGAATTCAAAAAATTATGCAGGAAGCTGAAGTTGAAGAGGGTGGCTCTCCAAAGCATGAGAGATTCCTTTTCCAAGAGGAACAACTCGTTGTTGGAAAACTTTCCTTGAATGCATTTATGTCTTCTGAACTTCTTATTTTTAGTTTTTTTTTTTTGAAAGGCAAATGAAACACCTAGTTTATGGTTTTTGATTTCCTGGATTTCTTGGGTTGATAGATAAATGTTACCTTGACGGTTTTGGGTTATTCTTTTTGGAATGATTGTTTAGGAATGAATTGTTTTGGGAATGATGTTATCTTGGTTATGATTTCAAGTGACACAAATATCCTAGGAAAACCATGAAACCGTGTGTTGGTAGATGACATCGGGTGAAACATAACATGGCTATCGGTTTTATCATTCCTGTGAAAACTTGAAATAGCAAACCATGTATCTTGTCTAGGTAAGACTTACTCGGTTTTTCAGGTCTCCTGATGAAAAGTGGATCTTCCGGGTGTAAGACCGAGTTTTATGGGGAGCACCGCCTTGATTGTGGAAAGTCCCAGTCGTTAATGTGTTACCCGATAACCAAGTCGTCGATTCTTGGGAATATCATTTTCTTCTAACCTCTGGGAAGTCCTCAGTCATCCCTTGTCATGTCATGACTGATAATCGGGTTGTTGGTAACCGAGTCGTCAATCCCTGAGCGGATCGTCCGCTTCTACCATCTTGATGTCTGGGTCGAAGCATGAGGTCGATGGTCGAAAATTGACATTGTAACCTAAATATCAACCTCCCACTGTGGTCTCCATTTGTTTATGGGTGAAAATGGTTTCTACTGATTTCGGTAATTTCGGGTGTGTGGGTGAGAAACGAATTTAAACCCTAAACAATGTACTACAAGGGAGTACTTTAGATTCGAGAGATCAATCTGTACAAGTCCGACCTAAACCAAGAAATGGTCATTCCAGACTTGCTTCGGTCACAAAGTGAAGGAGAATGGGTTGGTTTTGGGGAGGGAAGCAAGGAAAGTGATGAGACTTGAATAGTTGATTCTGGAAGAATAGTTGTGTTACGACTTGTATCAGAAAGTAGGAAGCCAGCAGAAGGAAAGCTACCAAATATTTTTTGAGTGTTGTATGCCCCTGACTGAACTTGTTGTTCGGTGGAAATAGGTAAGACCTATTTATACAAGTCGAAGTGAAACGTACTATGGTCTCATTAAGGAAAGGTACAATGGGTGAGTAAATGGGAGGAGGTGGTAACTGTTAACGCATGGAATTGATGTTCCATAAAACCGTTAACGCATGGAATTGATGTTCCATAAAACTGTTAACGCATGGAATTTATGTTCCATAAAAAGAGCGTTTCACCATTAACTCCCTGTATTTACTAACCGCCTCATACTTATGACACTTCCTTATGACGGGTGTAGTGTATACCGCACGTTGTAAACCGCCAAACCAGTACCCAAAGAGGATCCCCCAGTTTGTGATATATGTTGATGTCTCGAATGTTTTGTGGAAAACATGTAGCATATTGATGTTGCCTGGAAAGTCGACCTTGGGATACTTGCTGGCTTGGTTACCTTCGACGGTCGAGATTTTGCATCTTAAGAGGAAAGGTAGCCGTTGATTGATAGGCTTTCGGGATTCCCTATATGTTATAACTGCAATTGCACGGTGTCTACAATGCATACAATGGCAAGTACGGGTCGTTCCCACGAGGAGCGATGGAAATACTGTAATCAATATCTCAATTAAGAGTAACCAATAATAATGTTTTTAAATTTTTATAATGGAAAACGAAATAATAAAATAAAATCAATGGGAAAAAAGTAACCAGGGTTTTATCGTATCCACCACTATTTCTGTTCAATTACTGAAATGAAACATAACTCATGAATAATTATTTATTGTTCGTTCTATTGACATCGCCTATTATATGTATTAGAGTCGCAAATATCACTGGGACACCCTAAGCATGGCACATCAAAAGACTAAACCCAAGCATGCACCATCAAATTGCGTTAGCGAGAAAATCATACGAACCTAAATTTAGGTTCACCAATAATACCTGGCTATTCTAAGCATAACCCATCAAAGGATTTAACCCAAGCATGGGATATCAAATAAGTAGACAAATATATTTGGAATCCTATAAATGAAGCACATAGGTTATTGTATTGTACAGAACCGGCGAAGCAACAACTCATATCATCGTTAAAATCAATATATAAAATCATGAAATTAATTTATTCAAATCATAATAGCCTTAAAACCATATGTATTCGAAAGTGGTCTAATGCTCTGAGTGGTTTCAACATAAAACCCTAGCTAAAAAGTTTAGCAACTCATAAATATGGATTTCTCAAAACCCACAAAAACAATTACAAGAAAAATAGAAGAAAGAGTAAACCCTTGTCACCGAATAGTTTTCTTTCCCTTCGATCTCTTGTTCTTCCGTTCTTGCCTTCACGGCTGTTCAAACTGTTGCTTTTTGGCCTCCAAAACTAGAAAAATAAAAACCCTATTCTCTGCCCGCGGCTCCCCAGCCGTCCTCCCTTCTATTATTCTCATTCGATATATTTATGTGCTATTGGGGGAATACGACCTAGCAGACTACTAAAACCCACTAAATCTACATCCACATTCAGGCCCTAAATTCCGGCCACAACTCCAATTCCTAATCCCCGTCCTTTCAGCCACAGGCACTACCCCACATAAACTTTGGCTAACTTTGGTTACTGCCAATCTTTTCAATTCTTGTCCGAGCTCTCTCTATACAGAGATTATCATGCTGCATCTCCACTTCCTTGAATCACAACACCTTCTCTTGTTCCCTAATTAACCAACTTCCCCGAGCTAGTTTCCTCCTTCTCATTGTTTTCAAGCATTTCTTGTTTTCAATAATGGCCAACTACTAACTCCGGCCGCCTCATACTTCACCAGCTTCTTGCCAAGCTCAGACTCCATGCAACTTCCAAGATTTGTTCGAGACATTTGCACCATCCTCCAGTCGATCGAACATCTTAACTAATTAAGACATTTCCAACTTCAGGCAACTACCAAGACTCAACTCCTTCCAACTGACCTTTCTTCCACCAATTTGATTTTCCGAAACAATATCTCCATGATCACAACCTGAGCCCCGGAATCCAAGTCCAAACTCTTGGCAGTGTAAACCGCAGTCTCCATGTTCTTCTCAGTCATCAGCTGCAATCGATCTCGAGCTTAACAGCTCCATCAGTCGACCACAACATCACTTCCATCGCCTGTCAGCAGATATACTCGCCACTGCTTCGTCACTCATGGCAGCATGGACTCCATCTCTCTGCTTCAATACCATTGCCAGCAACCACCATTTATCTCAAAAACCACTTCAGCCGACGTATACCCCAGTGTAGCCTTGACGGTTCGAGTAGATGTTCGATCCCATCTTCATTCACGTCCCCGGATCCTCCTTGATATCGCATTGTGATCCATCACCACAACAATCCCCTTTCTCTGGTGACTGAGACAACTCATCTATCAACTGCAGTTCAGGGCAACTTGTAGCATCATTTCATCTCCGCAACTTCATTAAAAACACTGGTCGCAACAGTTCAGCCATCTACTGTTTTCTATTCTCTTCTTTCTCATCACTGATTGTAGCCAGCACCACCTGCAGATTCAACTCATTTGAACCTCCAAATATCCATCTCAACAACTGCACACAGCCGCTACAGCCAGCTGACCACGAAACCCATCTTCCATATTGGAGATCATACCCATTGTTACTGTTGTCGAACATCACCGGCACCGAGACTCGCTACTCGGCATCTTCAAAGTCCTGCCATTGCCTACACTACTCTAACCAAATCTTCTCGACGCAAAATCCCATGAACTAGGTTTCCAGTTGCCAAAAAGATCACCATTGTTACCAAAACTTCAGCCATAAACAATGAGCTCCATCTTTGAATGTTTTACACCGACTGCACAGCTCCATTCGAGTCGTCGGCACACCCATTCCAGTTCGTCTTCATTCGTATCTCTTTAAATCTTAATCAACCACCATTGAAAATGATGGTAACAGCTGCTACTTGAAATGGTACCAAACGTACCTGCTTGAGTGCACATTGACAATTGTGTTACTCCATTTAACATTTAGGCCGTGAGATAAGTAGTGGTGCAGTACTAAATGGCCAGCCCAGTAACTCTTCTTCTTATGCTATGATTCAGTTTGCTGCCATTTAACTCCTTATTGATCCGTTTATTGTCGGGGTGATCAAAATAGCTTGTACTTTCTATAAAAGCACTAAAATAATATTATTAGTCAAAATATTGAGTCTTATCTAATATAAATATGGGTATAAAATATAGCACTCACGTGCTTATCATTGATCGTTGCGCGATTTCGTTTTTTGGTGGCCCCATAAGGAAGGCCAGCATGGTGGCGCGGTAAGTTGGCATGCCTTGGCGCGATTTGGCATGGTCAAACTAGGGTTTTGGGCCAAAGGTTACCATGCGTTGTCTGGTAACCTTGGAGGGCTAGGATTTGCTCCTGGGATTGAAGGGAGACCGTTGATTATCGCACGCCTTCGTTTTGGTAGCCGCATAGGGAAGGCCAGCATGGTGGCGCGGCTAGGTTGGCATTCCTTGGCGTGGTTTAGTGTGGCCAAACTAGGGTTTTGGATCAAAGGTTACCATGTGTTGTTTGGTAACCTTGGATGGCTAGGATTTTCTCTTGTGATTGAAGGGTGACCGTTGATTTTCGCACGCCTTCGTTTTGGTAGCCGCATAGGGAAGGCCAGCATGGTGGCGCGGCTAGGTGGGCATGCCATTGGCACGGCGTGCCTTGGCGTGGTTTGGCGTGGCCAAACTAGGTTTTCGTATCAAAGGTAACCATGTGTTGTATGGTAACCTTGGACAGCTAGGATTTACTCCTGGGATTGAAGGGCGACCGTTGATTGTCGCATTCCTTCGTTTTGGTATCGGCATAGAGAAGGCCAGCATGGTGGCGCGGTAAGTTGGCATGCCTTGGCGCGATTTGGCATGGTCAAACTAGGGTTTTGGGCCAAAGGTTACCATGCATTGTCTGGTAACCTTGGAGGGCTAGGATTTGCTCCTGGGATTGAAGGGAGACCGTTGATTATCGCACGCCTTCGTTTTGGTAGCCGCATAGGGAAGGCCAGCATGGTGGCGCGGCTAGGTTGGCATTCCTTGGCGTGGTTTAGTGTGGCCAAACTAGGGTTTTGGATCAAAGGTTACCATGTGTTGTTTGGTAACCTTGGACGGCTAGGATTTTCTCCTGTGATTGAAGGGTGACTGTTGATTTTCGCACGCCTTCGTTTTGGTAGACGCATAGGGAAGGCCAGCATGGTGGCGCGGCTAGGTTGGCATGCCATTGGCACGGCGTGCCTTGGCGTGGTTTTGCGTGGCCAAACTAGGTTTTCGTATCAAAGGTAACCATGTATTGTCTGGTAACCTTGGACAGCTAGGATTTACTCCTGGGATTGAAGGGCGACCGTTGATTGTCGCATTCCTTCGTTTTGGTATCGGCATAGGGAAGGCCAGCATGGTGGCGCGGCTAGGTTGGCATGGGGCCATGGAAATGTGCGTTTGGCATGGACGGTTTGGCTTGGCATGGTGGGGCTTGGCATGCCATGGGCGCATGGTGCGGCTAGCATGGCTAGGGCCAAGGCAGGGTGCGGTTTGGACGGGATGGTTTGTCATTGGCACAGGGGTGCGGCTAGCATGGTTGGCATTCCGTGGCGCGGTGGGTGTGGCTGGCATGGTTTTCCATTAGCATAGGGGTGCGGCTAGCATGGTTGGCATGCCTTGGCGCGGTGGGTGAGGCTGGAATGGTTTTCCATTGGCATAGGGGTGCGGATAGCATGGTTGGCATGCCTTGGCGCGGTGGGTGTGGCTGGCATGGTTTTCCATTGGCACAGGGGTGCGGATAGCATGGTTGGCATGCCTTGGCGCGGTGGGTGTGGATGGCATTGTTTTCCATTGGCACAGGGGTGTGGATATCATGGTTGGCATGCCTTGGCGCAGTGGGTGTGGCTGGCATGATTTTCTATTAGCACAGGGGTGCGTCTAGCATGGTTGGCATGCCTTAGCGCGTTACGTGTGGCTGGCATGGTTTGCCATTGGCACAGGGGTGTGGGAATTAGGGTTTTGGCCTATTGAAACCCTAATTAGTAATTAATTAAAAAAAATGTACCCTGGTAATTTTCTCACAGACATATTAAAGGGTTCAATAAATGCGTTTAAGTCCTATGACGTCACTGTCTGACTAGGGTTTTACGACTTTACCCCTAAGTTAAAAAACCACCATAAAAAACAGTGTATGTTGAATCTGGACTAGGTCCGGGGAATTTTCTGCATTTGCGGTTTCCTCGTTAACAAAATTCTGGTGTCTGTGTTATTTCTTTTCCGCATTATATTTTGTTATATAATTGAAATAATACAGGTTGTGCGTTGTTCAATCAATTAGAATATCCGACCTTATTGGTTGTTGATTTAAATTGATTGACACTTGGATATTGGTCTTCGGTACCATCCAAGTTATCTCTCTTTGTTAAAGACTCGCATATTGTATTTTCTTGAGTAAATATCAAATTGAGAGATAAAGATAATAAACTCCTTGAGGTATTTTCTATTGATTGAGTCTGACTGTCTAGTTGATTCTCTAGAAAGTAACTCAGAGTTGTCCATACATATTGCTAATCGAAATACTGGGTGTGGTTGTTAGACCCCCGCTTTTTCAATTGGTATCAGAGCAGGCAAACACTTTAAACCTGATAAGTTTGTGTTTGTTCGTTCCTTAAAAATTGTCCCATGGAAATTTCTTTGGAAAATTTGCTCTTGGCATCTGTAACGCACGCCAGGATTTCTTAAAGATTGATCAAGATCAATTATGGTCAAAACCTCTGGTCTCTCATGATAATCCTATTTCATCTGAGAAGGAAGTTTTAGATGATATGAGTCAATCTAAAGAAAAAAATAAAAAGGAGGAGAGCTTGAGGAAACGTTCATGGCGCTCAAGGATATGGAACCTCACTAGATTAACTACCGATCTCAATGAGGAATACTATCATAATGGATCAGCTGATAAAGATCTATTCAGAGCATTCGAAGACGTTTTTAGATCCTTAGAAAAACTTAATTTTTTTAAGTCTAAGAATCACTCTGAAAAGGGTTCTGTACATATTAAATCATTAAATAATATTGTACAACCTGGAAAGCGGAATAATCCTCCTTCTAGGCATATCAAACAAATGATAGGAAGCTCAGACTTCCCTGATTATCATCATTATGGTGATTACATTACAGGGCCTGTTCACACTGGTCAACCGGAAATATTGCATGAGAATCTCTCTGCACATTGTGACTCTTGGTAACAAGACTGGCACTACCCCATATGTATATATCTTGAAATGAGGCAAGAAATAGTTTAAATCATGTACAGGTTTGTCTTGAAATTTCAAATAAAGCTTTCTAGTGCATCCACCTTGTTACGGAATGCATAATCCTTGATGTGCAAACATCTAACAAAACCCCTTGTTCTTTGTGGGTTGAAGTTCGCAAACGTGTCCAAGCCCATTTTTGGTCTTATCAAGAGGAAGTTCGCATACTCTCCTCTTCCTCTCACCCGTCCTCGTACGTGAACTTATAGGGTTTTGTGTGTAGCCTCCATTGAAGACTCTTTGGAGAAACTAAGAGAAAGGGTGTTCAAGGTTTACTCCAAGTAAGTAAATCCATCTTGTTCCCTTAATTTTCTTAGACCTCATGATGAATTCTAAGGTCTCAAAAAGAAATTTCAAAAATACAAATACCTCTAGTATGGATCTTCCTTGTGACCAAAATTCTCTTAAGATTAGGTTTGTGGATGATTCATGCTGGAATTTTTGATAAGATTTCATCTAAAGGTTTTATTTTAGAAAAGAAATTGGATATCTCTAGTGGACATGATGAGGATTTAGCTTGCTTCAAAAAGTTCAATTTTGGAAATATCTTTGATGGTCTTGCTCAAGGATTTGATTCCCTCACAAGAATTTTCTATGCCAACATTCATGATGTTGATCTTAATAAGATGAAATTCAAATACATGGTAAATATAAAAAGGTTTCTTGTTGATAGAGAGTTAATTTCGAAGATTACCAATATTCCGTTGGGAAACGTGCGTCTCCCTAGACCGAGTGATGAACGTCCATCATGTGATGATATCTCTATTGGGCTCTGTGGAAAGAAGGTAGCTTGGAATCAAGGGAAGTTTCCTCCTAATGAACTTAGTATTGCACTGACGATATTTGGAAAACTTGGTATTCCCAATTTTGTCCCTGCACAATTGAGAATTCTTGGTGGAGTCATGAGTTTGCAGAATTAGTCTATTTCCTTGAATCGGGTGTTCAAAGTCTGGATATTTGTGGATTCATTAGTTATCAAATGATTTCAATGACTTCTCTGATCAAGATGTTAGGATATCCTTGTTTGATTAATCAAATCTGTCGTGTTTGTGGTTTTGATTCAATTGGTAACTATCTTGGGGTACCCAAACCGGTTCGGCATTGTACCTTCAGGCGCATAAGGGAGAATGTATGCAAAAGACAAAGAGATGCTCCACTTAATGATTGTGATCATACCACCTTGAGTCTACTTCAAAAAATTCACAAGGGAGTGTGTAAGGTCAATTCAAGGGTGAAGTGCGTTCAAGAACAATTGTCGGTGGTTGTAACTAAGTTTTCCGAGCTCAAGGAAGAATTGAACACTATTCAAGCATCTTAGAGTGTTTCCGATGAAGATGATGAGTAGTTTACTTATTTGCTAGTAAATCTTCTATTTTTCATGTTTTATTTAGAAGAATAACTAGTGTTTTGGAATAGCCATTATTGTGATTACACATAGCTATATCCAAAGTTTTCATCTTCTTGTGTTTAGATTTATTGGTTTAAATTCTAAACTTGTTTGGAAGATGATTTTTGCAGTATTAATCTTTTGATTTTATATATTGCAATACTGTTATGGGATATGTGTGTTTATGTCCGTGAACTTGATTGTCCCATATTTTGTCAAAAGTAAAGTCGTTCGTGAATTGATATGCAAATATTGATAAAAGAATGAATAGACATTTGACAAAACACAAAAGTTAAGCCTATATTGTCAATTATTGATGTAAGATAGGTTAAAATCTTTTGTGATTCAAGGATTATGTCTATTGTATTTCATTGTGCAAATGGTGATGGAAATAGAATGAATTCGTTCTTATTCCACGATATAAGGCTGATTCTACGATCCACAATTTTTGTGTAAATATTGTGTTGTTCCATGAAGTGTATTATGTTGAGCACTAAAACAACAAAAGTTGATTGCTTTGTGATTAGCTTAGTTGTTGTTCCGTAAGGTACTTTATGTTGAACTAAATTAATCATCTTGTATGATTATTTAGTTATCACACCATAAGATTTCTTATGTTTGAGCATGTCTTCGACTGGGTTGGTTATTCATGATTAACTTAGTCATTTCTCCATAGATTTTCTTATGTCGAGTGTGGACAATTAAATTGATTACTTTTGTGATTAGTTTGGTTGAGTATGACAATTAGATTATTTGCGAGTTTTCTTGTGATTAACCTAATTGATTTCTTAAGTCTCCATAACTTTACTTGTGTTGAGCATATTTAGTCAAATTAATCTTGGTTCGCTTTGGTTAATATGATTGAATATTTCTTTTTGGATTCCAAATTCATACTTGTATGTGATTTGTTGAATCTAAATAAATCCTTATTTTCTTTTGAAATCAAGGTCGCTCTTGTTGTTCCCTTGGGAATGAAATTTTATGGGGGAGAGTTTTTTTTGAACTTTTGCTTAATTGCCAAATCTTTATGGGGAGTGCGGCTGTGGAATATTAGAGGGGTTATCTTGTATCTTTATGAACTCCTTGATGAATTCATTTAGCTTCGGCTTTATGATTGCATCTAAACAAGATGATATACATTTACCTTTGGTCATGAAATGTCTCTTACATAAATTTCATTAGGATCCCGTTTTTGTACCTTTGCCAATTTTATTGACAAAAAGGGGGAGATTAATATGTAGTTCACACTACAAATACATATGGTTTTTGGATCATTATGTAAGGGGGAGTGGTTTCCATGTGAGATGGAGTATTGACTAAGGGGGAGTGAAGTATCACCATAGTATTGTTGTTAAAGTTGTGATGCAATTGGACTTTGACGTTATGTAATGATACTATGACGATGTATAACAATGATTCAGAACCATTTCTTTTCTCATTGTTATAGCTACAGATTTTCAACAACGATGATGCTAAACTTACAACCTTTGGGATCATTGGATTACTTGGAAGTGACGAAGATTTCGAGTATTGTTGAAGATTAGACGACATGTGGAATAGGAGCTATAAAGTTTATTTATATTTTTTGTATTCCATATGTATTAATAGTTTTGCCACTAAAATTGACAAAGGGGGAGATTGTTAGAGAAATTCTCGGTCGAACTCGCATGCGTTGTTATCTCAAGCATGTTTGTCAATATTAGTGATCAAAACTATAAAGTCTTTGATTTCTAGTCTACTATAGCTAAGGTCTCGGACTAGGATAGAAAGTGTAGTTGAGCTCAATAATTCCATGGCGATCATCATACAAGATGAAGGACTACTCAAGGAACCCGTGGATCTTTATCGACTAAAAGGTATGTGGAGACTTGAACTTATCTGTCGCTCAAAAGTCTATTTATTCTATCTCCTATCTTGAGACAAAAGTCATATTACTATATAGACTAAGAATATACACATATGATATTTTGAGCTGAGTATATCTCGCTTATCTATTTCTCAAAACATGTGTTGGTGAAGCTTTCTCTTTAGCCAAATTCATCTTTACCTAGTAACTAAAGTCATGTTATGTTTCAATCATTTTTGAAATTGCTCTGACGAAAAATAGTTTGTGAATAACAACTATATAATTCCCTCTGAGAATGTTTTAATGATTGAAATGAGAGTTTAGACAATATAACCATTGGAGGATATAAGCATTGTTGTGGAAACAAATATATGTATAAGTCCTTATTTCTTGAACAAAAGTTGGCGAACTTTGTTGATCAAGTGAAACCGGAGAAGTGTGTGAGCTTCAGTCCGCGAACCCAGTCCGCGAACTGGCGGAAGTTCTCGACCGAAAATTTCTACTAGATTTTGTGAACTCCATTCGGGAACTTAAGTCCGCGAACCCAGTCCGCGAATTTGAGTAGGTTATGTCTAAAAATGATGTTTGTGAACTTATCTTAATAAACTAAGGAATGCTATTGCAAACCGTGGCTTTATAGTTCATGAATCGATTCGAGTGAATCACATCATTTTTGCTTCAATTGTGTCTTGTGTAGTACATAAATATCTAAGCAATTGAAAAACTATCTAACTAGTTCATTTGAGTCATTTGGACTAGTTATGGTGAAGAAGAATATGGTTGATATGAAAGTTATCATTTGGCTAACCATTTGGTTAACTAGTGTTGAACAAACTAATGTACAAGTTTGGGTACGGTTTTCACAAGCCTATAAATGTGTAGTACATGTGTGTATAACAAGCTATGTTTTCGATCTAATGGTTGATAAATATTTGCTTCTATCTAATCAGGTTTTCATCTAACGGTGAATATTGAATGTTTTTTACTAAGCTAACATTGATTGCAAACCCTGATTTGAAAGACTATATAAGGGAGAACTCTAGAAACTAGGAAACCTAATCCCCACATATTCTGCGTGATACTAGTTTGCTAAGCTTGAGTCCATTCTCCTTTGTAGTTGCTGGAATTCTTACACTACACCCCTCACAAGAATTCACCATAATCAACACATATTTGAAGATTAAGAACAACACTTTTATTGATTAATTCTCATAAATGTTACAAGAAATGGAAGAAATCAAGAATACAACCGCTCAAAAGAACTTTCTCTCTCCTCAAAACTTTTTCGACACTCCAAAATTGATTCTCCTTCTGAGTCTATTGGCTCTCTTTATATAGGGTAATTACATGGTGGAGGACAGCTAAGTTGTCCTTTAATTTTGGATCTGATTCGCGATATTCTCGCAACAGTTGTAATGCTAATTCTCGCAGATGCTGTAATCTTTGCAGGATTGTCATGCTCTTCTCGTGTTTCTGCTACCTTTATCTGTTACGTCATTCTTTGAGTTAATCCGCGACGCTCGAAGAGTGTTATTGGAGAGCTCGCAGAAACGTTGTTTATAAATTTTGCAAGAATATTGTTGTGGCGATATTTTGATCCTACATCTTTCCTATTATCATGTCTTCTTTGCGAATTGGAGGAGATCATAAGAATTTTATTTCTTCAGAATACCGCAGCTACCCATTTTTCCATATTCTTCTCTCGACAAAGCCCCGTAAATTAAGTATAACCGCCTACACATGTCGAATTCCTCTTTTTATCCGGTCATCATCCATTTGTCTATAAAAGGTAAAATCTGGTACATAAATAATCTTCTTCTTCTACTTCTCTGTCTTCCTCGTCTTTTCGTTTGTTTGTTTTTTTTTTCCGTCTGCAACTTTCTTCTTCCAAAGATTCATCTGCTGCTGCTTTCATGGAGTCATCAAGGTATATGTTCTTCTACTGTTTCTAAAATCGATTTTACTTATTATATTCATCAAAATATATTTAATCTGTCTTTAATTGATTTTATGTAATTCCCATACTGTGTTTTCGTTTCAGCGGAATCACCTCTAATACTAGAAATGTAGTTCAAAACCCTAATCCTTTAAGAAACTCTCAGCAAAAGCTCGCTGAAAAGAAAAGGAAACCTGTGAATCATAAGGTAGTAAGAAACATTTGTTTTCTTAATAACAATATTTTTGCCTCTGTTTCTTATCTAAATTTTTATCCGCAGGGTGATGAGAACACTAATGCGCCTCGCAAGAAACCTCGCCAGATTAAAGCTGTTGATTTTGCTGTTGTTATTCCCAAATTAATTCCTACTAGTTCTATTCCAGCACCTTCGTAAACTGAACCTGTAACTCCTGTATGCGAGAATGTCACCATAAATATTCCTACCTCAACTAATCCTTTTATAAATGACATTCCTGAAATTATTGTGGATGAAGTTTCTTCCCCTTCTACTGTAATTACTTCACAAGTTAACTCTTCTTCAATTCAATTTGTTAATTTTCCTGACACTTTATCGTCAGATGATGTATTAGTTGCGAATGATTCAAATCTCCAACTTTCTATTGTCACTACTTCGCCATATGCATCTCTCCCTTCTTCTGAAGAAACTTTAGTAGGAGTAGATGTTTTTTTTAAAGTTTTGTCTGACATTTTAGATGACGCCAGGAAGTCTTCTGTTGATCCTGTTAGGCATAATGTCTACGAGATTTTAAGTAAATATTTTGGTTATGACCGAATAGGTTCGCAAGCATCTCTAAAAAGTGAAGTTGAAGCTTTAAAGGGGGATCTCCAAGCCAAGACTTTGGAATGTGACACTCTTCATCATAAACTCAACAATTCTTCATTGAACTGCGAGATTCTTCGCAAGAGAAACGATGAATTAAAAGGTATAATTTTTTCTATCTCTATCTTTGATTTTTATACGTTAATTGTTTTTCTCCTTTTCATACTCCATTTTCTTAAAACCCTTTGTTCGTATATTAAGCCTTAAATCAGAATCGACTAATGGGGGTATTCAAAGCTGAATCCGTTGCTGAAGAGATTCGTGTTGATAGAGATTTGTTTTGATAGAGATTCTTGGATGGACCAATATAACCGATTAGATAATATTCACACATATTCCTTTGATCAAATAGAGAATCTTATCAAAGAGAACACACAGTTAGCACAGGAACAAGATCTATTAAGTAGCGAAATATCTCGCATTTCTTATTTGTTAACCAAGGCTAATTTAGCGATAGAAACCTTATCAGATGAAAACAAGATTTTATCTCAAATGAAGCGTGATCTTTTAAATAAGGTGGCGATCTCCTCCCAGCAATTAAATAGAATGTATGATAACCAGGAACGATCCCTTCATTCATTAAAAGATGAACTTAAAGAAGTAACTGAATCATCCATCACTGAGAAAAATACACTCATCCAAGGTAGAATAGCTTTAAGTATAAAGGTGTTTATTGGTGAAAACTATTCCTCCCGGATTTGGTAATTTCGGGTGTGTGGATGAGGAATGAATCTAAAACCTAAAAAAATGCACTGCGTGGTGAGTTTTTTTGATTCGAGAGATCAATTTACAAAATTCTGGCATAAACCAAGAAATGGCCGTTCCAGACTTGTATCGGTTACAAAGTGAAGGATATGGGGTTGATCTTAGGGAGGGAAGCGAAGAAGGTGTTGATATTGTGAAAGTGAAGGCTTGTTTATGACTTGTAACAGACAGGTAAGAAGGCTTACGAATAATGCAAGAAGGCTCTGGGTGTTTGAATACGTCTCGTATTAACATTTGGTTTCTGTGTTATCTTGTCTGTTTGGAAACAGAAAGGAGAACCTATTTATACAAGTCATTTGAGCATCACTCACATATTTCGTATGAAGTGGATTGATGGAGTAGTAGAGTGGTGTGTTAGTGTCACACGATCAAGCTTGCCCACTTCTCCCATCATCACTAACCATCCATGTCTTCCTGACACGTTCTTGTGATGGCGCGTTGCACGCTGCATGATGTAAACCGCCAGACCAATACCCCAGTATGTATCCCCCAGTTTGTGACACGATTGATGTCTCGAGTGTGTGGATCGTAGGACCAACAGAAGGCAGCATGTAATTCTAGTTAAATAACTAAGATATTTAGGAAGTCGATACTTGTAAAGTATCATGTGTATTCTATGCATGTTATGCATCGAATGTATTCGGCATATATGAAGCATCGATGTTGAGCACCATGCCCTGCCTACTTCATGTGATGGTTTGGAGGATACGCTAGCAAATCCTCCCTTGTCCGACCATATGGTGTGGTAGAGTGGAAAATGGTGATCACAGTGATACTTCACTGGTCGCCTAGCTCTTATCCTAGGCCGTCCGTCCGAGCTGGCGAAGTTGGACGGACGAGATGACTTGCGACCTACATCTGCGACCCTCGAATTAGGGTTTAGGAGGTGCGCAAGTGTACTCCTTAAGCTTGGTCGAATCCAAGCATGGGAGGCTCTTCATTGAGGACCGATAAGGCATACGTGTAGATGGCATGCTGATGTCCATGTCCGTGCTTCACTTTCCCATGAAGGTTTGATCTAGGCCACTCAAATTTACCGGTGAAGTTGAGTGGCTGAGATCGTTTTGCAACAGAAATCCTATGCCGTAAAGGATTCCTATAGGGCGCGACATGCTACTTTCAAGGCGCGCGTTTCAAGATGACCAAGCTTGGTCGGTCACGGCCGTTTGGTCCGGCATGTAGGTGGTAGGATGATATTCATGCCTATACCTGAATGTCCCATGAAAATGTGATCTAAGCCGCTCAATTCGTCCGGCGAAGTTGAGCGGTCGAGATCAGTTTGTGATTTGGGAAGCGCGACCATACTAGTTTGGGCGTGCGTTTTGGAGAAACCAGGCATGGTATGCCTTGGTCGTTCGGGTGAGG
Source organism: Papaver bracteatum (assembly GCA_023529315.1). NCBI lineage: Eukaryota > Viridiplantae > Streptophyta > Magnoliopsida > Ranunculales > Papaveraceae > Papaver > Papaver bracteatum. Next base: position 229,612 of record JAJJWX010002427.1, on the reverse strand, counting down.
AGATAGATGGTTCCACGGTGATCATGTTGTTGTTCACTGGACCTGCTCAGTTGTCTCCTAAGCCCTTCATTCGATTAGGAGAAAACGGAAGCTCGTGATCGATACAAACCCTAATTAGAGTTTTGGCCGGCCATGCTTCATGCATTGTTTTGCGCGCAGGAATTGGGATAACCAAACATGGTTGGTCCTGACCGTTTGTTCATGTGTGTAGGCGGGCCCACGATGATTGTGTTGATATGCTTTGGGCCCTTTGAATTTACATCTACACCTTCCATCTATGCCTGCGAAGATGGATGGTTGAGATCGTTTTGCCGCAAACCCTAATTTAGGGTTTCTTGTCCATTCTGCTTGGTTTGGACGGTTTGGCAAGCTATGCCACCCCTTTTGGGAGGCTGTTCATGCGGGGTCTGCGTTGATTCGACAGTGAATGTTCCAATACCTGCTTGGGGGTATTGGATTTGATTTGGACCACCCAATCATGCTGGTGAAGTTTAATGATCGTGGTCGTTTATTGAATGATATGGACAGTCTAGGCGCTCAACCGGGCTAGTATAACACACCGAGAGTTACATACTCAATCGGGCTAGTATAACACACCGAGAGTTACATGCTTAATCGGGCTAGTATAACACACCGAGAGTTTACAGCCTGTACGGGCATTTCGTGCATGCCTCATTGTTGGTACTTGGATATTCATGTTATTCTGCTGTGAGTAATAATCAGTCATCATCCTGCACCAATAATGAGAGTTCTTCTAGGAACATCACAAGAAATACAAGGCGTTCTATGCATTAATCAATAATGCTAAAATTCACAGAATATTCGGGAGATTGTTGCTACATGCTCCATTCTAGGTGAATTAATAAAATGAAGAAGTATTCATCCCTTATAAAATAGTCTCATCCTCTGTAGGATGATTACACAAAAATTGATTGTACAACTTTATCCCTGAACTAAAATCCACCATCAACATTAAGTCCTCTGCCTAGCATTTAATGGTTACACTATTGTGGGGTAGGCATGAGATGGTGACAAGTATACGGGAAAAAAAAACGAGATAAATGGAGCTTACCCGGAAAGCCTTGCTCGTCCGCTATTAATCTCCCATGTGAACACGTTATTGAAAGCATGGAATCCTGAATGGGACCGGTTTCTTTCCTTGAGTGTTTGAATTAAAAGAGGAATTCAATCAAAAGAGGAATCCTTTCCCTATTGGGATTCTTCCAATTTTTGTTTATAAAAAGGGGCCGACCCCTTTTCTTTTCTCACGATTTTTTTTTTGTGCTCGGCCTTGCTCCTCCTGCACACGATCCTCCATTGTTGGACGTCTTGCTGTCGGATATGTTGCTGTCGCTGGACGCATTGCTGCCATTGTCGTCCGTCGCCGGACTTCCGTCGCCATTGTTCGCTCGTCAGGTAAGTGCTTTTTCATCTTTTTTTTGACGCCAAACCTAGTTTTAGGTAAACCTCTTTTATTCCTTAAGGAAGTCATTCTTGGCTTGAATTTCGTAGACACGATTCCCATGAGTATAGAAAGATCGTGTTATGATACGTGTGAATGAATACGGGATCGTTATGCATGTTTGATTAAACGTGGGTCCCATCCTGCTCAAACATCGACCTTATATCTGTCTTGTGGATTTGACCAATACCGGCTTCATGGTCTTGACTGGTCCCGCTAGATGATGTGGCCCAATGCCTGCATGACTGTCGCAATTTGGTGACGTGACTTAATACTGGCCTTGCTTGAATCTAATACCATCCTTGCCCGCTTTTTACGGATATGGTCCCGCTCGTAGTCGGTCAGAATTAAGTCCTCATGATAGAATTTGGCATGTTTCTTGGACTGGATGCGTTTCTTCTCATTGCACGACGATTGCCTTCAAATATCCGATAAATACCTACTGATTGTTATCCCGTGTTTGCTGGTGAAGACTCCTTTTTTCTCCGGGAGCTTCTTAACTCGTGAAATATAAAGAAGACGATGAGTCTTCTCTCATTGCAGAATTGTTTCTTTCTTTGTTCAGGTATTTCTCCATATCCATTATACAACTTGATCTTCTTGGTGATAACTTTTGTTCACATAATCATAGATCCTTTTTGAAGAATGGAGGCGGCTGGCAAGGACTACTATAGTATTTATCCTGTAAAAAGCTTCGAAGTGAATAAACCCGAGACTGATGGTCCGTTCGAGGAGGTGATGGCTAAAATTTATGTTCCGCTTCTCGAAGCTGATCGCGCCATACGGAGCATGCCAATTCTGTACCTTTGTGTCGCTCGAGAATGCGTTCCTGATCATCTGACTTTAATCGACAGGGAAGAAAAAAGGAGGCTTGAGGAAGCGTCATAACCACCGGTAAGCGCAAGAGCTGTGAGATTTGCTGCACGGCTGAAAAGGGGAAGAGTTGAACATGAACGGCCTCCACGGAAAGACATGGGTGATTATCCGATACGCAATGGTGTGATCATTCTTGATTATGATACGGACGAACCCGAGATCCCAAAAATCGTCAGCACGATCTCCAATGTTGCAGCGGATCTTGAGGAATATATGGAAGCTGCCCCTACTGGGGACATCGTGGAGTATGTGGTTGCAGAAATACCTGAAGCGGGGGATGAGGAAGACCCTGAAGAAGAAGAAGTAGCGGCATGTGATGACGTTGAGTCATACTTCAATGGTGTGGGAAACACCGTCGATGACCAAATCTCCCTGTTATTCGTCTTTTCTGAATATTTTCCCTTGATCTTGTGAACACTTTTCTCCTTGTACCCAGTGGAGGCTGAGTTCAAGGATTTCTTATTTATGTTTACTTGTTTGAACAAGTTTCTTATTTTTGAGATAAATCACTTATTAAGACTTACATCACAGTGGTTGTGCCTTCATATGATTCCTTGTGAGAATAGAAGTAATGCCATAATAAAATACCACGGACCTGTTTGCGCCCTCCTAGCGTAAGCTCGTCTGCACTCCCCTGACGTAGGTTGGGATAACTGTTCAAGGTGCCTTCCTTTTTCCTTTGTATACATTTTATTCCTCCAACGTTTCCCGAAAGGTGTGAAATATTTTTCTTTTAAGGTTCTCTGGTTTAATCTGGTGGGTAATGATGACTCAGGTTGAACCTAGATCTTTGTGTCATGCCCAAGGGTAAAATTTCTAAAAATAAAATAATACTTTGATTAATTGAGAAATTGGAACCCTAATAATTATGAATGCAAGTATTGCAATCATTTTTGAAGGAATTACAAAATAGTAAGGAAAGGGAAATTATTGGAGGAATCGTTACGGAGAACGCAGAAGAGGAAGAGTAGCACAACACTTCTAGGTACAGTAGGGTTTAATCCATCGTGAGTGGATCGTTACGCCCTCAAGTTTGTCAGCGTTGATGATCTTGCAGTAGCCTCCTAGGATGACATCTGCTACCAAATATGGTTCATCTTCCTTTGTCACCTCCAAATCAGATTGGTTGTTCATTTTCACCGCCATATTTCCAAATTGAAACGTGGTGCTCTTTGCTACCATATCTCCAATTTGAAACGGATTTGGACTTAGCACATTATCTTATTTCTGGGACACGTTGTCTTTGACTGCTTCCAAGCTCTTAGTAAAACGTTTGAAAGGACCAGCTCCCCACTCACATCTCTTAGTGGCGGTTAGGTTGTTGATTGAAACAAGTTCCCGAGCCTCATCAGGAAGAGGCTTTACTGTTTGTAAAAAAGGTTGTTCGATGAGACTTACATGGGATCGGAACCTTTTAAGGTATGAATTCGAGCTTTCTCTAGGAAATTGCGTCACGTTTCCAAGGTGTCAATACGGCAATAAACAATCTTCAGGGATTGACAGTTTGTTGGAGATTCTTTCAGGTACTGAAACCGGCAAAGGACTCACTCCTAGTGCCACTTTGTTGTCGTGTATCCACGGGCTCCCTAGGATCATGTCGTAATTCAGACACTCTTGCACTATGTAAAATTTAGCATGCGTTAGAGTATTACCGATTTTAACTTCGAGGTCAATGTACCCATAGGCATCTCTGAATTCTCCTTCTGAGATCCTAATGACGGTTGGGATGCGAGTAGATGTTTGTTTTGAAATCCTTGCGGTCCCCAGAGTTTTAACGGTGATGATGTTGAACTCGGAGGATGCATCAATCAATATTCTGTCGAACTCGACATCCTTCAAACAAGTGATGGTTAAGAGTCCCAGTCCCCTTTGTTGGTCATGTCTTCAAGAAGAGACTGTGGCTTCGAGACTACTTCCTTTTCTGGATACAAACACCTTCCTGACACAACATGGTTGAGGGATGTGAACATGTATTTACATTGTCCCTTTGAGAGATACAAGATTTCACACAAGCGTTCCATCATGGTCTGTACAGTCTTGCAAACATAATCCACCGAGATCATGTAGCTTATAATGGGAAGAGGGTCTCTATGAACTCCCTCGTTTCCTAACTGGAGTTCTTATGCTTCCACTTTTTCTTTGAAGATTTATCTCAACTTGTTGCAATCTTTTGGTCGGGTGATGGACAAACCTATGGTAATGGAAGTATTTGGGATTTATCATCTCGTCCTCTGTCAGTGGGCGTCTGATAGGTGGTAGCTTGATCGCGTCATCTTGAATACATGCTTCCAGGAGTTTTATCACTTCATTCATGGGAAATGGGAAGTTTGGGACCGTATCTCCGGACTCTTGTACAGGAGATTTGTCCGCTTTCTTTCGAGACGGAGTCGTATATGCTGATGTTGCACGCTTAGGCGGTTGTACTGTTGCCGACGCTTTCCTATTTCCTCCTTCTCTCACCACGCTCATAGAAGGACCTGTATTATATTTCTTGTTGATGAGGCGCATGCTTCCTCGGTTTTCACATGCATCTTCGTTCCGAACGATTTTTGTTCTTTCCAACAATGTTGGGGCTGTCGTAGCGGAGCGCTTAGCGGCTTCATGTAGCTCCGAAAATGTTTGGAAGCCCAGATTCTCTAACAAAGCACGGTATATGGGAATCATCCCGTTGATGCATAACTCCACCAGATGGCGTTCGGTGACATTCGGATCATGACAATCCAACGCTTGAGCCCTGAAACTTTTGACGAAGTAGTTCGGATGCTCATTACTCCGTTGAAAGATTCTTCCCAAATCTGAAAATGTGACCTGCTCTGACACGAAGAAATACTTCGTGTAGAAGGCGTCGAACATCTCACTCCAATTGGATATACTGTTTGGTGCGAAACTGTTGTACCAAGTATATGTTCTTTCGGTAAGTGTCTTCGAGAACTCTTTCAGGCGGAGAACATGATTCTATTCGTGTTCTCCTAAAGATTCCAAAAATCGAGATACATGTTCACGAGCGTTACCAGTACCATCATAAAGGGGGAATTGAGGAGAGACATAGCCCATTGGGACAGGAATTCGGTGTACATCTTGAGGGCATGGAGGCTGGTGTTGGTGCATATCCGCCATATTTCCTTTGCCCCGGCTTCGGAGGAGTCGCTCCAGGTCCTCACGCATAATGAAGTTGGATGTTTGGACTCTTTCACTTGGGCGTTCATGAGTGTCATGAGTTTCCTCGTCCATGCGGGTATGCGCCGTTGAAGTGCCTGCCCCGGGTGCATCGAACACGTTCCTCATTGGCTCCAGGGGCTGTCGTGTCCCCTACGACAATCGTTCGGTTAGGGTTTTGAGAAAAGTAAGTACCTCTTTCTAAGTCACAGCCATATCTGTTTGGGATCTATCAAGTACTTCCTGTCTTTCCATCAAGTCCACCATGGTGATAGAGGGTTGTCATCCTCCTGCTCCTCCATCCCATCGTCCTGATGGAGGAGTAACGGTTTCCCTGGTGACGACCGGAGGCATTACACTTGAAGAAATATCGGGATTTGCGGCTGCTATGGCTCTAGTGATAGGAGGTGTCACGCCTACTGGAATATCCACTGCTCCGCTGGTGTTAATGGTAGAGGAGACAGCTCCACGAGATGTATTGGTCACATTCTGTGCAGTAGCTCCACTGACAGAGACAGTAATACCAAGAGTGTTATCGGCGCTGGTTCCATCGGAATTGATTGCTGATCCTGACCTAAGTTCTACCATCTTGCAATTTGAACAGATTGAGATGAAATTGAGAATTGGAAATTGATATTGCAACCGAGATATTAATCTCCCACTATGGTCGCCAATTGTTTATGGGTGAAAACTATTCCTGCCGGATTTTGTAATTTGGGGTGTGTGGATGAGGAACGAATCTAAATCCTAAACAAATACACTGCGTGGTGAGTGCTTTTGAGTCGAGAGATCAATCTATACAATTCTGGCCTAAACCAAGAAATGGTCGTTCCAGACTTGTTTCGGTTACAAAGTGAAGGAGATTGGGTTGATCTTAGGGACAGAAGAGAATAAGGTGTTGATATTGTGAAAGTGTAGGCTTGTTTATGACTTGTAACAGACAAGTAAGCAGGATTACGAATAATGCAAGCATGCTCTAGGTGTTTGAATACGTCTCGTATCAACACTTGGTTTCTATGTTGTCTTGTCTGTTTGGAAATAGGGAGGAGAACCTATTTATACAAGTCATTTGAGCCTTACTCACGTCTCTCGTAGGAAGTGGAGTGATGGAGTGGTATGTTAGTGTTACACAATCAATCTTTCCCACTTCTCACATCATCACTAACCGTCCATGTCTTCCTGACACGTTCTTGTGATGGCGCGTTGCACGCTGTAAACCGCCAGACCAATACCCCAGTATGTATCCCCCAATTTGTGACATGATTGATGTCTCGAGTGTGTGGATCGTGGGACCCACATAAAGTATCATGTAATGCTAGTTAAATAACTAAGATATTTAGGAAGTCGCTACTTGTAAAGCATCGTGTGTATTATATGCATGTTATGCATCGAATGTATTCGGCATATATGAAGTATCGTTGTTGAGCACCATGTTCTGCCTACTTTACGTGAGGGTTTGGAGGTTGCGCTAGCAAATCTTATCTTGGCCGACCACATGGTGTGGTAGAGTGGCAAATGCTGATCACGGTGATACTTCACTGGTCGCCTAACTCATATCCTAAGCCGTCCGTCCAAGCTGGCGAAGTTGGACGGATGACATGACTTGCGACCCACATCTGCGACCCTCAAATTAGGGTTTAGGAGGTACGCGAGTGTACTCCTTCATCTTGGTCGAATCCAAGCATGGGAGGCGTTTCATGGAGAACCGATCAGGCATGCATGTAGACGGCATGCTGATGTCCATGTCCATGCTTCACTGTCCCACGAAGGTTTGATCTAGGCCACTCAAATTTACCGGTGAAGTTGAGTGGCTGAGATCATTTTGCGACAGAAATCTTATGCCACAAAGGATTGCTAAAGGGCGCGGCATGCTACTTTCAAAGCGCGCGTTTCAAGACGACCAAGCTTGATCGGTCTCGGCCGTTTGATCCAGCGTGTAGGTGGTAGGCTGATATTCACGCCTATACCTGACTGTCCCATGGAAACGTGATCTAAGCCGCTCAATTCTTCCGGCGAAGTTGTGTGGTCGAGATCAGTTTGTGATTTGGGAAGCGCGACCATACTAGTTTGGGCGTGCGTTTTGGAGAAACCAGGCATGGTATGCCTTGGTCGGTCGGGTGAGGAGATAGATGGTTCCACAGTGATCATGTTGATGCTCACTGGACCTGCTCAGTTTTCTCCTAAGCCCTCCATTCTATCAGGAGAAAACAGACGCTCGTGATCGATACAAACCTAATTAGGGTTTTGGCCGGCCATGCTTCAAGCATTGTTTTGCACGCACGAATTGGGACAACCAAACATGGTTGGTCTTGACCTTTTGTTCATATGTGTACGTGGGACCACGGTGATTGTGTTGATATGCTCTAGGCCCTTTGAATTTACATCTCCACCTTCCATCTATGCCTGCGAAGATGGATGGTTGATATCATTTTACGACACATGTAATGTGCCGCAAACCCTAATTTAGGGTTTCTTATCCATTTTGCTTGGTTTGGACGGTTTGGAAAGCTATGCCACCCCTTTTGGGAGGCCGGCCATGCGGGGTCCGCGTTGGGTCGGCAGTGAATGTTCCAATACCTGCTTGGGGGTATTGGATTTGATCAGGACCACCCAATCATGCTGGTGAAGTTGGATGATCGTGATCATTTCTAGACTGCTATGGACAGTCTAGGCGCTCAATCGGGATAGTATAACACGCCGAGAGTTACATAATCAATCGTGATAGTATAACACACCGAGAGTTACATTCTCAATCGGGATAGTATAACACACCGAGAGATTGTAGAATGTACGGGCATTTCATGCATGCCTCACTATTGGTACTTGGATATTCATGTTACTTTGCTGCGAGTAACAATCAGTCATCATTCCGCACCAATAATGAGAGTTCTGCTAGGAACAACACATGAAATACAAGGCGTTCTATGCATTAATCAATAATGTTAAAATTCACAGGATATTCGGGGAATTGTTGCTACATGCTCCATTCTAGGTGAATTAATAAAGTGAAGAAGTATTCATCACTTATAAAATAGTCTCATCCTCTGCAGGATGATTACACAAAAATTAGTTTTACAACTTTAGACCTGAACTAAATTCCACCATCAACAAAAGGTAAGCCAACTCAAAGAATAATACTTCAAGTTAGAGGAATCCAAGTCTGCCCTTGCAAAGGAAAATACTTTTCTCCTCTCCAAAGAAAAGAATTTAAAATCTCGCCTAAACGGTTTAGTTGGAGATAAATTTGATGATGCTATGAGTCAATGGGAAAATACTTGCTTGGATCTAATTTAAAACTTAATTTCGCAGAAGGAAGGTAGTCATTTTGGCTGCCTCAACTGTTAATTCTTCTATTAAATTTATTTATGAGTCTTCTTGTGAAATCTTCACCTGGATATTTCTCATATTTACTTTTATTTTTCGCAGAATCTGAGAGAAAGCTTCAATCAACTATTTCTACTTTAGATGATAAACTGGCTAAAGTTTGCAGGGGAAATGAATTGCTTACTGCTCATCTTGCTCGTTCTCGCGGTCGAGCAGAAAGAACATATGACTACCTTTAATATTGTAAAACATGGAGATTAAAAACCGCGATAGGGCCTTTCTTCGCCAAGTTCATCTTAGTGCTGAAGTCCTTGTGAATGAAGCTTTGTTGTCAAACTCTCTTCCCCCTATATCAATCAAACCTCTAGAAGTAGATGATGATGAAACTCCTCGTCTCGCTGATAGTGATTTTGACTATGAAAGTGGGGAAGAAGATATCTCTCAAGAATATTTAGTAGATAAAGAAAAAACCCCTCCTGAAGAAGTATCTACTGGTGGTGAAGCAACAGTTGGAAACAAGTTAAACGAAGAAGAAAATCGAGTTGATCATAATGAGGGGAATACTGGCGAAGATAACACATGAAAAGATAACGAAGCTGGCGAGGCTAATACTGAATCTTGAATTCTTCTTTTGTTTTCTTGAATTCTTTTCCCTTTTCTTGCGAATAATGTACTTTTACACAACTTTAGAATTCAGTTATGTTTCCGTCATTTTAAGTACTTGCGAGAAAGATAATGATATTTAATTTATGAATTCCCATACTTGCCCATCATTATCTTTCTTGGAATGAACAAATATTTCCTGCATTCTGATAAGAAAATTTAATTTTTGGGATTATTCTATTAGTCTTATTGTGCCTTCCTAGTTAAAGGTCTTATTTAGCCAATTTTTCGTTTTGGCGACAAAATTGCAGGACATTCTTATAGTCGCATGTAAAGACCCATTGATCTTGCCTTATCCGCGCTTTGTCAATTTCTCTGCAACAATATGACAGGCCTAAGTTTTCTTGCGAAGACAAAGCCCCATGACATTGCCGTCTTGCGACGAAATCGCAGGACGTCTTTACACTTTCATGTAAAAACCCATTGATCTCATCTTATCCTTTTCCTCTTGGTTTTTTGCCTTTGTATATTTGTTGCACAAATATGACAAGTTTTGATACTCCCGTGAGTAAAAAGCCTCATGACATTTGCATCTTAAGACACTTATCAGCTCCCTAATGGAGGGTGCTGCCCTTATCTCCCCCCTGGTTTCCCCTTCAAGGAGGCATACATCGGCCATATTAGACTAGATCCTCCCATCCGGTCTTAACAACAACCAGTTTTTTTCGCAGCCTCTTATCCTTTATGCCTATATGGCTTATAGTTACGAGACTGCACCCTAAGTAGGGTTTTCTTCGGGCCGAGTGCATCATAGCCAAGACTTTCCAAGAATGGCCAGGGTAGTTTCGTACGCCCCGGGCACCCTTGGTTCAACCATGTACCTCGGAGCCTTGGTCATACTCTGCACTCCTTAGGAGAGACCCTCGGTCATCCAACCAGGGTATAACCTTATATATGTAGTTGGAAATCCAAGGTACCTCTCCTGGATAGGCTTTCATGGTCCCCAAATCTCCATGACTCAGGTTCCAGCAGTGGTATAACCTTATCCCTGAGCCATGAAAAGAGATACCCCCTTATATGATGTACTTTAGGTCTTACATTTGCCTCTTGCGAAATTTTATTCGCGAACTAGGGTGTACGCCATAAAGGTTCATCCCATTCTTATATATCTCTTCCGAATATTGCCATTCTTATATGATTTTTATATTCTCGCAAATAACCTCGCAACTCTGATAAAAATTTCTTTTATTCATTTCTTCTTTGTTTCATCATATATTATATCATCATCTAGCTTTTCTCAGAATTTCTTATTGGTAATATCTTTTTAGATACAGTCTGTTCCATGGTCTACCAAGTCTTTGACCAACATCTCTACCCTCTGGATCCATCAGTTTATATGCCCCTGTTCCAACTATCTCTTTAATGATATACGGTCCATCCCATTTTATCGCCAACTTTCCACCATTTTATCACTGATAACCTGGTGTTTCTCGCAGAACTAAATCACCCGGTTGGAATTCACATTTTTTGACACGTTTGTTATACTCGCGAGCTAATCTTCGCTGATAATTTTCCATATGTTGTAAAGCTTTTTCTCTCTTCTCTTCTAATTCATCAAGTTTATTGAGAATCATACCAGCGCTAAGATTCTTCTCCCAAGCCTCTCTTTTTGTTGTAGGAATAGCAACCTCTGTTGGTAATACTGATTCAACACCATATGTTAGGAAAAAAGGTGACATCCCAGTTGCTTCTCTTCTAGTTGTGTTGTAAGCCCAGACTGCATTATGGATCTGTTCACACCATGCTATATGGCACCCTTCTAACTTCTTTTTTAATATGTCTGTGGTCGTCTTATTGGTTGCCTCATCCTGTCTATTAGCTTGTGGGTACAAAGGAATAGATTTTCCACATCTTATCTTAAATGCATTGAGTAGCAGTTCTATGTTCTGCCCCTCAAACTGCTTCCCATTATCAGACACCAACTGTGTTGGAATTCCAAATCTGCAAATAATATTTTCAAATATGAACGTAAATATGTCTTTGTCGCGGATATGTTGTACCTCTTTTACTTCAGCCCATTTTATGAAGTAATCTGTTGCGACAATTAAGTATCTCTTCTGCCCTGAACCTGGTACAAATGGTCCCACAATATCTAAGCCCCATTTTCCAAAAGGCCATACACTTGTTGAAGACGATAATGGTGCCCCTGGTGCATGTATCTTTTTTCCATGTCACTAATAATCTTCGCAACGTCTAGATAGTTGTTTTGCATCTTCATGCATATATGGCCAGTAATAGCCTTGCCTTTTTGTTCTGTATGCCAAAGATCTCCCTCCACTGTGATTACCAGCATCCCCACTATGCAACATTTTTAACACTTTTTCTCCTTCTTCCCGTGTCAAGCATCTAAGTGACGGCCCAGTGAAAGATTTGCGATATAATACTCCATCTCTTAATTCATAATTTGTTGCACAGATTTTTAATTTGTGTGCTTCTAATCCATTTCTTGGTGTTGCTCCTCTCGCCAGATATGAATGAATTTCTGCTCGCCAGTCTTCAATATTTCCTCTTGGTTCTTCTTCGCCACTTTCTATTATCATCACATCTGCTCCATCTTCTTCTTCTTTATTGATTGAATGTGATATAAGTGTCTAAATTTTTATGCATCTCGCTGCTGGATTTGTCATCATGCTGGATATGAAGGCAAAAGCATCTGTGATTATGTTATCTTTTCTTGATATATGCCTCCATTTAATTTTTGGAATTTTTGCTGAAAGTTCTTCAACAAGTTTTTTGTATTTCTTCAAGGATGGTTCATTTGTTGTGTATTCTCCTTTTATCTGGCGAATAACCAACTTCGAGTCACTGGTAATTCTAGCATTCTCCAACTTCATTTCTATTGCGAATTTCAGAGCATGTATCACAACTTCATATTCTGTCTCGTTATTAGTAGATGCGAATTCCAATCTAAATAAAAAAGATACTTTTTCTCCTTCTGGCGAGATAATACAACTCCAACTCCGTTACCTTCCCCGTTTAATGATCCATCCACCAATATTTCCCATATGTTGGGTTCTGTTAACATATCTCTTGGGTCTCCATATTCTTCTTCTATATCCATCATCTCTACCACAGCTTCATCTTCTTCTAAAGGAAACTCGGCTAAGAAATCTGCTATAACCTGTGATTTTGGCGAAGATAAAATGTCATACTTGATATCAAAGTGTCCTACTTATGCATTCCATCTCTCAACTCTGCCTGATCTTTTCGAGTTCTTCATTAATGACTCAATTGGAACCTTTGTTAATACTTTTACTTTATGTGCTTGAAAATATATGCGAAGCTTAAAGGTTGCATAAACCAATGCCAGAATTAACTTTTCAATCTTTGAATAATTTCTCTCTGCAGAATTAAATGTTTTGCTGATGTAATAAATTGGCTTTTCTATCTCTGCATCTACTCGCAGTAACACTGCGCTTAATGCATATGAAGTTATCGCAAGATAAATCAATAATTCTTTTCCTGGCTACGCTTTCTGTAAGATAGATATATTCATCAAATATTCTTTAATTCCTTGTAAAGACTTTTCACATTCATCTATCCACTTGAATTTTGTTCCCTTCCTGAGTATACTGTAGAAATGCTTGCATTTGTCTGATGATCACGAGATGAATGTTCCTAGCGAAGCTAAGAGCCCATTCAACTTCTTCACATCTTTTATTATTGTTGGAGTTGGCATGTCGTGAATTGCTTGTACTTTCTCTGGATCAACTTGTATTCCTTCTTTTGACACAATATATCCTAAATTGTTTCCTGAAGCCACTCCAAAGATGCACTTTTCAGGATTCACCTTGATGTTAAAATGTCGCATTTGATCGAAAATCTCCTTCAAGTATTGCACATGGTTTTTAGCTTCTTTACTTTTGATCAAAATGTCATCTACATACACCTCTAATGTCTTGTGGATCCTCCTCACAAACACCTTCTCCACCATTCTTTGATATGTTGCACCAGCATTTCTCAAGCCAAAGGGCATCTTTTTATAGCAATATAACCCTCTTGGAGCAAAGAATTCAGTGTGCTCTTGATCTTCTTCAGCGAGAGGAATCTGATTATACCCTTTATACCCATCTAATGAAGATATTCTCTCATTTCCCGCTGCTAATTCAACCATTTGAGGAATATCTGGTAATGGAAAACTATCTTTAGGACAATCTTTGTTTAAATCAGTAAAGTCTATGCAAATTCTTATCCTCTTATTTTTCATTGGAACCACCACCATATTTGCAATCCATTCCAGGTATTTTGCTTGCCTTATAATTCCTGCGTCAAGCATTTTCTGTAATTCTTCTTCTATTTGAGAATGGTATGTTGTTGCAATTTTCCTTATCCTTTGCTTAAATGGTCTTACATCTTTGTTAATTTCTAATTTATGAAATGCTACTGATGGATCTATTCCTGGCATCTCATCCATGCTCCATGCGAAGATGTCTTTATATTCTCGCAAGAGATTTACGGTTCGATCTTCTTCATCTGCATCCATTTTAGTTCCAATTTTCAGCATCTTAGGTTCTTCTTCACTCCCAATATTTACTTCCTTTGTTGGCTCTGCTGCGGTGTAGCTGGCCTCAGGCTCTCCCATTGGTGTTGGTGTTTTCATAACTCTCGCAGGTTTATCTCCTTCTTGCGAGATTTTTCTGGGTATTCCTTTTCCTTCTTTTGCTCTTATCATGTAAACTTTAAATTCTTCTTCTTTATTTGTCTCTTTCGCAATTTTTCTGCGATCTTTTTTCAGCTTGGCACGCCCTTCATAATTCTTCACTTAAATTTGATAACATAGTTTCCCAAGATCAGTATCTCCTCTAATTTCTCCAATTCCACTGGGCATAGGAAATTTGATGCATTGATGTAACATTGATGCCACAGCCTTGATTGTGTGTATCCATGGTCTCCCCAACAGCATGTTATATGGTGACTCTATATACACCACACATAACCTTACTTGTGTTTCAATCTCTCCTAGCGGAATTCGTACCACTATTTAGCCTTTAGGTTTTGTTAAAGATTTTCCAAAGCCATGAATATGATATGTTGAACGAAATATATCTTCATCCTTGTATCCCATTTTCTTAAATGCATGATAAAATATTATATCTACAGAACTCCTGCATCCACCAAAGTTCTATTCACAGCCCATTCTTCCGCAGATTTTATTGACTTTTCCCTATTCAATCGTATAACGGATACCGTGATTACCAAAGGTGATGTATGATCCAAATTTTCGCTTGATATTTCTTCTACTGTGAATGTGATTTTATGTTTTTCCCAATCCTTTAGAGGTGATACTTTCTCCACCGTCATAAGTTTTTTTCCTTCAAAATCTGTTTTATGAATCCTTCCTTTGATATTTTCATGGAATTGGTTGATCATTGTTTTTGTTAACGTATTATCCTCCAACTTCCTGTAACTCTCCTTGGCTTTAATCATTTTTCCTCCAACTATTTCACCAGCTTATTCGATCATCTTCTTAACTTGAATACTGATCTTTTATCTTGCTTTTTCTACAATTTTCAACTTTCAATCCCTGTTTCTAGCGCCATTATGTAGTTGCAGGAATTCCTACACTACACCCCTCATAAGAATTCACCATAATCAACACATATTTGAAGATTAAGAACAACACTTTTATTGATTAATTCTCAGAAATGTTACAATAAATGGAAGAAATCAAGAATACAACCGCTCACAAGAACTTTCTCTCTCCTCAAAACTTTCTCAACAATCCAAAATTGATCTCTCCTTATGAGTCTATTGGCTCTCTTTATATAGGGTAGTTACATGGTGTATGACAGCTAAGTTGTCCTTTAATTTCGGATCTGATTCACGATGATCTCGCAGCAGTTTTAATGTTAATTCTCGTAGATGCTGTAATCTTCGCAGGATCGTCATGCTCTTCTCGTGTTTCTTCAACCGTCATCCGTTACGTCATTTTTTGAATCATTCATTGAGTCAATCCGCGACGCTCGCAGAGTGTTGTTGGAGAGCTCGCAGAAACATTGTTTATAAATTTTGCAAGAATATTGTTGTGGCGATATTCTGATCCTACACCTTTAACAATTGGTTTTCTTCTTCAAAAACCAGGTTAACGACTTAAAAACTTCATTGGGATTGTGAAGCCAGACTGATACTACTTTTATCGTAGTTGAGTGATCTGATCTTGTTGTTTCTATCGTACGAGTACAATTGTAATAATTTGCTTGAGATTTCTATCTCCGATAGGCAAGATATAAAAGTAGTCACAAACACTTCGTCTCATCGTTTGTGATTCCTCAATAATCTTTTTCGCTGCGTCGATTAAGTTTATTATGAGGTGATTTATAAAGATGAGATATTCTTTGGGAGTATAAGTCTGGTTTTGTGAATTGGTTCCTATTCACCTTGATTTATCAAAAGACGGAACAAAACTCACCGGTTTATTCGTGGGAGACGGATTTATATATCCTTGTAGACTTTTCTGTGTGAGACATATTTGTTTATTAAAGTCTTCGACTTTGGGTCGTAGAAACTCTTGGTTGTGGTTGAGATCAGCTAAGGGAATCAAGTGTACAGTATCCTGCTGGGATCATAGGCGTAGGAGCATAATTGTACCTTGGATCAATGTGAGATTGGTTGGGGTTCAACTACGGTCCAGACCGAAGTTAGCTTGGAGTATGCTAGTGTCTGTAGAGGTTTAATACATTGTATGTTTAATCTGGACTAGGTCCCGGGATTTTTCTGCATTTGCGGTTTCCTCGTTAACAAAATTCCGGTGTCTGTGTTATTTCTTTTCCGCATTATATTATGTTATATAATTAAAATAATACAGGTTGTGCGTTGTTCAATCAATTAGAATATCTGACCTTATTGGTTGTTAATTTAAATTGATTGACACTTGGATATTGGTCTTTGTTACCATCCAAGTTATCTCTCTTTGATAAAGACTCGCATATTGTATTTGCTTGAGTAAATATCAAATTTAGAGATAGAGATAATAAACTCCTTGAGGTATTTTATATTGATTGAGTCTGACTGTCTAGTTGATTCTCTAGAAAGTAACTCAGAGCTTTCCATACATATTGCTAATCAAAATATTGGGTGTGGTTGTTAGACCCCCGCTTTTTCTGTCATTGTAACTGTTGTCCACTTTCTTAAATAAATAATGAAAAGAAACTTGCAAGAACTTTGCAATACAAGGCAATAAAAATTTATGTAAGTGATGAATTACTGACTGTCAACCATTAGGTTGTAAAACCAAATCCTACTTAAAGATTGAAGGATCATAGAAAGCATAGGTGGCGGTGCTTAATCATATTTTACTTTATAGAATTCAAGGGAAAATTTTCTTAAATGTTTTCTTGAATGATTGGTCGTCGTAAGATATTTTCTTTCAAGTAACTTTTTGCTTCCATCAAAGGGAGTGTATTTTTACAAAACATATAGCATACCGTAAGATTCGACAACCTTATTCATGATAGTCCTTTCGACATACTAACACTGCAGTAATCTATATTTACGAGAGGTTTGCTCCATCGAAAAAGTGATCCTGGTGTAGTAAACTAGTAATGATTCGTCTATTGGGATTTTTTTTAACCCTCCAAACATAAATTCCTGGTTCCGTCATTGTTTTTCACCATCACCAGATTTTTCACCATCACTAGCTTTTTCACCAGCATCAACTTTTTCTTTTCCCTTTATTGGACCTATGTAGTCACCAGCCTCATTGTAATAAGGGTTCACTCCAGAAAAGTCAGATACCTTGAAAAACGTTCTTGGATCCAATTCATGTTCTTCTTCCTATGATGATGTGCATTCAACGTAGTTGAGGGGATTGCTAGGAATGTTCATAAATATTATAAATTCTTCAGGATCTTTATTACCGTCAGAAGTAACTTTATTTCAGGGCACTTCTCTTCAGTTTCATCACAAGGATAAATATTTTCAATCCATTCTAATAGCTCTGATGTATTGTTAAGACAAGGGATATCTTCTATTTTTTCATCTGGGAACCTAAAAAATACACAAATAAAAGATATGAAAATTTTACACATTGAAACATGGTTCTAGTCACCTAGTCGGCATGGTTGATAATATAGAAAAATTCCGACTAATACTTAGCCGGCAGAGTTGTATTTATCTATAATGCCGACTAATATAAAGTCGGCAGGGTCCTATTCATATAAGATGCCGACTATTAACAAAATTAAACTCAGGAAAATCAAGTTTCTGTGACATAAAATTGTGACGGTACAAGTCTAAGAAGATGACGACTAATGAAAAGTCGGCAGGGTCCTATTCATATAAGATGCCGACTATTAACAAAATTGAACTCAGGAAAATAAAGTTTCCGTGACATAAAGTCGTGATGGTACAAGTCTAAGAAGATGATGACTAAAGAAAAGTCGGCATGGTTGATTATTGATAACCCTGCCGGCCCTGGTTAATGTTTCATAGTCGCCATGGAAATTATGAAAAGTCGGCATGTTATTCATGTTACGATCTTTCCTACTACCACTTATATCTTAAGGTCTGCATCTAATATTAAAAAAAAACTGCTGACTAAAGACCCTGAAAATCATTATTTTCGATTTCTAACCTAATATAACAATCGAAACACACAACACAATAATGGGTTTGAGTTTAGACATCACTTACAATCTTCTGTTCGCCGGTAGAGGGTTCTTTTTAACATGCTCAGGGATTGGATATTTGGGTTCAGGGGTTTCACTGGTTCCAACTTTTCCCTTACATTTTTCCTCTAATTTGGATCTTTTGATATTACATGATTAATCTGTATTGTTGCTTGATCGTTTAGAATCAACCATTTTTATGGAAAATCAAAGTTGAATATTTTCGGTTGATGGAAGAAACGGAAGAAGATGAAGGGAAGAGCAGAGAAGGAAGATTATAGAGGATTATAAAAGATTAACAGTTTTTAATTTTAGAGTTTAGTTTTTAAGTTTAATTAGTTCAAGGGTATTAAAGTAAACTCACCCATTTTAACCACCCCTTAGCAAGGTCACTAGGTCCATTTAAATTTGGGTACACACCAATCTTTCCAGGTTGTTTAATAATTAGTGTTGATGACCTTGATTTTGGTGTTGCCTTTATTCCTTTAGATAGAGTTGATGTTGTTCTTGTTGTTGTGGTAGTTAATTTTTTACCATGGGGAAACACGATCTTCTAATTGAGCAGGATCTTATCCAAGAAACAAACAAAAACCCAAACCAGAAGGACCCAAAACTAAATAGGAATTAATATACCTAATATTATTTCTGAAACAAAAACAATTGTAAGATTATTCTAACTGTTAGAGCACTGCTTGGTCGAACTCGCATGCGTTGTTATTTTCAATCATGTTTGTCAATATTAGTGATCAAAACTATAAGTCTTGATTTTTTGTACATTGTAGCTAAGTCTCGGACTAGGATATAAAATGTAGTTGAGCTCAAGAAATCCATGGCGATCATCATACAAGACGAAGGACTATTCAAGGAACTGGTGTATCTTCATCGACAAAAAGGTATGTGGAGACTTGAACTTATATATCACTTAAAAGTCTATCTACTATATCTCCTATCTTGAGAAAAAGGTTATTTTGCTATATAGACTTTGATTATACACATTTGCTATTTCGAACCGAGTTTATCTCGCTTATCTATTTCTCGAAATATGTGTTGGTAAGCTTTCGCTTTGGCCAAGTTTATCTTTACCTAGTGACGTGTAGGACCATAATATCGCCACAACGATATTCTCGCGATGGAAACGACACTTCTGCGAGAAACCCAAACATTTCTACAAGTATTAACAACACTTTGACGAGAATGTCGCAAGATTCTTCAACGACATTTGGCGAGTGTCACAAAAGAGTAATATAACAGTTAATGACTGAAGATATATGAGAAGAATAAGTCTGCTTCACGATGGTTACAAAGTTGGCGATTATGAAGACTAAAGTTATGGCGATGAGATCGCAGAGTAGATCCGAATTAAGGGGAAATCTTAGCTGTCTTCCACTATGTATTTTCCTATATAAAGGGTTCGACTAAATCCAGAAAAGGATGATGTACTTTTGAGAGTTGAAAAAGTTTTAAGGAGAGAGAAACTCCAGAAAGAAAGTTGTACTTTTGAGTTTTGATATTTCTTGTAAATCTTCCTGAAAGTGAATTAATAAAGGTGTTGTTGTTCATCCACAATTATGACTTAATTTTCATAGATTCTTGACAAGGGTGTAGTGTGGGAAATCCTGCAACTACATTTTGGCACCCAAAACAGGGAGAATCAAGCTAAGAAATCTTTAATTACAACTTGAAAATTTGAAGAAATTGTTAGAATTGAAGAAATGGCTAGAAGAAGAAGAAACACATTAGAACCACCAACAACTGTGAGGAGAAGTAAAAGACTTGCAGGTGAAGGAACAGGTGAATTAGAAGAATCTTTAAGGATAAGATCAGGAAGAAATAGAACAATAAATGAAGCAGAAAGTTCAATTCAACAGCCGAATCAACAAGCACAAACGCAAGATAGGGATGTGGATTATGATAGAGTGAGTGTGCATACTTGGAGGTCAGATTCGATAGAAGAAGCAGAAAATCGACAATTGAGAAATGAATAAGAAGGAGAAAGGAATCAAGAAATGGTTGGAGGATTAATTCATGAAGAACGTGAAATAGTAGATGATTTGAGACAAAGAATACAAGAAGAAAGAAGATTATAGGCAGAAGAGCGTGCGAATTTAACAAGACAAAATCATGAGCTAAGAATGGAGAATTTGAGGTTACAAAGAAGGAGATCAAGAAGTACTGTTAGATCAAATTCAAGATCATTCAGAGAAGAAC
Source organism: Papaver bracteatum (assembly GCA_023529315.1). Taxonomy (NCBI): domain Eukaryota; kingdom Viridiplantae; phylum Streptophyta; class Magnoliopsida; order Ranunculales; family Papaveraceae; genus Papaver; species Papaver bracteatum. The sequence goes on along the minus strand of JAJJWX010002427.1, from coordinate 209,317 downwards.
CAAGGCAAAATTCCCCTATAAGAAATGTTAGAGAAAATACTCGAGGAGAAGTGCAAAATAGAGAAGAAGAGATAATTGGTGATCGCTATAATCCACGCAACAATAGAAATCAAGAGGGAAGAAACAATCAAATTGAAGAAGAAAATCCCGAAGAAGGTAGGGGATATTACATGGGCGAGAGAATCAAAGAATGATTGAAGAATAAATTGAGAATCATTACGTTGAAGAAGCGCGTATATCTCGCGAGAGAGAAAGATTAAGAGCATAAGTAGAAGAACATGAATTTCGAGAAGAAGTGAGACAAAATAATCATGAAAATCGAGAAAGGAGATGTACGCAAAATCGTTACAATGGTAATATTCAGAAGGAATATGATAGAATACAGAGGAGAATAGAGAGACAGCGAGGAGAAATAAGGACAAATGAAGAAATTCGCAGAGAAGAAGATAGGCAGTTACGATATCAAGAGGAAGATGAAAGAGACAATCGCAAAGAAAGACGAAATGATGATGAAGAAGAAGATACATAAAATCTCTCAAGACAAGAAAGGCAAGAACGCAGAAGAAGGGAAACAGGATTAAAAAGGCCAATGGAACAAAACTCAGCTGAGAATGAGAAAATATTGAGAGAATTAGCAGAAATGCGAGGAATGATAAACAATAGAAGAGAAGGAGGTAGAAGGCAACTTGATGAAGCTATTGAAGAAGCTGTGAGAACTCCATTTACCCAAGAAGTACAGTTAAGAGGGATACCTCCAAAATGCAATTTACCAGCATTAACCAACATTTTTGATGGAACTACTTGTGTTGTTCAACACGTCAAATCTTATGTTAGATGTATGCTACAGTGGGAGAATCATGATGTTGTTCTATGCAAATATTTTGCATCCAGCTTAACTAGCGAGGCGTTGAAATGGTTCGAAGGATTACCAAAAAATACCATAACTTCTTTTGATCATTTACAAGCTACATTTTTAGGAGCGTATATTAGCAACAATTCATCGCGGCCAGGTATTGAAGATGTGTTTGGGTTAAAACAAAGAGTTGGCGAGAGTCTGAAACATTTAACCATAAGATGGAAGACAATGTGCAGTGAGATGGCAGGAAGAGTTGATGAGTGATATGTTATCTTGTCTTTTATCAATGCAATGTTCGCGACCAATCTACTGTATATACAAATTTTCAGAGTCAAGAATACAATCACTATGACTGAACTGCGAGAACTACAGGAAGAATACATTGCTTTGGAGGAGAAACAAAATGAGATGGAATCATACCCAATCGCGAACACCATCTCGCTAACGGCAAGTGGAAGTTTGCTCCCTAAAATGATAAATAATGTGGCGAGCACCTCGCAGCCACAACAAGAGAAGGTGGTAAGTGAAAACCAACAAAAATTGGTAGCAATGGGCAGTCGAGATCAAGAAGAATATGAAAGGGAGAATAATTATTACAATCGAGGTGGAAATAATAAGATTCAAAGACTTTATCAGCCGCAAGAAACTTATGGCGGACAAAGGCAGAATAACTTTAGAGGGCAAGGAAATCAAAAGATAATATGGGAAGAAATTAAGATGCCACCTCTTAATGCTAGTATAGAAAAATATGGGAAGCTATCATTTTAATGGAAAATATACCATCCCCATGGAACATGGGAAAAGAACCGCATCCTAACAATCGCAGTCAAGAATTTTGTCCTTACCATCATTTTCATGGCCACACAGTAAATGACTGCAGGAATGTAAAGAGAATAATTTTAAGGATGATCGAACAAGGAAAGCTAAATCACTTTTTAGTAGGACACCCACAATCTCAGCGATTTCCTCCAGCACCAGAAACTCGCAGAGTGAATGTTGTAAAAGGAGCAGAAACATTCGTGATAGAAGTTGGGGCTAAAGCAAAGAATTTGTTTTGTAATTCCATAGTACATTCATACAGAACTATAGAAGATTTCCATGATAATGTTTTAAGCCGAGTCTTCGCGAAAAATACAGATGGAAGAGAGATAATGAATATTGCGAGAGCCTCGCCATTAGAAGAATAGAAAAAACAAACTATATCTTTCAGTGAACAAGATGTACCGGGGCTTGGCGAGCAGCATGATAACCCGTTGGTAGTAAAGCAAGAGATAAACCCAAAGCAAATACAAGAAGAAGGTGAAGAAAATGATGGTAAAATTGAAGATTCTTGGGCCATCAACAGAGTCTTAATAGACACTGGGAGTTCAGTTGATATCTTATTCTATCATACCTATAGAACCATGGGCGGAAGAGATGAAGATTTGATACCATCAACATATAAAATCTATGGATTTAACGGTACAACTAACAAACCAAAGGGGGAAATTGAAATGCAGATACCGTTAAAAGGAATATCTTCAAAAATCTTATTATGCGTTGTGGACATCGAATCACCTTACAATTCCTTGATAGGACGACCTTGGTTACATGGGATATTGGGTGTTGCCTCCACTTATCACCAATGTATCAAATTTCCTCATCCTAAAGGTGTTGGAGTTATTAAAGGAGATTGGGGAGAAAGAAAGAAATGTTATGAAATCGATATGAAGTCTTGCGAAGAAAGAGATGAAAAGAATAGCAATTGGAAGTACAAAATCAAACAGCAACAGAGATGCGAAAGGTTAATGATTGATGCAATAGAGCGGAAAGAGGATGTGAAATCTAATGGCGAGCATCTCGCAGAAAAAGAAACAACGGTAAAACGTAGCAGAAAAGCAGAATCAGAAAATAGTAAGTAGAAAGGTAAAATGATAAAAAAAATCTATGTGATTTGTTTGAAAAAATATTCTAATTGAAAGAATCGCAAAAGAATCGCAAGATTTTACAAAAAGAAAGAAGATCAAAGTTATGAAATTCTATCAGAGTTACAATACTCGCAAGAAGCGCGAATAAAATTCCGCAGAGATTAAAGAATGGGACGAACCTTTATGGCATGCACCCTAGTTCGCGAATAAAATTTCGCAAGAGGCAAATGTAAGACCTAATAGAACGTCATAGGAGGGGGTATCTCTTGACATGATTCAGGGGTAAGGTTATACCGTTGATGGATCCTGAGTCATGTAGATGTTGGGGTTAAAGAAAACCTATCCGGGAGAGAGATCTTGGATTTCCAACTATATATGGTTATACCCTGGTTGGACGACTGAGAATCTCTTCCAAGAAGTGCAAAGTATGACCAAGGCGCCGAGGTACACGGTTGATCCAAGGGTTCCAAGGGCGTACGAAACTCCCTTGCTATTCTTGGTAAGTCTTGACTATGATGCACTTGGCCTGAAGAAAACCCCACTTAGGGTGCAGTCTTGTAACTATAAGCCATATAGGCATAAAGGACAAGAGGCTGCGAAAACAGCTGGTTGTTGATAAATCTGGATGGGAGGAGCTAGTCTTGTATGGCCGATGTACCCTCCTTGAAGGGGCAACCAGGGGGAAGATAATGGCGGCACCCTCCATTAGGGAGCTGATAAGTGTCTTAAGACGGCAATGTCATGGGGCTTTATGATCGCAAGATCATTTAGGCCTATCATATTATCGCGTGACGAAAATTATACAAAGGAAAAAGCCTAAAGAGAAAATTTTAAGATGAGATCAATGGGTTTTTGCATGAAACTGTAAAGATGTCCTGCGATTTCATCGCAAGACGGCAATGTCACGAGGCTTTGATCTCGCGAGAGAACTTAGACTTGTCATATTGTCGCAATATAATCAAGCAATACTTATAAGACAAGATCAATGGGTCGATACATGCGAATGTAAAGACATACTGCGATTTTGTCGCAGAGAAATGAAAAAGTTGGCAAAATAAGACCTTTAACTAGGAAGGCATAATAAGACCAAAATATTATTGTGATACTGCTCGCAGTATTTATGAGATTTCGCAAGTACTGATGCATAATTTAACGCCAGTACTAAATCGTAATATATTTTTATTACAATTAATATTTAATATTTATGCAAATTTCTCTTATTGCAGATGAATAATAGAGGCAAGTATGGGAATGCACAGAATGATGAAATTAGTATTCATCTAGCATATGATAAAATTGCATTGATAATACTAAGTAACATACTTATACAGATCATTAAAAGATAACAATTATATTGATTGCTTTGCAGAAGAGAATTGTTTTTTGACTCATACAGATAGAAGCAAAAGGAGTTTATAATAGCGGAGAAACTCACAACTAATTACAAAAAAGAGGAAATAATTATACAAAGAATACAAAAGAAGCAGAAAACTAATTAGACTGATCACCATCTTCATCGTCAGATTTCTTATTCTCATCGCCATATTTCTTCTCTTCATCATTGTCAGATTTTTCTTCATCGTCATAATTTCCTTCTTGTTCATCATCACCAATACTATCTTCATCGCTAGAATCTTCAGCTTCACTATCAGAGATAGCAGGTCTTGGAATTTCTGCTGGGATTTTTCTTCCAGATCAGGATATGCATAATGAGAGATATTATGATCATCACAAACCAACTTAATGAATTTATTGCGAGTAATAACAAGAGATCTGTTAAAATTCGCAGTAGTAATTTTGAGATGATCCTTTAATCTTGAATACTTCTCATTGCAAGAAATAAGTTTGGTCGCGAGTTGATGTTTTTCATCTTCAAGTTCTTGAAATCTCACGCGATAATTCCCCTCAGCAACTGCGAGAACGTGACAACGAATTAGAAGCTTTATCAGGAAGAATATTAAAATGAAGAATTAGCAAGAATTGAACAAGTTAACAACCTTCTCTTTTAGAAATCATATCTCTAATTAAAGAAGCTTGTTAAACCTGGAGACTAACATCTACACCTAGGTTGTTTCTGGAATTATCAAGAACTTTTGCAGCCCAAGAAAACTCATCATCGCTATTGATAAGAAGACGAGAGCGAGCTTGAGTTTCCATCGCAAGAAGATCCTCATTCTCGCGGATAAGTCTATCTCTTTCCACTTGAGTATCAAAAAGAGTTTTATGGAAATCTGCTAGAGCCTTGGTACCGTTTTTAACAGCAAGATCCTTCTCGTCAATAAGATCACCATTCCTTTTCCTTAATCTATTTATTTCTTCTTTTGAGTCAAGGTAAAGACGTTTAAACCTGTTGGTTAAGTTTAAATTGGATCTGTGCTCTATTTTCAAGAGGTTAAACTTGGATTTAAGTTCTTCAAAGGAGAGAGATCTAATCTGATCATCTGAAAAGTTACTTAAAGAACTATTAAGGCGAGCAAGAAGAGTATTATCATATTTAGGTTCAGGAAAAGATTGGAGGAATGTTTCCTCATCATTAAGACCATAAATATCAGCAAAATAGTTTCTTGAATAAGCTACAATAGGGTGAGAATAATTAAGAAAGAAAGAAAATAGATTATACCATATAATTTTTGATGAGCTTTATCAAGATCAGCGAACTTCTGCTTGTCAGCTGAGGCATCAGTTTACAATTTCTTATTTTTCTGCGAAGATCAGCAACTTCCGCCTCCAGTTTTTCTTTATCCTGGCGAAGGTTATTAACTTTTCCTTCTTGAATAACACGTCTAGTGTCCAAATCAGAAGCAACAGCAAAAGAAGCTCTTCCAACCTGCGAGAGAGTTATGTAAATTAAGATTTGACGAAGAAATTTGGCGAAGAAATAAATACAAAAATAAAATAAACAAGAGGAAACATACCAGTATGCCAAGAGAATTCAAGAGACTGGGAGTTAGCGATCTTGAAACTCCGCGAAGAGAAGCATTATCATCTAAGATAGGAGCATCGCAAATGTTAGCGAGAGACTGAGATATTTTAGTGATAGCTTCGTCTCCATACTCATTTGGGATACCATGTTCAGTATCGCCAAAAAATTTAGATAGCTGAGCCATGGAAGAATCATAAGGAGAAGAATTCACCATGGAAGGAGCACCATTATCAACATCAAAGTTATCCTCATTATCTTTATCTACATCGACATTTAGGTCATCAGGAATAGGTTGAGGAGTTGATGAAGAAGAATGTTGAGTTTTTCTTTTTTTTGAAGGAGGATCGCCAGATTTATCATCACGAGGGGCAATAGGCTTTTTTTTAGCAGAGGCAGTAGATTTTTCTTTGCGATCAGTGGAAGATTTTCCCTTGGGTTTTGGTTCTAATGGTTCAAGCTCTTCAATCACCTGCAAGCACAGATAAAGATAAGAAATAGGGGCAACAATATATTGTTAAAATCTATAAAAGAATATTTCTTACTTCATCTGTGAAGGATCTCAGAGCTAAGAGAGTGTTGGGTTTCCTAAAGAGCTTATAGCTGAGTTTCATTCTGTCAATCTAAGAAAAATCAAAGAGATTAGCGAGGATGTAAAAATATGAGGAAGATAGTGAATAATAATAATGCAAAAGTTGAGAGGATATATACTTCTTTAGATTTTTCAGGCCAATTAAAGACCCATGGCTGATACTCTTGAAGATTCATGGGCAATGCGAGAGAACCAGAGATATAATCTCCTTCAAGAAATAATGGAAAAATAAACCACTTGTCATCGTTAGAATGGCGAGGTCCTTGATTGGTTTTTGTATGAAAATCAATATCTAACATGACAATTTTATCTTCAGCGATTTTATCTTTCTTCTGTAAGCGGAATCCCCAGCGAGTGCGATATCTTTTCATGGGAATTACGTCATAATTGATAAAGAAATTTTCCACAGTATACATCATAGGAATGATGGGAACATCTTTGAATTCAGGATTTTTCGCATCATCAGGATAACGAGAACCTTTATTAGCACTGCGAGAGGCATATTCAAGTAATAATCTAATACAATCTCCACCTAATTGATACACTGCTCGTGAAAATTTCTCATGAGAAATTATTTGATAAAACAAGGGAACCTCTGGGTCATAAAGTGGAATGGGAAGGCCAGCTTCAAGTTGACCTAGCGATACTATAATTTTATTGCGAGAAAGTTGATGTTCAGAAAATAATTTGACAGAAAGTTCAGATTTAGAATCTTGACCTGGAATTATTGACAAAGTAAAACCTTTGTTTTTGAGATTTTCTCTCATCTCGTTAAACGCATTCAAATTTTTAGCACCAACAACCACCATTTTTGAAGTATGGTAATGAAGGAGTAAATTGAAAGAAAAGAAAGAAATCGCGAGAATAATAAATGCGCAATTTACGGAAGAACAGTAAAGTTACAGAGAAGAAGAATGAAGAATAAAGTAAAAAGAGGAAAAGAGAAGAATGAGAGAGGTATTTATAGAGGAAGAAATTTCTCGAAAAAATAAATGCAATTAATGTAACGAGAGGACATGAACGGTCAAATCGCAGCGGTTTAAATTAATGTGTCAAATGTTGATTGGAAGGAGAAATTGCATGGAGACTGCTGGTGAAGAAACATAGAAACGTGTCAGAGCAAAGATGATAATGAAAAGATAAGTAGTTGCGGCATTTTGATTCTCATGATCTTATCTTCTTCGCAGAAAAGACATGAGAAGAGGCAAGATGTATGACCAGAATATCGCCACAACGATATTCTCGCGATGGAAACGACACTTCTACGAGAAACCCAAACATTTCTACAAGTATTAACAACACTTTGACGAGAACGTCGCAAGATTCTTCAACGACATTTGGAAAGTGTCACAAAAGAGTAATATAACAGTTAATGACTGAAGATATATGAGAAGAATAAGTCTGCTTCACTGTAGTACCATAATATCGATGGATATTAACAAATTTGGCGAATCCCAAACGTTTCTACAAGTATTAACGAAGACTTATCGCAAGACTCTTCAACAACATTTGGCGAGTGTCAGAAGAGTGATATAACGATTAAAGATATATGAAGAATAAGTCTCCTTCACGATGGTTATAAAGTTGGCGATGGTGAATACTAAAATCTTATGAGATCGCAAAGTATATCCAATTAGGGGGAAATCTTAGATGTCTTCCACTATTTTCCCCTATATAAAGGGTTCACGATAATCCAAAAAGGATGATGTATTTTTGAGAGCTGAGAGAATTTTGAGGAGAGAGAAACTCCAGAAAGAAAGTTGTACTTCTGAGTTTTGATCTTTCTTGTAAATCTTCCTGAAAGTGAATTAATAAAAGTGTTGTTTTTCTTCCACAATTATGATTTATTTTTCATAGATTCTTGACAAGGGTGTAGTGTAGGAAATCCTGCAATTACATTTTGGCACCCGAAACAGGGATGAATTAACGAAAATAGAAGAAAAGGCGAAGAAGAAGATAAAATTTGTTAAAATATTAGGGAAATCATAAAGTAAATCGGTGAGAAAGTTGAAGGAAGAATGATCAAAATCAAAAAGGATTGTAGAAAATTGAAAGGTGATGTAATAACAAAAGAAATGATTGATAGATTTCATGAAAATATCAAGGGAAGGATACATAAACGGGATTTTGAAGGAAGGAAGATTATGACAGTGGAGAAGATATCATCATTGAAAGATTGGGAAAAACAAGAAATCGCGTTTACAGCAGAAGAAATACCAGAAGGAGATTCAAGTCATACATCTCCATTGGTGGTCACAGTAACCACTATACCAATGAGAGAAGAGAAATCGATGAAATCTGAAGAAGAATGGGCTATGAATAGAACTTTAGTAGACACAGGAAGTTCTGTAGACATGAAATTTTATCATACTTTCAAGAATATGGGATATAAGGATGAAGAAATGTCTCATTTAATGTATTATGCTCATGGCTTTGGAAAGTCTATAACAAAACCTAAAGGCGAGATAATGGTACGAATTCCACTAGGAGAAATTGAAACACAAATATCATTATGTGTGGTAGATGTGGAATCGTCGTACAATATGATACTGGGAAGACTGTGGATACACACGCAATCAAGGCTGTGGCATCAACATTACATCAATGTGTTAAATTTCCTATGCCTAGTGGAATTGGAGAAATTAGAGGAGATGTGATTTTCGCGAGATTGTGCTACCAAATTGAATTAAGAAATTGTGAAGAACGTCCAAAGCTGCGAAAAGCTCGCAGAAAATTGAGCAGAGAAGCAAAGAAAGAAAAGGAATTTAAAATTTACATGATAAGGGCAAAAGAAGGAAAAGGGATACCAAGTGAAGTTTTGTGAGAAGGAGATGAGTTCGCGAGAGTCTTGAAAACGCCAAAACCAATGGGAGAACCTGAAGCCAGCTACACTGCTGCTGAACCAACAAAAGAGATAAATATTGGAAGTAAAGAAGAACCTAAAATGCTGAAAATTGGGACTAGAATGGAGGCAGATGAGGAAGAAAGAACTATAAATCTTTTGCGATAGTATGCAGATATCTTCGCGTGGAACATGGATCATATGCCAGGGATAGACCCGTCAATACCATGTCATAAGTTAGAAATCAACAAAAACATAAGACCATTTAAGCAAAGAATAAGGAAGATCGCAACAACATATCATTCTCAAATAGAAGAAGAATTACAGAAGATGCTCGACGTAGGAATGATAAGACAAGCAAAATATCCAGAATGGATTGCAAACATGGTGGTGGTCCCAAAGAAGAACAAAGGGATACGAATTTGCATAGATTTTACGGATCTAAACAAGCCATGTCCAAAAGATAGTTTTCCGTTACCAGATATTCCACAAATGGTTGAATCAGCAGCAGGAAACGAAAGAATATAATCATTGGACGGGTATAAAGGATATAATCAAATCCCTCTCGCTGAAGAAGATCAAGAACATACTGCATTTTTTGCTCCAAGATGATTATATTGTTATACAAAGATGCCATTTGGCTTACGAAATGCTGGTGCAACATGTCAAAAAATGGTGGAAAAGATGTTTGCAAAGTGGATCCACAAAACATTATAAGTGTATGTAGATGATATGCTGATCAAAAGAAAAGAAGCTGAGAATCATGTACAAGATTTGAGAGAAATTTTCGATCAAATGCGGCAATTCAATATTAAGGTGAATCCTGATAAGTGTACCTTTGGAGTAACTTCATGGAAGTTTTTGGGGTATATTGTGTCAAAAGAGGGAATACAAGTTGATCCAGAAAAGGTACAAGCAATTCGCAATATGCCAACTCCTGCGACGGTAAAAGATGTGCAAAAACTAAATGGAATCTTAACTTCGCTGGGAAGGTTCATTTCAATATCTTCAGACAAGTGTAAACATTTTTTCGACATACTCTAGAAGGGAACAAAATTCAAATGGACAGATGAATGCGAAAAATCTTTTCAAGGAATAAAAGAACATTTGGCGAGTATATCTATATTACAAAAAGCTGAACCGGGAGAAGAATTATTGATTTATCTCGCAACAACTCCATATGCGTTAAGTGCTGTGTTATTGCGAATAGACGCAGGGGTAGAAAAACCAATTTATTATATCATCAAAACATTTAATTCAGCAGAAAAAAATTATTCAAAGATTGAGAAACTAATTCTAGCATTGGTACACGCAACCTTTAATCTTCGAATTTACTTCCAAGCGCATAAGATCAAAGTTTTAACGAGAGTGCCAATTGAATCGGTGATGAAAAATTCACAAAGATCAGGCAGAGTTGAGAGATGGAATGCGCAAGTAGGGCATTTTAATATTCAATATGAAATTATATCTTCGCCAAAATCACAAGTTATCGCAGATTTCTTAGCTGAATTTCCTTTAGAAGATGACGAAGCTGTAGAAGAGATGATGGATATAGAAGAAGAACATGGAGACCCAAAAGAGTTATTAACAGAACCTGACAGATGGGAAATATTAGTGGATGGATCATCAAATGGAGAAGGAAATGGGATTGGAGTTGTTTTCATTTCACCAGAAGGAGAAAAAACAGCTTTTTCATTTAGATTGGAATTTGCGTCCACTAATAATGAGACAGAATATGAAGCTATAATCCATGCATTGAGATTTGCGATAGAAATGAAGTTGGAAAATGCTAGAATCACCAGCGATTCACAATTGGTTATTTTCTAGATAAAGGGAGAGTATACTACAAATGAACCATCTTTGAAGAAGTACAAAAAACTTGTTGAAGAATTGTCTGCGAGAATTCCAAAAATAAAATGGAGATACATATCAAGGAAAGATAATAGGCTCGCAGATGCTTTTGCTTTCATATCAAGTATGATGACGAACCCACTTGCGAGATGCATAAAAATTCAAACACTTTTGCAACCGACGATAAACAAAGAAGAAGAAGAGGTAGATGTAATGATGGTAGAATCTGGCGAGCAAGAAATAGGGAATAATGCTACAGATTGGCGAGCAGATCTTCATGCTTATTTGGCGAGAGGAGAAATCCCCAGAAATCGATTAGAAGCACATAAATTAAAAAGTAGAGCAACCAATTATGAACTAAGATATGGGGTATTATATCGCAGATCATTTAATGGACCATCGCTAAGGTGTTTGACGAGGGAAGAAGGACAAAAGGTGTTAAAAATGTTGCATAGTGGTGATGCTGGTAATCACAGCGGGGGTAGATCTTTGGCATATAAAACAAAGATTCAGGGTTATTATTGGCCGTATATGCATGAGGATGCAAAACAACTTTCAAGGCATTATGAAGATTGTCAGCGATTTGGGAAGAAGATACATGCACCAGGAGCACCATTATCATCTTTGTCAAGCATATGGCCTTTTGGAAAATGGGGATTGGATATTGTGGGACCATTTGTGCCTAGTTCTGGACAAAGAAGATATTTAATCGTTGCTACAGATTATTTCACAAAATGGGGAGAAGTTAAGGCAGTACAACACATCTGCGATAAAGATATTTTTACGTTCATATTTGAAAATATAATTTGCAGATTTGGGATCCCAGCACAGTTGATGTCTGATAATGGAAATCAATTTGAAGGGCAGAATATCGAATTGCTTCTTAATGCATTTAAGATAAAATGTGGAAAGTCAACTCCTTTATATCCACAAGCAAATGGTCAAGTTGAGGCAACTAATAAGACAATCGCAGACATCTTGAAAAAGAAGTTAGAAGGTTATCACAAATCATGGTGTGAACAAGTACATAATGCAATATGGGCATATAATACAACTATACGAGAGGTAACTTGGATGTCACCTTTATGTTTAACATATGGAGTTGAAGCTGTCCTACCAACAGAGGTTGCTATCCCAACAACAAAAAGAGAGGCATGGGAGAAAAATCTAAGTGCTGGCATGATTTTACATAAGTTAGACGAACTAGAAGAAAAGAGAGAAAAAACTCTACAACATATGGAAAACTACCAGCGAAGATTAGCTCGCGAGTACAACAAACGAGTCAAGAAGCGTCAATTCCAGCCTGGCGATCTAGTTTTGCGAGAAACACCAAAATATCAGCAAGAAAGTGGTGGAAAATTATCGAGAAAATGGGATGGACCATACATCATTAAAGAGATAATTGGAAATGGAGCATACAAATTAATGGATCCAGAGGGAAGAGATGTTGGGCAAAGACTTGATAGACCATGGAACAGATTGTTTCTGAAAATATATTATCAGTATCAGTTTTTGCGAGGTAAGAAATACAAATGTAAGATGAAACATTTTAAAAATTCTTCTTTCAATATCAAAACTTATGCGAGCATCATCGCAAGAATAGCGAATAAAATTTTGCAGAGATTAAAATAATGGGACGAACCTTTATGGCGTGCACCCTAGTTCACGAATAAAATTTCGTAAGAGGCAAATGTAAGACCTAATAGCGCGTCATATGAGGGGGTATATCTTGAAATGACTCAGCGATAAGGTTATACCGCTACTGGAACCTGAGTCATGCAGACGATGGGGTTAAAGAAAACCTATCTGGGAGAGGGATCTTGGATTTCCAACTATATATGGTTATACCCTGGTTGGACGATCGAGAATCTCTTCCAAGAAGTGCAGAGTATGACCAAGGTGCCGAGGTACATGGTTGAGCCAAGGGTGCCCGGAGCGTACGAAACTCTCTTGCCATCCTTGGTAAGTCTTGGCTATAATGCACTTGGCCTGAAGAAAACCCCACTTAGGGTGCAGTCTTGTAACTATAAGCCATATAGGCATAAAGGACAAGAGGCTACGAACACAAATGGTTGTTGACAGATCCAGATGGGAGGATCTAGTCTTGTATGGCCGATGTTCCCTCCTTGAAGGGGCAACCAGGGGGGAGATAAGGGCGGCACCCTCCATTAGGGAGCTTATAAGTGTCATAAGACGGAAATGTCATGGGGATTTATGATCGAAAGAACATTTAGGCCTGTCATATTGTCGCGTAACGTAAATAATGCAGAGGCAAAAATCCATGAGAGCAATGTTAAGATGAGATCAATGGGTTTTTACATGAAATTGTAAAGACGTCATGCGATTTCATCGCAAGACGGCAATGTCATAAGGGTAAATTCTTGCGAGAGAATATATGCTTATCATATTGTCGCAAAGATTTTGAAAGAAATATGGATAAGACAAGATCAAAGGGTCTTTACATGCAAATGTTGAGAAATCCTGCGATTTTGTCGTAGACAGAAAATTTTGGCAAAATAAGACCTTTAACTAGGAAGGAAAAATAAGACCAAAAGAATAATCCTACCAATTAACTATTTTGCTTTAAGATGGCAGGAAACATTCCTTTATCGCAAAATTATATACAAGGAGGCAAATTTTTAACATCGCGGATTCCCTTAGAAATTTTCAGTAAAATGCAACAGTATTCCACATATCGCAGATGTATTCATATTTTCGCAAGAATGCAGCAACACAATTACTTAAAGAAGATAATGAGTATTCACCATTTCAAGCAAGATAATGAAGGGCAAGAAGGGGAATAGAGAAGTAATATTACATTATCTTACTTGAAAATATTCAAAGTAAGCTAAATCGAAAGTTAAAATTCTAAAAGTTTCGAAGATTACATCACTCGCAAGATAGAAGAAGTAAAATAAAGCAAAGATAAAATTCAAGCCTCGCCAGACTTATTGTTCTTGTCAGATTCATCAGCATCCTTCTCACCGCGAGCTTCTTCCTCTCTGGATTCTTCATCAGCGGGTACTTCTTTAGGAGGACTTTTTTCTTCTTCTTCACCACCTTTTTGATTTTATTGAGTGGTATCTTCCTCATCATTAGTAAACTCTAACTCTTCATCCATGGGAAGAGGAATTTCATCATCGTAAACCTCTAGAGGAGGGACAGAAACAGGAGAAAGAGAACAGGGAAGCAGAATATTATTCACGAGAACTTCAGCCCAAAGATGGACTTGGCGAAGAAGAGCTTTTTCACGATTCCTAATTTCTATATTCTTAAAGTATTCAAGATAATCAAGTCTTCTTTCTGCTTTGTCCTGAGCAATAAAATAATTAGAAGCAAGAGATTTATTTTCTTTGCGAATTTTATCCAATGTAGCGGTCAGATCAGCGATGGTAGAATGAAGATTCCTTTCGGATTCTGCAAGCAACAAAATAAAAGATCAGTTAGACAAGAATCTCACAAGGAACATAATATAAAATGAGAAGATCAACAAAAGAGGCAGTCAACTGACTACCTTCTTTTTGCGAGGTTAAGTTTTGGATTAAATCAAATAAACAGTTCTCCCACTGATTCATGGCATCATCGAATTTATCGCCAACCATACCCTTCAGACGAGATTTCATGTTTTCTTCTTTGTTGCGAAGATATGAATTTTCCTTTGCTAATGAAGAATAAGATTCCTTTAACTGAGAGTATTGTTCTTGAAGTTCGCTAGCTCTTAAACTAAGAGTTAATCTACCCTTGATAAGCTTATCCTTTTCGGCGGTAGATGATTCAGTTAACTCCTTGAGCTCCTTCTTAAGAGAATGAAGAGATTGCTCTTGACTATTACATGTACTTTGAAGATTACTTATTTGTTGCGAGGAAATCGTCATCAAGCTTGAAAATCTATTTTTTTCTTGGGACAGGGTTTTATTCTCATCTGATAAAGATTCCATCACCAAATTAGCCTTAAAAAACAAATATGAGAGGCGATCAAGTTCGCCACTCAAGAAGTTTTGCCTTTGCAATAATTGATTGTTCTCATTAGTAAGATTATTTATGCGATCAATTGGATAAGTGTACAGATTGTCTAATCTAGTATGTTGATCTATCCAAGAATCTCTATCAACGCGAACTTCTTCAGCAATAGATTCAGATTTGAGTCTTTCTATGAAATGAGCCCGATTTGAAACTAATATATGAACCAAAAATTTAAAGTCTAAGTACAGAAAGTATGTATATGAAACAGAAAAGCAAAAAGATCAGAGTCAAGAAAAAATCACCTTTTAGCTCGTCATTTCTTATGTGAAGATTCTCGCAATCTAGAGAAGAGTTGCTGAGCATGTGATTTAAGGTATCACATTCAGCAGTTTTATCTTGAAGACTTCTCCTCAGAACTTCAATCTCATTCTCTAAAGCCGCTCGTGAATCATTACGATCAGAGCCAAAATACTTAAAGAGAGTATCGCAAGCTTCCTGTTTGAGGGGGTCAGTGGAAGACTTTCTAGCATTGTCTAAAATATTAGACAAGACTTTAAAAGCAACATCAATACCTGCGAAAGTTTCACTCGATGAAGGAAAGGATTTAGAAGGTAAAATAGTAGTAAGAATAAGTTGGCGATCATTTGTGATGGTTGAGTTATCGGGAGGAGTATGTGGAAAAATAACAGTTGAAGGCCGTAAAGGACTATGAGGAATGTCAGTCGCAGCAGCTTTAGAAGCCTGATTTGTCAAAATATCAGAAGGGGTAGAGGTATGAACAGCGATATTCTCGCGAATAAGAGAAGAAAGATTTGGTTGCAATGGTATGGGAGTAGCCTTCACAGATGTTAACGGGGGCATAATTAGATTTTCCCCGAGTGTCTTAAAATGGCGAGACCTTTTGGGAGGTTTCTCAGGATTCACATCATTCTGCGAATAATAACCCAAATAAGAAACAGAGGCAACAATATTGTTATTAAAAAATAAAGGGTGTTTCTTACTACCTATCATTCGCAGAACTTTTCCTCCTCTTATCAGTCGGTCTTTTGCGAGGGTTAGGGTTGTTAGTAGTGGATTGTGTGTTAGAAATCTTTCCGCTAAAAAGAAGACATAACAAAGAAATAAGAAAGATTGAAGAATGAAAATAAAAAAATGCCTTAAAAATCAAGAGACAAACCTTGAGGACTCCATTAGAACAGTAGCAGAAGAATATGAAGGTGAGGCAAAGTTGCAGACGGAAAATGAAGAAGATGAAGAAACAGAAAAGTAAAACTAATTTTGAAGATTAGTTCCACCTTTTATAAGCAAAGGGGAGTGGACATACGGAGTAGGAACGTGTCAGTAAATGAAGGGATTTACAACACGTGTAAGAAAGGCTGGAATAACGGGATCTTGTCGAGGAGAAAGTATAAAAGGGGAAAAAAGTTGCGAAGAATAATAAAGAATATTAGTTCTCATGATATTCTCTTCTTCGTAGAAAAGACATGAGAAGAGTCAAGATGTAGTACCAGAATATCGCTACAACGCTATTCCCGCGATATTAACAACATTTCTGCGAGAAACCCAAACGTTTATACAAGTATTAATGACACTTTGACGAGATTATCGCAAGACTCTTCAACAACATTTGGCGAGTGTCACAGAAGAGTGATATAACGATTAACGATTAAAGATATATGAAGAATAAGTCTGCTTCACGATGGTTATAAAATTAGCGATGGTGAAGACTGAAGTTATGGCGATGAGATCGCAAAGTAGATCCGAATTAGGGGGAAATCTTAGCTGTCTTCCACTATGTAAATCCCTATATAAAGGGCACGATAGATCCAGAAAAGGATGATGTATTTTTGAAAGCTGAGAGAATTTTGAGGAGAGAGAAACTCCAGAAATAAAGTTGTACTTATGAGTTTTGATCTTTCTTATACATCTTCCTGAAAGTGAATTAATAAAAGTGTTGTTGTTCTTCCATAATTATGATTTAGTTTTCATAGATTCTTGACAAGGGTGTAGTGTAGGAAATCCTGCAACTACATTTACGATGGTTACAAAGTTGGCGATGATGAAGACTAAAGTTATGGCGATGAGATCGCATAGTAGATCCGAATTAAGGGGAAATCTTAGCTGTCTTCCACTATGTATTTTCCTATATAAAGGGTTCGACTAAATCCAGAAAAGGATGATGTACTTTTGAGAGTTGAGAAAGTTTTGAGGAGAGAGAAACTCCAGAAAGAAAGTTGTACTTCTGAGTTTTGATATTTCTTATAAATCTTCCTGAAAGTGAATTAATAAAGGTGTTGTTGTTCATCCATAATTATGACTTAATTTTCATAGATTCTTGACAAGGGTGTAGTGTGGGAAATCCTGCAACTACATGACGAAAGTCATGTTATGTTTCAATTACTTGAAAATGGCTTTGGCGATAAATAGTTTGTGAATAACAACTATATAACGTCCTATAAGAATTTTTCAATGATTGAAATGAGAATATAGATTATATAACTATTGTGAGATATAAATTGTGTTGAAACACATACATGTATAAGTCCTTATTCCTTGAACCAAAGTATGTGTACTTTGCTTCTCAGGAAAACCGGAACAGAGTCCGCGAACCCAGTCCGCGTAATATCGGAGGTTCTCTTCCCGAAAAAATCTGCTGGAGTTCGTAAGTTTTTACAAATTTATTTTGGGTACTTAAGTACGCGTACCTAGTCTGCGTACTTAGGTTGGTTATTTTCTAAAAACGAATTTTCGTGAACTTATACTTATATTAACTAAGGAATGCAAGTTTACAAACCGTGGCTATAAAGTTCATGAATCGATTCGAGTGAATCAAATTATTTTTGCTTTGATTGTTTCTTGTATACTTCTATAAGATATAAGCAATTGAACAACTCTCTAACTAGTTCATTTGAAATAGTTATGGTAAAGAAGAATATGGTTAATATGAAAGTGATCATATGGCTAACCTTTTGGTTAATTACTGTTGAACCAAAGAATGTACATGTTTGGGTACGGTTACACAAACCTAAAACGTGCATTTCATTTGTGTGTAACAAGCTAAGTTTTCGATTTAACGGTTGAAAGATATTATCTTGAATCTAATCAGGTTTTCATCTAACGGTGAATATTGAATGCTTTGTTACTGAGCTAACATTGATTGCAAACCCTGATTTGAACGACTATATAAGGGAGAACTCTAGCAACTGGGAAACCAAATACTCACACCTCCTGTGTGATACTTGTTGTATTATCTAAAGTCGATTCTCCTTTGACCTTAGGTTTCTACTGAGACCCTGTAGGTTAACGACTTAAAGACTTTATTGGGATTCTGAAGCCAGATAGATACTACTTTCTTGTAGTTGTGTGATCTGAACTTGCTATTTCTATCGTATTGAGTACAATCATAACGATTGTGTTGATATTGATATCTCCTATAGGAAAGATATAAAAGTAATCACAAACTTATTCATCCCATCGTTTGTGATTCCACAATATCTTCTTTCGCCGCGTCGATTAAGATTATTGTGAGGTGATTGATAATACTAGGCTGTTCTTCGGGAATATAAATCCGGGTTATCATTGGTTCCTATTCACCTTGATTTATCAAAAGAATGAACAAAACTCGTAGTCATTTTTGTGGGAGACAGATTTATCTATTACCGTAGGATTTTCTGTGTGATACATATTTGTTTATTAAAGTCTTCGAATTTGGGTCGTAGAAACTCTTAGTTATGGGTGAGATCATCTAAGGGAATCAAGTGTGTAGTATCCTACTAGGATCAGAGCCGTAAGGAGTGCAATTGTACCTTAGCTCAGTATGAGATTGATTAGGGTTCAAATACAATCTAATTGGTTTTCTTACCTACCCTGTGCATGCTACCAAGAAATTCAGTTCAATGGGTTCCTCGAACACTCAGAAGCAGAACAGACGTCTTAACAAAAATTGTCTAAAGAAAGATCAAGTCTTTTCTTCTGTTAAAAGAGGAGATAACATTACCTTTGATGTGAACAAGATTCCAGGAGAAAGGAGCGAAAATAATAATTTGGGAAATAATCTGAAGGAGATAATTGAAGGCTGTAAAGAAATTGTCGACAGGTTGTCAACCTCCTCAAGTCAAAATTCTTCTAATATAAAATTTATTGAGCCAAAAATCTTGTGATACTTTTCACAATTGCTGCATTTCAGTCTTGTCATAAAATTACGACTGGTTGCGTACCTTTGTTGTTGGGTTTAAATTGTGTTCGTACATGTACCCTCGTTACTGTCACGAATCAATTCTTAGAAACCCTAAAAGCTACCTACCCTGAGATACCATTTAAATACCAAACCCCTTGAGTCTGGTACGCATACTCTGGGATTGTTTGTTTGTTTGTCAAGAATGTCTTCTTCTAACTCTAGCGGCTTTGCAATAGGGTTTCTTGACAAAGGTATTGGTTTTGAGTCCAAGGGAAGGAAGAAAAGAACCATAGTAGAAGATGATCATATGAATGCCTCATGTTACTATGCCTATACACATCAGGATGTTGAGAATGGGGATATGGTTTCTTCTGAAGTGGTTCATGATTTTCTTAAATATTTTGAGAAAGCAAAATTGTAACTCGATGATACTTTGAAGAGTCTTGATGTGTTGAGAACAAAGTTGAAAAAGGTTGCATCGGACCTTGGTCTCATAAAGACACAATTTAATATCTTGTCAATGAGGATATCTTCACTGAAGATGTAATGGATGTCGTCAATCACAAGCTCAAAGACCTCAAGGCTCATGAGAATTCCGAAACGTCTATGTGATTTCATTCTGTGTTCGGTTGTGATGTCTTAGGAGCCCGTATTTGCTTTTTAGCTTGTTGATTTTATTTTGTCTAGTAAATAGTCGAATAAGAATTTTATTTTCTTATTTTGTTTAGAAGAATAACTAGAGTTTGGAATAGCCATTATTGTGATTACACATAGTTCTGTCCAACGTTTTCATCCTCATGTTTTTAGGTTTATTTTTTTAAATTCTAAAAAATTGTTTGGAAGATGATTTTTGCAGTATTAATCTTTATGGTTTTACATATTTCAATTTTTATGGGATATGTGTGTTTACGTCCGTGAACTATGATTGTCCCATACCTTGTCAAAAGTTAAGTATTTTGTATGTCAATATGCATGTATTGATAAAAGAATGAATGATCTTTTGAAATTACAAAAGTTTGAAGCCTATTATGTCATTATGCAAATATTGATGGAAGATAGGATGAACTTTTGTTTACGAGGATTATGTCTATTGTATGTCATTGTGAAAATGGTGATGGAAAATAGAATGAATCCTTGTCTATTCCAAAGTATTGATCTTCCCTGATCCATATTTTATGTATATATACTGTGAGGCTCCGTAAGTTCTATTATGTTGAGCAATTCCGATTAGATTAATTATGGGTTCTTTTGTGGTAAATCTAATTGAGTATGTTTGGATTCAATTTCATATTCGTATGTGATTTGTTATGTCCAAAAAAATCCTTCTTTTCTTATGAAATTAAGGTCGCTCTTGTTGTTCTTTCTGGAATGACATATTATTGGGGAGAGTTCTTAATTGAACTTGTGCTTAATTGCCAAATCTTTGTGGGGAGTGCGACTGTGGAATATTATAGGAGTTATCTTGTATCTTTATAAACTCCTTGATGAAAGCATTTAGCTTCGGATATATGATTGCATCTAAAAAAGTTGATATGTACTTTATTTTGGTCATGAAATTTCTCTATAGAATTTTTTATTAGGATATCGTTTTCGTACCTTTGCCAATTTTATTTACAAAAAGGGGGAGAATTAATGTGTAGTTCACACTACAAATACATATGGTTTTCGGATCATTATGTAAAGGGGAGTGGTTTCCATGTGAGATGGAGTATTGACTAAGGGGGGGTGATACTTATCACCATAGTATTGTTGTCGAAGTGGTGATACAATTGAACTTTGATGTTGTATAATAATACTCCCTCCGTTTCAAAATAATAGGTAGATTTGTGTGTAAATTTATACACAAACCTTCCTATTATTTTGAAACGGAGGGAGTACTAAGAAAATGTATAACAATGATTGAGAATTCCTGTTTTCTCATTGTTATAGCTACGTATTTTCAACAACGATGATGTTAAACCTACAACCTTTGGAATCATTGGAGTATTGGAAGTGATGAGGATTTCGAGTAATGTTGAAGATTAGGCATGTGGAAAGAGCTAAAAAAGTTTATTTATTCATTTTTGTATTCCATATGTATTGATAGGTTTGTCACTAAAATTGACAAAGGGGGAGATTGTTAGAGCACTGCTCGGTCGAACTCGCATGTGTTGCTATCTCAAGCATGTTTGTCAATATTAGTGATCAAAACTATAAGTCTTGATTTCTAGTCTACTATAGGTAAGTCTTGTACTAGGATAGAAAGTATAGTTGAGCTCAAGAACTCAATGGAGATCATCATACAAGACGAAGGACTACTCAAGGAACTGGTGGATCTTCATCGACAAAAAGGTATGTAGAGACTTGAATTTATATATCACTCAAAAGTATATCTACTATATCTCCTATCTTGAGACAAAAGTCGTTTTGCTATATAGAATTTGATTATACAAATTTGCTATTTCAAGACGAGTTTATCTCGCTTATATATTTCTCGAAATATGTGTTGGTAAGCTTTCACTTTGGCCAAGTTCATCTTTACCTAGTGATGAAACTCATGTTATGTTTCAATTACTTGAAAATGTCTTTGACGTAATATGGTTTGTAAATAACAACTATATAACATCCTCTACGAATGTTTTAATGATTGAAATGAGAGTTTTGATTATATAACCATTGTGGGACATAAGCATTGTGTGGAAACACATACATGTACAAGTCCTTATTCCTTGAACCAAAGTATGCGTACTTTGCTACTCAGGAAAACCGGAACAGAGTTCGCGTACCCAGTCTGCGTACTGTCGGAGGTTCTCTTCCCAACAAAATCTGCTGGAGTTTGTAAACTTTTACTAACTTATTCCAGGTACTTAAGTCCGCGTACCTAGTACGCATATTTAGGTTGGTTATTTTCTAAAAACGATTATTCGTGAACTTATACTCATATTAACTAAGGAATACAAGTTTGTAAACTGTGGTTATAAAGTTCATGAATCGATTTTTGTGTCTTGTATACTTCTATAAGACCTAAGCAATTAAAAAACTCTCTAACTAGTTCATTTGAGTCATTTGAACTAGTTATGGTAAAGAAGAATATGTTTAATATGATTGTGATCATATGGATAACCTTTTGGTTAACTACTGTTGAACCAACGAATGTACATGTTTGGGTACCATTACAAAAACCTAAAACGTGCATTTCATTTGTATATAACAAGCTAAGTTTTCGATCTAACGGTTGAAAGATATTAGCTTGAATCTAATAAGGTTTTCATCTAACGGTGAATATTGAATGCTTTGTTACTAAGATAACATTGATTGTATAACCTTATTTGAAAGAAAATATAAGGGAGAACTATAGCAACTGGGAAACCTAATCCCCACACCTCCTATGTGATACTAGTTGTATGATCTAGAGTCGATTCTCCTTTAACCTTAGGTTTCTACCGTGACCTTGTTTGTTAACGACTTAAAGGCTTCATTGGGATTGTGAATCCAGACCGATACTACTTTCTTGTAGTTGTGTGATATGATATTTCTGTTTATATCATATTGAGTATAATCATAATGATTTTGTTGAGATTGATATCTCAGATAGACAAGATATAAAAGTAATCACAAACATCTTCGTCTCATTATTTGTGATTCCACAATATCTTTTTTCGCCGCGTCGATTAATATTATTGTGAGGTGATTGATAATACTAGGATGTTCTTCGAGAATATAAGTCTGGGTTATCAATTGGTTCCTGTTCACCATAATTTATCAAAAGATGAAACAAAACTCGTAGGTATTTCTGTGGGAGACATATTTATCTATTACCATAGACTTTTCTGTGTGATATAGATTTTTTAATTAAAGTCTTCAACTTTGGGTCGTAGAAACTTTTAGTTGTGGATGAGATCAGCTAAGGGGTTCAAGTGCGTAGTATCTTGCTTAGATCAGAGATGTAAGGAGCGCAACCGTACCTTGTATCCGTATGATATTGATTGGGGTCCAACTACAGTCCAGACCGAAGTTAGTTTGTATTAGGCTAGTATCTGTAACGGCTTAATACAGTGTGTGTTCAATCTGGACTACATCCTGGGTTTTTTCTGCATTTGCGATTTCCTCGTTAACAAAACTTCGGGTGTTTCTGTTATTTCTATTCCGCATTATATTTTGTTATATAATTGAAATATCACAGGTGTTTGTGGGAGAAAACTACTTCTGCCGGTTTGGGTAATTTTGGGTGTGTGTGGATGAGAAGTGAGTTTAAACCTTCAAAAAATGTGCTGCACGATGAGCACTTTGATTTGAGAGGTAATCTATACAATTCTGGCCTAAACCGAAGACACGGCCGTTCCAGATTTGTTTCGGTCACAGGTGAAGGATGTGAGGTTGATCTTAGGGAGGGAAGCGAAGAAGGTGTTGTGAGTATGAAGGTGAAGGCTATTTGATGACTTGTTAACAGAAGGTCGAGCAGGCAAGAAAATGTTGCAGGAAGGCTCTGGGTGTTGAATACGATTAACACTTGGTTTTCTGTGTTGTTCGAACTTCTGCCTTTGGAAATAGGGAGGAGAACCCATTTATACAAGTCATTAATCCTTCTTCACGTCTCTCGTGGGAAGTGGAGGAAGTGGAGTGAGGGAAGAGTGGAGTTGTGTGTGAATGTCACACGACCAGAACTGCCCACTTCTCTCATCTTGACTTAACCTCCCATGTCTTCCTAACACGTTCTTGTGATGGCGCGTTGCACACTGCACGCTGTAAATCGCCAGACCAATACCCTAGTTTGTATCCCCCAGTTGTGACATGATTAATGTCTCGAATGTGTGGATCGCGGGACCCACAGAAAATAGTGCAGGGTGAACCATGAACTTGGTATAACATCGCATGCATCCATCTTCAGGTAACCGTTTGGAGGCTGTATAGACAAGCCATGTATTGGTCGGTTACCTTGTGAAGAATAGTGACGGATGGTGATCATAGTGATACCTTGTTTGCTGGTTGATTCGCACCCTAAGCCATTCGTCCAATCTTGCAAAGCTGGACGGACGAGATGACTCGTAGCCTTGCTTGCGACCGTTGGATGGGAGGCGCGCATGCTGCCTCTTTCGGCCAAAACGTTTGCATGCTTAGAGAGTTCCAATGGAGGAACCGATCAGCCCTGCATGGAGGCAGTATAATGGTGTTCACGCCCATGCCTGCTTGACTCGCAAAGATTTAATCTAAGCCACTCGACTTAGGCGGCAAAGACGAGTGGTCGAGATTAGAATTTATAGATGGGCCGCGACATGTCACCTTTGGGCGCGCGTACCGAGGAGCTTGGTCACCGCCGGTCTTGGCCGATCAGCTAGACGTGAAGCCGGGCCCAAGGTGGTCATGCTAGCATGCTCGGTTCCTTCTAAGTCTCCATCTTGGCCTTCCGTCCAAGCCTGCGAAGATGGAAGATCGAGATGTTTCTGCGCCGCAAACCCTAATTAGGGCTTCAGACCGGCCACTTTGAGCGATCGACTTTGGGTTGCGTGCGCCTCCTTTGGGGAGACCGACCATGTATGCAGCATCTTGGGTCGACGGTGAGCATGTACATGCTTGCTCTATGACCCTGGCGCAATCTAAGCCATCCAACTATGCCGGCGAAGTCGGATGGTCGTGATCGTTTTGGATCTTCTCAACCTGCATAAGGCGTTAATCTAGCCTTGTTTGGGCAATCGTTTCTTGCACCACGGCTTGCCTATGAGGGAGTCGGCCATGTAGATAGAAAGTGGGCCTGCCAATGGCGTGCCATAACTACACTACTTGTTTTAGGGTATAATCTAAGCCGTCCGACTATGCTGGCGAAGTTGTACGCTCACGATTAAAAGGAACCCTAGCCGTGCGTCATGCTCGCTTTGAGCGCACGTTTTGGAAGGACCAACCATAGTTGGTCTTGACCGTTCTGTCATGTGTGAAGGTGGGTCCGATGTGATCATGGTAGCATACTCAGGACCCCCTGAATCTATATCTACACCCTCCATCTATGCTTGCGAAGTTGGACGGGTGAGATATATTTTTGGGTTTGTTTTCAGCAAGTGAGACCAACATGGGTAGTCTTGCATGCGTTCAACGGGGCTAGTATAACCTACCGTAAGGTAGCCTATGGGTGTTTGCATGTCGAACACAAGGCTTTAATTTAAATCATTAATAGTAATGTTGTATACCTACAGAAAACCGGGATGGTTGCCACATGCTCCGTCGGGATGGTTGCCACATGCTCCGTTCTGGGTAGGTATGTTTAATTCTCAGGGATGGTTGCACATGCTCCAATGAATTAATATGGCGAGAAGTATTCATCGCCTGAAGGCTTTATCCTTTGCAGGACGTCAGCTTACAAAAATTGGCTTTTTACAATTTTACCCTTTAAATAGAAATCCACCATCAACATTAAGTCCCCTGCCTAGCATGCAATGGTTACACTATTGTAGGGTAGGCATGAGATGGTGACAAATATGCGTAAAATAAATAAAGGTAACTAACCTTGGAAGGCAGCCGCTAGTGATTGTCCATGTGAACGCATCGCTGCAGGCATGAAACCTTTGGTGGGCCGGTTTCCCTTCTTGGTTTTTTGGGAGCAAAAGGGAATCCTTCTCTGATTAGAATTCTTCAAATTTTGCCTATAAAAGGGAGAACCCTTTTTGTTTTCCCTTCACGATTTCCTTTTTTTTTTTGTGTGTGAACGTTTAGCTCTCTGCTCGTGTTGCCGCCACCGTCGTTGCTGCCGGAGTCGCCGCCGGATTTGTTGCCGCCGACGCCGTTAATCAGGTACGTGCAATTTTTTTTATTTTTTTTGCAAACCCTAATTATTTAGTTAGAGTTTCTTTTTCATTTTGAGAGGATTGTAGGTGCAGCAAAACATACCATAATTAATTCCTTTACCGCCTGTTAGGGTTGCGTAGTAAAATAAATCATAAACATGTCGTTTGTTCTCTTTATCCTTGCATGTCAAAACCCAGGTTGTAGCTTGACCGCTGTCTTTAACTTGTAGACATGATAACCAACTATAGAAAAATATGTTGACATGCTGGCTTAGCTTTAGGGACGAGCATGCAAACTTTAGTGCCCGCCTGCGTGATTTTGAGGTACTCTTGCGCGTGCGTTTACTGAAATTGCTGTAGAATCTTCATACAAACTCGGATTTAGACGTTCCGCATAAGTAATTTCAAGCCCAGAAAATTTCCAAGCTTTAATAAAGAATCTTTTCGTATTTTGAGCGTGTTTAGGGGATAAAAACCGCGAAATAGTAAACTTCCAGGAGGTTTTCAGAATTTTTTCAGGTTGCGTGTCTTCTGATGTTTTGGCCACCCATTCTTGCTCTTTCATCCGATTGTCATGAAATTTTGATATATTTTAGGTAACTTCCATATGAAGAGAATGGCAGATAACATAACACTATATTCCATACCCATTGCTCCCATCTCATAATCGAACACAGGGATGAGCATCACGACTGGTCGAATAGTTTCTGAGGAGATGATTGAAGACTGGAAGTGCCATCGAGATGTGTTTGTGAAGTATGACTTCAATGATCCTTGGTTATTCAAAGGGTTCTCTAAGATTCAGGAGCTTCAGAAACTACAAGATGAAGTCCCTTCTGCAGACTGTGTTACTCGCTAGGAATAGAAGATTGAAAGGCTGTCTAATGAGTTGAAGTTGGAACAAGCCGTTTTTCAGAAAATGAAAGACGCTCTTGCACAGAAAGACGAGTTGATGTTGAAGGACTTTCCTTAAAGGATTCACGCAACTTATTTGTATTTCTTTTAGATGCTCTTCTCCCCTTTTTTTTTTTTTTTTTTTTTTGAGTGATAGTGAGGATTTCCTTTCATAATTTGACTTCCAGTTTTGAATTAATAGATAATTGAATTGGTTTATTTTGAGATAGTTTTGTGAATCAACTTTTCTGAAAGGGATTATTTTAAATGGAATTTGCATCTTGATCATGAGTGATTGCATATATCATATGAAATTACAAATGTCGCGTAAAAGGGAAGTATGAAAGGAAACAAACATATCGTTTGATTATTGAGCCTCTTTTTTCCACGCGCGGGATGCTAAGTCCCCAGTGAATTCTAAAAATATCTTTCTTGGAAGATTGTTGGATATAACTTACTTTCTTTTGAGACCTCACTTGTATCAAACCGAAGTAGCCCTTCCAAGGAAGTCGTCCGCATTAATTTCTCAGAGAAGGAAAGCTATCCCTCTGAATCAAGCTTTTCCTGAACAATGCACTTCAAAGAGTTGGATTCACTGGTGTGGTGGTGAAGGAACCGGTGGAAATGACAATACCTCAGGTCCATTAATTCTTGATCAGTGGGTGGATGCCATACCGTAGGTAGATCCACCTCTCAGTTTCGCACCCACGCCTCCAGCAACTCCAAAATATTTTTTATTGGGAAGGAAAAGTGTAAATACTTTGAGTCTGTCTTTTCATGTGCTAATGGGTGTTGTGATGTCTCTGCATGGATTTGATGTGGAGCACATTTCCGAGATGAAGTTGGAAGATTTGCGAGCGCTATCATATCCGCGGAGCGCTTTTTTGGGTAAAGAAGTGCAGAAGGTATCATCATATCACTACTGAGTGATCGAATTGAACGCTCATATCCTCTGTATTCACGTATTTATTGATTGATCTCTCCTTCCTCAAGAATTTATTCACTTGGTTCAAAGGTCGATGCGGATTGGACAGTCTTCCGGGCTTCCACAAGAGTCTTGAGATATAAATCTTCAAGCAGGGCTCCGTAAGCTGTAGGCTCCCATTCTTTATCCGGCAGAAGTTGTGGTACTCCAGACAAGTCCTTTCCTCTGTGGAGTTTCCTCGAGTCTTCATTTTCGGATGGACCATGTTGTTTATCTTTCCTGAGTCTCATGCGATTACGCGATCTTTTTGCTTCTCCACAGGTAAAGGTGTGACCCTTGGCTAAGGATCCAGCATTTCTCGCACTGTCTGAGTAGATGTCTGTCGACCCTTCTTGTAATTGTGCTGTTATATCATTCAAAAGGTGGAATGTTTCGCTCTGTCTTCTATCGATACCGACTTGATTTTCCAAGACATCCTCCAACATTATAGCTATACTTCCCACAATATCTGAACCACCTGTGGTTTCCGGGTGAGGATACATCGCGAGATGAAAACCGAAAAATTGAGAATTCAATTTTATTTTATTTTGCAACTAAGAGATCAACCTCCCACTGTGGTCGCCAATTATTTATGGGTGAAAACTATTCCTGCCGGTTTTGGTAATTTGGGGTATGAGGATGAGGAATGAATCTAAACCTTAAACAAATGCACTGCGCGGTGAGTGCTTATAGGTTCGAGAAATCAATCTGTGCAAATCCGGCCTAAACCAAGAAATGGTCATTCCAGACTTGTTTCGGTCACAAAGTGAAGGAGATGGGGTTGATCTTAGGGAGGGAAACAAATAAGGTGTTGAGAATGTGAAGGTGTTGGCTATGTATGACTTGTATCAGAAATCTGAACTAGCTTGCATGATGTAAGCTATCAGTTCCGGTGTTTGAATACGATTGTATCAACACTTGTTTCTGTTGTATTGTCCTCTTTGAAAAATAGGATGGAAAACCTATGTATACAAGTCTTTTAGCCTAACCCTCGTATCTCGTGGGAAGTGAAGAAAGTAGAGTGATGGAGTAGTTGAGTAATGTGTTAGTGTCACACGACCAGTCTTGCTCACTTCTCCCATCATCACTAACCGTCCATGACTTCCTGACACGTTCTTGTGATGGCGCGTTGTGCGCTGCACGCTGTAAACCTCCAGACCAATACCCCAGTATGTATCCCCCAATTTGTGACATGATTGATGTCTCGAGCGTGTGGATCGTGGGACCCACTGAAAGTAGCATGTAATGCTAGATTAAAGAGATGCATTGAGGTCGATCCATCCAAAATCCAAGCCATCGTAGAGATGCCATCCCCAAAGAATATGAAGGAAGTCCAAAGGCTAAATGGGTCCTTAGCAGCGTTGGGAAGATTCATCGCTAGGTCTTCAGACAAATGCAAACATTTTTTCAACATCCTCAAAAACTCGGGCAGTGACCTGGTCCCCTTTTATTTCCATTACCCCTTCAGGTGTAGGGAATCTTAGGTATTGATGATATGTAGTTGATACCCTTTTGAGCTTGTGCACCCATCTCCGGCCAATAATTATGTTGTATGGCGATGGAGCATCCACTACGCTGAATCGTGCGTCCACCGTCATGGGTCCCGCGTTCACTTGTAGGACAATATCACCTAAGGGCTTTGTGGGTGTTCCGTTGAATCCGTATATGGTGTAATAGGAAGACATAAGCTGTTCCTCCCTAAGCTCCATTCATTTAAATGTGTCATAGAATAAGACGTTGACGGAACTTCCCCCGTCAATGAGGATTTTCTTGATGTTGCACCCTGCTACTGGCAGCGTGAGAACTAGAGGTTTGTTGTGATCTTCCATGTATTCCACAACATCTGCGGTGTCGAAGGTTATAGATGCATCCATGCATTGCTCGTTATCATCCACTACTATGTCGTCGATCTTGTATAGTTCACAGTAATCCTCGAATTGCTTCCTTAACCTTTTCCCTATCTGAGCTGTCAACGATGGTCCAGTAGCTTCGGAACATGAGATAGTATTGAGTGTTTGGTTTCCTTTGGGAAGTTGGACCTGCTTGCTTCGCTTAACTCTTTCTTTTTCACCAGCCTTTTGGACGTAACGTTTGAGGTTTCCCGCATCGATTAGCTTTTGAATCATTATTTTAATATTCTTGCACTTCTCTGTTTGATGACCGTTAAAGCAATAATATTCGCAATAATCTCTAGACTTTTCCGTACGCGGTGGTTATTTACCCTTGGACCATGGCCATTCCATATTCTCCCGGTCCTTGATCTCTCTTAAGATACGAGCGTAGCTGGTATTCAACTTCATGTACACCTGATCTTTGAATTTTGGATTATCCTTAGGGCGATCATCCTGTCGCCTTTTCTTATCATCGTGAACCCGTTCGGTTGTTCGGGTATCCCTACATCCGCTGGCTTGTTCCACCGTATTAGTACGATGTGACTTGTGTACGTGGGCTCTGGTATTTTTTCACTAGATTTCCTCTAGCCTGGCGTGCTTTTCAATGATCACTCGGATATCCCCTTCGGTGTTGGGTACACTCCCGTGAATATCAACAAATAAAGGGCTCACCCTGTCCAGGCCCCACTTGTAGCAGTTGATATTGATGGCTGCACTCTTAAAGTCACATATATTTCCTCTCCTATGTAAATGGTGCAGATTTCCTCTCCTCCTTGAAGGTCCATATATTTCTGGTACTCTTAACCTTCCTGCGAATCCTGCATATCTTGCGGCTTATCATCCTTAGGTTTTTAATTGTCCTGAAAAGGATTCTGAGGTATATCTCGCGAAGTTAACTATTATTCGCAGATTTAGATAAGTATATTATTCTTATTAGTTATTTAATTATCTTTTATCAGATTGGAAAAATGAAGGCTAGCTACGCCAATACTGGGAATCCCAATCTCCTAAAGATTTTGAAAACCTTCACAGATGAAGTAAGAAACATTCTTTTATAATTTTTAACAATATATTGTTGCCTCTGTTTCTTATCTTTATGTGTGATTGTTTTCAAGGAAATTCCTTTTGTCGCGGTTGTTGAAACCAAATATAAAGGCAAAAGAGTATTAACTTCAAATGAAAGCTCTGGTAATTCTCCTCGCCGTAACAAAGATCAAACCACAGATGATCCTCCAGAGAAGAGAAGAAAAACTCAACCACTTCTTCCACTTAGAGAGACTCCTATTATCGCTGAAAAAGATAAAGAATTTGAAGAA
This sequence comes from Papaver bracteatum, assembly GCA_023529315.1. Classification (NCBI taxonomy): domain Eukaryota; kingdom Viridiplantae; phylum Streptophyta; class Magnoliopsida; order Ranunculales; family Papaveraceae; genus Papaver; species Papaver bracteatum. The sequence continues at coordinate 178,391 of JAJJWX010002427.1, read as the reverse complement.
AATGATGGGGTAAACCATGATGTCACTGTGGGTACTTCAACACATTTTTCTTCCACAAGAATTAGATCTGCGATGGGTATCTCTCGACCTGAGACTCCAATGGATCAATTATCAAATATTTTTAGGAATACGATGCAAGGTGTTGGTGAGGATGACATCGCTCGTACTTGCGATTATCTCTCGAAAATCTGCGATGCTTCGATCTTAACTAATAATAAAGATCTCAAAGGAGTTTCCAGATTTATCGACTCAAGTTTTCTTCACGCGCTAACTTCACTGGTATGCCCCTTTCCTTTGTTTTTCTTGTAGTAAATTTTACATTTATCATAAGTATTAAAGATCTTTTACTTATCTTCACTCATTTTCTCTTTTATGTCGCAGACTGCTAGAGCTTCTTTTTCGATTGCTTCAGAACTAGAAAACAGATTATCAACATCGCAGAAAAGGCTTTCTGATTCACAATCTGAATCTGTGACACTTCGCGAGAAAAATAAACAATATGAAGCTGAAATAGCCCTTCTCCGCGAAAAATGTAAACAATTGGAAGTATCTGGGAACACTGAGCTCCTTAACAAAAATAAATCTCTTGAAGTAGAAATTGAAGTTCTTCAACAGAAATTAGTTGACAAGGAGAAGTTCTGCAAACAAGTTATTGGTATAAATCTTTTTTCTCTTTAATTTTTTTTTTTTTTTACTTTTTTTTATTCTCGCTATTTTAGCTTATTTGAGCAACCATTTTGCAGATGCCTATAATCTTACTGATGAAGCTCTTATTCTCAATTCTTTTGATGAAACCATAGATGAAACCACTCTTCTTCAGCGTCTTAATGACGCTTTAAATAATTATTCTGACGATAAAATTAATACTTTGTCTCTTGATGAGCTTAAACATCATGTTTCCCTTATGAGAATGGACTATAGATCTACCTTGAGTATGTCCAATAGTTTAAAAACTTGCAGAGATGAATTTAGAGAAAAAATCAAAGTCTTAAAAGCCAAGAAGAGTGAACTTGAGAAGGATAAAGAACGCATTACTCTTCAAGGCGCTGAAGCTCTATCAAAATTTCGCAATACCCTTGTTGATACTGAGCTTGACAGAGATAGACTTAAGGATGAAAATATTAATCTTCTTAAGAGAGAAAAACAAATCCGTTCCCATCTTCTCATTCAAAATGATGATGAATTCGAATGGGCTGCGACAATTCTCGATAATGCTAGGAAAAACTTAGCAATAGATGTCAGTCTTCATACCGAGCAAGCAACCTTGATACAAGAAATGATTCATGAAAGAGAAGGTTATTTATTGCTCCTCTAACATCTTTATATTTTTTTGTAGATTCTTGATAAATTTCTAACTTGTTATTGTATCATCGCAGAATCTGAAGAAAAACATTCTACAAGAATAGCAGAACTTGAAGAAGAAAAAAGTAGTCTTGCGAATAATCTGGCTTCCCGCAATGATAAAATCACTAGACTATGAGAGAAAATAAAGATATCCAACTCCAATTTGCGTAGTAACCTTCTCACCATTCGTAATAATGCTATTGAGAAAGTCTGCAAAGATAATGATCTTCCTCTTAGTCTATATCCTTGCCTCTTGGAAAATATCCCACCAATTTCAAGTACCGATTATTTCGATGAGTGAGGCTGATATAAATGAGAATGAAAGCGAAGATGAAGAAGAAACTGATGATGAAGATAATGAAGACGAAGATGAAGATAATGGTGAAGATAAATCTCAATAGTTTTGCTTCTTCTTTTTGATCTTCTCCTGTATTTTGCTCTTTCTTTCTTGCGATAATTATCTGCGACGAATTGTATCATTCTTTCTGCAAGATACTTGTAACTCCTGATGTTCTTCAATATATATAAATTCCTTTTTTGCCTCTATCTGTCTGTTTTTTATATGAATTTATCATATAATGATGAATAACAATATTTATTGTTCTTATACATCGTTCCCATATTTGCCTCTTGTTATTAATCTGCAATATGATAAATGAATCACCGCAAATTTTTCTGCGATATATGTTTCGTAGACATAATTTCTCTTGTGGTCTTATTTCGCCTTCCTAGTTAAAGGTCTTATTATGCCACTTTTATGCGACAAGATCGCAGGATATTCTTACTTTACATGTAATAATCCATTGATCTTGTCTTATCATTATTTTAATTTCTGCGACAATATGATAAATCTAAGCCATCTTGTGAGATTAATCTCTCTTTGCTTTTTAAGATTTATGACATTGCCGTCTTTGCGATGAAATCCCAGGACGTCTTTGCGAGTTATTTCCTCTTATTATTGATTTTATTTATCTCATATTTTGATCTTATCGCAAAAACCCATTGATCTCATCTTAACATTTCTCTTTAGGATTTTTGGCCAGTCATGCAGCAATATGACGGGCCTAAATACTCTTGCGAATATAAAGTCCCATGACATTGCTGTCTCTGTCACGCGACAATATGACGGGCCTAAATATTCTTACAAATATAAAGCCCCATGACATTGCCGTCTTTTTTGATACACAGCTCCCTAATGGAGGGTATCGCCCTTATCTCTCCCCCCGGTTGCCCCTTCAAGGATTATACATCGGCCATACAAGATTAGCACTTTCCCATCCTGTTCTGCCAACAACCAGTTGTTTTCGCAGCCTTGTCCTTTATGCCTTATATGGCTTATAGTTACAAGACTGCACCCTAAGTGGGGTTTTCTTCGGGCCGAACACATCGTAAGCCAAGACTTGCCATGGATGGACAGGGTAGGTTCATCCATCCCAGGCACCCACAACACAACCGTGTACCTCGGCGCCTTGATCAGACGTTGCATTCCTTAGGAGAAACTCTCGGGCGCCCAACCAGGGTATAACCTTATATAATTGGGAATCCAAGTTATCTCTCCCGGATGGATTTTCTATAATCCCAAATCTCCATGACTAGGTTCCAGCAGTAGTATAGCCTTTCCCATAGCCATGCAAAGAGATACCCCCCTTATGACGCACTTTAAGGACATTGCCTCTTACGGAATAGAATCCGCGAACTAAGGTGTACGCCATAAAAGTTCGTCCCGTTCTTATATATTTTTAGGCGATTCGTGCCCTTCTTATGCATTTGCATTAAAAATTCTTATATGATTAGAAATCATCATCTTTTTCTTTTTAATAGAAAAATTCTCATTTTTGAGCAGAGTTTTTCTTTTAATTCTCACAACAGAGTTTTTCATTTGTTCGCAATATGATATTGTTGCACTTCTTTTCTTCTATGTCGAATGATTATTCACAATTTCTTTTTACTTATTTATCTTATACTTGTTTGTTCCCCTGCGAAGAATGAAGGTTTCTACTTTTCCCCATCTTCGTATGATTAATCTCCATTGAATCTTTTGGGACAAAACTATTCTTGAAGTATGTCCTTTCCCCGCAACTCTATATTGTCCACCATCAATTTCTCAGCTCTCTGATTTTTCCTCCTGTTATGTTGCCAATTACGATTTCAGGCATTCCTTTCTTCGCAAGTATTAATGTCAACTTCATAACACTTTTTTCCTTCAAACCAATCACCTTTAATTATCCCAATACCATGAGGATGTGGAAACTTTATGCATTGATGATATGTTGATGCTATACCCAAGATCCCATGGAGCCATGGTCTTCCAATTAAGGCATTGTAAGGAGATTCTATATCTACTACACAAAACTTGATTTTTGAAGATATCTTGTTCAACGGAATTTCCATAGTAATTTCTCCTTTTGGCTTGTTTGCAGTGCCATTAAAACCATAGATCTTGTAAGTTGAAGGGATTAACTCATCATCTCTTCCACCCATTGTGCGATATGTATGATAAAATAAAATGTCTACTGAGCTACCAGTATCAATTAAAATTTTATCTATTGCCCAAGAATCATTTGTTGCGTCATCATCATTTTCTTCTCCTTCTTCTATGTATTTTGGATTTATCTCTAGCTTCACCACCAATGGGTTGTCATGCATCTTCCCAGGTTCTGGTATTTCTTCCGCAGTAAAAGAAATAACTTGTTTCTGCTATTCTTCTAACGGAGAAATCTTTGCAATATTCATCACTTCTCTTCCCTCTATATCCATTGCAAATACTCTGCTTAGCACATTGTCATGGAAATCTTCTATCGTTTTCTGCGAATGTACAATTGAATTGCAAAATATATTTTTTGCTATAGATCCTACTTCAATGACAAATGTTTCAGCTTCTTTTGCAACATTAACTCTGCGAATTTCTGGTGCTTGCGGCAATTGCTGCGGTTGTAAATATCTTGCTAGAAAATGGTTTAATTTCCCCTGTTCAATCATTCGCAAAATAATTCTTTTTACATTTCTACAATTATGCACAGAGTGGCCATGAAAATGATGATAAGGACAGAACTCTTGATTTTGGTTGTTAGGATGTGGTTCTTTCCCCATGTTCCAGGGTGAGGGTATATTCTCCATCAGAATAATCGCTTCCCAAATCTTGTCTATTCCGGTGTTTAAAGGTGGCAATTTGATGTCCTCCCACATATTACTCTGACCTCTTTGCTCTCTTGAATAATTCTGCCTCTGTCCACCATAAGTCTCCTTCGGTTGATCAAACCTTGGGACCTTATTATTGTTATTGCGATTATAAAAATTTCTCTCCTTTTCCAATTCCTCCTGATCTCTACTCCCCATTGCTACTATCTTATATTGATTATCAGTCTCCATTTTCTCTCGTGGGTTTTGAGAAGTACTTGCTACTGTATTAATCATCCTTGGTAATAAACTTCCATTTGATGCGGCTAAATTTGTGCCTGTGTGAATTGGATAAGACTCCATCTCATTTTGTTTTTCCTCCAAAGCAATATATTCTTCCTGCAATTCTCGCAGTTCTGTCATGGTAATTGTGTTTTTAACTCTGAAGACTTGGATATATAATAGATTCGTCGCAAACATAGCATTTATGAAGGATAAGATGAGATATCTTTCATCCACTCTTCCTGCCATTTCACTACACATTGTCCTCCATCTTATCGTTAGGTGCTTTAAACTCTCTCCAACTCTCTGTTTCAATCCAAACACATCTTCAATTCCAGGTCGCGTAAAGTTATTGCTGATGTATGCTCCTAAGAAAGTAGTTTGCAAATGCATGAACGAAGTTATTGTATTATTTGGAAGACTTTCGAACCACTTCAATGCTTCGCCAGTTAAACTTGACGCAAAGTATTTGCACAAAACGAAATCATGGTTCTCCCATTGTAGCATACATCGAATATAAGCTTTGATATGTTGGACAGCACACGTAGTCCCATCAAATATGCTGGTCAACACCGGTAAATTACATTTTGGAGGTATCCCTCCTAATTGTACCTCTTGAGTAAATGGAGTTTTCGCAGCTTCCTCGATTGCCTCATCAAGTTGTCTTCTTCCTCCTTCTCTTCTGTTATTTATCATTCCCCTCATTTCTGCTAATTCTCGCAAGATTTGTTCATTTCTATCAGAATTTTGCTCCATTGGCCTTTTCAACGCAACCTCTCTTCGTATGCGTTCATGTCTTTCTTGTCTTGCGATGTTTCGCACTTCTTCTCCAACATCATGGTTTTGCCTTCTTCTGCGATTTTCTTCTTCTTGCAAGTTAATTTGTCTTTCATTCTCCTCTCCGCGAATTTCTTCATCTCTTGCTATTTCTCTTCGTTGCCTTTCTATGTCTCTGCGAATTCTCTCATACTCCTCATTGAGATTATCATTATTACGATTTTGCATACGTCATCTTTCTCGATTATCGTGATTATTCTGACGCAACGCTGTTTGAATTTCTTGTTCTTCTACTTCTGCTCGCAACCTCTCTCTTTCTCCCGCTAAATGTACTTGCTCAATATAATGCCTTTCAATATGATCTTCAATTATTCTGCGATTTCTTTGAATTTCTTCATCACGTAACATTCTTCTTCTCTCTTCTTGATTTTCTCCCTCATCCTGATTATGTCTAATGTCTAAAGTTTCACCGCGTGGAATATAACGATCATTTATCAAATTCTCGCCAATATTTTGTATGTTTTGTCTTGTTTCTTCTCTATATGATCTCGAATTTGATCTCATGCTGCTTCTCGATCTTCTGTTTTGCAACCTCAAATTTTCCATTCTTAATTCATGATTTTGTCTTGTAAGATTGGCACGTTCTTCTGCCTCTAATCTTCTTTCTTCCTGTATCCTTTGTCTCAAATCATCTTCTACTTCATGTCCTTCATGAATTAATCCTCCATCCATTTCTTGATTTCTTTCCTCTTCTTGATTTTCCGCTTCTTCTACCGAATCCGACCTCCAAGTATGCACACTTATTCTATCATAATCCACATTTCTATTTTGCGCTCGTATTTGTTGAATCGGTGGTTGGATTGAATTTTCTGCTCCATTTCTCATTCTACTTCTTCCTGATCTAATCCTTAAAGATCCTTCCAATTCACCTGTTCCTTCCCCAGCAATTCTTTTACTTCTTCTCACTGTTGTTGGTGGTTCTGATGTATTTCTTCTTCTTATAGCCATTTCTTCAGTTCTTATTTATTTCTTCAAATCTTCAAGCTGTAATTTGAAATTTCTAAAATTAATTCGTCCCTGTTTCTGGGCGCCAAAATATAGTTGCAGGAATTCCCACACTACACCCTATTCAAGAATTTATCAATATTTATGACATAATTTGAAGATTAAAGACACTTTTCATTAATTTGATCTCAAGGAATTACAGAAATCAAGAACACAGAACACTTGATAAAAGATTTTCTCTCTCTTTAAAAACTTTCCTAGCACTCAAAAGTTCATCCCTCTCTCTGGAACTATTTATCTCCTTTATATAGATATTTACATAGTGGATTACAGCTCATGAAAGCTCATTTACAGCTAAGATTCCCTTCAATTTCGGATCTGAGTTCTTGCGATAAATCGCAGTTAGCACCGCCTTTATATTTCGCAGGTTTTATTGATATATCGCAGACATGTCACATTTTCTTCATGTCTCCGTCGTTTTCAGTTATTACGTCATTGTTTAAGTCATCTTTGGATGTATCGCAGAACAATCGTTTACTCTCGATGTATCGCAGTACTGTTGTTTATTTGTCAGGAATATTGTTGTGACAATATTATGATCCTACACTTCCTTTATGCGTTGCAGAGATGTAATCTCTTCAAATGAGGAACTAAACATGCCATACCCTTGCTACCAATCCCCCCATATGGACACCCGTAAAATTCTTTGAAAAGGAAAAATAGAATTCCTTTATCTGCAGTCGTCACTCAGGCACACAACCAAATAGGAATGAGATTTTCAACTCAAATGTCAATTGTAGCAGGAATCAAGGCCAATAACACCAGATAATTCTCGTGGAAAACCGAGTAAAAACAAAAACAACAGGAAATTATGCAAAGAAATAAATTATACAAATAACTATCTAAGAAAAGAAATTTAGTTCTCAAGGAGGGAATCCAAGGTATAACCAAACATCAACCAACAAACCTAGGTAACCTCCCACCACCCTAACCCATCGAGATGATGGTGGTGGGGATATGAGACAAGGAAGAAGTGGTTTACAGGCGAGTTTTTATTGAGGTTTTGGAGTTACATGTGAGGGTTACTGAAAAACTTCTAGCTTGGTATTTGGTGTCAGAAAATTCAGGGTTAATTACTTCGCAGAATTCCGATTGGATTATTTGGATACTACTAGATTGATCGTGGATATTGATTTTTGAGATCGTCCAAATACTCTTCTTAACAATCAGGTTCACAAACTCTTGTCTATATACATACTTATTGAGAAAAGATTAAAGATATAAACTCTATATACATATTGTCAAGGATCATTCAGTTGGTCTACTTGCAATTGTATTAGGTTTTGTCCATACATGTTTCCGAATGAAAATGCTGGTGGTGTACTTTGTACCCCCTGTATTTTCACCTTTATCCAATATTCTCGCATCTTTGATTACTTACTTTATTTCATTGTTTGGTAAGTAGGAAGTTCTTGATCAAATTTTAAGGATAAGAAACTGGATTCCATATTTCAGACCAGAATATCAAAGAATTTCTACATCTATGGTATGGGTTCATTTTCCAGGGTTGAGTTTGGAATATTAGGATGGGAAAACTTTTTTCACCATTACTCGAGCAATTGGATCTGCGGTTAAAGTTGGTGAAGCTACTATAAAATGTGAAAGTTGTTTTTCTGCAAAAGTACTAATTGAAATTGGTCTAGCAAAGAAAATTCCAAGTGAGCTTTGGATTATTATAAATTATGATAGTTTCTCTCAAGGTATTATTCTCATTAAACTACCTAATTTTTTTAGTAAATGCAAACTTGTTGGTCATCTACAATCTGAATTCAGATACAAGCAAAATAAGGCCAAAATAGATCATTCTTTTCAATATGAGAAAAATACTGATTCATAAGTGATGCAAGTTCGTAATAATGCTTCCAAAACTTTTCTGGAGACATTTGATATATGTCAAACTCCAGTAACTCAAATTCATATGAATAAGGATATATTTCATAAATCTCAAGGTGAAATTCATACATCCCAAGGAATTAATGTTTAGTAATTTACAAGAACATAATGATACATTGATTGAGAATGAAATTGAAGAACTAGATACTCTTGATCTTGCAAAAATTATCCAATTCCATTGAGAAAAGTGTAGTGAAGTATATCAATGGTAATAATGGTACAATTTTGGCTGAAAGAGTCCCAATTACAACTTAGTCTAGAGTTGTTCAAAAACCATCAACTCCAAAGTAACTGCTTCTCCAAGTAAAAATGTAGCTTCACATAAGGTCATAGACAAAAATTTAACTAATGTTCAAGATCCAATTAAGTATAGTGTTAGAAAGAACCAAGGAAAAGGAGCCACAAAAGGCTTCCAATCCAAACAATGAAAGTCTTTTGTTAACACTTAATTAAGGGCCTGAGAAGACATAGGGTACGAAATAAACTGTGGTCTTTAGTAAATTAATTTAATCCTTCATTAGTTTGGGGAGCTGAACCTAAGTAGTTTACACTTTTTATTTTTGCAATAAGTTGAATATACCAGGAACACAAGGTATGGTGATTCACAATTCTGTTTCTAATAATAAAGGAAATATTTGGTTATTTTGGAATAAGAATTTTCCAACTTTAACAGTTGTTTCAATCTCAATTCAGATGATTACAGTGAGTATTGGTGGAACTCTAGTATCTAGTGTTCATGCACATATAAGCATTACTCAAAGAAAGATTTTATAGTCAGAAATACAGACAAGTGAGTTGAAGCAACCATGGTTAATTCTTGGTGATTCCAATGATATTATTTCTACAAAAGAGAAAATTGTAGGAAGAGCTCTTAATAGAAGATCAATTTTGGATTTTACAAATTGCATTGGTACTTGTGAACTATTGTAAGCTCCAAATTCAGGTTTACAACATTCGTGGTCAAATTTTCAGCGTGGGAGTAAAAGAATCCTTTGTAATTTGTATATGGAAATGTTCAATCAATTATGGTTACTGAAATATGAAGATTGGGGGTATAAAATTGGTTTGAGAATTGCTTCTGATCATGCTCCTTTACTTGGTGGTTGTGAAAGCAATCCTAAGCCAAAAAAATATCCTTAAACATTTCAAAAAATATGGTTAATTCATCCTAACTTCATGGAAGTTGTGGAGAAGTGTTGGAATGAATTCATTGATGGTGATCCTGCTTTTGTGTTTCATAAAAAATTGAAAAAGTTGAAGAATGTACTTAAAGAATAGAACTAAAGTGTATTTTGCAATGTAAATGTGCAAATTAAAGAGGCTGAAGAAAAAATTCAAGAAGCAATGAAAAACTTTGATAATGATCCTTTTGATGAAAAGGATTTGAATAAGTTGGTTGCAACTGAAAATAAGTATAACTCTAAAGATGTTCAGTTAAACACAATGCTTAAGAAAAAATCCAAAATTAGATGGGTTTGGAGGGAGCTACTAACACCAGTTTCTTTCACACCAATCTGAAAATAAGACAAGCAAAAAATCACATCAGTGAATTAAAATACTTCAATTGAGAAATCACTTCTGATCAAGGTAAAATTGTTGAAATATCAGTTGAGCACTTTGAGAAAAAATTTAAATTCAAACAAGTTGAAGTTGTTGATTCTTTATTAGATGTTATACCAAAAATAATTATTGCATAAGATCAAGAAATGCTAGAAGCTATTCCAAGTAAAGAAGAACTTAGAACTATTATTTTTAGTATTGATCCAGATAGCTCTCCAAGTCCAAATGGCTTTTCAGGGTGTTTCTATAGAGATTGTTGGCATATCATTCAAAAAGATGAAATACAAGCCATTCAATTCTATTGGAGAAAAAAAAATCATTCTTAAACGTCTGATCTCAATTTTCTTAGTCTTACTGCCAAAGTTTGAAGGTGCAAAATCTCCAAATCAGTTTAGACCAATTGGTTTTAGCAATGTAAGGTTCAAAATTATTACTACTATTATCACAACATGGATGAGTATTTTGATGACAAAGTTGGTATCTCCTCAATAAGAATCTTATATTAAAGGCAGATTCATTCAAAAGCAAATTCTATTAGCCTCTAAAATGGTAAATGAGATGAAAAATAAAAGGTGGAAATGTTGGACTTAAACGTGACATTTCTCAGGCTTATGATTCTGTTAGATGGGAATTTATTTTTCAATTTCTATGCAAATATGGTACAAAAGTTTCTAATATGATGAATGTTTACTGGTCGTCATGTTACCAAACTATCGTCCCTGATGACTGCTTAGTGGACGTCATGGTACCAAAGTTAAACCATGACAACCTATGTCAGTATAAAACCATACACAAACCTATAACCTATTGTTAGTAAATAATATTTAAGTTGAAATTCTATTGAATACTCAACGGCTAGTATTTTCAAATATTTTTTGTTAAGTATGTTGTTAGTATAAAAATAGTTTCAACTTCAAATTCAACCAAACTTGTAGAAAAGATGGTTCAAGTGCACCATTACCAATTATTTGTAGTCTTAATACATTATCTGTTCAATTTGAAAGTGATTATCCATTTGAAGTCATCAAATGAACCGTTGATAATTGTAAGGGTTATTATTTCTATTGAAAGTCGTAAAAGGAGATGTATATCAACTGTATGCTTCAAAATGCGCCTACTGTGGATTTTTTTTGTTAGATAGATGAGTATGCAGCTACACATGAAGATGGATTTGCTAAAATCAAACTACTACCTTGCACATATCCATATTGTGATTATAATATGAAGTTACTTACCTCACCAAAACAAGTGTGTGATGGAAAAAGGTACCACCTATGTTCCGGATGTGTTTGGGTTAAGTTTTTGATGTTTGTATGATCCAATTAAGTGTTGGATGATTTTCAATTGACGACTAAGGTTATGTTTTTAGCATGTAAACGGACACACCCTAATACTTTGCTTATCGTCGGGAAAGGTTTCAGTGTTCCTACCTTGACGACCATGACTTGATCGGTAAGCTTTATCTTTTGGACAATGACGACTCCTTTAAGGTCGTCATGGTTATTATTAATAAAAAATGACAACGTTTGTTATTTTTTTGTCCAGAAAAATATTAATATTTGCATGTATAGTCGTCATGTTAAAATTTTCCTAACACGTCAGATACAATTTGGTCGTCATTGTTTGCAATTTATTATTATGATGACCAATGTAAGTTAAAGGAAAATGTTAATTTTTGCCTATACAATCATCAAAGTCAAGTATTTTTAACGTGCCGACTAAAGTTGCATCATCAAACTTTGCATTATATTACCCTGACGACTAATGTGACTAAAACGTTCCGGGAGAATCACATTTTTTGCCTACTTACTCGTCAGGGTTAAGCTTTATTTATGTGGAGACCGTTCTTTAATCATTATGATACCATGGGGACTAAAATGCGATAAAATTTCCAGGATAATGAGATTTTTTGCATTGTAATCGTCATGTGTAAGATATTTTAACGTGATGAGATATTTTTAGTCGTCAATGTGTTGAATGTACGATCATGCCGACTATTCCAGGTTTTATGTCACAAGGTTGTCGACCTCAACTAGTCGTCAACCTAAACTAGTCGTCAACCTAAACTAGTCGTCAACCTGACAAATTTCGACCATGATGTCCTTGAGAAAAATTCAAATAAGTATTGTCAGACTGTAATGGTTGGCATGGTCGTATGATCCTTATGACACCGACAAATAAGTAAAACATATAATCTACATGTTCAGTCATAAAGAACAATGACGACTTCATAAAAATTGCAACGTGTAAACACAAAAAACCACATCCATTTCATTCGTTAGTAGAAGTTCAAAGTACACTAAATGAATTAAACTCGTTTACTTATGTTTTCTCATATGAATCTCTTGTCTCCAGCTATTGGGGATCCCATTTCCGTACCAATCCAACATATGCTTATGGGACTCTATGTATTTTTTTTTGATCGGTAAAGATGGGACTCTATGTATTAACGATTGGAAATCTCCGAGGTATTTGTGCAAATAGATATAATCCATATAATCACCTAAACTATCAAAGTACACTAAACAAAATACGATCACCAAAAAAATTAATAGTTCCCAAACACAATCATTTGGAGGTTGTGAGGGATCAATTGCGTAGAGCGTTACGAGGTTCAAGAGACGTAAGGAGCGTGACTGATACTGAATCGCTGGGAGTGTGGATTCAGTCTCAACTATATTCCATCTCAATGTCTGATATTAGGCTAGTGTTTGTAGCAGCTTAATACAATTTGGTGCTCAAATAGGGACGAGGACCCGAGGTTTTTTCTATTTCAATTTCCTCATTAAAAAAACTTCTGGTGTCTTGTGTTTTTCCATTTCTGCATATATTGTTTATCTTAATAATAGGATTTATACAAGTTGTACGTATTCAATCTTAGTAGATATGCCCATATAATTGTGATTGATTACGAGATTTGTTTCTTGTCCAATTCGTATCTTGAAAGATAGATAACAAGTTTATTACTTGGAAGAATTTCGATTTAATTATTTGGATACGACTAGATTGATCTTGGATATTGATTTTTGAGATCTTCCAAGTGTTTTTGTTAACAATTGGGTTCACGGACTTCATAGTCTTTACATTCTTATTGAAAAGAGATAGAGATATAAACTCTACATACATATTGTCAAGGGTCACTAAGTTGGTCTGCTTGCAAATGTATTAGGTTTTGTCCATGGAACCTAGAGAGCTAATGGATCTAAATCTGAGCCGGTCACTATCTAATGTATTAGGTGTTTTTTTTTTTTTGAAAGAGAACTTCATTGAAAATAAAATTGAGTACTTAACTTCAGGTTAACAGCATCATCCCTTATGGCTTTATCTATAACTTCAAGGGTATTGTGCAAAATATCAAAAGAAGCTCTATGCTTTCTAGCTCTGTTAGCTATTTTATGAGCTACATTGTTACATGACCTGCTTACATAACTTATAGAAGTTCCTACACTAGTAGCTGATGAAATTTCAATTATGTTGTAGTAAGATGATTTGTTCAAGACTTGAGAAAGTAGATTTTAGACTTAATTTTAAAACTAAAAATATAGCGAACACAAAATATAAAGTGATGTGAAGATTTAAAAATAGACCAAGGCTCTGGATTCCACTATTCCTTCAAGTTGATCGGTTATAATGATATTTCAAAAATTATTATTAAGCTCTTTTCTCATTAATTCACTATTAATCTATTAAGTGTCCAAATATTAAATTGTAATCCTTAAGCATGAATTATCGAAGAATTAATTCTAAACATAATACATCAAATTGATTCACAACTAATTAATAAAACCATCTTTATCTTTATGTTGATCCTAAAATAAATAAATAATGAAATTGTAAAAAGAAGTTACCAATCAAGCATGATTGAATAGTTTCCTCCATGTCATGGTATTCCTATATATCAGCAACCATTCAAGTTACTCAAACACACGGAGCCACCATGGGAAAGTGAGACGTGTCAATTAGTTTATACCAAAGCAGGAGAGGATTTCGAGCAGAGCACTAACTCTTTGGTGGGACTTTAGTGTTCTTTCAAACACATATTTTTTTACAGTGGAGATCAAGATTTCACATACAAACGTTAAGTAAATGGAGAACATAGACAGAGTCATAGAGAGGGAAAGTATCAAAAGCTATTGTCGAGGTTCTTGCCATCGGCGACCAAGGGTTGAATGAGATTAACAACTGCAGTTCTGCCATGAATTTCGTGGTCGTGTTCTTGAATCATCTGCTGCTGTCTCGGCTGGTGTGCTTTGTATTCCCGAAATAATCATGGTAGAGTGAACAACTGCGAAAAAGAATGAAATGCTAGGTGACTGTTTTGGAAGATCAGGGAAGCAGAAATTGGTTAAACTGTTTGCTACTGATGGAGATGGACTGGCTGAGTGATCGCATTGTTGGGTCTACAATATTAGTCGGAGGTTCACGATTTTTAGAGGTTGGTCGTAATCCGGTGCAAGTTGTTGGTACACTGAATAGACACTGGGTTTGAATTTGGTGGACTGATGTGAATCTGTATGAGAAGTTCTTGGAAATATAGACTGAGAAATGCACACAGCAATAACAGTTGAACATGTGTGGTTTCTGAATTGGCTATGGAAGATGCTCAGATAGTCGGGGAATATGGATTGTTGCGGCCGTTGGCTCATGCCTGCAAACATTGGGAATGGAGATGAATTCCATGGATATAACTGCACCAATGGAACCGTTTAGTTGATGGAGGATGGTTGAAGTCAGGGATGTTGTGACCTTAATGTAAATGGTGTTGGACTAATTATGGCAGCGATGAGTATTGTCTACCATGGTGCTGACTGTTTCGATGGATGAACTAAGTGTTGGCATTGAATACTGATTCTGATGGGTACGATTGTGCTTGATGGAGGGATATAGATGTTGCGGTCAGTGAAGATGGAGAAAGTGGTGGTTGTGATGGCTAGTTTGCATTATGAACTGTCGGCACTCGAACATACGAAGATGGCAGAAAACTAAGTGAGGTGTAGGTGCATAAATATCTACTAGTACACGTGTCCCTCGTCATCCACCAACACATGCCTTTTATCTGCCAGATCCAACGACATCCCAACCAAGGGCTACCCAATGACCAAAAGCCCGAGAAGCACCCAAGAAGATCCAAAACATGCTTTACTCCATCCCAAGGCAAATTCAAATTGGACGGCAAAGATGTGGAGCGTCTGACGAGGAGTTGACAGCTGCAGAGGACAGCTGTCTCATGCATGCGCCCTGTGCATAACCACCAGCATTAAACACGCCAAGTACTACACGTGTCGAACATTACATGGAACAAAAGAAGGGAAAAGCTTCGGAACATGAAATGACCGTTGGAAAGCTTCGGGTCGAAATGAAGGCATCTTCGGATCAGCGCATAAATCAAGAAGATAAGGATAAGAGAATCAGAAGAGTAGGACCCATGTAATCCACCTATAAATACCCAAAACCTCTTAGAGAGAGGAGGTCGACCAATTTGAAAGAGAGAGAGAGAAGTAAATTGTGAGAGTAGGTAAGTCTTATTTTCTATTTCCATAGCATCGTTCCCTCTACTCAGAGTCATTCGACTATGCTTTGTAACCTTATAACACATATAGTGAAGAACCAACCCCGCGTGGACGTAGGCCTTAGTGCCGAACCATGTAAATCATTGTCTTATTTATATTATGTATTTAAAGTTTAAAGAAGCGGAGGTATAATCAACGTCATTACCGATGCTGACTCTCTGTCGATGAGAAATGATGACGAGCCCGAAGGCTCAGAGTATCTCAAATATAGGTTATCCCTTGGTTATCCCTATTTGGGGATCAAACCCTTAATTGATCTTGCAACAAACTATGTTTGTGAACACAACTGTACCTTCGTTATTTTGTGTTCACAATCTGGCGCTAGAAACAGGGACTCTAGTCCTGGTAAAAGATTTATCTTCTCCTGTGAATTTACACGATATATCTATAGTATCAAAAATTAGATCTATGCCTGAGTGCTGTTGGAATCTTTGTTTTTCCTTTTTTCCTTTGAAAATCTTTGAGAAAAACGTATTTGAAAGAAGATCTATATCTGAGTAATGTTGGGATCTTCATTTTTCCTTTTTTTTCTTTGAAAATCTTTGAGAAAAACGTATTACCAAAAAGATTTGTATTTCAGTTTCCGAATCTTCATTCATTTGCTTCCTTCAGAGAACCTTCTGAGGAATCCACTATGGAGTTTATTCACGATGGATGTACTAACAAAACACGCATGGGTATTACTTCTTTGGTAATATTTTATTCCCGCAGACTGAATTTAAGATGGACAAAGTTAAGGACACCGGAAAGACCAAAGAATCATCAAAGGAATCCCCCAGGAAAACCCCCGTCATGATACGCAGAAATCAGAAAGGAGAGAAAACGAAGACACCGGCTCAGAAACCATACAGTTCAGAAAGCACGACACTCCCATACGCCAGCTCAATAGCAGCAACAGCATTAAAAGAGGCCGCATCAAAAGCCGATGCTCTTAGAATAACGGCAGGAGAACGAGTCAAAGAACAAAGATAAGGCATGGAAGAATCCACGGTGCAACAACCGAACTTAGGAATCCCACCCACAGATGAACGCAACCAACCACTGATGGCCGTTCAACATCCCTTAACAGCGGATCATACGACTGTTCAGATGTTAAGGTTACATAAACCGCAGATAGTCCCATTAGCACCTCTAATATAGATCGTCGACGATGTAGTTGCAGGATTTCCTACACTACACCCTTGTTAAGAATCTATGAAAACTAAGTCATAATTGTGAATAAACAACAACACTTTTATTAATTCACTTTCAGGAAGATTTACTAGAGATATTAAAACTCAGAAGTACAACTTTCTTTATGGAGTTTCTCTCTCCTCAAAATTCTCTCAGCTCTCAAAAATGCATCATCCTTTTCTGGATCTATCGTGCCATTTATATAGGGATTTACATAATGGATGACAGCTAAGTTTTCCTCCTATTTCGGATTTGTTCTGCGATCTCATCGCGATCGCTATAATATTCCCTATCGTAAGAATGATGGTTATCGCAGGATCAACACATTATTCTTTTACTTCTTCTATCGTCAGTTTCTCTTAGTTGTTCTGCAACGCTCGTGAAATGTTGTTGAAGAATTATCAGTGACGCTCGCAGAAATGTTGTTAATATCGCAGGAATAGCATTGTAGCGATATTCTGGTACTACATCTTGCCTCTTCTCATGTCTTTTCTTCAAAGAAGAGAAGATCATGAGAACTAAGAATGCCATAATCTCTTATCTTTTTTGGTTTCCCATTCTGACACGTTTCTATGTACTTCACTAGCTGTTTTCACGAGTTTCTTTCTTCTAATAAATTTTTGACACGTCTTCTGTAACCGTTGCGATCTGACCACCCACGTCTTTTCTTTGCATTAATTACTTTCGTCTTCTTCGAGAAATTTCTTCTTCTATAAATACTCTTCTCCTTCTTATCTTTCTCTCTTTTACTTTCTTCTTCATTCTTCTTCTCTGCAACTTTAATGTTCTTCCGTAAATTGCGCATTCATTATTCTCACGATTTCTTTCTTCCTTTTCAACTTCTTCCTTCATTCCCATACTTAAAAATGGTTGCTGCTGGTGCTAAAAATTTGAAGGCCTTCAATAGAATGCGCGAGAAACTCAGACTTAAAGGTTTTAACTTATCTCTGATTCCAAATCAGAACTTTCCCTTAAACTATTTACTGACGACCAATGTTCTCGCGAGAAAATCATAGTATCGCTAGGATAAATTGAAGCTAGTCTTCCCATACCTCTTTATGATCCTGAGCTTCCGTTGTTTTATCAAATAATTTCTGACGAGAGATTCTCACGAGCAATATACCAATTGGGTGGGGATTGCATCAGATTACTACTTGAATATGCTTCTCTTGGCGCTAGTAAAGGAACTCGCTACCCCAATGCTCCAAAGAATCCTTTGTTCAAAGATGTCCCCATCGTTTCTTGCGATTATACTGTGGACAACTTTTTTGTAAACTATAGAATTGTCCCTATGAAGAGGGATAGTACATGTTGGGGTGTTCATTTGAAGAAAGAGAAGGTCAATGGTGACAATTCTCTTATGATGGATATTGACTTTCATACCTCTACTAACCAAGGTCCTCGTCATTCTAGCGACGATAAGTGGTTCATCTTCCCATTAAGTCTTGAAGGTCCTTATATATCTAGTTTTCGCAAACTTCCCGCGAATCTCACAGAATATCAACCCTGGGTCTTCAGCTGGCCTGAAAAATCTAAAGAAGTATATTCTCTCAACTTTTCATGCTATTATTATTTATTGTCTTCTTTATATTCTCGCTAACTTTTTTGATTTTCTCAGATTGATAGAATGAAACTCAACTATCAAACTCTTAAGAAACCCAACATTCTCCTGTCTCTGAGATCTTTTACAGATGAAGTAAGAAATATTTCTTCATAAATTTTAATAATATATTGTTGCCCCTATTTCTTATCTTCATCTGTGCTCGCAGGAAATCGAAGAATTAGAACCACTGCCTCCTCCACAAATCAAGGAGAAATCTCCAAAGGAACCATCTGGGAAACCTATAAAGGAGAAGCCTATTACTTCTTCTAGGGGAAGATCTTCAGCCCCTCGCAATGATGAATCTAGCGATCCTCCACTAAAGAAATTAAAAACTCAACCTTCTTCTTCTTCAACTCCTCAAATGATTCCAGAAAATCCAAGTGCTGGTTTTGAAGAGGATTTTAATGCTGGTGGTTTTCCTTTAATAAGAAATTATTCTTCTTCTGATTCCTCAATGACTCATCTGTTCAGAATTTTCAATGATATTTCCCATAGCATGACCTCTAATGGCGAGGATGAAGTTATTGAAAAGACATCTCAAGCTCTCGCTAAAGTTTGCGATGCTCCTATCTTAGTAGATAATGATTCTCTCCAAGGAATCTTAAGATCACTGACTCCCAGTCTCTTGAATTCTCTTGGTGCTTTGGTATGTTTTCACTTCCTTAGTTTGTTTATTTTTCTTCATCGCTATATTTTAATTTGTTTTTCTTCTTCGCAGGTTGGAAGAGCTTCTTTTGTTGTTGCTTCTGATTTAGACAAAAGATGCTTCTACGCTGAAGAGAAAGCTGCTAAAGTTCGCCAAGATAAGGAAAAACTAGAGTCTGAAAATATAGAGCTTCGCAAGAAAAATAAACAATTGGAGGCATAATCTTCTATTAATAAGCAAAAGATCGTTGATATTGATAGGGCTAACCAACAACTTTATTGTATGACTGATTTCCCTTTTCTCTTAATTCCTTTTATTCTATCGCATCTTATTCAAGCAATCACTTTTAACTTGCAGATGTTTATGGTCTTACTGACGAGGCTATAATCTTTCAAACTTTCCCTGAACCTGTAGATGATCATACTCTTCTTACTAGTCTTAATAATTCCTTAAGTAATTTCTCAGATGATATGATTAACTCCCTCCTCATAGATGAACTTAGAACCAAGCTCAATCTCTTAAAAATTGAACACAGATTCAATTTAGGCTTGACTGACAAATATAGGCGCCTTTATTTTGATTCAAAGAAAGAAATAGATAAATTAAGGAAGAAGAATATCGATCTTATTGACGAGAAGGATCTTGCCATAAAAAAGGGATCTAAAACCTTAGCAGATTTTCATAAAACTCTCCTTGATGTTCAAAGGGTTAGGGATAAACTTATCCGCGAGAATGAAGATCTTCTTGCGAGGGAGACTCAAATTCGATCTCGTCTCCTCATTAATAGCGATGATGAGTTTGCTTGGGCTGCGAAGGTTCTTGACAATGCCAGAAATGATTTAGGTGTAAATGTTATCCTTCAAGTTGAACAGGCGGCTCTAATTAGAGATATTATTTCTAACAGAGAAGGTTATTAGCTAATCTTCTTCTCGCTAATTTCTTGTTTCATTATTCTCTATTATAAAATTTCTAACTTGTTGTTATATTCTTGTAGAAGCTGAAAAAGGTTATCTTGAAAGAATCAGGGAGCTTGAACAAGAGAATGATCAGCTCGTGAATACTCTTGGTGCTCGCAATTACAAATATTCACAACTGAAGAAGCAGTTTGGCATCACCACCGCGAACTTCAATAGATCTCTCATTGTCGTTCGCAATGATTCTGTTAAATTGGTCTGCGATGACCATGGAATTTCTCCTTCTATATATCCTGATCTTGTGAAGGAAGTACCCGCGATGATTTCAAGTGTTGACATCTCTGATAGTGAGGCTGAAAATTATTATAAGGATGAAAATGATAGTGATGACGAAGGTGAAGAATCTAGTGGTGGGGAAGATAACAATGATGAAGGAAATAAATCTGGCGATGAAGAGAAATCTGATAAAGAAGATGGCGATGGATCTAACTAGATCTTCTTTTTCCTTTTCTTTTTTCTGTAACATTGCCATTAGTTTCTCTAGATTTGTAAATTTCTTTTGCCTCTTTTGCTTCTACCTGTAAGAATCAGAAAACAGTTCTTTTTCTGCAAGTTAATCAATCAATATAACTATTATTCTTTTAATTATCTGCGTGTCTGTTTCTATGCAATTTTTATATGATAGATGAATAATAATTTCATCATTCTCATGCATTCCCATACTTGCTTCTATTATTCATCTGCAATATAAAAATTGATTAAAGATTAAATAAAAATCAAAATTTACCTTAATATTGGCGATCTTACCGTCAATAATAGTTGCGTGAAATTGCAATTCTCATAACATCTGCGAGTATTATCGCAGTAATCTTGTGGTCTTATTGTGCCTTCCTAATTAAAGGTCTTACTTTGCCACGTTCTTTCTTTCCGCGACAAAAATCGCAGGACGTCTTTACATTTGCATGTATTGACCCATTGATCTTGTCTTATCTTTATATCTTGATTGAAGTTCTCTCGCGAGATCAAAGCCTCGTGACATTGTCGTCTTGCGATGAAATCGCAGGACATCTTTACATTTTCATGTAAAAACCCATTTATCTCATCTTAACATTGCTCTTGTGGCTTATTGCCTCTGCATCATTTACGTCACGCGACAATATGACATGCCTAAATGTTCTTGCGATCATAAATCCCCATGACATTGTCGTCTTAAGACACTTATCATCTCCCTAATGGAGGGTGCTGCCCTTATCTTACCCTTGGTTGACCCTTCAAGGAGGGCACATCGGCCATACAAGACTAGCTCCCCCTATCCGAATTTTCCAATAACCAGTTGTGTTCGCAGCCTCTTGTCCTTTATGCCTATATGGATTATAGTTACAAGACTGCACCCTATGTGGGGTTTTCTTCAGGCCAAGTGCATTGTAGCCAAGACTTACCAAGGATGGCAAGAGAGTTTCGTACGCTCCGGGCACCCTTGGCTCAACCGTGTACCTCGGTGCCTTGGTCATACTTTGCACTTCTTGGAAGAGATTCTCAGTCGTCCAACCAGGGTATAACCATATATAGTTGGAAATCCAAGATCTCTCTCCCGGATAGGTTTTCTTTAACCCCATCGTCTTCATGACTCAGGTTCCAGCAGCGGTATAACCTTATCACTGAGTCATGTCAAGAGATACCCCCTCATATGACGCGCTATTGGGTCTTACATTTGCCTCTTACAAAATTTTATTCACGAACTAGGGTGCACGCCATAAAGGTTCGTCCCATTCTTATGTCTCTGCGAAATTTTATTCGCACTTCTCGCGAGTATTGTAACTCTGATAAAATTTCATAACTTTGCGATTCTTTCAAGCATAATATTTTGTTCAATTACATATTTTTCAAACAAGTTATTCGCAGAGTTCTCTGAAGTTCATCATTTTACCTCTTTACTTACTATTTTTTAATTCTGCTTTTATGCTACGTTTTGCTGTTGTCTCTTTTTCTGCGAGACGCTTGTCATCAGCTTTCATATCCTCTTTTCTTTCTATCGCATAAATCATTAACCTTTCACATTTCTGTCGTTGCTTGATTTTGCACTTCCAATTGCTATTCTTTTCATCTCTTTCTTCGGAAGACTTCATATCGATTTCACAACATTTTTTGCTTTCTCCCCATTCTCCTTTAATAACTCCAACACCTTTTGGATGAGGAAATTTGATACACTGGTGATAAGTAGATGTTACACCCAATATCCCGTGTAACCAAGGTCGTCCTATCAAGGCATTGTAAGGTGATTCGATGTCCACAATGCCGAATAAGATTTTTGAAGATATTCCATTTAACGGTATCTGCATTTCAATTTACCCCTTTGGTTTGTTAGATGTGCCATTAAAACCATAGATTTTATATGTTGATGGAATTAGATCTTCGTCTTTTCCTCCCATGGTTTTAAAGGTATGATAAAATAAGATATCAACAGAACTCCCTGTTGTAGTTGCAGAATATCCTACAACTACACCCTCAGTAGAATTTGTAAAACTTAAGAAGCTCTTGATGATGAATGACAGTTTTCTTATTAATGCTCTCAATTGATTACAAATAAGTATCTAAATGGAACTAGAATAGTTACAACTTCTCTATTCTCTTTCCTAAGATATTTCCTAACACTCATTAAAATAACCTCTCAAATTTTACATTTGAACTACTATTTATAGGGAAATCTATACAACTGTATGTAAGCTGTGAAATATCGCAACTTATATTCGCAAACCTATTTCATGTTCGCAAATCCTTCACATTTCTTCCGTGTTTCTTCTATTATCGCATTACCTTGTGACACCTTCCCCTTATACTTGTTACGATATTCGTGAACCAATATCTTGCGATATTCGGTACCTACATCTTGCCTCTTCTCATGTCATTTCTGCGAAGAAGTAATGATCGTGAGAACATAACCGTTATTTATTCTTTTTATTAGGATTTGGACACGTCTTTTGTAACCGTCCTTTTATTAACTATTCCCTTATATAAACTCCTTTATTCCCTTCCTTATCTTTTTACTTATGCAACTTCATCTTCTTATCACCTTTTCGGTTATCATTTTCTCTTCCTGTTAATCTCATCATGAGTTCTCCAAGGTAATTTTCTTTTATTTCTCGCATCATTCCTTTGATTTCTATCCAATTTATTGTTTGATTTTGATTTGTTTCAGCAAATCTACCCCTCAAGTGAAACCTTCAACTAGAAACTCAAGTCCTAATCTTCGAAGAAGAAAATCCGAGAATCAAAAGGTAGTTAAAATACTTTGTCTTCTTTTTTAAACAATATATTGTTGCCTCAGTTTTTAATCTTTCTTTTGATTCATAGGTCGGTGAAAAACCCAACCCCAACAAGAGAACTCGTATGATTAAACCCACACCATCAATTTCAATCGATGACTTCCTTCCTGAGGTTGATGAAGAATTTCCCTCTCCCCCTCGTGAAAATACTTCTTCGCAAACTCCTGTCTCTACTCCATTACCCAGTTTTCAATCTCCCACCAATGTCAATTTATCAACACTTCTTCGAGATCAACCTTCGCAAGATACTTTCTCAACTTCGTCTCCCAAAAAACCTATTTTTACCCCTAGTCCCTTGAGTGTTGTTGCTCCAAGCAATTTACAACTTGCTCTAATTACTTCAAATTCTTCTCCTCTTTCTCAAGAAGCTCGATATGGAATTTATTCAACTTTTCAAATGTTATCTGAGGTTTTAAGTAGTACTGCGAAGTCTTCAAATGTTCGTTCGCAATATGAATTTTGCGAAGTGCTCAATAATTTCATCAATCCTGATATTTCTATTTCACGTCAATCCTTGGAAAAAAAAGTTGAATTGCTTCGCCAATCTCAGGAATCTTTGAAAGCGGAATGTGAGAATCTTCGTAAAGCGAATCAGCAGCTTCAGAATGATTCTCTAGATTGTGCGATCCTTCGCAAGAGGAATGATGCATTAAAAGGTATTACTATTATCTCTATATTTTCTTTCTTTTTGTTTACTTCTATTCCTCACATGCTTGAAACACCCATTTAAACCCATTCCCCTTTATAGAATCTATCCAGAAATGTAGAATGTTGGTACTTCATCATGAATCAGACGCAAAAGAATCTCAAGCCAAGCATGCAAGTATTTTGAACCAATTCTCCCACTTATCTAATCTTCATTCATGTGCTCTTGATAATTTTGATGCCCTTTTCCAAGAGAATACCCAATTAATTTACGATCGAAAGTTTTTGAATGATGAAATATCTCAGCTCACCTCTTCTTTGACTAAAGCCGATTTAAGAATAGAAACCCTATTAGAAGAGAATGAAACCTTATCAAAAGAAAGATGTTCGTATTTGAATACAATGACCGTTTCTTCGCAACAATTGAATGTTCTTCAGAGTAAATGTTGCGATCAAGAAAATCTCCTTTATTTGTTAAAAGGTGAACTTGAGGAATTAAAGAAGTCTTCAGATGCTGAGAGAAGTTATTTTGCTGCCGAGAAGAAATCCCTTTTCAATAAGAATATAATCCTGAGTACTAAGAGGAATAAACTTAAAGAAGAATATTCCCAAGTAAGAAACCTTAATACAAAACTTGCGAAGGATAACGAATTTCTTCATTCTAAAGATCAAAAGCTTCAATCCAGACTTGAAGGATTAGTTGGTGATGGTTTTGATAAAGCTATGGATCAAATGAAGAATTGTTGTCTATCTTTAAAGAGAAGCTATGGATCAATTTCTTACTTCACAAAGAGAAGGTAGTCATTAAAATTTGACTGCCTTTGACATATTTTTGAACTTTGTTATACTCGCATGATTGACTCCTTTGAATTCTATTTTACTCGCAGAATCCGAAAACAACCTTTGCAATGCTAAAGCTGTGTTAGAAACTACTTGTTCTAAGCTTCAGTCCTCCTGTTCTAAGCTTCGCAAGAGGAATACTTTGCTTTCTACTCGTTTAACTGATTCACATGATCGTGCCAATCGGAGATTCAACTACCTTGCTTATGCCAAGGACATTGAGGATACTAACCATCAAAAAGCTTTATCTTGTGAAAGTCATTTAAAAGCACAAGTCTTCACAAACAATATTCTCTTATCAAAATCCTTGCCTCCAGTGAAAGTTAAACCTCTAGAAATATCTGATGATGAAGTTGTTCGTGATCCTGATAGTGACTTTGATTACGAGAGTGATGATGAAGGACTTTATGGTGAAGAATATTCTCCTATTGCTGCTGATAAAGATGGTGGTGAGAAAGAATATGATTTCCAAAAAGAAGTTCCTGTTGATGGTCCTACCCCTCCTAAAGATCCAGTACAAAACGTTGATGAGGAGCATTAAGCATGATGGATTATTCTACTGTTATTCTTATTTTTTTACAAACAACTTTGTTTTCCTTTCTTTTGAACCCTTTCTCTTGGTTATTGTTGATTCTCTTTTGTATAAACGATCCTGCTTGCTTCTTGTTTTCCTTAAGTAGTATACTTTGTATTTTGCGATACTATTTTGATCTTTCTATAGATTTGCATGACTTAATCATATGAAGAGAAATACTATATCTTGAAGACTTAGCTTAGTATTCCCTTTCCCCTTATTATTGCTCTTCAGATGATCAATTATTGTTGTAAATATTAGAATATATGCCTCATTTTAAGTTGAGAAGTCTCAATTTGTTGCGAAGTAAACAATAAATCCTCCCCTTGAAATATAAGAAGTATGAAATCTCCGTGAAGAATTACGAAACATCCTTGAAGAAATATAAGAAGTATGAAATATCCTTGAAGAAGTATATGAAGTATGAGATATCCTTTGAAGAAGTATACGAAGTATGAGACACCCTTAAAGAAGTATAAGAAGTATTCAATCCGTGAAGAAACATTCAATGTTTGAAGAAGTATAAGAAGTATCGAATCTCTGAAAAAGTATAAGGAGTATTCAACCCTCATAAAATTTAATGAATATGAAATATCCGTCTTTGATTGCGAACAAAATTGCCTCTATTATTATGAATTCTTTATATATATATTCTCGTAAAAATTCTCCAATGATATTGATGGAATTGATTTCATTAGTTGCTGTGGTCTTATCATGCCTTCCTAAGTAAAGGTCTTATTTTGCCACCTCTTTTGTGATAATATTTTTGCGATAATATGACGAGTTTGAATATTCTTACGAATATACCACCTCGTGACATTATCGTCTTGCGATGAAATCGCAGGACGTTATCACACTTTCATGTAATAACCCATTGATCTCATCTTAACTTCATTGTATGTAATTCTGCGAATATGTATATATATATATATATATATTTTTTATTCGCAGAAATATTATTGTTGCACAAATATGATAAGCCTTTATGTTCTTGCGAACAAGAAGCCTCATGACATCTGCGTCTTATAGCACGTATCAGCTCCCTAATGGAGGGTGCTTCCCTTTATCTTCCACTTGGTTGCCCCTTCAAGGAAGCGTACATCGACTATATTAGGTTAGATCTTCCCATCCGGTTTTGCAAACAACCAGCTTTTGTTCGCAACCTCTTATCCTTTTTGCCTATAGGGCTTATAGTTACGAGGTTGCACCCTATGGGGTATCTTTGGGCCAAGTGTATCATTTGCCAAGACTTATCAAGAATGGCAGATGTGCTTCAAGCCCATCCGGCACTCTTGACTCAACCGTGTACCTCGGCGCCTTGATCGTTTTCTGCACTTCTTGAGAAAGACAGTATGCCTTAGTCGCCCAACCTAAATCATGTTACATCGCAAGATTAGGTTGAGAATCCAAGGTGTCTAACCCGGATAGGTACCCCGCTTTTGGGTTGTACCCTGTAATTTCCATGTACTCAGGTTCCTTGGTGGTGTTCCGGTTTCCCTGAGCCATGCTTATAGGTACCCCCTTAAATGACATACTTTAGGACTTTGCCTCTTACGAAATGTTGCTTCGCGAACTAGGATGTACGCCACAAAGGTTTGCCTGTGTAAAATTTCTGTGGCTTTCTTTCTTTTTTGAAATCAAATCACAGTTTGCGGTCTTTTATTCGCAAGTAATTTTTGCGTCTTTCTTTAATGAAAGTTGATCGCAATAAGAATTTTAAAAATTCGTAATTTTGTTAAGTTTCGTGCGAGCAAAACATATTCGCAAAATTTTTCATGAGGTTTATGGATAATACCTTTTTAAATACAATCTATTCCAGGGTCGACCAAGTCTTAAACCCATGTCTCTCCCTTCCGGATCCATCAGCCGATAAGCTCCACTTCCCACAACCTCTTTGATGACATATGGTCCATCCCATTTAGGTGCTAATTTTCCTCCATTTTCTTTCTGGTATGGAGGTGTTTCTCGCATGACTAAATCACCTGGTTGATACTCACGTTCAATAACTCTCTTGTTATATTCTCGAGCTAATATTTCCTGATAAACTTTCATATATTGCAACACCTTTTCTCTTTTTTCTTCCAAATCATCCAATTCACTTAATATCACCCATGCACTTAAATTTCTTTCCCAGGATTCTTTCTTTGTAGTCGGAATTACAACCTCTGTTGGAAATACAACTTCTACTACATATGTTAAGCAATAAGGAGACATTCCAGTTGCCTCTCTTCTAGTTGTATTGTATGCCCAAACTGCGCTAGGTACTTGTTCGCACCACCCTTTGATATGACCTTCTAATTTCTTTTTGATTGTGTCTGCGATTGTTTTATTTGTTGCCTTTGCCTGTACATTAGCTTGTGGATATAATGGAGTTGATTTCCCACATTTTATCCTAAAAGAAGTGAGTAACATCTCTATATTCTTCCCTTCAAATTGTTTCCCATTGTCAGATACTAATTTTGCTGGAACTCCATACCTACAAATGATATTCTCGAATATGAATGTAAAAACATCCTTATCACGAATATGTTGTACTAATTTTGCTTCGTGAAATAATCTGTTGCGACTATTAAAAATATTCTCTGCCCAGATCCAGGTAAGAATGGCCCAACAATGTCCAACCCCTATTTCCCAAAAGGCCAGCAGCTTGTTGAAGAGGTTAATGTTGCTCCTGGTGCGTGAGTTCTTTTCCCATGTCGTTGGTATTCTTTGCATCGTCTTACCAACAATTTTGCATCTATGTGCATATAAGGCCAGTAATATCCTTGTATTTTTTCTCTGTACGCCAGATATCTTCCCCCACTATGATTTCCAGCTTCTCCTCCATGTAACATCTTCAATATTTTTTTCTCCTTCTTCAAGAGTTAAACATCTTAGAGGTGGTCCACTGAAAGATTTTCTGTATAAAATTCCTTCTCGTAGTTCATAGTTTGTTGCACGACTCTTTAATTTATGTGCTTCTAGTCTGTTCCTGGATATTTCTCCTGTTGCGAGATATGCATGAATTTCCTTTCTCCAATCTGCGATATCTTCTGCGATGTTATCTGGTAGTTCCCTTTCTACTTCCATCGCAATTGCTTCTTCAATTTCTTCTTCCTCTTTATTTACTGATGGATGTTGAATTGTCTGGATTTTGATATTTCTTGCATTAGGGTTTGTCATCATACTTGGAATGAATGCAAAAGCATCTGCGAGTCGATTGTATTTCCTTGTGATATGCCTCCATTTTAGCTTTGGTATCTTCGCAGATAACTCATCAACGAGTTTCTTGTATTTCTTCAAAGAAGACTCATTCGTGGTATATTCCCCTTTAATTTGACAAATTACCAGCTGAGAATCACTTGTTATTCTTATACTTTCGAGCTTCTTTTCTATTGCGATCTTCAATGCATGCACTACATCTTCGTACTCTGTTTCATTGTTCGTGGATGCAAATTCCAGTCTGAATGAAAATGCTGTTCTTTCTCCTTCTGGTGAAATCAACACAACTCCCACTCCATTCCCCTCACTGTTGGATGATCCATCTACTAAAATTTCCCATCTATTTGGTTCTGTTAACAAGTCTTTTGGATTCCCAAATTCTTCTTCAACATCCATCATTTCTTCTACTGCCTCATCTTCTTCCAAAGGAAATTCTGCCAAAAAATCTGCGACAACTTGTGATTTTTGCGATGATAATACTTCGTATTTTATCTTGTAATGGTTTATTTGTGCATTCCACCTTTCTATTCTTCCTGATCTTTTTGTGTTCTTCATGACTGACTTAATTGGAACTTTGGTAACCATTTTTATCACATGTGCTTGAAAGTATATTCGCAACTTGAATGATGCATAAACCAGGGCTAATATTAACTTCTCCATTTTAGAATAATTCCTCTATGCTGTGTTAAAAGTTTTACTGATGTAGTAAATGGGCCTTTCTACTCCTGCGTCCGTTCGCAACAAAACTGCACTTAAGGCGTATTGAGTTGTTGCGAGGTATACCAATAGTTCTTCATCTTTCTTTGGTTTCTGTAATATGGATGTATTCGTGAGATACTCCTTGATCCCTTGAAAATATTTTTCACATTCATCAGTCCACTTGAATTTTGCTCCCTTCTTGAGTATGCTGAAGAAATGTTTGCACTTTTCTGACATTCGCGAAATAAACCTTCCAAGTGAATCTAAGAGTCCATTCAGCTTTTGCACTTCTTTTACTGTTGCAGGTGTTGGCATGTCATGAAATTCTTGTACTTTTTCTGGATCGACTTGTATTCCCTCCTTTGATACTATGTATCCCAAGAATTTTCCTGACGCAACTCCAATTATACATTTTTCAGGATTCAATTTGATGTTGAATTTTCTCATTTGCTCAAATATTTCTTTCCAGTCCCGCACATGATCTTTGGCTTCTTTACTTTTTATCAACATATCGTCTACATACACCTCTAAGGTTTTATGTATCCATTTTGCGAATACCTTTTCAACCATTCGTTGATAAGTAGCACCTGCATTTCGTAGACCAAATGGGATCTTCACATAGCAATATAAACCTCTTGGAGAAAAAAATGCAGTATGTTCTTGGTCTTCTTCTGCGAGTGATATTTGATTGTACCCTTTATACCCATCAAGTGAAGTGACTCTATCATGTCCTGCAGCTAATTCCACCATTTGTGGTATATCTGGCAATGGAAAACTATATTTTGGACAGGCTTTGTTTAGATCAGTGAAATCTATACAAATCCTTATCCCTTTATTCTTCTTCGGAACAATGACCATATTCGCAATCCATTCTGGATATTTTGCTTCTCTTATGATTCCCGCATCCAACATATTTTGCAATTCTTCTTCTATTTGTGTATGATAATTTTGCGAAATCTTTCTTATTCTTTGTTTGAATGGTCTCACACTTTTATCTATGTTCAATCTATGACACGCCACTGATGGATCAATTCCTGGTATTTCATCTACACCTCCTGCGAATATATATTTGTATTCTCGTAAGAGATCAATAGTTCTTTTTTCTTCTTCTTCGTCCATCTTAGTTCCAATTCGCAAGATTAAAGGCTCCTCTTTACTTCCAATATTTATTTCTTTGGTTGGTTCTGCTGCGACATAACTAGGACTTTGCTCTCTCATAGGTGTTGGCTCTTTGATTACTTTCATTGGTTCTCCTTCTTTTTCTGGGATCTCACTTGGTATTCCTCTTCCTTATTTTGCTCTTATTGTGTACACCTTGAACTCCTCTTCCTTTTTTGCTTCTTTCGCAAGTTTTCTGCGAAACTGTTTCTTTCTGGCTCTCCCTCCACACTGTTTTACTTCAGTCTGATAACAAAATTTTGCACTATCAAGATCTCCTTTTATCTCTTGTATTCCGCTTGGTGTAGGAAATTTAATTGATTGATGTAATGTCGAAACAACAGCTTTAATCGCATGAATCCATGGTCTTCCTATCAGCATATTGTATGGAGATTCCATATCTATCACGCATAAAACTATGTGTGTTTCAATTTCTCCCAGCGATACTCGTAACATTATTTCCCCTTTGGATTTTGTTGCAGATTTCCCCAATCCATGGATAAGATATTCTGAATTTGTAATTCCTTCATCTTTAATCCCCATCCCCTTAAGTGCATGATAGAATATAATATCAACAGAACTCCCTGTATCAATCAAAACTCGGTTTAATTTCCATTTTTCTATAGATTTTGTAGCTTTCTTTTCTTCTCGCATGATCGGAATTGTGACTACTAATGGTGAAGTGTGGTTCAAGTCTTCATTTGGAATTTCTGCTACTGAAAACGTTATTTTCTGCTTTTCCTATTCTTTCAAAGTTGTTATTTTCTCCACCTCCATGATCTTTCTTCCTCTACAGTCTCGTTTGTGTATTTTTCCCTTTATGTTGTTATGAAATTCATCAATCATTGTCTTTGTGATCATATTACATTCTTTTCTTTTACAATCTTCATCTGTTGATTCCATTTGATCTTCAAATTTCCAAAATTCCTTCAAATTTCTGCTATGATGATCTTCAGGTCCCTGTTTCTAGCGCCAATTATGTAGTTGCAGAATATCCTACAACTACACCCTCAGTAGAATTTGTAAAACTTAAGAAGTTCTTGATGATGAATGACAGTTTTCTTATTAATGCTCTCAATTGATTACAAAGAAGTATCTAAATGGAACTAGAATAGTTACAACTTTCTCTATTCTCTTTCCTAAGATATTTCCTAACACTCATTAAAAGAACCTCTCAAATTTTACATTTGAACTACTATTTATAGGGAAATCTATACAACTGTATGTAAGCTGCGAAATATCGCAACTTATATTCGCAAACCTATTTCATGTTAGCAAATCCTTCACACTTCTTCCGTGTTTCTTCTATTATCGCATTACCTTGTGACACCTTCCCCTTATACTTGTTACGATATTCGTGAACCAATATCTTGCGATATTCGGTACCTACATCTGTATCTATTAAGACTCTGTTGATGGCCCAAGAATCTTCAACTTTGCTATCATTCTCTTCATATTCTTCTTGAATTTGATTTGGATTAATCTCTAATCGTACGACCAGTGGATTATCGTGCTGCTCGCCAATCTTAGGTACATCTTGCGCAGTGAAAGATATAGTTTGCTTCTGCCACTCCTCTAATGGCGAGGATCTCGTGATATTCAATATCTCTCTTCCATCTGTGTCTCTCGCGAAGACCCTGCTTAAAATATTGTCATGGAAATCCTCTATAGTTCTGCGTGAATGTACAATAGAATTACAAAACAAATTCTTTGCTTTGGCTCCAACTTCTATTACGAATGTTTTTGCTCCTTTTACAACATTCACTCTGCGAGTTTCTGGTGCTAGCGGTAATTGTTGAGATTGTGGATGTCCTACTAGAAAATGATTTAACTTTCCCTGATCAATCATCCTCAAGATTATTCTCTTCACATTCCTACAATATTTTACTGTGTGACCATGAAAATGATGATAAGGACAGAATTCTTGACTTCGATTGTTTGGATGGGGTTCTTTTCCCATGTTCCACGGAGAGGGTATATTTTCCATTAAAATGATAGCTTCCCAAATCTTTTCTATGCTAGTATTGAGAGCGGGCATCTTAATTACTTCCCAGATTATCCTCTGATTACCTTGTCCTTTAAAATTATTCTGCCTTTGTCCACCATAAGTTTCTTGAGGTTGATCGAGTCTTTGAATCTTGTTATTACCACCGCGATTATAATAATTCTTCTCCCTTTCGTATTCTTCCTGATCTCGACTGCCCATCGCTACTAATTTTTGTTAGTTATCAATGACCACTTTCTCTTGTTGTGATTGCGAGGTGCTCGCTACATTATTTATCATTTTAGGGAGAAAACTTCCACTTGATAACAACATCGTTTTGATCCCAGCGGGCCAAGGTTCGGTTGTAATACCGAAGGTGGGATACGGGGTCACCAGATCCATCGTAGCAGTCAAATGATGGGATATGAAACTTTTGAGGAATGAGCGCTCCGGATAGTCGATGTGTTAAAGGAGTAGTGGAGGCTTCTCTCATAACTTCTTCCAGTCTTCCTCCACATTGTTTTGTCTTTAGAAGTTGAATCTCTGCCATCATTTCTGCCGGCAGATTCTCCATGGACATATGATGCCTTTCCTCTATTGTTGATTGTCCGGATCTCTGGTCTTCGTCATCGAAATAGTCCGAGTCATCGGGGATAGAGTCCATGTTCAACGTTCGGTCTACTCTTGTCATTCTTCGCAACAAAGGCTCGGGGTTATGTTTCCTTGCTGATACCATTCTTCGATCACGATTCGGAGGAGGGGCCTTGGAGTTGGCTTTATTTCAACGATCTTCTACTCCCGCGCTCCTCGCTATCCTATCCCTCAATTGTTGGCTTTCTTGTGCAAGTAAATCCACAGCATCATCGTATACCTTCTGGTTCCTTTTTACTTCTTCAAGTTCCAACGCGAGCTGAGCGGAAGGATTTTACCCTTGGTTTGTAGTTCCTACACGCAAATGTCCTTCGACAGCTACAGTGTGATCTTCGTCTGTAGTACCAGAATATCGCTACAACGCTATTCCTGCGATATTAACAACATTTCTGCGAGAATCACTGATAATTCTTCAACAACATTTCACGAGCGTTGCAGAACAACTAAGAGAAACTGACGATAAAAGAAGTAAAAGAAGAATGTGTTGATCCTGCGATAGCCATCATTCTTACGATAGGGAATATTATAGCGATCGCGATGAGATCGCAGAACAAATCCGAAATAGGAGGAAAACTTAGCTATCATCCATTATGTAAATCCCTATATAAAGGGCACGATAGATCCATAAAAGGATGATGCATTTTTGAGAGCTGAGAGAATTTTGAGGAGAGAGAAACTCCAGAAAGAAAGTTGTACTTCTGCGTTTTAATATCTCTTGTAAATCTTCATGAAAGTGAATTAATAAAAGTGTTGTTGTTTATTCACAATTCTGACTTAGTTTTCATAGATTCTTAACAAGGGTGTAGTGTAGGAAATCCTGCAACTACATTTTGGCGCCCAGAAACAGGGAGAATCAATCTAAGAAATCTCAAATTGCAACTTGTAGATTTGAAAAAATTATTAGAATTGGAGAAATGGCTAGAAGGAGAAGAAATACATCAGAACCACCAACGACAGTGAGAAGAAGTAAAAGACTTTCAGGTGAAGGAACAGGTGAATTAGAAGAATCTTTAAGAATAAGATCAGGAAGAAATATAACAAGAAATGAAGTATAAAATTCAAATCAACAGCCGAATCAACAAGCACAATCACAAAATAGGGATGTGGATTATGATAGAGTGAGCGTACACACTTGGAGGTCGGATTCAATGGAAGAAGCAGAAAATCGACAATTAAGAAATGGAGAAGAAGGAGAAAGAAATCAAAGAATGGCTGGAGAATTAGTTCATGTGGGACGTGAAAACGGGACAGTAGATGATCTGAGGCAAAGAACACAAGAAGAAAGGATATTGGAGGCGGAGGAACGTGCGAATCTAACAAGACAAAATCATGAGCTACGAATGGAGAATTTGAGGTTACAAAGAAGGAGGTCAAGAAGTACTGTAAGATCAAATTCAAGATCATTCAGGGAAGATCCAAGGCGAAATTCCCCAATGATAAATGTTAGAGAAGAAGTACCAAATTTAAATGGAGAACAACGTCATAGAGAAGGATAGATAATTGGAGATCATTATAATCTGCGTGATAATAGAAATCAAGAGGGAAGAAACAATCAAATTGAAGAAGAGAATCCAGAGGAAGGTAGGAGGATATTGCATGGGCGAGAGAATCAAAGGAATCAAAGAATAATTGAAGAAGAAATTGAAAGATACTATACTGAACAAGCACACCTGGCTTGCGAGAGAGAAAGATTAAGAGTAGAAGTATAAGAGCAAGAATTTCGAGAGGCAATACGACAAAATAACCATGAAAATCGAGAAAGAAGACGTGCACAAAATAGCTATAATGATAATATTCAAGAGGAGTATGATAGGATACAAAGGAGAATAGAGAGACAGCGAAGAGAAATAAGGAGAAATGAAGAAATTCGCAGAGAAGAAGATAGGCAACTGCGATTTCAAGAGGATGGTGAAAAAGAAAATCGCAGAGAAAGACAGGATGATGATGAAGAAGGAGATACGCAAAGTCTCGCAAGACAAGAAAGACAAGAACGTAGAAGAAGGGAAGCTGCATTAAAAAGGCCAATAGAACAAAATTCAGCTGAGAATGAGCAAATTTTGAGAGAATTAGCAGAAACCAAAGGCATCCAACAAGTGTTGTTCCCGGAGGCCATCCCGTCCACATAAAGTTCCCTTGGTAACGATTTAATGCATCTTAAAATAGTTCCCTCTTCAGCCAGTAAAGGTGTTTCACTCAACGGGATAGTTGGTTTCTGTAGAGGGGACATGAATGTGTGTTTATCTTCAAGAGCTTTCATTGTATCTGCATTGTATTGCGCCACTCCTGAAGAGATAATGGCTTTAACTGCAGCAGTGAAATGACCATCTACCACTTTGCGGAGGCATGCAGAAACATTGGTGCGCCTGCTGTCAGCTTCCTCCTATTCCTCAAGCTTAACCCCCCCGGTTCGATGTACTTGCAGTACCTCGCTAACAAGCTTCTGAACTCCCCCAGTTTCACTATAAGTTGTCAAAGATCTTAATATTTGTTTCTGATGCATCATTTACGACTTATAGACTTGCACTTTGTCCTATTTTTAAGTCTGAAAACTCGCAACGTACAGTGAGGTAGCAACAACAGACTAATCCAAAACCTGACTGATTTGGGTTCTGCCGCAACTTTTAGTTGTGTTGCAGCTTCCCTTCTTCTGCGCTCATGTCTTTCTTGCCTTGCGAGATTTTGTGCTTCTTCTTCAGCATCTTCATTCTGCCTTCTTCCGTGATTTTCTTGTTCACTTCCCTCATGAATTCGCAAATGATTATGCCTTTCATTTTTTATTCTACGATTTTCTTCATTTTTCAACGTTTCTCTTCGCTGTCTTTCTATTCTTCTTTGTATTCTATCATATTTATCGTTAATATTATCATTGTTGTTATTTCTTGCGCATCTCCTTTCTCGATTGTCATGATTGTTCTGACGTATTGCTTCTTGAAGCTCTTGTTCATCGACTTCTGCTCCCAATATTTCTCTTTCGCAAGCTAGACGTGCTTGTTCAGCATAATGTCTCTCAAGTTCGTCCTCAATTATTCTTCGGTTTCTTTGAATTTCTCGCTCATGTAATATTCTTCTTCCTTCTTCTCGATTTTGTTCACCCTCTTGGTTATTCCCATCCTCTTGATTTCTATTATCATGTCTTTCATCCACAATTTCACCACGCGGAATGTAGCGATCATTAATCATCTCTTCTTCTCCATAACGCTGCTCTTCATTTGCATTTTGCACTTCCTCTCGGATATTTTCACCAGCATTTCTCACAGGAGAATTTCGACTTCCTTCTTCTCTAAATTATCTTGAACTTGATCTTGCAGTACTTTTTGATCTCCTATTTTGTAATCTCAAACTCTCTATTCTTAACTCGTGATTTTGTCTTGTTAAATTCGCGCGTTCTTCCGCCTCTAACCTCCTTTCCTCTTGTATTCTTTGTCTTAAAGTCTCTACCGCTTCCTTTTCGTCATCTCCATGAATTAATCCTCCAACCGCTTCGTGATCTCTTCCCTCTCGCCTTCCATTTTTTAATTGTTGATTTTCTGCTTATTCTATTGAATCTGATCGCCAAGTACGCACGCTCACTCTGTCATAATCCACAGTTCTATCTTGTATCGGTATTTTCTGATTCGGTTGTTGAACTTGATTTTCTCCATTATTCTTGTTCTATTGATCCTTGTTCTTAATCTTGAAGATTCTCCTATTTCATTTGTCTCTTCTCCAGCAAGTATTCTACTCCTCCTTACGGTTGTTGGTTATTCTGATATATTTCTTCTTCTAGACATCCAAGAGAAAAGATAAGATGAGATAAATGGGTTATTGCATGAAAATGTAAAGACGTCATGCGATTTCATCGCAAGACGGCAATGTCATGGGGATTTATATTCGCAAGAATATTTAGGCCTGTCATATTGTCGCGTGAAAAATATCCTGCTGAGGCAATAATACAAGAGATAAGACAAGATCAATGGGTCAATACATGAAAGTGTAAAGACGTCCTGCGATTTTGTCGCAAAGAAAAAAGAAATGTGGCGAAATAAGACCTTTAACTAGGAAGGAAAAATAAGACCACATAAGAAAGTAAGCAAATAAGCTTGCAAAAATGATTATATGTGAGAAAACAAGCTTGCGAATATATATACTGAAATGAAATTGAGATTATGCACCTCTGATATTTTAATTATATTATATTATGCGAGACTAATAGTGCAGGAATAAATAATGTAGACAATAAAACAATGAGATACAATGAGCAAGAAAAATGAGGCACAAGCAAATGAACTTGCGAGAATAATAAATATGCAAAGAGGAATGCATATGCTAGAGACAAAAACAGAGAAATGAAGAATGGAAGTGATTTAAAGCTACATCAATTTTACCGCGGAAAAATGAGCTAAGTAACACAAACTTTAGATATACATTTCAATAGATAAGCATTCTCATCATACACGCATCATACTCGCATCATAAAAGCATCGCATAAACATTTCATGGCATAAACATCGCATACACATTTCATAACATAATCATTAAGTAAGCATTAGATTTGCACAGGTATTTTACAAAATTTTACGCATAATATGTAAGAATTTCGTAGCACTATTTGCAGTACTATTTCAGGAGCATTATTCAGAATTTCGCAGAATACTTCATAATTTCGCAGGATTACTCAGAATTTCAAAGAATGTGTCAGAATTTCGCAGAATGTGGTTATTTTGCATAATGAGATTATTTCGCACAATTATAAGCAACTTAAAGAGATTATACTATCACATGAGCGCAAAACAAGAGACATAAGCAAGATAAGAATAAAGAAATAATTTGCTCATTCAACACTTTCTCAAGGATTCTACCTTCATAGATAAAGAACAGAGGCAACTATGGATTACCAAGAAAACATTTAATGTTTTTTACCTTCTCGGCAAGAATCATTTCCAAAATGGGAAAGAATTCTCACCAAAAATGAAGTAATAATTTCACATGAATAGAGGCAATACTTATGACTTTCATTTAAGGACGGATACTTCTTATATTTTGAGGATTGAGTACTTCTTATATTTATTCAAGGATACTTCATAATTCGTATACTTCAAGAGTTGATACTTCTTATTTACTTCGCAAAGATTTGGAACTTCACAAAAGAATAGAGGCAAGTACGTACTTTTCAAGTTCAATGTTCTTTCGCTCGTTCCTTCGTCAACAAAGATCAAAGACTACTACAATAACAGATTTTTTCTTAAAGATTTCTTTTCAAGCAATATTCAAGAAAAAATAGGCAAAATGTAGAAGCAGAATCTCACAACA
Source organism: Papaver bracteatum (assembly GCA_023529315.1). Taxonomy (NCBI): domain Eukaryota; kingdom Viridiplantae; phylum Streptophyta; class Magnoliopsida; order Ranunculales; family Papaveraceae; genus Papaver; species Papaver bracteatum. The sequence continues at coordinate 140,083 of JAJJWX010002427.1, read as the reverse complement.
ATAACGCTCTTGCGAAAACTTCTACCACATATGGAAAATGTTGCAAATTAATTACAGAATGACGTAATGACAACGACAGCATAAAACACGAGAACGATGTGAAGATTTTATGGTTGTTATAAAGAAAGCTCGCAAGAACAACGCGGGAGCTCGCTAGAATAAGTCGGGAGCTCGCTAGAACAAGGCGGGAGCTCGAGAGAATATGGAGAAATCTTGTGAGAGTGTGGAAAGGGATCCTAAAATAGGGGAAGTATGAGCTGTATGTGAGCTGTCATCCACTATGTAAACACCTATATAAAGAGGAGAGAGATATTTTTTAGATAGAAAATGTATTTTTCTTTATCATCTTCTTCCCCAAAGCTAGATCTAGAACTCCATTAATGGATATTATCAATGTAAATCAAATGTAAATTTAAACAATCATAGTGAAGAATCATGGATGTAGGTCAAATTGATCGAACCATGTAAAATTCTGTGTGCCCATTTACAATTTTAGTATTTTAATCATCATTTTCATATCAAATGACTTTTAATCAACATATTATAAGGGGTGTGTTGTGGGAATTCCTGCAACTACAGTGATAATGTTCCTCAGTGCTACAAATGTAGAGGTTTCGGTCATATTTCTCCAGATTGTCCGACTAAGGATATACAATAGAAAAGAAAAGCTTATACAGCTACACTTGATTATTGTCCTGATGAGAATGATCAAACCATTGTAGAAGTCTATGAATCTGAAAGTGTTTTAAATCTAGATACTCAAGAGGAGTTTAACCCATCGATTTTCAAAATATTTCCATGTAAGGATAAAAAAACTCATCTTCTTGAATCTGACATCATTGAAATAAAATCATCACTTGCTCAACTCAGTCAGAATTTTCAGAATAATAAAGAGAAGTTCAATAAGCAAGCGAAGAAAATCGAATTTACTCAATACTCCGGAAAAATTGAAGTATCTAAACTCATCTATGATATCAAATGTTGTAAAGATGAGATAAGGAAGCTAAAGGAAGAAAATCAGAAGCTGAGAGATAGACTCAATTTTGTTAAAAAACCATCATCTAACATGTATAGATCAAGTGATAAGCGGATAAGGCAACATAGATTCATGAAGTCTAAATCCATGAAAAGTGACAAATCAAGTGTTTGCTTCATATGCAAACAAAAAGGGCATTATCAAAGGGAATGTCCTAACACTAAACAGAGAGAGAGACTGTATAAAACCGAAAATTTAAGATCTAAGTATAGATCGGGAGTTTCTCCTTACATGAGAAATCAGGATATTGGAGGTCGAGATCTTGAAGCAAACATCGATGTTGAAGTCTTCAAAATAAGAAAATTCAACAACCAAAATGTAAAAACCTAACTGGTTGTCATAGAATCTTACTTGTTACGGTAAGTATGTAGATGTAAATATTCTAGTAAAAATATTTCTAAAAATTAATTTTCGGTTAAGAATTTAATTGAAATAATTTTGCAGAGGAGGTGAACAAGACGCTAGCTTCGATTGAACAGTCCCTGCTCAAGGACCATGGTTTCCAAAAAATACAAACATCGCCCCGTTCCTTCTCCCTTCAATACTTCGTAGGGTCAATCCTCCTGTGGGAGCGTTTATTCATCCCAGGCGGAGCTTTCTTGATGCCTTTATTTTGGATGTGATAATGATTTGATGCTTGTTGATTACTTTACCTGTGGCCTTATTTTCTATTCATTGGCCTTATTCAAATTTCTTTCAAGTCTGGTAATCAACTTCCTTTTGCACGTTTGTAATGGATCAACGTTATGCTTTGGTATCCGCAGTTTTAATGGATCATCGAATTTGTTTCAAGTATCTGTAGTTTTTATTTCCACCTGCATTAAAAGCTTGTTTAAGTGGGTACGAGCACTTCTTTTCTTTGAGATAAAAATTGGAAATAATTTAGAATAGTGTCGAAGGTATATCTGGTGATACCTTCGCTATTATTTTCTTTGCGGACCTGTCTCCCTGTTAGCTAATCCTCGGGCCGGGAGGTTACCGAACAGTGGGGGTCAATGCAGCGTTCCGAATATGTGATGCCTTATTGGGATATGTACAAGAACCCAGTCCGCTGAACCGATGTTTTATTTTTCAGTTGGGTATCCCTTTCTACTAGAATCCTTCCCCAGGGTCTTCCATTAGTAGACATTGTCCAGAGAGTCCCGAAGGATTGTATTCAGGTACTTTCCCCAATGCCGCAAAAAGTTGTATTTGATTGATATGCTGAGGTCTGCTACTCCTCGTCCGAGATAGAAACATGCTTAGCGGCTTAGCCGTCTTCTTCTTCTGGTGTTCTCCACACAGGCGCAAAACTGTGTTGTTTTAAGGGTAGTACGAATTGAGGTACTTAGCGTTCCAGGGGTTCCTTAGGATCTCCCCTTTGAGATTATGCAGGTAGTACGAACCATTTCCTGCAATATCGTGTATGACGAATGGTCCTCCCCAATTGGGTGCTAGTTTGACCCATTTTATTTCTCGCTGATACTACGGTATTGTTCGAAGCACATACTTCCCTTCTACAAAGTTTCTAAGCTTAACCTTCTTATTATATTCTCTTGTTAATCTACGCTGGTAGTTCTCCATCTTTTGTAGCGCCGACTCCCTTCTTTCTTCTAGGTCATCAAGCCTTTCTAGCATCATGTCGGTGGTGAGATTTTTCTCCCATGCTTCGGTTTTGGTGGTGGGAATGATAATCTCAGTGGGGATTACTGCTTCGGTTCCATATGTGAGAAGAAATGAAGATTCTACGGTGGCTGATCTCCTTGTGGTTCAGTACGACCAAAGAGCGTTAACATAGACATTAAAGCACCGCAATTGCACTAAATTTTGTAATCCTAAACTATTGATATCACACAACAAAGTAAGATAACAAAAGTTTTACTTAACCGAAAACAATTGAATTACACACACATCCATACATACATAATGGAATAAACACATCAACTGTACCAACAATTTTGTTTAATCAAAAGCAATATATATATCAAATAAAATAGGCTTTTCTTAAAACCGGAAAACAATTAACTAACAAGATTGTTACCTCAATTTCGCATCAAACTTCTCCAAATATGATTCCATCGCTTTCTTCTTCCGGGAGAATTGATATCGAAATACCATTATGTTGTCATTCTCATTCAAAAAACAAAAGAATGACAACAACCAACCTTTACCAGAGAAAGGTTGAAAATCGATTTTAACAATTGCAAGCAAAAGTTGAAAACCGTCGAAACACATATGCTAAACCAAAACCGATTCAACATATTATGACTTTTTCACATATTGTTTCTGCAAGAACCCCTCATGATCCAAGGCATGGGACTTTTTTATGAATAATATTGAATTGATCAAGATGAGTGTTCCATTTTGCTATCCTTCCTACTTTCCATGTGTTTTTGATGACTGCTTTTAACGGTGCCTTGCATGGGACACAGACATAATGCGTGTAAATTTCCCTAAACTGAGTTTGAAACTGAGTTTTTATGTGATTTTTTATGTGCTTTTGTGAAGATTTTTTATGTGATTTTTTATATTTGTAAGATTCATGAGATTCAAAATTGCATGGGACACAGACATTTTGCTATCCTTCCTACTTTCCATTTTTTATGTGACTTTTTTATGTGATTTACAGTAATACGTCAAAATGAAAATAAAGCTTCTTGGACGCGATTGACCAAGGAAAGGCGACTTTTGATCTTCGTAGTGGTAGCAATGTGGCCATGTTTCTCCCATATCTCCTTGTACAACCTTTCAAACTGAGCTGGTACACTAAATCCTCCAACCAACACATGACCTGGATAAAGAGTAGTGAAAGGAGGATCAAACAAAGCCCCAGGCTGCATTACCAATACTTCACCAATTGCAGGAGCTTTGTCAGTTGCAGGAGGTCTTTCGAAAGAAGTCACTACAGCTTAATTGATCGGAACCTGTTCAGAACGTGCTTCAAGGGAAGTCATCTCAACAATAGCATATGTTGCCTCTCCTACATTTCTCCTGATGTCTACTTCGCTCTGGGTACTGATTTCCATCACAACCTTATCAACAGGATCACTTACGGAGGCGCCTTGTCCATCTGATATTGCGTCATCTCTGTCATTGTCCGGTGAAGGAGCAGTTTCGGTTTCACCATACTTCTCAGCATGAGGATCAGTGTCGCCATACTTCTCAAAACGAAGGCCAACTTCACCGGACTTTTCGTTCTGAATGAGCACAAACCTTGTGAAAATATTCTCTTTTGGAATTTCCTGAATTCAAGCAAGGATCACTCTTAGAAGAAATTTCTCTGGAGAAATGAAGGAGTCGGCGGAAAGATATTTAAATACCTGCATATTGGAGGAATTGAGGATCACCGAATTGCATGCCTACCTTTTGGATCTCCCTCCTTCTTGGGGACTGCGGTCATCAGCTCTGGTCTGTTTGCCTGGGAGTGGTTTCAACCGGAAATGCTTCTTCAAGATGTCAGAGGATGTCTCACCACGGGAATTTTTCACAACATCCTCTGAGAACTTCTGAAAATCCAACAGTTGCTTCCTCCAAAATTCCTTATACTGATCGGTTACCACTGGATTTCTCCCAATAGTCCAGAAAGGAAGACTCAGCCGTTCTAAAAACACGTCAACATTAAGAATATCCGGGAAAAGTTCTTTCGGAGCCTCTGATGGACGGATAAATGGAACACCCTGGTCAAATCCAATTTGACGAGCATCCCTGTCAATATTGTACGGAGTCACAGTAAATGCTTCGTTGAATAGAGACCGGACATATCCCGGGATGCAGCTGTGCAGATAAACAAGTTCTCCAAATCTCATAGTCTTAGCATCGGTACGCAACGCAACATCAAGACCGTCAGAAGCAATATCAAAGGTCTTCGGTTGAACAATGGAAGAATGGATCGGCCCCCATGGACGGAAATCTACGGAAGACACATTATCAAAGATGTCCACGAATTTCGCACCGGTTCTGGGATGCCTCATATGCCAACGGAGTATTCTCGATCCGCCATACAAACTGCTGAGCAAGGTTGTAGGAGCAGGAGCATAGCTTTTGAAATGTTCCCATAAGAATGCCTAAAGAAAAGCGAAGTGAACGTGCGACTCCACCTTATTGTACCCGTTGGAAACATGCATGTCCATTGCTAAGGCGTCCAGATGAGAATACAACGATCCAAGGAACAAGGCACCTAGGGGAAGAACTTAACCTTTTGCTAGCTTTATAGCAACCCTAACGAGGTCACCTCTTATGGTATTCTTTCCAAAACCGTCGTCAAATATGTCTCTGGATAGCCATAAAGACAGGAACGCAAGCTGAGCTCGTTTTCCAACTCTTGATCCGGTTCTGGGTCTACATGAGACCACTCCATCACCAACTAGGTGTAAAAGCATATTTTTTGTCCTCCTTGTCCAAACTGTAGAATCCTGCCACCTTTTTAAGTATAGCGTCATAATTACGTTGTTCCGTGTCAGAAAGCTCGTAACAAAGACTTCCGGTGATAGGCATGTTCATTAATGCAGCTACGCTATCTATAGTAATAGTTATCTCTCCCCATCTAGATATAGCTATATGAGTAGAAGTGCGCCACCGAGAAATGAAGGTAATCAAACCCGTAACGTCTTTCTTAATTTCAAGAGCAGCAGATGCCATGACCGCATTAAGGATTTGCGCTTTGGTCAAATTAGCTTTAACATACTTATTATTCAACATGCATCTCATCCATCCTTCATAAGAACCCAGTGGAGTATGGCAAATCTTGAAGTCGACAGGAGAAGGCGGATATTCATTTTTCCGGAGACAAAATCTCATCACAAGTGCTGAAGAAGAAGATGGATTAGCTTCCATATTTTCTGAACCGTAGAGAAGGACTATCTTGTGAGAATGATATCTCCTAATGTTTGGAAAAGGAGAGGTGAACAACTCATCATCGATGTTCGGCATATTTTTGAAGCTGCCAATACTTCCTAACTTGGCGCCAGCATTATCTCTGGAAGACATCTCAATAGGAATTATTTTCTTCATTCCACAATGAAATAAAAGATAGGAGTTAGAACTTGTATAAAAAACGCATTAGATGTGTAGTCACACACGACAAGACACAACTCATGTTGGAATACACAAAGCCAGGATTGGGTCCAAACACCGGTATTGCTCAAGTTTCAAGTCCGGTGTTAATCAAGTTTCAAGTCTGGTATTGCTCAAGTTTTAAGTCCGATATTGCCCAAGTTTCAAGTCTGGTATTGCTCAAATTTCAAGTCCGGTGTTGGTTCAGGGCACAAGGCTAGTATAAGGTCGACTTTCGGTCAAGCATATGTGGGTGGGACCCACGTTTGAATCAAACGCACATGGTGGGGCCGCATTCATGTGCACGTATCATAACACAGTTTTCTTATATTTATGGGAATTATGTTTACGAAGTTCAAGCCAAAGATTTCTTTCCAAGCTACAACCTAAGAAGCTAGTTTTGCATGCAACAACGGAAGAAGAAGCAAAAACGACATATTCACGGACTCGCGGAACTAAACCATCCTAGCAAATATGGGAGGTTTTACTATCAATCTTGATGGGAAAGCTAAGCATGATGTATCTTACAAAAGGTTTTTACCTAAGAAATTAGGATTTTTCCTTAAAAAAAAGAGAGAGAGAGAGAAAGAGAAACCAAAACTTACCTTGGCGCGGACGGACGGCAGCGGGCGACGGCGGCAACTCCGACGGGAAGCAACAACGATGGCGTCGGCAGGAGTGGCAGTGGCAGTCGAGGACGGGAGTTGCAAAACAAAAAAAAAATCGTGAGAAAAAGAAAAAGGGGTTGGTCTCTTTTATAGACAAAAATTAGAAGAATCCCAATAGAACAATGATTTCTCTTTTGATTGGATTCCTCTTTTAATTCAAACACCCAAAGAAGGAAACCGGTCCCACCAAAGGATTCCATACAAGCACGGCGGCGTTTACATGGACAACTACTAGTGGTCGGTCAAAGTTCTTCCGGGTAAATTTCCTTTATCTTGTCTTTCTCACATATGTCACCATCTCATGCCTACCCCACATAACTACGTTATTTAGGAAGTTGATACTTGTGAAGTATCGTGTGCATTATATGCAGGTACTGCATCGAGTGTATCTAGCATGTATAAAACATCGATGTTTGAGCATCTCAAAGTAGCCTCATATCCAGACTACTTCATGTGATGGTTCGGAGGTTGAGCAAGTAAGTCCTTCCTTGACCGACCACATGTTGTGGTAGAGTGACGGATGGTGATCACCATGATGCCGCACTGACCAATTAACTCCTGACCAGGGATGTATAACTAAGCCGGTGAAGTTGGACGGACGAGATGATCTTTGAGACACTCGTCTGCGACCGTTGGTGAAATTAGGGTTTTGGAGGAGGTGCGCAAGCACCACTCTTCAACTTGATCGAATCCAAGATTGGGATACGATTTTGGCTGGCCGATCATACATGCATGTAGATGGCATGACAATGTAGGCGCCCATACCCCATTGTCTCACGAAAGTGTGATCTGGGCCACTAAATTCGTCTGACGAAGATGTAGGATCAGAATATCGCCATGACATTATTTCTATGAAATTAATAAGACTTATGCGGATATTTCTGCGAGTACTTCTGTAACACTTCGCGAGCATCACAAGATAACTTAAAGAGTGACGATAATAGATGATGATGGGAAAAACAAGAGAAGAGCATGATGATCCTGCGAGGATTACAACACTTGCGAGGACTGACATTATAACTGCTGCGATAATATCGCGGGTCAGATCCGAAATTAAAGTACAGCTTATCTATCATCCATTATGTAACTACCCTATATAAAGAGACCCAGTAGATTCAGAGAGGGGGAGTTGAATTTTTGAGCGTTAAGAAAGTTTTGAGGAGAGAGAAAATCCAAGAGAACGGTTGTATTCTTGATTTCTTCCATTTCTTGTAAACATTTATGAGAATCAATGTAGTTGCAGAATATCCTACAACTACACCTTCAGTAGAATTAGTAAACTTAAGAAGTTCATGATGATGAATTACAATTTTCTTATTAATGCTCTCAATTGATCACAAGAAATATCTAAATGGAACTAGAATAGTTACAACTTTCTCTATTCTCTTTCCTATAGTATTTTTTCACACTCACTAAAAGAACCTCTCAAATTTAACATTTGAACTACTATTTATAGTGAAATCTTTACAACTATAATATCCTACGAGGTATCATAACTTATGATCGCAAGTTTATTTTATACTCGCAAACTTTTCATTCTTCTCCCGCGTTTCTTCCATCATCGTGTTATTTCTTGATACTTCCTCTTATAGTCGTTGCTATATTCGCAACCCAAACTCTTGCGATATTCGGTACCTACAATCAAATAATAAAGTGTTGTTTTTAATCTTCAAATATGTGTTGATTATTGTGAATTCTTGTAAAGGGTGTAGTGTAGGTTTTCCTACAACTACATTTTGGCGCCCAAAATAGGGATTGAATTAACGAAAATCATAGAAAAAACGAGGTTGAAGATGAGAATTATTCAAGATTAAGAAGATAATTGAACAAATCGGTGAAATAGTTGAAGGAAAAATGATTAGAGCTAAAGAGGATTGTAGGAAATTGGAGTGTGGTATGATAATAAGAACAATGGTGGACAAATTCCATGAAAACATTAAAGGGAGGATAAATAAACGAGATTTTGAAGGAAAAAAAATTATGACGGTGGAGAAAATATCACCGTTGAAGGATTGGGAAAAGCAGAAAATCACATTTACAGCAGCAGAAATACCAGCTGAAAATTTGAATCATACATCTCCTTTGGTTATTACGGTGTCCGTTATACAAATGAAAAAGGGAAAATCAACAAGATCTGCGGAAGAATGGGCTGTAAATAGAACTTTGGTGGATATAGGAAGTTCTGTAGATATAATATTTTATTGTAGTTGTAGGAAAACCTACACTACACCCTTGATAAGAATTTATAGTAATTAACACATATTTGAAGATTAAAAACAACACTTTATTATTTGATTCTCAGAAATGTTTACAATAAATGGAAGAAATCAAGAATACAACCGCTCTCTTGAATTTTCTCTCTCTTCAAGATTTTATCAACACTCAAAAATACATCATCCCCTCTCTGAATCTACTGGGTCTCTTTATATAGGGTAGTTACATAGTGGATGACAGCTAAGCTGTCCTTTAATTTCGGATCTGACTCGCGATATTATCGCAGTAGTTATAATGTCAATTCTCGCAAGCGTTGTAACCATCGCATGAAAATCATGCTCTTCTCGTGTTTCTTCATTCGTCAGCTATTACGCCACTATTTAAATTATCTTGTGATACTCGGAAAGTGTTGTTGAAGAACTCGCGGTGGTGTTCGCAGGAGTGTTGTCAATCTCGCAAGATTAATATCATGGAGATATTCTGGTCCGACATTTATCATGCATTTAATAAAATGGGATACAAGGAAGAAGAAATGTCTTGTTTAACATATCATATTCATGGCTTTGGAAAATCTTTAACAAAACCTAAAGGCGAAATAGTGGTACGAATTCCGCTAGGAAAGATTGAAACACAAGTAACATTATGTGTAGTAGACGTGGAATCGCCGTATAACATGATATTGGGAAGACCATGGATACATGCAATCAAGGCTGTAGCATCAACATTGCATCAATACATCAAATTTCATATGCCCAGTGGAATTGGAGAAATTAGAGGAGATACTGATCTTGTGAAGATGTATTATCAAATTGAAGTGAGAGATTATGAAGGGCGTCCAAAGCTGCGAAAAGCTCGCAGAAAAATGGCAAAAGAGACAAAGAAAGAAGAAGAATTTAAAGTTTAAATGATAAGATCAAAAGAAGGAATGGGAATACCCAGCGAAATCTCACAAGAAGGAGATGAACCCGCGAGAGTTGTGAAAACCTCAAAACCAATGGGAGATCCTGAATCCAGTTACATCGCAGCAGAACCAACAAAGAAAGTAAATATTGGGAGTAAAGAACAACCTAAGATACTGAAAATTGGAACGAAGATGGACGCAGATGAGGAAGAGCGAACCATAAACCTCTTGCGAGAATATAAAGACATCTTCGTGTGGAGTATGGATGAGATGCCTGGAATAGACCCATCAATTGCATGTCATAAGTTAGAAATTAACAAGGATGTAAGACCATTTAAACAAAGGATAAGAAAAATCGCAAAAACATACCATTCCCAAATAGAAGAAGAATTACAGAAGATACTTGATGCAGGAATTATAAGGCAAGCAAAGTACCCGGAATGGATTGAAAATATGGTGGTGGTTCCAAAGAAAAATAAAGGGATAAGAATTTGTATAGACTTTACTGAATTAAACAAAGCTTGTCCTAAAGATAGCTTTCCATTACCAGATATTCCTCAAATGGTCGAATCAGCAGCGGGAAATGATAGAATATCTTCATTAAATGGATATAAAGGGTATAATCATATTCCTCTCGCTGAAGAAGATCAAGAGCACACCGCATTCTTTGTTCCAAGAGGATTATACTTCTATACAAAGATGCCTTTCGGTTTGCGAAATGCTGGTGCAACATATCAAAGAATGGTGGAGAAAGTGTTTGCGAAGTGGATCCATAAAACATTAGAGGTATATGTAGATGACATGTTAATCAAAAAGTAAAGAGGCTAAAAACCATGTGCAGGATTTGAAGGATATTTTCGATCAAATGCGACATTTTAACATCAAGGTGAATCCCGAAAAGTGTACTTTTGGAGCAGCTTCAGAAATTTTTTTGGGGAATATTGTGTCAAAAGAAGGAATACAAGTTGATCCAGATAAAGTACAAGCAATTCACGACATTCCAACGCCAGCAACAGTAAAAGATGTGTTTAAATTGAATGGGCTCTTAGCCTCGCTAGGAAGATTTATCTCGCGATCTTCGGATAAATGCAAGCATTTCTTCAATATACTCAGGAAGGGTACAAAGTTCAAGTGGACAGATGAATGTGAGAAGGCTTTTCAAGGAGTTAAAGAATATCTAATGAACATATTTATTCTACAGAAAGCAGAAACGGAAGAAGAATTATTGATTTATCTTGCGATAAATTCGCACGCATTAAGTGCAGTGTTACTGCGAGTGGATGCAGGAACAGAAAAACCAATTTATTACATCGGCAAAACATTTAATACTGCAGAGAAAAATTATTCAAAGATTGAGAAGTTGATTCTAGCATTAGTTTATGGAACATTAAAGCTTCGCATCTATTTTCAAGTACATAAAGTAAAAGTACTAACAAAGGTGCCAATTGAGTCAGTAATGAAGAATTCCAAAAGATCAGGCATAGTTGAGAGATGGAATGCACAAGTAGGACACTTCGATATTAAGTATGAAATCCTATCTTCGCCAAAATCACAAGTTGTAGCATATTTCTTAGCAGAGTTTCCTCTAGAAGATGATGAAGCTATAGAAGAAATGATGGATGTAGAAGAAGAACATGGGGACCCAAGAGATCTATTAACAGAACCCAACAGGTGGGAAATATTAGTGGATGGATCATCAAATGGGGAAGGAAATGGAATTGGAGTTATCTTTATCTCACCGGAATGAGAAAAAATAGCTTTTCATTCAGATAGGAATTCGCGTCCACTAATAATGAGACGGAATATGAAGATGTGATTCATGCTCTAAAATTCGCAATAGAATTGAAGTTGGAGAATGCTAGAATTACAAATGACTCGCAATTGGTTATTCTCCAGATAAAAGGAGAATACATAACAAATGAACCATCTTTGAAGAAATACAAGAAACTTGTTGAAGAATTGTCTGCGAGAATTCCAAAAATAAAATGGAGACATATATCAAGAAAGATAACAGACTCGCAGATGCTTTTGCTTTCATATCTAGCATGATGACAAATCCAGCTGCGAGATGCATAAAAATTCAGACACTTATATCACCTTCAATCAATAAAGAAGAAGAGGCAGATGTGATGATGATAGAAGGTGGCGAAGGAGAACCGAGAGGAAATATTGCAGATTGGCGAGCAGAACTTCATGCATATTTGGCGAGAGGAGAAACACCAAGAAATATATTAGAAGCACATAAATTAAAAATCCGAGAAACAAATTATGAATTAAGAGATGGAGTATTATATCACAAATCTTTTAATGGACCATCACTAAGATGCTTGACACGGGAAGAAGGAGAAAAGGTGTTAAAAATGTTGCATAGTGGAGACGCCGGTAATTACAGTGGGGGAAGATCTTTGGCATATAGAACAAAAATGCAAGGCTATTACTGGACATACATGCATGAGGACGCGAAGAAACTTTCAAGACGTTGCGAAGATTGTCAGCGATATGGGAAGAAGATACATGCACCATGGGTCCTATTATCATCCTCAACCAGTGTGTGGCCATTTTGAAAATGGGGGTTGGATATTGTGGGACCATTTGTACTGGGTTCTAGACAAAGAAGATATTTAATTGTCGCTACAGATTATTTCACAAAATGGGGAGAAGTAAAGGCAGTACAACACATTCGCGACAAAGACATTTTTACATTCATATTTGAAAATATAATTTGCAGATTTTGGATTCCTGCACAGTTGGTATCTGATAATGGAAAGTAGTTTGAAGGACATAATATAGAATTTTTACTTAATGCATTTAAGATTAAATGTGGAAAGTAAACACCACTATATCCACAGGCCAACGGACAGGCAGATGCAACAAATAAGACAATTGCAGATATATTGAAGAAGAAATTAGAAGGACACCACGGGGAATGGTGCGAGCAAGTGCATAATGCAATATGGGCTTACAATACAACTAGACGAGAAGCTACTGGAATGTTACCTTTTTGTTTGACATATGAGGTTCAAGCTGTGTTACCAATAGAAGTTGCTATTCCTACAACAAAAAGTGAGGCTTGGGAGAAAAATCTTAGTGCTGGTATGATTCTAAATAAACTTGATAAGTTAGAAGAGAAGAGAGAAAAATCTTTATAACTGTAGGATCAGAATATTGTCACAGCAATATTCCTGTGAAATAAACAACAATGATATTCTGCGATAAATCTCAAAGTCACGTAAGGAATGACATATCGGATGAAAACGACAGAAACATGAGAAAAGCGTGACATTTCTGCGATGAATCAATAAAACCTGCGAAAGATTAAGGCGGTGCAAACTGCGATGTATCGCAAGAACCCAGATCCGAAACTAAAGGGAATCTTAGTTGTAATTGAGCTGTCATGAGCTGTAATCCACTATGTAAATGCCTATATAAAGGAAATGAATAGTTCCAGAGATAATGATGAATTTTTCAGTGCTAATAAAGTTTTTAGGAGGGAGAAAATCTTATTAAGTGAATTGTATTCTTGATTACTGTAATTATTTTAAGATCATATTAATAAAAAAGGTCTTAATCTTCAAATTGTGTCATAAATATATTGATAAATTCTTGAGTAGGGTGTAGTGTGGGAATTCCTGCAACTACATTTTGGCGCCCAGAAACAGGGATGAATAGTTGAAAATCATAGCAAAAGTTAGGTAAAAGAAAGAAATTATTCAAGAGTTAGAATAATATCAAGAAAATTGGTGGAAGAAAAGATGGTTGAAGTCAAAGATAATCAAAAGAAATTGGAGTGTGATGTAATAACAAAGATGATGATAGATAAGTTCCATGAAGATATTAGAGGAAGGATACATAAGCGAGATTTTGAAGGAAAGAAAATCATAACGGTAGATGAGGCATCACCGCTAAAAGATTGGGAAAAACAGAAGATCACATTCACGGCAGCAGAAATTACGAAAGAGAATTTAAGTTATACATCTCCATTGGTGATCACAGTGTCTGTTGTACCAACAAGAAAAGAGAAATCAGTAAGATCTACAGAAGAGTGGGCTGTGAATAGGACTCTAGTGGACGCAGGAAGTTCTGTGGATATAATGTTTTACCACACATTCAAGAAAATAGGATACAAAGATGCTTAGTCCAACATATCATATCCATGGATTTGGAAAATATCTAACAAAACCTAAAGGTGAAATTATAGTGCGAATTCCGCTGGGGGAAATAGAGACGCAGATAACTTTGTGCGTGGTGGATGTGAAATCACCATATAATATGCTGTTGGGAAGACCATGGATACATGCAATCAAGGTTGTATCATCAACTCTACATCAGTGCATAAAGTTTCCTATGCCTAGCGGAATTGGCGACATTAGAGGAGATGCAGATTATGCAGGGTTGTGTTTCCAGAATGAAGTAAGGAATTGTGAAAATCAAATTCAGTTGAGAAAACAGCGCATAAAAATGAGGAGAGAAGAAAGGAAAGAAGAAGAATTCAAGATTTACATGATAAGATCAGAAGAAGGGAAAGGAATATTTGACGATGTATCGCAAGAAAGTGATGAACCAGCGGAGGTAATAAAAACACCAACACCAATGGGAGAACATGAAGCCAGTTATACTGCAGCAGAACTAACAAAAGAAGTAAATGTTGGAAGTGAAGAAGACCCAAAAATGGTGAAAATTGGAACTAAGATGGGTGTGGAGGAAGAAGAACAAACTGTAAACCTTCTGCGAGAATACAGATATATTTTTGCGTGGAATATGGATGAGATGCCTGGAATAGATCCATCTATTGCGTTCCATAGATTGGAGATTAACAAAAATGTGAGACCATTCAAACAAAGAATAAGAAAGATTGCGACCACTTATCATGCCAAGATAGAAGAAGAATTGCAGAAGATGCTTGACGCATGAATTATAAGGCAAGCAAAATATCCAGAATGGATCGCCAATATGGTAGTAGTTCCCAATAAAAATAAGGGGATAAGAATTTGCATCGATTTTACTGATCTAAATAAAGCATGTCCCAAAGATAGTTTTCCCTTGCCAGATATCCCACAGCTGGTGGAATCTGTCGTAGGAAATGATCGAATATCTTAGTTAGATGGATACAAGGGCTATAATCAAATCCCACTTGCGGAAGAAGATCAAGAACATACTACATTCTTTGCTCCCAGAGGATTATATTGCTACACAAAGATGCCTTTTGGGTTATGAAATGCAGGAGCAACTTACCAAAGAATGGTGGAAAAGGTGTTCGCAAAATGGATACATAAAACTTTAGAGGTATATGTGGATGATATGTTGGTAAAAAGCAAAGAAGCTAAAAATCATGTGCAGGACTTAAGGGAAATTTTTGATCAGATGCGGCTTTTTAATATCAAAGTAAATCCTGATAAATGTACTTTCGGAGTATCATCTGGGAAATTCTTGGGATATATTGTATCAAAAGAAGGAATACAAGTTGATCCTGAAAAGGTGCAAGCAGTTCGAGATATGCCAACTCCAGCAACAGTAAAATATGTGCAAAAATTGAATGGACTTTTAGCCTCACTAGGAAGATTTATTTCGTGATCATCAGATAAATGCAAACATTTCTTCAACTTACTAAAGAAGGGAACAAAATTTAAATGGACAGATGAATGTGAGAAAGATTTTCAAGGAATTAAGGAATATTTGATGAACATATCCATTTTACAGAAGGCTGAATCAGGAGAAGAATTGCTAATGTACCTTGCGACAACTCAACATGCTTTAAGCGCAGTACTTTTGCGAAAATACGCAAGAGTTGAAAAACCAATTTACTACATCAGCAAAACATTCAATGCTGCGGAGAAAAACTATTCAAAGATTGAAAAGCTAATTATGGCGTTAGTTTATGCGGCATCTAAACTTCGTATATATTTCCAAGCGCATAAAATCAAAGTACTAAAAAAAGTACCAATTGAATCAGTAATGAAAAATTCAAAAAGATCAGGCAGAGTTGAAAGATGGAACACACAAGTGGGGCATTTTGAGATCCAATATGCAATTTTATCCTCGCCAAAATCTCAAATTGTCGCAGATTTTCTCGCAGAATTTCCTTTGGAAGATGATGAAGCTGTAGAAGACATGATGGATATAGAAGAAGAATATGGGGATCCTAGAGATCTTTTCACAGAACCAAATAGGTGGGAGATATTGGTAGATGGGTCATCCAACGGAGAAGGAAATGGAGTGGGAGTTGTTTTTATTTCGCCAGAAGGTGCAAAAATGGCATTTGCATTCCGACTAGAATTTGAATCTACTAATAATGAGACAGAATATGAGGTTGTAGTACATGCTCTAAGATTTGCGATAGAGATGAAGGTGGAGAATGCAAGAATTACCAGTGATTCGCAATTTATTATTCGCCAAATTGAAGGGGAATATGCAAATAATGATATATCTTTGAAAAAATATAAGAAACTTGTAGAAGAATTATCTGCGAAAATTCCAAAACTCAAATGGAGGCATATTTCGAGAAGAGATAATAGGCTTGCAGATGCTTTTGCGTTTATATCAAGTATGATGGTAGACCCGACTGCGAGAAATATAAAAATACAAACACTCATAGAACCTTCAATTAATAAAGAAGAGGAAGAGGAGGCCGAGGCAATGATAGTAGAAAATAATGGCAAAGAATCAAGTAGAATTATCGCAGATTGGCGTGCGGAAATTCACGCATATCTAGCAAGGGGAGAGGTACCAAGAAATAGATTGGAAGCACATAAATTAAAAAGTAGAGCAACAAATTATGAGTTAAGAGATGGGATATTGTATCGAAAATCTTTAAATGGGCCTTCCCTCAGATGTTTGACACAAGAAGAAGGAAAACAAATATTAAAAATGTTACATAGTGGGGATGCTGGTAATCACAAATGCGGGAAGATCTTTAGCATACAGAACTAAAATGCAAGGTTATTATTGGCCATATATGCATGAAGATGCAAAGAATTTATCAAGAAGTTGCGAGGAATGTCAGCGATTTGCAAAAAGAATACATGCACCCGGTGAAACATTAACATCCTCAAAAAATGTTTGGCCATTTGGAAAGTGGGGTTTAGATATTGTGGGACCATTTGTACCAGGAACAGGGAAAAAGAGATATTTAATTGTCGCAACAGATTACTTTACAAAATGGGCAGAAGTTAAAGCAGTACAACATATTCGTGATAAGGACATTTTTACATTTATATTTGAAAACATCATTTGCAGATTCGGAATTCCTGCGCAGTTGGTGTTAGATAATGGAAAACAATTTGAAGGACAAAATATAGAAATGTTACTTAATGCATTCAAGATAAAGTGCGGAAAATCGACTCCTTTATACCTACAAGCCAATGGTCAAGCTGAGGCAACTATCAAAACAATCGCAGATATCCTCAAGAAGAAGTTAGAAGGGCATCATAGAAAATGGTGTCAACAAGTCCATAATGCATTTTGGGATTATAATACAACACGAAGAGAAGCAACTGGGGTATCACCTTTTTGTTTAACATATGGAGTTGAGGCAGTATTACCAACAGAAGTTGCTATTCCTACGACAAAAAGAGAAGCTTGGGAAAAGAATCTTTGTGCTGGTATGATTCTAGACAAACTTGATGAAGTAGAAGAGAAGATAGAAAAAGCATTACAACATATGGAGAACTACCATCGCAGATTAGCTCGCAAATATAATAAGCGAGTAAAGAAACGTGAGTTCCAAGTTGGAGATCTAGTTCTGCGAGAAACACCAGAATATCAGCGAGAAAATGGATGAAAATTAGCGAAAAAATGGGACGGGCCATATATCATCAAAGAAATAATTGGAACTGGAGCATATAAGTTAATGGATCCATAAGGAAGAGACATGGGTCAAAGACTTGGCAGACCATGGAATAGACAATATCTAAGAAAATATTATCAATAAAGGTTTGAAAGACTAGGATGACTGGATTATACGCAAGCAATTGCGAGAGAATAAAAGAGATGTTTCACAAGAATAAAGTTGGCTAAATACAAAGCAATTTTTCGCAATAATTTGCGAGATAATTAAGAATTTTAATGCAAATGCATAAGACGGGCGCAAATCGCCTAAAAACATATAAGAATGGGACGAACCTTTGTGGCGTACACCCTAGTTCACGGATTCTATTCCGTAAGAGGCAATGTCCTTAAAGTACGTCATAAGGGGGGTATATCTTTGCATGGCTATGGGAAAGGCTATACTGCTGCTGGAACCTAGTCATGGAGATTTGGGAATATAGAAAATCCATCCGGGAGAGATAACTTGGATTCCCAACTATATAAGGTTATACCCTAGTTGGGCGCCCGAGAGTTTCTCCTAAGGAATGCAAAGTATGATCAAGGCGCCGAGGTACACGGTTGAGATGTGGGTGCCCGGGACGGATGAACCTACCCTGGAAATCCATGGCAAGTCTTGGCTTACGATGTGTTCGGCCCGAAGAAAACCCCACTAGGGTGTAGTCTCGTAACTATAAGCCATATAGGCATAAAGGATAAGAGGCTACGAAAACAACTGGTTGTTTCTAGAACCGGATGGGAGGAGCTAGTCTTGTATGGCAGAAGTACGTCTCCTTGAAGGGGCAACCAGGGGGAGAGATAAGGGCGATACCCTCCATTAGGGAGCTTTGTATCAAAAAAAGACGGAAATGTCATGGGACTTTATATTTGCAAGAATATTTAGGCCCGTCATATTGTCGCGTGACACAGATAGAAATGTCATGGGACTTTATATTCGCAAGAATATTTAGGCCCGTCATATTGCCGCATGATAGGCCAAAAAGCCTAAAAAGAAATGTTAAGATGAGATCAATGGGTTTTTGCGATAAGATCAAAAGATGAGATAAATGAAATCAATGTTAAGAGGATATAAATCTCAAAGACGTCCTGAGATTTCATCGCAAAGACGGCAATGTCATAAGTCTTAAAAAGCAAAAATAGATTAATCTCACAAGATGGCTTAGACTTATCATATTGTCGCAGAGATCAAAATAAATGATAAGGAAAGATCAATGGATTATTACATCTAAAAGTAAGAATGTCCTGCAATCTTGTCGCATAAAAGTGGCATAATAAGACCTTTAACTAGGAAGGCGAAATAAGACCACAAGAGAGGTTATATCTGCAAAGCATATAACAGATTTTTCGCAGAATTATTTGCGATACTTCATTTATCATATTGCATATTAACAACAAGAGGCAAGTTTAGGATTTCTTACAATGGTAATATATTAGTACTTCACAAGGAAGATTATGAGGGGCAAATATGGGGATTATAAAACAATATTTCATTATCTTCCTTGAGAAGAATCAAGATAATAAAAAGAAGACAATCAAGTTACAAGAATTTGCGATAGGAGATTCAGGTTAATTAAAATATATAATCAGAAGAAGATGATTGAGTTACAAAAATTGCAATATTTCTCAAATGAAGCAGGAAGAAGAAAGATTCAGAAATTACAATCATTCGCAGGACAGGGAAAAGAACAAGATATTTCGCAGGAAGACATGATAAAACAAGATTTAAAACTTCAAAAGAGTATTCTTCTTTAATTTCATCATTCTTGTTTGCTACTATTATCTTCACCAGCAATATCTTTTTCAGTTTGAGTTTCTCCATCACCAGCGATTGATTTTTGAGGAGGATTTTGTTCTTCTGCTTCATTATGAGGGTTTTCTTCTTCTTCTATTTCTCCATCACTAGCGATTTCCCTTTGAGGAGGATTTTGTTCTTATGCTTCATTGGGAAGGTTTTCTTGTTCTTCTATTTCTTTAGTTGGGTTTTGTTCATCTTCGGAAAAATCTTCTTCATCACTTGAATAATTTAGATCTTCATCAATGAGACGAGGAACTTCATTATTATTTATCTCCAAGGGTTTGATCTTTATAGGAGGTAAAGAATGAGAAAATAGAAAATTGTTTACGAGAACCTCAGCGCCTAAATGAGCCTTGCGGAGGAAATTCTTTTCCCGGTTTCTGATCTCTATATCCTTGAAGTATTCAAGGTAGTCAAATCTTCTCAATGCTCTGTTGCGAGAGTTAGAAAGCATGGTATTCTTTTTTCGAAGTTTGGCTAACTTCGTAGACAGATCAGAGATAGAAGCTTGAAGATGCTTCTCAGATTCTGCGAAAGAAAAGTTGCATATTAGATGGAATTCTCGCAAGAAATAAGATGGGAAAATACAATGGAATAATTAATAGATGAGGCAATCAAAATGAATACCTTTCTTTTGCGAGGATAAAGTTTGAATTATGTTAAGGAAGCAACTCTTCCATTGATTCATGGTATCATCGAAAGTATCACCAACTTTACCTTTCTAACGAGATTTTATACTTTTCTCTTTAGAAAGAAGATAAGCATTTTCTTCTTTTAAGGAGGAATGGGATTTATTCAGTTGAGCATAGTCATCTTTGAGATTGTTGACTTTTATGCTTAGAGATAATCTACCTTTTATAAGTTTCTCTTGTTCAGCGGCAGATGATTCGGTTATCTTTTTAATGTCATCTTTCAATACACGAAGAGATTTCTCTTGTCTGTCACACAACTTTTGAAGATTGCCCAATTGCTGCGAATAAACCATTGTTTTATTCACAAAGCTACGTTTCTCTTGAGACAAAGTTTTGTTTTCATCTGATAAAGATTCCACCTTCAAATTAGTCTGATTTAGCGAATATAAAAGTTGAGTGGCTTCATTACTTAGGCAATCTCGTTTTCAAATTAGTTGGTTATTCTTATTCTTAAGATTATTTATCTCGTCAATTGAATATGTGTGAAGAATATTCAATCTATCAAATTTATTTTTCCAAGACTCTTTCCCAATGCGGGCTTCATCGGCGATGGTTTCCCATTCAAGTATCTTTATTAATTGGTTATGTTTTGAAGCTAAATATGCGTCAACAAATAAATAAAGAAAAATTGAGTACATAGAAAACAAAGATTTACTGAGGCAAAAGCATAGGCAAGAAAGTTATACCTTTCAGATCATCATTTCTGCTGCGAAGATTTTCGCAGTCCAATTCAGAATTGCGAAGCTTATGATCGAGAAGTTCACATTATAAAGTTTTTGCTTGAAGGTTCTTCTTCAAGGTTTCAACCTCACTTTCTAAAGCAGTTAGCGAAGATGAAGAACCGCAAGATCCGAGATGCTTGCTTAGAATCATATAAACATCCTATCTCGCAGGATCTGTAGAAGATTTCATAGCATCGTTCAAAACTTCAGATAATATTTGAAAAGCAGCTTCAACCCCTGTTGCTATTTCTTGGGAAGAAGGAAGAGAAGTAGAGGAAGAGGTTTTGGCAACATCATTCATCACATGAACTTGATTAGAATCATTCTTGGTAGTAGGAGTGGAAAAAGGAACTTGATTAGTCGCAGTTACAGTCTCATTTACCGCAACATCATTCACCGCAGCTTCATTTACCGTAGTTTCATTCACCACGGCTTCATTCATCGCAGGATTATTTGCTGCTGATTCATTCATCATAGTTCCAACCATCATAGATTCATCTATCGTAACTTTTAAAATATTGGTATTATTAGAGATGGAAATATTAGCATCAATAACTTCACTTGGAATTGATGAAGAATTAGTATGGGTGTTAATATTGGAATTCACGCAAGGACTAGGAGAAGATTTATCTTGCGGCGGAACATGGTTTGCAGGAAAAAAATCAAGAATATCCACTTCATCTGAAAGAGATTTAACTTGACGAGAACTCTTAAGAGGTCTAGAAATATTCTCTTCATTATGCGAATAATAACGTAGATAAGAAACAGAGGCAACAATATTGTTATTTTAAAGAAATAGATGTTTCTTACTACCTTATCATTCTCAGATCTCTTCGCCTTCCCAACACGCTTTTTCTGAGGACCCTTAGGGTTAGGGTTTTTGATAGTAATCTTAGTCTGAGAAGTAGTGTTACTGAAAAAGATAATAAAATATGGGGATTATAAAGAAAATCGGGCGATAGAAATGATGTAACATGAACAAAATAAGATTCAAGATAAGAACATACCTTTGAGTTTCCATTAGAGCAGCAGCAAGAAGGATAACAGGAAAGAAAAAGTTGCAGACAAAAAAGGAAGAAGTTGAAGAAAAGAGAGAAGGTGAAAGAAGACATATCCTCGAGTGGGACATCTATTTATAAATGAAGAATGGGTAACCGGGCTAATCGGTAAAGAAGTAAGGATTGACATGTGTCAACGGTAAAAACGTAAAATAGGGAATTTTGTCGGGTAAAAGACAAGGAGTTGCGGCAAATCAAGAAATTAAATTCTCATGATATTTATCTTCTTCGCAGAAAAGATATGAGAAGAGGCAAGATGTAGGATCAGAATATTGTCACAGCAATATTCCTGCGAAATAAACAACAATGATATTCTACGATAAATCTCAAAGTGACGTAAGGAATGGCATATCGGATGAAAATGACAGAAACATGAGAAAAGCGTGACATTTCTGCGATGAATCAAAAAAACCTGCGAAAGATTAAGGCGATGCAAACTGCGATGTATCGCAAGAACCCAGATCCGAAAATAAAGGGAATCTTAGCTGTAAATGAGCTGTCATGAGCTGTAATCCACTATGTAAATGCCTATATAAAGGAAATGAATAGTTCCAGAGATGATGATGAATTTTTGAGTGCTAAGAAAGTTTTTAGGAGGGAGAAAATCTTATTAAGTGAATTTTATTCTTGATTACTGTAATTCTTTTAAGATCATATTAATAAAAAAGGTCCTTAATCTTCAAATTGTGTCATAAATATTGATAAATTCTTGGGTAGGGTGTAGTGTGGGAATTCCTGCAACTACAATAACATATGGAAAATTATCAGCGGAGATTAGCTCGTGAGTATAACAAACACGTCAAAATACGTGAGTTCCAACCGGGTAATTTAGTGTTGCGAGAAACACCAGGTTATCAGCGAGAAAATGGTGGAAAGCTGGCGAGAAAATGGGATGGACGGTACATCATTAAATAGATAGTTGGAACAGGGGCGTACAAGTTAATGGATCCAGAAGGTAGAGATGTTGGTCAAAGACTTGATAGACCATGGAATAGATTATATCTGTGTAGATGGGGAAAAATGATTTGCTGGTTTTTACGGAATTGAAGAATCGATCGTGTAGAGACTCCTCGAACCGAGCGAAATGTTGAACCTCACATAGATGCACTGCAAGAAGGGAGTGCTTTAAGTTCAAGAGATCAATCTGTAAGGCTCCGGCCTAAACCAAGAACAATGGCCGTTCTAGAGTCAATTCGGTCACAAGAGAGGATGGGTTGATTTGTAGGAGGGAAGCTGAGAAATGCGTGAGATCAATGGTGATCTGAGATAGTAGGTGTGTTGTGAATTCAACGTGAAAATGCTCTGAATGATTGAATTTTTCCTGATTGAAAGTAATTTCTGTGAGTTCGTGTAGACGAAAGATTGTCTGTATGAACTTTGATGAGAAATTGCTCGTTTAGGCGAAAGTTTCCTGAATCTTCGAATTGTTCGAATCTTGTTCAATATTGTTCTACCTTGTTTCAATCAGGATTCAGAGACATTTTATAATGCCGGAGTTGAAAACACCATGATCCCATGAAGTGTGACAGTTGCTGGAATCAGAGAGTGGGAAAGTGGGAAATCATGTTAAACCAATTACTCATCGTGCGGAGACTTGGTTAATTTTCTACCCACTACTTTGCTGACTCTTCCAACTGATTGCATGACTTGCTCACATTCTCGTCGTGGGTGAACACACGTGCCGTAGACCGCCAGACCAAAACCCTAGTTAATATCCCCCCATTGTGACATGATTGAAATCTCGTGATTGTGGAGTCAGTTGATGACTTTGTGGGACGATGAGTCCATGTAGTGCTGAGTTGAACACGTTGTAGCAAATGTTCCGAAACTCATGAATTGAATGTATGTCTGCTGAGACGAGGTACCATTATGACCTAAAACGAGCAAACTGTGTTGTTGAATTGTCGAATATTGATAGTTGAGCCAATACCTTTTGATCTGAGCAAATATTGCTAGTCTGAGCGGATATTGCTAATTTAAGTGAATATTTCCGGTTCGAGCAAATATTGCCAGTTTGAGCAAATATTACTCGTTTGATGAATTTATTAGTAGCAGGACCGAATAAAATAATAATTTAATTTACTGACTGCTGAGTCGAGCAAAATAAATAATAATGTTGATCATGGAATCAACATAAAATTATTAGAGTGTTTGAATCTGCTCAGAATCATGTTTCTGTGGAGCTCTGGATTCAACACCCTAATTTTACCGAGATGGTGATTTATTGCAAATCAACATGGGACCGGCTACATGGGATGATGGTTTCACCATATAACGCACAGATGCTTGAATGAGAAAAAAATACCAAAGTCTCTTGAGGACCAGTTGGTGAAAGAATAATTAAATGCTGGTTTCATCATTTAATGAATTACTTATGGGTTCAGTATTAGATGATAAAACCTATATATGAGAGATAGGGACCGACCAAGAGAGCTTGAGGACCGGCTCTGGGTGGTCACGGGACCAATTGTTGGTCGTTTGAGCAAACTCCCAATAGTTTGGGAAGAGTTTGAACCTAATATGAGCAGTTGAGAAAATTAGGTTAAAATCAGTAAAACATGCGGGACCAGCTATTTGCAAGCCTCAGGGTCACCCTTGGTCGGTCAAGGGGATGTGCCCGTGTCACCATAACATCCGTGTTTCAGTGCTGAGAATTTTGATATTTTCTGGTGCACGTTTGAGCAACATTTGGAGAAAATATGCAAAATCCATGGTTTTGCTGAAACTGGAAAAATACATGAGATGAGGGAAAATAAATAAAACAAGGAATTACAATGTGTGGGACCGGCCACGGATAGGTCATGGACGGCCGGCTGATACGCGGTCCCACATGCTTTTCCCAGTTTTATGTGATTTTATGTATTTTTCTATGATTTAAGGGAAATTCCATAAAACTAGAGAGCTTGGTGAAATTAGGGAATTCTCATAAGATGAGAGACATAAATAAATATAAAATAGGGAATGGGAGTGTCGGACCGGCAATGGCCACGGCATGGCCGGCCAGCCAATGGGCGCGGGTTCCAAGCCACTCTTCCCAATTTTACCAAATTTTGATGATTTTAGATAATTTTCATAAAATCAAGGAGATTTGTTGAAAACCAAGGAGTTTTGTTGAAATTAGAGAGTTTTCATGAAATCATGAAACAAAATACCAAATAATAATAAAACAATGGACACGTGTGACCGGCTAGGTTAAAACACTAATTAGCGTCCTTTAGTAGAATCGATGTAGAATTCTCATACGGACTCATATTTTGATGGTCTGCCCCTCCATTCTATACGGAAAAGAATTTCCTATCTCCCAACGCGGGAATATTTAGGTTTTAAGCTCGTTAGGGAGATGAAAACAGCCCGAGAGTAAAATTCAGGAAGAATTCAAGGGGTCGGTCCCACGATATTTTTTTCTAATTTTATCATGTTTGATAAAATCATGTGGTTTAGATAAAAATACATGAAATTAGGTAATTTTCATGATTTAGATAAAATTCATAAGAAATCAAGGAATTTTCATAACTTCAGAGAAATAATAAAATAATGAGGATGTGAGGTGTGGGACCGTCCACGGCTAGGGCATGACCGGCCGGCCGGCGGTCCCATGTCACCTTTCCCTAATTTTATTATTTTTTGATAAAACCATGTGGTTTAGATAAAAATACATGAAATTAGGTAATTTTCATGATTTTAGAGAAAATTCATAAGAAATCAAGGAATTTACATAACTTGAGAGAAATAATAAAATAATAAGGACGTGAGGTGTGGGACCGGCCACGGCCAGGGCATGACCGGCCGGCCGGCGGTCCCATGTCACCTTTCCCTAATTTTATTATTTTTTGATAAAACCATGTGGTTTAGATAAAAATACATGAAATTAGGTAATTTTCATGATTTTAGAGAAAATTCATAGGAAATCAGGGAATTTTCATAATTTAAGAGAAATAATAAAATAATGAGGACATGATGTGCGGGACCGGCCACGGCCAGGGCATGACCGGCCGGCCGGCGGTCCCATGTCACATTTCCCTAATTTTATTATTTTTTGATAAAACCATGTGGTTTAGATAATTTCTTTGAAATAAAGAAAACTGCTCGAACGAGAGGATTTTCATGAGATCAGGAAAATACCAAAAATATGATATAATATAAAATTGGGCACGGGACTGGTCACGGCATGACTGGCCGGCTGGTGAACCCAGTCCCCTGGCGTTTTTGCTAATATTTTATTATTATTATTTTCCTTCCTATTTTGCATAGGTTCCTCGTTCGTTCATGCTGGTCTGTGTATTATTTGCTAATTACACTTGCACCATTTTTGTCAGGGCTTATTCGATACTCAGATGCCTGTTTCGTTGGCTATTTATCACTAACCCATGGCATTCTTCTGGGAAGAACCACAAATTGAAGTGACGAAATATAACAGAGAATCGTACAATATTGCTAGATATTCAGACGATTAAAGATGGCTCGTAGAATATTGCTGGATATTCAGACGATGGTTCGTAGAATATTACTGGATATTCAAACGATGGTTCGTAGAATATTGCTGGATATTCAGACGATTTCAGACAATCAATTGATGGCTCTAGAAGGGCTTCCTGCCTAGGATCATTAATCATCTGGGAGTTTGATCAATATGAACTTGCTGGAGTGTCATATTCCTATTGCATAGTCGGGGAAAACCGGTCGCATCCCGAAGACGTTGTCTCCCAATCTTTCGATTCTATATAGTATGAGATGTGCCGTGGTCTCAGCTGGGAGACTGCGCATCTGCATCTTCTCTGAGAGACTTTCTCCATCATAGGTGGAATGAGCTTTCATGCATAGAGACATGAGTCTCGATACTCATCCGATTGCCGGATCCGGAGTAATTACTGAAATTGCTCAGTATTCATGAGATGTGTCGTGGTTTCAGCTGGGAGACTACATATCTTCATGTACTCTGAGAGACAGTCTTCTCAATCAGAGATTTGTGGCATGATCTTTCATTCTTTGATCGAGAGACATGAGCCTCCATACTCATCTGATTGTCGAATCTGGAGTATAGTTTTACAATTCTACCCTTTGTCGAAAATCCACCATCTACATTAAGTCCCCTGCTTAGTGAGGAACAGTCATGTTCCTCAATCAGCATTGAATGGTGATTTTCCAGGTATAAATAGAAATAAGTAATTGAACTTAGTTATAATATAAGATGTTACCGGATTCTGATTGAATGAGAAAACCACAGTTTGAGCGGAAACCCCAGTGGAATAATAGGGCATCATCCAGTGAACATAAATTCATGTAGAACCGCTGATTTGATGGTGGAACCATGGTTGGTTTAGGATTTACGGGCCATCCCTAAAAAGGAAATCCTTAAGGAATTAGGTTTTGGAAATAAAATTAGGTATAAAAGGAATTAATCCCTTTTTTTTTATTTCTCCCACACGTCCGACCACCATCATAACCTCCTTCCTCACATCGTAGCAGCAACAGAATTCAAGAGGATTTTCGTCGGAGCATCACCAGTTGCCGACCGGAGATAGCATCGTCCGGCCAACTTCCGGCCGGTGCCGACCAAGGTGCGTAAGTTTTTTTTTTTCTTTCAGAGTTGATGATTTCATGATTTGCTCATGCTTTCATTATGTTTAAATCTTATACATGTGTGTATGTTAATGTGAGTTTTGTAGAAAGACCCTTATTTTATTAAATGTATGCTCGTTCAATCATTAGTTTTGAAATTAATAATAAATACCTGATTTATGAGATATTTTTCTTTGAAAATAGACTTGTGTCCAGTGGTAAAATTTTTTTTATGAGCTTTCATGGGAAACAAAATTTATGTTAATATTTGTGAGGTTTCACAAAACCGAAGTAAACCTCGTTTTAGAAAATAGGGTTCATTCGAGGAAAAATAGATTTTTTTTTATACATTAACTTATGTCCAGTGATAAAACTTTATGTATGATCTTTCATGAGAATTAATATTTTATCACAAGGGGTATGAGCTTTCACAAAACTAGCATAAACCTTCGTTTTTAAAAGAAAATGCTAATACGAAGGAAATAGATTTTTTTATAAATATGTAGCCGTGACATATTATGTGCATGTAACTTGTGTTCAGTGATAAAAACTTATGTATGAGCTTTCATAAGAATTAATATTTTATCACAAGAGGTGTGAGCTTTCACAAAGTGGAATAAACTCTCGTTTCAAAGGTGGATGCTCATCCGAGAGAAAAGTTTTTTTTTTTTGAACAGACGTACGTCTGTTAGTAATAAAATTTTATTTATGAGCTTTCATGAAAATTTTATCTTCGAGCTTTTGGAAATCTTTGAAAATATACTCTCGCTTCAAAGACAGATGATCGTGCGAGGGAGCAAAAATATATAGATATATTTTTCAAATTTACGTGAGTTTCACGTTGAATATATATATATATTTTGTAAAATTAATGTTTTGATTTTGAACAACTGTTTAAAGTACACAATTTTACATGGTAAACTAATGTCTGTGAGTTTTCAAAATTGTAGAATGGACGTTTGCTCAATTTTGAAGAACCAGTGAATGTTCACACAGTAAAAGTTTGTGTAGGTTGTTCACAATTTTATGAAAATCAAGTCATGATTTTGAATAATATATTTTGCTCGTCTTTGCAGGTTTGACGGAACGAGCAAGTTTTCGAAATTTCTGACGCTAATATCACTACAGCTAGTGAAACTGTAAATAGGTAAGAGTTGGATCGTTACCATTTTGTAGACGCTGATGTGATCACCTTTATTCCATGATTCATTGTTCTGTCGAAGCCTGCGCTTGGTATGAACGATGTGCTGAAGTATCCACTTTGCGGGAATGACTGACTCCCATGATGATACTTCCAAAGATGGTGTTTCCAGAGATAACATCTCTATGGAAGAAACTTTAAGAAGTGATACTTCTGGAACCTCTGGGTGATGGTGAGAGATTCTTCATATTTCATTGGCTTTACCATAGGATGATTGTGAAGTGAGATCCTGGATCAATGTAGACTCCACGGAAATGGAAGAAAGTCCACAGCCGTTTCTTTGACGAGTTGTTAGCGCTCCTTGTGTCATGACTTTTCCCGTGCAATTAGGATCATGCGACCAAGGTTTGTTATTTCTTTTAGACTTCTGATCCATCGATTGACGGTCTTCAACTTGTTCCTGGGGTAAACAATTCATGAATCCAGCACTAATGAAGAAGTCGATGTAAGTATCCCTTTTCATGCAGGTGATCTTGGCATCTCCTTGAATAATAATAATTATCGTTGATGAATCCATGAAGAAATCATTGTAGATAAGAAGCATGTTGATGAAGCATGATCTTATTTGGGATATGGGGATATGGAGAATTCCCAAAATCCCCGAATGGAGATTCCGGCATTGCCGAGCCTTCAAATGATTTAGAGGCTCCCCAAGTAAGTATGTCTCCTGTAATCTTTTCATAGAGGTATGAAATTTATGATTTGTGGATGAAGGAATGAGAATCCACGTAAGTATACGAGTAATTTTGTTGAAATACGTCACCAGAAAATTTCGGACTTCAGCCCTTTAGCAAAAACACTGTAGAATCTTTGTTCGAAGTCGGATTTTCGCGATTTTCATATGTATCTTCAAGCCCAGAAAATTTCCAAGATTTAGGTATGAATCTTCTTGAATTGTGAGCACGTTTAGGACCTGAAAAAGGCGAAACAATAAACTTCCAGGAGACTTTCAGAACTTTTTCAGATTGTATGTTGTCCAATGTTTTGGCCACATCTCCTTGCTAGTTTCTTCAATTTCTTTGAATTTGGGATATTCTGTAGAGAACATCCATACGAAGAGAATGGTGTATGACCCATCCCCAAATTCCTTGTAGATTGCTCCCAGATCGTCATATTGTACAGGATAGAGTAAAGTCTCTTCGGACGAGCTTGCCGCAAAACGTATTTTCATGACTTTCGTGCTATTTGCTCGTGCCCCGAGTGTATAATGATGAACCATGATGATGTTGGAATGCTTGTATAATGTATTTTATGATATCATTTGGTCTCATGTTTAGATTGCTCTAACCTCATGTAATCTTCGTATTAGGTGCCAAATACCGAAGTTGAGGATATTGAAACCAATAAGGATAACTTGAGATGACCTGGAGTTATTGATGGAGAGACAACCATCCCTGCACTTCAAGGACATGAGAAGGTCATCACTGAAGTTATGGAAACCTCGATTGTTGCTGCTTCAGTGATAGGAGAAATCGAGCCACCAGTAGAGAAGACTGAAGATACTGTTGTAGTGGAGCGTCAGTCCCCAGTGTTTTGTTAAACATCTTCTTTTCTCTTTATTTTCTTCTGGAAATACCTAGATAGATCCCCCGGGTAGAAAATTGATGTAAAGATCCAGGTGGTAGAATCTGGAGGTACCTTGATGAAGAACTTAGAGAAAAGACCTGGTGGAGATCGATCGACTGTGGGGTTATGAACCCGTCTACAAATTTCTTCTTGCATGTTGTATGCTATGGAAGATGGAGGAACCTCATACGACGTCAAAATTTGATGTTTGACCCCAACTTTGAAGCTAAGAGACTGAGTTATCTCATGAGATAAGAATCACTCAATTTGGAGTTGTAGAGATCATCCAACAAAGCGTTCACATCTGTAATTTGTAATCCCGTACAAAATTTTCATGTTTCATAGACCTGGCGGTAAAGGCCATATATTTCAGCTCGTATGTCCGATTAATACTTCCTTTTGGTATGTTTTCGAAGAGACATAGACAAACATCTTTTGTTGAGGAAACATTATCCCATTCCTCACCCATTGATACGTTTTTGCAAACCCCTGGCATGGAGTGTGTTGTATCTCATTTGTAAAGGTAATGAGAACATCTTGTAGAAGACTTTGGATTATGCCCACCAGTCGTGCCAGCTTTGGGAAGACTTTCGTGTGCGTATATTATCAGGTCTGCACATCTTGATATGAATCATTGGTTCTTAGAGAAGTCCTCTTCATGTGTAACACTTCAGAGAATGATTAGTTGATGAAGTCCTGAGGATGTTGCTCCTGAGTTGTTGGTGCTGAAAACATCAATGATTATGCTCCAGAGATCCTTGTCGATTGCTGAGATCATGGATGGAGTTCCAATAGAGATTATTGTTGATACTGGTACCATGATTGAAGTTTCTCTAACGACCGAAAAGGCTAGAACTATGATTATAGATGTGACCCTTGCTCCTTCCTCCAGTGAGCCTATGAACATGAACTGGCTTTGCAAGTGAGTCGATGTTGTTGCGGTAGATAGTATCAGTAGTTTTCATACTGGATATGATTGGTGAAGAGAGAAAGTTCCTCAATTATGCAGGGCTTGTGATGTAGAGAAATCCTTTTGATGAAGTTTCACGGAATCACCTCAGGTTTCCCAGTGTATGTTGAAGGAGTTAGTGTCTTCCATGTATAGATAATGTCGCATCTTCTTCATAAGTATTATCATGGAATAATGAAGACTTATCGACAGTAGTTTAGTTACACTTCGATTGTGTTGGTGTTGAACCAATGTGTCATCATCGAGATATTTGTGCTGAAACTGTACCCTTTGATTGGGAGTACAATTTGATGGATTTTAGATGCTTGAGCATTTAAGCGTATATTCCTTAAGCATCGAATGTCTTAGGGGTTTGATCATCTCAGCCTTGGGGTATATTCTGTTGATTCATCATCCCTTTCGTTATAGTAGTGGGATTCGACACTTGTGCCGACATCAGAGCTTTCTGATTTTTTGGAACACATGGACTTGCTGGAGAAATGCCCAAAGTGTTTTTTCCCATGTTTGGACGTCAGTAATGAATGTTTCAGTGTTTGATTCGGAGAAACGTCAGATTCAACCACTTGGTAAAATACTAATATGGTGAAGCTACCATTCATAACGTCTTTTAGAGTTGCTAGAACAATTAAGTCCCCATGCTAGGATAGCATGTGATGAAATAAATGACATAGACGTGGAATGAGACTTGCCTGAGTGCGGAACCTCTTGATGAATTTTTATGCATCTTTTCCAGGTTCTTGCTTCAACCTCGTCTTGAAATTCCTCAAAGTACTTTGATGATGGAATGTCCGTCAAATCTTCTGTATCAGAAATTTCTTCGTTGGAGAGATGTGTAACCAAAGGCAATTTGTAAGTATCCATCTTTCAGCGTGGATCCACGCTTGTCTGAAGGACATGTCACATGCTGGATCTTCCTGATTATGTGAAACTTGGTTTCTGTCCATGTTGAGCTTATGTTCACTTTGAGAATGATGTAGCCATAAGTACATTGATATGAAGCATGAGTATCTTCTTTCCGAGTGATGCATGTGGATCCGATGGTTTTCAGTGGAATGTTGTTGATGGCGATGTCAGTATCGATCAACGTTCTTCCAAATTCGTTTCTTCTGAGTTTGACTATGGTAAGCAGTCCCCAGTCGTACATCTCCTGTTCTGTGGCTGGAAGCTCAAGAAGTATCTTCGGAATGGACTTCTTGACACGATTTGGTTCAGTACTGTGGACATGTCTCTCCTTTGTGCCTCCGACAGACAACGCAATTCACGTTCGACTAAGGATTGAACTTCTTTTCTGATAGGTTGTTCAGAGAGTGTAAAGGTTCTGACTGAGAGAGGATTCTTGTGTACTCCTTCAGTACCCAGTTTGAGCTATTGTGGATTAACCCTCTCTTTGAAAATGTTCTTCAGAACTCCGCAGTCGCTTGTGGGATGATTGACGAACCTGTGGAACCGGCAGTAACAAAGACTTTCCATGTTTTAGTCAGTTGGTTCTTTCTTGACATATGGCAACTTGATTGCACCATCTTGGACCCATGCAGGAGTTTGATCACCTCTTTATTGGAAAAGGAAAGTCAGGTGCTTCTTGATCAGGAGCTCTTGTGCGTTGGTCAGAGGCTTGTGCGTCTTGCTTATCCTTCCTTTGTGATTTTGAAGGAGCCGAGGTATGCTTGCACGATGGTTTGGCTTTCCGTTTGCTCCCTTCAGCAACAGTGTTTGTGGAAGGATGGAGGTTTTACTGCTTCTTCTTCTGACTCAGAGTCCTTGTCGGCGATAGAGTGTGTTGAAGGCATCGGAGTTATCCTTCCAGCATGAATCCAAGTTCTTCCAAAGATCATGTCGTATCCAGGATCTTCCCGGATTATGTAAAACTTGGTCTCAGTGCAGACAAAATTTTCTGTAACCTTGAGAGTAATGAATCCATATGCGTCTCTAGAGATTTCTTCATGGTCTTTGGTTGCTATGGAAGCGTGAGTGGATTCTTGTCGAGTGGTGTCGACGGCTATTTCTTTGTCAGTAGCTAAAGGTTTAGGAGGTACGTCTGGGATCAGCAGGCGTTTCCCAGAAACTATGTGGTTCAAAGCCATGAACATGTCTCCCTTTTGTGGTTTCGACAGGTAGAGCGATTCGCAGAAATGCTCTATCAATGACTGAACTGCTTCCTTGAATGGTGCTTCAGAAATAGAGAAAGTTCTGACGGAAATATAATCTCTGTGCACCCCATCAGCTCCAAGGTTAAACTCTCCTGACCCAACCTTTTCAATGAATATACATTTCAAAAATTTGCAACTGCTTGTTGGATGACTCACGAACCGGTGGAATCGGAAATAACGAGGATTTTCCATGTCTTCCTCAGTTAGGTCTCTCCTGACGTACGGCAATTTGATTGCACCATCTTGGATCCATGCATCTAAGAGTTCGAGCACTTCTCCAATGGGGGGAGGAAAATCAGGTGCATCATCAGGAGCTTCTGTGTGTTGGCCAGGAGTTTGTGTCTCTGGTTTGTCCTTCTTTTGCGTCTTTGGAGGAGCTGCAGCATGCTTGTTCGGGGATTCATCCTTGCGCTCGCTCCCTTCTGCAACAGCGTTTGTAGAGGGCTGCAGGTTGTACTGTTTGTTGATTAGACGTCTTCTTCCTCGAATGTCATGTGCTTCCTCAGTCTTTGTAGATTTTGCTCTTTCCAACATAGCAGGTGCAGTAGTTGCTGATCTCTTTGCAGCTTCGTGAAGCTCTGAGAAAGTCTGGAATCAAAGATTTTCCAGTAGATCTTTGTAAACCGGGAGCATGTCGTTGATGCACAAATTGACCAGCTGATGTTCCGTGAAATTTGGGTCATGACAATCTAGGGATTGGACTCGGAATCTTTTCACATAGTCGTTGGGATTTTCACTGCCCCTCTGAAACATCCTTCCAAGGTCAGAGAGAGTGACTTGTTCTGACACGAAGAAATATTTCATGTAGAAGGCGTTGATCATTTCTCCCATGCCGCCAACGAGCTGGTGTTCACAATTGGGTATGATTCCATCTCATTTTGTTTCTCCTCCAAAGCAATGTATTCTTCCTGCATCTCTCGCAATTCTGTCATGGTGATGGTATTTTTGATTCTGAAAATCTGAATGTACAGTAAATTAGTCGCGAACATTGCATTAATGAAGGATAGGATCAGATATATTTTATCCACTCTTTCAGCCATCTCGCTGTACATTGATTTCCATCTTATAGTTAAGTTCTTCAGACTCTCGCCAATTCTCTGTTTTAGCCCAAACACATCTTCAATACCTGGCCGCGATGAATTGTTGCTGATGTACGCTCCTAAGAATGTAGCTTGTAAATGATCAAAAGAAGTTATAGTATTTTTTGGTAATCCCTCAAACCATTTCAACGCCTCGCCAGTTAAGCTAGATGCAAAATACTTGCATAACACAGCATCATGATTCTCCCACTGTAGCATACATCTAACATAAGCTTTAACATGTTGAACGGCACAAGTAGTCCCATCAAAAATGCTGGTTAATGCTGGTAAATTGCATTTTGGAGGTATTCCTCTTAAATGTACTTATTGAGTGAATAGATTGGATAAGATAAACTAAGTTAATTCTGATCTTAGTTAGACTTATCAAAGTGGAGGTTTCGGTTATTCAATTCTAGCCGAAAGCCTAAACAAGGAAATTCTAGTTAACTAACCTAGTATTTGGCTTGTTTGAAATCTAAAGGTCTAAGTTATATGGATAATTAGAACCTGATGAGAAAAATGGAGTTTATCTTTATTTTGGACTTATCGAATGTTTTGGACCTTTAGTGGTTGTATTTATACAATCGGTTTAGCAAAGGAACTAAGTTGCTTAGTTGTTTTTTGGTTTGCTAAACTAGTTGGGAAAATTTATTCAGGCAATTATTTCCATGATAACATATCAAAACGTAATTACTTTGTAGTTTCGGTTTTGATATTTGTTATCAAAAATGGTGTGTAAAACCCTCGTGCTTGACTCAACAGGTTGCAAGACTATTTTGAGATTTGTAAGATCCTTTTCGTGTTGTCCTTTATTTGTTCGCTTCTTTGTCATTTTTGTGACAAAAAGGGGGAGAAATATATGGAGTGAACAAGTGATGCTGGTATCAATTTATGGTTGATTGGTGTCACTAGGGAAGAGGACAATGGTGCTTGAAAGTTTATCTAACGAATGAGGAAAAGCATAGACTAAGGGGGAGTAACATATCATATGATTGGAATAACAAAGACGTGCGGATTTAAAATCTACCTATCTCACCTTTAGGGGGAGTATGAGCTTTGTTATTATAATGTCAATAGCGGCATTTTAAGGATTAAATTAATGCAGGTTATGTGATGTTGAATTCGGGAATCAAGCGTATGTGTAATGAATTCTTGTAATTTGTTTATCCATATGATTGTAAGAGTTTTGTCACTAAAATTGACAAAGAGGGACATTGTTAGAGCATTGCTCGGTTGAACCCACCAAGCGTTGGTATGTTAAGTTTGGTTGTCATATTTTAGTGAACCAAAACTCATTTAAGAGTCGCTTGATTTAAATGTACTAGAGTCAACTTCGTATAGGTTAGCTTGAAAGTATTAGGGTGAGACATTACAAGTATTACGAAGACTTGAAGAAGTGAAGAAGTACGAAGATACAATGACAACATCATCCTTCCACTTGAGGTTAGTGATATTTGACTTGAACTGTTTCATTCCATAACGTATCTTTCAAGTCGTGCATATTGAAAACATAAAACTGCGAAGCATGAACACTCTAGATATACATAGTATTAAGGAATACAATATGAAGTTTCTTGCTTAACCATTAAACTTTGTATATAAGACATCAACGTAATCGTATGAATGCTATTGTGATTATGTATGGGTATGAGGTGAGGATTTCATCCTAGGGAACAATGTTTACATGTGTTCTAAGGAAGTAAGTTCATGATATGTGTTGTGAACCGAAAAGGAAATCGCCAGGCGTTATTGGGGATATTCTTCATTTCATATCTTATGAACGACCAATATGTGTGATTAGTATAACCGCTCATGACTTGTTTGTGTTCTTGGTAAAACTATTCACATGAGGCCTAACTTATGTATTGGTATGACTTTTATTAGTGAAACGATCTTAAGTAATCACCTGGGGTATGATCGGGTTGTGAGTGTCTAAATTTATTACTGGGAGAAGGGGAACTGATCCTAGCAAGAGGTGCAGTGCATCACAAGGGGAACCGATCCTATGAACATGTGCAAAACGTTTTTGGGAAGGGGGAACCGATTCTATGGACATGTGCAGTGCACACAAGTTAGATACCAATATGTGGGGAACCTATCCTAGTACCTATTCAGCCGTATCTTTGGTAAGCTAGTGTAACTATGCACAGTACTCACATGGAGGTAGAACCGAAACTTGTTTTGGTAGAACCGTAAACCCATTAATTGTGATTGAATGGTACTTGATCAATCACATAGTTATTGAAAGTCAGATGCACCAATTCTAAACTTGTTTGGAAGTGTGGTAAATCGTTTTCAAGTGAGTAAGCATGGAAAAGACTTGCAAGAGTAAGATGTCGTCACACTTTGAACACGGTGCATTAATGTTTATTCAATATTGTTCAAAGATATTCCTTAACGGCTAAGAAGGAAGTAAATCCCAAGATCGAATTTAAATAAGTTAAGAATCTTTTTAATTAAGGGTTTTTAATTATATATGGAAAATAAGAATTAGTAATGTGCATATACTAGTTAAATATTTTCCAAGGAGATTTCGATCATTATTTTTGGACAGTGCATTCACAGGAATTATGAAAACCGAATTTGGTGGAGTTATGAAAAATATCTTGAGTATATTTTCGATTTTGGAAATTCCTTGGTGTCCAAACTTCCTTGTCTATATATACTTTGAGTTTTCATTTCTAGCAAACTAATCCTGCGTAACATTAGACTTACTCTTTTGTCTTTGTTACTGGTGAAGCCTCCTATCGGAGAGGAGAGTAATCTAATTAGGTGAAATCTCTTATGGCCGTTCAATTTAAAGTCTTCTTTTGGATTGAGAGGCTCTAGCGCGACCCGTTGGTGGGAAATTAGATATTGCGGTTTATCTTTAGTTTTCGTATTGATTTGATTGACTAACGGTGGTTGAATTTTGATTGCACCTAGTTTTTTTATGCTTGAGAATCTTCTCTTCTTATATAAGATTCACTCAAACTAGTTTAAGGTTTCGACATGGATCTTTAGACTGTTGTTAGATCTAAAGACGATCTTGTGATAATCCATTGTTAACAGACTTTTTTTTGTGTGTGATTGATCACAAGAGATTCAAGTAGTTGTGTGCAGGTGTTTATTGTAGATCTAAGAAGATTTGAAGACAAGGAAGATATTGAAGATTTCTGACTTGGTTTTTACAATCTTTGGTGTGCATAATATTTGTTTGGGAAAAAGTGGATCCGACTATAATTGATTTATCCTTTTGAGTATTTTGATAGAATAGTTGAATAAGATCGGCATCAATACGTTTCCTTGTGATAAAAGGTATTGATTGGCTTAATCTTAACGATTTCCTTTGGGTGATTGAATATAAGATAGATCATGGAACCTGGAAAAGGAGTTTTTGTTAAGATAAACAAGGGAACCTTTGCGCAACTCTTATCACTTGGTTGAAGAGAGTTGATACCAAACAGATTTGTTGTTCCTTTACTGTTCGGAATACGAACCAAAGGAATTGGTCCAAGTACGTGACTTGTTTACAGGTTGGAGGCGTGGGAATATAGACAGAACTAGGTGAACTATAGGTTTAGTTGCTTGGTCTCAACTATACGAAATTGGTTTATTTTGTATAGCGGCTTAATCCTGAGAGTATTCAATTCTGGACTAGGTCCCGGGGTTTTTCTGCATTTGCGGCTTCCTCATTAACAAAATATTGTTGTGTCATTTTTTTTATTTTTTTTGCTCGATCAATAATAGATTTTATTAAACCAAAGAAACATACAAAAGACAACTAAAGGTTTACTACTCCAAGAAGGAGCTCAAACAGAAAATTAGCCCACTACAATCAAAATAAAAAAATATATCAGGCCTATTTGCTGTGTTATTTACTTTATATTTCCGCATTATAATTATCTTATTATAATTAAAGTAAATTGCACAAACGTTAATTCCTATTTAATTGATACGTGAATCCTATTGAGTTTGGTTAAGTCCAAACCTTTGCATCAAGTAAACACACTTTGTTGTTGTATTTTCTCGATCTCGTATCCATAGACGACCACACAAAGTGTGAACCGATTTTTTGTATTATCTCAACTCAGTCCATAGACAATCACTTTTGGGGAAAGGACTTACAGGAAGGAAAAGTAATAGCTTGAGATATATTTGGGGTAACCTCGCCTTTTCAAGATCAAAGATCAAGATGAGGAAATTTGTTAGCAATAGACAAATCTAGCAAACCTCACGAATTCGGAATTTACGAATCTCGAAGACCATCCTAGATTTTTAACCACCTCTCAAGAACAACTTTTGAAAGATCAATTTATATTAGTTTTCAGATATCTATCTTGAGGAATCACAACGTCTGCGACAAAGAGAACTTTGTGATTACTATCGATCTTTCCTGAAAGAGATTACGAAAACCTAACATAAAAGCAAGTCAGGATACACGAACTATCAAGGTAAAGATAGTCGGACCTGGATTCACGAATCCCCAAAGTGAAGTCTTTTAGCCTTAGACCTCATTATGTTTCTCATAGAAAATCTAGGTCTATAGAAGACTACTCTAGAATTAACTAGGACACAAAGTGCAAGGGACTCATTTTCTAAGTTGAAAGAGCATATCTATTTATAATTTTTCAAAGACAAGGGGTTACTTATAATTCAATCTAAGATAACTTGGGTGTAGAGAAAGCACCTTTAGTTTTTGAAAATACAATAGAAGAGTATACACTGGGGACCGGTTCTGGAATCGTGTATAATGATTGTTCGGTTTGGCAAGTATGCCAAAGAACTAAAAGCAATTTTATGTTCATATAAACATCTAATAATTTATTCATGATGTGTACACATAAGTGTTTGAGTGATCAATGAAGTTTTAGAAGTGTTTGAGGGAGTTCTAGCAATGCTAAACATGTTTTAAAAAAAACAAGTTTTTGAGCATCTGCTAAAATCTACTGGGACAGTTGGTAAAACGGTTCGTGAACCATCAGGATTATTCATGAGTCAGGGTGCAATAGTTCATGAACCGGGTTCGCCAATCCTACAAAACTAATAAACTCAGTTGACCATGGTTCGTGAACCGGGTTCTCCAACTTCTAGCCTATAATACCAACTTCGAGAATTCAGTTCACAACTATTCGTGAATTGTTCCCAACTGAACTCACGATTTGCGAACTGGTTCGCCAACCTACCCTGAGCAGAAATATAAAATAGTTCAATATTTTTATCTTATGATATTTGGAACATTCCCACGTGATAAAATCATTTGCATGGGTAGTTATCAATTGATCCATAAATTAATTCAAACAATAAATTTCTAAGAACTAATATTGTTAAGGATCGTTGAACATATTTGTTAGAATCATAATTCAATATTTTTAACAAGCCAAGCTTGACTCAAAACTTCTTCATTGTAAATCTATTAGAAGTCATGCGACATCGCAGATAGAATGGTAAGATAATGAGTTAAATAGAATGGTTCAGTCTTCACATACCTGATACAGAAGTTTTTCAAATTCTTTGTCGATCGTCAGTCTTCGAGGGTGATGTCTGATACTAATCTACCAAATTCTAACCTTGTCCGAGACTTGACTTAGTAGACTAGAAATCAATACATAGTTTTGATCATCAAACATTGACAACAAGCTTGAGATAGCAAAACTTGTGGGTTCAACCGAGCATTTCTCCAACAATCTCCCCCTTTGTCAATTTTAGTGACAAAATTATTCAATACATATGGATTCAAAAATAAATAAACTTTTCAGCTCAATCCACTATGCTTGATTTCCTTGGTTCTTTAACAAACATCTTGAATTATTAGTACTTTAGGTTCTTTTATGGTTCTTCATGTATTTTTTAGCACCTTTGTTGTTGAAGACCCGTACCGATAAAAACTTATGAGAATACTCAAAAAGGGCTTTGTTAGAATGAGGTATTCACATTCTACTCATCGGTTGTTAAACAGATTCATAGTATTGTTATCTTCTTCAAACTTTGAAGCAATATTGTGGTGATATGTTCTCACCCCTTAGTCAATGCTTACTTCTTTTGAGAAATAGGTAAAACCTATGGATAATAATCCACTCCCCCTTACATGATGCTCTGAAAAACCATATGTAATGTAGTAAGATACTACTTAATAATTCTCCTTCTTTTTGTAAATAAAATCGACAACAAGATGAATTAAACAAAAGAGTATGCAAGACTAGAGAAGACATACCAACATTTAGTTTAGAGGATTTCACTAATAACCTCGGTTTGCGTCAAGGAGACTTGAAGGTACAAGAATCCCCTACAGTTCCACATTCACTCTCCCCATAAAGATATTACCATTAAGCGCAAGTTCAAAAGAACTATCTCCCATTTGATGTTATACTCGAAAGTAACTCTAATCACAAGAGAAGGATTTTCCTTGTACATACAAATTTACTCGCCAGTTACGAACAAGTAAATAAGTATCCTAATATTTTTCTCTCTTCTCGCCAGTTACGAACAAAGAAGTTAACAATAGCGATCTTAATGTTAGAGGCACTAAGATACAAGATTTTTGTGAGAAAAAATAATCATTGACAAAAAATATTCTCTATGCCAGTTACGAACAAGAGAACAATTAGTGCGATATGACTCAATATAAGAATTATAAATTCTATATCCATGTACGAATATAGAGATTTAAGTTCACCACTTATTCCCTGGCGGTTATACAATCAATGAAGTAAGTATATTCCTAGATAACATCTTACGGAATCCTGCAGCACTATATTCACAAAAGTGTAATTATGGAGAGATCAATACTGCCATTATCAAAATAGTTTACTCCTCTTTTGTAAGAGTTAAGAGCTTAATCTATGAGAAAATATGAGATACATGTTCTAATCACCAGAATATGATTGCAAAAAATAAATCTCACAAAATAAACAATACATATATATAATCCATGATGATTAGGTATTGCAAGTCATCTTACAATATAAAATTTAATTAAATAAACTTTAAAAATGCAAGATGATAGTATTTGGAATAGCTAATGTAACACGTAAGAACTACTCCAAAAGCTAGTGTTCATCCTTAAACAATAAGAAAATAAATTCCTACAAGTAGTTAACTAGTAAAAACATATGTGATGAAAGCTTTATCATCATCAACTGACAACGGAACATAAGGTTTATGAATAAGAGTGTTAACTCCTTCAAACCTGCTTGGTTATTGTTTGACAAGTGCTTCTTGAATCTCGAGAGATTTCTGCAGAGTTTCCTTGAGACCTTGCACTTCCATCTTGGTATTCTTAAGATATTCAAGAATATTAGCAAACCTCTCTTGATTTGAGCAGTTTACTCAAGGTTTCTTCACGTTCTACCTTTTTCTCTTAAAGAGTGAATCCTTCTCCTTTGGATAGGAATTCTCAACAGTTTTTATTGTTGAATCAACAACTATAGGTACAGAGGATTCACCAGAAGAGATGCGCTTGAAAGATACCGTAACTCATAATTTTGAGTATGTAATTCGTGTAAAACACAAATATATAGAACTTCAAGACTATTTTGGTTTTTTGGAAGAATTCCAAAAATAGTGAATTATTAAAAAGGAAGACTAACAACCATTAAATTCAGGAGCTAGCCGACTTCTTAAAAAGAAGTTCGTTCACGAACCAAATACCAAACTAAAAGGTGAAATACGATTTTACCCTTTCTTAAAGTCTGTACATGGGTAAATTATTTACAATTATTACTTGAAAAATAGAGTGAAGTGAGCGTAAGTAATAGTTTCAAGAAGTAAAATTCTTTGAACAATTAGCCAATCAAGTTCCTTACGGATAAAGTGAGAACAAATTTTGACCATTTATAATTAACCAAGTCAAAAACCAGAAGACTGGACAAGATTCAAATGAGAAAGGCTCAACATAAACTATTGTTATTCTCGTTTTGTAATGACATGAGTAAATCAAAGAAATATTATCCTTGAGTCTGTGAAAGAGGACGAAATTCAAGTAATAAGATTTAAGA
The DNA here is from genome assembly GCA_023529315.1 of Papaver bracteatum. Taxonomy (NCBI): domain Eukaryota; kingdom Viridiplantae; phylum Streptophyta; class Magnoliopsida; order Ranunculales; family Papaveraceae; genus Papaver; species Papaver bracteatum. The sequence goes on along the minus strand of JAJJWX010002427.1, from coordinate 97,647 downwards.
CACAAACTAGAGATTTTGTCCCAAAGCCCTTGGAGGTGAACAGTTCTTGTGTTTTTTCAGGGCATATGAGACAAGAAGACACCTTTTCAACATAATTAGTTTGTGTTATGGTGAGCATCATTTGGCTCACCACTTGATTCCTGCATGGGTTTGTCAGTTTCCATTTTAACCGATCGTTTTGGATTTTGATATCTTCTTTCCTTTTGACTTATCCTTTTCCTTAGAGACAATCACACTTTTAAGAGAATAAGGATAACTAGAAGTACACACCTTATACCAGCTTGGTTTTTGGAAGAATTTGAGCACATTTGTCAAACGACTAGACCTTCATTGCAGTTTGTTGACATACCTTACTTTCTGCTTTTACTTGAAACACCATTTTAGTTCCTGACCTTTAGTAGTACAGTAAGGACATGTTTGGTTAAGAAAGGGTTCCAAAAATATATAAGTATCATTATGATCATCAGAATTAGTTTGTTTAGCTAGAAGTGCTACGCTTAAATATCCTTTTTCTTCTTAATCAAAATGATCATTTGTATCATTAAGAGTTGCAGCAAGGCCCTTGTTGGCAGTGTATTTCCTTCGATTTAGACACTCATTAGCAAAGTGACCGAAACCTCTACACTTGAAGCACTGTGGCATATCCTCATCATCACTTTCATCATCTACCTTTTTAGAGGGAACGCGATCAAGTGGTTTGGCTGATGATGATGGACGTCCTTTCGAGAAACGTTTATTTCTCTTCTTAGGAAGATCTCTAAACTGTGTTTAAGAGAAACCTAAATTTCACGATCTTCATCTGATAATTCGTGAACAAGATCTTTCTCAGAGCTGCCAACACTGTCACTTTTCTCAAGTACATTAGTGTTTTTAAGTGCTTCAAATGAAATATTTTTACCAGCTTTAGCTTGTTATTCATGGTCAAGGATCGTTGACTTTTTGACAAGGGTGCTTCTGGAAAGTGTAGTAAGATCGTTTTCTTCAGTGATGCAATGTTTCTTAGGCTCATATAGAGCTAGTAAAGATCTCATAATTTTCATTACAATATCCCGTCCAGGAATAGTCTTTCCTAATGAGTGACAAGCGTTCACTATTTCCGAAAATTTGTGATTGAATTCCTAAAATAAATCATCAACATCCATTCGAAGGTTTTCCCAATCATAAGTTAGGTTTTGAAGTTGTGCTTCCTTTTATGTGGAATTCTCTTCAAATACGGTTTCTAAGATATCCCAGCATCTTTTAATGTAGTGAACCTAGACACATGATGTTGAATATCTTGCCTTATGGCGTGGATAATAACATTCAATCCATTATAGTTGTGTTTAGCAGCACTGATTGCAATATAGTTATATGATTCTATGACTTTAAGAACATCATTAGCTCATTCTTCGACCATTGGAGTATTGTATCCTCTTACAACAAGAACCCATGTCTGAAAGTCACGATCTTGTAAGAAGGAATGGATAACAGTTTTCCACCTTAAGTAATTTGTGACATCGAAGGTTGGCGGTACGTTAATAGAGATTGCACTCATGTTCATAATATAAATAGATTCAAATACAGAATAACTAGGTATAACGGTGTTTGCATGCTCTGACACCAATTGAAAACGCAGGGGTATTAACCACCAACTTTTTCATTCAAACTGTATTAATCCGCTACAGACACTAGCTTACTATCAGACTTTGGACCGGAATTTAGTTGAGACCGAATGCACCATTAAAATGATTTAGTTACAGTCGCGCTCCTTATGTCACTTGAACCTTGCAATATGTATATGTTTTATTTTGTATACTTGTACCTAGTCACATTATTATCATTTTTATTTTTCCTACAAGTCTTAACAATTCAATGCTATCAATATAGTCAAGGTTTGTTTGACTCTAACCACTTTTTCACTTCATACACTGATGCATATGAGGAAAATGTTGGTATCTATCCATCGGTAGAAGATTGAAAATATTTTGGTCACGATATATAAAAAGATATCTTTGACCAGAATGAGTTAGGGGGTCGGATCCTGATCAGGGTTCGGACCAGGAGTTTGCAGTGAATCTGATCCAGAACTGAACTATAGATCTTAAGAGGAATGTGAAACATAATCCAAGAGCCTTGAATCATCCCAGTACTGATGTTTTACGTTGGTTTGTTTTCTGTGCATTTAATTTAAATAACCTACAAAAACATAAAATTAGAAAATATTGTGTGATTGTATCTTGGTTATTTTTGTCATCGAGTCTTCTGTATCTTTTATTCGTGTAACCTTAATTCTGAAGCATTCAATAGAGTATTTTATAATATAAGGGATATATTGTTAACCTATTTGTATATGTTCTTTCAATTACCTTCTATATTCAGTTGTATAGCAAAAAAACTAATGATAATTGGATCTCGTTGAGCAATCAGCTGAAAATTTCCTGACCCCTGTGATTGCTTAATTTCTAGTTCCAAAACCAGGAAAAGGTAGAAGAGAAATTTCTTTATCTCTTGCGAATTTCGAGAATGTAATATCAGGATAGCTAAGCACTGAACTACCTTTGCATCACTCTAAAGTTACGATATTGCTAAATATGGAGAGGAAAATTGAGGAATAACTCAAAATACTCAGCAAATATAAATTACTTTCAATTCTTCTGCGAATAAAGTTCCTGGCCAGGAATGGATTTTGCTTGAAAAAGCGTGGGTATAACAACCTCACCCAATATTTCTCTTAGCAATCTGTATGGACTAACTCCAATATACTTTCAAGAGAATCAACTAGACAGTTAGACTCAATCTTAAGAAAAGTATATCAAAGAGTTATATCTCAGTTTCTCAATTCAATCATGTAGTTGCAGGAAAACCTACACTACACCCTTGATAAGAATTTACAGTAATTAACACATATTTGAATATTAAAAACAACACTTTCTTATTTGATTCTCAGAAATGTTTACAAGAAATGGAAGAAATCAAGAATACAACCGCTCTCTTGAATTTTCTCTCTCTTCAAGACTTTCTCAACACTCAAAAAATACATCATCCTCTTTCTGAATCTACTGGGTCTCCTTATATAGGGTAGTTACATAGTGGATAACAACTAAGTTGTCCTTTAATTTTGGATCTGACCTGCGATATTCTCGCATTAGTTATAATACCATCCCTCGCATGTATTTGTGAAACTTGCAGTATCATCATGCTTTTTTCGTGTTTTGGCTATCGTCATCCATTGTGTCATTCTTTCTATTATCTGTAACGCTCACAATGTGTTGTTGATTAACTCGCAGTGGTGTTCGCAGAAGTGTTGTTAATCTTGCAAGAGTAATATCATGGTGATATTCTGGTCCTACATCTTGCCTCTTCTCATGTATTTTCTGCGAAGGAGGAAAGATCATGAGAAATAAAATCCCGCAGCTATTCATCGTTTCATCTTCTATAATCAATAAAATTCTGTAAATTAAGTGTTACTGCCTACACGTGTCGAATATTCTTCTTTTTACCGGTTAATATTTTATTACCCGGTTACCATCCTTCTGTCTATAAAAGAGAGGACCTATCAAAGAAATATTTTTTCTTCTTTTACTTCTTCACCTCTTCACTCTCTGCAAATTTTTCCTACCTGCAGCTTTCTTCTTCTGCAAATTCACCTGATGCTGCTTCAATGGAATCTTCAAGGTATGTGTTCTTCTGGAGTTATTAAACTCGATTTTGATTGTATAAATCATACTTATTCACTTTATTTGATCTTTTTTACTTGATTCGATATAACTCCCATACTATGTTTTCTTTTCAGTGGAACTTCATTCAACACCAAGCTTGTCGACCAAAACCCTAATCTTCTCGAAGATTCACAAAAAATACTTACTGAAAATAAAAGGAAGTCTGTGAATCATAAGGTAGTAAGAAACATTTATTTTCTTAATAACAATATTGTTGCCTCTGTTTCTTATTTATATTATTACTCGCAGGGTGATGAAAATGATGTTAAACCTCGTAAGAAATATCGTAAAGCCAAGACTCTTGAGATTGATATTGCTATTCCCAAGTTTTCGTCTTCAAAACCTATTTCTATAACTTCGCAAATGGAACCTACATCCTCTATTTGTGAGAATGTCATCATCAATACTCCCAATTCCCTTAATCCTCCAATAGATGAAACTCCCCAAATTGTTATGAACAAAACTTCTTCCTCTCCTATTTTACTTCCAACTATTACTTTTACAGACACTCCACATTCTGGTGATGCAACCATCGTAAATGACTCAAATCTCTAACTCTCCATCATTACTACTTCACCCTCTGCACCTCTTCCCTCATCTAAAGAAGCATCAGTAGGGGTCGATGCTGCTTTTAAAGTTTTGTCTGACATTTTAGATGATGTCAGGAAATATTCTACTGACCCTTTCAAATATGATGTTTGCGAGACTTTAATCAAATATTTTGGTTCTGATCGAACTGCTTCTCAAGCGTCTTTAGAAAATGAAGTTGAAGCTCTAAAGAGAAATCTCCAAGCCAAAACTTCAGAATGTGATATTCTTGATCACAAGCTTCGCAACTCTTTTCTTGATTGCGAAAATCTTCGCAATAAAAACAAGGAGTTAAAAGGTATAGTTCTTCTGCCTCTGCCTATAATTTTTCTGTTTTAGTAGATTTTCATCTTTTCTGTACTCAATTCCCTTTTAATTATTTAGTTTGCCTATTTAGCTTTAAATCAGAAACGATTAATGAAGATATTTCAATTTGAGTCTGTTGCTGAAGAAGCTCGTGCTGAGAGAGATTCTTGGATGGATCAATATAATAGATTAGATAATCTTTACACATATTCAATCGATCAAATAGATAATCTTACCAATGAGAACGATCAATTAGCGCAAAGGCAAAATCTATTAAGTAGTGAAGTTACTCGCCTCTCATATTTGTTAACCCAAGCTAACTTGGCGATGGAATCTTTATCAGATGAAAACAAAACTTTATCTCAGGAGAAACGTAGTTTTTTAAACAAGATGGCGATCTCCTCGCAACAAATAAATATTCTTCAAAAAGTGTGTAACAACCAAGAAGAATCTCTTCGTTCACTAAAAGATGAACTCACGGAAGTAACCGAATCATCTGCCGCTGAGAAAGATAAACTTATCAAGGGTAGGCTAACTCTAAGTTTAATGGCCAGTAAACTCCAAGATCAATATTCTCATTTATAAGAATCTTACTCCATATTATCAAAAGAAAATACTTATCTTCACTCCAAAGAAGAAATTATAAAGTCTCGCCTGAAGGGTATAATTGGAGATAACTTTGATGATCCCATGAACCAATGGGAGAATTGTTTCTTAACATTAATTCAAAACTTAACTTCTCAAAAAGAAGGTAGTCATTTTGACTGCCTTAACTGTTAATTTCTCTATTTAATTTCTCTGCTATATTTGTTGCGAGATTTTCATCTGAATATTTTCTTGTCAATTTATATTTCTCGCAGAATCTAAAAAAGGCCTTCACTCTACCATTTCTGATCTGACTGAAAAATTGGCTAAAGTTCGCAAAGAAAATGGAGTGCTCACTGCCAATCTTGTTCAATCTCTTGATCGAGCAGAGAGGTGATATGACTACCTTGAATACTTCAAAAATATAGAGATCAGAAATCGTGATAGAGGCTTCCTTCGCAAGGTTCATCTTAATGCTGAAGTTCTTGTGAATGATATTCTGATATCCAATTCTCTCCCTCCTGTATCCGTTGATCCTTTATAAGTATATAATGATGAAATTCCTCTTCCCATTGATAATGATCTAAACTATGCAAGTGGTGAAGAAGAAGATTCAACAGAAGAAGAAAAAAGCCCTCCTAGAAAAGTTATTGCTGGTGGTGAAGCAATTGATGGCCAAGAGCTAGAAGAAGAGGAAGCTCGAACTAATCGTAATGAGAAGAATACTGATGAAGTTGACAACACTGGCAAGAATAATGAAGCTGGCGAGTCCAATTTTGAAGCTTGAATTTTGTTCTTGTTTTCTTTTTCTTTTTCTTCTTCTTTCTTGCGAACAATGTATCTTTATGCGACTTTGGAATTTAATTTTGTTTCTGTTATTTTGAATATTCTCAAGGAAGATAATGATATTTTATTTATCAATTCCCATACTTGCCCCTCATTATCTTTCTTGTATTGAACAAGTCTTTTCTTGCGAACTTTGTTGCGAATAGTACTTGCGAAATTATGGATAGTACCTGCGATATTAATAATACTTTGCGAAATTATGAATAATCCTGTCGTGTGATTCTGAATAACATTTCTGAAAAAATTCTGAAGGATATTATTTATCTCATCATCTCTTCTGTGATAAAAAAATCTTTCCTGCAATCTTAAAAGAAAATAGTTAATGTTTGGGATTATTCTGTTGGTCTTATTTTGCCTTCCTAGTTAAAGGTCTTATTTTGCCAAATATTTGTTTCTGCGACAAAATCGCAGGACGTCCTTACATTTACATGTATTGACCCATTGATCTTGCCTTATACGTATTTTGTCAATTTCTCTGCAACAATATGACAAGCCTAAGCTCCCTTGTGAGAACAAAGCCCTATGACATTGCCGTCTTGCGATGAAATCGCAGGACGTCTTTACACTTTCATGTAAAAACCCATTGATCTCATCTTAGATTTTTCTTATGGCTTGTTGCCTCTATATAGTATTTGTCATGCGACAATATGACAGGTCTAAATGTTATTGCGATTATAAAGCCCCATGACATTGTCATCTTTAGACACTTATCAGCTCCCTAATGGAGGGTGTCTCCCTTATCTTCCCCCCGGTTGCCCCTTCAAGGAGGGAACATCGGCCATAAAAGACTAGCTCCTCCCATCCGGTCTTAACAACAACCATATTTTTTCGCAGCCTCTTATCCTTTATGCTTATATATCTTATAGTTACAAGACTGCACCCTAAGTGGGGTTTTCTTCGGGCCGAGTGCATCATAGCCAATACTTGCCAAGAATGGCCAGGGTAGTTTCGTACGCCCCGGGCACCCATGGCTCAACCGTCTACCTCAGTGCCTTAGTCATACTCAGCACTCCTTAGAAGAGACCCTCGGTCGTACAACTAGGGTATAACCTTATATAGTTGGAAATCCAAGGTACCTCCCCCGGATAGGTTTTCTTTAACCCTAACATCTCCATGACTCAAGTTCCAGCAGCGGTATAACCTTATACCTGAGTCATGCAAAGATATACCCCCTTATATGACGCACTTTAGGTCTTACATTTTCTTCTTGCGAAGTTGTATTCGCGAACTAGGGTGTACGCCATAAAGGTTCGTCCCATTCTTATGTCTCTGCGAAATTTTATTCGCGTTTCTTGCGATATTTACGCATTTCTTTTTTGCTCTATCATTAGAGGAATCTCGAAGTTTCTATAGAGAAAGAAAAATTTATTATCCGTCTCATTATTTAATATACCAGCATTTCTAATCTCGCATAATTTGTTATTGATAATATCTTTTCAGATATAATCTATTCCATGGTCTATCAAGTCTTTGACCAACATCTCTACCTTCTAGGTCCATTAATTTGTATGCCCTGGTTCCAACTATCTCTTTAATGATGTACGGTCCATCCCACTTTCTCGCCATCTTTCCACCATTTTCTCACTGATACACTGGTGTTTCTCGTAACACTAAATCACCTGGTTGGAACTCACGTATTTTGACACATTTGTTATACTCGCGAGCTAATCTCCGCTGATAATTTTCCATATGTTGTAAGGCTTTTTCTCTCTTTTCTTCTAACTCATAAAGTTTATTTAGAATCATACTTGCACTAAGATTCTTCTCCCAAACTTCTCTTTTTGTTGTAGGAATAGAAACTTCCGTTGGTAATACAGCTTCAACCCCATATGTCAGAAAAAAAGGTGACATTCCAGTAGCTTCCCGTCTAATTGTATTGTAAGCCCATACTGCATTATGTACTTGTTCACACCATGCCATGTGGTGTCCCTATAATTTCTTCTTCAGTATATATGCAATTGTCTTATTTGTTGCCTCTGCATGTCCGTTGGCCTGTGGATATAGTGGTGTTGATTTTCCACATTTAATCTTAAATGCATTAAGTAACAATTCGATATTCTGTCCTTCAAACTGTTTTCCATTATCAGATACCAACTGTGCGGGAATCCCAAATCTGCAAATTATATTTTCAAATATGAATGTAAAAATGTCTTTGTCGCGGATGTGTTGCACTGCCTTTACTTCTCCCCATTTTGTGAAATAATCTATAGCGACAATTAAATATCTTCTTTGTCCAGAACCTGGTACAAATGGTTCCACAATATCCAATCCCCATTTTCCAAAAGGCCACACACTGGTTGAGGATGACAATGGTTCCCTGGTGCATTTATTTTCTTTCCATATCGCTGACAATCTTCACACCGTCTTGAAAGTTGCTTTGCGTCCTCATGCATGTATGGCCAATAATAACCTTGCATTTTTGTTATGTATGCCAAAGATCTTCCTCCACTGTGATTACCAGCGTCTCCACTATGCAACATCTTTAACACCTTTTGTCCTTCTTCCCGTGTCAAGCTTCTTAGCGATGGTCCATTAAAAGATTTACGATATAATACTCCATCTCTTAATTCATAATTTGTTGCTCGTCTTTTTAACTTATGTGTTTCTAATCTATTTCTTGGTGTCTCCCCTATTGCCAAATATGCATGAAGTTGTGCTCGCCAGTTTGCAATATTGCCTTTTGGTTCTTCTTCACCACCTTCTATCATCATCACATCTGCTTCATCTTCTTCTTCCATATTGACAGAGGGTGATACAAGTGTTTCAAATTTTATGCATCTCGCAACTAGATTTATCATCATGCTAGATATGAAAGCAAAAGCATCTGCGAGTCTGTTATCTTTTCTTGATATATGTCTCCATTTTATTTTTGTAATTCTCGCAGATAATTCTTCAACAAAGCTCTTGTATTTTTTCAAAGATAGTTCATTTGTTGTGTATTCTCCTTTTATCTGGCGAATAACCAATTGCGAGTCACTAGTAATTCTAGCATTTTCCAACTTCATTTATATTCCGAATTTCAACGCAAGCACTACAACTTCATACTCTGTCTCATTATTAGTGGATGGGTACTCCAAACGAAATGAAAAAGCCATTTTTTCTCCTTCTGGTGAAATAAAGACAACTCCAATTCCATTACCTTCCCTATTTGATGATCCATCCACCAATATTTCCCACATGTTGGGTTCCTTTAATAGATCTTTTTGATCTCCATGTTCTTCTTCTATGTCCATCATTTCTTCTACAGCTTCATCATCTTCTATAGGAAATTCTGCTAAAAAATCCGCTACAACTTGTGATTTTGGCGAGGATAGGATTTCATATTTGATTTCAAAATGCCCTACTTGTGCATTCCATCTCTCAACCATGCCTGATCTTTTAGAATTCTTCATTACTGACTCAATAGGTACCTTTGTTAATACTTTTATTTTATGTGCTTGAAAATAGATGTGAAGGTTAAAGGTTGCATAAACCAATGCCAAAATTAACTTCTCAATCTTCGAGTAATTTTTATCTGCAGTATTAAATGTTTTGCTGATGTAATAAATTGGTTTTTCTATTCCTGCGTCTACTCACAATAATACTGCACTTAACGCGTGCGAAGTTGTCCCAAGGTAGATCAATAAATCTTCTCCGGGCTCTGGCTTCTGAAAGAAAGATATGTTCATTAAATATTCTATAATCCCTTGAAAATCCTTCTCACATTCATCTGTCCACTTGAATTTTGTACCCTTCCTGAGTATGTTGAAGAAATGCTTGCATTTATCTGAAGATCGCGAGATGAATCTTCCTAGCGAGGCTAAGAGTCCATTCAAATTCTTCACATCTTTTACTGTTGCTGGCGTTGGCATGTCGCGACTTGCTTGTACTTTATCTGGGTCAACTTGTATTCCTTCCTTTGACACAATGTACCCCAAAAATTTTCCTAAAGCTACTCCAAAAGTACATTTTTCGGGATTCACCTTAATGTTAAAATGTCGCATTTGATCGAAAATCTCCTTTAAGTCTTGCACATGGTTTTTAGCTTCTTTGCTTTTGACTAGCATGTCATCTACATATACTTCTAGTGTATTATGGATCCATTTTGCAAACACTTTTTCCACCATTCTTCGATATGTTACACCAGCATTTCTTAAATCAAAGGGCATCTTTGTATAACAGTACAATCCTCTTGGAGCATAGAATATGGTGTGCTCTTGATCTTCTTCAGTGAGAGGGATCTGATTATATCCTTTATACTCATCTAATGAAGATATTTTATCATTTCCCGCTGCTGATTCAACCATTTGAGGAATATCTGGTAATGGAAAGCTATATTTTGGACAAGCTTTGTTTAAGTCAGTAAAATCTATACAAATTCTTATCCCTTTATTCTTCTTTGGAACCACCACTATATTTTCAATCCATTCCGCGTACTTTGCTTGCCTTATAATTCCCGCATCGAGCATCTTCTGTAATTCTTCCTCTATTTGGGAATGGTATGTTGTTGCGATTTTTCTTATCCTTTGTTTAAATGGCCTTACCTCCTTGTTAATTTCTAGCTTATGACGTTCAACTGATGGGTTTATTCCAGGTATCTCATCCATATTCCACGCGAAGATGTCTTTATATTCTCGCAAGAGGTTTACGATTCGCTCTTCTTCATCTGCATCCATCTTCGTTCCAATTTTCAGCATCTTGGGTTCTTCTTTACTTCCAACATTTACTTCTTTTTTTGGCTCTATTGCGGTGTAGATGGCTTCAAGCTCTCCCATTGGTGTTGAGGTTTTTACAACTCTTATGAGTTCATCTCCTTCTTGCGAGATTTTGTTGGGTATTCTGTTTCCTTCTTTTGCTCTTATCATGTAAACTTTAAATTCTTCTTCTTTCTTTGTTTCTTTCGCCATCTTTCTGCGAGCTTTTCGCAGCTTTGGACGCTCTTCATAATTTCTTACTTCAATTTGATAACACATCTTCGCGAGATCAGCATCTCCTCTAATTTCTCCAATTCCATCGGGCATAGGAAATTGGATGCATTGATATAATGTTGATGCTACATCCTTGATTGCATGTATCCATGGTCTTCCCAATATCATGTTGTACGGCGATTCCACATCTACCACACATAATGTTACTTGTGTTTCAATATTTCCTAGCAGAATTCGTACCACTATTTCGCCTTTAGGTTTTTTTAAAGATTTTCCAAAGCCATGAATATGATATGTTGAACAAGAAATTTCTTCATCTCTGTATCCCATTTTCTTGAATGCATGATAAAATATTATATCTACAGAACTTCCTGCGTCCACTAAAGTTCTATTTATAGCCCATTCTTCTTGAGACCTTGTTTATTTTCCCTTTTTCATTTGTATAATGGATACTGTAACTACCAAAGGAGATGTATGATTCAAATTTTCTGTTGGTATTTCTGCTGCTGTAAATGTGATTTTCTGCTTTTCCCACTCCTTCAATGGTGATATTTTCTCCATCGTCATAATTTTCTTTCCTTCAAAATCTTGTTTATGTATCTTCCCTTTAATGTTTTCATGGAATTTGTCGACCATTGTTCTTGTTATCATACCACACTCCAATTTTCTACAATTCTCTTTAGCTCTAACCATTTTTCCTTCAACTATTTCACCGATTTATTCAATTATCTTCTTAATCTCGAATAATTCTCATCTTCAACCTCGCTTTTTCTATGATTTTCGTTAATTCAATCCCTATTTTGGGGGCAAAATGTAGTTGCAGGAAAACCTACACTACACCCTTGATAAGAATTTACAGTAATTAACACATATTTGAAGATTAAAAACAACACTTTCTTATTTGATTCTCAGAAATGTTTACAAGGAATGGAAGAAATCAAGAATACAACCGCTCTCTTGAATTTTCTCTCTCTTCAAGACTTTATCAACACTCAAAAAATACATCATCCTCTTTCTGAATCTACTGGGTCTCCTTATATAGGGTAGTTACATAGTGGATAACATCTAAGTTGTCCTTTAATTTCGGATCTGACCTGCGATATTCTCGCAGTAGTTATAATACCAACCCTCGAAGGTATTTGTGAAACTCTCAATATCATCATGTTTTTTTCGTGTTTTGGCTATTGTCATCCATTGTGTCATTCTTTCTATTATCTGTAACGCTCGCAATGTGTTGTTGATTAACTCGCAGTGGTGTTCGCAGAAGTGTTGTTAATATCGTAAGAGTAATATCATGGCGATATTCTGGTCCTACAAATCCGCAATCAAACAAATAATAATTTGCGAGCCTGATTGAATACAAGAGAAATAACTTGAACGGTACCAAATACCAATGTTCAAGGATCAATCAATTTCAATCAATAACCAAAGGTTGGATTTACCAATTGATCGGTTCAATGCACAACCTGTGATATTTCAATTATATGACAAAATATAATGCGGAAAATAAATAACACAGATACCAGAAGTTTTGTTAACAAGGAAACCGCAAGTACAGAAAAACCCCGGTACCTAGTCTAGATTTGAACACCACACTTTATTAAGCCGCTACAGACATTAGACTACTACAAATCTAACTTCGTTCTGGAATGTAGTTGATCCCTAATCAATCTCAGTCTGATCAAGGTACAGTCGCGTTCCTTACACCTCTTGAACCACATCGGATTTTGCACACTTGATTCCCTTAGCTGATCTCACTAACAACTAAGAGTTGCTACGACCCAAAGTCGAAGACTTAATAAAAAAATATGTATCACACAGAAAAGTCTATTGAATAAATAAATATATCTCCCACCGATATATACCTACAAGTTTTTGTTCCGTCTTTTGATAAATCAAGGTGAATAGGAACCAATTGATAACCCGGACTTATATTCCCGAAGAACAGCCTAATATTATCAATCAACTCACAATAATCTTAATTGATTAATGAAACAAGATATTATGGAATTACAAACGATGATACTAAGGTGTTTGTGACTACCTTTCAATCTTGCCTATCGGAGATATAAATCTCAAGCCAATCTTAAGATTGTACTCAACCACGATAAAAAACATCAAGATCAGATCATGCAATACAGAGAAAATAGTTTGGTCTGGCTTCACAATCCCAATGGAGTCTTTAAGTCCTTAATGAAAAAGCGAGGGTATAACAACCACACCCAATATTTCGATTAGCAATCTGTATGGACAACTCCGAGTTACTTTCTAGAGAATCAACTAGAGAGTCAGACTCAATCAATAGAAAATATCTCAAGGAGTTATTATCTCAATCTCTCAATTTGATTTACTCAAGCAAATACAATCTGCGAGTCTTAATCAAAGAGAGATAACTTGGACGGTACCAAAGACCAATATCCAAGTGTCAATCAATTTAAATCAACAACCAATAAGGTCAGATATTCTAATTGATTGAACAACGCACAACCTGTATTATTTTAATTATATAACAAAATATAATGCGGAAAAGAAATAACACAGACACCAGAATTTTGTTAACGAGGAAACCGCAAATGCAGAAACACCCCGGGACCTAGTCCAGATTAGACATACATTGTATTAAGCCACTACAGACACTAGCCTACTCCAAGCTAACTTCGTTCTGGACTGTAGTTGAACCCCAACCAATCTCACATTGATCCAAGGTACAGTTATGCTCATATGCCTCTGATCCCAGCAGGATACTGCACACTTGATTCCCTTAGTTTATATCACCCATAACCAAGAGTCTACAAGAAAAGTCTACAAGGAAAAGTCTATAAGGATAGATAAATTCGAAGACTTGATTCCCTTAGTTTATTCCCTTAGTCGAAGACTTTAATAAATAAATTTGTCTCACACAGAAAAGTCTACAAGGATAGATAAATTCGTCTCCCACGAATAAACCTATGAGTTTTGTTCCGTCTTTTGATAAATCAAGGTGAACATGAACCAATTGATAAAACTAGACTTCCCGAAGAACAGCTCAACTTTATCAATCACCTCACAATAAACTTAATCGACGCAGCGAAGAATATTATTAAGAAATCACAAACGATGAGACGAAGTTTTGTGACTACTTTTATATCTTACCAATCGGAGATAGAAATATCAAGCCAATTATTACAATTGTACTCGTACGATAGAAGATACAAGATCATATCACACAACTACAATAAAATTAGTATCGGTCTGGCTTCACAATCCCAATGAAGTCCTTAAGTCGTTAACCTGGTTTTAGAAGAAGAAAACCAAAGGTTAAAGGAGAATCGACTCTAGCTTAGTAAGCTATTATCACACAGAATGTGTGGGGATTAGTTTTCCCAGTTGTTAGAGTTCTCCCTTATAGAGTCTTTCAAATCAAGGTTTGTAATCAATGTTAGCTTAGTAACAAAGCATTCAATATTCACCGTTAGATGAAAACTTGATTAGATACAAGCTAATATTTATCAACCGTTGGATAAAAAACATAGCTTGTTTAACACGCATGTACCACACGTTTGTAGGCTTGTGAAAACCGTACCCAAACTTGTACATTAGTTGGTTCAACACTAGTTAACCAAATGGTTATCCAAATGATAACTTTCATATCAACCATATTCTTCTTCACCATAACTAGTCCAAATGACTCAAATGAACTAGTTAGAGAGTTGTTCAACTGCTTGGATCTTTATGTACTATACAAGATATAATTGAAGAAAAAACGATGTGATTCACTCGAATCAATTCATGAACTATAAAGCCACGGTTTGCAATAGGATTCCTTAGTTTATTAAGATAAGTTCACAAACATCATTTTTAGACATAACCTACTCAAGTTCGCGGACTTAAGTTCCCGGATGGAGTTCACAAACTCCAGCAGAAATTCTCGGTCGAGAACTTCCGCCAGTTTGTGGACTGAAGCTCACGCACTTCTCCGGTTTCACTTGATCAACAAAGTTCGCAAACTTCGGTTCAAGCACTAAGGACTTATACATATATGTGTTACCACAAAAATACTTATATCCTCCAATGGTTATATTTTCTAAACTTTCATTTCAATCATTGAAATATTCTCAGAGGGCGATATATAGTTGTTATTCACAAACTATTTTTCGTCAGAGCAATTTCCAAAATGATTGAAACATAACATGACTTTCGTCACTAGGTAAAGATGAACTTGGCTAAAGCGAAAGCTTTACCAACATATATTTCGAGAAATAGATAAGTGAGGTATACTCAGCTCGAAATATCATATGTGTATATTCTTAGTCTATATAGTAATACGACTTTTGTCTCAAGATAGGAGATAGAGTAGATATACTTTTGGGTGATAGATAAGTTCAAGTCTCCACATACCTTTTAGTGGATGAATATCCACTGGTTCCTTGAGTAGTCCTTCGTCTTGTATGATGATCTCCATGGAGCTCTTGAGATCAACTACACTTTCTATCCTAGTCCGAGACCTTGGCTATAGTAGACTAGAAATCAAATACTTTATAGTTTTGATCACTAATATTGACAAACATGCTTGAGATAGCAACGCATGCGAGATTGACCGAGCAATGCTCTAACAATCTCCCCATTTTTCAATTTTAGTGGCAAAACTATTAATACATATGGAATACAAAAAATATATAAATAAACTTTGTAGCTCATATTCCACATGTCGTCTAATCTTCAACAATACTCGAAATCTTCGTCACTTCCAAGTAATCCAATCATCCTAAAGGTTGTAAGCTTAGCACCATCGTTATTAAAAAATCCATAGCTATAACAATGAGAAAACAAGAGTTCTCAATCATTGTTATACAGTGTCATAGTATCATTACACAGCGTCAAAGTCCAATTGCATCACAACTTTAACAACAATACTATGGTGATACTTCACTCCCCCTTAGTCAATACTCCATCTCACATGGAAACCACCCCCCTTACATAATGATCCGAAAACCATATGTATTTGTAGTGTGAACTACATATTAATTATCCCCCTTTTTGTCAATAAAATTGGCAAAGGTACAAGAACGGGATCCTAATAAAATTTCTGTAAGAGACATTTCATGACCAAAGGTAAATATATATCATCTTGTTTAGATGCAATCATAGAGCCGAAGCTAAATTCATTCATCAAAGAGTTCATAAAGATACAAGATAACCCCTCTAATATTCCACAGCCGCACTCCCCACAAAGATATGGAAATTACGTGCAAGTTCAAAAGAACTCTCCCCCATAAAATGTCATTCCCAATGGAACAACAAGAGCGACCTTAATTTCAAAAGAAAATAAGGATTTATTTAGACTCAACAAATCACATACAAGTATGAATTTGGAATCCAAAAAGAAATATTCAATCATATTAACCAAAGCGAACCAAGAATAATTTGACTAAATATGCTCGACACAAGTAAACTTATGGAGACTTAAATCAATTAGATTAATCACAAGAAAAACTCGCAAATAATCTAATTGTCATACTCAACCAGATTAATTAAAAAAGTAATCAATTTAATTGGTCACACTCAACATAAGAAACTCTATGGAGCAATGACTAATTTAATCATGAATAACCACCTCAGTCGAAGGAATGCTCAAACATTAGAAAAATTATGGAGTGATAACTAAATAACCATACAATATGATTAATTTAGTTTAATCATGTTCAACATAAAGTACCTTACGAGACAACAACTAAGCTAATCACAAAAGAAACCAACTTTTGTTGTTTTAGTGCTCAACATAAGACACTTCATGGAACAACATAGTATTTACACAAAAATTGTGTATCGGAGAATCGACCTTATACCGTGGAATAAGCAAGGATTCATTCTATTTTCATCACCATTTGCACAATGAAATACAACAGACATAATCCTCGAATCACAAAAGATTTTAACTTAGTTTACATCAATAATTGACAATATAGGCTTAACTTTTGTGTTTGTCAAAAGTCTATTCATTCTTTTATCAATATTTGCATATCAATTCACGAACGACTTTACTTTTGACAAAGTATGGGACAATCAAATTCACGAACGTAAACACACATATCCCATAACAATATTGCAATATATAAAATCAAAAAGATTAATACTTCAAAAATTATCTTCCAAACAAGTTTAGAATTTGAACCAATAAATCTAAAAACAAGAAGATGAAAACTTTGGATATAACTATGTGTAATCATAATAATGGCTATTGCAAAACACTAGTTATTCTTCTAAATAAAACAATAAAAAATAGAGATTTACTAGGCAAACTAAACCCGGTTTGCAACTAAAGATCGAACAAGAATAAGTTCATCAGATGCTTTCTTCAGTTCGTTCTTTAGAAACTCAAGATTCCTTGTTGCTATTCCGAGTTATTCATGAACGACTTCAAAATCTCGAAGAAGATTTCCTACCAGTTGTGAAGACATCTGAGCTGGTAGATTGTTCTCATGATCAATAGCCTGATGAAAAATAATAAAAACAGGATCTTCATGGAACTCGATAGTCTTGCCCTCCTTGATCACATCTTTGTTGCTTCTCTCTATTGTGCTAAAAATTCAGTAGAATCTTTTTAACCTTATAGAATAAAGTGTCAATTAATGACATATATATATATATATATGAAGGTTCATATAAAACCCTAGGCAACATGTCCGTGTGGGTCTTGTGAACGTGCACAAGTAGTCGTAGATGACCAAAACGTGGAGAAGCAAACAAAAAATGGAGGGACGGTTGTACAAGGAATTCTCTCCCATAAACATTAGAACATCCTTCAAAAAGAAACTCAAAATAATTTTTTTGAGATCAAAAGAAGGGCATACAGCTTTGACAGCTTTCTCAAGACATTTTCTTGAGAACACAGATCATCCTTCTTATTAAAAAAAGGATGCTACAGGAAGCAGTCATGGTGTATTAGGATGAGCATTTTGCTCATCACTATTGACTTCTTATTTTTCTCCTTTATGGGAATGTAGAGACAAATCACTCAACATAGTTGAATAAGTTTTACTAGGAGAGGAACAAGGAGTACCTGAATCAACTGCTTTCCATGTTTTTCTGATGCCCCGTTTGAGTCTGTTTATGTTTATCTTAAGTTCTGAGACTCTATTATTAATATGTAAGGAATCCGGGACTGAATTGTTGGATTTGCAGCCTTTTTCAGAGAGATATAAGTAGCATGAACCTTTCTTCTTTCTCCTATACCTTTTTATTTTTTCAGTGTTGTTAGGGAAATCAGTTACCCTTCTAATACTGAATACATTTTTTTTTCAAAGATGCATTTAGAAGTTGATTCACCACGAATGTTGACTGTGTCTTTTACTCCAATTAAATAAGAACCTAGTTTGATAACTTCTTTAGACATCCATACAAGAATGTTATGAAGTTTTTTATTTCTTAATCGAAGACGACATTTATGCTCAGAATTTCCCTTGATCCCACAATAGTGGCAAATATAAGGAATGTTCTTACCTCTATTCGCATGTACTGTCTTTGGAGGTTGATAGACTCTGCTCACTTTGTCTTTAACTTCCGGTGAAGGTGTTTCACTTTTCCCATTAGTGGAAACTTTTTGTTGAGAAGAATCACTAGCCTTGTCAAATTTTACCTCTTTTCTAATACTTGGAGCATATATTCCCTTATAGCCCAATCCTCGTGTATCAGGATGATTTTTACTTGCTCCTATCATAGTGGTTAACTTGCTTGAACTAGTATTGAACTTTTTCAAGTCATCTTCCAACCTATTGATTTTGTCAAGAGCAGTAGTTAAGTCAGCCTCAAGGCATTTTTCTCGGGAAAGACATGCACTTTCTCTGTCATCAAAACATGTTTGCTGGGAGATAACCTTTGCTTCAGATTTTGCAAGTTTCTCTTCCAACAAAAAATACTTCTGATGAAGATTATCACATTCAAGTGATTTCATACATAGGTTTTCTTTAGAAACCCTGAGAATCGATTCGTTAGAACGATTTTAAGAATAAACACCTGCGTAACATCTTCTCAGTTTCTTGTTTTCTCAACAGAGAGGAGTCGGAATAGAAGAGATAGGAGAGGTTATAATTTTTTTCATGTTCCATGAATCCAAAAACTTGACATACTATGAGACTTCCTCATCAACGTCTCTATCAATATCTGAATCACCTTCATCAGAAAGTTCATCCAACTGTTCTTCTAGGAAAGTTTCCCAATCAACAGTTTTTTCATTAAGAGAATGTTTAGATACTGATTTAGACGTGATAGTTTTCTCAGGTGAATCTAAGCTTTTAGGCTCATCTGGTAATTTCTGAACTGGTATGTTATTAGAGATACTACTCTTGTCCAAAGAGTCAGATCGCTACAAACACAGACTTGTGAGGTCTTAAACGTATTTGCCTGCTCTGATACCAATTGAAAAAGTGGGGGTCTAACAACCACACCCAATATTTTGATTAGCAATCTGTATGGACAACGCCGAATTACTTTCTAGAGAATCAACTAGACAGTCAGACTCGATCAATAGAAAATATCTCAAGGAGTTATTACATCAATCTCTCAATTTGATTTACTCAAGCAAATACAATATGCGCGTCTTAATCAAAGAAAGATAACTTGGATGGTACCAAAGACCAATATCCAAGTGTCAATCAATTTAAATCAACAACCAATAATGGTCGGATATTCTAATTGATTGAACAACGCACAACCTGTATTATTTTAATTATATAACAAAATATAATGCGGAATAGAAATAACACAGACACCAGAATTTTGTTAACGAGGAAACCGCAAATGCAGAAAAACCCCGGGACCTAGTCCAGATTAAACATACACTGTATTAAGCCACTACAGACATTATCCTACTCCAAGCTAACTTCGGTCTGGACTGTAGTTGAACCCAAACCAATATCACACTGATCCAAGGTACAGTTATTGTCATACGCCTGTGATCCCAGTAGGATACTGCGTACTTAATTCCCTTAGTTGATCTCACCCACAACTAAGAGTTTCTACGACCCAAAGTCGAAGATTTTAATAAACAAATCTGTCTCACAAAGAAAAGTCTACAAGGATAGATAAATTCTTCTCCCACGAATAAACCTATGAGTTTTGTTCCGTCTTTTGATAAATCAAGGTGAACATGAACCAATTGATAAAACTAGACTTATATTCCCGAAGAACAACTCAGCTTTATCAATCACCTCACAATAAACTTAATCGACGAAGCGAAGAAGATTATTGAGAAATCACAAACGATGAGACAAAGTTTTGTGACTACTTTTATATATTGCCTATCGGAGATAGAAATCTCAAGCCAATTATTACAATTGTACTCGTACGATAGAAGATGCAAGATCAGATCACACAACTATGATAAAAGTAGTATCAGTCTGGCTTCACAATCCCAATGAAGTCCTTAAGTCGTTAACCTAGTTTTAGAAGAAGAAAACCAAAGGTTAAAGGAGAACCGACTCTAGCTTAGTAAACTAGTATCACACATAATGTGTGGGGATTAGGTTTCCCAGTTTTTAGAGTTTTCCCTTATATAGTCTTTCAAATCAGGGTTTGCAATCAATGTTAGCTTAGTAACAAGGCATTTAATATTCACCGTTAGATGAAAACCTGATTAGATACAAGCTAATATTTATCAACCGTTGGATCGAAAACATAGCTTGTAATACACACATGTACTGCACATTTGTAGTCTTGTGAAAACCGTACCCAAACTTGTACATTAGTTGGTTCAACACTAGTTAACCAAATGGTTAGCCAAATGATAACTTTCATATCAACCATATTCTTCTTTACCATAACTAGTCCAAATGACTCAAATGAACTAGTTAGAGAGTTGTTCAATTGCTTAGATCTTTATGTACTACACAAGACACAATTGAAGCAAAAATGATGTGATTCACTAGAATCAATTCATGAACTATAAATCCACGTTTTGCAATAGCATTCCTTAGTTTATTAAGATAAGTTCACAAACATCGTTTTTAGACATAACCTACTCAAGTTTGCGGACTTAAGTTCCCGGATGGAGTTCACAAACTCCAGCAGAAATTCTCGGTCGAGAACTTCTGCCAGTTTGCGGACTGGGTTCACGGATTGAGTTCGCGGACTGAGTTCACGGACTGAAGCTCACGCACTTATTCGGTTTTACTTGATCAACAAAGTTTGCAAACTTCGGTTCAAGCACTAAGGACTTATACACATATGTGTTTCCACAACAATACTTATATCCTCCAATGGTTATATTATTTTAAGTCTCATTTTAATCATTGAAACATTCTCAGAGGACGTTATATAGTTGTTATTCACAAACTATCTTTTGTCAGAGAAATTTCCAAAATGATGGAAACATAACATGACTTTCGTCACTAGGTAAAGATGAACTTGGCTAAAGCGAAATCTTTGCCAACACATATTGCGAGAAATAGATAAGCGAGATATACTCAGCTTGAAATATCATATGTGAATATTCTTAGTCTATATAGTAATACGACTTTTGTCTCAAGATAGGAGATAGAGTAGATAGAATTTTGAGTGATAGAGAAGTTCAAGTATCCACATACCTTTTATTCGATGAAGATCTACTGGTTCCTTGAGTAGTCCTTCGTCTTGTATGATGATCGCCATGGAGTTCTTGATCTCAACTACACTTTATATCCTAGTCCGAGACCTTAGCTATAGTAGACTAGAAATCAAATACTTTATAGTTTTGATCACTAATATTGACAAACATGCTTGAGATAGCAACGCATGGGAGTTCGACCGAGAAATGCTCTAACACTTAACCTACAGGGTTTCGTGAAAAACTTGAGGTTAAAGGAGAATCGACTCTATCTTATACAACTAGTATCACACAGGAAGTGTGGGGATTAGGTTTCCCAGTTGCTAGAGTTCTACTTTATATAGATTTCAAATCAGGGTTTGCAATCTAAGTTACCTTGGTAACAAAGCATTCAATATTCACAGTTAGATGAAAACCTGATTAGATTCAAGCTAATATCTTTCAACCGTTAGATCGAACTTAGATTGTTATACATAAATGAAATATACCTTTATTTAGGTTTGATTAACCGTACCTAAACATGTACACTTAGTCGGTTCAGCAATAGTTAACCAATGGTTAGCCATATGGGCACTTTCATATCAACCTTATTCATCTTTACCATAACTAGTTCAAATGACTCAAATGAACTATTTAGAGAGTTGTTCAATTGCTTAGATCTCATAGAAGTGTACAAGACACAATCAAAGCAAAATTTATTTTGATTTAATCGAATCAATTCATGAACATTATAGCCACGGTTTGCAAAGATTGCATTCCTTATTATATAAATGTTTTATTCATGAACAAACTGATTTTAGAAAGTAACCTGCTTAAGTATGCAAATGGGTACGCATACTTAAGTAGCCGGATTGAGTTTGTTTTTTACTTTCAAACTCCAGCAGAAATTTATGGATGTGAAACTTCCGCCAGTATGAGTACGGGTACGCATACTTACCCGGATATCCAATAACCACCAGTACGTGTACGGGTACGCATACTTTAGGTTCCCGGTTTTGGAATTTTACACGAATGTGAGAACATACTATGTTTATATCCAAACATGGTTACTTTTTCTAAACTCTCATTTCAATCATTGAAACTTTCTTAGAGGATGTTAAAATAGTTGTTTTCCACAAACTATTAGCATCAAAGAGATTTTCAAGTTATTGAAATAATCAATATGACTTTTGTCAAAAGATGAACTTGGATAAAGAGAAATCTTACCAACATATATTTCGAGAAATAGATAAGCGAGATAAACTCAGTCCGAAATAGCAAATGTGTATAATTGAAGTCTATATAGCAATACGACTTTTGTCTCAAATAGGAGATATAGTATATAGACTTTTGAGTGATAGATAAGTTCAAGTCTCCACATACCTTTTTGTTGATGAAGTTCCACAAGTTCCCCTGAGTAGTTCTTCATCTTCATTCGATGAACGGTGTGGAGTCTAAATCTCAACTACACTTACTATCCTAATCCGATACTTAGCTATAAGTAGACTAGAAATTAAGACTTATAGTTTTGGCAACTTAACTTGACAAACAAGGTTGAGATGGAAACACTTGTGAGTTCGACCGAGCAGTGATCTAACAGTGATTCCAGTGAAAAATGGGTGAAAGAGATAAAGTTCTTGGAAGGTAACCCGTTATGGAATCTGTCGGTGAAGAAATGGGTGAAAGAGATAAAGGAAAAAAGAAAAAGGAAAAATGAGATTTTTATACAGAGATTCATACAACTATCAGTTGCAGGTGTAGTCATCATCAAGCACATAACACCTCTGTAAGTACAAGCTCCAACTCAGCTTCAGCTATGCAGTTATCGGTGTCTTAACAGAATCACTTTCTTTATTTTCCGCTATAGTTAGTTAGACTGAGTCATTATTGTCCGAGATTTATATAGCTTTGTCATGTATCCTTTTATGCTTGATCTAAAAATACAACTCATACCAGATTATTCTGGTAATACAACTTATTGTTATCTTCATTAAAACTTTGTCTCAGATCTTATTAGATCTTACATGGTATCAGACATCATTGTCGATCCAACAACCTAATATTTACATCTTCCTTTTTCATCTTCGATGGTCAGAAAAAGAATCAACTCAATGAATTCTGCTGCAAACAACTCCGGTTATACATCCAACAATAGGTAACACCAGTAACAACAACTCAGGTAACAATAATATACCTTCTAATCCTTTAAATTTTCTACCACTTCAATCAAATTTACTACCGATTGATCGAATTTTGAATAGTAGTAAGTAGAGTTATCGTTCACTCGGACTTGTTGGAATCGATTTCAGGATTTAATAAACTAAAATAAAAGAAAAATATATACAAATATTGTCACGGAATGAAGAATTAACTGGGACTCGGGATTTCACTACTTTTCATATTCTTGTGGTTCAGTCATTAACTCTATACAATATAGATCAAACAAAAGAAGTTGTGACTCTAATTCTTTGCCAAAAATAGATTTCATAAAACATTATATGTAAGTCGTAAGCATGACGCATCAAAAGTAATTAAAACCAAGCATGCAACATCAGACAAAATAACAAATAATTAATAGAAATCATAAAGAAATTAAATCTATGCAAAAAGTCATATAAAGAATTAATTCATTCACCACAATCATGAAAAGTTGCTTCCTCCGTTGTCCCAGTGATGGGTTCTAGCTTCACATTGTGAAAACACACTCAAAAAGATAATTCATAGCTCGAATGGTGTTTTTATTGAAGAAATAAGATAAAACGGATATTCGGAACGCTATATGTGCGTCACAGAACTCACTGTTACAAATAATACATAAAGAAGTGTTGTTGTAGGACCAGAATATCGCTACAACGATATTCCTGCGAAGATTAACGACACTTCTGCGAGGACATCGCGAGTACCTCAACAACATTTGACGAGTGTCGCAGAATTACTTAAGGAATGACGTAATGAATGACGAATGAAGAAGCATGAAAAGAGCATGTGCTAACCTGCGATGGTTATAAGGTTGGCGAGAAGGAGAAACATGGTTGTCGCGATGTGATCGCAGTATAGATCCGAGATAAAAGGAATAATTAGCTGTCATCCATTATGTAACTACTCTATAAATAGGGACCCAATGTGTCCAGAAAAGGATGATGTATTTTTGAGAGTTGAAAGAGTCTTGAGGAGAGATAAACTTCAAGAGAATAGTTGTAATCTTGATTTCTTCCATTTCTGTAAACATTTCTGAGAACAAAATAATAAAGTGTCGTTTTTAATCTCCCATGATGAGTTTATTATTGTAGAATCTTTACAAGGGTGTAGTGTAGGATTTCATGCAACTATATTTTGGCGCCCGAAACAGGGATTGAATTAGCGAAAATCATAGAAAAAGTGAAGAAGAAGATAAGAATTGTTCAAGATTAACAAAACCATAAAACAAATTGGTGAGATATTTTAAGGAAGAATGATCAGAATCAAAGAGAATTGTAAGAAATTAGAGTGTGATATGGTAACAAGGATAATGATTGATGAGTTCCATAAAAACATCAAGGGGAAGATACATAAGCGGGATTTTGAAGGAAGGAAAATTATGACGGTGGAGAAAATATCTTCATTGAAGGATTGGGAAAAGCAGGAGATCACATTTATAGCAACAGAAATACCAGAAGAAAATCTAAGTCATACATCTCCTTTAGTGATCACGGTATCCACTATACCAATGAGAAAGAGAGAATCAATAAAATCTGTAGAAGAGTGGGCTATGAATAGAACTTTGGTGGATGCAGGAAGTTCTGTAGATATAATATTTTATCATACTTTTAAAAAAATGGGATATAAAGATGAAGAAATGTCCTGTTCAACATATCATATTCATGGCTTTGGAAAATCTTTAACAAAACCTAAAGGCGAAATAGTGATACGAATTCCGCTTGGAGAAATTGAAACACAAATAACATTATGTGTGGTAGACGTGGAATCACCATACAACATGATATTGGGAAGACCATGGATACATGCAATCAAGGATGTAGCATCAACATTACATCAATGCATCAAATTCCCTATGCCTAGTGGAATTGGAGAAATTAGAGGAGATACAGATCTTGCAAAAATATGCTATCATACTGAAGTGAGAAATTTTGGAGAACATCCAAAACAGCGAAAGGCTCGCAGGAAAATTGAGAGAGAAACAAAGAAAGAAGAAGAATTTAAAGTTTACATGATAAGAGCAAAAGAAGGAAAAGGAATACCCAGCGAAATCTCGCGAGAAGGAGATGAACTCGCGAAAGTTGTGAAAACACCAACACCAATGGGAAAACCAGAAGCTAGTTATACTGCATCAGAACCAACAAAGGAAGTAAATATTGGGAGTGAAGAAGAACCTAAAATGCTGAAAATCGGGACTAGAATGGATGCGGATGAGGAAGAAAGAACTATAAATCTCTTGCGAGAGTATAAAGATATCTTCGCGTGGAGCATGGATGAGATGCCAGGGATAGATCCATCAATAGCATGTCATAAATTAGAAATCAACAAAAATATAAGGCCATTTAAGCAAAGAATAAGAAAAATCGCAACAACATACCATTCTCAAATAGAAGAAGAACTACAAAAAATGCTCGACGCAGGAATTATAAGGCAAGCAAAATATCCAGAATGGATTGCGAATATGGTGGTGGTCCCAAAGAAGAACAAGGGGATAAGAATTTGTATAGATTTTACTGATTTAAACAAGGCTTATCCTAAAGATAGTTTTCCCCTACCAGATATTCCACAAATGGTTGAATCAGCAGCGGGAAATGCAATAATATATTCATTGGATGGATACAAAGTATATAATCAAATACCTCTTGCAGAAGAAGACCAAGAACATACTGCATTCTTTGCTCTAAGAGGGTTATATTGTTATACAAAAATGCCTTTTGGTTTGTGAAATGCTGGTGCAACATATCAAAGAATGGTGGAGAAAGTGTTCGCGAAATGGATTATAAGACATTGGAGGTGTATGTAGATGATATGCTGATCAAAAGTTAAGAAGCTAAAAATCATGTGCAAGATTTGAAAGAGATTTTCGAACAAATGCGACAATTCAATATCAAAGTAAATCCTGACAAGTGTACCTTTGGAGTAACTTCAGGAAATTTTTTGGGATATATTGTATCAAAAGAAGGAATACAAGTTGATCCAGAAAAAGTGCAAGCAATTCGTTATATGCCAACACCTGCGATGGTAAAAGATGTGCAAAAGTTGAATGGACTCTTAGCCTCGCTAGGAAGATTCATCTCGCGATCTTCAGATAAATGCAAACATTTTTTCGATGTACTCAAAAAGGGAACAAAATTCAAGTGGACAGATGAATGTGAAAAGGCTTTTCAGGGAATAAAAGAACATTTAATGAATATAACTATTTTACAGAAAGCTAAACTGGGAGAAGAGTTATTGATTTTTCTCGTGACAACCACGTACGCGCTAAGTGCAGTGTTGCTGCGAGTAGATGCAGGGGTAGAGAAACCAATTTATTTTATCAGTAAGACATTCAATTCTGCAGAGAGAAATTATTCAAAGATTGAGAAATTAATTCTAGCATTGGTGCATGCAACTTTCAAGCTTCGTATCTATTTTCAAGCACATAAGATCAAAGTGTTAACAAAAGTGACAATTAAGTCAGTAATGAAAAATTCAAAAAGATCAGGCAGAGTTGAGAGATGGAATGCACAAGTAAGACACTTTGATATCCAATATGAAATTTTATCCTCACCAAAGTCACAAGTCATCGCAGATTTCTTAGCTGAATTTCCATTGGAAGATGATGAAGCTGTGGAAGAGGTGATGGATGTAGAAGAGGAACATGGAGATACAAAAGAGCTATTAACATAACCCAACAGATGGGAAATATTATTGGATGGATCATCAAATGGAGAAGGAAATGGGATTGGAGTTGTTTTTATTTCGCCAGAAGGAGAAAAAATAGCTTTTTCATTTAGGTTGGAGTTTGCATCTACTAATAATGAGACATAATATGAAGCTGTGATCCATGCTCTAAAATTTGCAATAGAAATGAAGTTGGAAAATGCAAGAATTACTAGTGTTGATGGTGGATTTCTATTTAAAGGATAAAATTGTAAAAAGCCATTTTTTGTAAACTGACGTCCTGCAAAGGATAAAGCCTTCAGGTGATGAATATTTCTCGCCATGATAATTCATTGGAGCATGTGCAACCATCCCTGAGAATTAAAACCTACCCAGAGCGGAGCATGTAGCAACCATCCTGATTTTATGTAGGTTTGCAGCATTACTATTAATGCTTTAATTAAAGCCTTGTGCTCGACATGCAAACACCCGTACGCTACCTGACGGTGGGTTATATTAGCCCCGTTGAACGCATGCAAGACTACCCATGTTAGTCTCATCTGCTGAAAACAAACCCAAAAATAGATCTCATCCGTCCAACTTCGCAGGCATAGATGAAGGGTGTAGATATAGATTCAGGGGGTCTTGAGCATGCTACCATGATCACCTTGGACTCACCTTCATGCAGGACCGAACGGTCAAGACCAACTACAGTTGGTCCTTCCAAAATATGCACTCAAAGTGAGCATGACGCACGGCTGGAACCTAATTAGGGTTCCTTTTAATCGTGAACGTCCAACTTCGCAGGCATAGTTGGACGGCTTAGATTATACCCTAAAACAAGTAGTGAAGTGATGGTACACCATTGGCGGGCCTACTTTCTACCTACATGACCGACTCCCTCATAGGCAAGCCGTGGTGCAAGAAACGATTGCCCAAACAAGGCTAGGTTAACACCTTATGCAGGTTGAAAATATCCAAAACGATCACGACCATCCAACTTCACAAGCATATTTGGATGGCTTAGATTGCGCCCAGGGTCATAGAGCAAGCATGTACATGCTCACTGTCGGCCCAAGATGTTGCATACATGGTCGGTCTTCCCAAAGGAGGCGCACGTAACCCAAGACCAATCACCCAAAGTGGCTGGTCCGAAACCCTAATTAGGGTTTGCGGCGCATATGTCGCAGAAACATCTCGAGCATCCATCTTCGCAGGCTTGGATGGAAGGCAAAGATGGAGACTTATAGGGAACCGAGCATGCTAGCATGACCACCGTGGGCCCGACTTCACGCCTAGCTGATCGGCCAAGACCGGCAGTGGTCAAGTTCCTTGGTACGCGTGCCCAAAGGTGGAATGTCACGGCCCCTCCATAAGTTCTAATCTCGACCACTCGTCTTTGCCACCTAAAGTGAGTAACTTAGATCAAATCTTTGCAAGTCAAGCAGGCATGGGGGTGAACACCATTGTACCACCTCCATGCAGGGCCAATCGGTTCCTCCATAGAAACTCCCTTAGCATGCAAACGTTTGGGTTGAAAGAGGCAGCATGCACGCCTCCCATCCAACGATCGCAAATAGGGTTACAAGCCATCTCGTCCGTCCAACTTTGCAAGCTTGGACGAATGACTTAGGGTGCGAATCAACCAGCAAACAAGGTATCACCATGATCACCATCCGTCACTCTTCTTCACAATGTGACCGACCAAGGCGTGGCCTGCCCATGCAGCCTCCAAACGGTCAGCTGAAGATGGCTGCATGCGATGTCATACCAAGTTCACGATTCACCCTGCACTATTTTATGTGGGTCCCACGATCCACACACTCGAGACATTAATCACGTCACAACTGGGGGATACAAACTGGGGTATTGGTATGGCGGTTTACAGCATGCAACACGCCATCACAAGATCGTGTCATGGAAACATGGGCGGTTAGCGATGATAGGAGAAGTGGGCAAGCAACCGTGTGACACTAACACACAACTCCACTTCCTCCATCACTCCAATTCCTCCACTTTCCCACGAGAGACGTGATGAAGGCTTATCGACTTGTATAAATAGGTTCTCTTCCCTATTTCCAACAGAACACAGAAAACCAAGTGTTAATACCATCGTATTCAACACCCAGAGCCTGCCTGCAACATTTTCTAGCCTGCTCAACCTTCTTTTAAAAAGTCATCAAATAGCCTTCACCTTCATACTCTCAACACCTTCTTCGCTTCCCTCCCTAAGATCAACCTCACATCCTTTACCTGTGACCGAAAAAAATCTGGAACGGCTGTGTCTTCGGTTTAGGCCATAATTGTACAGATTATCTCTCGAATCAAAGTGCTCATCGTGCAGCACATTTGTTGAAGGTTTAAATTCACTTCTCATCCACACAAACCCAAAATTACCTAAACCTGCAGAAGTAGTTTTCTCCCACAAACAATTGGTGACCACAGTGGGAGGTTAATCTCTCGGTTGTGAAGTCGATCTCTTCAATACCATTTCAATTTTCAAGAATGGTGGATCTTAGATATGGATAAGCAACCAATCCCGAGGGAAGTAGCGCCGACAACACTTCTAGCGCTGATATCCCAATTACTGGTGTCACTATACAACCCACCAGTACAATCAACGTGTCCCGTGGAGTTGCGTCTTCTACCATCAGTACCACCAATACCAGTGGAGCATGAGCGGACATTCCAGTAGGTGTGACACCTCCCATTACAAGAGCTAGAGAGGCTGCAAATCCAGGCATTTCCTCAAGCATGACACCTCCGTCCGTCACCAGAACGACTGCTACTCCCCCTTCAGGACGAGGATCTGGAGGACCCAAAGGAGGGCAACCTCCTATCACCATGGTGGACTTGATGGAGAGACAAGAAACCCTCGTTAAATCTCAGGCAGACATGGAAACCACTCAGAAGGAGGTACTCACCTTCCTTAAAACGTTAACCGATCGATTACCACAAGAGTCAAGACAGCCCCAAGGGCCAACAAGAAATACGTTCATCACACCTGGAGCAGGTGCCTCAGTTATGCAATCCTACCTGAACGAAGAGTCTTATGCTGCTGACCACGCAAGAGAAAGGGACCAGGATCGTCTCAGGGAAATGAGCCGATCGTCCAACTTTATTACACGTGAAGATCTGGAGAGACTCCTCCAAAATCGTGGCAAAGAAAATCCGATGGACGCGCATCGACACCAGCGTCCATATCCACAATACGTGCAGCGGATTCCTCTTCTAAGGGGATACACCTCCCCTCAATTAACCCTTTACGATGGTACCGGTAATACTTGTGAACACGTCTCTCGATTTTTAGAATCCTTAGGAGAACACGAATACAATCACGTTCTCCGCCTGAAGGAATTCTCCAAATCACTTACGGGGAGAGCCTATACGTGGTACAACAACATCGCACCCGACAACATATCCAATTGGAATGAGATGGTCAGCGCATTTTACAAGAAGTACTTCTTTGTATCTGAGCAAGTTACTTTCTCAGACCTGGGGAGAATCTCCCAACGGAACAACGAACATCCAAATGATTTTGTCAAAAGGTTCAGAACACAAGAGTTGGACTGCCATGAACCAAATGTCACAGAACGATAGCTGGTGGAATTATGCATCAACGGAATGATACCCATATATCGCGCCCTGCTGGAAAACTTGGGATTCCAGACGTTCTCATAGCTCCATGAAGCAGCCAAACGTTCGGCCACTACCGCCCCAGCATTATTGGAAAGAACCAGGATCGTTCGGAGCGACGATTCACGAGATAATCGGGGAAATAGGCGCCTCATCAACAAACAGTATAATACTGTCCCTTCTGTCAGTGTAGTAAGCGAAGGCGGAAAGAGAAAAGCTCCAGCGGCGGCAGAATAACTAACCAAGCGTGCGTCTCAAACGCATAAAGCTTCGCCTCTAAAGGGAACATGCAAAGATCATGCGCAGAGCACCGAAGACACAGGCTTCCCGTTTCCGATAAATGAAGTAATGGAACTCTTGGAGGCATGGATTCAGGATGATGCTATCAAGCTACCTCCTATCAGACGTCCACCAACTGAGAAAGACATGGCAGACCCTAAGTACTGCCGTTATCATAGGTTTGTCCACCACCAAACTAAGGATTTCAACAAGTTGAAAAAAATATTCAGGGAAAAGATAGCAATAGGAGAGCTTCAATTGGGAAATGAAGGAGTTCACAGAGACCCTCTTCATGTCCGAGGTTGCATGATCTCTGGAGACTCTGTGCGCAAGACTGCACAATCCATGATGGAACACCTGTGTGAAATCTTGTACCTTTCCAAGGTACAACTTTAAAATATATTCATCGCCCTCAACCATATTGTGTTAGTCAGGCGCTTGTACCCAGAAAAAGAAGTCGTTCCAGCATCTCAAGCCTCCTTGGAAGATAGCGCCAACAAAGGAAACTGGGGACTTTTGACCGTCGCCCATTTGAAATATGTCAAGTTCGATAGCACATTAATTGATGCAGCTTCTGAATTCAACATCGTTACTATAAAGACCCTGCAAGCTGCGAAAATCTCAAAGCAAGAAGCTACCCGTGGTCCGACTGTGATCAAGAGCCCAGCAGGAGAGTTTGTGGATGTCTACGGATACATTGACCTTGATGTCAAGATCAGCAACACTCCAACACAAACCAGATTCCATATAATTAAGGAACATCCGGATTACGACATGATTCTGGGGCGCCCGTGGGTACACATGGAGCATTCCTTACCAATCTCAGTACCTAGAAGAATCTCCAACAAGCCAGCTCCGATGATTTCCAACAAACCTTGGAGACTCGAAGACTGCCTGTTACTTCCATACCAACAACTCACAAGCATAACGAAACTCCCTAGTGAAAGCCCTTCGTCCTACGTCAAGATATTCCGAGCCCAAGTATGTCTCATTGAACAACCCTCTTTGCAAGTAGTGGATGATTGTCCTGCTGGACCACAGGGGACTGTTTCACCTGACAGGCGGGCCACCACAAAGAGATGTGAATGGAATGATGTCCCCTTTAAGCGCTTCACCAAAAGTTTGGAAGCAGTCAAGAACGACACGTGTCAGAAGAAAGCTGTTATACCAAGTCCAAATCCGTTTCAAATCGGATATATGGTAGCAAAGGTAACAACGTTCCAAGTTGGAAACATGGAAGTAAAAATAACTGCCCAGCCTGATATGCCTGCAAAGGAAGAAGAAGTATTCTTAGTGGCAGATGTTATCTTGGGCGGTTACTGCAAGATAATCAATGCAGACAAACTCGAAGGTGTGGTTGTTCACTCACGATGTCTCAAGCCCTACCTCACCTAAAGACACGACATCACCTCTCTAATCCCCCCGGGGGGATTCCTCCAACAATTTTCCTTTTCACAATATTTGTAATTCCTTCAAAATGATGGCACCGCTCGCCTTCATACTTATTAGGGTTTCAATATTTCTTCAAGTAATCAAGATTTCATTCCTTTTATAATTTCTCGTAAAATCACACAAAGTTATGAGTCACATTCAAACCACCATTACCCAGAAAGAAAACCCTAAATCCTCATACAAAATCTTTATACCAGCCTGGTAATATGGGAGGAATAAAACATGTAAAAAGGGGAGGAGGAAGATATCCTACATGATCTACTTCAACAGAGCCAGACTCACGT
Source organism: Papaver bracteatum (assembly GCA_023529315.1). Taxonomy (NCBI): domain Eukaryota; kingdom Viridiplantae; phylum Streptophyta; class Magnoliopsida; order Ranunculales; family Papaveraceae; genus Papaver; species Papaver bracteatum. The sequence continues at coordinate 64,691 of JAJJWX010002427.1, read as the reverse complement.
CAGGGGCACAAGCAGAAAAAATATGCATGTTTCGAAAGCAACATTGAATAAAACTTTGTTCAAGACAAGCAAGCAAAGAAGAAAACTTCAAACTCAGCCGCCACTGAGTATAAAAAAAAAATACAAAGAAGAATAACAGGGAAACTCAATTGCTGGTTGCGTCTTCATCACTGTTGGGATCCACATCTTGTGCCGCTTTCTCCAGAGACGCCTCAACTTCTTCTTCGGGCACAGCAGCTACCGCCTCAACTTCTTCTTCGGGCACAGCAACTACCTCCTCAACATATTCAGCATGCGTATCTTCTGCACCTTCTACAGAATCCATTGTAACCTTGGAAATCGTGCCAATCACTTTCGGACGTTCAGTCTCATCAGTATCAGGGTCAAGGATTATCACACCACCACGTATTGGGTAATCACACTTCCCATCACCCGCAGGACGTTCGTGTTCAACCCTCCGTCTCTTCAACCGAGCCGCAAACCTTTCAGCTCTCGAGCTTACTGGTGCTTGTGACGCCTCGAGTTTCCACTTCGCTCGCAACGCTTCTTCATGTCTTTGTTTCTCCTCCATATCGATTGCAACTGAAAGAGCACGGAGCCTCCCCCTGAAAATGGTTAAATGCAAGACAAACATTCCCTGTACGGCATGGCCGACTTCACGAAGTGGCGAATCAATTTTAGCCATCACCTCTTCATGTGAGTTAGCTTCTGGTTTATCAACTTCAAAACCTTTTTCTGAATAAGCTGCAGAGTGGTCATCACCAACACCTTTCATGATATACTTCAAAAAAGAGGGGAAGATAAGTTGCGGCAGCACATAAAAAATATTCTAATCACAACTGTCGCCGATCAATTAAGAAATCAACGTATGGAGAAATACCTGAGATGTTGAAGAAGACGATCGCCTAATGAGAAAAATACAGGAAAACTTCTTTATATGCTTCAAGATCCAACAAGATCCCCAGGAGAAAAGAAGTCCACCTTTGCCGCTTTCTGAGGCTGTTGAGTCGGGATTGTGATCAACAATGTTTATCGAATGCTAGGCATATGAGAAGGCACACATAAAGAGGAAGACAAAGGTGGATCGACCCACCAAGCTGTACTTCCCCAGCCGAGCTTTACCATTGGAAGGATCAACTCAACCGGTTCCAAGGCATTTAACACACATGACATACCTCCTCCCACGCAACGAGACGATCAACCGAAGCAGGCACAACAAGCCCATGTTCGATCAAACAGGCACATGCCCCCACATGCCTATCAAGCAGGCGCAACAGAGTGACGTTGGTTGAATCATATACATGGTGGGGTCCACATTCATCTAGGGTTACATGCACAACTGCCCACGTTCAAAGCAAGAATGCTCGCATCGGGTCCCACCAAAGCGAGCTCTCGACAGAGGCAGGCATAACAAGGACACGACGACTCATCTCTCCTGGTAACATCAAACTTTATCTCAAAAGTTTTATCTTTATTAGTCACCATCTCATGCCTACCCTACAATAGTATAACCATTGCATGCTAGGCAGGGGACTTAATGTTGATGGTGGATTTCTATTTAAAGGCTAAAATTGTAAAAAGCCAATTTTTGTAAGTTGACGTCCTGCAAAGAATAAAGCCTTCAGGTGATGAATATTTCTCGCCATGATAATTCATTGGAGCATGTGCAACCATCCCTGAGAATTAAAACCTACCCAGAGCGGAGCATGTAGCAACCATCCCGATTTTATGTAGGTTTACAGCATTACTATTAATTCTTTAATTAAAGCCTTGTGTTCGACATGCAAACACCCGTGGGCTACCTGACGGCGGGTTATATTAGCCCCGTTGAACGCATGCAAGACTACCCATGTTAGTCTCACCTGCTGAAAACAAACCCCAAAATAGATCTCATCCGTCCAACTTCGCAGGCAAAGATGGAGGGTGTAGATATATATTCAGGGGGTCCTGAGCATGCTACCATGATCACCTAGGACTCACCTTCATGCATGACCGAACGGTCAATACCAACTACAGTTGGTCCTTCCAAAACGTGCGCTCAAAGTGAGCATGACGCACGGTTGGAACCTAATTAGGGTTCCTTTTAATCGTGAACGTCCAACTTCGCAGGCATAGTTGGACGACTTAGATTATACCCTAAAACAAGTAGTGAAGTTATGGTACACCATTGGCGGGCCCACTTTCTACCTACATCACCGACTCCCTCAAAGGCAAGCCGTGGTGCAAGAAACGATTTCCCAAACAAGGCTAGGTTAACACCTTATGCAGGTTGAGAAGATCCAAAACGATCACGACCATCCAACTTCGCAGGCATAGTTGGATGCCTTAGATTGCGCCCAGGGTCATAGAGCAAGCATGTACATGCTCACTGTCGGCCTAAGATGTTGCATACATGGTCGGTCTTCCCAAAGGAGGCGCATGCAACCCAAGACCGATCACCCAAAGTGGCCGGTCCGAAACCCTAATTAGGGTTTGCGGCGCATATATCGCAGAAACATCTCGAGCGTCCATATTCGCAGGGTTGGATGGAAGGAAAAGATGGAGACTTAGAGGGAACCGAGAATACTATCATGACCACCGTGGGCCCGACTTCACGCCTAACTGATCGGCCAAGACCGGCAGTGGTCAAGTTCCTTGGTACGCGTGCCCAAAGGTGGAATGTCACGGACCCTCCATAAGTTCTAATCTCGACCACTCGTCTTTGCCACCTAAAGTGAGTGACTTAGATCAAATCTTTGCAAGTCAAGCAGGGATGGGCGTGAACACCATTGTACCACCTCCATGCAGGTCCAATCGGTTCCTCCATAGAAACTCCCTTAGCATGCAAACGTTTGGGTTGAAAGAGGAAGCATGCGCGCCTCCCATCCAACGATCGCAAATAGGGTTACAAGCCATCTCGTCCGTCCAACTTTACAAGCTTGGACGAATGACTTAGGGTGCGAATCAACCAGCAAACAAGGTATCACCATGATCACCATCCGTCACTCTTCTTCACAGGGTGACCGACCAAGGCGTGGCCTGCCCATACAGCCTCCAAACGGTCAGTTGAAGATGGATGCATGCGATGTCATACCAAGTTCACGATTCACCCTACACTATTTTATGTGGGCCCCACGATCCACACACTCGAGACATTAATCACGTCACAACTGGTGGATACAAACTGGGGTATTGGTCTGGCGGTTTACAGCGTGTAGCGTGTAACACGCCATCACAAGATCGTGTCAGGGAAACATGGGCGGTTAGCGATGATAGGAGAAGTGGGCAAGCAACCGTGTGACACTAACACACAACTCCACTTCCTCCATCACTCCACTTCCTCCACTTTCCCACGAGAGACGTGATGAAGGCTTATCGACTTGTATAAAAATGTTATCTTCCTTATTTCCAACAGAACACAGAAAACCAAGTGTTAATACCATCGTATTCAACACCCAGAGCCTGCCTGCAACATTTGCTAGCCTGCTCAACCTTCTGTTAACAAGTCATCAAATAGCCTTCACCTTCATACTCTCAACACCTTCTTCGCTTCCCTCCCTAAGATCAACCTCACATCCTTCACCTGTGACCGAAACAAATCTGGAACGGCCGTGTCTTTGGTTTAGGCCAGAATTGTACAGATTATCTCTCGAATCAAAGTGCTCATCGTGCATCACATTTGTTGAAGGTTTAAATTCACTTCTCATCCACACATACCCAAAATTACCTAAACCTGCAGAAGTAGTTTTCTCCCACAAACAACTAGCGATTCAAAGTTGGTTATTCGCCAGATAAAAAGAGAATATACAGCAAATGAATCATCTATGAAGAAATATAAGAAACTAGTAGAAGAATTGTCTACGAGAATTCCAAAAAATAACATGGAGACACATATCAAGGAAGGATAATAGACTCGCAGATGCTTTTGCTTTCATATCTAGTATGATGACAAATCCAGCTGCGAGATGTATAAAAATTCAAACACTTATATCACCTTCAATAAATAAGGAAGAGGAAGAAACAGATGTGATGATGATAGAAGCTGGCGAGGCAGAGCAACAAAGTAATATCACAGATTGGAGAGCATATCTTCATGCGTACTTAGCGAGAGGAGAAACTCCAAGAAATAGACTAGAGACACATAAATTAAAAAGTAGGGCATCCAATTATGAGCTAATAGATGGAGTCCTATATCGCAGATATTTTAATGGACCATCGCTAATATGTTTGACGAGAGAAGAAGGAGTAAAAGTGTTGAAAATGCTGCATAGTGGTGATGCTGGTAATCACAGTGGAGGAATATCTTTGGAATATAGAACAAAAATGCAAGGGTATTACTGGCCATATATGCATGAAGATGCGAAGCAACACTTAAGACGTTGTGAAGATTGTTAACGATATGGAAAAACAATACATGCACCAGGAGCACCATTATCATCTTCAACAAGTGTATGGCCTTTTGGAAAGTGGGGATTATATATTATGGGACCATTTGTGCCTGGTTCTGGATAAAGAAGGTATATAATTGTCGCAACAGATTACTTCACGAAATGGGGGGAAGTGAAGGCAGTACAACATATTCGTGACAAAGATATTTTTACATTCATATTTGAAAATATAATTTGCAGATTTGGGATTCCTGCACAGCTGGTATCTGATAATGGAAAGAAGTTTGAAGGACAGAATATAGAGTTGTTACTTAATGCATTTAAGATCAAGTGTGGAAAATCAACACCATTATATCCACATGGCAATGGACAAGCAGAGGAAACAAATAAAACAATCGCAGACATTTTAAAGAAGAAGTTAAAAGGATACCATAAGACATGGTGTGAGAAAGTGCATAATGCAATATGGGCCTACAATACAACCAGACGAGAAGCTACTGGAATGTCTCCCTTTTGTTTGACATATGGGGTTGAAGCTGTGTTACCAACAGAAGTTACTATACCTACAACAAAAAGATAGGCCTCGGAAAGAAATTTAAGTGCTGGCATGATTCTAAATAAGCTGGATGAATTAGAAGAAAAAAGAGAAAAATCTTTGCAACATATGGAAAATTATCAGCGAAGATTAGATCGCGAATACAACAAACGTGTTAAAGAACGTAAATTCCAACCAGGTGATTTAGTGTTATGTGAGACACCAAGTTATCAGCGAGAAAGTGGTGGAAAACTGGAGAGAAAATGGGATGGACCATACATTATTAAAGAGACGGTTGGAACTGGGGCATACAAATTAATGGATCCTGAAGGTAGAGATGTTGGTCAAAGACTTGATAGACCATGGAACAGATTATTTCTGAAAAGGTATTATCAGTGATATATTCTGATATGTTATATGATGAAACAGAAAATAAACTTTCTTTTACAATTGCAAGATTCCAAAGAAGATTTCTAAGATTTCAAAAGATTTTAGAGAATATCTAGTTCAACTGCAAGAAATGAAAGAATAAAGAAACGCGAAAAGATCGTGAGAAACGCGAATAAAATTTCACAGATATTAAAAGAATGGGACAAACCTTTATGGCGTGCACCTTAGTTCGCGAGTACAATCTCGCAAGAGGCAAATGTAAGACCTACAAGTACGTCATAAAGGGGGCATATCTTTACATGATTCAGGGATAAGGTTATACCGCTGCTGGAACCTGAGTCATGAAGATGTTGGGGTTAAAGAAAACCTATTCGGGAGAGAGACCTTGGACTTCCAGCTTTATAAGTTTATACCCTGGTTGGACGACCGAGGATCTCTCCTAAGGAGTGCAGAGTATGACCAGGGCTCCGAGGTACACGGTTGAGCCAAGGAGGCCCGGGACGGACGAACCTACCCTGGACATTCTTGGTAAGTCTTGGCTATGATGCACTCGGCCTGAAGAAAACCCCACTTAGGGTACAGTCTTGTAACTATAAGCCATATAGGCATAAAGGACAAGAGGCTGCGAAAACAACTGGTTGTTGGTAAATCTGGATGGGAGGAGCTAGTCTTGTATGGCCGATATTCCCTCCTTGAATGGGCAACTAGGGGGAAGATAAGGGCGGAACCCTTCATTAGGGAGCTGATAAGTGTCTTAAGACGGCAATGTCATGGGACTTTATGCTCACAAGAGCATTTAGGCCTGTCATATTGTCGCATGACGAACATTATACAGAGGCAACAAGCCATAAAAATAGAAAAAGTTAAGGTGAGGTCAATGGGTTTTTACATGAAAATGTAAAGATGTCCTGCGATTTCATCGCAAGACGGCAATATAACGAGGCTTTGATCTCGCGAGGGAACTTAGACTTGTCATATTGTTGCAATACAATCAAGGAATAAAGATAAGTCAAGATCAATGGGTCAATACATGCAAATGTAAAGACGTCCTGCGATCTTGTCGCAAAAAGAAAAAATCTGGCAAAATAAGACCTTTAACTAGGAAGGCAAAATAAGACCAACAAAATAATTTCAAACATTAACTATTTTATTTTAGAATATTTCTTACAGGAAAGATTTATTCACTAGAGAATAATCTATGAAAAACACGATTATTAGAAGAAGAGTATTGCAGACGTATTCATCATATCGCAGAACTCATTCGCAGAGACTAATAGCAAAACATCTCACGAAAGGAAGATATGAAAAGTAACTCATCCTTTCAAGTAAGATAAGAAGGGGCAAGATGAAGGAGTTAACAAACAGAATATCATTATCTTTCTTGAAAATATTTAAGATATAAGAATTCAAGATTAAATTCCAAAGTTACATCGCTCGTAAGAAAAAGAAAGGAAAAAGAAAACAAAGAGAAAATTCAAGATTCAGCGTTGGTCTCGCCAGATTCATTATCTTTGCCAGTATTGTCAGCTTCATCAACACTCTTCTCATCGCGAGTTTCTCCTTCTTTTAGTTCATCGCCAACAATTGATTCACCACCTATAGTTACTTCTTTAGGAGGACTTTCTTCTTCTTCAGCTGGGTATTCTTAAGAAATATTTTCTTCACTAGGTACATATTCTAAATCCTTGTCCATGGGAAGAGGAATTTCATCATCATCAACTTTTAGAGGAGGAACAGACATAGGAGGGAGAGAATGGGAGATCAGAATATCGTTCACAAGAACTTCAGCACTAAGGTGAACCTTGCGAAGGAAACCTCTATCACGATTTCTAATCTCTATATTTTTGAAGTACTCAAGATAGTCAAGTCTTGTCTCTGCCTTGTCGCGAGCTTCAATAAGATCGAAAGTTAGAATCCTGTTTTCTTTGCGAGTTTTATCCAAATTATCAGTAAGATCAGCAGTGATAGAATGAAGACTTCTTTCAGACTCTGCGAGAAACAAAAATGAGAAGAAAATATTTAGATGAAAATCTCATAAAAAGTATAGCGAAAAACAAAAAAAAAAATCGTGAGAAATAATCAAGATAGTCAAAATGACTACCTTCTTTTTGAGAAGTTAAATTTTGAACTAATGTTAAGAAACAATTCTCCCATTGATTCATGACATCGTCAAATTTATCGCCAACCATACCCTTCAGACGAGATTTCATGTTTTCTTCTTTGGTACGTAGATACGAGTTTTCCTCTGCTAATAAAGAATGAGATTTCTTTAATTGGGAGTATTGGTCTTGAAGCTTGATGGCCTTTAAACTAATAGTTAATCTACCCTTGATAAGTTTATCCATCTCAGCGGCAGATGATTCAGTTACTTCCTTAAGATCATTCTTAAGAGAACGAAGAGATTTCTTTTGATTATCGCATATCCTTTGAAGATTACTCAATTTCTGCGAGGAGATCGCCATCAAGCTTGAAAATCTATGTTTCTCTTGGAATAAAGTTTTATTTTCATCTGACAAAGATTCTATCGCCAAATTAGCCTTGATTAACAAATATGAGAGACGGGAAACCTCGCTACTTAATAAATTTTGACTTTACGATAGTTGATTATTCTCATTAGTAAGATTATCTATTTGATCGATCGAATATGTGTAGAGATTATCTAATCTATTATGCTGGTCCATCCAAGAATCTCTTTCAATGTGAGCTTCTTCAGCAATGGATTCAAATTTAAGTCTTTCCATGAAACGAGTCTGATTTGAAACTAATATATGAACCAAGAATTTAGGAAGGAGGCCTGAGTACAGAGAATATGAAAATAAAATAGAAAGGTAAAAGGATAGAGGCAAGAAAATTGTACCTTTCAGCTCATTATTTTTTCTGAGAAGATTCTCGCAATTAAGTGAAGAGTTGCGAAGCTTATGGTTCAAAGTATCACATTCAGAAGTTTTGACTTAAAGGCTTCTCCTCAGAGATTTAACTTTATTTTCCAAGGATGCTCGCGAAGCAATACAATCAGATCCAAAATACTTGAGTAAAGTCTCGCAAACTTCATATTGGGGAGGGTCAGTAGAAGATTTTTTAGCATTGTCTAAAATGTTAGATAAAATTTTAAAAGAAACATCGACTCCTGCTAAGGTTTCATTTGATGAAGGAATAGATGCAGAGGGTGAAGTAGTAACGAGAGCAAGTTGACGATTTGAGTCGTTTGAGATGGTTGTATTATCAGGAGGAGTATTTGGAAAAACAACATTTGAAGGCAATAAAGGACTAGAAGGAGTTTCAGTCACAGCGATTTTAGGAGCTTGATTTGTCAAAAAATCAGAAGAGGTATTGGTAGCGATATTCTCGCAGATAAAAGGAGGAGGATCTGATCGCGAGGGTGTGGGAACAGTTCTCGCAGAGGTTAACGGTGGAAGGATGATATCATCCTCAAAAAATTTAAATTGCCAAGGTCTTTTGGGGGGATTAGCGATTTTCTCGTCATTCTGCGAATAATAACTTAGATAAGAAACAGAGGCAACAATATTTTTATTAAGAAATAAAATGTGTTTCTTACTACCTTATCACTCGCAGAACTCCTCTTCTTCTTTTCAGTGGGCCTTTTGCGAGTATTAGGGTTTGAGCTGTGGACTGGGAGTTAGGGATAGTTCCACTGAAGAGAAAACATAATAGGGAAGTTATGAAGAATCAAATAGAGAAGATTGGAGAATATAAGTAAAAATTGGCTCAAATAAATAATTAAAAAAATAATACATTGATGACTCCATTAGAACAGTAGCAGGAGAATATGAAGAGGAAGAAAAGTTGCAGACGGAAGACAAAATTAACAGATGAAAAAGATAAAGAAATAAAAGAATAAATTTAGTTCTGAAATCTAACTCTACCTTTTATAGTCAAAAAGGAATGACATGTTGAATAGAGACGTGTCAGTAAAAAGAGGTATTTTCAACACGTGTAGGCGTTTAATCTAAATTAATGGAGCCTTGTCGAGAAGAAAATGTGGAAAGAAAAGAATCTGCGAGCGCTATGAAGAGTTTGGGATTCTCATGATCTTCTCTTCTTCGCAGAAAAGACATGAGAAGAGGCAAGATGTAGGACCAGAATATCACTACAACGATATTCCTGCGAAGATTAACGACACTTCTGCGAGGACATCGCGAGTACCTCAACAACATTTGACGAGTGTCGCAGAATTACTTAAGGAATGACGTAATGAATGACGAATGAAGAAGCATGAAAATAGCATGTGCTAACCTGCGATGGTTATAAGGTTGGCGAGAAGGAGAAACATGGTTGTCGCGATGTGATCGCAGTATAGATCCGAGATAAAAGGACGAATTGGCTGTCATCTATTATGTAACTACTCTATAAATAGAGACCCAATGTGTCCAGAAAAGGATGATGTATTTTTGAGAGTTGAAAGAGTCTTGAGGAGAGAGAAACTTCAAGAGAATAGTTGCAATCTTGATTTCTTCCATTTCTGAGAACAAAATAATAAAGTGTCGTTTTTAATCTCCCATGATGAGTTGATTATTGTAGAATCTATATAAGGGTGTAGTGTAGGATTTCCTGCAACTACAGTTGCTAACGAAGATAAGCATTACAATGCCGAACAAAGCCCGGTATAAATGTTTTGCTGCTTCACTGTTCAGAAACAATGGTTTTTGTTAGTCTGTTCTTCGTGTTCTTCACAACGAAACTTTATGTGCGTCGTCTGCAACTCTCTTCTTCCTCTTCTCTGCTGCTACTACAGAATCGCTCTGCAGCGATTTTTTTTGCTCTAAAACTACCCCTAACTCTTCATTCACTTCTATGAATCACTAGCATCCTATTTATATGCCACGGGACCTCAAAATATCTTGAGTTAATGCGAATATCTTCTCTTTACTCCCTTTTCAAATTACGGAGTTCTTTCCCTTCTTAACTCCTATATGCTTCTTTTGCATCCAAACATACTCCAATATCATAACAAGACTAGAAAGATCCCAACACACTTCATACACGCACAGTCCTCAAACACTTCCTATAAATAAAGCCGAGAATATATTTCTTCCCTGATTTATTGAAACTTGGCTGAAAACTCCTTCTTTTCCTCCTATGCGGCATCTGAGTTGTCTCGAAACTCTTTCCTAACATATCAGAGAAGATATCCATCTATATCCAGCACGTATTTTGCTAAACATACACCACAGACCCGAGATACAAAAACTTCCTTGTTTTATCAAGATATACCCAAACCTTCCTTTTTATTTTATACCGACACATATACATTCCCTGTTTTATCTCAAAAGGTTAGTACCAATCAATATCAACGAATAAATCGAACAAAATCTCCTCCAAATCATTTCCAGCAAACTCGCATGTTTGAAAAAAAGTTTCCCGCCAAAATCCAAACTGTTGAATCGTGAAGAAGAAATGCCCCCTAACCAGAGTAGGGGTGCACTTATCCGTGGAGTGGAAATAGTAGCTTCGTGGTGAAAATAGTGATGGATTCCCCTTATCACTGGGGTACCCCTTATCCAAACCGAGAGTCCGAGCAGTATGTGTCCTCCGGGTGCATTTATCAACTTTTCGAGTCGATTTCTCCAAAAGCGTTTATTGCCCGGAAATACCTACAAACACATAAAACACAGTAATGAGTACAAAAATGGGTACTAACAACATAGAAAACCGAGATGAAAATAGACACATAAATGCATCTATCAAATACCCCCAAACTTATTATTTGCTAGTCCCGAGAAAATCAAATCTAGAAAATAAAATCCTAACTCATTGTCGCAGGCATCGTCGATTGCATTTAGCGTATGCAATAAGCCTTTAAACCCCTAGGTGTCCCTAGTGGCCTATTTATAGTATCGAGAGGGCTTACTAGAGATATACCCACAAAACCTTTACACTCCAGACCCTATCTATCTACGCAGAACCTTGGAAGGCACTAAAGAGTCTCCTTGGTTGGCATACATATTGATTACATGAGGAAGTACTCTGATGCGAAATTCCAATTGTTGTACACGAGTTTGCACTCAAGCATACTAAAATTCATATAAAGTGACAGAGCTCTACTCAGATAGTTTCTGGACATCATAAACTGGAGTCAACCAATCACATGGATAGATTAAGAAGATGGATGTGGAGAAAAACGTTGATGATGTTGACTAAGGTGAACCTATCTTAATGGACTGAGATACTGGTCTGGACTAATATAAACACACTGGCATATACAAGGGAACCAGTGGTCGATAATCCTAACTCTAGGTCAACTCAGCTGGCATATACAAGGGCACCAGTGGTCGACTTTATTGAATTTATTCCGGTTGGTCTAATGGTCTGGTCTCAATTTCTTTTTCTTTTTCTCATTTTTCTTTTTTTTTGTGCGTCTCAGTCACTCTATTTCACCCTAGTAATGGTAAAAAGAATAATAAAAGAAGTGATCAGGATTCTTTCGATGTTTTCATCACGAGGATATGGCGAAACTACCATGTTTTCTTTTCTAACACCTGAGCTCTGTGCTTTTATGAATAGACTCTTCTAGATGTTTCCTTCTAATCAAATTGGTTCCTCAACTCCTACAACCAAAATGTTCCCATCCACTTAGATTAGTTAGTGCTGACCTTAATAAACATAAATTTCTAGGCTCTGGAGTTTATTTATTGCAACTAAAAAGTTTCTCCCTTACCCCCAAACTTAAATATAACATGGTCCTCAATGTTCTAAAGATGAATTTGAAAACATGAACAAGGAGAAACTGTTACTATTTGAAGCAAAAGAGATAAGGAAGGATATTACCGTGTCGCTTGAATATTGGGTTACCTCTCTAGAAGTGCTAAGTTTAAAGTCTTCAGCCAGACATCATAAGGAATTAGTCACCTCATAGAATCATAAAGTAATAGCCGGAATAACTGCGGATCACCAAAACCAAATAGGTCTATCACAAGTAAAAGGAATTTACAACATCCCAAAAAAAATAGAAAATAAAGTACACCCTTGTCTAGTTTCCTGTTTAAGACAACTACAAATAGTTGTGGTTCAGGTTCAGGTTCTATAACTGGGTCTAGATAACATATTTTCATGGGTTGCAGTTCCTCAAAAGTTAGATCCGAATGTTAAGGTCCTAGAGTCTGGGAAAACTCGAATAAGAACTTAGAAGAACATAACATTAACCTGAATAACTGGGGATCCTCTAAGTCAATCAGATTTGACTCACATAGATGACCACAATGAAATAGGTGGTCTTCCTTAAGCAAATGTGTCGACCCTATTCTCCTAAAGTAATTAGGTTTAGTCTGAAAACTTAATAACCGACACATTTGAAAATCATAAGTTCCCACAATTGGATGAAAAGTTTTTGGTGGGAAAAAAAAGTCAATTTTGGTATCATAGCCTGGGTTAACCACATCAACCAGAGGATGGGTTTCTAATAACTGAACTTCTTCTTGGACATTATTACGTTCGGGAGAGCTAGTATGAAGGTAATCTGGCACAATAGTTGAGGCACAAATATCAAGTCCCAAGTGAGGGATCTCTGTAAGAGCTAAAGTTAGGGCACAAGGAGAATAAAAATCACCCCCAAACTTAGAATTTTGGGTGTCTCTAGATAGACTAGCTACAATTTCCCTAATTTCTAGATCATCAGAATCCTGAAAATGGTCAATTGCTTCTTGTAGGTTATACTCATGTGATGCATCCTCAATCATATTTAAAAGCTCTACGAGTTCATCTTCTTTTTCTAAATCTAATGTTTCAAAATCGCTAGACTCTAAAACAATATTCTCAGAATAAACTCGTTCCTCAAAACTATCATCGGCTTCGCAAACAGGAAATACCACATCGTCTAAAACAGTATCTCTAGTCAAATCCTCGTCCTTTTGAATAGGTGAATAATTGTTAAAATTATTAGGATCTGAACTAGAAGTAACCCTATTATTATAAAGCTCAATTGGAGTAGTAAATCCCTGATTATTATGCCTATTTATTTCAAATTCTTCATCAACACTATCCTCATCATAATCATTATTATAATAACATGAAAATGGTTGAACCTCATCTAAACAAGTAGTGTTACCAATTCTAACCTCGTCATCCTGATTATAAAAAATTTCCTCATTTTCACGGGTGATATTGGAGAGAATGTATTGGCAATCAAGAGTAATTCGAGCAATTCTTTCTTCTGTCTCTACCTCTAACCTACGTGTTGACTCAGCAAACTCACGTTTTGACTCAGTTAACTTACGCGTTGACTCAAGTATCTTACGTGCTTCATCTAGAGGAGAGGAATTTTTCTCGTATGACCGGTGGACATGTGAATAGTAATTGGGCTCACCATGGTATGGGTCATAACCTTCGAAAGATTGGCGTTCCCAACCACTATTCACACTATGGTCAAAGTAATGTCCATTTTGAAAATTAGTCGTATATTCGTTGTATTGGCTATTGTAACACCAGTTCGATATCCTAACTGCAAGGGAATTCTACACAAGCACAAACAAGGTTGACTCGACCAAAACAAACTTATTGATTTCTAGCAAACAAAAAGCATGATGGCTCCACTTAGATTGTTTCTAGACCAGCTTCTAATCCTTTGAAAGGGAATTCGTTACAATTTAGGCAAACCGCTCTAGAATCAATCCGAGTCAAAGTAAGTTGAATAGAGGCGAGGGAAGCTGCGTGGAGCTTTGATACCCAAGGCCTCACCGCATTACAAGGCGGCGCATTCACGCGTTCAACTCCCAAAAACCATCATGAACTTCGAAGTATGCTTAAAAGAGTAACCAATATTTTTCGAATGACTTTCCTATTAAGCTCGTTACCCTATTGGTCTCGTTCTAGTAAAAATTTTAAGCTTAGGTTCGCGTTTGGTATCATTTTCCTAAGGCGGGAAAGAAGAGAACGGTGATGAAATCCGAACCCTTATCTTGTATGGCCAGGCCTTGCCCTTTACTAGGAAATTAAAGCAGTCGTATTCAAGACCTCAACATATATGCATACAAAATCATCCAGTAAACCCGCTGACAGGGGATTCGCGGGTGTTTAGAATTCTTACCTCACGTTCCAGACGGGGGATGAACCGTTGAAGTCGACTCGGGCCACGACTCCTATGTCATGTACGAACCCGAGGGGCCGAGGTGATATCGTAATCACCGTCCTTCCCTGTGCAGTTTATATTTAAAACTACCATTCGGTAGTTTCTAAAAAAAAAAAAAATGTCCAAAAATAAAAGATTACAAAAATATTTTCCTAATTACAGTTTCTAAAAATAAAATAATTATTTACAAAATCTTCTTCACTCCTTGGACTCCTCTTTTCTTTCCTTCTTTGGCGATGCTTTCCTTTTATAGCACTTTTTATTTCCTTGTAGCTTCGCTCCAAATCTGAAAAGAATCAAAAAAAAAATACCAAAGGCGTAAAACAGAACAAAAATAATAAAAAAAAAAATAAAACCTAAAAACAAATTTATACACAAGTCCGCGTCGGTGGCGCCAAAAATTGATCGAATTTTGAATAGTGGTAAGTAGAGTTGTCGTTCACTCGGACTTGTTGGAATCGATTTTAGGATTTAATAAACTAAAATAAAAGAAAAATATATACAAATATTGTCACGGGATGAAGAATTAACTGGGACTCGGGATTTCATTACTTTTCATATTCTTGTGGTTCAGTCATTAACTATATACAATATAGCTCAAACAAAAGAAGTTGTGACTCTAATTCTTTGCCAAAAATAGACTTCATAAAACATTATATGTAAGTCGTAAGCATGACGCATCAAAAGTAATTAAAACCAAGCATGCGACATCAGACAAAATAACAAATAATTAATAAAAATCATAAAGCAATTAAATCTATGCAAAAAGTCATATAAAGAATTAATTCATTTACCACAATCATGAAAAGTTGCTTCCTCCGTTGTCCCAGTGATGGGTTCTAGCTTCGCATTGTGAAAACACACTCAAAAAGATAATTCATAGCTCGAATGGTGTTTTTATTGAAGAAATAAGATAAAACAGAGATTCGGAACGCTGTATGTGCGTCACAGAACTAACTGTTACAAATAATACCTAAAGAAGTGTTGCTAACGAAGATAAGCGTTACAATGCCGAACAAAGCCCGTTACAAATGTTCTGCTGCTTCACTGTTCAGAAACGACGGCTTTTGTTAGTTTGTTCTTCGTGTTCTTCACAAAGACACTTTATGTGCATCGTCTGCAACTCTCTTCTTCCTCTTCTCTGCTGCTACTGCAGAATCGCTCTACAGCGATTTTAGTTGCTGTAAAACTACCCCTAACTCTTCATTCACTTCTATGAATCACTAGCATCCTATTTATATGCCACGGGACCTCAAAATATCTTGAGTTAATGCGAATATCTTCTCTTTACTCCCTCTTCAAATTACGGAGTTCTTTCCCTGCTTAACTCCTACATGCTTCTGTTACATCCAAACACACTCCAATATCGCTCATAACAAGACTAGAAAGATCCCAACACACTTCAGACACGTACAGTCCTTAAACACTTCCCAGAAATAAAGCCGAGAATATATTTCTTCCCTGATTTATTGAAACTTGGCTGAAAACTCCTTATTTTCCTCCTACGCGGCATCTGAGTTGTCTCGAAACTCTTTCCTAACATATCAGAGAAGATATCCATCCATATCCAGCACGTATTTTGCTAAACATATACCACAGACCCGAGATACAAAAACTTCCCTGTTTTATCGAAATATACCCAAACCTTCCTTTTTAATTTATACCGACACATATACATTCCCTATTTTATCTCAAAAGGTTAGTACCAATCAATATCACCGAATAAATCGAACAAAATCTCCTCCAAATCATTTCCAGCAAACTCGCATGTTTGAAAAACAGTTTCTCGCCAAAATCCAAACTGTTGAATCGTGAAGAAGAAATGCCCCCTAACCAGAGTAGGGGTGCACTTAGCCGTGGGGTGGAAATAGTAGCTCCAGGGTGAAAATAGCGGTGGATGCCCCTAATCACTAGGGTACCCCTTATCCAAACCGAGAGTCCGAACAGTAGGTGTCCTCCGGGTGCATTTATCAACTTTTCGAGCCGATTTCTCCAAAAACGTTTATTGCCCGGAAATACCTACAAACACATAAAACACAGTAATGAGTAGAAAAATGGGTACTAACAACATAGAAAACCGATATGAAAATAGACACATAAATGCATCTATCACCGACTCAATCACTTCATACTCAAAATCAACCACCGCCGCCACTTAATCATCAAAATCAACAACCACCATCATATCATAATCATGATCCACTACCAACACATTCACCTTTTCTTTTTCAACTTCCAATTCCTAATATTTCAAATTTTATATCTGCAAAACTTGATGGATATAATTTTCTAGTTTGGAGAGATCAACTCTCTTCAATATTGATTATCATAAACCTGTTAAACCATGTTGATGGTCCAATTAAACCTCAACCTTAATTCTTGAATATCAGTAACTTGCATGTGCTAAATCCTTTGTTTTTGGAATGGAGAGCTTTGGATCATTTTGTAGGTTCTTGTATCAATGCGACTATATTTCCTTCATTAGCTACTGAGTTACTTGGAAAGCCTGCTGCTCGAGATAAATGGAATCATATTTCTCGTATCTTCACATAACAATTTTTTGCAAGAAAATCTCAACTTCGTAGTCAATTATATCAACTGATACGAGGTAATACTTCCATTTTTGAGTTTCTTCATCAGATTAAAACAATTTCTGATTCTCTTGCCGAAATTGCCGAAATTGGTGAACGGATACCTGATTGTGATTTGGTAATGTATACTTTGAATGGTCTTGGTCGTAAATACTCTACCTTTGTTATAACAATTCAAAATTGAGAAACACCATTTGTTTTTTGTGAATTGAGATCTAGACTCCTCCAACATGAGCAGTGGCTAAAGGAACATGATCAATTATATTCTCCTCTAGTTGTTGATCATACTAATTCTGCATGTTATGTCAGAAAATCCAATTTTCACAACTATTCATCCAAGAAACCTGTCAGTACCTATTATCAACCTCATTCTTATGTGCCTCATAACAATCATACCTTCAACAAGGCTGAGTTCAATCCTGTTCCAGGACCTACTGAGAATTTTGAAGTTAATCGAAGTTCTGGTTTTGGTACAAATGTTCAATCTACTTATGCACCTCTTACTCAAGCTAGTGGACACTTTGATTTTGGACATACTGCTCGTCCAAGTGCCTTTCATGCTCAGGAAGGTCTAAGTGCTTTTCCTTCTCAGGCTGGTGGTGAGTAGAGTTTTGGTCCTTCAGGTCTAGTATGGCTACCATACATTTTTCCACTAGTCACTTAACAAATGATCCTACTATTCTTACAGAGTCACATGATTATTCTGGTGTTGATCAAGTTATGGTGGGTGATGGTAAGATGCTTCCAATCTCTCTTATTGGTTCTAGTTCCATAATTCCTACAGATAGTAGTACTTCTTTTACTCTCAAGGATGTCTTACTAGTTCCACATATTAAGCATAACTTACTATCCATTGCAAGATTTACTTATGACAATTGATGTTCTTTTGAATTTTATCCTTGGGAATATGTACCAGAATTTATATAAAATTTAGTCTTCCTAGCTTCAAAATGTGGCTTTTCAAACTGCTTATGCTTCAATTCTTGCTCCATAAACTATGTGGCATCAAAGGTTAGGTCATAATGCTTCAAGATTATTCAATATCTTGTGAATACTTCAGCCATCAAGTTGTCCTCTAAGGTTTTAGATACACCTTGTACTTCTTGTCAGTTAGGTAAAAGTAAGACTCAACCTTTTTATCATTTTGCTTTCATTTCTTGTAAGCCATTGGCTTTAGTACACTGTGACATCTGGGGACCACATCTTGTATTATCATAGTTAGGTTTAAGTACTTCATTCTATTTTATGATGATTACAACAAGTATGATTGGATTTATTCAATGAAACTTAGGGCTGACAGTTTGTCATGTTTTACTACTTTCAATTTATCAACGGAAAATCTTTTAGATTGTACTATCAAAGAGTTTGAATGTGATAGTGCTCTTGAATTGGTTAAAGTACCTTTTAGAGAATTTCTTGACCAAAGTGGTATTTTTGCAGAATTTCTTGTCCCATACTTCATCAGTAGAATGGAGATCTAGAGATAAATATAGGACAAATTACTGAGATGGGTAATACCCTTGCTTTTAATGCTTCAATACCTAAGAAGTTCTGGGTAGAAGCCTTTCTTACTGCTACATATTTGATAAAAAAAATTACCTACTAAGTTGTTATAATATCACTATCCTTTTGAAGTACTTTTCTTCAATCAACCTGACTATTCATTCTTAAAAGTGTTTGGATGCCTTTGTTTTCCTAACCTGACTTATGCAAGGCATGATAAATTGAGTCCTAAATCTATTCCCTGTATTTTTCTTGGTTATGCTTCAAATCATAGAGGATATATATAACATGATATAGCTACAGCTACATCTAAGGTTTACACATCATTAAATGTAGTTTTCAATGAGTGTGTGTTCATTTATTCAAGTACTTCTCAGTCATCTACAACTATAGCTGGCTCATCTTTTATGCCTTATCCTTATGCATCACCTCTACCATCTGACTGTGTTTCATCTGATCTACCTCATACTTCTGAAAATTTACTTACTGCAGGGGAGGATAGTAATTCTATTGATACTTCCATTGATAATTTATCTCCTCCTCTTTCTAGTTCTCAAATACATACTAGGTATAAGTATGGCATACATAAACCAAAAAGGTTAAGCTTTGAGTTTCTTGCTTTAAATAACTGGACATTTAACCACCATACTCAATTTAGACTAGTAGAAGGACACACAAAATACCTTGTACCTGTGGCTTTTAGCTATATTACAACTGAGATTACAGAACCAATTTTTCTTAAACAAACAGCTAAAATGCCTATCTGGGTTAGAGCTATGAGAAATGAATATACTGCATTATATGAGAATAATACTTGGGAAGAAGTACCATATGTACTTGGGATGAATGTATTAGGCTGTAAGTGGGTCTATAAGACCAAAGTAAAATCAGATGGCATTATTGAAAGACATAAAGCTAGATTGGTTGCCAAAGGTTTTCATCAGGTAGACGGAATAGACCATGATGAAACCTTCAGCCTTGTTTTGAAGGAAACCACAATTAGGTGTGTGTTAAACATTACTGTGACTAAGAAATGGGCAATGAGGCAGCTGGATGTATCCAATGCATTCTTGCATGGGTACTTAAATGAATATGTGTATACGGAGAAGCATCCTGGGTTTGTTTCTGCTGAACACCCTGATTATATGTGTCATTCAAAGAAGTCATTGTATGTGTTGAAGAAGGCACCTTGGGTCTGGTTTGATAGATTTAGCAGTTTTCTCATAGCTTATGGCTTCATCAAATTAGAGGTTGATAATTCAATATTTATTTATGATAAATCTGGGTTTAAGATGATTCTTTTGATTTAAGTGGATGACATTATTCTAGTAGGATCTACTAATGCTTTGCTAGACTCTCTCGTTTATGCTCTTATTTCTGAATTTGCAATGAAGGATTTGGGACAGTTGAGTTATTTTCTAGCATTGAAGTTGTCCTGAATTCTACTTCTGACAAGCTGATTCTCACTCAGAACAATTACTCCTTAGAACTTCTTAAGAAACATGATATGATTGACTTCAATCCATGCAAAACACCAGTCATGCAAGGGAAAAGAGCTTTTATACTTGATGGAACTCCATTACCAAATGCAACCTATTACTGAAGTTTGGTTGGTAGTCCTCAATATCTCACACTCATTAGACCTGATATTAGTTTTGCTATAAACTATGTGTCACAGTTTATATACTCACCCAGTGATGTTCATTTACAGCTAGCTAAGCGCATACTTAGATATCTTAAAGTTTCTCTTGGTTCTGGTATTGTTATTGGTTCAGGGTATTGCAATTCAATCAAAGACATTTATGACAGTGATTGAGTTGGCTGTCCTGACTCTAGGAAATCTACTGCCGGTTATTGTGTTTTTATAGGAAATACTCTTGTTTCATGGTCTTCAAATAAGCAACCCACTATCTCTCGTTCTTCCACTGAGGCAGAGTACAAGGCATTAGCAGTTGTTTCCTCAGGAATTTTATGGGTTTCTTATCTTTTAGATGAACTGAAGGTTCCATTGATTACTCCTTATGCTATTTTATTTTTTTTAATCTGGGAGCTAGGAGTCTTGCTTCAAATCCCATTTATCATGCAAGGACAAAGCACATTGAGATTGATTATCATACTGTCCAAGGTCTTGTTTTTACAGGTTTTTTAAGAGTTGAATTTGTTCCTACACTACAACAGGTAGATGATCTTTTTACTAAAGAGTTTTCAAAGACTTTATTTTTCAAGCTCCAGAGCAAACTGATGCACTACAATACTGCTCAGTTTGAGGGGAGGTGGTAGAACAAGCTCCAGCTATGTAGTTAACAGTGTCTTAACAAAATCACTTTCTTTATTTTCCGTTATAGTTAGTTAGACTGAGTCATTATTGTATGAGCTTTATATAGCTTTGTCATGTATCTTTTTTTGCTTGATCTGAAAATACAACTCATATCAGATTGTTCTGGTAATACAATTTATCATCTTCTTCAATACAACTTATTGTTTTCTTCATTACAACTTTGTCTCAGATCTTACAACCTCCACATTGAAGGAGTATATGATTGCTTCAGCACCCCCCATTGGTTGCCACTCAATGTTTACAAATGGCAGGAGCCATGGGAGCTAAAAGAGATAAATTTAGTAATGCGCTGGGATCAGCCATGAACCCATGAGTACTGCTTCTGTTACAGATATCTTAATACTGACTGCTGCAACAGAAACTACAACTGCAACTTTTCTAGTTGATCGGTATTATCATTTAGTTAAAATGGGTTAAGGTACGGATATCCACCCTTGTCGGCCTCAAGAAGTCTAAAGAAAAGACTATTTGACTAGCCATATCTATAATTTGCCTTGCAAGTAGATGTCCAGATTCTAGATAGACAATGTATCTGTCGGGCAGTAAATATCCATCACCCTAGATTGTGGAAGCAGAATCCTGCTGGTGATTAAACAAAATAATGAAGCTGGCTTATAATTTTGTACGAAACAAGAATTGCTACCACATACTGTTAGAATATATCGAGATGGTCAAGCTTAAGATGAAGTCAACGATCAAGATGAAGTGACCAAGACTCGAGTCATATGTCAAAGGTCAAAGTGAAGTAATCGAGACTCAAGCTACTAGAAGATCGACGGAGATCAAGCAGTACAGAAGATTGACGGAGATCGAGTTAAGTTTACATGAATAGAAGATCTTGTGTAATTTAGCTTGTATTCTATATAGAAAGGTATCTAATTAATTTCCTATATTTTCTATATTCTATAGTTAATTAAGATATATTCTTAAGAATAAGATAATATCTTAATTAATTAATTATTTACATATTCACTCTATAAATAAAGAGTGTCATTGTAATTGTAAATTATCCCAGTGACATCAAAACTGGTGATCAATAATATTTCACCCTTCGGGGCTTTGTCCGTGGACGTAGGTCGAGTTGACCGAACCACGTTAAATATCGTCTCATACTGCCAATGAATGCGTCCACCTTCAACCCTTCTTTCCGCTCACTTCCTTCCCACCTTAATGAACAGGGTGTGTTGCATCGAGTTTGCCAATGGGTTTGGGTTTACCAAGAGATTGTCTCCAACGGAATTTCTTAAAGAGTCTTGAATTGTGTTGCTTAGGTAATAACAAGAGATTGATGTCCAAAAATCAGCTTCGGTCGATTAAGCAACTATATTTAAGCAGCCTTGTGCAACAGAATATGGCACTTACGATACTGGCTGAAGTGCGAATCCTACACGGCACATGTTGGAAATGCTCCGAACCCAGCTTGATAACTTGGATTATGCGCAATTAGAACTGGGTCTACATGCCCAGCATTGAAGGGTGGCAAGTTTGGCAATTTTTTTGTTTTGTGTCCAGACTTTCTTATAAAAACCCTTAGCCTCCAAGCTAAGGATGAGATATAATCACTCGAAGTCTCGAACTCTCTATATGAAGTTTTCTACTCTCTCATTCTCATATGAAACTACAGAGTACAGACGCATTTCGAAAATTTGTTTGGTTGTGAGCACCATTTTAAAGTACTACTCCACCTTATACGAGACTCTTTGACAAATTAGCCAAAATAAAAGACAAAATTGACTTTGTATAGTGAACATTGTAGACCCTTCTCGCAGGAAGCAGAGCTAAATAAACACATTATAATAAGTTGTACCCGTATATCATGTAGGACTCACGCGCTTTGAGTACCTTTTGCTGCTTTTGGTATTGGCCTGGTGATTGGTTGAAACATCATTGAATTGGCGGAGCATGATGACCCAGATAGCAGGTGAGAATGATAATGACGCCCCCATCACTTTTTGAGTGAATATTTATGGTCCATACATGGTCGGTTCATGCTGGGATGCACTCGACTATTGATGCCCCATTCCTCCTCATTCCTTGCTACAGTACAATACTACTCTCTCCGTCTCACTATTAAGTGACCTAGTTTAAGTTTGCATAATTTTTAAGACAAAGAAGGAAAAGATTATTTTTAAACATTTTTTACGATTATATCCTTATGGATAATAATTAGTGAAATTTAGAAAGGATTTATCTCTCAACTTATTTCACGGATGTTCGCAAATTTTATACCATTGAAAAGCATTTTAAAACACCTACGTAACGAATATAAACATGTCTGTCATATTTCTTATATTTTTTATAATTAACTAAAACGATAATTTTAGAAATATCTTATTGTTTAGTGATATTGGTTACTTATTAGTGGGACAAAATCTAAAATCAAATAGTTCAGTTAATAGTGGTACCGAGGGAGTACAATCTAAAGTGCTGCTAATCGTTGACCATTTGTTACTAAATTTAAGGAGGCTTAAATACTGTATCTAACTTGTAGTGTACCATTATTTTGCTTTTTTGTTGATTCTTTGATCTTATCTTCGAATCGTCTATGCATGCAAATGCAAACAAACAAATAAGTTCGTTTTCCAAAATAATCCATGCGATCCTTCTAGCAGAGTGGGTGCTAAAATCACCCAAGTGTTGATAAGACACCACAAACCTGTACTTGGAATTCATCCCGTCCTGATTTTTACTCGCAACAAATATGCGAGCCAAGCCCGAGCTTCTAACAGAGTTTCACTTCTTCGTTTCTGGATTCCGTATGTATTTAGTTATTTACCGGTCAGATTTTGACGTATGGACGCATAAACATGCTCTAGCCGAGTGTGGCGAAATAGTGTTGATAAGAGACACTCCTAACCTGAATTACAAAATTTAAAATTCGACGTGTTTAAAAATTTCATGTATAACATTTTGAGTTTAACTTGGTAAAATTTCATTTGTTTGTTTCTAGATTTAGTATGTATTTACACAAGATCTTGAATAAAATTAACAGAAACAAAATAAATAAAAACTCCTGATTCTAGGAAGAAAAACAATTGGAAACAGTTTGGATTTCACTCTCCCTTTTTAGTGACTAATCCTTGTTTAACCATTTCATTGTACTGATTCAAAGACTCTTGTCTCTGCAACCTCATTTCTTCATTAAACTTCTTAATGAACGCTTCAACTCGTCGATTCAAATCGTCTTGACTCAGCGACTGTTCTTTTCTTAACTTCCCAGAATTACCGCGACGCAATGAAGTAGTAGTATTTGCACCACCAACACCATCTTTGGTAAACGTTTCAGATTTCTTCATCTTATTGAGCTGATTAAATTGATGATCAGCCGATAATGGTGCTGCTGAGGAGGAAGATAATGATGCTGACGACACGTGTGATGAAGTAGGGTTGTGAGTTTCCCACGTATCAGATTTCTTGAGATGTCTGGCTAATGGAATTGATCTCCCTTCCGTTATCGTCTTCCATGTACTCTCTAGTGTATCATTCCTCTTCCTGTTCGCCACTGATCGTAATCCCTTCCCCCCTGAATATTTCAAATTGATTAGTTTATAACTACATAATCAGAAACTATTTATTACCGGAATTTGAAAAAAGTTACGTATAATTTATTGTGAAATCATACCTTCGTTATTACTTTTCGTGCTTTTCCGATGACCAAACCTAGAAGACATAGGTGGTTTATCAGAATATTCCGATGGCATCTCAATCGAATCTCCTCTGTTTAGTGTCCATGTGGATGTAGAGTTTACAGCTCCATCTGTAAATGTAGAGTCAATTATCGACTTCATATCTGCCAGATTACTTTTCTCCAGTTGTCCGTACATCTTCTCAGGTTCCTTTTCCAGGTTCGAAACAACCGGATTATTCTTTTTCTCCGTTACAAAATCATCAAGAACCTCCGGCTCGGTGATTACTGGATAATTTCTCGAAATAACAAAAATTTCCTTATCATCATCAACAGAAGAAATTGGGAAATCTGGAAGAGATTGATTTGCTTGAATCTTGGTCGCTGGAGTAGTTGCTAAAATCTCCATATCCTGATCATCGCTAATCTTATCACCATGTTGATGATGAAACCTCGAAGAAGCAGCAATGGTAAGGATAATACCGTTGATTAGTATATACAGATAAGGAGGTGCAAGCCATGATTTCATAGAGTTCCATAGTTGAGGAAGCTGATTAACTATGAATTCTAATACTAACGGAAGTGATAGATTCAAAATGAATGCTGCCGATAGAAAACCAACAGAGATAAGCACAGTCTTCACAGATAGAATACTTGATACTGCCATTAAATTTTGTTTTTCAAGGTTCTTGCTTTTTGCAGATAAGTATTGAGTTTTTTTTTCGGTTACAAAACAGAGCGAATTTGGTAGTGTGTAGGGGGAGAAAAACAATGAGTATATATAGACAAAGATTATGATGATAGAAGTTACTATTTCGATGAAATGTTGACCGTTAGATGTCACAGGAGAAAACATTCAACTGAGGTTGCAGGATAATGGGCTCATATTAGCTTGCCCTAAATTACGTCACACAATGGGGTTCAGTAACTTCGTGTCAATAACCACCTGAACTCACCGGATGATTAGCTAAGCTTGAATGCTTTGGCTTATCTGCCTCGATCTACCGACGCACCGTCAAAAGCGTTAAAATGTAGAGCTGCAGTGGCTACAGCCTACGCCATCTATTGCGCTTTCTGGAAATGCAACTAATTACACACCCCAAGCCCAATGTAATGTTTTGCGAATGAAGTTAAGTTACTAACTGAAAGTGATGCAAAACCATAAGATGATTCATCTCATGAGTAAAACATTCTCATAGCTAGTCATAGAGATTTTACTTATTAAAAACTTAACATTGGGTACAACACATCTTGTATTTCACAAGACGTGTCCTTTTTTTTAATCTTTGTGAATTGGTGGATGGCATATGAGTTTCCCAGTTTTTCACTTACATCATTTTTTTTCTTCTAAAGTATTACAAAGTTTCGTGCTAACGTTCGTGGAGGAATGCCAATGATGGCAGGTAACTCTAGCTTTCAGAGAGATATACTGGCATACAACATAACTAAAGGGATGTAATTTTAACGACGAAAACTAACGAAATATGAGCGGATACGATAGTTGATGGGAGTTTATCCAACGCATTCTCGTAGAAAAATTTCCAACCATACATTATATCTCAAAATCATAGAATCATATAGGCACCATAAAAATTCTACAACAATTATATCTACCATGAAAAGGAAGGGAGGCGAGTACGGCTAAATTACGGAATGAGACATTAGTGTGTGGTCCAAACCCCAAAAATGATTCTGTTTAAACGTGTTTAAATTGATTTGCATTGTGTAGCCCAACTTGACCATAATGAAAAGGCATCAGCCAGTCACATGGCAGCTGGACCTAATAGTCATCGAAAAGCTGATAGGTATACCCCGGATTTATACCCAACATTTTACACCCCTAATATCGTTAATACCCACGGTAAATTTCATCCTCATCCCACCCCTAGTTAGCAATTCGGCGAATTATTCGCGAATCCGTCCGAATCGTCCGAATCCGTTGTATTCGGCCGAACTATTCAAAGTCCGAACAGGTTACGCGCATTATATGGGGTTTCCGAATTATTCGCGAATAATTCGGATTCGTGTACGATTCGGACAGCTAACTAGGCGATTCGGACAGGTGACTCGGCGATTCGACAGGTGACTCGGCGATTCGAACAGTGACTCGGCGATTCGAACTCATTTAAGTGTTTTTTGAGAGTTATTAAAAAGAAGTTGGGGGTGGGGATTGAACCCATGACCTCTTACTTGCTAATTAAGGCTCAAACCATTGAGCTATTTGCTTGTTTGTGTCTATTCTTAATGTATTATCTATATAATACAATAAAATTGGTTTAAATCATTTTTTCAACTCAATAAAACCTTAAAAATATATTTTTTATTAATTTGATGTAACCCGAATTTTCCGTACCGAACTTATATTTCTAAAACGAATTATAGACGTACGTATCCGTTCCGAACTACACTCCGAACACCGAACCGTTGACCGACTTTTTGACCGAATCCGACCTATCCAAATCCGTAAAATTCCCGAACGTATGCCGTCCCGAACTCCTCTCCGTACCCCGTATTGCTAACTAGGATCCCACCCCATCATGAAAAGAACAGAAGGTCCGTTTTAAAAGTGAGTAAATAAGAAGTTGACACATGGGGTAAGATTTTTGGGTATAAAACCGGAGCCCGAATCTTTTGTCCCTGTCTCTCTGTCCTCTCTCATATTTTTTTATTTTTTTGTTTAATTTATTTTTGGAAAAAATATCTTTTGGTCCTTTTTTAGGTGGGCCCATGTCTGTTTAGTCCTTTGGTCAAACACCTTTACCATTTTGTCCATAATTACTAAAATATCTAAAGTACCCTTTCTTTCTCTTATTTTTTCCTTTCACGTGAATGGTTTCTCTCTTGTTTATTTTCTCTACTAATTTCTCTCTCCTACTAACCTTAATATTTAAAAGTTTAAAAATTAAATATATTTCAAAATATATGTCAAAAATTAATAAATTTTATATATTTGGAAAGCTCTCGACGATAGTTTTCCAACGAGTACCATTGTCGCTATGTTTCGGAGCTTTTAATTTTTCCGGTATAATAGTAGTTCATTGCGAGAATGAACACTATTTTGTAACATGGTAGTTCATTCTAGTTCTAGCAGTTCATTTCGTAGAATGAACTCGTATACACTAGTAATTTATTTTGTAGAATAAACTCATAGTAATTGTTCAATTTGAAGAATGAAGTCGCAATGGTAGTTCATTATTATAGTTCATATTGAAGAATGAACTCGTGATAGATGTTCTTAATTTCGAATGAACTCATAATAGTTGTTCATATTGTAAAATGAACTTGTAATAGTAATTAAAAATGGTAGTTCATATTGTAGAATGAACTCGTAATAGTTGTTCATTATGGTAGTTCATTTTATAAAATGAACTCGTAAACGGTAGTTCATATTGTAGAATGAACCCGTGATAGGTGTTCATATTGTAGAATGAACCCGTGATAGGTGTTCATTATACCACTTCATTTTGTATAATGAACCCGTAATAATAGTTCATTATACCACTTCATTTTGTAGAATGAAGTCGTATGATAGTTCATTTTGTAGAATGAACTCATATGTTATTTAATCCAAAGAGTTCACTTTTTGGAATGAACTAACTAGCATGATAGTTCATTAAAGTAGTTGATTTTGTAGAATGAACTCGTATAATAGTTCATCAAAGTAGTTCATTTTGTAGAATGAACTCGTATAATAGTTAATTTTATAGCTAAAAAATAAGGCAAAAATTAAAAGCCCCGAAACATAGCGACAATGGTACTCGTTGGAAAGCTATCGTCGAGGGATTTCCGAATATATAAAATTTATCATTTTTAGACATATGGTTCAAAAGATATTTAAGTTTTAAGTTTTATTTATTTATTTTTATTAAGAGAGAAAAAAAAAAGATTATGACATCAACTTAGGTCTAAATCATTATTTTCTAGGACCAAACAATAATATAAGGGTATTTCTGCCACTACAAGATGACATTTACATCATCCATGACATCACCCTAGGACCAAATGATAATTTTTAGGACCAAAAGATAATTTATATTACAAAATAGGACCAAACAGACATTTGACTGAGTCAAATGGACTAGACCCTCTCTAATATATTATTTCTAGGACCAAATGTTAGTTCCTACTTTATTTTTGCCATGTCCACGTGTCGCCCTGTCACTGGCTGGGACAGGGACCTTTTTTGGTCACGGACGATCTCCAGCCATAAAACCGGGGTATACGTATCATTTTCGGGTTCGTGGCTACGCATGATCCATGGTTGTTGGCTAGGTTAGGCCGGGCTGCTGCAGCTTTATAGAGTCAAAGTCCAAGGCAATCAGCACCGTCGTTTAAATTTCTATAAGACACCTGGCGTATCGAATCTAGGAAAGTCGTTAGCCTACATGCCTACCTAGTACTTTGGTATTAGGAGTTCATATTGAATAACCCCCAGCAAATCGTTGTCTCTCCAGAAATGTTAATGTTTATTTGCTTTTTACATAAAGAAAAATTACAACCGCGGGAGTAGCTTCCTCCTCTCGTACAAGTTTCCTCTTGTGAGGGTTAGTTTAATACTTAAGATATATTGGGTTGTTTGCTTTCTTTTTTGTTGAGGTTGGTAGGATATGTATGATGGAAAACGTTGCCTTACAAAATGCTGGCAAAGCGTCTAGTGTCCCATAATTGCCAAACATTAAGTAGAAGTATTTCGGTATTCTGGTGTCCGATAATTGTCAAACATTAAGTAGAAGTATTTCGGTATTGGTAAGCGTTTAGTGTTAGCGTGTTTGGATACAAATCTGCTTCTGACTTCTATTTTTCTAAAAGTCGAAGTTAGAAGCAAAACTATTTTGTTTCACAAAAAGTTATCTTTTCGGCTTCTAGAAATCGTTTTGAAATATGACAGCCAAACTAACTTCTAACATTTAGACTTTTAGAAGTCGAAAAGCTACTTCTGATGTGCTATCCCAAACTGCCTATAAGTGATAACTTACAAATATAAGCCGAAATTGGCAAAGAAAAACCATACATTTAGAGCGAGGGCTTTTGGGAGTTGTATTTCCTCCGAAGTTAATTAGGTAGTCCTAAAACTAGCAGAAATGAAAACCATCACTAGAATAGATACTACTCCATCTCATACGAACTTTTTTCTTTTGATAAGTCAAAAAAAAAAATTATGAAAATAAAAAATAATTACAAAAACTTACAGTAAAATATAATACAAGAAAAGAAAGCCCTGACGAATTCCAAAAACTTGTACTGCACGATGATAAGGTATGTCAGACCATTCAATAGGAACAATAAAGTTTGGTCTACCTATAAAACTATCAATAATATTATCAGCTAGCAAGCCACCTTGCTTAGACGTAACATTTGTAGAGAAATTAACTTCCTTATAAGCATGTTCATAAACAACAGCACCGTAAAAAGAGCAGACGACTTTTCATCTTTCATCTTCAAGAAAAAATCATAACGTAAAAGCTTGAGCCACACTTGCCGAGTCTGAACGGACCCTTACATGCCTCATGTACCAGCATACATTCTATTGAAGACCATAGATGGCTGCAAATATATCTAATATATAATTTGTCCTTATGCCCAGTCCCATACTTAGAGCCCACTGCACTCTACCATCAGAACCCCAAGCAATAACACCAACACCAGTTGCCCCAAGATTGTCACGAGCAGTTCCATCGTAGCAAATCAACACTTCATATATATCTGGAGGTCTCCAAGAACATTCAACAGGGCTAAAAAACTTAGTCCTACAAAAATTTACCCGGAAATAGTTTAGAATTCGTAAATCATCCATTGTTCCATATATATGACCCTTCATTCTCGTTGAATTATCATGAAGGAATTGATAAATCCTCTCCAGGAATTGAACATAGTTAACAAAAACACCATCAAAACAAAATTTATTCTTGATTGTCCAAAGCTCAGCTCTAATCGTCAAATTGAGCACTAACTAGAGATCTTTGATCACACTGCTCCTTTGTAGATGACAAGATATAACATCTACCAGCAACTGACGGTTTTAAGGTCATTGAGCTCATAGCGAAGAAAGATCTCAGGTCGAGTCAAGTATAATACGTTATCATCTTAAGCACGAATTGAAGATAATGAGTCAACAGAAAATTAGAGCCAGATAACTAATATCATGACATGTGCAAGACATGAGTTTTAGAGAATGGAGTAAACACAAGGCCAAATCTGTCTAAGTCAAGACCTGAAAATCGAGATGATGAAGATCACATGTCGAGGTACGAACTTATTACTAACGACGTAAAAGTCTGAGCAGATCATGACGTCACCTCCAGGAATACACAAGTGGTTCCCATTATACATATATTTGGCGTGATACATGTGAAATTTAACTAACTAGATATAATCTCAAGAAGGCTCACTTTGAAATCCAAGACATAATATTTAGTCTAACTTGATGAATAAGAATTATCTTTTCTCCCCATTCTCTCTCCTACTTTCCTTTAGAACTCATTACCGACCTAGAGATGACTCGATAATCACCAATTGGACCTAGAACTAAGTACTCTACAGATGAAGATCGATAACCACATCAAGTTGGGAGATAAACTCATACCAATAACTATATCTCAATTTCGTGTATGTACGCATTTCCATCAAATGAAAATATGCATCTTCATTGGCGCCGACTTGGGCTGCATCACAATTTCGGTTTTCCATCAAAATCTCATATCAGATCATAATTTTGATGCATAATTATCTTTTATTTGCGTGAAAAATGATATTTTTATTGAAAATGGCACACAAATATGATTATCTTGATCTCTAATGATGAATATGAACGCTATTATTGATTACACATGCTTTATCTCTTCATCTAAATTTCGACATGTATTCATGATCATATCATTCAGTTTTATCTTCATATAGACCGATTTCTAAAAAATCTCTTTTTATCTCTTTATCAATTAAAACCATTTTAACATCATTTTTGTTAAGCATATTATCTCATCTCATCTCGATCTTAGATCCATTTAGATTCATCTGCATTTCATTTTTTATCTCAGATCAGAACATTAATTAGCTAAATTTGATGAAATTTAATATCTTTATCTTTATAATATTATTATTCTAACATCTTGAATGCTTAACATCTCTTTTAGCTTGAAATCTCATGAAATTATGATAAAACTAACATATCTCTAGTATATTTTTATCAGTCTAATCTTTATTATCATTATCTTACGTGTTAGTCATATTGATCTGAGTTGATTAATTAATCCTGCATCTTTTAGGTATAATATTTTCATTTGTCATAACTTTAAACGATATAACTTTGATGAATATTTCGGATCTAGAATTTACCTTATCTGATGAGCAAGAATCTTTTTGAAAGAAGAAATTCGAAGTTTCTACAGAAACAACATATTTTACCGTCTAGATCTGGTGGAATATCAATTATCTGAACTCAAAAAGCATAAAAAAAATGCATGATTCGTTCATACTGAAAAGCTTCATTTGTGAACTTTCTATTTTGTGAAATAAAAATATTCACAGTTCTAAAAGATTGAATATCAAAGGTCAGATCTGAAACCTCATATATTGTTTGTCATCTTGTGTAGATTAAGACACTATAACTCCAACACCGAGGAGAGTTTTACCACCTTGACCTGGAGTAAACTCACCAGATAGAGCAACTACCATTACATTTCTTGTCATCTAAGAGGTGACTACTCCAGTTATGCAAAAATATTCATCAGGTCGAGTAATCTCTCCAGCTAGACCTCTACCTGAGAGAAGGACACCTCGAGGTTAAACACATGTAACGTCATACGATACGGAAATCCAGTTATCGTTTTGGTTGGGGTCAGTGGTTGTATTATAACAAGAGAGATTAAATCTCTTAAGGGCTCCTCTAATCATAATTATACCTGTGCAAATACCGCACGATATATTTCAGGAGTTGTTAAAGTCGAACTCATCTTTGAATGAGTCAATCAATTGACGCCACCAACATCAACTACAACATCTCCAGGTATTATGGTACCTTAACCATCTCCAGTAGTGAATATATCTCAACAACAAACTACTTATTCTTAGAGTAATCAACAAGAGCAATTAAGACAAGAGTTCAAAACTACAACTCGATGGTCAACTAGTACTTATTTACTACAAGAGGTGCAACCTCATATCCAAGTCAAAATAATAATAATTAAACACAGTCCAAAAGTGGATCGACTCGAAAATGGAGAGGATATTTAATGAACAAGAAAACAGATTCAAATTGCTGATCAACAGGCCTAAGGATGACTCTACTTATATTTTCAATGATGGCCCACTCTCAAAAGAAGCGAGGGAATGTAAGCTGCGAGAAAAGTTTCATTTACCAAACTTCAGGTACTTCAAAGGAAACAACCAACAAAAGGTTGAGAGTTTACTGACTTGGAAAGAGACGGATCAATGTGCTTGGCCGATATATGAAATTAGATACTTGACGTAGATATATAGAATCATTAAGTAGTTATTTCACAATCTTATGTTGTAAAGATGGATACCATAATTTTCAGGTCATTTGTATATCATTAGCATTACAAGTAATTATGGAAATTAACTAATCACTTGATCAACAACGTGAGACTCTCCATCTTTATTGGCCCCGAATTAAAAAAAAAAAACCTTAATAGTGCATGGGATGATACCATAATTTTCAGGTCGTTTGTGTCTTATTTTATAAATCCTACAACTAATTTATATTCATCAAGGAAATTAAGCAATCACATGTTATTGTAAAATGTAAAGAAGATCAACACCAACTTATTATAACTAGAAAAATAATTAGAAGAAAAAGTCTATGTAGTTGTTAAATATGGCATCGGTTAAGAAATTATATTTACTTCAGAGAGTGTCCCCAACCTTGAGTTAGTTTCATCGTGGTTCACACTAATGTCGATAGTTGTATAACTAAAATTCTTATTGAATTAAGACCACATAGCAAAAAAAATAGATTTATTGGGAGATAAAGTTATAGATTAGAAACTCAATCTGCAGTAAATATACTTCATCTTTCAAATTTAAAGCAACAAAGGCGGGAACATCTAACTCATCACTTGATTTTCTTAGCTTTGATCAACTTTTTGAAGCAATCGAAAATCCCATCTAAAATAGGATAAAAATAAAACCCTATTAGGTCATGCAAAAACTATAGTAAACACAACATAAAAACCAAATCCAATACTGTAACTATCCAAATAATAAATGCAGCCTTACCTTATGGTCAGGTCATTTATTAGCACTAGGATCAAGTCTTTTACGTAAAAAAGTAATAATCTTTATCACGGTATCGACATATATAACCTTCAAAGAACTAAGTATTGCATCCATAATTGAAGTGAAAAGGGCCAAAAGGCTAACCACGACCATAATTTTAGGATATTTTTCTTAATAAATCCAAGTGTGAACTGAGTAATTCCATCAATGTAGGTAGTCGTCAATGCAAGACTATTGGATTTTATTAGATGATCTGGGAGGTCATCCAAATCAGGGTTAAGAGCATGACATTGAATTTAAATATACTTATACAGAAAGAGCACTCCAAATTAAGTAATGCACCAAAATATCAAGGTTAAGGGACCATATGTTAGTTTTAAATACATAGATCCCATGAACACATTGTGAAAAGATGAGGGTACCCAAATACACCACAATCTTTAGTTTATCTGCCTATAAGTCCTCTTACCGAAAGTGACTGTCCATGGACAAAGTCGAGCCAATACAACAAATCGGTATTCACATTTTGTGTGATCGTCTATAGATACGAGATCGAGACAATACAACAATCAAAGTGAGATCACTTGATAATAGGTTCAGACTTAACCAAACTCTATAGGATCACTATCAGGTAAAGCGGAGTTAACGTTTAGGTAATTTACTTCAAATTATATAAACAAATATAATTGCGGAAATAGAAAAGTAAATCACACAGCAAGATTTTGTTAAAGAGAAAAACTGCAATGCGGAAAAACCCCGGGACCAAGTCCATAATTAAATAATCTCATAATTAAGCCGCTATACAAAATATAAACCAACTTCATATAGTTGAGACCAAGCCACTACCCAAGTTCACTTAGTTTTCTCAATATCCCTGCGCTTCCGAATTTTATGAGTGCACGCACTGGAACAATTCCTTTGGATCGTATTCCAAACATTAAAGGAACAACAAATCTATTTGGTAACAATTCTATTGATTCTTTAAGATAAGATATCTCAAGTCATATGCAAAGGCTCTTTCGTTTAAGCTAATAAAATCCTTTGCCTAGTTAGATCAATCCAATATCTATTACCGAAGTAATAAAAATTGTATTTGTAACAATCAAAATATATCTCAAGAGAACTATTAGGCATTACCGATCTCACGTAACTATCAATTGAATAAATCTGATTCTAGTTGGATCCCAGCCGATCAAGGTTTGTGCAACACAAAGATATGAGAAAATAATAAGAAATCTTCTTCATCTTCAAATTTCTTTAATCTTCAATTAAACATGCACAACACCACTTGAATCTCTTTTGATCAATCACGCACAGAACGGATTCTGTTAATAATGGATTATCAAAAGATATCTTTAGATCTACAAACAGTTCTAAATATCCCGTCGATACTTAGATCTAGTTTGAGTGAATCTTATATCAGAAGAGAAGATTCTCAAGAATAAACAAACTAGGTGCGATCAAAGTTTCAAAAACCGTTAGTCAATCAAATCAATTGAAAAGTAATAACACTGTAATTATCTAGTTTCCCACCAACGGTACTCGTAGAGCTTCTTGATCCCACATAAGTCTTTAAACAAGCGGTCGTAAGAGATTTCGCCTAATTAGGGTACTTTCCTCTCCGGATAGACGGCTCCACCAGAAACAACAATCTAGAAATGCAAACTTAGGTATTTATAGACCAAGGATGTTTGGACACCAAGGAATTTTCAAAACCGAAAATATTCTCAAGATATGCAATGAATGGCAAAATTCGGTTTTCATAATTCCAGTAAATGCTTGTCCAATATTTTCCAAAATCTCTCAATAGAAAATCTCCAATTATTAAATGCACATTACTAATTTATATTCTCTAGAGATATGCACTTAATTGCTGATCATTAAAAGCATATATAACCAAAAACCTTAATTAAACATTCTCAATTGATTTCGGTACAGGATCTCCTTGAGTACTAAGGAATATCTTTTAACAATAAATGATAAGAGTTACTATCCGTGTTCAAAGTATGTTGACATCTTTTCTCTGTAAATCATCTTTCATATTTACATTCTTGGAATCAGTTAAACCACACTTCCAAACAATTTTAGAATTGGTTCACCTGTATTGCAAGACTATTATATGATGATCAAATATCAAATCACATATATGGGTTCAATCGGTTTTACCAATCACTAGGATCGTTTATACCCTAATATGGAAACACTTGTGATCGGTCGTACAAGTTACCAGGACCGGTTACATAATTTACCAGGATCGGTTACATCAATTACCATGACCGGTTACCATATACTCATGGTATTTCTTGTGATCTGTCACATCAGTCACTAGGATCGGTTACACCAATTATCGGGATCGGTTATACCAATTACTAGGACCGGTTACACCAATTATAAGGATCGATTACACAACACTCTGTGATCGGTCACACCAATTACTAGGATCGATCAC
Organism: Papaver bracteatum; assembly: GCA_023529315.1. Taxonomy (NCBI): domain Eukaryota; kingdom Viridiplantae; phylum Streptophyta; class Magnoliopsida; order Ranunculales; family Papaveraceae; genus Papaver; species Papaver bracteatum. The sequence goes on along the minus strand of JAJJWX010002427.1, from coordinate 28,577 downwards.
ACCAATTACAAATATCGATCACACCATCTCAGGTGATTCCTTAGGATCGATTACACTAATTAATCAAAACTAATCGTACCAAATCATAAGTCAGACATTGTGATTAGTTGTACCAAGATACATAACAAAGTTACGATCGGTTATACCATCTTACACATATTGGTAATCCAAAGATTTGCAATGAATAGATGTACCAATAAGCCTAGCGATTTCCCTTTCGATTCATAAAACAAGTTCATGAATGTGCTTCCTTTAAATAAATGTAAAACATTGTTTCGTAGGATGAAATCTTCACCATTACCTATTCACATAATCATAACAACATTCATAAGATTATGTCGATGTCATATCTACGAAGTTCAAAAGATAAGTGTTATACTTCGTAGTATAATTCCCTAATACTATGATCATGTGATCATGTATCACTACTAGAGTAATATATATCTAATACACATCTTCGCAGTTATGTTTTCAATATAGCACGACTTGAAAGATACGTTAGGAATGAAACAATTCATGTAATTTTTACTAACCTCAAAAGGAATGATGATGTCGTCGTTGTAACTCGTTACTTCTTCACGTTCTTCAGGTCGTCGAGTAATACTTGTATGTATCAACATTCCTAGACTTTATAGTCTAACCTTAATGAAGTTGTCTCTAATATATAATCAAGCGACTCTTAAATGAGTTTTTACACACTAAAATATGACAACCAAACTTGACATACCAACACTTGGTGGGTTCAACCGAGCTATGCTCTAACACATTGTTAATATTCCCCATAAGGAATTGTGGCTCAAATACCTACGCATATTCACGTCCAAAGTTATAAGAAGTAATTTAATATCCTCAAATGATAAACTAAGACCAATGGTAATATACTAAATCACCTTCTGACAAATAAATAATCATCTCACCAAACTATAACTGAATTATGTTGTGTATCTCCTTTCTTCCCATAAGTAATACATTGCATACATAAACATAACAAAATTGAAAGAGAAAAATTGAAAGCACGAACATAATTAGATATAATTAAAAATTAAAACAAAGTGACATATTTGGAAAAACAAAACAAAAGATAATCATAAATATTGTAATCAGGCACATACTACATCTCCTGTAATCAGTGATTCGACTTTGATGTGTTAATAATATTTTTTAATTAACCCAAACTATGACTGAATTTCAAACATAAGCCTGCTACTATACTCTACCAATAGAAATTCAATATCATTATACTTGTTAGAGCACTGCTCGGTCAAACTCGCAAGCATTTCTATCTCAAGCTTGTTTGTCAAGTTTAGTGATCAAAACTATAAGTCTGGATTTCTAGTCTATTTATATATATATGTTTCGGACTAGGATAGATTGTGTAGTTGAGCTTTAGACTTACCATCGTTTATCAATTGAAGACGAAGAACTACTAAGGAGATCTTGTGGAACTTCATCAACAAAAGGTATGTGGAGACTGAAACTCATCTATCACTCGGAAAGTATATTTCTACACTATCTCCTATATTGAGACAAAAGTCGTATAGCTATATAGTATTCGATTATACACATTTGATATTTCGAGCTGAGTTTAACTCGCTTACATATTTCTCGAAATATGTGTTCGTAAGCTTTCGCTTTAACCAAGTTCATCTTATATTCTTGAGGAAAGTCAAAATATGATCATATGAAAATCGCCTTGTAACATCTCATTTGATGTAGACTCGGAATGTTTCGTATTGATTATGTCAATCACTTTAAAATAGGTTTGATGCTAATAGTTTGTGAAACAACTATTGTCATCCTCTAAGAATGTTTCAATTATTGAAATAGAGTTTAGAACACTTAACCATAATTGGATTATAGACATAGTATGCGTACTTGCATATATGTTGATCAAAGACCGGTATAGTATGCATACTGTCGAGGTCAGGTAAAGTTTGGTAGCCTTGGTATACGTACTCGTACGCGTACTGGCAAACTTAGTTGAAGTCTGAGAACTATTGTATGCGTACCAGTACGCATACTGAATTCAACTGATAGTATGTGTACCCGTTCGCCTACTGCCGTACACAGTCCATGTCCGGCAACTTAAGTATGCGTACCAGTTTGCATACTTGAGTGGGTTAAGTTCTAGAATTGGTTGTGCCATGAATTAATATATTTATATAATAAGGAATGCAATATTTTGCAAACCGTGGCTATAATGTTCATGAAATAATTCGAGTGAATCAAACCGATTTTTCTTCAATTATGAGAATATAAAAAATTAAAAAAACTCTATAACTAGTTTCATTTGAGTCATTTAAACTAGTTATGGTTAATATGACTAAGGTTGATATGAAAGTGTTCATATGGATAACTTCGGTTAATTGTTATTGAGCCAACTCAATATACACGTTTAGGTATGGTTACCCATATCTAAATGAAAGTATATTTCATTCGTGTGTAACTACCAAGGTAACATTAATTGCAAACCCTGATTTGGAGACTATATAAGGGAGAACTCTAGCAACTATGAAACCTAATCCCCACACCTCAAGTGTGATACTAGTTGCGACTAGAGTTGATTCTCCTTTAACCTAGGTTTTTCTAAAAGCATTATAGGTTAACGACTTAAAGACTTCATTGGGATTGTGAAGCCAGACCCAACTATTTTCTCTGTAGTTGAGTGTTATGATCTTATGTATACTATCATGATTGAGTATTATGTTTTCTAATATTTTCTTGAGATTTATCTCCGATAGGTAAGATTAAAAGAAGTCACAAACATCTTCGTCTCATCGTTTGTGATTCCACAATATCTTGTTTCGCTTCCATACGATTAAGATTATTGTGAGGTGATTGATAATACTTAGTTGTTCTTCGGGAATATAAGTCCGGTTTATGAATTGGTTCATGTGCACCTTGATTTATCATAAGACGGAACAAAACCAATAGGTATTTCTGTGGGAGATAGATTTATCTATATCAATAGACTTTCTGTGTAAGACATATTGGCTTATCAAGTCTTCGACTTTGGGTCGTAGAAACTCTTAGTTGTGGGTGAGATCAGCTAAGGTAATCAAGTGCATAGAATCATGCTGGGGTTCAGAGATGTAAAGAGCGTAACTGTACCTTGATCAGTGTGAGATTGGTTAAGGCTCAACTACATTCCAGTTCAAAGTTCATTGGTAGTAGGCTAGTGTCTGTAGTTGCTTAATACAGTGTGGTGTTCATAGATGGACTGGGTCTCGGGGTTTTTCTGCATTTGTGGTTTCCTCGTTAACAAAATTTCTGGTGTCTATGTTATTTCTTTTCCGCATTATATTTGTTTATATGATTTAAATATCTCAAGTTGTGTGTTAAGTTCAATCAGTTCTTGAATCCGGCCTTTGGGATGTTGATTGAATTGATTGACACTTGGATATTGGTTTGTGATACCGTCCAAGTTATTTCTCTTATTCAATCGGGATCGCAAATTCCTATTTATTTGATTGCGGATTAAATTGAGACATAACTCTTTGACATACTTTTCTAAAGATTGAGTCTAACTGTCTAGTTGATTCTCTCGAAAGTACATTGGAGTTTGTCCATACATATTTGACCATATATTGGGTGTGGTTGTTAGACCCCCATTTTTTCAATTAGTATCAGAATAGGAAAACATGTTTAAGACCTCATAAGTCTGTGTTTGTAGCAATCTGACTCTATGGACAGAAGTGTTATCTCCGATAAACGCTTCACCATAATCAAAAGTTTTGTTTCTATGAAATCTATTAAAGAGAAAGTGTGACACCCCGAATTCCGGGCCTGGATTTCGATCCAAATCCAAACCCAAAATCCGAAATGCTACATTTAATAACAAGCCTAGACTTCCACACTTGGCCCAAGTTTAAACAACTAATTATTTGTCTAATTTTGTTTTCTTTACGTTCAATTTAGAAAATTCGGTCGCAGCGGAAACGTAAAAATTCCTTTAGGAACATCTAACCGTAACTTGTCATGATTTTTCACCCACATGAACACTAAATAATTATAGTTTCCATAAAAATTTATTTCACCGTAAACTTTCCATATTTAATCCAAAGGAATCGCATGTTTAAGGAAGAATCATAAAACAAAAATAGACATCAATTAACTCCAAGAATTTTACTGAACCCATTTCAAATCAAAAAATTATTATGATTATAAATTCTGAATTCTAACTTATTATAGTTCCATTCATATACTTTATATAATTTTTAGATTATCTTAAGGACCTTTTGACCACAGTCAAACATGTAGTTGACCAGAACTGCAGAAAAGAAAAACAGAGATAGTCCATTTTATAAAATCATATAAAATCACTCACAACTCCAAATCAGGTTTAGTTTACCATTTTGGAAACTAAAAAGAAAGCTCTTCAAGTTTACAGCAGAAACCAAAGACTAAAACATGCCATAGAATAGTTTTAAAATAGGAAAACTTCAACATAGTTGAATCTGTCAGAAAATATCTGAATTTCTTATAGTAATAAACAATTGTTTTAAAAATACTTCCGGGACTCAGAAAATTCTAATATTTTAACAACTTCATAAAGCTGAGTTTTACGCATACCATAAAATATTCAGTCATAAATATCTGGTAAAATAATTATCATTAACAGTCAAACCGACATGACTCAGAAATTTTCATTTATCTAACCAAATAAAATTGTCTTAATAACACATTGTTCCATTAATTACACATTAACTAAATAATCTTCAAGGTATTAATAATCACTAAATACTCAATAAATCATCCAAAAGATAGTTTGATGATATTTTATTACAAATTTTCACTCATAATATGCAACTACTAATTAAAACACCAAAACCGATCTCTATACTCTTCCGCCATTAGCTCCTTGAGGTGTCATAAAATATGGAATTTTTTGTCATAATACGTCGTGAGTTGTGACACTCAGTAGGAAAATAAGCAACAAAATATTTTATGCAATATTTTTCAATTTCTTTTCAAAACAAGTTGCATGGTTAACACCAACACAAACATATGGAAACACCACATCCATATACATTAATAAATTCAATCAATCCGCTCGCCCAAGGGAGCCCCACGTGGGTTTAGGAAACAAAACCATCCCCAAGGATATCTCGTATCCCAATATAATACAACAATAAATTCAATCAATCCGCTCGCCCAAGGGATCCCCCACGTGGGTTTAGGAAACAAATACCGTTTCCAAGGATATCTCGTATCCCGTCATAAATAATCTTTAAGAATCACATTCTATGGACCGCATCCCAACCTTCATAATCATGCTCACAACATCGATTATCCTTCATATATATTAATGAAAACTTGCAAACATAAATTTAATTAAAAGAAACTTAAATAAAATAAGAGTTTTAGATTGTGTTGCGCCTACCTCGAATCGCAATCCAAAAACTATCAATAATACAAGGAAGAGCTTTATCACCGAAGAAATTGTCTTTGATATAAACTAAAAGAATCTCTCGCTATTTCTATTAATTTAGATTTTTGTTTCCATTATATGATTCACGACTACAAAAATAATAATGGAAAACATAAGAAAAGGTTGTGGCTAGGTTACTCTTTTCTTCTTAGTATGGTTACTTTTTTCTTCTTAGTATGGTTACTCTTTCTTCTTAGTATAAGATATATATATATATATACACTCACAACCTAAAACAAGTTCCACCTAAATCAATATATTCCCAAAATGTTTTTTGTTCTTTTATAAAATTTCATATCCAACGGTAATTTTCAATAAATATAATATTAGAAAATTTTAATCCGAAATTACACCGAAATTTGGAATTCCCCGAATTATGTCCTTCAAAGTTAACTACCTTGATAAAACAAGTTCCACCTAACCCCATGTTTTTAAAAGTTTTGGTCAAGATAAGAATCTAATAATTATGTCCTTCAAAGTGATGCTAATTATTTATATCTACCACTACCACCTTCTTTTAATTTATTTCTCTCTCCAACATAATTCTTCCCTTTTATTCTTTATTAAAGAAAACAGTATTATAAAGAAAATTTTTCCATAGGATTCCACCAAAAAAAACAAAAAGAATTCAAATTTGAATATAATAAATTATTAATACCTATTATTTCTTAACTTTCATTATTAATAACAACTAATTTCAAAAAAAAACAAAAGATTCTTTGTTCCACTAAGAATTCTTTAATTAAAGAAAAAGAAAAGCATTAATAAAAACTAATTTCAAAAATGAAAAGATTCTTTGTTCCACTAAGAATTCTTTAATCTAAAAAAATTAACAACAATTATTTTCATCAATCAAAAGAAAAAATGAATTAACAACAACTATTTTCATCAACCAAAATAAAAAAAGAATTAACAACAACTATTTTCATCAATCAAAAGAATTCTTTTGTTCTTGGCTCAATTCATCTATTTTCAATAACAATTAGAATTTTATATTACATGTTTCATAATGATTCCTTAATCCGATCATCTTAAAATTTCAGGGAAACATTTCTAACATATGGATCTATGTCGTATCCAATTTTTACAAAAACCCAATGGTTCAAATGAGAGTTATTGATTTTATAAGATCATTTTAAACATTTGGACAGATTACATCATTTTACCAAACAATTCACCGTAAATTCATAATAATTCTAAATTTAGCAAACTCAACGCGTAATTAAAGATAAGACATAGATATACAACTTTTATCAGGATCAAAAATCGTTTTGATATCATAAAGATGTCCTAAATACAGTCAATAAAATACAAAGCGAAAATGTACAAAAAAGTTTAGAAATCAACATCCAAGTACAAACAAACATTTAACGGTGAATATGTGATTAAATATTCTCTAATTTTAACTAGAGATACCTAAGCATGTTATCTATCAACATTAAAAGTCTGATCATCAATTAGATTCATATTTTTTAATCAATAAATCACTGAGATATAATCATACAAATTCAAAATCAAGTATAACAAAAACATAAAGAGAAGGGGGATCTATCATACTACCTCAATTGCTTAAAAAAAACTCCTCTTAATTCTCCACTGATTTTCCATGGTTTCCCCCCTCTAAAATAAACTCTAGCTTCATCTCCTTCTTTTCCCTAGTTTTTAGTTTCTCTCTCTAAAATTTCTAAAGTTTTAGTTATCAAACCTTAATAACATTACTAAGGAAAAACAATGAATTTGGGTGGCTCTATTTCCACCCTAACTTGGAGCCTTTCTTATTCAATCCACCCATCTAAGGCTAAGGCTAAGTCTAAGGCTAAGGTTAAGGCTAAGTAACAATAATTTAATCACAAGGCTAACCAATCCAGGTATAACCCAACCCGAAACAGTAGCTAAAAAATACAGGGTATTACATTCTACCACCCTTAAAAGAATTTCGTCACGAAATTTAGAAGTTACCTTGGAAAATCTCAGGGTATTTGCTCCGCATCTCGGACTTTAATTCCCACGTTGCTTCCTCGACTTGGCGACGCTGCCACTGCACCTTAACCATAGGAATGGTCTTTGTGCGAAGCACATGTTCCTTGAAGTCCAAAATTCGAACCGGTCTCTCCACATACGTAGCATCCTGTTGAATCTCCAAATCTTCCCAAGCAATAATATGTGAAGGATCAATGACATATAAAGGATCTCTCTCGTACTTCCGTAACATTGACACGTGGAAAGTGTCATGAACATGCCCAATTCGCTGAGGTAACTCCAACTGATAAGCTGCTGCACCAACACGCCGAATAATCTGGAAGGGTCCAATGTATCGTGGTGATAACTTTCCTTTCTTGCCAAAACGCTTAACACCTCTCTTCGGGCTCACTTTGAGTAACACCAAGTCACCCTCAGTAAACTCTAAAGGTCGACTTCTCTTGTCTGCATAACTCTTTTGACGACTCTGAGCTATCATTAACCTCTGCCGGATTAACTGGACCTTCTCAGTCGTCTCTCCTACCAAATCAGGTCCAAAAATGCTACGTTCGCCGATCTCGGTCCAACAAACTGGAGATATACAAGGTCGTCCATACAATGCTTCAAAAGGTGCCATACCAATACTATCCTGATGAATATTGTTATAAGCAAACTCCAATAATGGCAAATGCTCACTCCAACTTCCTTTGAAATCCAAGGCACAAGCTCGTAGCATATCCTCCACAATCTGAATCACCCGTTCAGACTGCCCGTCGGTCTGGGGATGAAAGGCAGTACTAAGAGAGACATGTGTACCTAACGCCTTATGTAAACTTTTCCAGAACTGAGAAGTAAAACGAGGATCTCTGTCAGATACAATTGACACCGGAGTACCGTGCAGCCTTATTATCTCATGGACATACATCTGACTTAACGTGGCTAACGTATCAGTCTTCTTGATTGCTAAAAAGTGCGCTGACTTGGTAAGTCTATCAACGATAACCCATATAGCATCCTTGCTATGTGCAGTTTTGGGTAATCCCATGACAAAATCCATAGTGATGTGTTCCCATTTCCATTCTAAGATGGGTAATGGTTGAAGTAACCCTCCTGGTTTCCGATGATCAATATTCACTTGCTGGCAAGTAAGACATCTCGACACATACAAGGCAACATCTTTCTTCATCCCTTTCCACCAATACTGTCTTTTCATGTCATGGTACATCTTCGATCCTCCCGGATGAACGGTAAACTTAGAATTGTGAGCCTGTTCTAGTACTTCCATCCTCAATTTCGCTGGCACAAAAAGTTTCCCCATAAAATGAAGTACACCATCAGTTTGAGTCCAACCACCTGGTGTTTGACCTTTCTCTATTTGAGCAAGAATCGAAATAATCTCTCTATCAGTCTGTTGAGCTTATACGATATGTTGTTGTAACTATGGAACAACTACAGTATTGTAAATCATCTCGTCATGACTCAAGTCGCATTCCTCCATAAGTCTGCACAAATCCCAAGCATGAAGAGTCATACTTGCTACACCGACCCTTAATTTCCGGCTAAGAGCATCTGCTACAATATTTGCCTTTCCTGGGTGGTAATGGAAGGTATACATGTAATCCTTAAGAAATTCCACCCAACCCCTTTGTCTTAGGTTCAAATCTCGTTGGGTAAAAATATACTGCAAGATCTTATGGTCACAAAATATGTCTATCTTCTCACCATACAGATAATGTCTCCATAACTTCAGAGCGAACACAATAGCTGCCAACTCGAGGTCATGAGTTGCGTAATTCAACTCATGTGTCTTTAATTGTTTTGAGGCATAAGCTACCACTTTTCCTTCTTGCATAAGAACACATCTTAAACCCTTCAACGATGCATCAGAAAAGATCACATATCCAATTCCACTTACTGGTGTCGTCAAAACTGGTGCAGTAGTTAATCTCTCCTTCATAATGGAGAAAGCCTTCTCACAATCATCATTCCACTCGAACTTGGAATCCTTTCGAGTCAACCTCGTCAATGGTGAAGCAAGCCTTGAGAAATCTTGAATGAATCGTCTATAGTAACCCGCTAAGCCCCTAAATCTACGAACTTCAAACACATTCTTTGGCCTTTCCCATTTAGTAACTGCTTCAACCTTAGATGGGTCCACCTTTATTCCTTCTCTACAAACTACGTGTCCCAAAAACCGGACTTCAGAAAGCCAGAAATCACATTTACTCAACTTAGCATACAACTGATGAGATCTTAACAATTGCAACACTAATCTCAAGTGCTCCTCGTGCTCTTCTCGTGACCGCGAATAAATAAGAATGTCATCTACAAATACCACTACGAATTTATCTAAATAAGGTCGGAAAATTCGATGCATAAGATCCATGAATGCTGCTGGAGCATTTGTGAGTCCAAATGGCATCACTACAAACTCAAAATGTCCAAATCGAGTTCGAAAAGCGGTTTTCGGAATATCTTCATCCTTGATTCACAGTTGATGATAAGCTGATCGCATATCAATCTTCGAGAAAAATTGGGAATCCTTCAACTGATCAAACAAATCCTCGATCCTAGGTAAGGGATACTTATTTTTCACTGTAACTTCATTGAGTTTTCTGTAATCGATGCATAATCTTAGTGAATTATCCTTCTTCTTCACAAAAAGGACTGGTGCACCCCAAGGTGATGTACTACCTCGAATAAAACCCTTAGATTCCAACTCGAGTAGTTGTTTTTCCAGTTCTTTCAACTCTATTGCTGCCATTCGATAAGGAGTCATCGAAATTGGCGAAGTACCCGGTTGAAATTCAATGGCGAAGTCCATTTCTCTTCTAGGGGGTAAACCTGGTAATTCTTCAGGGAAAACATCTTCAAACTCTTCTACCACTAGAATACCCATAGTAGAGACGGAATCTTGCTGCTCGTCTTCTATCATCTCTAAATGATAAAGAAAACCTCTAGAATGATTCTGTCGAAAATGTATTTCCGACAAGATAAGGGGAGCTGCAAAACTACGAGTTCCGGTAAAGTGGAAAACTGAACCTTCACCCGAGTGCAGAGTCACACGTTTTTGAAAACAATCAAAAACAGCATGATGAGCGGATAACCAATCCATACCCAGGATTATGTCATAACTAAACATATTCATCACGAAAAGGTCAATCAAAAAATCATGCCTAGCTATACGTACTATACACTTTCATGCCACGCGATCAATACGTGCACTACCTCCTACAGCACTAGCTACGCCGAGAATTCTATCAAGTAATTTAGTTTCCAAACCCAAGGAAAAGACAAACAAAGAAGCAATAAACGAATGAGTAGCACCAGTATCAAACAATATCTTAGCCCAAGAATTGTAAACTAAGAATGTACCTTCAACAACTGAGTTATCCGGATCCTGTCCAATATGAGAAATATTGAAGGCCTTAGGTTGCTGAGGGGGTTGTCGAGCTTGATATTGTGGTGGATTGTTCTGAGGACAGTTCTGCTGATACCCTTGACGCTGGTTCTGAGGTGGAAATGGTTGTTGGTTCCTCTGAGAAATAAGTGCAGTACAGTTCCTCTTAAAATGTCCAGGTTGTTTGCAGTGATAACATGCAGGTGCAGGAGGCTCCATATTCGGTCCATTTACTTTCTTATGGTATGGATGATTGTTATTTTTGTTCTTGTTCTTATCCCCAGTATGAAGTTCTCGAATTCTATTTGCCTCCTCAATGTCTCTCTCAGCAATCATTGCTCTTTCCACTATCTCATTATAAGAGGTGATCTTCAGAATAGACAACCTACTCTTGAATGAAGGCCTAAGTCCCTCCTGAAACTTAAAAGTCTTAAATTCTTCATTATCAACCAGGTTAGTAGCAAAACGAGAGAGTTCTTCAAACTTGGCTTGGTACTGTGCTACTGTCATGTTCCTCTGGGTCAACTGCATAAACTCGATCATGCGCTGGTTTCGTTCAGTTTGTGGAAAGTACTTATTTAGGAAGGCGAGGCGAAATTCCATCCAAGTAAACAGACCATCATTCCTAGAATGACGAGTCAAGTCCCACCAACGAGTGGCCTCACCCTCAAGCTTATAAACATCCAGATCCAGCTTACTCTCATCATTCACGCCTAATAGGGTGAATATTTTCTCAATCTTATCTATCCAATCTTCAGCAACTAATGGATCAGGACTACCCTTGAAGGAATCAGGGTGTTGTTCACTAAATCTTCTAACTAACAAAGCCCGTTGATTAGGTGGTGGGGGAGGGGGAGGTGCATTCTGATTAAGAGTTACTTGTTGCTGCATTGCTTGAGCAACAACATTCAAAGCACGAACAACATCACCAAAACCCCCATCTTGTGGGCCGGTTGAACCATTATTACGACGAGAAATGTCCTGAATGAGGGACATTAAATCATAAGTATCACAGAGAGAATTCTCTATGCAAAAAGAGTGCAACCTATTATGCATTCTACCAAAACACAATCAACAATTGCTGCAATCAATTCACATACAAGCATATACACACATTGACTTATTCAGAAACTAGCCTGCCCAAAGGATCAGACTTTCTCTGATACCAAACTGTGACACCCCGAATTCCGGGCCTGGATTTTGATCCAAATCCAAAACCAAAATCCGAAATGCTACATTTAATAACAAGCCTAGACTTCCACACTTGGCCCAAGTTTAAACAACTAATTATTTGTCTAATTTTTTTTTCTTTACGTTCAATTTAGAAAATTCGGTCGCAGCGGAAACGTAAAAATTCCTTTAGGAACATCTAACCGTAACTTGTCGTGATTTTTCACCCACATGAACACTAAAGAATTATAGTTTCCATAAAAATTTATTTCACCGTAAACTTTCCATATTTAATCCAAATGAATCGCATGTTTAAGGAAGAATCATAAAACAAAAATAGACATCAATTAACTCCAAGAATTTTACTGAACCCATTTCAAATCCAAAAATTATTATGATTATACATTCTGAATTCTAACTGATTTTAGTTCCATTCATATACTTTATATAATTTTTAGATTAGCTTAAGGACCTTTTGACCACAGTCAAACATGTAGTTGACCAGAACTGCAGAAAAGAAAAACAGAGATAGTCCATTTTATAAAATCATATAAAATCACTCACAACTCCAAATCAGGTTTAGTTTACCATTTTGGAAACTAAAAAGAAATCTCTTCAAGTTTACAGCAGACACCAAAGACTAAAACATGCCATAGAATAGTTTTAAAACAGGAAAACTTCAACATAGTTGAATCTTCGAGAAAAATATCTGAATTTCTTATAGTAATAAACAATTGTTTTAAAAATACTTCCGGGACTCAGAAAATTCTAATATTTTAACAACTTCATAAAGCTGAGTTTTATGCATACCATAAAATATTTAGTCATAAATATCTTGTAAAATAATTATCATTAACAGTCAAACCGACATGACTCTGAAATTTTCATTTATCTAACCAAATAAAATTGTCTTAATAACACATTGTTCCATTAATTACACATTAACTAAATAATCTTCAAGGTATTAATAATCACTAAATACTCAATAAATCATCCAAAAGATAGTTTGATGATATTTTATTACAAATTTTCACTCATAATATGCAACTACTAATTAAAACACCAAAACCGATCTCTATACTCTTCCGCCATTAGCTCCTTGAGGTGTCATAAAATCTGGATTTTTTTGTCATAATACGACGTGAGTTGTGACACTCAGTAGGAAAATAAGCAACAAAACATTTTATGCAATATTTTTCAATTTCTTTTCAAAACAAGTTGCATGGTTAACACCAACACAAACACATGGAAACACCACATCCATATACATTAATAAATTCAATCAATCCGCTCGCCCAAGGGAGCCCCACGTGGGTTTAGGAAACAAAACCATCCCCAAGGATATCTCGTATCCCAATATAATACAACAATAAATTCAATCAATCCGCTCGCCCAAGGGATCCCCCACGTGGTTTTAGGAAACAAATACCGTTTCCAAGGATATCTCGTATCCCGTCATAAATAATCTTTAAGAATCACATTCTATGGACCGCAGCCCAACCTTCATAATCATGCTCACAACATCGATTATCCTTCATATATATTAATGAAAACTTGCAAACATAAATTTAATTAAAAGAAACTTAAATAAAATAAGAGTTTTAGATTGTGTTGCGCCTACCTCGAATCGCAATCCAAAAACTATCAATAATACAAGGAAGAGCTTTATCACCGAAGAAATTGTCTTTGATATAAACTAAAAGAATCTCTCGCTATTTCTATTAATTTAGATTTTTGTTTCCATTATATGATTCACGACTACAAAAATAATAATGGAAAACATAAGAAAAGGTTGTGGCTAGGTTACTCTTTTCTTCTTAGTATGGTTACTCTTTTCTTCTTAGTATGGTTACTCTTTCTTCTTAGTATAAGATATATATATATATATATATATATATATATATATATATATATATATACACTCACAACCTAAAACAAGTTCCACCTAACCCCATGTTTTTAAAAGTTTTGGTCAAGATAAGAATCTAATAATTATGTCCTTCAAAGTGATGCTAATTATTTATGTCTACCACTACCACCTTCTTTTAATTTATTTCTCTCTCCAACATAATTCTTCCCTTTTATTCTTTATTAAAGAATACAGTATTATAAAGAAAAATTTTCCATAGGATTCCACAAAAAAAAAAAACAAAAAAAATTCAAATTTGAATATAATAAATTATTAATACCTATTATTTCTTAACTTTCATTATTAATAACAACTAATTTCAAAAAAAAACAAAAGATTCTTTGTCCCACTAAGAATTCTTTAATCTAAAGAAAAAGAAAAGCATTAATAAAAACTAATTTCAAAAAAATCAAAAGATTCTTTGTTCCACTAAGAATTCTTTAATTAGAGAAAAAGAAAAACATTAATAAAAACTAATTTCAAAAATCAAAAGATTCTTTGTTCCACTAAGAATTCTTTAATCTAAAAAAATTAACAACAATTATTTTCATCAATCAAAAGAAAAAATGAATTAACAACAACTATTTTCATCAATCAAAAGAAAAAGAGAATTAACAACAACTATTTTCATCAATCAAAAAAATTCTTTTGTTCTTGGCTCAATTCATCTATTTTTAATAACAACTAGAATTTTATATTACATTTTTCATAATGATTCCTTAATCCGATCGTCTTAAAATTTCAGGTAAACATTTCTAACATATGGATCTATGTCATATCAAATTTTTACAAAAACCCAATGGTTCAAATGAGAGTTATTTATTTTATAAGATCATTTTAAACATTTGGACAGATTGCATCATTTTACCAAACAATTCACCGTAAATTCATAATAATTCTAAATTTAGCAAACTCAACGCATAATTAAAGATAAGACATATATCTACAACTTTTATCAAGATAAAAAATCGTTTTGATATCATCAAGATGTCCTAAATACAGTCAAGAACATACAAAGAGAAAATGTACAAAAAAGTTTAGAAATCAACATCCAAGTACAAACAAACATTTAACGGTGAATATGTGATGAAATATTCTCAAATTTTAACTAGAGATACCTAAGCATGTTATCTATCAACATTAAAAGGCAGATCATCAACTAAATTCATAGTTTTTAATCAATAAATCACTGAGATATAGTCATACAAATTCAAAATCAAGTATAACAAAAACATAAAGAGAAGGGGGATCTAGCATACTACCTCAATTGCTTAAAAAAAACTCCTCTTAATTCTCCACTGATTTTCCATGGTTTCCCCCCTCTAAAATAAACTCTAGCTTCATCTCCTTCTTCTCCCTAGTTTTTAGTTTCTCTCTCTAAAATTTCTAAAGTTTTAGTTATCAAACCTTAATAACATTACTAAGGAAAAACAATGAATTTGGGTGGCTCTATTTCCACCCTAACTTGGAGCCTTTCTTATTCAATCCACCCATCTAAGGCTAAGGCTAAGTCTAAGGCTAAGGTTAAGGCTAAGTAACAATAATTTAATCACAAGGTTAACCAATCCAGGTATAACCCAACCCGAAACAGTAGCTAAAAAATACAGGATATTACAGAAATATTTGTCAATCTCGAATATAGACGAACCTTGTGTTTTCACGAATCATACTTGCATTGACAAGTGTTATCCGAATTACCTTACTGACCAGTATAACTCTGAATTAGAAAGGGAAGCAACCAAAGAGAGTGCAATGATTCTAAAATTTGTTAGAATCCAGGCTGATGATATCAACCGGTTGAAACACAAAGTCAATGTTCTTCTTGGTATGGTAAATGAGAGTGTCTCTCAATTAAAAGTCCTTCAAGAGGAAACGCCTCAGTCTGTTCTTCATGAACTCTGCTTGAGGAAAATCTCAAAGAGGATGCTTTGGAAATTGAACGCCTTTTGAAACAATGAACTTGTTTTATATTTGTTTATAGGAAATACATTCATGAACTTGTTTTATGAATCGAAAGGGAAATCGTTAGGCTTATTGGTATGACTATTCATTGTAAATCTTTGTATTACCAATTTGTGTGAGATGGTAAAACCGATCGTAACTTTATTATGTATCTTGGTACAACTAGTCACAATGCCCGACTTATGATTTGGTATGACTAGTTTTTATTAATTAGTGTAACTGATCCTAAGTAATCACCTGAGATGGTATGATCGATATTTGTAATTGGTGTGACCGATCCTAATAATTGGTTGTAGATGGTGGATTTTCGACAAAGGTTAAAATCGTAAACCCATAATTATACGAACCTCTGATCTAGCAGTCAGACATGAATTTTGAGACATGGGTCTCTCGTCGAATTCTCTGATCGAGAATACTTTCTCTCAGAGTACATGTAGATATGTAGTCTCACAGCTGAAAAAAGGCATATCTCATTAATACTAAATACTTCAGTAATTATTTCTATATTAGTATCACGGGATAGACGGCTCCTAGACAGCTTGCTCTGCTAGTATAGAGCGATAACGTCTTCAGGATACAAATAACGAGTTTACCCTGACTATATAAAGGATATGAAGCTCCAGCAAGCTCATATCAGAATAATTAATGCTCCTAGATGGCTTGCTCTGCTAGTATAAAGTCATGAATTAATTATTCCTAAATTCTTGGATTCATCCGCAGAATTTCTGAAAATATTCAAATATTTTCGCAAAAATTTCATTACGCAAACCATGGTTCTTCCCAGTAGAAATCCATGGGTTAGTAATAAATATTGGACGCACAGGTATCAGAATTATCTCTGAGCGAGCCCTATCTCAAACCTAAATTCTTGGATTCATCCGCAGAATTTCTGAAAATATTCAAATATTTTCGCAAATATTTCATTACGCAAACCATGGTTCTTCCTAGCATAAATTCATGGGTTAGTAATAAATATTGGACGCACGGGTATCGGAATTATCTCTGAGTGAGCCCTGTCTCAAACCTAAATTCTTGGATTCATCTGCAGAATTTCTGAAAATATTCAAATATTTTCGCAAATATTTCATTACGCGAACAGTGGTTCTTCCCAGCAGAAATCCATGGATTAGTAATAAATATTCAACGCACGGGCATCAGAGATACCTTCTGAGTAAGCCCCATTTCAAATGGTGCAAGTGTATTCAACAATGATACATTAACAACCACCGCACGAATGAGTATTTCAAAATACGATGAAACGATGAATCTATGCAAAATAGGATGAAAAATAACAAATAAATAAAAATTGACCAAGGCGCTGGGAGCATGGACCCACTGACCGGCCGAACGTGTCGTGGTCAATCCCACGCCAGTTTCATATTTTTATCATATTTTTGTTGTTTTCTCCGAGTTTATGAAAACCTTTCATTTGAACGAATATCCTTTGTTTTGAGGAAACTCCTCAATTCCATGGTGCTTCCTTCGCACGGAGGAAATAATATAAAATTAGGGAAAACGTGATGGGGCGTGACCATTGGCCAACCGGCCATGCCTTGGTCCCAACCGGCCCCACACCTCATGGTTCCTCATTATTTTATTATTATTTCCCTAATTTCATGAAAACTCCTTAATCTCATGATATTTCCTTGGTCCCATGAAAAATAATAAAAATTAGGGAAATCCGTGTGCACGGGCCATGGCCGGTCGGCCAAACCCTAGATGGCTCACATGTCTCGCTTTTATTTGCATATTTTTCATATTTTCATAATCCTATGAAAATTCCTTGATTTCATGATATTTCCTTCAAATTATGAAAATTCCTTCAAATCATGAAATAATGCATAAAATAGGGAAAACGCATGGGACCGGACCCTGGCCGGCCAACCATGCTCCAAGCTGGTCCCACACGCCCGCACGTCCCTTATTTTATTTTTTTTATTTTTTTTTATGTTTCCTTCATCTCATGGAAACTCCTTGATTTCAACAAAAACTCTTTAATTTTGGCAAAACTCCTTCGTTTTATCATATTTCCCTAAAATCATAAAAAATATTACAAAAATTATGAAAAACGTGTGGGATAGCTCCCTTGGACGGCCGGCCATGCCTTGTCCATGACCGGCCCCACACTTCATAATTCTTTCACTTTTTCATTATTTTCCTTCATCCGATGAAGTTTTGACAGTTTTATAAAAAAACCCCAATTTTGTCATATTTTCTCAAATGGTCGCTCAAACGTGCACCAGAAAATATCAAAATTCTCAGGGCTGAGACACGGATGTATCAATGATGAAAGCATGTTACCTTGACCGTCCAGGGTTGTCTTTTTGGCTCGCAATGAGCCAGTCCCACGTGTTTTCACAATTTGACCTAATTTGCACAATTGCACGTATTAGGTCCAAAAATCTCCAAATAATTTCAGAATTTGACGGAGCGATCATCATTTGATCCCGTGACCACCCAGGGCAGGTCTCATTACCCCTTGGTAGGTCCCTCACCTTTTAATGATTAATTCGGTTTTATCACCTAATACTGAACCCAGCAGTAGTTCAATAAATGATTAAACCAACATTTAATCATTCTTTCATCAACTCACCAACTCTTCAAAAAGGTCTTGGTTTTGGCTCACACGAGCATATGAGAATTTCATGGTTGATCCATGGTCCCATGAAGCCAGTTCTCCTTCATTCCATGGTTAATTTTCAAATAAACCATCAATCGGTCATCAATTGATCAAATTAGGGTTTCTGAATCCAAGGATTATGATTCCAGATTCAAACACTAATAATTTTGCAACGATCTCATGATCAGTATTCTTATTAATTATGCTCGGTTCAACTACCAGCGCTTTAATTAATATTTTATTTTGGTCATGCTGCCAATAATTCATCAAACGAGCAACACTTGCTCAGATGAGCAATATTTACTCAAATCAAGGAATATTGGTTCAACTATCAATATTCAACAAATTATCGAACAACACTTGCTCACCTCAATGTGAGGATTCCACCATTGTATCAGCAGACACGTTCGATTCATGAGTTGCAGGACATTTCACAAAATCATGTTTAACTTAGCAAATACGTGGACTCATTGTCCCACGAAGTCATGAAATCAACAACTGACTAAATTAACCACGAGATATCAATCGTGTCACTTGGGGGGATATCAACTAGGGTTTTGGTCTGGCAGTCTACGGCACGTGTGTTCACCCACGATGAGAATGTGAACAAGTCGTGCAATCAGTTGGAAGAATCAACAACGTAGTGGGTGGAAAATTAACCAAGTCTCTGCACGATGAGTAATTGGTTTAACACGATTTCCCACTTCCCCAATCTTTGATTCCGGCAAACTGTCACACTTCATGGGATCATGGTGTTTTCATCTCCGTCATTATATAATGTCTCTGAATCCTGATTGAAAGAACAACATTCGAAGACTTTTCAAACATTCGAACAACAATCGTCTGAACGAGCAATTTCTCACCAAAGTTCATACAAGCGCTCTTTTGTCTACACGAACTCACAGATTTTACTCTCAATCAGGAAAGATTCAATCATTCATGGAATTTCACGCTGAATTCATAACACACCTACAATCTCAGATCATCATTGATCTCACACATTTCTCAGCTTCCCTCCTACAAATCAACCCATCCTCTTTTGTGATCGAATTTACTCTGGAATGGCCATTGTCTTAGTTTAGGCTGGAGTACTACAGATTGGTCTCTCGAACTTAAAGCAAACCCTTCATAGTGGTGCATCTGTGTGAGGTTAAACATTTCGCTCTGTTCAAGGAATCTCCTCCGCACGGTCGTCCTCAATTCCGCAAAAACCAGCAAATCGTTTTTCCCCCTCTACATTGGTGTGACCTATCACAGAGAGTCGTGTAATCAATCTTTGTAATTGGTGTAAACGGTCTTAGTAATTGGTGTAACCGATCTTGGTAATTGGTGTAACCGATCCTAGTAACTGGTGTGACCGATCATAAACAATACCATGTGTATATGGTAACCGGTCCTGGTAATTGATGTAATCGATCCTGGTAACTGATGTTACTGGTCCTGGTAACTTGTGTGACTAATAACAAGTGCTTCCATATTAGGGTATAACTGATCCCAGTGATTGGTAGAACCGATTGAACCCATGGATGAGATTTGATATTTGATCAATCACATAGTTGTCTTGGAATAATGATTAACCAATTCTAAACTTGTTTGGAAGTGTGGTATAATCGATTCCAAGATTGTAAATATGAATGAGGATTTACAAAGAAAAGATGTCAACATTTTTTGAACACGTACAATAACTTTTATCTTTTATTGTTCCAAGATATTCTTTAGTACTAAAGAAGATCATGTTCCGAAATAAATTAAGAATCTTTTAATTAAGGTTGTTAGTTTTATATGCTTTAATTACTAGCAATTAAATGCATATCTCTAGAGAATAAAAATTAGTAATGTGTATTTACTAATTGGAGATTTTCTATTGAGAAATTTCAGGAAATATTGGACAAAGCATTTACTGGAATTATGAAAACCGAATGGGCATTTATTTCATATCTTGAGAATACTTTCGGTTTTGGAAATTCCTTGGTGTCCAAACATTCTTGGTCTATAAATACCTAAGTTTTCATTTCTAGCAAACTATCCTAAGAGCCAGGAAAACTTTATTTTTTTTTTGATCCTGGTGGAGCTGTTAATCGGAGAGGAAAGTACCTTAATTATGCGAAATCTTTTATGACCGCTCGTTTGAAGACTTATGTGGGATCAAGAAGCTCTACGAGTACCATTGATGGGAAACTAGATAATTACAGTGTTATTAGTTTTCGATTGATTTGATTGACTAATGGTTGTTGAAAGTTTGATTGCACCTAGTTTGTTTATTTTGAAGAATCTTCTTTTCTGATATAAGATTCACTCAAGCTAGATCGAAGTATCTACGGGATCTTTAGAACTATTTGTAGATCTAAATAATCTTATGATAATCCATTTTTAACAGACTCCGTTATGTACGTGATTGATCACAAGATATTCAAGTGGTGTTGTACAGGTTTAATTGAAGATTAAAGAAGATTTGAGTACGAAGAAGATTTCTTATTGGTTTCTCATATCTTTGTGTTGCACAAACCTTGATCGGATGGGATCCAACTAGAATCGAATTTATTCGATTGATTAGTTGTGTGAGATCGGCATCACTTTATAGTTTCTTATTGGAATCTATATCGATTGATTATGAATCTAAACTTGACTGCTTAGGTAGTTATTGGATAGATTGATCTAACCAGGAAAAAGGAGTTTATTAGTTTAAACGGAAGAGCCTTTGCATATGACTTGAGATATCTTATCTTAAAGAATCAATTGAGTTGTTACCAAATAGATTTGTTGTTCCTTTAATGTTTGGAATACGATCGAGATGAATTATTCCAGTGCGTGCACTCATCGAAGTCCGAAGCGCAGGGATACTGAAGAAACTAAGTGAACTAAGTTTAGCTGCTTGGACTCAACTATGCGAAGTTGGTTTATATTTTGTATAGCTTCTTCATTCTGAGAGTATTCAATTCTGTTCCAGAGGTTTTTCTGCATTTGCGGTTTCCTCGTTAACAAAATCTTGTTGTGTCTTTTACTTTTCTAGTTCCGCAATTATAATTGTTTATTATAATTAAAAGTAAAATACACAAACGTTAACTCTGTTTTACTTCATACTGATTCTATAGAGTTTAGTTAAGTCCGAACCTATTATCAAGTAATCACACTTTGGTAGTCGTATTGCCTCGATCCTATATCCATAGACAATCACACGAAGTGTGAATACCAATTTGTAGTATTGTCTCGACTTTGTCCATAGACAATAACTTTCGGTAAGAGGGCTTATAGGTGGATAAATTAAATATTGTGGTGTATTTGGTTACCCTCGTCTTTTCAATTGGTATCAGAGCAGGAAAACACGAAAAGATCTAACAATCTGTGTTTGGTATGATCAAACCTATAAGAATTAAATCAATGGATATAGTCAAACCTGTAAATGATTCGGTTAACGTGAAATAAGATGAAGAACCAACATCTAATACTGTCATCTCATATGAATCTACTGAACAAGATTGTTAGAGCATTGCTCGGTCGAACTCGTATGCGTTGCTATCTCAAGCATGTTTGTCAATGTTAGTGATCAAAACTATAAAGTCTTTGATTTCTAGTCTACTATAGCTAAGGTCTCGGACTAGGATAGAAAGTGTAGTTGAGCTCAAGAGCTCCATGGCGATCATTATATATGTATAAGTTATTGCTTGAACCGAAGTTTGCGAACTTTGTTGATCAAGTGAAACCGGAGTAGTACGTGAACTTCAGTCCGTGAACTTATTCCACGAACCCAATCCGCGAACTGGCATAGTTTTCGAACCCAAGAATTTCTGCTGGAGTTTGTGAACTCCGTCCGCGAACCCAATCCGCGAACTTAAGTAGGTTATGTCTAAAAACGATGTTTGTGAACTTATCTTAATAAAATAAGGAATTCTATTACAAACCGTCGCTTTATAGTTCATGAATCGATTCGAGTGAATCACATCATTTTTACTTCAATTGTGTCTTATATAGTACATAAAGATCTAAGTAATTGAACAACTCTCTAACTAGTTCATTTGAGTCATTTGGACTAGTTAAGGTGAAGAAGAATATGGTTGACATGAAAGTTATCATATGGATAACCTTATGGTTAACTATTTTTGAACCAACTAATGTACAAGTTTGTGTAATGGATAAAAGCTATGTTTTCGATCTAATGGTTGATAAATATTAGCTTGTAATCTAATCGTGTTTTCATCTAACGAATATTGAATGCTTTGTTACAAAATATTGATTGATTGCAAACCATGATTGAAAGATATATAGGAGAATCAGCAATTGGGAAATAATCCGCTACATTCTAGGTGATATGAATGTGCTCGAGAGTCGGTCCTTTAACCTTTGTTTTTCTTCTTTTCAAAGCACTAACGACTTAAAGACTTCATTGGGATTGTAAGCCATCGATACTACTTTTCTTGTAGTTGTGTGATCTGATCTTGCATTTTCATCGTACGAGTACAATTGTAATAATTGGCTTGAGATTTTATCTGATAGCAAGATATAAAAGTAGTCACAAACATCTTCGTCTCATCATGTTTGTGATTCCATAATATTTTTTCATCGTCGATTAAGACTATTGTGAATTGATTGATAAAATTGTTGTTCTTCGGGAATATAAGTCTATTTTATTGATTGGTTCATGTTCACCTTGATTTATCAAAAGATGGAACAAACTTCGTAGGTTTATTCGTGAGACTAATCTATTCATCTTAGACTTTTCTGTGTGAGACAGATTTGTTATTAAAGTCCTCGACTTTAAGTTATAGCAACTCTTGTCGGGTGAGATCATCTAGGGAAACATTCTAGTAATTTTGGTAACGGATCAGAGATGAGGAGCAACTCATACCTTAAATCAAATGGTATAATCACATGTGAGTTCTTCTAGATTCTAGAGATCATTATGGTGGTAAGTGCCTAAACTAATACAATGGCTGTTCCAGACTCTGTTTCGGTCATAAAGTAATTTAGGTTGATTCAGGGAGGAAATTACATAGTGTTGAGTATGCACATCTATTTCAGCATTATATTTGTTATATAATTGTAACTGTCATGATGGCGTTGTTCAATCGAATTAGAATATCCGACCTGTTTTGCTTGATTTAAGTTTTGAAATATATGAGAAAATCGGTCGCACAAGTCTTTTAGCTAATCCTTCATCTTGGTGAGAAAGGAGGATGGAGAAAATAGCACACATCACTATCAAGTCAGTTTACTTCATCATCACTTTAATCGTCCATGCGATTTCTAATGTTTCAGATACACAGGCACATGGTCGCTGTAAATCGTTGACCACCTGTAAGGTATCTCCTAGCTTGTGACACGATTGATGTTCAGTACTTTTTAAAACACAATATGTGCTATCACAGCCGCCTGGGAACCTTATACTTAATAATTTCGTACGATTTGTATCTGAGAGGAGGTAACCATGGATCGTTGCAACGCCTTCGTTTTAGAAACCCTAATTAGTTCTCTTACTAGAATCGCTAGAGAATTCTATATGACCAATTGACTGTCCGCTTCAAATTAACTTAAAATACTTCTTATCCCTCCGTGATATTTATACCAATTTCGGGAGCATAATATCCAAAGAAAATCTATAATAATTTAGGAAATTGATACTTGTAAGCATCGTGCATACTTATGAAGGTACCTATTGAGTATATCGCCATTACAGAAGTATCATCATGGATATAATAATCATGTTCAATTACTTGCGCGATATTTAGTTGGGATAAATTTTCCTTGACTTAGATCTACATAATGGTAGAGTGACGGATGGGTAGATCACTATGACCGCACCACCAATTAACTCCCATCAGGGCTATATAACTATTCCAGAAGTTGATTACACAGATGGACTTTGAAAGACAATTTATCTGCTATACTAGTGAAATTGGGTCAAGGAGGCGCGTACACCTTCTCTTCACCTCTATCGACCCAAGTGAAATCTATTTACACATCATATGCATAGATGGCGGATGGGTGATACACCATCATCATCTACGAAAAATGGATTCAAGCAATTAATCATCTTAAGTTTATGGTCGATCAATTACGAAGGTAATTTAGTGGCCGCAAAGCTGCATCCCATACCAACTTGGTAGATATCAAGACGATCGATGTTTTATCTATTTGGCTGATTGTCTAATGCAGGTGCAGTAGTCGAAGCACGCTACGCTATCGTCTCATGAAACACGATTTTAAGCTTTACCAATTATCTTATAAATCGGAAAGCGTCAGGATTATTTATGGCTTAGAGGTGCGACCATATTGTTGGAGCGAATGATTTACATGGTATGCAGCGCTTACGCTCAGCAGGGGATAGACGGGTCCATGGTACGTTATAACTTAATTTCGCTTTATGACATAATCCTTATCATCTGTGCTTATAGGCAATGACAAACAGAACTGTAAAACTCCACCAGTTTCGAATATTAGTGTTATAACGCTCCACCAGAGCACGATTGGAATGATTTCACCATGGTTGATCTCTTTTACCGATCACTCGTGGTTAAATACCACAACAGTCGACATAATTCGTGTCTTTCAATCTACACCGTTAAAGATGGATGGTTGAGTTCACGCAGACGACATAATGCGTCGCAACCTAAATTAGGGTTTTCATCCACTGCTTTTATATTTATAATTTTAATAATATATTATGAGGATCAATTGGTTGTGGGTCCGCATTGTTCGGCAGGTATCTCCACACCGCTTAGCTATGGAATTAATTAAGGATCCACCATTATGAGTTGATGACGATCATATCCAGACCGATGTTGTGTCATCCAGATGCTTTTCAATCGCTAGGTAATACATCAGAGTGATCAATCGCCATATAATAATTAGTTCATTCACGGTATTTCTGGTATATGCTTTAACATATCGTTGAGGATTCGCATGTTTGCTGAGAGCAACACCTGTCAGTTAAAAGCACACTGATAATGATATGAATATATGTCATAAAAATACTCACAATGAAATTATTTAGACTGTTGTTACACACCAACTGATAATTTCTTTGATTTTTATTCATGAAGGGATTGTTACACCCATCCATGAATTAATAAAGTGGCGATATCCATCATCGGCTAATGGCTTTATCTTTTACAAGATGTTAGCGTATAAATTTTTGGCTTATAATTTTATTTTAAAAGAAAAATTCCACCATCAATATTTGTCACTTGTTTGAGCATATAATGTTAATTATTGGCAAAGAGATAGTAAGTAGATAAAATTAACGAGATGTTAAGAGTATTACTATGGAGATGGTCATCTCATCTTTCTTTATACGTTACGGCTCAAGAGATCACCAAATAGCGTTTCAGCAATGGTCGTTTGCCTTAAGTTCTGCTTTGACGGATCAGCATAACTGCTTGTTCGTTGGTTGCCGCACCGTTGATTGAATGGCTTGATGTGCCTGCTTTGCTAAATGTGGGTCCACCGTTTTTCATTTTTGCTGAACGTGGACCCATTGCGCGCTCGCTCGTTAAACATGGTTCACCGCACACATGCATGCCTGGCTGGTTTGGGGTCACTGACCGCTTTCACCAATATGGGGATGATTAATGATCATGCAACGCCGTCTGCTTTGCTTGAGGTGTTAGCGCCGCCTGCTTTGACCAATATGCGGGTTTGGTATTAGCGGGACCCTCCGCATGCTTGATCAATGCTGCTCGTGTCAATGAAAAACGTACCGGCGCCACTTTATTCAATACCATCTTATAATGACTTAATAGACTTGAAACTTATAACATTGACTTTGTGACTTGACTAACTCTTGACTTTGAAATCGAGAATACCGACTTCAGATTTGACTAACGGATTGAATCGGATCATCACCATGATTAGAATTGATCAATCGACTGAAACTGATAATACCACTTGTGACTTGATTTCGTCATCAGACTTTATGTACCTAACGTGAATGTGTAAGTTCTGTCATGTGTGATTGCCATCTTCATACGCTTTTATACACCATCACTTCCGTCTTTAATTGTGAACAAAAAGAACTCGGTTGAGATGTCTGGGATAATGTTGGCGCTAAGTCGATATTTATACCAAAGATATACGAACATCAAGAGAGCGTTCCATCAAGTTCTTCAATTCATTTCTCACAGTAAATATTTGTTCCACAAGATAAATCCTTCCTATCAACTTGGTTGGTTCTATGCTCACCGGACTTTAAGGATGGATGACGAGATTGCGATTGAAATATCAAAGATAATTTGACCGAAAGCGCAGACATTGATATGATTGAGTGTTGAACAACAATAGGACGTTAGCGATTTGGTGCGGTAACATTGAGGATCAGAGAGACATAATATGACCAGAAAATGGGTCCTGATAGTAAGAAATAGCGCATCTTTAATGCACCTATCACATTGATGCGCGCTGAAGTGATCTTCACTGATTTCATTTCTGCGAATCGTGCGCTTCTGACTAATCATCTTTATGTTGAAGTTAGTCTGATTGACTGCATGAACCATGTTTAGCCCACCCCACGTGGTTTACATATTTGTTCACGTTGTTGTTTGCGCCAGAATATCTTGATGTTGTTTCATTATTATGGAGTCAATAATTGATTTGATATGGACGCAGGACGTTAGACCAAAAGAAGCTTCTACGTTTCAGGAATCAGTTGCGTATATCACAGTTGTATCAACAGAGATATACATCTTACTAAAAATTAATATGTTTTAATATCTATGAGTTCGTCATTTTACTGTATGTCGTTGTAGATGAGCGTTCAAATAGCCTCCAGAGGGATGCAGACTTCTCCAAATATAACATGATAGGACATGTACCACCGTCTCCATAAAGCATTCTCCCAGATCTTGTCTACAGACGCGCAGTATATCACATTTCTTTATATCGCCCCTATGCACTCAGCCCAGTAAGATCGTCTGCAGATGTTGATACGCTGCATCATATTCTGCATCCAAATGGCAGTAATAGTAATTTCAGATATTCAGGCGCATTCATTGCTGCCATTCTCGATATCTCTCATTCCGTTATATCCATTACATTCATCCGCTTGAGGAGAATACAACCACCAAGTTACATTCACTAACATGTCGATGTTAGGTGAGAGGATCATTTTTTTGGAGCAGTAATTTATCTGCTCTCATGTACACCTGATTCATCTCATTTTCCTTGGTTCGAACTGTAACTATTTAACTGACTTGATCTGTATGACATGTAGATTTGACGTAAGGACCAACCAAGATTTTCTCTATACATTCTGCCATGTCTGCATTTTGAGAAGTTCACGATATCTGTGCGTTCACCAGTACATAATATTGAGTTGATGAGATAGCTTCAGGAGATTCAAATGGATTTCTAATCATCATCAGAGAGCACCTGCAAACCGAAGGACATCTGTACTTGTCTTTGCTCATCACATGGCATCTATCATGAGATTGCAACAGTTTCTTCACCTATAACATGTTATTGTATACTGTTTATTTTCAATATGACCGCCACAAAGCTTGTTCCTTCGGCACGTAATGGCTTTCACAGGACGGATAACGTCAAGAAAGATGTAACGCGCACCAGCCCTCAACGATGCAAGTCATCTTCGTAATTGATGTCACGGGGAGTGGATGCAACGAACTTGTTCGACTTTTTCGCGAGCTTTCGTATGTGCTGCCTTCTGGTTTCTCAAGTCCGGTCATTGCGTATTTCCATTTACCTGCCTTATAATTTTACGTTCCGGGGAGTTTCAGAGTAATTACATTCAAGACGCTCATGTGTCGATATGGGACGCTGAATTTCAATCTTTGATGCGCAGAGTGTAGCACGGCTGTGACGTCGTTGATTGCAGTAAATGTTCTGCCATACCGGCCCTCCTTAGAGTGAAACAAACCTTCACCAGAGAAACTGCTCATCCACCGCCTTCGTTCATATGAAAACTACCACTTGAGGAGATCGTTTGTAGACCAGTCTTGCGGAGAGTTTTCCACGACGAGACCGTCGCATCTGATATCGCTTTGATCAGTTCATGCGTCCGCATCGGCCATGCACCTTTCTCCGGCATTGCGTTTCCTTGGCCCCAGGTCGCGCCCGGTGGACAATCGATTGTTAATTATCTTAAGAAAAGGGAGCACTTTTTCGAGTTGCGTCCATA